>OX101738.1:45000-1425060 GCA_944452665.1 Stenoptilia bipunctidactyla | reverse complement strand
ACGCACGATAAACAAGCAGGGTTTTTAGGAACTTGATCTTGCCTCGATAGTGATAGAGTTCATTATCGAACTGGCAAAATGCGCGCGAGTTTCACGGGTGAGTGACTAAGGCGGGTTTCCCGACATCTACCTCAGTATGAAGGCTCACAAACGCAATCATTTTCAGCATTCCATTATACTCGATGATTTAACAATATTGCGCAAAAACTTTGGCTTAGAAGTCTGATTAGATTCGTAGGGTTTTACCAGCAATCTTTGATTTTTTTTATATAAAGTCATAAATTTCCCACACCGGAAACTAACTACCGGTGTTTGAGCTCAAAGTGCACTAAAAGTGTATTTCCCAAACAATGAAAACTACTAAGTAATATCCGTTTCCACTTTTCTTTTTATTTTTTCCATAAAATCATATTATGTTGCCAGCACTTCTCTTATTTTATCGAGTCTTACTATCTTAGCGTGCGGGCAACATGCTGGAATATCACTTTTATTAACAGCTAAGTAAGTTTTACCAAAAATTTTCGGAAGTAATACCCAAACCAATCTAATAGGGCTTTTTTATCAAACCAATTTAAAAAAATATTGAATGACCCAATTTCCTCGAAAGATTTTACGATAAATTTATCAAATTACTGCTTTGGGGTCAACAAACGTGACGCGCGTAAATTAAACTCAGCAGCTAGTTACTTAGTAATTAATAAATAAAACACCGTTAAAAAAACGTGCGTGTTTCCTGTATAGTTACCTATTTTATAGAAAAAACAAATACAGGACTTTCAACTAAAAAAAATATGTAAACATCATTTCAAATTGCCATTCCGTCACTTCACACAACATGATACGGGCGCACACAAGGTCAACGACATAGGTTACTGTAATGGAAATTGGTTATTATTATTCTGTTATAATTAAAATTAAACAGGTCTATTTTAAGACAAACTAGCACATCGAAATACTTCCCAATCAAGCCTTTATTTCCTTTTTGAAAAGCTACTTTTTAATCACATAAATTTAAGAGACACCCTTCAATGGAAGACCCCGTCTCCTTTTCCTCCAAACAACACGTAAATAATCTGAAATTAGGGCAAAATACAAATTCGGTGTTAGATGAAAATACCGGAATAAAAAGATAAGAGTATAAATGCAACCGCTTAGCACAATAATCAAGAAATACTTGTTATTTGAATCTCAAGAAAGATGAAATTTATATCTTACTGTTACTGAATGAGAGTATATAATTGACTAAATAATACAGTAATGTAATGTTAAAAAAACTTAAATGAAATCACTTTTTGTAGTTTTTAATAGCGATGGTTTTTTATTGTTTTTTGCTCATCTCATTTGTATTTTACGTTCATTAGTATGTTAATTAGTTGCTCAAATTAACTTATCCATGTTCTTTAATTGTTATGAATTAATAATATTTTTATTGCAGTATTACTTGTATTTTGCTACCAGTTTTTGCAGGCGCCTATGTTACGTCTATGGAACCTATATTTTTTGAAAGCTGGTAATGATGACGTCTCTGAAGTAAGTCACGCTTCCCTGGTACACCGGCTATGTTTTGGTGAAATATGTTAAATTTATGAGTATTCATATCACAGAAAAAACTGTTTCGGTGAAAATGGTACTTGCAACTTCCTACCGTTGCTTGTTTTTGTTTGAGTACCTTGATCAATGGTTTTGACTATTTCCGGTATCATTCTGTTCGCAAAAGTAGAATTGTATAGTAAAAGATCTATTTCTTTATTCAATTTAAAACAGACATAATTTTGAAAGCCAGGTTTCCGTTTAGTCAATTTAAAATTTCGTCATATAATTAGTTATGTCAATGAAATTACAATTAGGATAATTATTCGATATAGATTTAAATCCAGTTAGGTAGGTCCAACTTTGAGAAAGAGGTCAATCGTCGGATCCAACTCGGCTGGGCAGCGTTCGGGAAGCTCCGTAAAATCTTCTCGTCGCAAATACCGCAGTGTCTGAAGACAAAGGTTTTTGACCAGTGTGTGTTGCCAGTGATGACATACGGCACTGAGACGTGGTCGCAAACTATGGGCCTTATAAATAAGCTTAGAGTCGCTCAGCGGGCAATGGAAAGGGCCATGCTCGGAGTTTCCCTGCGGGATCGAATCAGGAATGAGGAGATTCGCAGGCGAACCAATGTCACCGACATAGCCAGAAGGATTGCAGAGCTGAAGTGGCAATGGGCAGGGCACATAGCTCGCAGAACAGATGGCCGTTGGGGCAGAAAAGTTCTCGAGTGGCGGCCACGTACTGGGAGACGCAGCGTAGGCAGGCCCCCCGCACGATGGACCGACGACCTGGTCAAAGTCGCCGGTAAACGCTGGATGAGGGCGGCGCGGGACCGAGCGACGTGGAAGACCTTGGGGGAGGCCTATGTCCAGCAGTGGACGTATACAGGCTGTGGATGATGATGATGAATTATTCGATAACATTCTAATATTTAAGTTAAGCAATTCTCCATTTAGATATTTATTACTTAAATATCTTTTTACATTTATTTAGCAATTTTAAGCTGTTATGAATTTCGCAAAACAAAGTGTAAGGGTTTTTATCATTCTTACCTATACTTCATATAACTATGTCTTCTTTTCTTATTTCTTGTTGTTAAGACCCACAGCTACTAAGTATCTGTGAGCTAGTTGCAAAGTATTTAACCATTGAAGACACATCATACTTTCGTTCCAGGTACCTTTTCTGCTGTTCAGTATCGAAGTCTTGTTCATCTCCTAGAATGAAAATTGTTGGTTTCCCTTCATAAGTTGTTTTTATATGTTTGAAGGTTGAAGGTGTTTGAATATATTCTCTATTTTCTGTACTTTTAGGTGTTTGTTCGACTGTCTTGTTCAGGCGTTTTTGCAAGTTTATACAAACACTTCTATCCAGAATTAAAGGCGATAATCTTGATGTGTTTATAGTTTTGAAGATTAGATTTTTACTGATAATAAATGAGGATGATACAGGCATCATTTTATCAAATTGCTCTTATTTAGTCTTTTGCGTGGTGAGGGAGTTTGAGTGACTTTTTTAAGTAATTCAATTGTTCTAATTTTATCTTCCAAAGGTTGTTTTAATTTATTAATTTCGATATTTAATATTCCAATTTCGTAATGAGCACATTTTAGATCTCGGTGTAGTTTTTCATTTTCTTAATTCAAATCTTGGATCATAGATTGTTCGAGAATAAGACTTACTGTCAAACTTCTATTCCGAACGGTCAGTTAAGTAGTGAGATAAGTTTGTATTGGAGTCCGATAATGTTCTACGTCGTCTTGTATTTTCTTTATTCCTGTACGTAATGTAATTTTTTTATGCCGTCATTCATTTTTATTTCTTTAGTGGCAAATTTATATAAATTAATAAATTTAAAATTTAAGAAATTTATATAAGAATTTTAACAAAAAAATAAAATTTAAGAAGTTGTTTACGGGAATCGAAGCTGCTTATAGTACCACTCGTCCACTACGGCTTTAAGATACATGAGCGAATTTGTGGTTCTTATTATACGATATTCAGACGGCCGTTAGTGTTTCTTTGTTCTTAACTTAGTAACTATTTCACTTCACAAACACTGTTTTTAATAATTTAGTTTATTATTTTGATTTGATTTCACTTCACTTTTTAGTAGTTTTTGTACATAAGATGTTTTGATCACTTATATATGTTATTAATGATTGTTTATTTAATGTATTTTAGTAATGTATAACAAAACACGTATTATGTTTTGATCTATTGGATCATACAAGTTGCTAACACTGTCACTGCAGTATTATAGGATATTGTCAGTGTATTTAATGCTTATTCACTTTTAGATTCACAAGAACTATTTTAAAAAAATAATTTTATACGTTGATATAAACATAATTATTGTCATTAAAATGCTGACAATGACAATATCATCTTTATACATTCACATACCTAACAAAAAGTAGTTTGACAGGTCAGAGACTGTATGGACCGTGATCTTTACTCTTTACAGAGTAAAAGTTGATGGCAGATGGTAGCTAATAGATAGGCTCTATTGAATAGCATGAATGAAAGTTAACACTTCCCTAACTTTTTTTGTTATCCTGTATGAGACCAAGCTTATACTCTGACTGACAGTTCGAAATATGAAATAGACAAATAATGATACCAGTTAAAAACTTCACAGTCTAAGGCCCACTTGCGGACACATGTTAACATCCGTACTGTACTTACCATACATTAAGCAATAAATTGATTTGAATTTGACATGAGACAGTGTAATATATCTACTTTGTAGATACACAAACACTACAAGCAGTAAAAGCGTTAGAGACAGACAGACAAATTTTGGCGTTTATAATACTCGTATGAGCATGGATTACCGAACGCGTGCACTTGTTTTGGCGGCGTAAGCTCAACCGACCGCGCGCGTGGTTGGCATGGCAACAAGCGTACACAATGTTCTAAGCACCGCTGTTTACCAGCTCCCAACAACCAAGGTCAAGGTCACAACTTGCGAAATAAAAATTGAACCCATCAATATTTTTAACGGCTTGCAAAAACCAAAATATAATATAATCGCGGATTTGTATAAATGACAATAACCGTCTCGCGCTTCGGTCTCGCGCACGAAGTGTTCCGTACCATTATATCCTACTAATATTATAATTGCGTAAGTGAGCATGATAAATAATGAGCATGTTCCTTCATAATGTAATACATTGTTGTTCGGTTTTTTGTTATAAGAAGCTATAGATACTTATGTTAAAGATTTTGATATAAACATCAACACTAATATTATCCTCTTTTGAAAGATTTGATTATTTGTTTGTTTGCATTGGACAGGCTCCGAAACTACTGGCGCCATTTGAAAAATTCTTTCACTTTTAGAAAGCTTCACTATCCCCGGTGAACATAAGCTATATAACGTCACGCTCAGACCAATAGGAGTGGAGTTATAAAGTAAAATATTGCAAAAATGGGTAAAGAATTAAATTTTGAGAGCTTCTGTTGCGTGCGCTGCGTAAGCGCTTTAAGTAACGTAAAAATCGTGTATGATGGAATTGTTCCTCTTTAAAAGTTCCACGACAGCATATGTCTGTGCAAGAACGTGATTGTCACAATTGTTTTGACTGGTCCAGAAATTGGTAAAACAGTGAACCACAAAACAAATAAAGCTCGAGCTTCGCCTCAATCTCACCTGATGATAAGAGTAAGTAGATGAGGTGGAAGATGATGGCAAACGGGATTATGATAGAACTGGCTCTCCATAAAATATTTTCAGGGCACATCACCGCTGAAGTGATAGTTGGCCGCAGATTTCAGTCAGGCAACCCTCAAGGAATCCTACCACCGACACGCTTATTCAGCGGTGGTAAGGTTATTTTAAAGAGTAAGTTTGAACTTCAAGGAGGATATGACACTTAATTAATGTTATTTATCCAAATGCCGATATTCATGGTTTTGAAATTCGGACCAAACATAGCTTTTCGTTGACTCCACAAAATCGATTAATTTTGGGTCATGCAAATACCAAATTCCTGAAAAACCTTAAATTTTACAACTTAAGCTAGATCCAGATTCTTTCAAGCTATGTCAAGATGGAGTGTAAAACTGGGCCTAGATCAGAAATTCACAAAGCGTGCGGTCGTTCTATTTCAACTGTCTCGGCTAGGCATAGTCCTCCTACACCTGGAGAGGGATACCTGCGTGAGAAAAAATATAATTTATATAACAACAGAATACTGTAACAGTTTGAAAAAGAAATAAAGATTACAGCACTATAATATATTGACAAAATATTAGAATTATGTCTATTTATAGGCAGTTAATAGGCAGCCGTAAAATAGTTCGTAGTAAAGTTTTTAGATGTAACGATACATCGCAGTAACAAGACATCGATTTTACAATTTTAATTTTGATTTTGACTTTGTAAGATTTGATTTTCATTTTGTGTAATAATATTTTAATAAGTATTAACTTGAATATAATGTATAATAATTTGAATATAATTTGTTATTTTGTAAATGTATCTTAAATTAAATTCATGTTATTATTATTATGCCTACTAACACTAGTGTACAATGTCTACAATGTTTTACTAACAAACTATGGATCACTGGTCTGAAAATAAACGTTTTTTTTTTGCCTTTCGGCGGAAAAGACCCGACAATCGGACCAGTTGGTCGGGTATCAGGGCAAGAAAGAAAGAAACCGGCGAACAATTCGAGCAGTCTCGAGCAAAATTATTCTTTGAAGGCTTCGCAGTATGGAGATACCGATGAATGGTTTTCGGAGAAACTAAATTCGATGTTACGGCTTTCGTACTCACGTAGGTATCCCCCTAGACAAGTATAAAAGCGAGTTGTAAAAGGCGACAAGTCCGATTGATCTCCACCTGGTAGCTGGATCCCTTCATGGATATAAAGTGTGCTGCCAAATGTGAGCTGTGACGTGCGCCAGCGCAGATGTGTTTCGGGAGTAGCTTATGAAGTGCCAGTTACTTCCTAGATCTGTGTGCTGTAAACATCCGATGAAAGTGAGGTCTAACGCGTATTTTGTAACCGATAAAACGAAACCTTGGACACGTATAACAAATAACTATCAAAACGCTTGGCTTAATTTTTTAGGATGTCCACTTTATGGGAATGGAATTTGTGTGTCCTACTTTTGATTTAAAGAAAACTTCATTCGTTTGTTGATTAAAAAAATATTCGATATCCAAATTAAGATTGATGAATCATAATACTAAAAACCAGTGAGTAAATATTTCCCTAAAGGTAACATTACGTAAGTTTTCTATTTCATTTTTCTCAACTTATCAATAAACTAATAGTCCACTCCAATAAGAAATAAGGTTGCTTTTCGTATGGCTCATTATCACTTACTAGCTATTTCACAACTTTAAGTAATGACGAATTTTCAGCTAACGGAACATCATTACATCATATCACGCTCATCAAACTTAGCCAATCAGCTTACAGCGAATAAGCCACGAAATACTTGATAAAACTGTGAAATCTTCGAATCCTTGCAGTAATAAAATGACGCACGGCAATTAAAATACTCCAATTCTCCCACCTCCCTCCCTCCTTTACCATCACGCCACCTGCGCATGATCACGCGATGCGGATCCATTCATGCAATTTCATAATACGCATTCATTCAAGAAACGCTCCAGTTTCATAATTTGTTGTGAATGATTAGTGATGTAAGGTCGACTGACGTCCGGCTGGTGTGGTGGTGAAAACTATGTCTTCTAAGTACTGGCGTCGTATGTGGTTGTTTGTGTGATAGACACAGATGTTAGCTATTGAGTCATGTATGTTTGTATGTTAATTCATACATACATAACTTCACGCCTGTACCTCTTATGGGGTAGGCAGAACTCCAGAGGTTATAAATCTGATGTCACGTTTGACAAATTTGGAGGTATTATAATGATGGAGAGTGACTATTGCAGTGACAGGTGATCAGCATATCGCCCACAAAAACGCCAATAAAACCTCTGCCCCTAACTGACTTTTACAGTATGCCCGGGAAGAAAAGCAGTTGGCAGATTCTATGTTTTTCTTTCGCTCCCAGTCCAGCATGGAAGAATGTTGAATCAACTTTGTTTATAATATTTGCATATTCAATATGCATGTTTAAATATTTATGAAGGTTATGTATCTGTTATTTTGTATTTGCTCAACTTAGGCTAGGTCAAGTGGAATGAGTGTTCGGTTAGGATGTGTGGTGAGGTCCTGAGTTCAAGTCCCGGGCGGGCTAGCGTTTCTAAACTAGCTCGGGTCTGCGTGTTTATAAGAATAGGAGAAATAATAAAAGTCCAGCCACAGAATTTATTTTAGGCCACGTGATCAAGCTTCTATTTTCATAACTTCTGTTACATAATCCCACTGCAAGCACTAACTTCCATCAAAATTCGTTTCTCTATAGATCTAGCGCCCTGGTGAACAAATGGAATCGTGAAGGTCGGTTTTGACCTGTTTTGCAGCAGTGTCCCCAGCGTCAAGGCAGCTATTGCTAAGACATTCTTTTGTGCCTCTTAATATAGGTACCTACTTAGTTTGAAAGCTTACCTTAAGGCTAATAAAAAGATTGAAGTAGGTAAAAATAAACTTTACTTTCGTGGTGATAAACCAAACGTCTCCTAATCTAGTATACGTTGATATAATTTAAATATAATACTTAATATAAACACGTAAAATTAGGCGATTTTTCAAACCAAAACATAAAAACCAAAACTGAATAAAAATGCCATTAAACCTCATCGCACTTCAAATAATTAAAAATTATAAAATCTAATTTATGAGTCAAAAATACAAAAAAGGTTAGACCAGACTTTCCATATAAACAAGGCCATTCAAAAATCTTGTATTCGTCGGTTTCAAACGAAGGTTTTCCCAACAAACAACGTGTTTCCCTGAGTATTGACGTCGCGTACAAAAGACTTCAACGCGTCTGTACTTTCTTTTCTAAAAGTTATGTTATGCCATTATTTTTGTTTGAAGTAAAAATCGTTTTACAGTTTGTCATATTATTTATACATTTGCTTGTTTTTTAAGAATTAAATGAAAATAGATCAATAAATTCTCATTCATTGTTTGTTACAGAATTTGAATATTTTTTTGTAATATTTTATTTTTAAATACCCGTTACTTCCAATGATTAAAGACCTTATTATACCATGCCATGGTACGTCACCTGCATCCTTCTTCCTGTGTAATTAATTTATCATGGCTCCGCTTGTTTTAAACACGATATTAATCACATATCCAGTCTTTACAGTTCATGACAGAAAACATAAATCTTTCATCATAAAAAATTCCCAGTATCGACTTATTTTCCTTTAATTACATCAGTCATCGGTAATGAGATGGAAAGCGGTTAAACATCGTTCGATCGATATCGTACGACGCGACATTGGCGGCAACTCGGCCACGCAGACAGGGTCACTTGGGCAACTCCTGCGCAGCTTGTTTGTAAACACAGTATACAGTCACGACTAATAAGGTGTATACATTTTCATTGGAGTTTGAACCTTATGACTATTGAATAAGTACACTAGTTGTAGCCAATGGTTCCTGATAAGTGTGAACGGTAAGTACTTTTAGGTGGTCTATGCTTCCTTAAAGTTTTCATTAGCAGAATATTTTATTTATTTGAAACAGTTTTGAACTAAATCACTATAATTTATACAATCAACAAAATTTTGAATTGTTTTATTCATTTTTACTGACTGTAAAGTAAACTTAGGGAAAATGTTTTATTTACTGAGAAATTTATCAAACAGTTATTCAACTTAATATATATTATTCAATTTGATAAAACATTCCTGCTATTTGCTGACTAGTTGCATTTTAACTAAATAAGGCTAAGACAATAAAGACAACAAGGTCAAACTGAATTTAACACTAAACAAAATGGTTGTAATTAGGTTTTAATTTTTTTTAATCATACTAATAAAGTCGAATTTGCTTTCTTGCTTTAACATTATTATACACAGACTAAATGCATAAATCAAAATAAACGTCATGTAACGTTCACAATATCAAAAAAACAATCATTCTAGTGTCATCAATCTGTGAATAGATACAACTTAATTTAAGCAAAATTTTCCGAAACACATTTTCGAAACCCCCACCGGGTAATTCCGGTCGGCAGGCCTATATGGAGCATATCACCACCATGTTTCTAGTTTAAAATCATTAAAATAACAGATATATACAGCGAGCAACAGTTGTTCTGTCGATATCTTTTATATAGAACAGTATCACCAGTTTTGTGACTGTGGTTGTGCTGATACATACAGCAAGCAGAAATTGTACTGACGTCGTCTGTTATACAGCTCAGTATGTCTGGTTCGTGACTGTGGTTGTATAGTAGTTCGCAGACTGACTGGCGCCAGCCATTGACGTCACGCCGCCGCCCGCGCACCTCAAGTGACTTTTGATCTTCGCAGTGGTTTTATTTGTTATTTTTAGCAATTCTTGTCCAAATTTAAAATTAGACTGGGTTTTTATGGTTAGAATGCGTCAGACGGTTTATTTATTTCAGATGGATCGTGTTTATGTGAACTTTGATACTTGAAATAAAGAAAAACTAGAAATGTAAAAATATAAAAGAATAAAGAAGAATTAAACAAGCAAAAAAATTTTGTGATTACAAATATTTTAGTATTACCTACAAACCTTTTAATGTGCTCATTCAGGGCTATGACTCTCTCCCCAGGGTGACAAGAAGCTGACTCAGTTAAAACTTTTCCATACTCAACCTTTTCAAGTATCTCACCTGATGGTAAATGAAGATGAGGTCGAAGATGACAGCACACGGGCTTAAGAAAGAATAGAATAGAATTCGTTTATTGCAATAAAACACACAAAAAATACAAGTAAAGTTTGAAAACCAATAAAAAAATAACATAAAAAAATAAAGAAACAATAATTTTGCATAAAACAGGACATCTAAATCGAATTAACTATATAATAAAAAGGAAACTTAAAAATTAATGAGTGCAATGAAAAAAATTAATATTTCATATTAACTAGTGTGTGTTATATTGCAAGAAGGTCATAGCTCAATGTGAATATTTGCTCAGCTGAGCAAATCATTGATTTTCAGCTATTACCTTAGGTACGCGGCGAGTGCAAAAAGGCTTTAATATAAAATTATGTAATATAAATTATACATACTTCAGACCTACATTACATAATATAATATGAATAAATTAATAATAAATGAAATAAAAATGAAAATTGTAAGTAACTAATAGAATATGGTGAATAAATTATTTAATAATAGTTCATTATATGACTGTACAAATAAATAAATGTAATTCCAAAAAAACTTTGAGACCCAAAAACAACAAAGCTGGGAACGTTGGGAGCAAAAAAGAATAAGAAAGAAAACGAAAGGCTTACAAGGCGATGGTAAAATGTCATAAAAGTTTCTGTATATTTAAAATATGCATTTTTAAATGTTTTTTAAAAGTTAATTTAGTTGGAAGTTTTCTAAAAGGTGGGGGAATATCGTTCCAACACTTTGTTGCCTGATGACGGAAACTGCCCTCAAACGCTACTGTTTTGTGCTTTTGGTTCTCCAACGGTAAGCGTGCATTCCTCATCCCACACAGTCCGCGAGACACAAAAAAAGTAAGTTTTTCGTGCAGATACTCGGGCCTCCTTAATTTAATTATGTCAAACATAAGACATGACAGATGCAACTGCCTGCGAGATTTCATATTTAAAATAGATGCCCTGTTTAGATGTGGTGTGATGTGGCTACGAGGAGTGACTGTATAACAAAATCTACAGCAGGCATTCTGAACTCTCTGTACCATGCGTTGATGAACAGATAGAAGACGACCCCCATATACAAGATCTCCATAATTCAATCTAGAAAGTACTATGGACTCACAGAGTGTTATACGTGTATGCTCGCTATGAAAACTGCGTATTTTATAAAGGATTTTTAATCTATAAAAACAGTTTCGAACTATGGAAAGAACATGTGAATTAAATCGCAACTGGTTGTCCATCATGATTCCCAAATTTCTTGCTTCATTAACTTGTTCGATGCTATGGTTATCTATACGCACAACCGGGTTTTTTTGCATTATAGCACTAATTTGCGATTTTGTCCCGAAGACCATGAATTTGGATTTGGTTGGGTTAATGAGTAAGGAATTTCTTGATGACCAATCGGCTATACTTTTTAAATCTTCGTTCATCATTTCCGTGGCACTTGCAATTTTACTAGGCATTTCTTTAAGAACTGTCTCTTCATAAAATATTGCCGGAACACATCACCGCCGGAGCGGTCATATTTAGAGGCAGATTTTAGGTAGGTATAAGAAGGGTGGTCGCTAGCTAGTCGGACCCTGACGGGATCCTACCACCAAGCGGGGGTCACTCGGATTATTCGCCTTCCACGACACGCTTATCCAGCGGCGACAGGGCTGTTCTAAACCGACCCTACACGGACAACTATGGAAAACTGATAGCGAAGTCAACTTTAAAACATGAATAATGAATATTTGGCTTCATACATACATACATATCTTCATGCCTGTATCCCTAATGGGGTAGGCAGAACACCAGAGGTTATAAAACCATCTGCTGTCACGTTTGTCAAATTTGGAGGTATTATTATGATGGAGAGAGACTGTTGCAGTGACAGGAGGTCAGCCTATCGCCCGCAAATGCGCCAATAAAACCTCCGCCCCTTAACTGACTTTTACGGTATGCCCAGGAAGAGAAGCAACTGCTACATTCTATGTTTTTCTTTCACTCCCAGTCTAGCATGGAAGAATTCACTATCCAATAAAGTGCTCTAACCTTAAGACAGATGGAGCCTCCTAAAATTAGTAAGTAAATTTCTTACTTCCTATTAGAAGGTTATGTACTTTATCGAGACATTTAACGAAATAGCGAGAGATGTTGATTAGATGGCTGATGATTTTAGTGAACTTACTTATTCTATGATTTACGAGTCACACTTAAGCTATTTCTTTGAAATAATTTATTGAAAACTCATAACACTTATGAATACTTATTAATAAGCATCTTTATTACATAAATCTTAATCCATATAATAATATCAAGATAGTCTCATAATGTTTTATTCGACACTCTGGCTCAACAGTGTGTGCAGAAAATCAGCACAACCTGAATTTCAGCAAAAAAGGCATTCATATCACATTTTTTTCTTGTGTCTTCTATAGTTCTTGTTGTTCTATATGTGATGCGATTGTAGAAAAATCACTTTGATAAGTCGAAGAGATGAGTGCAATGCCATAGCGGCCTTGGACTTCAAACTTTAAATAAAAAAATATTTGTAAAGTAATTATTAAATCTACATGTTAATTATTCAGGTAATACTTAATCCCTTTTTTCTACTTCATTTACTTCGCAATCCAGTTACAATGACGCAAATTAACCGGTTAAAAGGATTATTACTTTTGAAGTGCAAGACAGGTGCCCTTATTTTTTGCCATCTTACTTTTATCGTTACATCGGGTAAGTCCAAGCAGCATCGGCGCAGGCTGCGGGGCGATGCGCGCGCATGTGACGCGCGGCACGTAGGATGCGTGGGAACATTGCTTAAGGTTAGAAGTTTGAGTGTAGAGATAGTAGACAAATGATAAGAATGGACTGTTGTGTTCTGGGTGAAATAAATAAATGGCAAGTGGGATAATAGGAAGCCTGGGCTTAAATGCGTTTTTAAGCTATATAACTTTAGTAACGAACGACATAAGTAAGACATTGAGAATTAGAAGAGCTTGACTTATACGCCACTGCCAAGGGCTGTTTCGGCGCCAGCAATATTATTGATATTAAGAAAGGAGTGGTTTCACTAGATAGCGCTGTATTAAAGATAATAACCTAGATGCAGTAGATGGTCAGTTACAGTGAAAATGACCTATATATATTTCTTTTATATTGTAAGAATAGGACGTTTGTCTTCCATGCCACCTGGTAGAAAGTGCGTATGAAGACTATGGTGGTACACGTCTATCCACGAGAAACCTATTCAATCGACACTTAAAAGTTCCAGGACTACAGTGGTCAGGAAAAACAGACGCAGGCAGGTTGTTCCACACCTTGGCAATCCGTACCAAAAAGGAACTATCAAGCGTTTTGTTCGACTTCTTGGTGAATCCACTATATAGGGATGGAAGTTCTGTCTGCGTCTGGTAGTCCGGTGGTAAAAACAGTGGTAAAAAATAATGTTAAACAAGCAACTTTACGACCATGCTCTAGCGTCTGTAATTTATTATTTGTAAGGTTGTCGTGATTAAAAAGTTTCCCGGCTTTTCGGTCAACAGAGTCTAGCGCTTCGAGCTGGTATTTGGCAGAACCATCCCAAAGGTGACTACAGTACTCCATGCACGACCTCACTTGGGCTGTGTATTGGTTGAGCAGCCATTTAGGGCTGAAGTACTTTCGGACCTTCGAGACAATACCCAATTTTTTGGAAGCCATTTGAGCCATAGACTCTATCTGTTGTCCGAAGTTTAATTTGGACGTTATTGTGACGCCCAAAAGCCCTAGATGGTCGGTGATGAGAACAGATACATTCTGAAAAGTGGGCGTAAAGGTAAAGGTGCTCTTTTTTGCGGAAAATGGGCCTCTGTTTTAGAGGTGTTGAAATTGACCAGGTTTGACTCGCCCAAATCGGACACTTTCCGCAAGGTCTAATGAACGTGCTCAATCATAGACTCTCCCAAATCCTAGATTTCATGGGCGCTCGTTTCCGCATTGGATATATATCTCTCAACAACAGTGCTGTCATCAGCGTTTCCAATAATGCCCAGAATTTTAAGGTCATTAATGTGCAGCAAGAAAAATTTTGCAGAGAGAACCCTGAGGTACCCCAGCATTAACTGCCATTTGGTCAGAGGAGTAGCCGTCTAAGATTACTCGAATCTACCGTTCCCTCAGAAAATCAGATATCCAGTCATAGAGCCCGGTCGGTATGCCATATGCTGAAAGCTTGCTTAAAAGACTATCATGCCATCCCTGTCAAAGGCCTTGGAGATGTCTAAGGATACAGCTATTGCTTCGCCATGACCCTCCAAGGCCTCACTCCACAACTGAGTGGCATACACGAGAAGATCGCCGGTTGAGCGTCCACTGCGCTACTAGCACAGTACTAAAGCTACTTGCCTACCGGCTATTGTAGTGGTAACATACATACATTGCCTTCTATGCCAGAGGTCCTGGGTTCGAATCCCATCGGCGACGGATATTTGTGTGATGAACACAGATATAAACAGTCAAGTATTGGATGTATATATGTTTATTTAAGTTAATATGTTTATATATATGTTTACATGTTTCTGAAGTTTATCATCCGTTATCTAGTATCCATATCACAAGTTCTTTAAGAAACTGAATTTGGGCTAGAATGTGGTGTTGACGTCAGAAATATTTATTTTTTATTTGTTGGTAGTACGAGTAATTAATAGTGGTTATTGTTAACTACACAGATGACCACGTTTCACGAAGTGATTTACGTCCCAACAACAACCATCTATTAAAATAAGTTTTGTTTGTAGACTTATTTTGACGCGCGCGACGGACCGTTCCAGATTAATTATGATAACATTCATATATTATGCCCTTTGTACCTTTGCCTTGTGATTATTATTTGACCTTCTGCTTGGTCGAAAGTCCAGAAGGTTGGATGTAACATTAATTAATTACCTTACCAATGTTTAGTCGTTAAGTTTTTAAAGTAAACATGTTTGATCGGCTTACAATAGTCCGCCCGGACCCTGAAAAAGCGATAATCCGAGTTTTTTCGTATCCAATTTTCGTAGGAGCATTCTGTTCGGCTGTTTAGCGACCACACTAAAAGTTAGCCGATGTTAACTTGGTTTATAAGGTGTTATTATATAATAAAAGATATAGACAAATACGATTTATATTCAGGAATATTAGATTTAGTTGCTATTTGTTAATTTTATTAAGTACAGACATCGATAGAATAACAAAACACTAAATAAATCTCCATAATCAATCAGCGATAGAACAAGAAACTATATTTAAACCCAATCACTACAAACCAGAACCGTTTATTTAACACTTAGTAAGGAATCCGTGCTTTTTATGTGTCAATCAATGAATCATTAAAAATGAATGATTCATGTGTTATAGTTCAATCAGGTGTCGTCGCACGCGCCGGTTGGGGGCGCACCGCGCCGCCGCCGCCGCGGCCTTGCGTGCGCGCCTCCGACAGCAATACCTAGACGATATTGTTGCTAGCCAGTCGATGTAATTACCATATGCATCACTGCGGAAAACTACATCAACCTGGTAATGGGGCATTTTCAACCAATTAGACGTTTATAGGAAAATCTTATGTATCATATTTTATAGTTATACATTAAAGTTTCATTTGAGAGTAGATTTTGAAGGTTCGTCAGATCTCTTTCCATGTTATCAAAAAGCAGAGGTAACGTGGGAACGTCCTCTCGCACTGTTTAGCATAAATATATAGGTTCAACCCACTGTCCTTCATTTAAAACTTCATTTAAAACTTGGAAAGGATAAAAAAGGTAAAGGTAAAAAAGGTTTTCATATTTTTACCGTGCGAACTGTTTTACACTACATATTAGGTTATTATACCTTGTCTACAACTGAGTTTTTAATTATAAATTTTCTTACATATTTTGCTCACAATAAATTTATATTTTTTCTGCAACATCACTTCCTTTTTGTTGACCTACAACATAGGTTACAACTACTTACGTCCATGCAAAGACGGACATTTTTTTTCATACGCCATCAACCACGGAAATGATCGCATGAACAGTCCCATTTACTGAGACGGCCTTCATTTATCCGGCGGTCTGGGTAGTAGCGGGCAAATCACATCCAGCCTAAAACTAATGACAAAAAAAAACTCACATAGTTTCGCAAACCTAAAATGACATGCTGAAAACAGCTTGCAATAGTTAAGTGAGTCAGTTCAGACGTCACAGCGCAAGGTTGTTTTTTATTGGTGATAATGTCAGGCAAATCCAGCAAAGTCTGGTCCCAATTAGTATGTAAGGTGGGTCTTATAAGTATGTAAGTCTGGTCTTATTAGTATGTAATTGTCGTGCTTCGGCGGTCAGCTGCCGCGGCCTACGTGCGGCGTGGCGCGGTCGCATTAGACCCCTGAACTCAAAAAACTACAATAAGAAGTCGTGACGACATCGACCACGGGTTATTGGTATGGTTTGTATGCTCTGTTCTGTTGAAATTAGATAATGTAATAAGATTAGTTTGGGATTATTGCGGCAGCCGAATAACGTCAACTACTGTCTTATGAATCACTCGTAGTAGGTGTAATCGCCATGTGAAGAACGCCGCTTAGACACCATGTCAAACAGTGATACTGTGTTCCGGATAGAAGGATATGGGAGATATTGTAGTTACTGTAATTAAAGATGCACATTGACGGTGGTGATTCTACTTAATATCAATAAACTCCATGCTCGTATAACGAAACATAAAAAAATAATAGAAAGCTCTCTCCATATCGCCGGTCTTGGTCAATAAATCATAGAACGCAGAATGTCTATTGTCATTCCTATGAAAAACGCTTCTGATCGCCCACTAATTTAAAATACCTCAATAAACATTAAGTACACACATGACAATAAAGGTAAAACAAACGAACATCATACTAAAACTTCCGTTAACAAGAATGACGCAATAGTTGAAACTCAACCAACATACTCTAAAAAAAATAAAGTGATGCATCGATAACATAACAATTGACAGGATAATAACAGTTATTTCCAAAAACGGAACGACCACCGTCAAATGCACCATAAATTTGAGTCCCCAACCGCCAAAACGCGGTACTGAAAGGCTGCGGGCTACCAAGAATCAACTTGTCACTTCATTCACGCGGTGACTGGCCCTTTAATGATGTAAATCGCAAAAACGTTCACCCGCGCATTCCTCCGTGGTTAGTCAAAAACGGTTGTAAACCCTCAGCAAGTCGGGACGAGTTCGCTGCGAGGCAAGGCGACGTGTGCGCAGGAATCTGTTCCTGGAAACAATATATCCCATTGATCAATTTTTAGCGAGCGAGATGAGTCGAGAGATACGCAGCGCTTTCTTAGATTAACGTTTTTTTTTGTAATGGGATTTTACATAGTTCTGGCAGGTTCTCGCTGTTCGAATAACTTTTCTCGAAGCTTCTTGAATTATCCGCATAACTGTTTGTCTTGTTAGAATTTGTTTCAAGACTTTATTTCAAGAGTAAGGGTACGAAATGCAAAATAGATCTCAAATCTGATTGTTAGTTTTATAGATAATAACAAACTCTATATTTAATAGATTATTCATACGCACGTACAATAATAGAGCCTCGACGTCTAGTTTAAATTAATAGTAAACATAGCAAAGCCACCACAACTAGTACAATTTGGTTTTGTAACCGAAATCCGGTCAAAGCCGTCTGCGTAATGAAAAGTTTTATGCAAATTTTATTGTTTTATGATTCAGAAAAGACAAAGTTCGACGAATTTTGTTACAGTGCTGCCAGACCAATCGATCGACGATCGGTATTTTTAAATCTGATTGCTTTTGTAAAAACTATCGATCGACTTTTTTTTTTTTATATAAGTGACTAAACCCGCGTTTGACCTCAATCTCACCTGATGGTAAGTGACGATGAGGTCGAAGATGAAAGCACACGGGTTTAGGAAGGAACTGGCTCTTTATACAATATTGCCGGAACACATTACCGCCGGAGCGGTAACATTTGGCGGCAGACTTTGTATAAAGGGTGGTCGCTAGCCAGTCGGACCCAGAAGGGATCCTACCACCAAGCAAAAAATGGTACAATGGACTTTGACTAATCCATTGTACCATCGATCAATGTTCTCGACCGACGATCAATTAATTGGTGTGGTAACTCCCTTATACATTAGTTCGTCAGCTAACACTGCGGTAACTCGATGGTTTGCGGTTCAACTCCTTGCCAATAGAGGAAAGACTCATATCCCGAGAGCTCGGAAGAACGTAAGTTTAATGCTGGTCAGAAAGCTCTAAAATTTGAAACTTGTCGTGACTTTGGCCAGAGTTATGTTCGAAATACCGTAGGTGGATAAAGCATAAAGAAACATGCAGTTGATACAAATAAATGATTTTTTCGAATGAACGGTCCGTAGGTATGAAAAAAGAAATTAAAGAATCGACTGTAGCATTTTAAACCAGAAAATGGGCAGCAATCCCTTTCTGTGAAAATTCGTCTTCTTCTTAACTTACCTCCCCAACTAGCAAAGGTAAAACTAACAAAACTAAAATTAATTCTATGTGGTCACAAATGCAAAGCAGTATAAACCCGATTATGCTTTTTTCCTAAAATAAGGTTCCTAAAATGATACATAGTTACTTTATAAACTTAGGTATAAAAAAATTATAATACAACTTCTTAAAGAAACTTAATCTAGACTACATAATAAAGTGTGAATATTCATCATTATACGTGTCATTGTATATTCATTGTATGTCATTGTCATATTCCTGGCTATTGAGCAAGATTTGGCCTACAAAGGACGTCAAAACCATTCAAATAACGTCTGACGTGGCGGTACATGGCCCGACTCGAGTGTTTCATCAATGACGCTATCCCATTCACAAAAACTAACCTCAAACGGAAACGCCACTACAATGGAAGTTACTGGAAAGCGGAGGGCCCTTATCCTTAATAAGTTGCAAAAAGGCGCCGGCGCTAGCCCTCGCCACCCCGAAGTGCAGTCCTTACCAAGAAACAAAACTTAGGCGGCGTTTACATAAACAATGTCATAAATATTGTTTATTTGTAATAGGACGCTGGGCACCTTTTGATTCCTTTCGAATACCGTTGCGATGAAAGCGTTTTAACAAATAGTGACTCAGTTAGTACCGCCATTTGAAATGTGCTGAATCATAATGAACGCGTTATTTCTAAATTATCATTATAAGTTCGAACCGTCATAGTAAATAATGATTTACGTATTGATTTTTTATGATCTTAGCTGAGCTGGACCAATAATAATATAGGATGGTCCATTACAGTACAACAAAGTGCCGAATTATGTCAATCATCAAGCTAGACTTCTTGTTCATTTTGGCCCTTCAGGCAAATTTTGAAACACCGCATACAGTGCCTGTAACACAACACAATACAGTATAAACCAACTTTATTGCCAGAATCAAAAAGATACAAAAATATTAAACGTAAAAGAAAACTAGTTTCATTTAAATATAGACTGCCTTATCATCACTCATGAGCGACCTCTTCCAGGCAATCTTTATTTTACAAATAGCACATACAACAAATAACAGTTTTGGTAGGGTACACAATCATCGTAGACAGCTCTCTTGTATGTCACAATGTAAGCTCTACATCGATATAATTTACGATTGATATGCTTTTAAGTATAAGATCTTCATGAGAGACTTATGTATAGGTATAAAATAAGCAAATTTTTGTGGGCTGCTCACAATGCAGATAAGAGTTTATTAGTGAGTCTTAACACGTAAACCAGAGATACTTAAAATATCATAATGAAAATAGCTTGACTGAAAATAGAACTGGTTCTGAGCTTGTATTGATAACGAACAGTCAACAATATATCCATAGAAGCCATAAATGTGCCATTGCAAGTTACAAATACTTAAAGTTAATCTATCTATGATTGATATCTAATGGCGTTAATTATGTTATCAACTCAGCTTCCATTACTTTAGTATGTACATTTTAATTGCCAGCGATTTATATTTACGTAAAATATACAATTTAATAACATACCTATTATAAATTAACTTGTTGTTGTAAAAGCGCACATTTGTTTCTGTGATTATTCTATGCATGGTGTTAACAATAAAAACGCAAGATTAGGAGGTGGTAGTCCGCATTTCACGTTCGAAGTAAAAATGCATAAAGTTAGAAACTCAAAATATATAATGTTAAGTAAAAAATAATAAATATAAAAGTTCTTATTTAGGTTGTAGGTACTTTAGCTCAGCATTTCAATCGTTTAGTTGGATTTTCATACAGCGGATTTCATATACAGGGTTGTTTGTAATTAGATCAGAATCTCTATAGGTGACGTAGAAGAGATCATTTCCAATCATTTGAGCTCAAATAATGTAATCCCAAAGTGAACCGTTTTTTAAATATTTGGGGTTATTCCTTTTTTTCTGAAAATCCAGTTCTACTCCTTCAAACATCGATTGTAAAAAAAAACTCATAAGACATAAACCAAAATGAAAGCAAACTAATTATTATTTTTTTTAAGAAAAAGTGAACTGCCTTCAAAAAACCAACCCACTAAAAATGTTTAAATCCTTTTTATATACGCCATCCTAGTCCTGTTCCTATTACTATCCCGGATAGCAAATTTCTGCCAAAAATGAATTAATAATTCATAATGTAATTTTCATAGTTTGATCAGACTTCATCAGTCCTTCAAAAAGGTGACCAAAAGAGCTCGTTGTGCCCACATAGGCTGTATTGGAGACAGAATACCCTCATACCTATAAGGAAGTAAAGCTTTCTGGTCCATCGCCAAGTCGGTCAAAACGAACTTATGTCGCCCATCGCCTCTGCGAAAACCTGACGGTTCTCTGGCCCACACCGCTAAGGAGAAAGTAGATTTATTTGCCAGTATCTTTGCGGTAAATTCTCGTCTAGATATCCATGGAAAAATCCCTCCCCAATCACCTCTGTTTGGTCCCACAATGGGCACCGTTCATATTCGCCAAAAGGAGGTTCTTAAGTGGTTGCTGCACCTAGACGAGAATAAGGCTAGCGGTCCAGTGGTGTTGAAACGCTTCGCACCTGAGTTGTCTCCCATTTTGACGCGTCTCTATATACTTTCTTTGGAATCTAGTAAGGTCCCAAAATCCTGGAAGAAGGGAAGCCGTGCTGATCGTGTATTGAACAATCGACTCCTGACATACCTCCAGCATATGGCATACCTACGAGGCTCTGCTACTGGATATCTGATTTTCTGAGGGAATGGTCGATTCGTAGTCTTAGACGGCTACTCCTCTGACCTAATGGCAATTAATGCCGGGGTACCTAAGTGATCTGTTCTCTCTGCAACTTTATTCTTGCTGCACATTAATGACCTCCTAACACCAGGCATTATTGGATACGCTGATGACAGCACTGCTGTTGAGAGATATATATCCAATGCGCGAACGAGCGCCCATGAAATCCAGGTTTCAAGAAAGATTATGATTGCGCACGTTGATTCGACCTTGCGAAATGTGTCCGATTGGGGCGAGACCAACCTGGTCAAATTCAACGCCTCCAAAACACAAGCGTGTCTATTTTCCGTAAAATAGAGCACAATTACCTATACGCTCACTTTCTAGAATGTATCTGTTCCCATCACCAACCATCTAGGGCTTTTGGGCGTCACTATAACGTCCAAATTAAACTTCGGACAACAAATTGAGTCTATGGCTAAAACGGCTTCCAAAAAATTGGGTATCATCTCGAAGGTCCGGCGGTACTTCAGCCCTGAACAGCTGCTCGACTTATACACAGCACAAGTGAGGTCGTGCATGGAGTATTATAGTCACCTTTGGAATGGTTCTGCCCAATACCAGCTCGAAGCGCTAGACTCTGTTGACCGAAGAGCCCGTAAACTTATAAATAACAACAACCTTACAAATAAACAATGGCAGACGCTGGAGCATCGTCGTAAGGTTGCTTGTTTAACAGTATTTTATCGGCTACATTTTGGTGAGTGTGCGAGTGCTCTTTTTGACCAATTTGAACCCACTCCTTTTTACCACCTTACTACTAGACGCAGACAGAACTTCCATCCCTATATAGGATTTACCAAGAAGTCGAACAAAACGCTTCGATAGTTCCTTTTTAGTACGGATTGCCAAGGATAGGTTTCTCATGGATGGACGTGTACCACCATAGTCTTCACGCGCACTTTGCATCAGGTGGCATGGAAAACAACGTCCTATTATTATGCAGGTTATTAAAAAGTATGTTTACAAGTCAATAACAATAATATGACATTATAAATACATATATGTACATATAAACTTCTTTGTTAAAAAATATATGCCTTTTTTGCGAAAATGGTTTAGCTATAAATGATACTTATTGTGTAAAAAAAAATTGGCCGTTTACTAAAAAACAACCCTGTTTAACTAATAAACTTGAAGTCGTTACGGCGCCGAGGCTCCTGCGTGTCTTTACATCAGGTTAAGCAACGCCCGGCGTAGTCGGTGAAATGACCGCCGGTCATTCATTCTTTGACGACCACTTTCTCTCTCCATTATAATGCTTCCAAATTTGTCAAACGTGACATCAGATGGTTTTATAGGTAACCTTTGGAGTTCTGCCTACCCCATAAGGGATACAGGCGTGTATAAATACCTATATTACACAAATATTCACTCCATCGGATTTCAATCTGGCAATCATTTTATTCTATATTACGTGAACAATGAGGTACATTTTTAAGTCAGATAGATTTTTATTTCAGTTCATAAAAATCTATCTGACTTAACCTTGTGTATAGCTTTATAAATAAAGATTTAAAAAAGCAACATTTAAAATTAATGTTTCTATCAAAAAACAAATTGAATGTTTAACATACAAGTTTTAGTTGGGTCAGAGTCCAATTTCTTAAGTTACATTTAATGGCCGGCTTGCCGAGACTTTATAACATACGTCAAGGCTGTATAAGATTGGATTAAAATCTCGTCATTTATGACATAATGTCAGGTGACCTTGTGACGTATGACTGACCACCACAGTGAACTTTGAACGATACATGGACACATGTACTTCTGGAGACTGACGTAGAATAATTTGATTATGTGCCAATACGTGGTAGCAACAGCTGGTTGCCATGAATGTAACAATAATGGGCCTGTGGTTGTTAGCTTTTACCGGTCAAGAACCGAGACGCGGAAAGCTTAAACCAAAAATAATAATAATAATATTCGTTCATTGTGGCATCTTGACCCACTTGTTAGTAATACAACTTAGAATCTATGTTAGTAAGACAAATAAAGTTTGAAATAATTATAAGACTAATACCTTATATACATATAAAAACTCTACTGAACTAAATAAATAATAAATAAATATTTCTGACACTCACACAACATTATCTAGCCCAAATTAAGTTTCTTAAAGAACTTGTGTTATGGATACTAGATAACTGATATACTTAAGAAATATATAAACATACACATTGAATAAATACATATTTTTTATTAGAATAAACTTACATAAACATATAAACACATCCATGACTTGACGGCTAATATCTGTGTTCAACACACAAATATCCGCCGCGCCGCCGGGATTCGAACCTAGGACCTCTGGCATAGAAGGCAATGTATGTTACCACTACACCAGCCGGTCGTAAGTACTGTAAGTAAGTACTCCGCTGTTATTTGTCTAGGTGATTATGGCTGAGAGGAGCGATTCCGAATCAGTTGAAATCTTGGCTCCACTTCACTAAAATGAGCTACACAAAGTTTCATCATCTTTGGTGTAAGAAGACCTTCACATTACTTGACGATGTCCAAGCCCTCGATCCTGAACGTCACTATTACAGTCAATGGGTTGTTTGAGTTATATGTATCAAGCTATCACGTCCTCGAATTTCGAAAGAAACCCCCCAGGCACCCTGTATATTAGTGCTCAAATCCTGGCTTCACTATCCAATAGAATCATAACTTCAAATTCCACGTTTCTGCTCGTATTGAATAAGTATTTATACAATTAGGTACCTACTTCTATGACATTTATTTAAAGTAATGGAGAATTTCCTAATGAAATTTTGGTTTTATCCATTTACAACCTATTGTGTATAGCATTACGATTTCATTTGTTATGTTAAGAAAATTATAGTAAACCAAACTTATAGAACATCGTCCGTCGACGCACGGCGCGCGGGAATCAGCAAAAACTTGGTAATACCCGAACAAAGGCAACATATTTTATATTTTTATACGCCACTTAAACTAATTCTGTGTATTATTTATTGTTCAAAAATAACTCGTTAGGTAGATAATGTTTTTGCATCTATTTTTAACAACACAAAGCATGACAAAGCTTTTCTTTCTTTGAAGTTCAAATGATTTACCTATGACATATTAAGTACAAGAATAATAATAAAACGATTTAATTGTATGTCAAATCTGCCACGTTCTGTCTTTTATCGACCCAATCTAACTCACCAACTACGTTTTGGGAAGCTATTCGGTCTAGATTTTTAAAATTTTCCTGGGTGTGGAAAATTTTTACCAAGAACCATCATGCCATAAGCAAACATTCGATCAACGCACTACGGAAGCCATAAATTCCAATTATTCTTTATTTTAGTTACAGAAAGTATACTGTAGGTCGGTACCTGTTCGAAATCACTCTACTAACCGGTAAATAAACTAGGTAAAAGTTCAGTGCTCTCGGAACTTCCAAAACATCATACACCTGTTACTGTATCAAGAAAAGTTATTCAATACTCCTTTATTTATTTTAACCTTTTATTCTGATAATACTGAGTAGAAATTGTAATCTTATTTGAATATCTACCATCAACATAATATCGAACTTTAGTATCATTGGAACTCGTCAGGGTTTCCCCTACACCTGCGGGTTTATCCGCGGTCAGAACTCTTGCTTCTTGCGCTGTATTTATATGTTTGTTTGTGCAACATTTCGGCAGTTACTTCCGATCATCAGAGAAGAAACAACTGTCATCGGAGAAGATGCACTCAGAAGTCAGGAGTAACCAGAGATAAGCAGGTAATTTTAGTAAACTATATCAATGTTATGCAATTGCATTTCGTGATCTTTCAACTCATCTCAAATAACAATCGATAATTCTAAACATATCTTTTTCAATCTAACTAATTACTCCAATAATTTCCAATGAATATGTATTTCAAAAATAGCACTAAATTGCATAAATAACACGTTTTCTTAATTATTTATTTCCTTCCTCGTTATTATGGCGGCCAGCTATTCGTCGCGGCATGCGTCTTATATTAACATAGCTTATATTAAAATTGTTATGAGCGCGTGCCACGGTAAGTAATGATTTGTTTACTCCGACGTTGACTTGATTACTTTATGTTTTAATGTTACATCATCAAGTTTATTGCGTATTAATATTCATAATAATTAAATAAAATAATAACGACTCGTGCCATATCAGCTTCTGTCATCAGCCAAGTCCATAACAGCTAAGTTCACAACAGTCCAGCGTATTTCTTTTGGAATAGAATAAGTATTTTCGTCTTAAATTTTCACGATTTATTATAATGGTAAATGGTAAATGATAAAAAAGTCATCGTGGCGCCGTGACTCCTATGTATATGATTGGATCGATATATTAGGTTAAGCTACATTCGGCGCGGTCAATAAAAGGCTCCCAATAATTGATTTCTCATGATGAGCTTTGGAGTTAAGCGGTTGGTTCCGGTTGCGGTATACAGTATCTAGTCGTCAGGGTTGGTCAAAAGCCATTTCAGCGCCCTAAATATTCTGACTTCTACCAACTGGCAGTGTGCCAGCGTGGCGGTTTACAGCCTACACCTCCTAGTTACCCAGGGAAAAGACTTATTGGCCTGCAGTGGCTTTATTACAAAAATCTGTGATAAATATAAAAGACATCGAGAAAAGCTCCAAATGTTACAAACACTAAAACGTCGAGTTTGTGAACGCGATAAAATTTATTGAGGCCGGATTTTTCAGGATCAGTCATTGTCATAAAATTATAAAAAATCGTAAAACAACTTTATTCCGCCGAGTAACAGATTATTCGTCAGATTACTTTTATCCGACCATTGAAATATCAGGCCTCAAACAAAAGTATTTTATCTAAGTTTTATTCTTCTACAAATAAAGGTGGTCTGCACCATTAATTTATCACGACACCGTGCCCGATCGGTTTTCGGTTAAATCATTTTATTTTCTTTTAGGCTTCTACGCTTATCTTAGAATACTCTCTGCCAAATACCAGCTCGAAGCGCTAGACTCTGTCGACCGAAGAGCCTGGAAACTTATTAACGATGACGACCTAACAAGTAAAAAATTGCAAACGCTAGAGCATCGTCGTAAGGTTGCTTGTTTGAGTTTTTTATCGGCTACATTTTGGTGAGTGTGCTTTTTTGACCAAATTGAACCCAGTCCTTTTTACCACTGGGCTACCAGACGCAGACAGAACTTCCATCCGTATTTAGTGGATTTACCAATAACTCGAACAAAACGATTCGATTGTTCCTTATAGGTATGGATTGCCAAGGTATCGAACGATCTTCCTGCGTCTGTTTTCCCTGACCACTACAGTTCTGGTACTTTTAAATGTCGAGTGAATAGGTTTCTCGTGGATGAACGTGTACCTCGTGGATGAACGTGTGTTCATGCGCACTTTCCATCAGGTGGCATGGAAGACAAACATCCTATCTTTATTATATATTTTAAAAACCTCTGCTCTTCCATAACGAACAATATCAAATAATTAACACAAAGAAAGTGTTCCTTAGATTGCATTATTAACCCTTTACCCGCCAGACTCTATATCAGTTGTCGTGCTCCCAGCGCCTAGCACAGTAAATCTAAAAATAAATACCCACAATAAATAGGGATGTTCGATGGTAGATCGATATACCCACCCCAGCTTCGCACGCTTCAAATTCAATCTTAATACAAATAGGAACTTTGATATTAAATTTCTAATAGTATGTATTTCGGTAGCCAAACGAAATAAAAATCGATTAAAAGATTTTGAAAGATTTATTGATTTCCGCACAATATATTAGGCCAAAGATTAAATTTTTTATGACTCTACACTGTGATGAAGTATACATCTTTTAATGTAGTTATATCACATTTATCGATAACACGAACATAATGACTAATGCAAAATTACAGACTAATGGAAAATTCCACAAGCCGGCACTCGCTTATGATGTCAAAAGCGGTCGTCTATTTCCGACCGTGGCGCTGGGTGTACTACATAGATGAAAATAAGTACTAAAGTATAGATGGCCGTCTCGCCGATTTTGCACTAGGGCGCCAACTAGGCCCCGGGACCGGAACTAAAAAGCGGGGAAAGGGTGCGGGCGGGAGATGCTTCATCTAAAATATTGAAGAAAGTTTTAGAACTACTTGCAGAACTTCAGCCTAAATGGAAATAATCCTCGAACTTAAGAATAAATTTATCCTCGAACAACAAAATGACTAAATTGGTAAAAAGTTGAAAACACAAACGTATTTCACTGAAAACCAACGGATTCTCAGTGATACAACGTCTTTGAATCGCATAGTACGTACAACACAAAATTTGTGTGGCCAGGATTTAAAAAAATATTCTTCCCAGCTATTGATACTCATTCAGTTTAGTAGTTTTTTTTTTATTTGCTCACAAAAAGTTGTTACAGGAAACATATGAAAAAACACCAAAGTTGATGAAAAAAATGAAAAAACACTAAGGGACAACTCAGACCATGTCGATCTGTAAAATTGTAGCCATAGATATGCTTATTCAAGATTTTAGTATAACAAATATTACCTACTCAATAATTAGGTGAGTAATAATACGTGTTTTGCATTAGGCAAGCTACAATAGGTTTATTTGAATTAAAGTGAATAGCTTAATAGTGTGTTATTAAATCTCCTATTAATTGTTACTTTTTTTGAGTGGCAGCTCTATTATGAACGCTATTTGAACACATTTTTTCTACTCATAATAGTTCCGAGCCCAAGGGTATGGTGGCGTTAGTTTATATCAGAATTTCCCAATTGTATGGAAGACAAACTAGCATGGTGTACTAGCAAAATTCGTTTCTAAACATGCACGCTAGGGATGGGAATCAACTCAGTCACTGACATTTTTATACTTACTTTCAAAGAAATTAAACATATTTATTTCTATAGTTTACTTTATTTTTTTAAATTTATTTGTTAAAAAATAGTCAGTTTAAACAGAAATATTTTTACTGAAGTGGATTTTTGTTTCAGTAAATCTTTGCTTATGTCCCATCCCTATGGTCGCTTATATCCGGCAATGGCCCTGGATATCAATGCAATTTTTTAATAATAAAATCAGTAATTTGTCTAACTTCTGACATATTTTTAAGGTTTTCCAATTAAGAGACTTAAGTGTACTCAATTGTAAATGATTACTTGATACACCATTTACCAAATATTAAAATTTTTCAACATAATCATTATTAAATAAAAAAGCATTTGAAACGAATGGTAGATTTTAGTCTTATATATACGACCGTGGCGGTTGAAGGGTTAAAAATGAGAAATGCGGTTGTACGAGTGATCGAGTCAAGTATATTATATGGATATTAAACATATTCTCGTTTTGCAGTTTAACTTAACTTAAATTAACTTTAGAAACGGGATATTTACCACGTTTATTATTTACTTTGTTCTGGATATATCGGCACTGTTGTGAGCGCCATGATCAGGATATGACACACTAGGTTTTGTAAAAATATCGAGAACTCTAAATAAATAATCAATAAATATTAATAATAGTAAACATGGTAAATATCCCGTTTCTAAAGTCAAATGATAATGACCATGAAATTTTTAAAACTTATGGATTATTCAATGTTCCCAATTCACTTTTCGGAATTATTAGAAGCCAGCATGGTATCAAAGATGCTGACGCATTTGTTGTATAATTTGGATATTAAAGCCACACAGTTCAACCACTTGTTTTGCATAAGTTGTTAAAGCTACCTCCACAAACTGCATTCTAATCGAACAGTTCAGAATGCGGTGTGCGCAAGCGAGCGCTAATTAGTGACCGTTGCGCGGAGGGCATTTCCCGCGGTTGCGTCAGTCGCGTGAGTCAGCGCGGTCAAGGCCGCGGAGAAACGCCGCCGACCAATCAACGACGTCGGAATTTCACAGCTCATTACTTTCATCTCGTTTTCACTCAACCTTACACATATACAAATACACATATATAAATACTTTATCTCATTAATTAATATCTACGACGATAGTTCACCCGCATTGCGGGCTTGACGTGCGTTCACCCAGATTGCGAATATTTGCGATTAGTAAACTAACAAATACGGGATCCTTACCTCCTTGACCTTAGAATATGTGACGCACTTGGTAACTTAGTTGAAATTGAACTTTGACCAACACATAGTGTGTTTTCTCGTCATTTGGGAACGTCCATGTTCTAATTATGTTTTGCTTGATATAAAAAGTTGGGCGTTCGAAGTCTATGGCGGCATAGCGCGCGTCACTAGCGGGGAACCCGTCACCGTGAGTCAACGAGGTCGCGCGCGCACGCGCATAACAACCGGCGACCAGTCGACCTGCTATTCATTACTCTGTCCTTTTCTCCACATCTACTAAGAAATCATGACGCATTCTCCTATTGATTTACAGTATGACCCAGCATCCTTGTGGCCTTAATTTGTCATCGATTATATGAATTTACTGATTTACTATTTTAGCATACTGCGCTTGAACTATTGAGTAACATATTATGGCTAAAAGACATCATTTTACATTGAAAACCAGATAACATATCCCAAGAAAATTAAACAGACAAAGAGCAATCTAAACACATAGTAATTCATTGATAGAATTTCGGTAAAACCTAATAGATGGTTTAGTTCGGCAGCTTCCTTCCTCGTCGCGCGGCACGCTGCGCGCGCCGGTCGGCGTCTCTGTGCGCCGGCGCCGCGTCATCGCGCGTGACGTCATTCGTGACACCGCACGTGACGCGCCCTCCACAAAAACACACCTCCGCCAATTACAAAGATCGAAAAACCCAGCAATTGCTCAAGCAAAAACCGCGACCGTAGGTCGATTTTTTACCGTAGATATGTTTACTGTTGATGTTTATCTGTACTCGTGGACTGATTAAATAGAACTTTGTGCGCATTTAGTCAGTTTTTTAAACGAAGGTTTAAAGAGCTCGGCATTTGAATATGCGTGACGTGAAGTACACGTGATCAAAGTCATAAATTAATTAAAGAAATAAATTATTCATAAATAAATTAAAGTTTTGGTGTCGTAAAATTCCAAGGTTAGGTTTAAATCTTCTTTATTGTCGAGACTTTAATCTCATCCACAAGATAGTATAAGGTCAGTTCAAAGTCAGTATTAGTTCAGACTATTATTGATAAATATTGAAGGTGGCATTTTCTATTTACATAAAGTATTTATTTTCATCTTATTGACATCAAAGTCATGCTATAACTTAACAAGCATCATTTGTTTTTCTCCTAATAATTGACGACGACTTCATCACACATATGCTGGCGACTTGTGGCGGTTACTTTTATGTAAAGGGCAGTTTCTAGCTTTCAAAGGAGTCATGCCTCCGAATGAGTGATTCTTGGATTAGCAGGTAGTTGGTTTTTTTTTAGAGAAAGAAAATTTGCTGTCGTTGAAGTCTTTTTCATCAAAATAATTTTTAGGCGTATTTTTAAAGATCAATTCAATAATTTTGCTTATTTCTTATATTTACACATTTTTTATGATATAAATTTTAGCATTCATAGTAATATTTAGCACGTATAGAAAATGTAAGGGCTCGAGTAGATTTTAATTTGCTGTTGAAGTCCTTTCAAATCAAAATATTCATCAATATTTCACTTTGTTGATAAATACCATGATAACTTAACTACATAGAATTAATCCAGAAATTATTTAGTTGTTTGTATTTGCTGTCAAGTTTGTCTGAAGACCCAGGGACTCTCAAGTCTCTGCGGTACTTACAATCAGGTGAAATGAAGGTCGAACGCAGATCTAGTCAGACTGAGATGTAAATTATATTTATACCCACGCCCCCTATAGCAGTTTCACGTAGTTCCCGGTCCCGTAGTAACCACTAGCTGCACAAATGAGTACTCAAGAATATGGCTATCCTTGCATTTTTTACTGGAACAATCATCTAAACAAATAAACATCCTTGGCTTTATTTTATATGCCTATATATTAACGACAAGTTTACCCACATACTTTGGGGATCCCGAGGTAAACCATGGATTACACTGTGGAGCTTCTAATTTTAAAGTTGTTTATGTCTAGCTGTTTATAAGCTCAAGAAGGTTTAAATATAGAACATAATAATGGCCTTTTTTCGTGCGGTTTTTACCAGAAAATAATGAACTCATCTGAAGCGGAAAAACAAGAGCTTTGGTCTTTGGCTTTATTACTTCATGATTTTTTGTTTATTTTGCATCCACATTGGAAAGATATTTTTAAGAACATATTAAGTTTTAGTTTATTTGTTTATGAGTGTGACTTAACACAAGCTAACGAAGAAACATATCCCATCAGGCTTCGGTCTTTAAATCATTTTATAAAACTTTTTTTACGCAAAATACATAAAATAAACAAAGTAAAATCTAGAAATTTTAAATTTTAACATAAACTCATTTATTTTATTAATAATACAGGGTTAATTGATTTTAATTAACACATCACCTCTTGCGGGCAGCCTCTCAACATCAATCCCAAGAACATCTTTATACATAACTTAAAAAATGAAAACAAAAAAAATCTGCTCATTACTTATTTTGTAAGAAGTACCTTTTATTATTATGAAACGATATTTTACTGCGCAAGGTGCGTGGCATACCTACGCTCAGCGTACATAGAGTTACGCCTATGTACTCTGAGCGTAAAAATAGAGGCTATAAATATTTTTTGTATGGGAAAACTAAAATTTAAAAAACAATTAGTAGAACAAATGTTGTCGGGATTGATGTGGAGAGGCTGCATGCAAGAGTTGATGCGCAAATTAAATTTAACCCTGGAGATTGATTGAAGAGCAGGCTGTAAAGATAGTCCCAACATTAATTTCCGTGTTTCATGGGGTTTCCTAGGATCCCGGTTAATTCATGAAAATTCTGAAATGCACCAACTAGCTAAGCCAGCTTGGTAATTTATGGCCTAAAATTCTCTTGAGGACATCTTCAGAGCCTTACCCTTATCTTCAAAATGACTAGAGGGTGAAGATAAGGCAGCTGAATTTGTTTACTTGTAATGGTCATTATGACATATGCATTCATAATAACAAAACGATGACATGCCTATTACCTCATTAAGATCATTTACGGTATAGAGTGGGTTTGGGTTTTCCCTCCAATGTGTGTAGTGTAGTAAAACCTAGATATATCATTAGATTGTATATTTGAACGGCTTAAAGGTCATTTGGGGGCCATTGATAGCATTTATAAACCTCTTTAAATTAAACCTTATTTTCTTTCATGAATAAAGTTAAATGACTCCACTTCATAAAATGTTTTAAACCTAACCCGTACTATGCTTGATGTATTGAATACCATTTTAAATGATCATAAAAAACACAACGTCAAATCAAACCTACTCAGGACCAGTCGTAAATGGTCTCATAGCATTTGAATAAATTGTATGTTACACATTTGAAGTCAATGTATAGATAATTCATTCATAAAAACCGCAATTCCAATAAGTTACTTAATACTTAGTACCAGTTTGATAGAAGAAGATTGCAAATGCTGGTTTATTTAATTAAATGGCTTAAAAGTTAAATAGTTAATAGAAGACTGGTATAGTATAAAAAATACAGTAAGCCGTAATATTCTTACTAAATAATACTGTTACTGAATAAATTGTTACTGAATGTTGCGGCTTGACGATAAACTAATATACCATAATAATCGCAAATGAAGTTACTTAATATATAAAAGCAATGAATTTTCCTTAATAAAGTTATGCATTCAAATTTAGGTTTGTGTATCAAAAGTTTTTATTTTGGTTTACGTACAAACAATGTAATGTTTTTATTTTAATTCAAATAAGAAAATTATTAGTGTGTCCTAATAATACCTAATAGTTGAGTGGACGTAATGTGTACATTTTGGTGTTAAATGAAAAAAAATATATATTTAAAATTTTATTTTTTATTTGGTTTATATTATTTTTACATGATCTGTTTGTAATAGAATCTAAGGAATTTATACATAATGAACGAAAATTAGGAAACTCAAATAGATGTTTAAATTTTTTGTCGTCAGTGTTTTTATTTTTGAAAAGCTACATTTAGTTTAGTTTTAAGGAATTTTGTGCCTAATTTCCAGTTCAAGTTTAATGGTAAGTTTTAAACAATTTTTGCAATAAGAATTATGAACAACACTATATTATTCTATGTTTTTATTAGGCACTTTTTAATAATTTTCACTAATTTTTCACACAACTTTGAACCACAGATCAATAAATTATCCGGCAGAAACTCCAACCCTTGGCAAATTTGTAAACACTGTAGAGTATGTTTAATGCACCAATTTCCAAACACGTCACATTATTTTGCACCATTAAAATTTTGTTTTCAATTTTAAGTAAATTTTAAACCGGTACTAAACACTATTGTTTACACAAAACAAAAACAAAACAGTGTTCGCGAGAGCAGCGCGGCGCGCGCGCACGTGCACGTGGCCGGGCGCCAGGCGCGCGAGTGCGGCGCCGGCGGCGGGCGGACTGGCGCGCGCGGCGCGTGCCCCATGCGCGCCGCCCATGCAGTTATTTAAACGTGCGCGCACAGCAGCACCTGGTATTCGCAAGCCGAGCCTGTTCCAAGCATCATGTCCCCTACAGTTCTTTGCCTGCTATCGTTAGCGGCGGCGGTGAGCTGCCTGCCCTTTCGGATGCCACTGGCGGAGGTGGCCAACCGGACGCTGTGTCCCACGAAGATATCCATTGATGAAGATGCAGGGCGCGTGCCGCGGCGTATCAAAGTGATCGAGTGCGCGGCGGCGGAGGAGGCGCACTGCCGCGGCATGCAGCTGCCGGCGGGCGCGTGCTGCGCGGGCGCGCGCGCGGGGCGGCGCCTGGCGTGCGTGCAGGTGCACGACACGGTGCTGGTGATGAGCCGCGCCAACAAGACGCGCTACACGATGGACGTGGCGGTGGGCTGCGTGTGCGCCGTGGACGCGGCGGCGGCGGGCCACGTGGCGCCGGTGCCCGACGGCCCGCCCACCTGAGCCCGCGCCGCCAGCGCCAGCCGCGCTGCTCCTAGAACCCTACTGGACTGACTTATTTATTTCGGTGGAGCGCCCCACGAGCCGCAGTATTAGCGCTGGCCTGCTGCGCCGCGCCGTTTCCTTACAAAAAGGTTGTGATAAACCCGGTGCTTAATTTTCTAAGCATCGGCTAGATTAAGTTTTGTTATTGTTAAAAATTTGTTACCTAATATATTCTAATTTATGTGAAAACTGATTTCATTTTCGCCAACACCCGACTGACCTTATTTCTAGTTTATGTTAGAGCCGGACATGAGCTTGATTGTTTATTCTTTATTCAATGAGTAATGTTCGTTGCGTTGCGTCCCGCGTCATGTGCTACCGAGAAGCGCTCCTCAGACCAAACATTCGCATATTCATTGGATTAAAGTGAGCACTTAACCTAGCTGCTTAATCAATAATAGGTACTATTTGCCGCCAAAACAGTTCAGTAGTAAGAAGTTATTGTAATAATATTTAATAGTGTCTTGAAGTGGAAGTATCAAACAATGTACAGTACTGTTGAATATTTCAGAGAGGCCTACTAACATGTGGGTTACCTGGTGAACTATATTCATCAACACCGGGGCCGGTGCGATACGATGTTGTATTTTTATATTGAGTTCGAATGATTTGTATGTACTTATGATTTGGAGTTCTCTGATGTAAGTTAAGTTTTAAATGAGTAGAAGTAACGTAAGTTGTACGGTAATGGACGGGATCATGCTTAGTGGAAGGTAAGTTGAAACATGTGGACTTTGTAAAGAGGCTGTAAGTTCCGAGGTCCTAACTGTAAGTAATTAAGAAATAGAAATCTTTCTTTCGATACTCATGAAAATGCAGCCTTTGGGAGGCGTTACAGCTTCAAACGATTCAGATAAGCCAAAACTATTTTTATTGTGGATGACTGAACCTGCTTTTCACCGAAATTTCATCCGATGGTAAAATACGCTACATTCGAGAATGAAAAACATACAGGTAAAGATAGGATATGCCGCATATCACATTGACAGAACACAATACCGCTGGACCGTCGATATTTGACGGTAGATTTTCTATGCAAGGTCGTCGCTTGTCATGTACCTAATGTTTAATTTATTTAGTCAGCTATGAATAGTCCACTGCCTTTAGAAAAGTAAGTTATATAATGGCAACAAATGCGAACTACCCTCGCTAGATGGCGCCAGATTTCGACTAATTTAGCGATGATATATTCGGGTGTATACCCTAAGAGACTTATATAAGCCATATAACTAGAACTTTTTCAATAAACGCCAAGACCTTCCATCAAACTTCTATTTGCGTCATAAAAATAAATTAACCCTTCTGATTACACGAACGAATTTACATGCTTCTAGTCCGTACGTAATGTGTATTAAAATCTATAATAAATTACAAGATATACCTACTAAAAAACATAAAATTAGACAAAGTTTACATAAATAGATTAATTGAAATCCTAATTAACAAAAGCTACTACTCCGGCTCGAAGGACCAAATGTACAGAACGCGGTGTCCTATAAGTAGGTACTGTCAAGATGTCAAGGAGGTAAAGAAAGGACGCGAGTGATCGTAACGACGTTTATTGTCAGACTGATTGTACTTAACTAATATAAAACTGTAAACCAAAAATGCTGAGTGCATCAAAATTATGATTATGCATGTGTGAATACAAAAATGCATGAGTTTAGCTCATACACCATTATCGTATACCTAAATGATAATGATTTATTTAAAAAAAAGTAAATGGAAGCTTCCTCCTCTCTTTCCAGTATCCTTTTTGTTGTGCCCGAAAGGGTCTATGATGTGGAACTTATTAAGTACCTACATATTGTTATCTTTTATACGGTCATAGTATGAAAATATAGAATATGAATATGAATAAGAGTAAGGTTCTTTTATACTCCCCCTGTCACTGCAATAGTCTCTCTCTACTGTTATAATGCCTCCAAATTTGTCAAACGTGACATCAAATGGTTTTATAACCTCTGATGTTCTGCCTACCCGATAACGGATACAGGCGTGAAGTTATGTATGTATGTATAAGAGTAAGGGTGTTACCACACCAATCGGTCGTCCATCGGCGTCGATCGATGGACGAAACGGACAGTCGACGACGGTCGATGGTTCTTGCTATACCAAAAAATCCGGTCGACGTCGACCGATTAATGTGGTAACACCCCAAGGTGTCTCTTGAACAAAGCATCATCCACCTCATCATCACTTCATATTATTTGATATTGACATCAAACGTAGGAAAACTTTCCAATCCAAAAAAAATAAGGGCCTGTCTTCACAAACATACCTAGCTACATAATTTGACGCCCGTCTCCCTATAGGGTAAACAGAGACTAGGGATCACCAATTGCTACGATCCAGATATAGGTAGGTACTTCTTTCGCTTCATCCACGTTCATTAATATTTTCATTCGTGATTGCCGGTTATGTTTTTTCATTAAATTTAAAAATATTTTGAGAGACGCCTCCGACAACAACGCGCAAGTTTTAACGTAAGTTTTAGTCTAACGGCATCCCACTATTGAAAAGACAGGTTCACTGGAGTTAGTCATAGTGTACATACACTTAACCGATGTGGTATTCTAAGCTATACCATCAACACATTCCTATGGTAAATATTCCCTTGAGCTATGTGAGTCATGAAAATGTGCAATTCAGACCACACAGAACGGGATCAGAGATGCATTAACTAAAGCTAATAATTTTTAGACCAAATCGTTATTCTGAACTTGATATCTAGTTACCTGACTTTTACTTTGGGAATAGATTGGATAGGTGGCGTTATTCTTAAAGTGACATTACTGTTTTTATGCAACATTACAAGAAAAGCAGATCTTTAATTTCTTTATCAACACGATTTTAGGTGTTTCGTAAGTAAAGGTAATTATTGTAATTAAAAACAATAAAGAAAAAGCCTTAAAACACTTATTAAAGTCGCCGCGAATGCTGAAAATTCAATAGGTATTATATGATCAATAAAACTGGGATAAAACTCTTTAAAGAACTAGGTAAGCTCTACAAAAGTGATAAAAATATAACACTTAGGAAAATAACACAGAATTTATAATATTGTTTACATCTTACGCAAATGAAACTAGAAATAACAAATAATATCCATGTCAAAATATGATAAATTTAAGTAATTTAAAAAAATGTAGTGTGAATCACTATACTATGTCAAAGTTTCGTAGTTTGGGGATTTTCTATGCTATTTCTAATACCTACAAGAGTGTAGTGAGTTCATAGACCGTGGTCCGACAGAATAACGGCCAACTTTCAAAATAGCTTTAAACTAAGCTGCTTTTGAAATACTAAACCGTGTCTGTTTCATAGTCCTCGACATTCAACTACCTATCAGCTATGATTAGGCCAAAATTTGGGCTCCTACAGCACAGATTCATATGTCAATAAATACCTAAATGAGGAAACTAATAAGTAGCATACTAAATCTGGGAATATGAAAAAGTACGGTCGAGTCTAATTAAGTGTATATACTTTTATTGGACTTTTAACCTTCTTGAAACGGAATAAGTTGCAACGTGTACCTTTACATTTTATCGGACGTGACCGTAAAGTACTTAGGTATCTGAGCTGAGCTCTACGAAGCTTGTATCATAGAGACCAGACAGCGGAATACCTATTGGGGTTTTCTAGTATAATCACAGAACCGAAACAGTTTAATATACCTACCTGAATTCTTTCAAAAATGTATTTTGAAATTATAAAATTTGAAATTTCAATATTTTTCAAAAGTTCAGTTTAATTTCTATTTTCTTTACAGAGTGCTCTCTTCCAGCCGTGTTTTTCTGATCGCTTCGGTGAAAATCCCTAGACTCTGTCAGCACCAAGGTGTTGCTGGCCTCCGAATCCAATCAAAACCAACTCATAAGGCGCTGACTAGACACCGCCGATACACCTAGGTAATAGTAGGAATTATTTTTAATAAAATACAAATATCCATGAAATCTGTTTCTCTTAACCAAATATGCCTCGCTCCTAGCAAAACCTGAGGCCTCTGCTGTAGAAAGCAACCTGTAGGCTACGATCACTTATAAAATCAAATATAATCTACTACTTTCTATTTTAATCGTCCATAAATTACCTACCTATTAATTAGTAACTAACTTAACCCTAATAACTAAAAAGGCAATATTTTACTATAAAATTGTCGTAACCAAATCCGCGAACAAAAGCTAGTTTAAATAAATGGGCAGCGGCCTACCACAGCCCCGCCTCCGCAGGCGTCACGCTCCGCCCGGCGCGTGCGCATGACACGCCCACAAATATATTAAAACTAGTTCTAGTCATCAACGAAGCGTTTGGCGAGGCGCATGGACTGATGGTCAGAAAAATGTTAATCTAAGATGGAAAACTTAGCGATAACCTACTTACGAGTATTTAAATCGGCAGTCTGGAGGCTTTTAAAAATATGCTAAATCATTGGTAGCTCTAAAGTGGACTGTTTTGCCAGAGACGCTGTCAGTACAGGGTCATTGGAACACTACAGGTTCTTCTCCCATGATCTCATCACACTGGCTAAGTCACGATTATCAACTAACTGGAGCAATGAATGGGACAAAACCCGTTGTATAGTAGGTAAATATAATGGAGAAATCCAACCCACTATACCACAAAAATGTTGGTAAAGAAGTTATTTCTATTATCTGTAGGCTACGATTGAGACACTGCTGTTCTCCAATATTCTTGAATAAAATTGGTAAGTATTCGAGATTCTCCAATCTGTGACTGCGGGCTGGAGCCTGGGACAGTGGATAACATCCTTTTTAACTGCCCTCTACACCCCACCTCTCTATATGATATCCTTCCCCCCCAGTTCCCCAGACTTACCAGCATGAAAGTCCTCCTATCCTCTAGACATCCCCTTATCCTGAAAATCCTTTGTAAATATATCCAGGATTGTAATATATCTTTGTAAATATGTAGTAAGTCAACTGTTGTAATATATGTAGGTACCTATATGTTACGAATTGTAAAAGTTTTAATAGTATCTGTTGGTGAAGGTAATAACTGTATTGTTTAATTGTTGTGGATATCTCAATGACCGGTCTACGTCGCGCCTAGCTTGTCTTTTAAAATCCGACTTTAAACATCAACAATAATACCGTTTCGTTGTCATCACGTGACACTGGCAGTAATATGCTGCGTGGAGTGGCTTTTTCTACAACTTGTAACAAAATGGAGAGATAAAACTTAAGGCTTAGCTTCTATACCATATGTAGAATATACTGTGAAAGAATCAGCATTATCAGTGCTGTTATAGACTTCTATACAAATCTATTTAACTATTTTACGTCAAAATATTTTGACAACCCTAGTCAACCTTATAAACTACAAGAAAAGCTTGAGCGTTAGTGACCTTATGACCTATATCTCAGCCCTGAGCAGCTGAGTAGCGAGTACCTATTGCAATACCGCCGTCGCCGCTGCGAGTTACGCGGCTACCAGCTGATGTTTACTAACTAACCTATCCATTTGCACATCGAATGACAGAATTTTCATTACTCTAGCTAACGAAAACAAATAACACAACATATATTTATAAGAATTACTTACGGTGTGGCGAGGCGGCGGCGCTATAGGGGAAGGCCGGGCAATGTGAATATCTTAAGAGATATCTGCCTATTTCGCAAGTACTATGAAGAAAAAATACAAAGTTAATTGCTCAAATCAGTCTTTATTAATGGGTCTAACAAAAAACATATTCAGTTCTTTTCAAATAATTCAAAATAATTAACAATAACTAAAATATGAAAAAATGGGAAATTATTCTCTTTGCCCTGACCCCTGGGTAAAGTGGATACATGGTTTTCTGGTAGAAATCGCTACTCAGCGATAAGAACGCCAAGTTTTTATGTTTAATGTAAGTGTTCTTTTTTCTTTTACTGTACCTTTATAAACTGAAGTGTAAATAAATAGTCGGGCAAAGTGAACACACACCCTTTAATTGATGAAAACAGGTATTAATCAAAAAATAAACCAAAACTTTAACTTAAATTAGGAACAGTTATCACATTTTTACCCTGCAGTGCCTTCAAAAGCAGAACACTCTTCGTGACACCAACGGTGGCAAATGTCGCATCGAATGCAATTTTCAATTGGATTGTCGTCCTCTTCGATATACATTTCGCCGCAGAAAAAACATAAAATATCCTTAAATGTTTTAATATTCTTTGGTAGTTTAGTTTCTTTAGCTTATTTTATTTTTTTTTCTCAGTCTTGATAATATTAACAATCTTTTTAGAAATATTTTTTAGATTTTTCATCCAGTCTTTTATTAACATATGACTTTTATTTCTCAAATTTTTGCTTTTGGTCTTCTTTGATTGGTGTACTAGGTCGTTAATATTTCAGATTTTTGTAATTTACGTTTACGAGTGGTCATAGGGTTAGTGGGCTGTGGTATAGGTCTCAACATCAAAGGGCTACAGTGAGAATCTGAACACCCAGGTTCTGGGTCAGGAGAATTTCGACAGCTTGTTTTAGATTAAGTAATTATTGGAGTCTCTGGCATCAGTGTGTCACTTTCTAGAGGATTTGTAACTGCTCTTTCCTCAAAAGTTAAGAACGCTCGAGAACATCTAGGCTGTGGTTCAGGCAAACATCCAATTTCAATGTTAATCGAAGTAAATCTAAGTAATTTACTTCGTTCTAAGTAAATCTTGGTATACTAAAAATGCTGGCGGGGAATCTGAAGAATCAGGGATTGAAGTTTTGCTTTGAGATAAGATGTTTTCTGAAAAAAGATTTGCTGGGCTTGGTGGAATAGATAAGACAAAAGTGACGGTGATGCAGGTAAAGAAATTTCTGCTAAAGATACGGAATCATTGATTCCGTCCATTGAATTTAGCCAATATTTTTTGGCCGTGCTCTTTATCGACTCCTCTGCCTTGCATAAATCTTTACCCGTTTGCATCACATTTGGATCCCACGAGCCTTGGTTGGTTTTCATTTTATATTTATTTACCATCTAAAACAAAAAAGCACAATGAGATTCTTTAAATGATATAATGAAATGAGACTCTTTAAATGCAAGTGATCCTGGCAAGAACGGTGTGGGAAAAACCAGGGCTCTTAAGTGAGGCATAGTCCCTTTAAGTGCAGGTGACATTTGCTGATGTTTCTCAGGACATTCGATTAAAGCATTTTTGTACACTTTTGAGAATTAGCTTGACTTCATTGTCAGGAGTGGCCGAGCCGCCACTTTGGTATGATTGTTTCAAACTAACACACGAGGACGTGTGTCATCGCAGGATGGCCGTGTTGGCGATAACGATAAGCTTGCGATATTAAGATGTTTGTATGACTTCATGGTAGCGGAAGTATGTTGGTAGTACTGTTAAAGAGGGCGCTAAATGCAACGAATGACTGACATTCGATTGCAGCGCCATAGGTTATATCTTGAAGTAGGGTGATGGCAAGTGACACATATACGGTTAGGAAGGCTAGGCCAGGGGGAGTTTACTAATTTATTAGCCAATGCTGTCGATGGCAGCCGGAGCCAAAGTGGGACAAATCTATACGTATGAATGAGAAAGCTTTAAAGTACTTTGCTTTGACGTAAGTCTATGTGTCAATCTTCTCAAAAGTGACAATCAAAGACAAACAATCATCCATCGCCAACGACTGACTGACGCCATTTGTAAAAACGGTCCATTGCGTTAACTGCGTAATTTCAGCAACCCATTTTTAATTTGAAAACCTGTAAAATTTTTGGTTTGAAAATCTGTAAGAAAATGTGTGTGTTTTTACGGAAGTGCTATTTGTGCAGTGCGAAATTGACATTTTATATTGTGATAGTGACACTAAATACTTTGTAATTGTTTGTTTGTTTATTTGCGAAATTGACGCTTTTGTGCAGTAGTTTTAAGATAATGGTTGGAAAATAAATTTATAAACCCTATGAATTTTTATTAAATATACACAATTTTAATGTCAAAAAAAAAAATTATACATTAAGTTCCTATCTTAGAGTAATAGACTGCATATATTACTACTGTGTAAAGTGGATCTATTAATACACTGAAAAGTTGCGGATGGCATTAACTGAAGCGCTAGTGAGCTGTATGTATGCATTTACGAAGTATGAAGTAATCGTTCTTCTCTCGTAAGAGAGTACTTATATTGTTCCATGGGCTAGGCGTGCGGACGTGTCTCAAACGGACGGTTTATAATAACTCGGTATTAATTGGTTTTAGCGTTGTAATGGTAAAGTAAGTACGGAACGTAACAGCGAATAAAGATTGTATTGTGAATAAGCCGGTATTATGACCAAGCCGACATTCTCAGGACTGAGTAACTGCCTTGTGATTATTTCTAACGTGTTTAATAAGCTTCATCGCTCACACAATCTCTTAAAAAACATTAGGTTACACAGATAAACGCTACATCACTAAATTTAATATTGTTATTAACTACTTGTCAAGTAAGGGGCAGTCAACCGTGTTGCTACGCCCACGGTAGGTGTGGTCAGCGCGTGCGCAACTCGATTTCAGACGCACGGAAGGCCAACTAAATGCTTTTGCGAAGTTTGCCATTTACCGATCTAGGTAGGCAATCGATATTCGATACTTATTCAGCTTAATTTGTACATACGCCACGAAAACAATGAGATAGGTAATTACGATTTTTGTTGCTAGTTTTAAAGATTATCAGCAATCGACACAAAATATTAATGGAAACTGTGTCAGATTGTTTCAGTTAGGTATTTTTTTAATATTAAACCCATAACTGTAATTATATTTTTGCTAAGTAGGTAGCATGGTGCTGGTGACTGTTTCAATAACGTATCGTTGCACTCCTGATAGTATGACCGTTTCGAATGCTCCGACAAGTTACAAAATCCATGAATGAATAGCACCAAATTTCGGCGAAATTAATCGAAATAGAAGTGCAAGAAAATGGTTGTCAAAGCAAAAATAGTGAAGGTATTCGAGTTTGATCATGGCCGCGCAATCGAAATGGAGATCTCGATAACTACGATAGCTAGAGATTTAGTCTTTTTGTTGAAGGAAGAGTGAATTAGTCGAGAATTGTCGAAAAAACAAAACTTCAAAAAGTATCATTATTTTAGAAAATATGCCCTTTTAAAGTTATGGCCGCGCCATTCTCCACGTCCGGTTTTTTCATCTTTGATTATTTCCAAAATCTACGACTTCTAATGGCTAAAACTCTCTATCTAATCCTAGGTGTTGTCAAATAATTTGTCGATTCTAACAATACCATTTTGAATTTCTAGTATCCAATAATTCAAACAAAAACAGTGATTTAATACAAACTCGTGGCCGCGCGAACGAAACGCTTTTTGGATCGATGTTATTGTTTTGATTATAATACCTAGGACTAAGATATTACGATGTATTTCTTTGTAGACTTATAATTCAAACGAAACACATCAATTTTTAATTGCAAATGATGGAAAAATTTAGACCTTTTGAATTGTTTTTCTTTCTGAAAACAACTTCTTTTTTTTTTTTTTTTTATAAGTGACTAAACCCGCGTTTGACTAAATAAGTAAAAAAAATAATATTTATATTGTATACTTATTTTACAATAAGTATTTATATTGTAGTTATAAATACTTATTGTAGTTATAAGTATTTATAACTACAATAAGTAAGCCCATTTCAAAGTACATTTACAAATATGAACGGTAAAAGTCATGAAGTGACATTTCCCAAGACGGTGGTTAGTTCCAATTTTTGCCACGCGCCAAAAGATCCTTGTCGGACTATAGTTGACAGCTAGGGCACTAATAGTTATAAGATAAGATAAGATAAGATATTTATTTCTGATAAAAACTTATATCTAAGAATAATATTAATTTAGAAATTTGACAGTCTAGCAAATGATAGTGCCAACGCTGCACTATCGTTTGCTAGACATTTGCATCTTCAAATAGGCACACCTGCCATAGATTTATAAAACACCTAAGTACTAAGAGAGATTCAAACATACAAACTTTCATAACATTTTCCGTACCGTACCGTACGCGGCACCAATGATCAAGATGTTTTTATCACAATTTATCTTTATTTGTTGGTAAATAAATATTCAAATTAAACATGTAACAAATTATTTTTTATCCTGCTGGACCATTTTCAATATAAAAAATTAAACAAAAAGTTATTGCTTTTGTATTGAATTAAAATCTATTACGAGTTATTTCAAAAGTCTCTCTCTCTCTCTAAGGGAAACCGCGGGCAAAAGCTGTCTGTCAATGCATTCAGTCATTCAACTAATCCATTCGAATACTTTCTTTCAAGTTCAGTCGGCCATATTGAAGTCAACCACCGTTAGTAATTACTACTATTAAGATCATTCGACTCAGGACGTTAGTATAAAACTAATGCTCAAGTCGAAAATTCAAGTTAGTATTAGTAGGTAGTTTATTCGACTGACATGATCATTCGCAGTCGCGCATCGCTGAGATATACTCTGTGATACATCCGCTCAAATCGGCGGCTCAATCGGTACCACGGTGTTTTTACTAAATTTCGTTAGTATCAATAAGATATAGATGGCGCTGTTTATTATTTATAAAATTAGAAAAATGTCATAGACAATGTCTCTTTCTTCCTACTTTTCATTCTTCGGTTCATTCAATCAATCACCTAACCGACTCATTAAATCTATCTTTCATTTGTTACCTGTGTTCGTTACTGCACACCCGTTTTCGAATGTTGTTTTTATCGCTTTTTTCTTGGATTCCTTTTACCCACAACCTGGCCACCATTTGGACTCTGACGCTCCTTTTATAATTCTGACCCGGCAATTCTACTGGATTTCGAAAACAACGCTCCAATTCGACCTTTGAATGTTTATTGGAATTTTGATCGTGATAACGATTTTCTGATATATACATATTTCATATAATCATGATAATATACATATTTGAGGAGTCTTAAATATTCTTAAAGAAAAATACACAGAAAGTTTCTGACTGGTTCTAGTAAAAGTTTCAGTCACAAGTTCTAGATGGCGCTAGAGCTCCGTTTTAGCTGATATCTCTATCTCAACCTATAAAAGTTACTTTATGATCGGTACTGAGAAACATACGAGTGTGGGCGGAGTCGATACTAGTTCTCGCGCTCCTTTGTCTCGCGCAAAAAAACCGACAAAAGTGGAGAAACACGCGAGAACGCGAGAAGAATAAGAGAATCGGCTCCACATTCTCGTTTCTCGCGAGAGTGTGGATCAAGCTTTACAATACAATAAATACTTTTAAATTTCATGAAAATAAATGTTGCCTGGTAACAATATTTTTTTTATTTATTCCTACTCAAGGATAAGACACGCAATTGGGTCTGAACAGTGAGTAACAAGCAGGAAAAACTTTGTTTCACTTTGAATTTAACAAACGTCATTTAATTAGGAAAATTAAAGTGTGATTCACTTATTTTTCCGATAAGTTTCTACTTGACGCTGATAGTTTCCCTAAAGATCTGATATTTTCCTATTTGGACAATCATGGGACAGTTAGTCAATATTTTGTAGGTACTTAGGTACATTGTAAACCTACTAGTAGTTTCTTGTAGTTTCATGTATGTACTTACATTATTTTTGTTCTGGGTTTCACAGCGTGAATCTAAACTTAAACTTCAGTTTTTTGGTCATATCTCGAAAATTTGTACAAAAAGCATTAATGTTGCTCCTGGAGAAAGTTTCTACATGAAATTTCCTGCTAATTTAATAATTTAAATTTTTACTCTACGATCGATACTCTACGATCGATACCCAGTAGATCCTGGGTATTTTTTTATTTATTTATTACAAAAATCATAGCACCACCTTTACAGAATACTTCCAATGCGACAGTGCTGTAAACATTTACATATTTATTTATAACATTATTGTCCTAGTCAAACACATTCCGTTTAATACACAACAAAATCAAATTATTTACATATAAAAAATAAAACAATTATTAAATGTCAAATAAACGTCACATATTATGTCCAAAAAACTAAAAATCATAACTCTAATCTAACCCATAGAAAACAAAAACTTTCCCTTGAAATGTCAAATAATAAAATAATACCTAATGTATATATATTCTGTAAAGCTCCCAACGCAGAGAAGCCGCCCCGCGTCACGGGTCCTTCTTCTCCACGAGGATACGCTGAAGTAGCGGCAGTGCAGCCTGCAAAGCCCAGCCACACAGCACCGAAGACCAAATCTTTGAAGGTCCAGGAAGACAGAGAGGGTTTCATCAAGGTGGAGCGGAAGAAGAAGAAGCCCTCCTGTCAGAACAAGTGCGGCACCGCACCGAATAAAGAGAACCTTCTGCTGCGCGCCGAGGTGCCAACCACGCAGCTGTACGTGTCTCGCGTGCACCACGCCTTCACGGCGAAGGATGTAGTGGAGTATCTGCACGCGAAGACAGGACTCAACATGAGGGTCGAGCGGTTGGAGTCCCGTCACAGAGTGAGTTTCAACTCCTTTGTGGTGAGAATGCCGACCGAACATCTGTCGACCTACATGAAGGAAGAGTTCTGGCCGCAGGGTGTCGTATTCCGTCGTTTCCGAGGACGGTTACTTGACACAAAGATGTCGCGTCCCCCGTCGCAGCCCATACGTGGGAATTAGTGAAGTGTAGTTTTTAAGTATATAGGGTCGCCACATAATAGTCAATTATATTTTAATAGCAGATTCAGAACGAGGAGTGGGTCTGAATTTCAAAAAAAAAAAAATTTTTTTTCAACATTTTTCATAAATTAAAATTTCATAATACTTCTAAGTGCATAAAATTTTAGTTTAATCTCTAATTTACGACTACATAGCAAGATGAGAAAACGTTTCCATCTATTTCTATTAAACAATAAAATATTAGTTACATTACCAAACAATACCTATACGTTCTTGCGCGACACAAGCAAACGAGCCGAAAGACAAATTCGAGCCGCCGCCGCGCCGCCGCCGCCGCGCCCGCGCCTACTATGTTCGATTGAAAGCACGCCACGCCCCCCGCTCGTCAGTCTGTCCAGAGATTCGCGCGCGCGAACACTAAATCGATAACTAACAAAAATGTCGAATTACGCGATTATGGCACGTTTAATCCACAGTCACAGACGCCGGCAGACCTCGATTTCTGGTTCACTCAAATAAGACGTGCTGGAGTGTTTTGAACAGCATCCGATAACCAGCACAAACGATGCGGCTCAGGTTTTCGAAGTCAGCAGCTCGTGGGTGCGGCGCTTGCTGCGACGAGAGGGCTCAAGTCTTACCACTTTACGAAAGTGCAAGAACTGAAGCAACTACCTATGCTCCGCGTGTGTAGTCCATGGTTGGTTGCTGAAGCACATTCTATGGACTGACGAGTCCACCTATCGCTGTTATCAAAAGTGATAAGGATACTTTATGGATAGTCAAAATTAATAAGCTAAACATGACAGGTTTTGTGTTCAGTATATGGGCTAATGGGACTCCATGTACAGCAGTTATTGTGAATGTGATAAGTTATCAGTGACTAATACCTAGCACGGTATTTAACATCAGCGACAGGACGCAAGGTAAAAATGTAAGTTATTTTTGTACGTTATACCTACACTGTACATAGTTATAAATAAGGTTATTCCAGTACTAAACACGTCATTCTAACATTAAATTAATTGTAAAATCAATTTATTTGTTTTAACAAAGACTTCAAGCACGAATGCTTTATTTTAAGTTCATTTTTAATTTAATGAAGATCAAAACTAAAACAGTATTTAGATACAATTAGTTTAACGTGAAACTGATAGTCAAAAACCTGTAACAGTAGTGTGATGGGACATTATAATCACCTTTTATCCTGATGTATGACGTAATTACAGCTTATTCCGCGCTAAGTAGGTAACTACACTCGCGTGCAACCGAATCGACTCACCCATACAAAATAGACAAAAAGTGTGTTTTGGTTTCAAAAATGAGAAAAAAGTTTACAAAATGTATATTTATATAAAAGCCTATTCTTTTAACTTTAAAATGACACATTAACCATTTTAATCCAATTACCACTTTTAAAAATATCGTGGTATGAACGTAAGTCCGTACAATTTACTCCTTGCAGTACTAACGTGTTGCGCGATGCAACCCCCTATATAAACCCCCGTATGCAACGCACCCTTATCAGTCGCTTATCAGAAGTTGACCTGAACACATCACCGCAAGATACGATAAACAATTTGCCGCCACTATGGATACAAGACCAGAAGAAGTCGCCCAAGTTGTCCTTTTGATACAACAGGGCCTTAGTCAGCGAGAAGTCGCTCGTCGACTGAATCTGAGCCAATCTGCAGTATCCAGGGTATACAGAAGGTTCCAGGAGACACGTTCTTACTCTAGGAGGCCAGATAACAGTCGGCGGCGGCGTACTTCTGAGAGAGACGATCGTTTTATCGTCTCAACAAGTCTTAGAAATCGCCATCTCACCGGTGTTGCTGTGCAGCAGCGGCTGCGAGAGGTCCGTGGAGTCGCTGTCAGCCAATGGACAGTAAGAAGACGGCTGAAAGATGCCAACTTGACTCCAAAACGGCCTGCCAGAGGCCCTAAATTGACCACGGCTCACCGACAAGCTCGCCTTGCATTTGCTCGCGAACACATCGGTTGGACGGCTGAACAATGGCGATCGGTCCTGTTCACTGACGAGTGCAGAGTGTGTCTGCATGGCAGCGACAGGAGAGCTCGAGTGTACCGGCGTCCAGGCGAACGATTTTCACAATGTTGTTTCGCCGAAACAGTGGCATATGGCGGAGGTTCGTGTATGATGTGGGCGGGCATTTCAGTGGAAGGAAAAACAGCTCTTGTTTTCATCCCTGGTGGAGGCCGAGGAGGCGGTCTGACTGCAGACCGATATGTGGAAAACGTTCTCCTTGATCACGTCCTTCCTTATGAAGGCTTCATAGGAGATGGCTTCCTTCTAATGCATGATAATGCCCGATGCCATACAGCACGAATCACTCGTCAGTTCCTGGATGAAGTTGATATTGAGACCATGGACTGGCCACCACTCAGCCCTGATCTTAATCCTATTGAACACATATGGGATGAGCTGAAACGCAGGGTCCGAGCCAGAAATCCAGCGCCTGCAAACATCGTAGAGCTAAAGACAGCACTCGAAGAGGAATGGGAAGCTCTCCCTCAAGATCTGGTAGTAAGGGTTATCAGGTCGATGAGGAACCGTCTTAGAGCTGTTATTAAGGTCAGGGGGGGCAACACTAATTATTGATTTAATAAATTACTTTATTTTTCATAACATTTTGTTTTCATTTAATTTTGATTATTATTTGTTTTTTTTTTTCACTTATTCAATTTTTGTTGCTTTGTCATTAGCATTCGATTAAATTGGAAAATATTGTGCAGATTTTTTAAATTATGGTATCACTTTAAAGCTTATGAAATAGGCTTTCAAAAAATATACATATACCTATTATTTTTTTATTATTTAAAAACATATTACACCATTTATCAGTTTTGTAGAGGTGAGTCGATTCGGTTGCACGCGAGTGTAGGTCACGCAAACACACGGGCGCGCGTCAACGACCTTCGCTCGGATGCGTAGGTATCTAATATTCGCGTAAGATTATTGTTTTGGTGAAGTGATTTGCTTAAAAGAAATAGACGGAAATATTTTTATTTTTCGCTATGTACCTAGTCATGAAGTGTAGATTAAACTTAAATTTTATTCATTAAAAATAATTTTGAAATTTTAATTTATGAAAAATATAAAAAAGAAATTTACTTCATAATTTAAACCAACACATCATTGTTAACCCAATTTTAAAATATCACAGACTATTATAAATTGACCCTGTATTGTATGTATATTAGGTTAAGGTATATATTTTCTATGGGCCTTAGATTTAGTATTTAACATCCTGTACTATTCTTAAGTTGCCTGAAATAAATGATTTTATTATTATTATTATAATTCAAATAATCATCCTGGATAACATAGAGTATACCATGTGCTCTATGCGTCAAGTTAGTTCTACCTCGCGGTACAACTAACAAGCGCGGCCGGCGCCTGCGATGGACATAATTATCAGGCACACAGAAACTCACGTTCTGTAACAGGTCTGGGCGGTGTACCTTACCTCGTATCACTTTCAGCAAATATGCTGCGAACGCTAACTCCCTCCTGGTCTCCAGCTTATTGCACCCAAACATGCCCAGCACAAACAGTGTTGGGTACATCAAAGGGTACGATGGATAGGTATACCCAGTAGAGCCTTTTGTATATGTACCTAGTAAATTTGGTCTGGATGCGCTCCAACACGATACATTCATGTGGGGGCCATACTACAGAGTTAAATTCTAGGTGGCTTCTTACCAGCGCATTATATAGTGTTCCGATTACACTCAGGCTTGTGAATTCCACTGCTTGCCGAAGCACAAACCCCCTCCATCTTCACCTTCGGGGTGTAGGGGGGGGCTACACCCTCAGCACATCCCCCACCCTCGAGGACTTGTAACATGTTAATCTGTATTGCACATGGTGTTAATCTGATTCCCACATTATATAACTGTGACCATTTTCAAAACTACACTAAGTAATAATTTCCCGTTTGCCTATTTTCGACTTAATTTGACTGGGCTAATCCCACTTGCGAAACTCTTGCGAAGTCTGCTCCTGTGTTTTGACATGTGGCGACATGGTCTTCTGGTGCAATCCTTATACAGTGTGAATGGAGACAAATTTTAGATACTGAAAGAGAGCACTCTGTACTCGATTCTGATCATAAGTATGTAATAAAAGTATGTACTTAATTTTTCACCAGAAATCCCTATATAAATAATTAATAAACCTTGCTACACTTTTCCCGACGCGCTGCTTTTAGTACTTATATTTATCTATGTGCGCTGCCTCAGTCAACACGCACACAGCAATGTTCCCGCCACACGCACACCACCACCTTTTTTTTTGAGAGGGTAGATTGAGATAACAACATAAACAGATTTTTTCTCCGTAAATAAATCCTTAATTATCGAGTAAAAGAATAATTTTGGTAAAAAATAAAGTCATAATTTATATAAGAGTGTGTGCAGCATCTGTGACATTGAAGACAAATAATTCCAAACTATAATTATTCAGTTTTTCTACGCATAAAGATTACAAAGAAAACAGTGTGTGTAACCTGATTTGAGCAGAATACTTCAAACAATCAAGAAATTTACAGGTCAGAACTTATAATCCTGATATTTCTGTGAATGTAATATGATTTTTGATACACAATACATTGTTTAAGTTTTTCCATAAAAAGTATCGATTAAAAATAAGTGCTGCCATCTATACTGTAGTCACGGAATTTTTTGAACCAAATATCGATAAACGAAGATTTACCAATATGACGAAATGTAACGCGTGTGGTAAATTCCTTTCAACAACAGGTGGCGTTACCTGTCCAAATTGTAAGGTCAAGTACCATAAACCCTGCGTTAATATAAATCCTTCAACTAATGTAAACAAGGACTGGCTTTGTCCTTGCTGCACGGCAAAGTTGCCGCGCCACGACAATGCAAATACTCCTGTACGGGGCAATAACCACCGCAGTATTGATTCAAATAATTCTGAAGAATCCATAATAGCACAAAGCACTCCCTCATTAAGTACAAATTCACAAACCTTGACTGACCAAATGTCAGTACTTACAAAAGAAATGCGTTTGTTTAGAGAGGAAATGCACAGCATCCGCGGTGACATGGTAGCTTTCCGTCAAGAATTGTCTGAAATAAAAACGGCAGTTTTATCTTACAAAGAGACAATGGACAACATACAACAAGAGTACATACAATTATCCAAGACTTGTGAACTGCAAAGCAATCAAATAATATCATTAGAAATAAGTTTAAATAATTTTAAAAGGATTTTCAATGATAAAAACCAGTCTTTACTGAACAATGATGTCGAAATTATTGGATTGCCGGAAAATAATAATGAAAACTGCTCGCATCTTATAGAATTACTAGCTACTAAACTAGGTATACCTCTGGAGGGCAGAAGTAGCAGAAACGTACCGAGTCGGGCCGCGCTACCTGTCGGCGACGGAGGCGGGGGGCGCGCGCGTGCCGCCGCGGCCGCTGGTTCTACGCCTCGTGCGCCGCGCCGCCAAGGACCGCCTGCTGCAGGCCGCGCGCGTGCGCCGCACACTCACTACCGCAGACCTGGCCTTGCCAGGCGCTACCTCCAGGATTTATATTAATGAACGACTCACAAAGGAGAATCGTTACATGTTTAAGCTAGTTAAGGAGCAGGCGGGCAAGCTCGGTTGGAAATACATTTGGACAAAAAATGGTAAAATATTTGCAAGAGAAGCCGATGGGAAACAGGTGCACTGCTTTCGGGAAGAAGCCGATATTAAAAAAGTTTTTTTAAACTAGGTTTGCAAATATTCGTAGTCATAGGTTCTCTGTGTTTTACTCATGTTTTTTTTTCTTATTTTATTTTTATTTACACTGCATTAAGATTTTCTAGTGTCAAGGTATATTTAGCACTTAAGGGTCATCATATCCTCATATATTTTTTGTTATTTGATGCAAAATATAAACTTGGTACAGTTGAAAAAATTATCTATTCTCTTGGAAAGCTAGGATTAAGAGAACTGCTGTTCAGACTGCATGTTCCAATTACACTGCGATCAAACAGTAATAAATATTTTTATATAAACCTCACTACCATTGTAAATGTTTCTTTCTCATTATTCATTTTATATACTTAATAATAATAATATTAATAGCCCGTAACTACAGACTTAACCAGCGAAAGCTGTGAAAAAGATCTAGTCGAAAATAAATAATCATAATAAACAGACCAGCCAATATTATCCACCAAAATCTAGCACATAAACACAAACTGATATTAGACACTAAAATACCTTATTACAAATACTCACCACAAACTATCATAGAAAACACACACTTTAAACTTTACTATGATCGAGCTATACTCACCGACAGAACCATACACTATAATAGACCGGATATTACCTTACAAGATAAAATTAATAAAACTACTTATTTAATAGACATTGCAGTCCCGAACTCCCACAACATACAAAAGACAATAGCTGAGAAAATTAATAAATATTCTGACCTCAAAGATGAAATAACTCGAATCTGGAAACAGGATAAAGTTTACGTTGTGCCTATAGTCATCTCTACCACTGGTTTAGTTCCAAAATCAATCCACCAATACATAAAACTAATAGCCCTAGAACAAAATATATTACATAACTTACAAAAAGCCGCCATTCTCAACACCTGCCGAATAGTGCGAAAGTTCCTGCAGCTTGAAGAGTAAAACACACACCACATTTTGTAGTTACTTGGCGCAAGCCCGTAACTACAGATTTAACCAGCGAAAGCTGTGAAAAAGATCTTGTCGAAAAAAATAATAATAAATTCGTTTATTGACACAAATCGTTAAAACTCGTACACATAAAAGAATACAAAAAAGGAATATAAAAGTTATAACAAAAAAAGATACAAAAATGTGCCAAAGGGGTAATTTCAGCATTGTGTTGTCTGAGATAGACAACGCTGATTTTCAAAATACCCTTTCCTTAGTGCCGAAATAATCAAAAACAAATAAGTGGGCAACCATTTAAAAATATATATACATATACAGCAACACAACACCCTATTTATACATATTAAATGAAAACATTTAAACTAAAATAATGCATTATACAAGCAGAATATTGTAATTTATAAAATATGAGATATATAGCTATTTACTTTCTTTCAAATTTCATTTCTTAAGTTACGTTCAAATCATAAATTAAAAACAAGTTGTCTAATCAAAATAAATATGTAGTTAAAATTTTATTGGGATTAAGTTTTAATTATTATGCACACCCGGATATTATCATTATTTATTATCCAGTTGATTTTGGAAATAGAATTTCTTAAGTTTTAATTTAAAGGTGACTTGGGACATACCTATACGGAGTGGAGGGGGCAGATTATTCCAAATTTTTGCCGCTCGATATCGGAAGCTGCCTCTAAAGCTCTCTCTTGAGTACTTGCTGTAAGGTAACGACATTTTATTTTTGTGGAATGTACGAGCTTTGTCTTCGTATGTAGTGGGCTTCCACCTAAACTTATCATATAGATATTTCGGTTTATGTTTGGTGACCACTCTGTGAACCATACTCGCAAGATGCAAGTCCCGCCTCGCCCGCATTTTTAAAATACCATGTTTGTTTAGAAAGGGAGTTATGTGTGCTCGCTTCGGGACTGTGAAACAGAAACGGCAACACGCATTCTGTACTCTTTGTATTACTCGTTCCGTTTTTGCGTAGATTCTAGGTCCATATACTACGTCCGCATAGTTAAATAGAGATAATATAAGGCTTTCTGTTATAGTTACTCTTACTTTTTCACTTAAATAATTCCTTATGCCATACAAAACTGTCTGTAGAACGCGATCCGAGCCTTAACATTTATGTGTTCTTCAAACCGGAGGTGTGCGTCCATTAGTAATCCTAGATTTTTCGCTATCTTTACTCGCTCAATGCGCTCGTTGTTTAAGAGTAAGATTGGATTATGCGAAGCAATTTGATCAATTTGGTGTTTGGTGCCAATTATCATAAATTTAGTTTTTGAGGGATTCAATACCAAACAGTTTTTTTTGTGACCATTCAAATACCTTACAACTACCACTGCAAATGCAAATGCCATACAATATTTTTTATATTCAGATATATTTTTCAGCTAACCAGTATCTTATTTTATTTATACCACATAAATTTTATGTTTATTCCATATAAACCGTATAAAAAATTCATTCAATATTATAAAATGAAAAACTGTAACCATATGAATAATACGAAAGTTGAATTAAAATACTGCTTAATAAGAGTTTTTTTTCGACTGCATTATAAATACTTTATACAATTTACAATTAATTTTCACGAAGAATATTTTGGATTAATCAAATTGTACAATAATATCTTTTTGGTAGAGTTTAAAAGTAGTTTTTTTTGTGTGGTGTCTAAAGATATATTTTTGGGTATCTATAAAATCACTAAACTGCTAGTAAACAAAAAAATAATATTTAAATGGCTTCAAATAAGAAAAAAAACATAATTTGGGTCTTTTAAATGCCAGATCGTTACATACCGGGACTGATGAATTTTTGAACACCATAAATGTTCATAAACCAGATGTGTCAGCACTTAATGAAACTTGGATAAAACAGGGTCAAGAAAAGTTTGCACCAGAGATCCCCGGGTATATTTTAAAACATAGACATAGGCCTAGACAGAAAACTGGAGGTGGCGTTGGTTTTTATATTCGTCGAGAAATAAGAGCAAAAATTCATTCTTGCCCTCCATCTTAATTAGAACAAATGTGGTTACAAATTCTGCTGCCTAATCAAATTAAAATTTTCATTTGTTCAGCCTATAGACCAGAATCAGTGTCAGTAAATGAGGCATTAGATGCACTAAATGAATCAATTAGTACGTTGGGTAAATTGAATCATTATTTTATATTAACAGATTTTAATGTGGACATTTTGAATGAAAATAATAAATATGTGTCAGATATCAAGAACTTTTTAACACAACACAGTCTTGAACAACTAACAAACGAGCCAACACGTATAACTGCCACCAGTTCTACAACATTAGATTTAATAATGACAGATTCACCGCAAATTTGCAAGGATTTAAGGGTTCACCATAACCGAGCTTTAAGTGACCATGCATTGGTACTTTTTAACGTTCAGCTACGAAAATCTCAGTCATCTAAAAAATATGTAACAAAGCGCTCACTTTTATATATAAATACCGAATCTTTTCAAAGTGATCTTAGCGTATGGCCCTGGCACCTTGTATAGGAATGCGATGATGTTGAATCGATGGTAAATACATTAAATGATCTCATTCTGCAGCTGTTTGATAAGCATGCTCCAGAGAAACGTTGCCTAGTCAAAGAAAGACCGACGCCTTGGCGTACAGACACTATCAAGGAAATGATTAAAATACGTGATAAAGCCCTTATCAAATATCAAAAAACAAAACAGGATTCCCATGCTGATTTTTATAAAAATATGCGAAATTATGTAACCGGTGCTATCAGAAGGGAAAAAGCGGCTTTTTATGATTTCTACGTAAACAAAAATATTAAAAACCCTGTTAAAATGTGGCGTTATCTCAAAAGTTGCGCGTTACCAATTGAGAATTCAACCCAAATTCCTGCACATCTAAGAGATCCAAATGAAATTAGTAAGGCATTTTTTAATACTCCTGGTAATGGTTCAATAAATGAGGGTAATTTTGAGTTTTATAAAAATAACAGATTCTCTCAAGGTTCATTTTCCTTTGAGCAGTGTACTGATCAAGAAATATTTAAAATAATTCAAAATGTTAGAAGTAATGCAACTGGACATGATAAAATTAGCATAGATATGATAAAGTTAACTCTAAACGCTACACTTCCAATAATAACTAAAATAATAAACTTATCATTACAGTCCGGTGTCTTCCCAAATACATGGAAACTGGCCAAAGTCATACCACTTGCAAAATGCTCTAATGTAGAAGAACTAACAGATTTGCGACCCATTAGTGTCTTGCCTGTTTTGTCGAAAATTATCGAGGTAATAGTATCTAAGCAACTGACTAGATACCTCAATGAGCAAAATATTCTGCCAGACATACAGTCTGGGTTCCGTAAAGGTGATAGTACGACCACAGCTCTCGCTCATGTAACGGATGAAATAATTGCGGCCTCCGATGCAGGTATGGGTAGTATTTTAGTGCTTCTTGACTTTTCGCGGGCGTTCGACAGCATTAATACAAAACTTCTGCTTACAAAAATGCGTTACTACGGTTTAACAGAGGAAGTTTTGCAGTGGCTTGATTCGTATCTAAACCATAGAACTCAGTTTGTAGCTGTACAGAATGAAGAAGTACATACGGTTCACTCGGAAATTAGCGTTACAGAGAGAGGAACACCTCAGGGGTCTATTCTTAGTCCGCTTTTTTTCATTTTATTTACGTCAGTCCTTCCTAGCCGGGTTACAAACTGTAAACTACATCTTTATGCTGACGATACCCAGGTATATTATTCTTTTGCACCACAAAATACCGCAACGGCAGAGAAACTCTTAAATGAGGATTTGCAAAATACATATGTTTGGGCGGAGGAAAATAACCTCGTTTTAAATCCGCACAAATCAAAATATACGATGCTGGGAACCAAACACCAGATCGAATCTATTAGCATTTTCAAACCTAATATAAATATTAATAATAAGGAAATAGAAAGAGTAAATAGTGTAAAAAATTTAGGATTGATAATGGACCCGGAACTAAGGTATCTGCAACATGTTAATATAAAAGTAAGAAATGCGTTTTATCGACTTAAAGTTTTATATGGGATAAGAGATTTCTTATCAGAACAGGTTAGATGCCTAATAGTCGACTCCCTTATACTTTCTCATTTTAATTATTGTGATACAGTGTATGGGCCTCGTTTGTACCACAAAACATGTAAATACATTCAGAAAGTCCAAAATGCCTGCATGCGTTTCTGCTACAATATACCGAAGCGCACCCATATTTCTCCAATTATCTCCAAGTATCATATACTTGATATGGCAACACGTAGAATGTCCCATTTAGCTAGTTTTGTCCATAAACTTGTACATGAACAGACGCCGCATTATCTTTATTCCAAATTTACATGGGCGAAAGACCAGCATGCTTTTAATACTCGTAGCAAGGTAACAAAAACTATGTCGGTACCTGTACACAGGACTGTGGGCTTTCGAGGTAGCTTTAAATTCGCTGCTTCCAAAATATGGAATGATTTACCACCCCCCATGCAACAAGATATGTCCCAATACACATATAAACTAAAGTATAAAAAGATATTGCTTAACAAACCCGTCTAATTTAATTTAAAAAAATCTATGCAGTGAAGAGACCATGACTATTTTGCGTAGATTATATAATCTGTGTATGATTATTGAATGTATGCTATGCATAATTTTTTGTAGGTATGTTATTATTGTATATTCTAATATAAGTATTTTGGTTTATTTGGGTATAAGAATTAATAAGAATAAGCAGTGTTGGTTAAGTATATGGGTATATATGTGTATGTATGTATATGTATGTTTATTATATATATATGTGTGTATAAATATATATATTTTTTGTTTATATTTACATTTTTACCATAGTAAATTAACTAATAATTTTGGTAGGTAATTGAGGTTTTGTCTTCACATGTTTTTGTTTGTCAAAGTTGGTCTGTTTTTGTTTGTAAATTTATATTAAGTTTTTATATTAAAACCCTCAACACAAAATGGTAAATGTTGAATGAGAGGGCATACTGAAAATCAGCGTGGCCTTACAACTCTGTTGTAAGTGCTGCACATGCTCAGTATGTACCTTTGGCCTTTTGTTATTATGTTTACTCTTGCTTTTTTGTATTTTATTGTTGTAGTCGCTTAAGTATAACTTCAAAAAATTTTTTTTATTTTTTGTAACATATGTTGTAGCTACAAAAATTGTAAAAAATTGTTGTGAACTTAAATGCAATAACTTTTTGGATAATAAATGTTATCTTATCTTATCTTATCACCCGCTAAGTAACCATGCGTTGCGTAATGAATTCTTTAACTTTCGGTTAACTTTACTCAGTAAATAATTAATATTTATTTTTTATCTTATTTTTTCTCTTGATGTATGATCTTAAACTATCACGTCCTAGAATTTCAATAGTGACCCACCAGCCACCCTGTATACTGCTAAAGCTTTCAAGTTTGCATTGTCACCCATGTGTCTATACAATGCAAGGTTGTTTTGGTTAATGATATGCAATACGCCCAACTAAACTGTAGTGGACCATTTCTTTTTTTTTTTCATTATAGACTAATCCCGCGTCTGACCTCAATCTCACCTGATGGTAAGTGACGATGAGGTCGAAGATGAAAGCACACGGATTAAGGAAAGAACTTGCTCTTTATAAACTTTTCACTTTTAAATTTAAACTTTTCATTCTTTTAAATTACTTACCTTGTTAAAATGTACAATTACTTATTAAGAACTATTTGTTTGTACATATTTATTCGCGAATAAATTAATTTGAGTTTGAAAAATATTTCCGGAACACATCACCGCTGGTAATATTTACCGAGCGGTAATATTTGGCGGCAGGTTTTATATAAAGGGTGATCACAAGCCAGTTGGACCCTGAGGGGATCCTACCTCTAAGCAAAGTCACTAAAGTCATTTCACTATTTAACTTGCGTTCTGGTTTCAGCTTTTACCTACAGCGGCGACTCTGTGTACTATAATTATGTATCCTGTATACAGGACCTCTTGCCTCTCCAAGTCGATCCCAACAACATTTGCTCTACGACTTTTTACAAATTTTTGATAATAACACAAAAAATAAAGCAAAAAAAAATTACATTTTTTTCTACATTTTTTAAAGAAGTACCAATTATTATTATGAAGCGATATTTAACTGCGCAAGGTGCATGGCATACCTACGCTCAGAGTAAATAGAGTTACGCCTCTAAACAGAGGCTATAAATAAAATAATTTCAAAAACTATTAATTTTGAAAAGTTGTAGAACAAATGTTGTTGGGATTGATGAGGACAGGCTGTCTACGAGAGGCGATGCGCTAATTAAAATTAACACTGTATATCGTTAGTTCGTAGCAACTTAGAATACCGTTCAAGTGTATGGAGCCCCCATTTCAAATTTCAATCAACAGGTTAGAGCGGGTCCAAAAACGTTTCCTCTTTCTAGCCTCAGTCCAACAAAATGTGGCTTCGACAGCTGGACACCTATGAATCACGGTTGGCGGCACCTTTCAAATGCGTAACACTAACAGAAAGACGCTGATTAGCTGACCAAGTTTTTCTTTTTAAAGTCCTACGAAACTTCATCAATTGCCCACAGTTACTGAGTGAGATAGGCTTCTTGGTCCCTAGGTGGAACTAGAGACTTGATAGCGTTCACCCACTTGGGTTTTCATAATTCAATTCCTAGGATATGTCGCGATCATAATAAACTGTTCATGGATACTAAAATCAACATTTTGATAGGCTCTCTAGATAGTTACAAAAAAACAATTATTCGAGTATTTACATAACAAATTACTTTAGTAGTTAAATAATTTAAAATGTAATTATTACTTACCATTGTAGTCATTTTCAAGTTTTAAAGTTTATTTTAGTTTCTTGTTTAATTAGTTTTTTTTTAGTTTTTACTGATTTATAAAATTAAATTATAGTCATATTTTGAATTAGGATTTTACACACAGGGTTGATATGTAGTCACCGGTAAAAATTTTTTTACACAATAAGTATCATTTATAGAAACGATTTTTTTTTTACAAGGAAATTAACATATCCGCTACATTACCATTAAACACTACAAGACATCTTGTAGTACTACGTCGTGATATAATCAATTAAATGCCGCGATGTAGTGACAATTTTTTTAAAAGTTTGTGGTTCCATATTTCTACTTTTTTGTACTGAACGATGCTTAAAAAATATGCAGCAGGCTGGAAGACGACCTGGTTTCGGGGCGCGAAAAGAGCAAGCTGCTGCAAGAGGAGATGGAAGCCACGGTACGTTTATATCGTATCAAAGAAACAAACATTTAAATATGACTGGTAATTAAAAATCAACTCTGTGTGTTTGCACCATAAGTTAATTTGTAATAGATAATTATGATGTTATTCCCTGTAATTGGGTGTACCCTACCATGTTGTTTAATTTTAAGTTTCTTTTTTGATTATGTATAGTGTATTACCTGTTGGCAATTTATAAATAAATCCTTGCTGCAGTGTTGAGTTAAATCTAAACTTAACTTAAATCTGAATTTAAGGGAAAAATAAAAACCAAAATATTTAGAATATTTTAATCGAATAATGAAAACAATACAAAGTATACAAGTCGCACCAAAACATACCTAGTTTTGCACGTGCCAGTAAACGTATTAAACAAGTGCACAATTCTTGAAAGTTGACAATAAAGTTAAAACAAAATCAACTGAACAATAAATCTAAAAAATTCAAAAGATACCTCTATTGGGTACGTACAATCATAATCACATCACGTGTTTCATGCTACTTAAAAATAGAAAACCAGAACAAAAATCGGTATAGAAGGAATAAATAAAGCAAAAAATATATGAAAAATACATGAAGTTTTATAAACTTTTTAGTTTTTAGTATTCGAAAGAGACTGGTAATTTACATGAGCTTTACTTATAAACATAACTATTTATATTGTTTTTCTGTCATACAGAATCTCTTACAAAGATACGGCACACAAAAAAATACTTCCCAAAAAGTAAATAAGAGGTGAAAATCAAATGCAAAAAAATATACCAGTTCATTCGATTTACATAACCAAAATACCCGTATCCCATACCGCTGGAAGAGCTGTTTTTGTATAACAAGAAAAAAAATAACCAATTAGATGAAACGACTAATTTTGCAAGCGAAAGTAAAAAGGGCTAATTTAGTATGAAAACTATATCAACACAGCGAAAACATATTTCAAATAATCAAAAGTTTTTTTACGACTAGCAAGTATTTTGTATAACAGTCTATATAAAAGTTTCGAACATACAACAATATAATAGGTATATAAAATATATGTATAATATTTAACATCGTTTCCATAATTGACGTAATCTCAGTGGTAGATAGCTTGAGGTGTTTCAGGTGATGTTAGTGACATGGCGCGGCTGCCGCTGCTCCTGCGCACAGAAAACCATCACGAAGATTTATTTGTATGTGATCCGTGACTTTCGATTGTATAATCCAGATTATCAAGTTCTAATTTTTTTTATTTTTCTGTACGTCACCACCGCCAATTGATACAAGTAATCGCCACTGCAAATCCTGCAGTGCGATAACAGAAATGGATTCGTATGTTCGTATAGTGTGGAGTAACTAAAATCTACCCATTGCGGCACGAAAAGTGTGAATAAATTTTAAATAAATAAATAAATTGATATTGTTAATGTTGCTTACAACTTATAGCAATATATATATATATACAGCAACCGACCCCACACTAGGCGAACGAACGTTAACATACAAATACTGCCCTTCTATCCGGATTGTAGACAGCTGTTTTGCTGTAGAAATTAGGAGGTCGGCAGTACCTACATGCTTTACAAAGTGGTACTATATGACGCTGAGCTGCGGCTCTTTGCACTGCTACAACACACTCTTTTTGTTGTAATTGTACTATATTTTTTATTATTTGTTGTGAGATGTTAAATTTGTAATTAATTTTTCAACACATTTGCTCGTAAAATGAGCCTAATTCTATTGAATTTAGAACTATAAACTGGGCTATAAGTCACGCGTGCATAATATATTATACCCTAGTGCATAATATAATGAATCCTACAAAGTTGAATTGTACATTTGTGCAAATTAAATGCGAGTAAACAGAGCATATTTTATTGATCCGGGTTATACATAAAATTTTTTCAGAAACAACAAAGAGGTTTTATACCACTTCAAATCCATATACATTTTTAAATGTTTACGCCTTATTATTAGTTAAACAAAATTGTATATCAAACAAATTATTCACAATTTACAATAATTTGTTACAAAACATTAAAATATTTGGATTTACCACTCCAAATTAAATATTTTCATGTAAAATAGGCTGTATATGCTATACAGCCATTGACACATTTGGCGAAAAAAAAAACCTACGCGCATGCGCGAAGTTCAGCGCCATTTTCAATCACAATTCACAGCTTTGTTATCAAGTGTGTTTGTTATTTTATGACCACGTATGTCTGTCTTTTACTCACAAGTGTGTTGAAAAACGTCGTATATAACTCGTGAGCGTTGCTAATTACAGTCTCGGCTCATTATTAAGCCTCGACTGTAATTAGCAACTTCGCTCACTTGTTACATAATATACTATTAATTTGTACTTGCTGTAATATGTGTGTGTTTGTGGCATCAATAAATGAATTATCTATCTATCTTATATTTTATTACTTACTCAGATCTCGAGTACACTTCAGCGGTGACCACTCGCGTCTCGTACTCGTTTACTGTAGTGGGTGAACTCAACGATCTGCAAAAAACAGTATAAGTTCCTTATATTCTATTGCATGTACTATACCTAGGGCTGCCAACCATATTTTTTACAGTATTATACTGTTTTTCACTACATTATACTGTTGAACAAAAATAAAGTATACAACATACTATTTTCAGCATAAAAAGCTAAACACTTTATATGCTAGATATGCTTTAATTAATAATTTGTGCAAGAAGCTCTAAAAATATGTATTTAGAACATAAAATAAATTGAATACTGTTTATTTTTATAAAATTCTGTTTGATATTCTTTTCAGACTCAAATATACTTTATTTGTAGAAAAAAAAGTTGGCAACCCTAACTATGCCTATACAGGGAAGTTTTCAGTCACCACCCAAATTTAAATGTTATTTTCTTTTATACGTTAGAAACGTACCTGTATATTTATTTTAGTATCGCTCAGTACAAAAAATAACAACCACAAACTTTTTTACAAATAGTCACTGTTGATGAACACAGCTACTACGACGCGTCATTTCATTGATAATACTACGAAGTAGTACTACAAGACGTTTTGTAGTAGCGCGTAGTCGTCTTTATTTTAATGGTTTTCATTAATAATTTAGAGTGATCGTGCTTCGCTTAATATGTTAGCGAATATATTAATGTAATAGTTAAAAAAACTCATAACTTTTTTTTGCAACAAAACCGTGTCTATGAGTGATACTTATTGTGTTAAAAAAATTTGGCCGGTGACCAAAAAGCAACCTTGTATATTTGATAGTACCTATACAACATACATGAAACTTCTATATAAATGTAAAAGTGTGACAGGATGTATGAAAAGGTAACTTATTCTGAAAATGAATCTAAAAACACAGCATTATAGATTTAATTTATCTCGGTAAAGCTTTCGTGATAGATATCACTTTTGGATTTATTCAGCATTACCTTTTAAACGCTTCTAGTTAATATTTAGTAGCTTCTTTTTTCAAACGATGTAATTACTCGAACGTGTTGTTAGTTGATTCAAATAAACTTTTTTACAAATATAATCATATTTTACATTTTATCTGGAAGTGACAATATCTCGTTAAAAAGGGTTTTTACGACCACTTTGGCGATGGGGTAACATTGTCTGCCTCAGACGCCAGTGGTCGCGGTTCGATTCCCGCCCGGAACAAGAAAAAAAAATCCGGGTTGGGCATTTATCCATATAGGGTCAATTTATAATATCCTGTAATATTTTTAAATCGGGTTAAGAATGATGTGTTGGTTTAAATTTTCAAAATTTTCAAAAGTCAATTTTTCATTTTATTTTTCATAAATTAAAATTTCAAAATTATTTTTTGTTAAAAAAAAATTAAGTTTAATCTACACTTCATGACTAGGTACATAGCAAAAAATAAAAACATTTCCGTCTAGTTCTTTTGAGAAAATCACTTCACCAAAACAATAATCTTACGCGAATAGTACCTACGCATCCGAGCGAAGGTCGTTGACGCGCGCCCGTGTGTTTGCGTGACCTAGTTACCTACTTAGCGCGGAATCAGCTGTAATTACGTCATACATCAGGATAAAAAGGTGATTCTAATGTCCCATCACACTACTGTTACTGGCTTTTGACTGTCAATTTAACGTTAAACTAATTGTATCTAAATACTGTTTAAGTTTTGATTTTCATTAAATTAAAAATTAACTTAAAATAAAGTATTCGTGCTTGAACTCTTTGTTTAAACAAATAAATTGATTTTACAATTTATGTAATGTTAGAATGGCGCGTTTAGTAACTGGAATCATCTTATGTACAGTGTAGGTATAACGTACAAAAATAATATTGTCTTAAGTTTTCACGATTCATAATTTAAATAAAACTACTTTTTAAACGGATTAATCGCGTATAATTTATATTTTCGAGTGACTGTGTGGACCGTGGACCGAGCGAGCGACACAGTCGCTCGTGACCACGGGGTCTGCAAAGACACCGAAACGTCGAGTTAAAATGTAAAATATTCATTATACGCGATTAATCCGGTTAAAAAATAGTTTTATTTAAACGTACAAAAATAACTTACATTTTCACCTTGCGTCCTGTCGCTGATGTTAAATAGGTACCGTGCTAGGTATTAGTCACAGATAACTTATCACATTCACAATATGTAACTGCTGTACATGGAGTCCCATTAGCCCATTCACTGAACACTCTTTCTTTCATGTTTAGCATATTAAATTTGACTATCCATAAAGTATGCTTATCACTTTTGATATCAGCGATAGGTGGACTCGTCAGTCCATAGAATGTGCTCCAGCAACCAACCATAGAACTGCACACGCGGAGCATAGGTAGTCACTTTGCTTCAGTTCTTGCACTTTCGTAAAGTGGTAAGACTTGAGCCCTCTTGTGCCGCGCAAGAACGTATAGGTATTGTTTGGTAATGCAATTAATAACTTATTGTTTAATACGTTTCTAGATGGAAACGTTTTCATAACTTGCTATGTAGTCGTAAATTACAGATTAAACTAAAATTTTATGCACTTAGAAGAATTTTTTTTACGTAATATAAACCCACATATCGTTCTTAACCCGATTTTTAAATATTAGACTAAATTAAATTGACCCTATATATGTATTAATATTCTATACACTAGTTCGCTACATGATATAGTAGCAGGATCCCGAGAACCTGCTACGCCCCTCCGCCACGCTTTTTAAATAGACATCCAATAATGCATTATTAGTGATAATTTTAAGTCGAGTATAATAAAATAGTGATTTCTGAATAACTGAATTTTCATTCGGTAGTTAATCTGCTTCTCAGAATTGCCGCCTATCGGTCCCGCGTTACGGTATCCCATACCACAAGCTCTGTTTAGTTTGGGGCCATGTAGTTGGTGTGACTGTCTTGGGATGTTATTTATTATTTATAAAAGAAAAATTATAAACTTGATACATAATATTAGCATAATAATCGAACTATAGTCAAAGCAACTAACCCTGGAGTATCTTCAACGTTCATCTTCCTTCTTTTAGCAGCCGTCCTCGTCATCCTAGATTCCGGAGTGCTCTTCTGATCGGGCGAGCTGCGTCTCTTTCTCCGCGGCGTCCGTCTCTGTCGCACAGGGGAGCTGGGGGTCGTGGCGGAGCTGAGGTCGGGCGAGGCGGGGGACGGGGGCGAGGGGGGCGCGGTGCGGCGACGGGGGAGGGCGGTGCGACGACGTTGCACTGGCAGACGTGCGCGACGGGATACCCTATAATGTTTGTTGAACTAAGTTAGTAAAATATATTGCCTATTAATTATTTTAAATGAATTGCCAATTATTATTAAATTACCAATTCGCTTAACTCAACATAAAAACTATTTAAGCCACCTTGAACTATGAAGGAGTTTTTGGATCATAAGCTATTAGGTTATCCCAGATGGATGTCAGTAAAAGGTTATTTGAGTAAAATAAAAATATAATACTGATAAAATTAATTAACATTTCATTTTTACACTGTCAAATAGCCTTCAATGGCGCTGGTTTAGCTTCAGACAAACCTCTTTAACAGAAATTGTAAATTAAGTAAGTGCCATGAAGCGTTATAAAACATGGTCTTGTTAAACACACATGAAGCAAAAAATAAGATTAATTTTATAGAAAATTAGTAGGAAGTACCATTTCATCATCTATGAAATAAAACATTTATAAACTGTTCATTGAAAAAAAAAGTGTTTTAAATATAAATAAAAGGCTAAATAAACAAACTAGTCTACTAAATTAACTTAAATGAAAAATGCAACAAAAACACAAAGCCAAATGAAAAAACACAAAACCTTAATAATAAAATGAAAGCAGCACATAATAGATAGAATAATCAGTCTTTCGCAGTCTTACCTTAAAGGGGAAATACTAGCAGAAGCAAACTTGTCATTGTCAATGACTGGTACTTACGTTTGCAATCCACTGAGTCCGAAGTCGGGCCTTTGATACTCTTCTTGATGACATATCCATTACTTACAATAAATTACAATATTAAATCTCAATGTCAACCAAAACCCAGATTTCTGTTTCTATGATAATATCTTCAATTGAGATTTGATAGTGATTATTGATATGCACTACGAATAAATTATTATGATCGAAGTTGGGAATTTCCTATAGGCAGAATTTAAAACAGTCTAAGATTGGTGGTTAGATGTGAGTGAGACAAAAACTACTTCGTATTGTTCTTCTTTAATTTAAACTTCTTCTTCTTCTAAAACTTTACAGTAATTGTTCAAAGTGCACGCCGTTATTTTAAATGGAATCGGTAGACCTCAACCAGACAATCAGGTTGAATGGCTCTTTCTATCATTTCTTAGTTCTTCTGCTGTCGTCTCCCGGAGATGTAGCCCCAGCACATTTTTTGTGAAATGTGAGGGCTTACGCGGTAGCGCGTTATTCGCCATGGATCTGACGAGACAGTACGAACGCTTGGCCCCCGCGGTCACGGGATTTAACTACTTACGCTGGATTTCTTTTTTCGGGGAACAATGAAACAGAAAATGTTTCGGGAAGTCCCGGATACTAAAGAGGAGCTCCTACATAGGATAATGACGACAGCAGAGGAACTAAGAAACGAAAAGAGCCACTCAACAAGTCGGATTAAGGGCAACTTTATTACTGTAAAATTTTAAAAGAAGAAGAATTTAAAATTTATGAAGAAAAATACAAAGTAGTTTTTGTCTCATTCACGCCTAACTATCCTTAAAAATATCCCTCACACTCGCACACTAATGGAATGTTACCTGATTTGAACAATCTAATAGTCGTGTATTTTTTTTTATTTTGACCGCATCAGTCCAAACTAAAATACCAATGTGATGTTTATTTGTTAGCATAGTTTCTTTAACGATATGTTAAGGCGACATTAACTAAAAAAAATTTTGAAATTTTCAAGTTTTTCGGCTAAAATAAAGGATTTCATGGACTAATTTGGATTACTTCTTAACAAAAATTACTTTAAATGCAAGCAAATATCATGTTTCAAATAAGATCACTTTTGCGTATCGGGACCACACAAAAATGAGAAAAAGTTTCAGTGAACTCGTAGAAATACGAGATATTAAATTTGAAAATGGCTGTCATTCAGAGGGATGAAGGGTGCGACCCCCTTTGAATACTATTTTCTCGATAAAATTTAACGATCCCTAATACACAGTGTAAATTAGTTTCTGTCTGTTTTCGTTCTACTTCTTTTATTTTAGTAATGTTGTGTTTACTGGTATGTTCAATATTTGTTTAAAAGGTTCCGTTGCATTCCTGGCCGCAACCTGTGCCAAATTTTAGGATCGTGAAAATTATTCACAAATCAAACTAAAATACCACATTTAAAGTTGAATCAGTACTTTAGGTGTAAAAATGAAAAAACAAAATGACTTTATTTCCATAAATCTCCACAGTTATTCAAAATGGCCGTAAGTACCTACTTACTGTATGTACGTACTCAATCTATCAATAAAATGTGTTCCAAACCTATAGAGATTTTTCTTTTGTTTCTTGAAATGTATAAAAAATAAAAAATACTTAAAAATACACATTATTACTTCGAAGCATGTGAGTTTTTAAACAAAAAGTTATAAACGGTTAAGCACCAACGCTGCGTCACGCGTTAGAACGCGCGTTTCATACAAAACTGCAACGTTCGATGCGGACGTTCGAAATGCGACAAGCGCCGCGTTTGATACGCGCGTACCGTAGAAAATGTTATGAAAGTTTGTATGTTTGAATCTTTCTTAGTAGGTGTTATATAAATGTATGGGTAGTTGTGCCTATTTGAAGATATGGACCTACGGTACGCGCGTTCAATGCGTAACGCAGCGTTGGCTGGCACTAATGAGAGATGATCCTGAAAGTGACATTTCACTACTATCACTATCTATCAAAAATATATAATGTTTTATGAATTCAGTTTGTTTTTATAGTCTTTTCATTGAAATCATCTTTTACGTCCGGGCGTAAATCAAAAAAATAGGAATATCAGTGAAAATATGACTTAAATATGGCGTCGTCAGTCACCTGAGGTCATTGTCGATTCAAGTAATTTTTCTTAATGTACACGAAAAGTAACTAACAATTTAATTAACAGTATTTGAAGTGTTTTCATAATGGTATTCCACAACTATTTTATTTGGCACAGGTGCCGGCCAGACGTCCATACTAAAATGAAAGGTGTTATTTGTTATATTAGGTATCATGCAAAATATTAGTAAATTGAATAACAGCATTCATATCAAAATATTTTTATTACAAAATAATCTTCTCCTTACACCAGACGTTTACAAATACCGGATCAAGTCAACAATTAATTGATTTATAACAATTTTGTACGTATAACAATGTTATTTATGTCAAATGATTATATTACTGAAATAACTTGTAGGAGTATTACGGTCAAGTGCTGCCAATTTGTATAGTTTTTGTGCGTTTTATTACCAAATTTCACGACATTTTTTTATCTTGATTGCTCTAGAATAATCTTAGCTTAATATTATGCAAGGAGCTACTTGAAATAAAAAAGTGGTGAGTATAAAACTCAAAAGACCAGGAAGAATAAGAATCTAATGGAAAATATAAGTTATCAGACAGCGATCGCAAACTTCCTAAAAGTTACTTCCAATTACATATTAGATTTAATTAAAAATAAACATACTTATACATTACTTATATAGCAATAGTAAGGCCCATTTCATTTTGAATTACTTTATTCTACATTATCCTTACTTACTTACATATCTTTCGTTCTCGTTCAGACCACAGATAAATTAAACCTTAACCTAATTTTTATTTTAATTAAAGTTGAATATTCAATTTTATTCATAACTAGCTGCTGCCCGCGACGTCGTCTGCGTGAACGCTATGCAGCACCAAACGCACCTACGATTATAACACTGCTAGCGTGATAATATGTAGCCTATATGTTGACCCGACTTCTTAACTATCTTCATGCCAAATTTGAAGTTAATCCATGCAGTACTTTTTGAGTTTATCCCGGAAAGACAAACAGACAAAAATTCTAAAAACTATATTTTTTGTTTCTGTTTCGATTGTAGATCATACCCCAAGTATTCTTTTGAAAAAATATTCAATGTACAGTTTTGACTTTCCTACCATTTTATTATATGTATAGATTATTGATAATTATGATTCATGAATGAAAAAAAGCTTTTAGAAAATCTAAAAAAGGTATAATCTCTAAATTGCAGTCATTTATTTTCAGTCTTATAACTGCAAATAATGTCCTGTAGTGTCAACGAGAACGATTGCATGTATAACATATAAATTATTTATATATTAACAATCATTGTATGAGAAATCTCGATATGCATCTACATCAAAAATACAATGTCATTTATTTTCATACTCAATCTACTACTATCTACTTATTACTACTTCTATATTACTTACTTCTATACAACTTTACAGGAATAACTACACTTGTTTTGTCTTTCGATGCATCAATGGAATTTATTGAGTAAGTTTATGTATGAGATAATCTTATATGTATCCAATTCCTTATTAACATCGACAAAAGGATTTAACAACAGTATTTATTTCCTGGTTTAAATAGCGTTTTCATAAAATATTCTAACCGCTACGAGTATACCTTCCATGCTGGACTGGAACCTTCCAACGTCACGCCTGTATCCCTTATGGGGTAGGCAGAACACCAGAAGCCATTCAGAAGCCAGAAGCCATTAACCATCAGATGTCACATTTGACAAACTTGGAGGTATTATAATGATGGAAAGAGACTTGCAATGATAGGAAATCAGCCTATCGTCCACAAAAACGTCAATAAAACCTCCGTTCCTTAACTGACTTTTAAAGTATGCCCGGGATGAGAAGCAGCTGGCATATTCTATGTTTTTCTTTTGCTCCCAGTCCAGCATGGAAGAAGGTGCGCTATTGTTATATCGGTAGTGTAATCGACTTTATCAAGTGTAGAGGTTCCCGTATAGTCGACATAGTTGTGGGAAGCGTTGGATGAGCTCACCCGTGCTCCTGGTCAGAATCTGCGTTGTCTTCGTTTTCATCATCCTCGGTTTGTCCTTCTGTAAATTAAATACATTTTATGATAAAAAGGTTGAAAAAATTCATCGCAAATGAACGTTGTTATAGAAAAACGTACTTCAATAAAAAGCGTTTTGTTAAGGTCCTAAATATAGTGTTGCTAAATATTAATACTAGTCTGAAAAGAAAAAACTTAATATAGTCTGTCTAATGAAAGTAGAGAATGAAAAAATCTGGCGAATTTAAAAAAAACCATTAACTAAACAAACATGATACTTGGTTAATTTTTTTTATAAAATTATCGTAAAAAATAACAATATTGGTACTGTCCTACTTTTTGATGAGAAGTATATAATTAAAATGATAGGCAACTAGTATTAATCAGGCTTAAAAATAAATAAATCCAGCAATTCTATATGGAATGAATCGTCAGAGTCACTGGTATCGCTGTTTTCTACATTGGTAATGAAACTATCAAATTTTTTATCTTTTTATTCATTTTCAAATATGAAAATTCCAAAATCTCAATTATCAAAACCACCAACAGCCGTTCAATTGACAACAGTGACACCAGAACAAGCTGCCATATAAAAAGTTTGCAAAAACCCCCATTGTCTACTTTCGTTAGCCAGACTCTAAGCTACATACTAAGAGACTCCTTGTAAGTTAACTGTAGATCCTCCTGAACTAATTATACTGGTAGAAATTTAATAGATAACAGATGGACGACCGGCTGGTGTAGCGGTAGCATACATTGCCTTCTACGCCAGAGGTCTTAGGTTCGAATCCCGGCGGCGGCGGATATCTGTGTGATGAACACAGATATTAGCCGTCAAGTCATGGATGTTTATATGTTTATTTAAGTTTATTTTAATAAAAAACTAGCTGACCCGGCAAACGTTGTTTTGCCATATAAATAAAAAAAAAATAGATGTTGGCCGATTCTCATAGATACCGGATAAGCACAAAAAATTTCATCAAAATCGATCAAGCCGTTTCGGAGGAGTATGGCAACGAAAACTGTGACACGAGAATTTTATATATTATTTTATATTTTTTTTTTTTTTTTTTTTATAAGTGACTAAACCCGCGTTTGACCTCAATCTCACCTGATGGTAAGTGACGATGAGGTCGAAGATGAAAGCACACGGGTTTAGGAAGGAACTGGCTCTTTATACAATATTGCCGGAACACATTACCGCCGGAGCGGTAACATTTGGCGGCAGACTTTATATAAAGGGTGGTCGCTAGCCAGGCGGACCCAGAAGGGATCCTACCACCAAGTAAAAATATATATGTGTTTATTCAATATCTAGTACCCATAACACAAGTTCTTTAAGAAACTTAATTTGGGCTAGATAATGTTGTGAGTGTCAAAAATATTTATTTATTTTACATTTACAGACACACGAAATTTGCAATACATACTCGAATACCGCACCACACGGGTTTAATAAGGACCAGGCTGTTCATGAAATATTGTTGAAACACACCATCGCAGGAGATGTGATATTTGGCGGCAGATATTATATGAAGGGGAGTCCTACCACCAAGCGGGGTGAACTCGGATTAGTCGCTTGTTACGACACAGTTATCCAGAGGTGATAGGCCCATTCAAAGCCTAATCAACACAAATCTTATTAGCGCATCAGCCCTTTGGCTAAGATTTATGTGACTTTTCTAAAACTAACTGGGTCTTATAATCAGGGACTGCATATCGGTATAAATTTTTTAAATAGTACTAGTAAAATTTCAGTACCCTTATTAGTGTACTGCTTCATCAAACACAATAACTGTACAAGTTATTAAAATCTAAATTAATTATATCAGTACCCAAATAATGTATACCGGATTAATTTCTGTAGATGTTTTAAGTACAGAAATATTTTAACTTATTTAATTTCTGTACCGAAATGTCAAGGTCAGCTTGTACTTCATAGGCTTCAACTAAACTATCGAACATTCTACAGGTATTTAAAAATAAAATTTTAATATCAATATTAATATTAATAACGGAAAATTTCAGTTAACTGAAAAAAAAATCAGTTATGCTACAATAATAAAAATGGTACAAGAATTATTTCAGTATGAATTCCTGTACTGTTATTTTTAAATACACCTAATTTAACGGTATGACGTCATACAGAAAAAAATTGTACAGAAATTCATACCGGTATGTAGTCCTTGCTTATAATAGATTGCGATACTCCGTAGTTCCACTGTCAGGTTTGTGGTTTAGTTTAGGTTAGAAATTTATCTCCCAAAATAAAAGAATACAATTCACTTGTCTTCGAGAAATACAATTTTAAATTCAGTAGTGTACAGAGTGGACTTAGTATTAAAATATTTCATATTTTATCTACATAACAAAGTTCAAAAACCTCTTAATATAATTTCAATAATAATTTTTCTACCTATTGATTTCAATTAACAAATTTTAGATATAATTTTTTATTTTAGTAAGAGGGTAAAACTATATTTTAAACAAGGAAGTTTCTAGTGCAAACTGTCGCTATTACCTATTACGTATCTTAAGTAATAACGAATATTCATCGTCAACATGGCTTTCAATGGAAATCACTTTAGATTAATTTAATCAACTGACTACCAAAAAAGGAGGAGGTTCTCAATTCGTCTGTATGTTTTTTTTTGTGTCTTTGTTACACGATATTTCGGACAATTCGGACGGAAAATTCTTGTTTCATATGATAGAGGATACTTCATAGTTGGTCTCATATAAATCGAAATCGGTTGAGTACTTCATTGAAGATTTCAAAGATTTGAAACAATATTTTGATTCGGAGAATGTTTACGTGGATGACATTATTAGTCGGCCAAAGTTTTGACGTGAAGCGGTTTTTTTAATGCTCTGCATTCGTTGATTATGTAGTATGGGGTGTGCGAGTGTGATTCATAAGATTAATATATGTTGTAAATTAAAGTATGTTAATTTATTATTATTTTTAGTTTATTATAATTATATTATTATTGTGAGTAAGTATGTACCTATTTATTTAGAATGAAATGTGGTAGTGCTTTTTTATACAATTGAGGTGATTGAATGTCTTTGATATTATTTGGCAGTTTGTTGTATAGTTGCGCGCCCTCGAATAATAATAATAATAATAAAGTGTCTTTTTCCATAGTTAGTTAGCGGAGCTAGAAGATGATATTGTGGGCCTTTCTGGTCTCGTTTTTAATATAGATTTACTTTTGAAAATGTAACTTGTGTGTATTTTTTTACTTTTCGTAAACAGGTATTGTAACTGTTCATTTGTGAGACTGTCATAAGTTTGGTCCCTTCATATATAACGGAGCTAGATGTTCGGTATGGATAATGAAATAACATCTTTATTAACTTATTTTGAGTGTTTTGTAAGCTTTTAAGATTAGTTTTCGCTGCTGAACCCCATACCTCTATGAGATATTCAAGATGTGATTTCACCATACAATTATATATAATATAGCGAACTGACTTAGGAAAGCAACGGACTACACCACGCAATGAGCCTATGAGTGACGATAGTTTAGCACGCTATTTTTCTAAGTGTGGTTTCCAAGAAAGTTTACTATCCAATATTAGCCCAAGGAACTTCTCTGAGCTTACCTCTGTCAATGGTTCGTTGTCTACTACCAATGGTGAATAATTTTAATTATTTTTTTGTTCTTTGCGCTAGTAATCATGAATTTTGTTTTAGAGATGTTTATGATTAGAAAGTTGCATTTGAGCCAGGAATGTAAAGAATCGAGATCACTCTGAGCCTTTTCGAATAATACTTTTGCTGAACTTCCAAAGTAGAAAATACTTGCATCATCTGCATAAAGTGATATATCTCCATTTTCTCGGCCTGTGCAGTGGGCTGCAATGTATCGGCATTCCAGCCTGCAATGCAGCCTAATGCACTGGGGGGCATCTCCCATGCAACCGAGCGGGTTGTGGATAGCCCACCCCCCCGGGTGCGTGCGAGCGCTTCGGGTGCTTCTGCTCGAACGCTTTCGTACACGCGGGGGGGAACGCTGCCTTAGGCAACCCCGAACAGGGGAGTTGTCACCACTGCAGTCAAACAGTGGTGGTGCAACCCTTTCCCCCCCTTCCTGTGTTCCTCTTCTCCCTTATCTATTCTTATAAAGTATATATTATATAATCCTATCCGTACCCCCTAGACTCCCCCCCGACCTCTCCTGCCCAATCCCCAAAACCTACTCCCAGCACTTTTCGGTCCACAGCTTCGCTGCTTTTCTTTTAGTATAACTCTTAGTTTAAGTATATAGGTTTGGATATGTATTATAATGGAACTATGTATAGTAAGTATTTTAGCATTTATATGTTAATAAGGTATATATTATATTTCAAATATATATAGAACCCCGAAACCCAAGGTGTGATGTGAACCGTGCCGAGGGGTTGCATGGCCAACGGGGTAATGTTGGTCTCTAGCGGTACCTCCACGATACCAGGCAGACTCGTGGTGTATTTTTGCCTCACCTAGCTACTCGTGGGAACAGTATGGAGAGCTTTTATAATAAAAATAACGAGGAGGAGGAGTTGTCGGATCTGGCGCAATTTTCGCAGCTGGATCTGACAAAAGAGGAGGAGGCTAACCTCCTGCAGTCAGAGGCGGACATGTCCATGGACGCGGATCTGCCTGTAGACTCAAGCGTGTCTCAGCCGCAGCCTGAGCCTTGCTCACGTGTACCCTCTCAGGGGCCTACTGAGCCCAAGGCTAGGAACAGACTTTGTGGAGCGGCAAGGACACGTCTGAAAATGCTGTTGGCTAAAGGGATTCCGAGGACGGAGGCCCTACAGCTGGCCAGGTTGAAGATGGCCAAGGAGCATAAGCGTAAGGCTGCTAAGCAGACTAGCACGCCTGAAGCATCCAATGATCAGCCAGAGACATCAGTGCCGAGCTGTGAGCCGGCTGCCCCCAGCATTAGCACGGGTGGTGGCTCATACAGCGCGGCAGCCAAGGTGTGGAGGGTGGGTGTTAAAAACGCATCCCCCATGTCAGATGGCTCTGGTGAAGAAGGCGCTGCTCTACCAGGTGACGCAGGAGCGGACGTTGACGGGCCCCATTTTGTTCGACGGTGTGGTGAACAAGGCGGGGTGGCTACAGGTCAACTGTAGAGACAGTGGCACTAGGGAATGGCTGAAGGCGGAGGTGGGTCGCATTAAACCCTGGAAGGGCGCACAGCTGTCCGTCATGGATAAGCTGCCAAAGCCCATTATTGCGTCCGTTCTCATACCGGCCGATGAGTTTTCGTCTGTGGAAACCACCTTTGCCTTATTAAAGGCCCCAAACTGTGGACTGGACACAGGAGTTTGGAAGCCTCTGCACTCCAAGGCGATTGGAGTGCAACTGCTGACCTTCTCCATCGAAGAGGAAGGGCTGAAGGCTCTCAAACGAGTGGACTTCAGGCCAGAGTGTGGGTTTGGTAAGGTGAGGGTTTGGCTGAAGTCAGCTCCCGGCAAGGTCTCAGGGGCCAAGCCAGTAACAGCTAGGGCCGAGCAGGTCATGCCTCAGCCCGGTCCGGTGACTGCAAACTGTCCGCCTACGCTTAAGGCACAGGAGGGCAAAAGGCATGAACCGGCCGGGACGGTTGCAGGGCCAGTTCCACTGAACCTGTTGCTGGACCGTCGGGAGTGGCTGAGGGCTTATGCCCCAAGCCCAGACAAGCCATGAGCTTTGGTCCGCGGCAGGCCAGCGGGGTGGGGGGTAGCAAAGGCTCTAAGCCGGCGGTACCTTCTTCGCCGGGGGCAAGCTGTGGACTGAGGACGACGCAAGCCGCCAAGCCACCGACTGCGGAACGGGTGTCCATTCCCATACCCGCTGCTCTCCAGCCTCCACGTGGGGGGCCTACAACTCCCGATGTGAAGGTAGGAGGGATGTGGAGGGGTCTGACACCTGGAACGCCATCCCGAGGCGGAGGAAGCCTTCCGACGACACCGAGGATGGCGCCCAGACTCCGACGAGGTAGACCATCGGGTAGACCTGGTAGGGGGAAGGGGGGTAGGTCCTACGGGACCGGAAGAAGGTCATAATCCCAATGGCGTACTCACGGAGTGGAGTGAAGGTCGTGCAAGCCAATCTCCAGCATGCCACGGCTGGCACGGCAGTGATGGAGAAGATTTTTACATCCGATGGGTTTGACCTTGCGCTCATCCAGGAACCGTGGGTAAACGGCAGCAAAATCCTGGGCCTTAATACTACAGGTAATCTTTTATATAATACCAACGGCGTTAGGCCCAGAGCCTGCATCTTATTTAGGAAAGGCTTTAATTTTCTGCCAGTTACAGAGCTCTGCAATGACGACCTAGCAGTGGCAGTTCTAAACCCAGGGGGACAAAGGACTATAGTGTGCTCAGCGTACCTCCCAGGTGACAGAACTGATCCCACAGAAGATTTGGAGCGAGTGGTGGAATACGCCAAGAAGACACGCGCCGAACTAATCGTGGGATGTGACGCAAACGCTCACCACACGTGTTGGGGGAGCACGGACACCAACAAAAGAGGCGAGTTACTGTTTGACTTTCTTATTTCTAATTGTTTATTTATTTCTAACACAGGTCACAAGCCCACCTTCGTAACCAGAAGCAGGAAGGAAGTACTAGACATCACCTTTGCGACGGAAGGCCTCAGCAGGAAAATACAAGCCTGGAAGGTCTGTGGCACAATATCGATGTCTGATCACAAATACATCCAATTTACTATTGGGAGAAGCTCGGAGGTTTCCACAACAACCTACAGGAATCCAAGACGTACGAATTGGAATGCCTACAGGTCCTCACTTGGAGAGAAGCTGAAGAGTTTTCCAAAGGCAACAAAAACTGCGGAAACGTGGAACATGGCGGCGGAAATGTTGGAAGGCCATGGCAATTACCATGGAAGCTTACCTGGAAAACTGCCCCCAAAAGACTCAAGCGAACAGCAGAAATGTTCCATGGTGGAATAAAGAGCTTACTGCGATGAGACAGAAATCACGTAAACTCTTCAACAAGGCCAAGAACTCCCAGACCGGGCATAAAACTATACAGGGCAAGCTACGCACTGAGCAGTATACCAGAATCATGGAAAGTGGTAAAGGTCATTTTCGTCCCCAAACAGGGTAAGAAAGACCAAGCACTACCCAAATCCTTTAGACCGATCAGTCTGTCGTCATTTTTGCTGAAGGCCATGGAAAAGGTTGTGGACATGTGGATCAGGGAAGAGATCCTAAGCTCGTGCCCACTGCATCCAGCGCAACATGCCTACCGTAAAGGCAGGTCCACAGAATCTGCGCTACTTGAGCTGACAGATAAATTAGAAAAGGCCGCTGACGACAAACAAATTGCCCTCTGTGCTTTCATGGACATAGAAGGAGCGTTCGACAACACGCCCATAACCTCCATACTAAAGGGACTGACAGAAAAGGGGGTGGACCAGACCACGAACAGATGGATAGAGGCAATGCTCAGAACCAGAAAGGCAAAACTAGAACTCAATGGTTGTAATCATGAGATTCAAACCACACGTGGATGTCCACAAGGCGGTGTGTTATCACCACTGCTTTGGACTCTCACGGTAGACCCCCTCCTTAACAGGTTAAGCCAGAAAGGCTATGAGGTCATAGGATACGCAGACGACATCACTATCATAGTTAGAGGTCCATGTCAAGAAGTCCTATCTTACCTCATTCAAGGTGCCATTAACATAACCTTAAAATGGTGTAAAGACAATGAACTGTCAATCAAAGCCAACAAAACAATAATAGTACCATTCTGTAACAAAAGGAAACTGAATAAACTTAGACCGCCTTCAGTCAACGGATTGCTACTTAACTTTTCCAAGGAGGTGAAGTACCTGGGCATCACCTTTGACCAAAAACTCACTTTCAACCGACACATTGAGAATGTGATTCATAAATCCAAAACCTCATTATACTTATGCAGTCGTATGGTGGGATCAAGATGGGGTCTTAGAACCAAGATGATCATGTGGCTTTATACTGCCATCGTAAGACCAATCATCACCTATGGGTGTGTGGTATGGCAGAAAAAGACCTACCAAAAGACGGTGATTATGGAGCTTAACAAACTTCAAAGATCGGTTAACATCATGACCACTGGAGCCATGTCTACCACGCCAGGACAGGCACTGGATGCACTGTTAGATCTCCCGCCCTTACACCTGACAATTCGCAAGGAGGCGGCTATAGGAATGCTGAGGGTGACGACGCAGCTCAAAAATACATGGCTGTCTGCAAATCTAACCCAACTCAGGGACAGGGTTTACAGAAATCCAATACTAAGCATGCCTTCGGACAGCACAATGCCGGAGATGCTATTCACCAAATTCTACCAAGTGGAATTCCCAAGCAGAGAAGATTGGAGCAAGAGCCGGGTAGTCTGCGAGGACTACAGCCACATATGGTACACGGATGGCTCAAAGATGGACACCAAGGTTGGCTATGGAATTCACGGGGTGAGACCCAAGTATGGAGCTAGCTGCAACATGGGTCATTACCCCTCGATTTTCCAGGCTGAAATCACCGCCATTCTATCATGTGTGGAAATCAGCCTAAACAGAGGCTACAAAGGGCAAACCATATACATCTTCTCTGACAGCAAAGCTGCACTAATAGAGGGATACTCCAAGTCATACACAGAATCGGTAGTATCTCTTAACAAACCCCAACTACGCGCAATGGCAAGATCACTAACGGGACACTGCAAACTAAACAAGCATATGTCCAACCTGGGTCTCACTGAGACGGCGCTCTGCAGATACTGCGAAAGCGCAGAGGAAACCCCTCTACACCTACAGTGCCACTGCCCCGCAGTTATGCACAAGCGCTCCGCTCACCTGGATAAGCACGAGCTGGATCCAAAAAAGATTAGGAGCATCGCCGTAAGGAAAATCCTAAATTTCCTGGACTCCATTGGAGTGTGCGGCGAGTTATAAATTGGGACTCACACAATAGATCTTTTAGGTCGCAGTGTGACGAGCGGACAAGACTGCTCATATAGTCCCAAAACCCCCAATAATAATAATAATCTCCATTTAAGTTAAGTTCCTGTATGTTGTTAATGTAAACAAGGAATAGCAATGGTCCCGATATAGATCGTTGCGGTACACCACAGGTAAGTAATTTTGGAGTGCTTTGCGAATCACGTATTTTAACCACTTGATACCTATCCGATAGATAAGATTGAAATATTTTAAGAGCATTGCTTTTGACGCCTATGCAGTAAAGATTATCAAGGAGCAGTTTATGACTAAATGTGTCAAAAGCTTTTTTCAGGTCTATGAAGATGCCTAGTGCTATATTCTTTCTATCTTATTGTTTTTTTTTTATGTTAGTTACCAGATCAATAGTAGCGGAAAGGGTATTTGATTTAGAACGGAAACCATATTGTTTGTTGGACAGAAAATTAATGGAGTTTAAGATTTTGAACGTCTACTGTACAATTTTTTTTCGTTTTTTTTTTTGTGAAAATGGGTAGAACTGAGATTGGACGGTAGTTGCTGGGTTATGTTTTATCACCGGATTTAAAAATCGGGGTAACTTTGGCATTTTTTAAGTGATTTTGGAAAAATGCCACTGTCCAAGCATTGATTAATACAGGTATTAAGTTTATTACACTTTTTAAGGCCTTACAACTTATACCGTCAAGCCCGGTACTTGTATTGGAATCAAGATTACGAACGAATTTATTGACTTCTTCCGAAGTTGTGTGTTTGAGTATTGTTAGTTCTTGTTTAGTATCATGTTGTGTGTTGAAAAGGTTAATTTTACTTGCCAATAAAGAGCCGATGTCTGCGAAGAATAATTGAAAACATTCGCAAATACTCTTGATATTAGAAATAGGGCCTGCAGGTGTTTCGAGTCTAGTTGGGGCAGATTCCTTATTATCTTTTGTATTTGCTAATCTATTTATAAGTTTCCACATCTTGAGAGGTTTAGATTGGCATTCTTTGAAAGTCTTCAAGTAAAACTGACTTTTTGCATCTTGTATCCTTTTATAAACTTCGGTTCATATCGATTTTAATTTTCGGTTTATTTCATTATCATTTTTATCAAAACTGTTTTCATTTGCATGCCAAATTTCGTTCCTCTTTTTGATTAATCAAATCAAAAACAATCAAATCCCCAGACAATCACACCAACTACATGGCCTCAAAGTAAGCGAAGCTTGTGTTATGGAATACCATGTAGCGAACTAGGGGGAACCTAGAATATAAATACATATATAGATAAACACCCAGACCCGGAACATTTTTTTTTCTTGTTCCGGGCGGGAATCGAACCTGCAACAACTGGCATCTGAGGCAGGTTTACCCCATGATATTTTTATTTATCTTTATTTATCCAGTCAGTCCTCAGTGGATTTTGTAGCTTCCATTTTGTAACCGTGCTCTCGTTTTTTCCTTTTTGATTGATCTTTCCAATTCTTTCAATTCAGGTTTCCATAACAAAACCCGCTAAGTATTTATTGTATTAGGCAAATGTAACCATGCGTTGCGTAATGAATTCTTTAACTATCGGTTAAGTTTACCCAGTAAATAATTAATATTTATTGTTTAGTTTATTTTTCTCTTCATATATCTCAAACTATCACGTCCTGGAATTTCGAAAATGACCCTCCAGTCACCCTGTAGAAACCATTATTTTTACATTATTATTATCAATATTTATATTTTTTTGCTAATGATACTATGACTATTTTATTCCATTCTTGTTCAAATACTCTGGTCCCAGTTTGTCATGTTCGTGTTGTGCATCCATAGCTCATTGCACCGACTATGTAAGCAATTCAGTTGTGGCATGATATTGACTCTCACAATTAGCTCTTTTTTGTTTGTTGTTTTTTCACGTCACGGTCAATTTGTACTGTTTCTATTTGTATTAATTTGATAATTTGAAAAAGAGTACTGTTCGGTTTGCAATCGAACAACCATAATCAGCAATATTTCAACTTATACCTAATTAATCAATTACAGCAATTTACTTTATAATTTATTTCAGTGTTAACCTAGCATTCGGCAAATACACTCGTTTAAATCGGTTTATATCGTTTTATTCTATAGCACTCATTAAAGTTCGGTACAGCCCGAACATATTGGTCCTTCGAGCCGGATTCCTAAGATGAATAAAACTTATTGAATTTAGAATATTTTGAATGTATGGCAGCGCTGTGTACGTACTGCGGCGGCTGGCGTAGTGGCGGCGCGGCGGCGGGCGGTCGTCGCCGTCGGCCTGCAGCGAGGCGCGGTAGGGGGCCCCAGTTCAGCTTGTGGTTGATCTAGCTGTGCAGGAACTGTGTGAATGTATAGCAGCGCTGTGTACGTACTGCGGCGGCTGGCGTAGTGGCGGCGCGGCGGCGGGCGGTCGTCGCCGTCGGCCTGCAGCGAGGCGCGGTAGGCCGCCAGCGGCGCCCACTCCGGGCCCCAGTTCAGCTTGTGGTTGATCTAGCTGTGCAGGAACTGTGTGAATGTATAGCAGCGCTGTGTACGTACTGCGGCGGCTGGCGTAGTGGCGGCGCGGCGGCGGGCGGTCGTCGCCGTCGGCCTGCAGCGAGGCGCGGTAGGCCGCCAGCGGCGCCCACTCCGGGCCCCAGTTCAGCTTGTGGTTGATCTAGCTGTGCAGGAACTGTGTGAATGTATAGCAGCGCTGTGTACGTACTGCGGCGGCTGGCGTAGTGGCGGCGCGGCGGCGGGCGGTCGTCGCCGTCGGCCTGCAGCGAGGCGCGGTAGGCCGCCAGCGGCGCCCACTCCGGGCCCCAGTTCAGCTTGTGGTTGATCTTGCTATCCAGGAACTGCAACAACGCGATTACAACTATTTTAAAAGGAGGCAAAATTCATTTTGTACAAGAAAAACAAGATAAACAGATTTTTCTCAAAACGTGCTTGGAAATTTGAGCTATTCTGACAACCGTCTTCGAGATAAATCGAACTTGCTGTACTGGTCGAGCAGCGGCCGGCAATAGTTGTATGAAAATCCATCTGACGTGTTTAGGGGCCAAATAGATTACTATGTAAAATAATATCTGTCGTGTAATTTAAAAATGGAACGATCTTCTACTCCGCAGCATAAAGTAACTTATCAAAAGTTTAATTTAAATTAAGACCTGTCTTGTTGCACATAAAAAAAAAATATACTAAAAAAATAGAAATTTTAAGACTTGTACATCCAATAATTGTATTTTCCGCGCATTGTTTGGGAAAAGTACTACACAAGCCTTGGCCACAACTAAGCATTGATGGACTGACGTATGTGCCCGCTGCAGTAATGTGCAATTAAAGCGTTTATGTATCGTCAGATGACAGGTTAAACTATAACTATTAAAACTCAAAGGAACTTTTACCAGCCGAATTTAGAAAATACTTTGAATTTTATAATGTTTACGTCTAAATATTCCCTTTACTAATACATCTAAGGATACGACAGCTTTCTTTCTCCTGGGAAGTGCCGACTTCTATATTAATCAAAATATGTATTCAAATCGTGAACTTTAGAAACTGTTGTATGCCAACACTTGTTTTAATTTAACTCTATGCTTCGTTAGTTGTGTTTATATAAAAAAATGTCTTCTTTTTAAAATCTCCATTGGTCAAATTACATATATAATTTCACGCCTGTCTGTATCACTTATGGAGTAGGCAAAACACTTGAAGTAATAATAATAATTAATAATAATAGCTAACTTGCTTCAGCTCGGGCAACACCAGGCCAAGGATTGTGCGTTTTGTCAGGGGGGAGTTTCCCTGAATGGACACTAGATTGACCAGACCGGGCTTCACCCGAAAACTGACAGAGCGCATCGACGAGCTGAAGCAAAAGATCGCTGCATGGGCGAAGCGTATTCGGAGGTACCCCCAAAGGGTTGAGAGATACAACCAAAATCGTCTCTTCTCGAGTGACCAGAGGAAATTCTATAAATCCCTGGAGAGTTCCGAATCCTGCTCGACTGGCCGCATACCGGATAAGGCCGACGCTATTAACTTCTGAGCACTCTGTACTGGATTCTGATCATAAGTATGTAATAAAAGTAGGTACTTAATTTTTCACTACAATCCCCAATAAGTAAATACTACTATATTACTATTTACTTAACTTAGGCCTGAGTCAATCGCGTCACGTGATCTGGCACGCGGATCGCTGCCAAAGCTAGCGTAACCATGAGTTGCGTAATCAATTCTTTAACTTTCGTTTATGTTTACTCAGTAAATAATTAATACATTGTATGATCTAAACTATATACAACGTGTCACAAAATGGAAAGATAAAACTTAAGGGTAAGCTTCTATACCATATGTAGAATACATAGTAAAAGAATAAGGATGATCAGTGCTGGTATAGGCTTTCATATAAATTTATTTAATTATTTTGCAACAAAATATTTTTCATCCCATCTATTCGAAAAGGACGACTTGGTTCGCCTTTAAGTGCACCCAAAGGTGATGTTTTCTTTAAGAAACATTTAGCGGGCAGTAATGAGTTTTAAATCCTCTTTATAAGTGCGCTGCAATTATCTTTTCCGCGCACTTTTTGAATTTGGAACATCTGATCTTAGTGTTCAGCGCCAAAGAAATCGAACGCAAATATTGTTTGAATAAAGACTGGCTGGTAGGTACGACGGCCCATAGTCGCGCAGCCGCCGGCTGAATAAAAAAAAATCAAATTAAAAACGCGCGAACTACAGCCCGCGTTTTCGTAAATTTTCACGGATTGTTAGAAATTCATGGTTTTGTTTTGAAAAATGAATTCTTCAAGTGACAGTGAAAGTATAGAATTAACTCCTGAAAGTATTAGAACTAACGCAAGAAATGTGATGGATAATCTATTACCCGCAAAATCCCGGGAGAAATACATGAAAAATCTACAACAATCTCTATTCCTAATAAAACTGTAACAATGAATTTTCATAATTGCGAAAATGTCTCAAATGTAAATATAAGTTTTTAGTTGTTTTATTTTTATATACTATTTCATTTCAATTTAGTTGTTACTCTATGTTTTATTAAATAATAATATTACATTAAAATATGAGGCGCCTTTTATTTTCTCATAGTGGGTGATGAAAAGTAGAGTGTATCACTCGGGCTCAAAATATATTTTTGGCTCGGGCGACGTACTTTGAATCCCTCGCTACGTTCAGGATTCTACTAAAGAATCCCTCGCTACGCTCGGGATTCTACTCTAGAATCCCTCACTTCACTCTGGATTCAAAAAAGCGCCCTCGCCGTAAAAATATTATTTTGCTCCCTTATGATACAATCTACTATTGACAACCCTAGTCTACCTAAAAAGCTAAAACAAGACTTGTGCCGCAGTCAGTGACCTTATGACCTTTCCCGCACCGGCTGAACTTTGTAGTATCTGTCTTAGTTACCCATCACTTACGCAGTCTGTTATCGAATAGATTTCATCAAAAGCTAACAGCTGTTTTTAGGGTTGACACTTAGATATTTTGATCGAAACTTTGAACTTGTTTTTGACCGAACCGTAAGGATAACAAATTTATGTTACTGTTACTTATAAACTACATCACCAAACATACCATCCCTTTTAGTATTATCTCTTCATTATGTTACACGTTGTATACTATCGTAGAATTTCAAAAGTGACCCACCAATCACCCTATATATCTTGTAAATTTTCAGGAATACGTTATTTAATATAAATAAAAAGGAAACATACCTTAAGCACATGTCGCTTGTCCTGCCTCAGCAGCTTGGGCGAGAACTCGGAGAGCGCGTCGCAGTAGTGCAGGCGCGCGGGGCAGTCCGCCGCAACGAACGCGGCGCCCGCGCGGTGCAGCGCGCACAACGCCTCGCGGTACTTCACCGCGTCCGCGCCGAACATCACCGCGAACCGCTTCGCCAGCTCCTACACCCACCAAAACAGGAGTATTAGCGTGCCTGTTGGTTTTTTTTTATATTGTAAGGATAGGACGTTTGTCTTCCATGCCACCTGATGGAAAGTGCGCATGAAAACTATGGTGGTACACGTCCATCCACGAGAAACTTATTCACTCGACACTTAAAATTTCCAGGACTGTAGTGGTCAGGAAAAACAGACGCAGGCAGATTGTTCCACACCTTGGCAATCCGTACCAAAAAGGAACTATGGAAGCGTTTTCGACTTCTTGGTAAATCCACAATATAGGGATGGAAGTTCTGTCTGCGTCTGGTAGTGCGGTGGTAAAAAGGACTGGGTTCAATTTGGTCAAAAAAGCACTCGCACACTCACCAAAATGTAGCCGATAAAATACTGTCAAACAAGCAACCTTACGACGATGCTCCAGCGTCTGCAATTTTTTATTTGTAAGGTTGTTGTTATTTATGAGTTTACGGGCTCTTCGGTCAACAGAGTCTAGCGCTTCGAGCTGGTATTTGGCAGACCATCCCAAAGGTGACTACAGTACTCCATCCACGATCTCACTTGGGCTATGTATAAGTTGAGCAGGTAAACTGTAATGTCATTTTACAAACGAAAAAATGCTGTCAAAATTCTGATCATCCATTTTTTTTTCAATGTGCCTAAACAAGCCTTTCTCAATATCGATGTTGAGTGACGATGATGTCGAAGACGTAATGAAAATTACCGCGAAACGCTTCGCTTACTCCTGAATCGACGAAATTAAAAGATATTGAACTGACAGTTCATACATACTTATGATGCTTTTGAGAAGTATAAAACAAATGTACAATACATAAAATGGAATCGTAGTTAGCCAAATGCCTGGGTAGCGCGTCGCAATAGAGCAAACGCGCGTGGCAGTCCGCCGCCACAAAACGACACGTTGAACGCTTCGCCAGCTCCTAAATCGAGGAAAGTATTTGTTGAATTAGGGAGGTATTAAAGCCGATTATTGTTACAGGTAACCACCCCACGTTTTCAAGTATTTAATTAAACTGTTCTGGTATTTAGGTCTGATAGCTATAATGTCATGGAGCTCAGCTGATGCTGGAAGGTCCAATTCCTTAGAAGTTAGGAGTTAGGGTATAATTCTTTCGATATTATACGTAGATCTTGATTTTTACTTGAAAGGGTTACAAGATACAGCGTAGCACCCCTGATGAGCTTACTTACTTAGTTTTTTAATGAAATGTACGTAGCTAAATAATTATAACTAAATAAAATGAATTTTTGCTCTCATTCAGATGCCAAAGTCAAACGCGGAACGTCTTAGAGAAAACGAAAACGACTAAAAGATAATCCAGAAAAGTATGAGGAAGTTAAAAGAAAACATCGTGAGTATATGCGATCAGTTAGACCTTCTACAAAGGATCTACCAGAACAAGAAAGAAATAAACTAAGAGAACAATGGAACAGGGCAAGCGAAAACAAACGTCAAAGACAGAAGGGTAAAAAGTGCCAAAAATGTAAGGATTTACGGCAGAAAGTAAAATACTTGGAAGAACAAATAAATAATTTGACACGTGAAAACAAAAGTGTGAAAAAACTGGCATATAGACGAAAACTTAAACTAAATAATATAGAAAAAAATATGAGATGTGTATTAACGACACCGGCTAAAGTAGACCATCTATCGACAGTAGCAACTTCAGCTTCTGTTGATCCGCCCAATGGTTCACACGAAGAATTAACCCCAATGACCCAAACAAATACTTTTATTTTTAATACCATTCCTAATGTATCAGAAACGGAAAAAGAACGTGTCAAAAAAAAAATTCTACAACTCAATGTTTTAAACAAATCTTTAGGTAAAGAATATACCAATGCATCTGACAACAAAACCAGATGGATTCTAAAAAATATAGTATCCAATGAGATCACAAAAAAGTACAAACTAAAAAATGAACTTTCAAAAGGCCTTGGACTTAAAGGAAGAATCCGGATACTAACTAAAAAACAGGCAATTTATAAAGAAGCTAAGGAAATTTGCAATTTTTTTAATCGTGATGATAATACCCGTATGACAGCAGGCAAAAAGGAAACAAAGACGCACAAGAAAATAAAATACCAAAAAAGATTTTTGTTACAAAGTTTAAAAAGATTGTTTACCAAGTACATTGCAGAAGGTGGTAAATCATCATTTTCTACATTCCGTCGGAATAAACCAATTTACGTAACACGTCCAAAACTAAGCGACCGGGATACCTGTGTTTGCATTAAACACAATAACTTATCACAAAAGGCAATCAAATTGCAAAAATTAAAGATCATAAAAACGCACAATTTAGATATGTTACTAAGGTCTGTTGTGTGTGATATAAATTCGTATGAGTGTATGTACTCTAAATGTGTTTCTTGTGAAGCTAAAAAGCCATTATTCAATGTGGAAATTACCGAGGAAACTGAATGTTCATGGCTGGAATGGCAATGTAAGCAACATGAATACGTCAAGCAAAATGGCGATGGTACTACAAGTTCTCAAACCACAAGAAAATATGCAAATGTAGCAAGAACAGGCACAATCTCGGAATTGATTTCATTGTTTACAAAAGAACTAATTTTGTTCAAAATTCATTTTTTTAACATAAATCATCAGTATTCAAAATACCGCGAAGTTATAGGTAACCTCAATGAATATGAACTATGCATATTGGTAGATTTCTCTGAAAACTACTTATGTAAGCTATCCAGCGAGATTCAAGCAATGCATTTTGGTGCCTCCCGAGCACAAATCACACTTCACACTGGAGTGATTTATTCGAAAGATCACAAACCAAAGTCTTTCGTTTCGATATCACCGAACAATGATCATGATCCTGGTGCAATATGGGCGCATTTACAGCCTGTTATCGATCACGTGAAAATAACGTTCCCCAAAGTCAATGTCCTTCATTTTTTTTCCGATGGGCCCACCACTCAATATCGGCAAAAAAAGAATTTTTTTCAAGTAGGTCAACTACTACAACAAAACGGGTTTTTGTATGGCACATGGTCGTTCTTTGAAGCAGCACATGGAAAAGGTGCTGCTGATGGTGTCGGTGGTGCTATCAAACGGCTGCTGGACCAGGAAGTCTCGCATGGAAATAGCGTTATTAATGCAACGAGTGCCATAAATATTTTGAAAGATATAACTAACGTTCAACTTTTTTATGTGTCAGATTCCGATATTATAGAAAAACAAAGTCAAATCCCAAAAAATTTGGTACCGATACCAGGAACAATGCGGATTCACCAAATAATTTGTCAGGAGAACAAATTGCAGTATCGTGACCTTAGTTGTTTTTGTGGAGTTAAAAAAGGCATCTGTCCGTGTATCGACGTTAAAACGCACAATTTGATCAAAAACTCTCAGGAATCTTGTTTAAAAGAAACTTCAACTAGAATAAAACAATCAAAACATCAAAAAAATGTGCCAAAGACACGCAAACGTAAGGAAAGAATTGAATCAGAAACAGAAATAGACAGTGATATAACGTATGCCGAATCTGATGACAGTCTATATAAACCAGACACTTGCAGTGATGAAAGCAATGAGGCTTGGGTGATCCAACAAACGGATAATAATGAAATGAGTATTCCAGGACCTCCTTTAGGTAATGTCCTTATTTCACCTATAGTATTCTCCAATCATGCTGTGTACTGTTTTGTTAAATTAGTTTTTACATTTCAGACAAATCAATCGACGTAGAATTTCGTGAGTTCGATGAAGTGGACACTCCTGTTGTATTTTTGGAAGAAAAAAATAGTAAGTATATATACATTGCGTGTAACAAAGGCTTGAAAAAGAGTTTAAAAACTTAAGTGAGTTAGTTTGACTTGTGTTGATAAGGTTTCGTTTAAGACGTATATCCCCGATTTTGGTGGTTCGATTCATGTGAAATGACCGATCAATGTGGAAATCCTTGGGGGAGGCCTACGTCTAACAGTGGGCGTCTCTCGGCTGAAATGATGATGATGAATTTATATCACAAAAATTAAACAATTTATATCATTGTTCCACTTTGATCGATCCAGCAAAGTCGGCACTATTTGTCTTTAACAAAACCCTCTCAAGCTATGTAATTAAAACATGCACGTGTAATATCCGCAAATTAATTTTAAATCTTTAATATATACTTGATTTATTTTCTTTTAAAGGATGCTAGTGGACGCTAGATGGTTTAAGAAGTTTGACAAAGTGTGCGGGTATTTATGTATTTATAATCAACAATTTCATTGTTCCAGACAAAATAAAAAGAAATATAGTTCCAGAAATAATCACAAGCCATGCTCGCTGTAAATCTGATGAAAAACGAATTGAAGTTACGGAGAATATTAGTTTTGACATAAAAAAATATACAGAGAATACAACACTTAAGCCTGTTGATTTAAAAGCTAAAATGAACATACCCAGAAAGAGTTACACTGATTTTGGCGATAAAGACTACGACTATTATAATTTGAACAAATTCCACGAAGGGAGCTGGGTTGTAGTCAAGCTTGGAATTTATTATTATATTGCTAAAATAGTTGCAATTCAATGGCATATGTACAAGATATTAGGCTTAAATAAAATAAAGAAGAAGCTTTTTGACTGGTGCGACATTGCAGAAGAGGATACAATAACTGAAACGCATATAGTGTGTGAATTAGAAGAGCCCAAAGTTCATGATACAGGCGCACTAATATTTAATAATTTACCTGATTTGAATTATATTTAAAATGTTCATACCTACACCTGCCGTTGGCACTACCGACGGCCCTACCGAATAAACGTGCAAGAGCTCTAGCACAAAAAATATTTTTTTGCTTTAATATATATAGTAAGTGTTCACAAAATTTCCCAATGATCTTAAGAACGAAGTTTTACAATTTTGTTTTCTATTGTTTAGTAACATTACTTTTTCACTTGCACGGTTATTTCGGGGGCCGTCAACATGTTGTATCGTTAAGTACTTCGCATTGGTTTTTGTTTTTTTGAAAACAATTACTTTTTTGTTTTTAATAATTATAAGCTAAAAGGTATTAAAAATTGGTACGAACTTTTGTTTTTTATTTATCGTAGGGATCATTATGTACAGACGGTAGCACGTCCGGTTACCTATGTGAACTACGAAAACAGCTTTTATTGTGTATGGAATAGAGGCGGAATCAAAGTGGGGTAGTGTGACGTGCGGCTGTGTGTACCTACTTGCGAGCGCTCACTCAGCGACAAAGAGCGCTTCGCAACTTGCCCGCTTTGCTAACCTACTTCAAACTTACTTACTTACTACTTGCATTATAAGTCCGAAATGGTCGTTTAAAAATGAATAATGGTAAGTATAAGAAAACTAAAAATATTTAAGTACTCATTCAATGGGAATGATATGATTTGATGTTCATAAATAATTTTAGCCTAATAACACTTCAACAATGAAAAAATCTAACGACGCAACATACAACATATCTGTATGAGCATACGTATACACATTATATTGGTCTAAATATCTTCCTTAAACTAAACACAAAAATACCATGTACATAATATTAATAAATGCTTCCTTTCTTTCTAATTTGGCTGTGAAGTGTGAGGATGTGTACTGCTTTAGTTAGCATTAATGTATTGTTCTAGTGTTAAGACCTAGATGTTTCATATTCTTTCGTAATACTACAATGTCAACATATGGACCTTCTAGTGAACCACGGGAAAAAGTTATTTCCCATAGCCTACCCAGGTGGACCACCGGGTGGACCACGGGCAATAGAAGATTTCAATCCTATGTTTATTCCTGTACATTTAAATCATGACATGTCATATGGTCGTATTACAGAACAGTACTCATGTATTGATACTAGTTTTGAAACTAGTATCAACGACTTTCTTTATTACAAAACGTTGCCTAATACTAGATTCAATGACCAGATATCACTTGAGTACTAAATGATTTGAACTGTGTTCACGCTTATTATAGAACTTTACTTATGCATATGCCAATGATTGAAACTAGTTTCACAACTGTATTCACTTGAGTGTGCTGTCTACCATACTTGAGCGTACTTCAAAATAAGTTTTTGATGTTGTGAACTGTGGCTTAGAGAAAAACTAGATAGGTACACGATTCGTGCCTTCTTTAATAGTGATCTTTATTAACTAAAATAGATCCTTTCAGTGATATTGACCATTACGATAATATTTTTATAACAACTTTGAACTTTTTAAAACAAGTTTGAACTTGCTTTTCGTAAATAAAAACTATATTGGAATTTATAATTTTTAGTGACTTTACTTAGTAGTTGGCAACATTACATTTAGATTTTACGTTTCGTATTATTTTTGAGTGATAAATATAAATATATTTTCATAGTAAAAAGAAGCGACAGTTATAATTTAACCGTACTGCTTCTATCGAAAAACAGATAAATAATTCAAAACATTGGCCATTTTGTCATATATCATATAGAATTTAACGCAATTTATAAGACATTATAATCTAAACGTTGCGTATAACGTAACAGACCATTAGTTTTTGTTATTAAATGTAATAGGAAACAAATTTTTTTCAAAGAAAACCCAGTATCAACTGAGTCAGATATTTGAAACTAGTTTCAGGTAATCTGGTTTTGATATTTTTTTTGTAATAAGACTAAAGCTCAAGTCAAGAATCAGCTGGTGAACAACGCTTAAGTGAAACGAGTATTAAGTCTCGTTCTGTAATACGAGCAATAGGTACCTATTTGTTCATCAGTAAAAAGTTACCTATGTGAACGCATCTTTGTGAGAAATGTGAGAAACGTTTTTAATTTTTGTGAGAAACGTGAGAAATATTTCTCACAAGAGTCATGTGAGAAATGTACATTTATTTTGACTCTAACCCACCTAACTTAATGGGAGCCGCCACACCACATCAAGACGGCTTTATAGAAAGTACTGTAATTGCTCATAAGCGTCCACTGTTTTACCACAAAGGCTTCTTGAAATTATGGAATGAATTGGGGTCTGTCAATATTTCCACGTTCGGCAGACACAGATCGTAGTATTTTGCATTCATCAGAAAATCCAGCTGCTCATTTTCTGAATTTAAAAGCTAATAGATGGACATTTATGAATGAGTGAAGATTGGCGCTATTTTTTTCCGCTGGACACCACAAGTCTAACAGAAAAATCATACATACACCTTATAGAAATGACTAACCTTCAATTCAGTGAGCGGTGGTTCAGAATGCTCAGTATAAAGCGCTTGCATCGCTAGCTGCATAGTGAGGGCGCAGCTCACTTTGTTGATCTCTCGGGCTTTGCTCAGCGTCGCCTTGATTATGTCTCCGTAGTCGTTGTAACACTGAGAAATAATGAAAACTTATTTAGTAGTGTAATGAAATTCAAATTTAAATGAATTATTTCATGTATTTATTTGGGAAACAAAAAATACACTATTTTACACAAAACCTAGATAATATCACTAAATCAAGTTAGATTGCCTTAATATATGCATTGAAATTCAAATTCTCGTTTAATAATATTAAAACAAATAACCCAAGATATCTAAAGCTAAAGAAACAAGTGTCAGTTAGGAAATCACCTTAATCTTAACGTAAATGATATAATTACGATAAAAGCCAAAGGCATAAAATTAAAAAAAAAACATTATATTAATCAGTCAACTAAACGTCAAAAGAAAGGTGAATACAGTTTTATAGACGTGAGGATTAATGTCAATGAAGTCGATTTTAAAGGAAGCAAAATAACATGCAATACAAGTTCGTAGCATGAGACAGTTGGAAACATAATTTTGCGAAGAAACAGAGTTTCTCAGAAATACGAGGATTTCTACAAAAAGATCTGACTTGAAACTTTTGTCGGGTCTATGTGTACGAAGCATCAAACAAAGTTTAATTTATACTGTTTGTCATTTAGCGATTTGCCCAAATTGCAGTTTTAGCTAGAGCGATGACGCCGTTGCATCGGCCGCCCCATCGTGGCAGTTCACTCTCAGCAGCGCCCGTGTGCTCTCGTTTCCCTCATCATCATCCATATCTCGTTATTAATGTTAATTGTGCTAATTAAACATAAACTTATACGTAAATCGTACATTATGTGATTGTTATCAACTTTACCTTTATATAATGCTTGAATACGGTGGCAGCCCGTCGTATAGGTGCCACATTGTACACAATAAGCTTGCAGTACGCCGCGAGCAAATTCCGCCGTTTGTGCAACTCTTCGATACGACGCTCGTCTTGACCGTCTGGGGGGTAGGGGGAGGAGGGTATTGTACTAAGGGTTCACCTTGGCGAATTATACAGAAGAGGTTGGCGTTATGACGTGAAAGTTGCTGAGCTTGCGGTTGAAAAGAAAACAAAGATTTGCATGTTCATCTCGACGTATTTTGAAAATAACCACATAATTATAAGGGAGATATACTTGATTGCAATTGAAAAAGCAATTGAACTTAATAAACGATTTGAGAAGGAAGAATCTTTTATACGAAACATTAAATCTTATAATTTAAAGAATAGCTATCACGTCATTATGCCAACAATCTTCAATTGCAAATAAGAACAAAAAAAGCAAAAATAAAAGAATGTTTATATCAAAAGTTCTAGTGATTTTAAAATATTCAAATTTAGATTACATAATTAACATTTTCATGAGGTTACATTGCGTTTTTTTTTATTAAACTACTACTAATTAAAACGTGTGCCCTGTAATACTCAAAAACAAACTGCTATTCAACACATTTTTTGTATAGCAAAATCAAATGAACTGCAACATAAAATGAACATAGCACTATAATTAAATCAACTAGCTCAAAAATCGCAGGTACCTAGCAAATACAAATACAAACTTCTTAATTCAAGCAAAAAACGATCTTAAGTTGAGGTTAAAAGAGTACGTTTTTCTGCAAAGTGGTAAACTTGCGACTGTGAGCGAGTGAGAGAGATAGTGCTCGAGGCGAGCGAGCGCGACATTTTCCCTTAGTAATGTGGGTGCCAGCGCTGCAGACAACAAAAATATGCATTATTCCGCGGCCGGCGACGCCCCGCACCCGACACCATTTATTTATGTTTAATTTAGTTATTTATTTTCTTTAAACTGGCTGGGATTTTCCCACATTTACATAATTTTATAAATGTATATTTTATATAATTGTCTTCAGGTTACGAAGAAATTATAATTGTTTGATATGATTTTAATAACAACATCACATGTGTTATGTTTAGTCACAGAAAATATTATTTGTTTAAAATAGGAAACAATTTAACTCTCCATTTTTCAGTGCCCTTCAGACACAGTGTTAAAGAGCGATTAAAAACGTATAATAATGATACTTATACGTGATTAAAAATCTGTACAAAAACGTTGAATCCAATAAAACTTAGAAAGGACCGATGTATTGCAACCTTTAAAGTAAAGATATAATTCATTCAGAATTACATACAACGGGTTTTAAAATAACCCTCGTAAAGACAACTACTACATGTTTTTATACAAGAAGGATGAGACGGTGTCATTTGTATTCCATAACTGTTCAAATCAATATAAATGTGAAATTGAGCCAGTTTCAATTCTCTAAACAGCTCGGGCGCGGGGCGGCATTACTAAGGCAAAAATCCGCTCAGTGGGGCTTACCGGCCGCGCCGAAAGTCCGCATGCAACAAAACCAATATGTAGCAATCGAAATAGCCCGGCCCACTGGGTCGTGACGATAGTAGTCGTAGAGTTGTAAGTGTCGTGGCTTTTAAATTGAGGTGTTTACATATAATAATAGTCAATTATATTTTAATAGCAGATTATGAACGACGAGTGGATCTGAACTTACGAAAAAAAAACGAAAAAAAAAAATTTCTTTTATCCACTTTCGTAAAATAAAATTTCGAAATTCTTCCTTTGGAGTAAAATTTAAGTTTTATCTACATTTTATGAAATACAATTAGATAGAAACGTGTTTTTATTACTTTCTGTGTTAAAAAACAGATAAAATCTTTCGTAATTTAAACACACTTGTCATTCTTAATCTGCTTTTAAAATATTATTGACTATTATAGACAGACCGTATAGAACAACATGATTGACAGAAGTTTTTTTGTTTTGACAACAGATTGTCCTTAAAATGGGATCAATAATTCAAGAAGAGATAGATTAACGGAAGATAAATTAACCGTAAGACATAGTGGAAATGTGTTGACAGTCAATCGTATTGTTCTATATCTGACTACGTCCATTTAAATATATAAGCCACGACACTTAAAACTACACGACTACCCGTCGTCCCGACTTAGTGGGAACGCGCCCTTAATCGACAGCCCGCGACTGTTAGACCCTATAAGGGCAAATGTGCAAACGTCTATGCACAAACGCATACTACTAGTTTTAATTCCAACTAAAATTAAGACAAATGCGAGATAAGAATTGACTTTTTTTAAAGATGAAGTCAACTTTCTTTAATAGTTCTCGAGTTGATTTAAGTTTGAAAGTACCTAAGCTATATTTATCGACGAAGACTCAGATGGGAAACTATTGACGTTAAAATATCGATAAGAGCATTGATGTGTTTAAGATTTATGTAATGTAAAAGTATGCGTAAGAGCAAAGACAGTTTGCAATAATTTGCTACTTAAGATAAAAATTAAATTAGTAAGTGAAGAAATGCTCGTCGTCTCGTTGCTAATGCGGAAATAATGCATATTTTTATTCCTGACTCTTTTTTTTCTTATTCATTAAGTTCTATTACAATTGGCCTCTAAATAGTACTATTTAAAGGTAGCAAATACACAATAAAACCTGTAAAAAAGAACACTTGGTTAACATAATTTTATTTGACTTATTATTATCTAGTCTATGGTACATTTTTGATCTATACCCTGGCAAAGAACTCAATGCAGTAAACTGACAGTTCGAAATGTCAAATAGAAAAATAATGATACTAGTTAAAAACTTCGTAGTGTAAGTTCTGAATAAGAATGATTGAAAACAAACGAGTCTTTGTCATTCGTTTTGCATAAAATTTAAAAGAAATTTATAAATAATTGAATTTGAGGTGTGTATCTTTTAAGTAACTTAATTAAAATAATTAATTACCAGACATACCTAGTGCTTTAAAACGGTTACAGTAGAAGTAAAATCATCTTGATTTTTAAACTCGTTTTGTCGATAAAAATAAATTTTCAAGAATAGTTGCCCTTCGCCACAAAAAAGAAATATCTTGTGAGCCAAAATATTTTTTTTTTCCATACATTACGATATTATTATTAAATAAATAATTACATTCATTCGCATAAACCACATCACTATTTTTTCCCCGAAAGTGGGCATACTGGAACTGTCATTTTACTGTATTGAATTATTTGCCAGGGTATATGTCTAACATAAATAAAGTTGGTTCTGCTGTCTATTTATGTTATGGGGCCAGACGAGCATTCGGATTCCTTGACCGTGGGATCTTAATACACGAAAGTAGCTTACAAATAATAATTTATGAATTTGAATGAAGTTTTTTACCCAACACAAAATTTTAAGCACGATTTTCGCAAAATATATCGTTATATATAGCGATGCGGTAAGCCAATTGAAAGAAAAAGATTTTTCGCCGAGTTGAATGAATATTCTTAAAGCTTGAACGTTACGGGGACCCTGTTACTGGACAGTCTAGTCTGGAAATAATAAAGGCCTGTCAAGTAATCGAGCGTAATACTCTAGCCATTTAGTATCAAAAAGTAACAATAGTGAGCTTCGACTTTTATGTTCATCATTACTTGATCCTTATTCATACAAATGTTCTATAAACTTCATACAAAATTAAAGACATACCGTAGTTATGCTGCACGAAGACGACTTGCTGTATAAAGTCGTTGAGGAGGTCAAAAAGCTCGTTGTCTCGCTCGTACACTAGTTGCTTGAATATCGGGTCGTTGGGGTGCGTGCGCACTAAGCCGTCCGAGAATACTAGCAGCAGGTCGCAGAGACTCGTGTAGGCCTGGGACACATTGAGAAAGCATATGGGTATGATTACGAGAATTTATGATACATCAAAAAACGTATTAAGTTAAATAATTGTTGAAATTAACTTTAGAAACGGGATATTTACCCTGTTTTTATTTATGTTGAGTTCTCGATATTTAAGCACTGTTGCAAGCGCCATGATCACGACGTTACTCCTATGAGGACTCCACTAGAAGAACTCAAAATAAATAAAAAAAATAGGTAAATATCCCTTTTCTAAAGGGAATTTTAATCTTAATGATCACGTCCGTTTAAAAACGTATAAATAATTGTTGGTCCAATGATGGCCATGTTGGAGTCATGCAATAATTAATTTAAAATAAATAAGTATTTGATTTGACTTGTAAATATGTTCTTAGTTTCTTATTGGTTATTAGATTAAAAATTCATCCCCTCCTAAAGTATATTTAAATCAAGACACAAAGCTTCCTCCTTCCTTGCTGCATTTAATTGTGTTAGGATAAAGACGTATCATAACTTCTAGTGAGTTACAATAAATATAATTAGTATCTTAATCATCAAGTTTCTTTTATCACCCATAACCTACCTCTAAAAGGTTATGGGCCCAGAAGCTTTGAATTTAAATAGTAGTAAACGTTATCTTTAAAAAAATATTGTGCGCGCATAAACTATCTGCTACCCTCATTTTTGTAAAAGTAAAAATCTACAGAACAAAGGAACAATGGAAAATTCTAAAAATAGACGTAATATTCTACCGTTTGCTGGAGAGAAGTATAGTGTCTGGAAATTTAGAATACGTGCATTATTGTGTGAAATGGACTTGATAAAAGTAATTGACGAAGAACCTCAAATATATTGTGAGCAGTGGAATAACAATAATCGTGTTGCAAAAAGCGTCATTATAGAATATCTTGCTGACAGTTTCCTTTCATTTGCGAAAGAAGAAGTAACCGCAAGAGAAATATTCAAGAACCTGGATTCATTATATGAGCGGAAGAGTATTGCCACACAGTTGGCTATAAGAAAAAAACTATTAACCCTAAAACTTCAAGGTGATGTAAGCCTCATAAAGTTCTTTGCCATATTTGATGAACATATAAGTGAGTTGTCGGCCGCCGGAGCAAAGTTGGAAGAAACCGATAAAGTAGCCCATTTATTATTAACCCTTCCTTCAAGTTACGATGGCATTATCACGGCTATCGAAACATTGTCGGAGGATAATTTAACGTTGGCTTTTGTGAAAACAAGACTCCTAGACCACGAGGTAAAATTGAAAAATGACAATGATACGAGCTCAAAGGTGTTGTTTGCAAATAATAAAAACAATAGAAGAAAATTTATCAAGAACAATAGACATTTTAAATCGGATAAAAATAACGGTTTTTATAATAACGGTTACAAATCTTCGAGACAAGCAAAATTTATAAAATGTATGCATTGTGGGCGTAAAGGACATCTTAGTGACAATTGTTATTATTATAAAAGAAATATGCCACAAAATGATCGAAATAGAACAGTACAAGCAGTGGAGATATGCGAGGAGCCGTCCACTTCGAATAACTTTTCAGGATTTGCCTTTATGACTGGAGATTACGTAACGAGCAACCACAAGAATAAAGTATCTTTTCTACTGGATTCCGGAGCATCGGACCACATTACCAACAGGGAAGACTTGTTCATTAATTCGATTACTTTGAACCCTCCTTTACAAATATCAGTTGCTAAATCTGGTCATTTTATTTCAGCCACAAAACGCGGTAATATACAGGTAACCAGCAATTTGGGTATTGAAGGAGTCCTGGAAGGTGTACTCTATTGTGAGGAGGTACCATACAACCTATTATCTGTTTCCAAAATGCAAAAGGCTGGTTACACAATTATCTTTGATCAACGTGGGACACAAATATGTAAGGCAGGTAAACCGGTTGCAAAGGGTGAGTCTCAAAACAATTTAATTTTAATTGATTTCTTTACCTGTGTCGATTTAGATCGCCCTGTTTCGCAAGTATGCAATAGTACTATAGATAATTATGAATTATGGCATCAACGTTTGGGTCATTTAAGTAAAAGTAAATTTTTAGATTTAAAATTAAATAGGTCAATGCAAGATATTGTTAAACTTGAATCCATTGTACCTAATAATAAATTATGTGAATCTTGCATAGTTGGGAAACAGGCGCGACTACCTTTTAACATTTCTAAAGATAAAAGTTACGTCACTCGGCCTTTGTATATAGTACATTCAGACGTTTGCGGTCCTATCACTCCTTCCTCTATTGACAATAAAAATTACTTTGTGCTATTTGTGGATCAATACACGCATTATTGTGTTGTTTACTTATTAACTTATAAATCAGACGTTTTCTCGGCTTTTAAAGACTATGTAGCAAAGTGTGAGGCAAAATTTAATTTGAAAATAGTTAATTTATATTGTGATAATGGTGGGGAATATTTATCAACTGAAATGCGAAATTTCTGTGTTCAAAAGGGAATAACATATCACTTAACAGTCCCTAGAACCCCTCAGCAGAACGGTGTATCCGAACGAATGGTGCGAACTATTACTGAAAAAGCTAGATGTATGTTAAGTGGTGCAAAGTTAAATAAAGTATTTTGGGGTGAAGCTGTCCTAACGGCTGTTTATTTAATTAACATAATTCCCACTAAAGCTTTAAAATTACTATCGCAAACACCATTCGAGCTATGGCATAATAAAAAACCACAATTAAAATATTTAAGAGTATTTGGTTCAACTGTGTACGTTCACAACAAACCTAGTAAAACTAAGTTTGATGATAAGTCATGGAAGGGAATATTAGTGGGTTATGAACCAAACGGTTATAAAGTTTGGAATGATCATTGCAGAAGGTTTGTAACTGTCAGAGATGTTGTGGTGGACGAGACGAACTTTGAGTTCTCCAGGCCTATATTAGGTACTGAAAGGAATAGTACTGAATATTCCTGTGACAAAACTGGTGCAAGTGACTTGCAGTTGAAATCAGTGTCACAAGAGTCTCGATTAACTGACAGATCGAAATCGGATACTTCGAAATCTGATAAACCTAATGCATGCTCTCCTGAAATTCCCAGTAGTGTTGTTGTGAACGATACGCAGGGCGTTAATGATCTAGAGTCTGAGAATTCTGTAGTTCCTAATACAGAAAATAGTAATAGCTTGAGGAGAAGTGATAGACTGAAAAATCGTCCTACAATTTCATATTATGAAAGTGATGATGACTATTTAATGTGTATGCAAACTATATTGTATGATGTTCCGACTTGTTTTGATGAGATAAAAACTCGAGATGATAGATCTAAATGGGAAACTGCAATATCAGATGAAATTAATTCTTTATTAATTAATAATACGTGGACTTTAGTACCAAGGCCAAGTGATAAGAATATTATAGATTGTAAATGGGTATTTTCTATCAAACGTGATGAGTTTGGAAATCCTTTTAAATACAAGGCTCGTTTAGTAGCTCGTGGGTTCAGTCAAGAATATTTAACAGATTATAACGAAACCTTCGCTCCTGTAGCTAGGATCGCTAGTTTTCGGTTTCTAATTGCTTTTGCCAATCAATATAATTTAGTAGTTCACCATTTAGACGTTAAAACTGCATTTTTAAATGGTCCATTAAAAGAAGAAATTTACATGCAAATTCCTAAAGGTGTAGAATGTAAAGATAATTTTGTTTGTAAACTAAATAAAGCGTTATATGGTTTAAAGCAAGCAGCTAGGTGCTGGTTTCAAGTTTTTGAGCAATCGTTGAAAGAAAAGGGTTTTCAAAATTCTCCGGTTGATAGATGTTTATATGTACTAGATAAAGGACATAAAAATAAAAACATATATGTTATTTTGTACGTAGATGATGTAGTATTAGTATGTGGTGAAACTAAAATATTAAATGAATTTAAAGGTTATTTGATGAGTCAATTTAAAATGACTGATCTTAAGGAAATCAAGTTATTTTTAGGTATAAAAGTAACTAGATACAATGATAAAATAATGTTAGATCAGAGCTCATACATTCATACAGTATTAAATAAGTTTAGAATGAGTGATTGCAATCCAGTTAATACCCCTCTGGAAACAAAACTAAACTATGATGCTCTGAATTCGAATGAAAAATGCACTGCCCCTTGTAGAAATTTATTAGGTTGCTTAATGTATCTAATGTTGTGTACTCGGCCAGACTTAAGCACAAGTATTAATCTATTAAGTAGATTTACTGACAAAAATAATAATGAATTGTGGCATTGTCTAAAAAGAGTACTCAGATATTTAAAAGGCACCATTGATTTAAAGTTAACATACAAACGATGTGATTTTAATAATATTTTATGCGGATATGTGGACTCTGATTGGGGTGGTAGCAATACTTATGACAGAAAAAGTACTACTGGATATTTGTTTAAATTATTTGATGTATGCACAATAACCTGGAGTACAAAGAAACAAATGTCAGTAGCAGCTTCTTCAACAGAGGCAGAATATATGGCGTTGTTCGAAGCTGTTAGAGAAGCTTTATGGTTAAAATCATTGGCGTTAAGTATAAATATGAATATAACAAATCCTATTATTATATATGAAGATAACAATGGATGTATAAGTATTGCTAATAATCCCACGAACCACAAGCGATCCAAACACATCGATATAAAATATCATTTTTCCAGGGAACAAATTGAGAAAAATATTATAAAGTTGTGTTATATGCCTACAGATAAACAACTTGCAGATGGTCTCACTAAACAACTACCAGCCCCGCGATTCCGAGAAATGAGGATTGACATGGGCTTGGAATGAAGTTTGTGTGAAACAATAGTGCATTAATTTATTTTTATTTACAGTTATTTTTAATCTTTATTTTACATGGTTTGATTAGGTTTTACTGGGTTTCCCTAATCCACGCAACAAATGTTGGACCATATTTTTGTATACTCCCAGCAAACACTAAGAAGTTATATATGTTCTGATTAGGGTAATTGTTTTATATTAACACATAATATCGAGGTTTACTTTGTGTCTAAAATTAATTATTGAGGGGGCGTGTTGGAGTCATGCAATAATTAATTTAAAATAAATAAGTATTTGATTTGACTTGTAAATATGTTCTTAGTTTCTTATTGGTTATTAGATTAAAAATTCATCCCCTCCTAAAGTATATTTAAATCAAGACACAAAGCTTCCTCCTTCCTTGCTGCATTTAATTGTGTTAGGATAAAGACGTATCATAACTTCTAGTGAGTTACAATAAATATAATTAGTATCTTAATCATCAAGTTTCTTTTATCACCCATAACCTACCTCTAAAAGGCCACCTAGCAATATAAGTAATCAAATATTAATAGTAAATATATTACATTGCTAGTGTACATCAGAATGCACTAAGATCAATGCAAATAAACATGTTTACATACATAAATATGTGCATTGCATCGGATCGAACTCGCACCAAATGGCGTCTGAGCAGGCAGTGTAACCCCATCGAAGTAGTCGTCAAAATAATGAATAAATCATGTTTTTGTAACGGTTATCAAATCCGCGTCGAAGGTGAAATAACGTTCATTATTTCTGCTGTTAGTTATTGTTACCTCCTCTGGTAGCTGGCGAGGCGGTTTACATGACTGTGAGATTTAGGATGCTCAGAGTTTATTAAAGAGTTCTTTAGTGAGTTCATTGTTTCTACCAATGGAAGGTTATAGCAGTAGGCCGCCAGCGGGCCGCGCAGCCCCCTCCCCCCCACCCCCGCTATATACTGTGTGTACAGTATAGTTACCTCCGCGCCGGTGGCTGCGGCGGCGGCGGCCTGCACGAGGCGCCGGCACAGCGCGCAGTAGGCCGCCAGCCGGCTGTGTCCCCCCCCCCACCCCCGCTATATACTGTGTGTACAGTATAGTTACCTCCGCGCCGGTGGCTGCGGCGGCGGCGGCCTGCACGAGGCGCCGGCACAGCGCGCAGTAGGCCGCCAGCCGGCTGTGTCCCCCCCCCCCGCTATATACTGTGTGTACAGTATAGTTACCTCCGCGCCGGTGGCTGCGGCGGCGGCGGCCTGCACGAGGCGCCGGCACAGCGCGCAGTAGGCCGCCAGCCGGCTGTGTCCCCCCCCCCACCCCCGCTATATACTGTGTGTACAGTATAGTTACCTCCGCGCCGGTGGCTGCGGCGGCGGCGGCCTGCACGAGGCGCCGGCACAGCGCGCAGTAGGCCGCCAGCCGGCTGTGCAGGCGCGCGCCGCCGTCCTCCCCGCCGCCGCCCCCCGCGCCCGCCCTCTCCTCCAGCTCATGTAGAGACCACAGGAGGGAGTAGAAACACGCGCGGAGGCAGTACACTAGAGCCTGAAATTGAAAAAAAATACTAAATATAATTCCTTTCCTAAAATAACACACTTCTTAAACAGATTTATTGCATACTAGCTGTTGCGCGCGGTTTTACCCGCGCAATTTCGATTCCCGCGGGATTTTCGGGATAAAAAGTAGCCTATACGGATTCGGAAGAATCCCTCTAAGTAATGGTAAAAGAAATTTTGAAATCGGTCCAGTAGTTTTTGAGCCTATTCAATACAAACATACAAAAATACAAAGGTTTCCTCTTTATAATATTAGTATAGATAAAACACTTGCAATCGATTTATATACCTATTTCATTCATAATAGGTTTACAAAAGAAAATCAATATGAATGTCAAACGTCAAAAATCTTGTGGGAGACCTCTGTCCAGCAGTGAGTGTATCTCGGCTCACGAAGATGATGATCGCCCATTATCCTTCAATATAGCTACCTACTTCTTCAGCTTTAAGAAACGAAATGAAATTAGGACCCTAGGTAGACCGAGAGGAAAAAGCCGGCGGAAAAAAACCCTCGGCACTCTTTCATCAAAAGTGCTCATTATAGGTACAATTTGGCAGAAATACAACTCAGCTATGACATGAATAAACAAACAGAAGACAGCTATTCGTGCTTGCCACTGTCATGTCACAGCCAGGCTGCTTACAAGATCAACGTTTCTATATCTGTACATAACCGTCACTCGGCCTATTACAAAATTAAAGAAGATTTTTAACGGGGTATATGATACTTTTACTCCGCTATTTCTAATTGATAGAGGTTTACGCAGATACAGAAGCGTGCTTGCTTCCTTAGAAGATATTGTTTGGATAATTATCCCATACGAATCAGGAGGAATATCAATATTATTACTATATTGAAAAATAAAAATAAAAAATATAATTAAATACTCAACTCAATAATAATTCAAAAAAAAATCCAAAAATTTTATATTTTATTTTATTATTTCTAGTTTTATTGGCGATTTTGTGGGCGATAGTCTGACCCCCTGTCAGTACAATAGTCTCTGTATCACTGTAATACCTTCAAAGAATACCTTCAGAATGGTGACACGCTCTCACCCGTCAACATTTTGACAACTCGTAAAATGTATTGGCATATAATTTAGTAACAAAAATAGCAAATTTTTTACTGATTCTTGTAATCAACTCCTTTTTAAGATCACCAATAAGTATACAAAAAATGTATTTTGATTCATTTTGTAAAGTTATAAATCGATATTTTGTTTCCCTTGAACGCATCTATTAAATGTATGGCGTAAGACAGGTTTCGTTCCAAATACAGCTCAAACATCATAACATTTTTCATTTGCTATACATTCATAGGATTATTGATTTTTAACACCCCGATGTTGCTTAAGCTATCGAAATATAAGAAAATATCCATTATTTTTCATAAAATATTTTTTTATAAATAATTTATATGTTAGTGATAATTATTTCATTCAGTTCATCAATTCGTTTCAGAATAAACTTATTACAACTGTCATATTGACCATGTAAAAGTTCAGATTCAATGTCAGTTCAGATTTGAAAAATACATCGGCAATCCCTCATTGTACATTATTTTAATGAATAATGATATAAATGGACGAAGAGCCATTGTGAAATGTGGAATATGCTGCAGTGGTCTTAAAAGAGTCGGCAAAGAGTTGGTGTCAAAGAACTGGAAAAATATGCTACATAAAAGATGGCTGTTGCGTGGTTTCTGGCAAGTTTTTGGGATGTGCGAGTTAGGGTTGGTCAATAAGTAACAAAAAAGAATTCTGGTATTTTATTTTTCTCTTCAGTTTCAGCAATGATTAGTGAAAATGAAAAATTAGGCACCCAGCAGAGTATCAAACTGGGAGGAAAGACTACCCACCCTGATGATGTGGGACTCACTTAGCTTGACTGATCGTGTCTTTCTAGAGATACTGGATCGTAGGAGAAGGAACGAGCCATTTGTTTATACAGGAGGTGCAGCGGGCGGCACCCTGAAGCGGTAACCCAGCCTTATTGATACACCTAGTAAGCTTTTCTATATTTTAACTAAAAAAGAATTTATATCCATTAATTTGAACATAATCACTCAGAAGTTTTGTTAGTTACAATTGCTTTATATTTATTGCTAAGCAGACTGCGGAAAACCTGCGCACTTTCAACCGTAATGACTGCTTCCCATGGTTATGTCGCGTATAGCCGAAGATACGGACTCATCACTTCGGGGAGCTCTACTGACATAAACAAGGCATTTATAACACTAAAAAAGTGTATTCGCGCAATTTTTGGAAAAGCACCAGACGAATCAGCCAAAACTTTATTTAAACTAAACAAAATATTAACATTGCCTTGTATGTACATTTTAGAAGTGGCTATGTTCGTTGTAAGCAATGCTCATTATTTCACTAAAGCTAAGGACTTTGCTTTTGGATTGGATTGGACAGAGCAACACGACACGGAAATCGTTTAGTACATAACTCAATACCACGCCTAGAACTTTATAACAGGCAGTGCTACGCTATGTGCATCAAAATATATAATGCTGTGCCAAAGGAAATTAAATCGTTGCCTCAAATCAAATTTCAAAAATCATTTAGTAAATACTTAAGTGAAAAATATTTTTATTCTAAAAATGAATATTTTGACAAAAATAACAGATAGAATTTATTGAATTGTAATAACCTCGTTAAAAACTTTGTATTGGTGGTGGGTTAAATTAATAATGGCTATGTTCAAAAACCAATGTTTATGGATTAGTTATGATTATAATACCGATTGCATGCTGTCATACAGCGTAGTATGTCGAGCTTCATTTATGTATAACATCTATATAGGTACCATACTATATAGCAATATTTAAAAAAAATATGATAATAATGTAACTTTTTTCCTATTTTGTAAAATTGCGTCACATTTTTACGTTAGTTTTATGAATATGACTTATTTGTTTTAACGTTGTTTACATCATAATACATTAGCTCAGTAAAAAACAGGCTGACAGGTGATTGCTTGTATGAACAACGGGCACTATTCTTTGTCAAACGTGACATCAGATGGATGCAGACGTGAAGTTATGTAGGAATGTTTTATATTACCGTTTTATTAATTATTTGTTTTTTTAGAAGCTTGCCTGATAATTATAACAAATTCCTCAAAAGCCATAGGTCGCTGGTTCATATCCGGCTCGAAGTACCAAATGTTAGGGTCCTATGTAGGGACTATAGATTAAAACTAGTGGACTGTAACTGTAATACTGGATATTATTGAAATACAAGTACAATCGGTCTATTAGATGGTGTGTCGAGTAGGTACGTCGCTCGCGGATGCGTAAGATGAAGTGGCGGCCCCCTCTCACGTCCCGGCCGCTGAGCCGTCCAAAACCGAGCGTAGCCGAACGCCGGCGGAGAAACCGGAACACATTGATATATTGATATACACAATTAAAAATACTAGTAAATATCATATCGTTAATATATTTCATGGCCAATTACTAAATTTAAGAATCTTTGTTTCCTGTATTAAGTAAAATAGCAATGACCGTTTAAACCATAACAATTTTCACTTACCTCCTCCGGCATAGGATCGTTTGGTTTCAGCGCTTTGTGCAGGTCATCGAACAAAGAGTCCCAAATATTAGAGTAATTGAGGTTGTGGCACATATACATGATCGACACCTTGCGAAGCGAGTTCACTACGTGGAATATCTCGTCCGCGTCGGGAGTTTCACCCTGTCAACAAAATAATATATATTAGGTATCGGTATTTATTTTCTAACAGCGAAGGCAGTACGATTTCAATTATGACTAGATAAGCTCTTAATAAAATAATCTACTATTTATGCAACGAAAGTAACAACTTTCGTGATCGATACGTGTTCTACGACAATAAAAGGTTAATTTTAATAAGTAAATCGCCTCTTGCACGCAGCCTCTCTACATCAATCCCAACAACATTTGTTCTACGACTTTTTACTAATTTTGATAAATAACACAAAAATTAAATACAAAATGTTTACTCCTTAATCTACATTTTTTAAGAATTAACAATTATTATTATGAAGCGATAGTTAACTGCGCAAGGTGCATGGCACACCTACGCTCAGAGTAAATAGAGTTACGCCTGTAAACAGAGGCTATAAATATTTTTTGTATGGGAAAACATTTCAAAAACTATTAATTTCAAAAAGTCGTAGAACAAATGTTGTTGGGATTGATGTGGAGAGGCTGCCTGCAAGAGGTTATGCGCTAGTTAAATAAACCCTGTATAGGCAGACTATCACACCACAATCTTTTAAATAAGCTCATGATATAAGTAACTTCTTATATTCACATGCTTGCCGAGGCTAAAATTATTTTGTATGAAAAAAACAAAAAACAAAAAAAAAACGAAAAATTATTTACATGTTATTTGATTCTACTACATGGTCCCATTAATACCCTAGAGTTATGGGATATCAAAAAGAACACCTTGTATAGATAAATCTAATTCCAAATCTACACCAATAAAGCTGTGGCAGTACATACCCCTTCAATAAGACTGCGGAAATCATCGATAGCTTCTTTGTATCGGTTCACGCACATGTCTGTGATTGTAGCTCTGTGAATAAACGAAATAGTTCTATTATACACATCTTAAATGCTGGAGGTGTTACTCAAGAGAAGCGACTGCTGTGACATGACTGGGACAACAAAACTTCGAAATGTAATGTAAATAACAATTCATCATCATCATCATCACAACTCTTTGTAATGAGCCCTCTGCAGGGCATGAGTCTCTCCCCTGGGTGACGACGAGGTTTAGGCCATAATCCACTAAGGTGGCCCAGTGCTGGGTGGTGGAAGCCAGAATTTTCAAGGCTTCTAGATGGCTTCTAACAAACCCTAACGACTACTGTATACATGTATACAGCACCCGGGACCGACTGATCTTCCCGTGCTTCGGAGGGCACGTTACACACAGTAACCACGGCAATTACAATTACAATTAAACGCAATTAAACGAAATCTGGCAAAAAAATTCAACAAAGCGAAAGCTTATTTAAACCGTATTTTGTCACTTCTCATTAAAATATATACTCCTTCCATACCTGGCCACGTTGCATCTGGTATAGACCCCGCATTGCTCCGAGCACAGATACTCGAGCGTCTTGCTGCAAGTCTCGATCACTTCCGCTTCCGTCTGCGAGCTCACGATCTCACGCAGTTTGTTCAGCAGCAATGTCAGATTCTGTTGGGGAATTATTATGATATAATTAAGCTTAAAGTTTATAGAACTTTTGGAATTTAACTCTCTAATGTCTAAGATTACGTGCCAACGCTGCGTCACGCTTTCAGACGCGCGTTTCATACAAAACTTGACCAAATTGAACCCACCCCTTTTTACCACCGGACTACCAGACGCAGACAGAACTTCCATCCCTATTTAGTGGATTTACCAAGAAGTCGAACAAAACGCTTCGATGGTTCCTTTTTGGTACGGATTGCCAAGGAGTGGAACAATCTGCCTGCGTCTGTTTTTCCTGACCACTACAGTCCTGGAACTTTTAAGTGTCGAGTGAATAGGTTTCTCGTGGATGGACGTGTAACACCATAGTCTTCATGCGCACTTTCCATCAGGTGGCATGGAAGACAAACGTCCTATCCTTACAATATGAAAAAAAAAAAAAAAAACTGCAAAATCCGTACCATACGCGCGTTCGATACGGAATGTTATGTAAGTTTGTATGTTTGAATCTCTCTTAGTAGGTGTTATATAAATGTATGGGTAGGTGTGCCTATTTGAAGATACGGACGTACGGTACGCGTGTTCGAACGGGTAACGCAGCGTTAGCACTACTAGTCCGATTAATGGGAAGGTTTTAATGTATATTTGATCAAGAAATTTACATTTATTCTTAGGCTTCTATGCTGGACTGGGAGCGAAAGAAAAGCATAGAATGTGCCAGCTGCTTCTCTTCCTGGGCTTACTGTAAAAGTCAGTTAAGGGACCGAGGTGTTATGCGAGGCTTTTTTGTGGGCGATAGGCTAACCCCCTGTCACTGCAATAGTCTCTCTCTCCACTATTATAATGCCTCCAAATTTGTCAAACGCGACATTAGATGGTTTTACTACCTTTGGTGTTCTGCCTACCCCATACGGGATACACGCGTGAAGTTATGTATGTATGTATGTGTAAATTTACACTTTTCAATATTAATTACACGGGAAAAAAGAAACAAAAAAAATGATATCAAATAAAAAAAACCTTCTAGTGTCTCATTATTATCAAAACCTTGTAAAGATTGTAAGTTCTTAACGAGAATCCTATCAATGTAAAACTCTTCATCTCATCGTAAGGGACGGTGAGGTCAAATATGACTGCACACAAATTCAGGACGGATATGGCTTTGCTTAAAACATTACCGGAACACCTCTCCGATAGCGGAATATTTCGATATATGTAGGTAGACTATCTGTTACTTAGTAGCCAAATCAAACTTAGTAATAGAAACTTAATTTGCGATAAACAATTAGTGTGAATGTTTGAAATATTTACTTATTCATTTTTTTTTTTTACCATTAATAATCACAGAAACTTAAAAAATTGCAATGTTCTTGATAAACAGAAACATTTGACGGTAATATTTGATTGCTATTGAACATTTTGTTTATTTATTATGTTCTTTTTTTACTAAATTAGACAAATCTATCAATATTCATAAATCTATAAATGCTATCTTTCCTTGTATAGGTATTTAAGTCAAATATTTGTAACTCATGCTTCTGAGAAATTAATATAAAATATTATTGATTATGTTTTATTATTAATAATATTTTAAAGTTTTTGCATTTGAATGCAATTACTAAAAATTGCCTAATTACTCTTAAATATTTTTTTTTTGTTTTTACGTTATAGGTCCCAGGTTCGAGTCCTGGTCGGGTGATTTTTATTGAACACATTTTTAATTTATTTAATATTATTATTATTGAATTACTGACCGCCTCCTGTCGTTGCGTGGTATAACTATCCAGTGTAAAGTACATCGGTATGGACACCAAGTTGGCGAGTTTCTCCGGGTCCGCGCCATACTTGTCCAGCAGTTGCGGCAACGCTGACATGAAATGAGACGTCATTTTGACACGGTCGTCCATTACCGCCTGGAAGAAAAGACGACTTTTTATGTTGGGATGATGGATTACGTTTATTTATTTAAATGTTTTAAATTTCGGTTAAGACTATACTCTATTTGGTGTATTAACGGGTTAACTAAGAATATGACTGTCAATAGGTACGGTAGCTAGTAAAACAAATAAACAAAGTAAGGTATACAAAATATTATTTGCGACCTACTTTCGTATATAATCTAATGAGATTTCACAATACTTATAATCGGGGTAATTAATCCAGTCTTATTTAATATTGTATAAAACTTGATTGATAATACATATTTTTTTAATTCTGCTTTTAATTCTGAGATTAAAAGTGGTCGCGGGTTCGATTCCTCTATTTATGTATTTATTTTCTAGGTTACCCCCTAGTTCGCTACATGCTATCCCATAGCACAAGCTATGCTTACTTTGTGGCCATGTAGTTGGTGTGATTGTCTGGGGTTTTTATTTTATTTATTTATTATTATAACTACGCACAATTTCAATTTTTTTATTACTTAACAGGTTTTATTTGCTAACTATACAAATATGATAAACATCACATACCGTCGGCTACAAGCGCTGTCCTAGTTTTATTCTTCACGTAATATAAGTATAGAGTACAACACAAGAACTCACTTTGTTCTGGTCCTTGGTGAGCACTTGATGCTTCCTCGGTTGTTGTCGTCCCACGGGCGGCTCCCCGGAGCACGCTTGCCGCACGCAGCACACCATTAGCTCGATTAGAGATGACTCTTGACGGTTGTCTAGCGCCTCTTCGCCGGGACCTGTTTTTGTTGGCTCTTTGTTAATAAACGACGTTTGAAAAGACGATAAAAAAAACGAAAAAAAAAACATTTATTTCAGATAATATAAACAAAAAAACAATGAAAATTGATTACAGAGGCCCATAGTAAAATAAATACCTTAAAAAACGGGTGCTAATTAAACAGACTTCTTTTAAATAGCATTATTCCCTTCTATAAATCTAAGTTGCCTTCTGAATTACTATGACAGCCATAATCCGTGCCACAAACCACATCGGGGTTATTTAAAAAAGCTTTAGGGTTTATGGCGTGTATTACTACATACAACCTAACTGCATCGCACCTAACCGTACCGACTACGTCTTCCGGAACGGGAGCCCTTCTTGTCGCATAATATTTTTCATTGCAATGTTAATGAATATATTACTTAGTATAAATTATTATAGTATAAATTGCTTCAAGACACATTTTTCGCAAAAGTTATTGTCTCGTGGCTAAGTTATGAATATAGAAACTTGATCACGGGGCCAAAAAAAAAAATCTGTGGCTGGACTTATTATTTCTCTTAAAAAACTATAGTTCGGCCGTTCAGAGAATGCGTTCCTGACACATCGCGATTGAACTGACGACGTAACTTTGTAATGGCGTTGCAGTTACGATCAAAAATATTTTTGCTGGTTGTTTACCGTTTTAACAATTGATGAGCATTAAAACAACATTATTATATCATTAATCAATGAGTTTTATAATTTTGTGCCAAACTGAGTGTCAAATAACTTGGTAAACAATATTTTTCAAAATCTATACTGCGCTATTACAAGGTTATGTCAAAGCTTTATATTTGTAGTGCTGTGCTAATAATAACAGTATCGTAATCTGTTCTTAAACAGGTATACTTTATGAAATAATACGTTTCGTTTTTCTTTTTAAGAATTTGAAAATAATGGACTATAAGATAACTTTTATTAAATAAAAAAATAAAACTAAAACCAAACCGAATGCGCGAAAAAAAGTTGGTTACAAGCAAAAGGCATTGGCGCAAATATGCAGATGCTAAAAGCAGGGGTAATTAATTTAGTTAAAGAAAATAAAGCGGCAAATGTGCGATACGAAATCGATGAACTGGGTCTGGAGTACGGTCATCGCGTTCTAAGAATTCAATCGTATCATTGCCAATATAACGCGATTGAGCTAATCTGGTCTCAAATAAAAGGTTACGCCGCCCGCCACTATACTTCCCCGCCATTCAGCACGAAAAAGATGATGACCCTATTAAAAGAAGCCTGCGGGGAAGACACTAGAGATGACTGGGCAAAGGTTGTTGAAAGACTAAAAACCTGATTATGGAACATTTTGACCGAGATATTAAGATTGAAACTGTTATTGATAATAAAATAATTATACATGTAGGCGAAGATGATGATGAAGAAACTACCTCCTCAAGAGAATCGAAGTCTGATTAATATTCTGTAAGCACATTCAATTCAATATACTTTATTGTATAGAAATACAGATTTTTACTTTGTAACAAAAAATAAATAAAACAATTTTATTATATTATTAATATTACCTTTTCTTGGTTTCCACTTAAATTACTAAAATAAAAATTTTAAATGATTCCGCCAATTTAAAACGAAAATAATCTTAAAAATAACGCGGCGTTTCATTTTGGAGGAACTGTAACGAACTCAGTGTTATGTTGTGCCCATCACTAGTCGTGACTAACTGATAGGTGTCAGGAACGCATTCTCTGAACGGCCGAACTATAACATATATATAATATATTCTTACGTCAAATCAATCAATTTTTAAATATGCCTCGATTGCTTGGAATCCCAATTATGCAATGTACATTAACCATATTGAAAAAATTCAAAATAATTATGAAAAATAAAAACAAAAAAAATATTCACATGTCATTTGATTCTATAACATGATCCCATTAATACCCTAGAGTTATGGGAAATCAACAGGAACACCTTGTATATTCAATATGTATTTTTATATTGTTTTTATATTTTTTGAGTTTATTTATTAATTATCTATCGTCAAAGCAAAAGTTCTTCAAGAAACTCAATTTGACTAAGACAATGTAGTGTTTATATTAGAAATACTAACCAGCTTCCGTCAGCAGCAGATCCGTCATGCAATGCCAGTCCTTCATTATGGGGTTGGAGTCAATCAAGGCGTCCACTAGATAGGCGCCGTGCTCGTGCAATTCCGACTCTATGAAGAACTGCACAAGGTCGCGAACCAGCGGCGCGTTGGCGGGCCGCCGCGAGCCGGCACTTTCTGTGCTGGCGGAGGCCGCGCCCGCGCCGCCGCCCGGGGAGCGGAACAGTCTGCGACAAACACATTTTGAATTAAAGAAAGGAACAAAGAAAAATGTTTATTGCCAAACGACAAAGAAAATAAGAAATCCAAAACAAATCAATTCAGGGTGCGATTTAAGTAAAGCTTCTATTAAAAATAATAATAATAATCTTTATTATAAAACCAAGTTTCTTACATAATAAGACATATAAACGACATAATAAAAAAAAGCTAAGCATCTGTAAGAATTTACACAAGAAAAAAAACTTAATGAAATCTCTAGACACCCGAAAAAGGTTGAAACCTGCGGCTCGGGAATCAGTGATTTTTCGATTAGTTGAGACAGGTTGTTACATTACATTATGAATTATCATTGTTGAAGTTCCAGAAACAAATCAAAATAAAACAATGAAGGTAAAAAAGTACAGTAATATTGAAAATTAAATTAAAAATCAAATGTAAACAAAAATAAGACTAAAAAAACACATACATGTGATAAAAAAATATATAAAAAAAGAAGTGTTGGTGTATGGGTGTGAGTGAGTATGTAAGTATATGTGTTAGAGTTTATTTGTCTTTATGCGCGTCTTCAAGTTCACGCTAAGCCCTACGCACAAAGTAAAGTTCCTCGGTTTCTAAATAGCTCAGGGTTGCAAGCCAAGCTTAATCCCGTTTGATAGCTCCTAAGTTGATACTTAAGTCTCTAGGACGTGCTTAGGAACAAAAATTATTATTAAAGTCATGCTTACTGAGAATTTGGAGTTTCGCAAGTTTGATATTAATATTATTATAGAGAGTGCCTAAAACATAAAAATGTCGTTCAGCAAAAGCGGACTACAATAGGGCAAATTTTTTTATAGGTATTTTATTTATTTATTTTCACAAAATCCACAGCTCTTAAATCAAGATACAATATAATTTTAAGTTATAAACACTAACAGCCATTTATGGATTTACATTTTTTTAGTATAACAGTAAGCAGACATATATTTGAACAGAAGTTCTGATTACAAAAACATTTAAATACCTATTACAAAAACTTAGATTAAAAGGTAATTGAAATGGATCATTTGATTATAAAAAATAGTTTACAAAGGTTTTAAATTACAATAATGAATAAAAATAAATTTAAAAACAAAATCACAATTATAATAATACGATATGAACTGATGTAAGAGGATGAGAAAAAAAAGAAAAACAAATACAAACTGGAAAGAAGCGTATGTGTATGAGTGTGTGAATGTATGAAAAACAGTTTTTATAGCAATATCATCACCTCTCATTAAGAAACTCCCCGGCGGCGGAAGCGACGGCCCTCGACGACGAGTACACCAGCTCATACACGTTCTCACAGTCCTTGTCCGAGAGCACGTCCGGCTGCAGCTTCAATATGGCGATCACGAGCCGGACCGCCGCCATGGCCACCTAGGGAAAAAAAAATATTTAAGGAAAATCGAAAGCAATACAGGGTGACTGGTGGGTCACTTTCGAAATTCGAGGACGTGATAATTTGAGATCATACTTGAAAAGAAAAAATAAAATATTAATCATTTACAGAGTAAATTTAACCGAAAGTTAAAGAATTCGATACGCAACGCATGGTTACATAGCGTAATACAATAGATACTTAGCGGGTGTGGGTGTACGTGTGGCGAGAACACTACTGTGTGCGTGTTCACAGAGGCAGTGCATTGGAAAAAGTGTAGTAATGTCTCTTTATTTATTTATAGGAAATTTTGGCGAAAAATTGAAGACCTACTTAAATTACATAATTATGATCAGAATCGAGTACAGAGTGCTTTCCTTCAATATCTAAAATTTGCCACCAGCCACCCTGTATAAGAGTCGTATATTACCTTATGTTTAGAGCCTTTTTTAAATACATACATAAACTCACGCCCGTCTTGCTTTGGGGTAGGCAGAGACAAGAGAACGCCAATTGCGACGATCCAGACATACCTTCGCTTCCTCCGCGTTAATTATTCTTTTCATACATGATCGCCGGTTATACTTTTAACTAGGCCCTTTTTAAGTATGTCGCTAATTTGTTCGATATACGTTCGCCTAGAGTGCTGTGTATACCTCTTTCGTAAATCTACTTTCATTCATCCTTTCTAAATGTCCAAACCACCGTAGCATACCCTTTTCAATCTTAGTCACTACATCTTCTTTCTTATTTCAATCTTGCGCTCTATCTAGAGGACGACGCTAGATGGCGCACGGTTACATCGGCTCCGTTTTAAATAAAATATTAAAAATAGTATAGTGAACCAAAAACGTAAACTAGTGTAATTATATGAAGAATATAACGTAACAAGATAGTGATAGTGTTTGCAAACTAAATCAACCAAGAAAAAACTAGCAAAATACGAATTTAACTTACCACTATCAAACTGTGTATAAAACAACATTAAACGATTAATTAATGAAGATTAACATTAAAAGTGCCGTATATTAGATATAATAACGGGGAATTTACATTATACAGTGAAAAAGTGAATTTCGTGCAGTGAAACAACTTGTGTTGATAAACAAAGAACATTGACATAACACCAACGGTCATTTTACGATGAGTCATCACTGTTCATAATAACCCACTATTTCGCTATCTCATATTAAAGCATGGTAGTCTAGCGGTATTGATCAACACCGCTGATGCGAGAATCCTGGGTTCAAACCCTGGTGAAATACATTTATTTTACCTTTTTCTAAAAATTTTCCAACACTTTGGAAAAGTTAGACCTGACCAAAGTAAATTTATTACATCGATTGACTCACACGTTAAAAATAAAGTTACCTGCAAATGACACTAGAGGGCGCTGAATAAAAATAACTAACATTTAAATATATGAAACTTTGGATTTGACAATCAAGACGTGTAAAGAAAGAAGTACAGGAAATAAAACACAGAGGGCGCACTACAAAACAAAATTCAATTTAAAATCAACATATTATAGAACTTTATAGATAGATTTTATCGACATTATTATTGATTGTTCTGTAGCTTTTACATCCGAATAGATAATTTTAATTTTCAATAGGCTTTATGAAATGTGTTTTGACTTATGATTTATGTTATTGATATTGTGCCTTTATTATTATTTTTTATCGACTATTTGACATTTCTTCTTTATTTACTAATTATATCTTCACTATAACCTTTTCAGTTAATTAAAATAATTGTATGTAAGACATTAATAGTAAAATCTTCATGACATTTTCATTTTTTATTATTATTAATTTTGGTTGTATTTTGACATAGGTAATGGCTTTAAAATTATTTTTATTAAAATCACGATAACATTTCTAAGTATTGTTTAGAACTTAAGAGATTGTTATTAAGACGTATAATTTATTGAAATCGTAAAAAGTAAAGTTTATTCTCTAGAAAAATGGCACAAGACAATGTAACTTTTAGAAAGAACAAACGGGCAAATTCATTTAATGATATCACAGGTAATAATTCCACCTTATTTGAAACTACAACAATGAGCTTGCCAGATACATCATTCAATGATAGTATTACAATGGGGGAACTACAGGAGAATCATGAGAAGATGACCATTGAACTGAATAGCGCTAACCAGGAAATAGAAAACTTGAGTATTGAGAATAAACGGCTTCAAATAGAATTAGAAAAATGTTATAAGGTTATAGAACTTTACAAAAAAATTAGTATCTCAGAGGACTGTAAAACACCTAAAACTAAGGATAAAAATTTAAACAAAGGCTTGACACCATCACTACAGAAGAAGAAAAATCGCCCAAGAACTTCAAGTCTCTCGACACCAAAGCGACACGTCCCTACAATGCGGAACTGTGACAAGGAAACAACACCATGCGTTGAAAATAAAAATAAAGAAACCATAAATAAAGAGAAACCTAAGATTACTGCTGAGGAAACAAATAAACTACAAAATATCAGCTTTGTAGAATCAAAAGAGAATATAGCAATAAAGAAAAAAAGAGTAGTGATACTAGCGGATCAACAAGGCCGAAAATTACAATTAATATTACAAAATCTGTTAGGTTCTAAGTATACGGTTACTTGTTTCTTTAAACCAGGTGCGCAAATAAAAAATGTATTAGAATCAGAAAAAGAAACCATACGAACACTGACTGACAAAGACTTTGTTATTGTACTAGGAGGTATAAATGATGTGAACCCATATGAATTTCAGTTGCGGTTAAATATTTGGCTAAATTCGGTGAGCAACACTAATATTTTGATATCTGAAATACCATACAATAAAAGTCTTAATGAACAAAAGCTTAACCGTGAACTAAAGTTTATATGCAATCGGTATAAAAACGTTACATTAGTAGACATGCGTTACGACGCACAAAGGCCTCACAAAAGAAATTTTCCGCTATATGTGTGTAGGACATTTCTCAAAGACATTCTTCGTACTGAGTATTTAATTAATTTCAATAATTACAATTTACAACTTAGTTCAATTAAGGCAAAAAGCATAACTTGTGATAAGTACACACAAACAGAAATAGATTACATCGGTTCTAGCAAGGACGAGCCAAGCCTGTCTCATAGTGATCGAAGTTATGTCCATGGGACTGCCTCAAATAGTAACTTTCGTGATTAACTGTATAAATATTGTACATCAGAATATAAACGGATTATTGGAAAAGTCAGACCTTTTAACAGTTTCACTTAGCATATTAGAGAACGAAAATACACGTGTGGACGTTATTTGTGTTACAGAACATAACATGTTAAAATTAGACACTGACTGGTTAAAAATACCAAATTTTACCTTAGGATCTAACTATTCAAGGGGCAATAGACACGGCGGATCCTGTATTTTAGTTAGAAATACTCTTAAGTTTAAGACTTTAAATGAAATAGAAGAGCTCAGTATTTCCAACATTATAGAATGCTCAGCGGTTGAATTGATAAACCATAAAATAATAATAATTTGTATATATAGAGTTCCAAAGTCTAAACGAGAAGTATATGCGACTTTCTTTGATAAGATAAATGAAATATTGTCTAAATTTTGTTACAAAAAAAGAAAGGTTATACTTTGCGGTGATTTTAACATTGACATACTAATAAATAATAAACAAACAAGTGAATTTGAGCAATTATTAAAAAGCTTTAACTTAAAATTTGCAATTAGGGAGCCAACAAGACTATCCAGTGGAACATGTATAGATAACTTTGCACACAACATACGCGGATGCAAAGGTAGTGTCAGGGAATTAGCCCTATCGGATCACACGGCACAAATTTTGAAATGCCCGGTAAAAGAAACCTTAAATATTCCACATTGGTTTAAAATAAAACGTGATTTTTCTAAGGACAACATAATTAAATTTAAGGAATGCATTAAGGCCCTTAAATTTACCGACGTATATACCAATGAAAATCCTAATGAGGCATTTAATATTTTCTTTGACTTATTTAAACTCCTTTACGATTTGAGTTTTCCGTTGGTTAGAGTATACACATCAACGACCAAAATGGATCTCGAAGGGTATAGCGAAGTGCACTAAGCGTAAACGAACCTTGCTTTGGAAATTCAGAAAACACCCTAATTTTGAGAATAAAAATATGTTTAAAATCTACTCAAAACGACAAAAAAATATAATTAAACAAACGCAAAAGGCTCAAAATAATTATTTCATAAAAACATCCAATAATAAAATGAAAGCGACATGGAAACTTATAAACGAACGTAATTATCGACCGAGAGAATATATAAACCAAATAATAGATAATAACATTAAATTGATCGATCCCGTTGACATTGCACAATCATTTAATAATTTTTTTATTGACCAAGTACAAAACAATGACATTGATAATTCTTTTAATACAATTAATTTCAATCATCCAAATTCAATATTTATAAAACCCACTACTCCTGACGAAATTTTGACAATTATAAAAGGTCTGAAAGACTCGAACAGCACGGGGTATGACGACATTACAACGAAAATTATAAAGGAAGTAGGAATAGATATTGCGCCGATATTGAGCCACTTAATTAACCTTTGCATCGAATATGGTATATATCCAGAAAAACTGAAAACTACGATTGTACATCCTATTTTCAAAAAGGGTGATCGTGAATGCATGTCATCATTTAGACCTGTAGCAATGGTGTCCATTTTCTCAAAAATATACGAAAAAGTGATCTACAGAGCTCTCAATGACTTTTTCGAGAAAAACAACTTACTAGCAGACGAACAAGTTGGGTTTAGAAAAAACAAAGGGACCAATTTGGCTTTGTATAATTTCACTAAAGAAATTATTACAAATGTTGACAAAAAAACACCCGTATGTGCATTATTCATGGACCTAACAAAAGCGTTTGACTATGTAGACCATAATATATTATTTAAAAAACTATACGCGTACGGAGTTAGAGGTATAACATTAGATTTATTAAAATCGTATATAAACAGTAGAAAGCAAGCCACACAAATAACTCGAATGTGTCCAAAAACAATAACAGAAACCAATGTACTCTCGACATACAGAGAAGTCAAATACGGTGTACCTCAGGGAAGTATTTTAGGACCGTTATTGTTTCTCATATATATTAATGACTTTCCTACAATAACGCATCATTCAATGATTTTATTTGCAGATGACAGTACAGTGATTTGTAGTAATAATGACATAAATATATTAAAACTTGACATAAAAAATACATTAAATATTATAATTAATTGGCTAGTAAAAAATAATCTCAAATTGAATTTAAATAAAACTCATATAATGAATTTTACAAATAGACATAATAACATAACATCGTTTGACATAAACTACTGCGGACAAGAAATAAGAGAAGTAACTGCTACAAAATTCTTAGGGTTAATTATTGACTCTAACCTAAAGTGGAAAGAGCATGTAGAAAGCGTATGCAGTAAAGTCAACCAATTTTCATATGCATTGCGAAAGCTGTCTAAAATAGTCGACGAGACAGCAGTATTATCGGCATATTACGCGTACGTCGAATCGATATTACGATATGGCGTAATATTTTGGGGAAATTCCACAGATAAGGGAACTATATTTAAAGCTCAAAAGCGTTGCATTAGGTCCATATATAACTTAAAAAGTACAGAATCGTGTAAACCGTATTACAAAAAATTAAAAATTCTGACTTTCCCATCGCTTTATATGTTTGAAACAGCACTATTCGTACGGAACAATATCAACATATTTGATAAATTAAATAGCAGAAGGAATAAGGACACTCTTTGTGCTCAGCCTCGTAGTACCGCAATGTTTTGTGAAAGTTTCTTCGGAATGGCTCCTAAAATTTATAATAAACTACCGAAAGCTATTAAAAACATTAAGAATATCAATGCGTTTAAAAATGCACTGAAAAGATTTTTTATAGAGAAATGCTATTATACCACTTATGAATACTTTAACGATAAGTGACTAAAACTATTTCTGACCCATTATGAATTTTGCAATTAATTATGTTGACTTATAGTATTGTGTACTTGCAAAAATATGTGTGTGTAATTATGCTGTTTTAAAGTGACTTGTTAAGAACAAAAATGTGACATTATTTTATTATTTTATTTTATATTGTACATGCCAAAATGGTAGAATATGGCTTGAGCTTTTATTGTAATATTAACCAACTAATGTATTTACCTATATTCGTGCAATAAATACTTTGAATTTGAATTTGAATTTGAATTTATCTCTCACACCTCAATCTTACCTGATAGTAAATGAAGATGACGGCGAAGATGACAGCACACGGGTCTAGGAAAGAACTGGCTCTTCATAAAATATTGCCGGAACACATCACCACCGGAGCGGTGATATGTGGCGGCAGATTTTATATGAAGGGTGGTCTCTAGCTTCGGACCCTGACGAAATTCTACCACTAACGCATATTCAGGGGCGGTAAGGCTATTTTAATCCGATATGGTTAATATTTATACTGCTTCTATGCTGGACTGGGAGCGAAAGATAAACATAGAATGTGCCAGGGCATTTCCCCATACTTCCCGGGCATACTGTAAAAGTCAGTTAAGGGACAGAGGTTTAAAAGGCGTTTTTGTGGGCGATAGGCTGACCCCCTGTCACTACAATAGTCTCCCTCCATCTTTTTTTTTTTTTTTTATAAGTGACTAAACTCGCGTTTGACCTCAATCTCACCTGATGGTAAGTGACGATGAGGTCGAAGATGAAAGCACACGGGTTTAGGAAGGAACTGGCTCTTTATACAATATTGCCGGAACACATTACCGCCGGAGCGGTAACATTTGGCGGCAGACTTTATATAAAGGGTGGTCGCTAGCCAGGCGGACCCAGAAGGGATCCTACCACCAAGCAATCATACCTCTACATTTGTCAAACGTGACATCAGATGATCTTGTAACCTCTGGTGTTCTGTCTACCCCATAAGGGATACAGGCGTGACGTTATGTATGTGTACGGTTATATTCGGTTAATATTTCCTCATACATTTTATCTTTGTTACAAACGCCATGGTCACGAGCGACTGACTAAGATATAAAAATTATAAAAACCAGTTCAAAAATCTTTTATTATTTAATACAATTTTAATAATAATCAACGAATGCGGAGCATTAAAAAAACCGACTTCACGTCAACACTTTGGCCGACTAATAGTGTCATCCACGTAAACATTCTCCGAAATCATACATATTGTTTCAAAAATTTTAAATTTTCAATGACGTACTCAACCGATTTCGATGAAATTTATATGGGACCAAGTATGAAGTATCCTCTATCATAAAAAAATTTAAAATCGATTCATAATTGTGCGAAATATCGTGTAACAAAGGCAAAAAAAACATACAGACGAATTAAGAACCTCCTCCTTTTTTGAAAGTCGGTTGAAAATACAGACAGAAGACCTACCTCCGGCTCCTTATCCAGGGTCATAGACACGATCCTGTCTTTGAACTTGGAGGTAAACAGTTCTAGCTTTCCCTTCAGCTCTTCACATTCATATAGCGGCTGTAAGGCTTGCAGACAGCGCAGGCGCACCTCGCCTACCTAAACACGAACAAAAATACAGTTCAGTGACGGATGGAATCAAAATCATTCATAAAAAAATAGGCAGATTTCTTAAATGCTATTTAATATTAAAACTAAAAGGTCTCAAAAAAAAAGATGTATAAAGAAACCGTCAAATGCCTGAGGAATGTGAATGTATAAGAATGGGAATATTTTGTATATCATAATAAATCTCTTCTGAATTTACTCGGATTTAAATATTTTTACATTTTATAGAAATTTCATAAAGACGCCTTTACAAATTGAGCGAAGATTTGTAACTTTACACACATGTAGGTGCTACTAGAGAATTTTGATAATTTTATTCTGATACGTCTTAGAATCAAGATTCACAATAACATACGCCAGAACACTGGGTATTCATATAAAACAAGATGGGTTTTTAAAAACAAATTCAATTATGTTCTTATTTTGAACTAACCTTGTCATGCAAAGTCCAGCCTATATACTTCAAATACAGGTCGTCCAGGAAGTGAGCGGGGAACTTCTCCATCCACACGCCGATCTCAGCCATTGTGATCGCGCGGATCTCCGGAAGAGTATCTCTGAGGAATGTAAAATTTACTTTATACCAATTAACTATAAGGACGTTTTTTGTATAATAAGGATGGGATGGTTTTTGTTCCATGTGAAAATGAAGAGTATGGTGATACACGTTCATTAATGAGGAACTTATTCACTCGACGCTATTAAGACTAAAGGCTATTTTATAGTGAACCCTATTATTGTGAAATGAGTCTCTGTATTGAGTGAAGGTTTAGGCCACAAATCACAAAGCTGGACCACCGCTTGTTGGCAGATGTTGGTGACTGAGTTTTTATTAATAAATAAATAAAATCCCCAGATAATCACTCTAACGACATGGCCCCAAACATAGCTTGTTATACGGGATACCATGTAGCGAACTAGGGGGGAACCTAGGATACAAATATAGATAAACGCCCAGACCCGGAAATATTTTTTTTCTGGTTCCGTGCGGGAATCGAACCCGCGACCACTGGTATGTGAGACAGACAGTGTTACCCCATCGCCAAAGCGGTCGTCAATTGACGTCAATTGTCGTCATTGAAAACAAGCCGTATTTTACATATAAATAAATAAATAAATATTTCTGACACTCACAACATTATCTAGCCCAAATTAAGTTTCTTAAAGAACTTGTGTTATACTAGATAACTGATACACTTAAGAAATATATAAACATACATATTGAATAAATACATATTTTTTATTAGAATAAACTTAAATAAACATATAAACGTCCATGACTTGACGACTAATATCTGTGTTCATCACACAAATATCCGCCGCCCTGCCGGGATTCGAACCCAGGACCTCTGGCATAGAAGGCAATGTATGTTACCGCTACACCAGCCGGTCGTCATACTGTTATTTTTATTACTAGAGACCGCGTCAACCATCATCTCACCTGATTATATGTCATAGCTCTTCGTATAATATTTACCAGAGCACATCATCAGGCGAAAGGACAAAATTTTATCTTCATACATTTTGGCCCATATGTGTACTGCGATGTACATGGACACCAAATTGTAGGGCATAATCCGAGAAATTGTAAAATATAGGATATATTTACCTATTCATGATTAAATGCTGTAAAATAAATAATCTAAATTTGTATTAAATAGTTGTAAACATATGACAGCAAATGTCAATAATGACATGATGACGCCACTCCGTTAGTCATTCAAACAATTACAGTATTTCTTTAAATGGCAGGCATTTCCTTGGCTTGGATAACAGTCTTTTTACTACATAGTACGGCAATATGGCTTGCGCACAAAGCCACGAGTAAGATTTTTTTCTCGGTTTAAATTTCAGCTTAGACCGAACCTGTTTCTACAGTTTTCTTTAGTGGAATCAAAGGTATTATAAACAGCTGAGTGTACCTCGGTACCTCATATGGGGATAATACATCCTTTGGGGATCCCTTGGTTGGGAGTTGTTGCTAGCCAGGCGGAACCTTTCTATAATATCACAACAAAAATAATAAACATGATTCTCACCTGTAACGATGCACGAATACAGACTTGAACATATAAGACAGCATATTCTTGATTTCCTCCATGTTTTCATCCAGTTCTTGTCTTTTGGCAACCAAAGCCTCGAGACGGTCTGAAGCGCGTTTATCCCTGAAAGAAATAAGTCATTGGAGCAAATCTGACATTTAAATCTATTAAAATAAGGCCTAGAATACATTTAATACAGTAAGATAACTATTCGACGTGACGTGAATCTTGCCTATATTACAAATGTAACATTTTGTAAGGATAATTAGTTAGTCTTTCAAGCTGAAACAAATTTAACAGAAAATTCACCACTAGTCTAGTTGGGTTTTCTAATCAAAATCCAGTTCAGTGAACAATTAGTTATTAAAATAAGGTCAAAAAAGCAATGAGCATTTATTTTTAAACATAATATGAAAGTGTTACCTGGCTTTGAGTCGCTCGGCCTCGTACTGCCGCAAGCAATTGTCACAGTTGACGGAAGTGAGCAGAGCCACGTCCACTAATGCTGTCATAAGCTTCATGACTGGAACAAACAGGTATTCAATAATTTCATTGAAATAAAGTATTTTGGGTTGACTAACTCTGCGTTTGAACTCAGTCAGTAGTACAGGGTGACTGGTGGGTCACTTTTGAAATTCAAGGACGTAATAGTTTGAGATTTAAGATGAAGAGAAGAAATATAATAAAAAATAAATATTATTTATTTACTGAGTAAACTTAACCGAAAATTAAAGAATTGATTACGCAGCAACGCATGGTTACACTAGCGTTGGCAGCGATCCGCGTGTCAGTTCAAGTGCCGCGATTGACTCAGTTGTATGCAAAGTAACATAGTATTTATTTTTGGGAATTCTAGCGAAAAATTAAGTACCTACTTTTAGTACATAATTATGATCAGAATCGAGTACAGATGCTCCCCTTCAGTCTCTAAAATTTGTCACCAGTCACCCTGTATATTTTATAGTGAAGAACGGATCGCTTGGTTATAGGAGGGAAAACGTTGTCGTCACATTTTACGGCCTCTGTATGAAGCTGGCACAACACACTTTTCCAGTATCACATTCTTGATTTCTGTTAAATTTGATACATTTTTTTGCAAAAATAAATATATTTTTTTTTTCATCAATGCCTAAGACTAATAACTAAGACCGCGTATGAGCGCAATCTTGATTGTAAATAAAAGTGAAGTTGTACGGCATACGGGTTCAGGAAGCGCCGGGGCGGTGATACTTGGTGGCGCAGAATTTCTATAAGGTGTTCTTTTTGATAACCCCTAACTTTGAGGTTTTGTTCCTTACTAAAAAAAAATATACTTTTTGCCAAAGAATAAGTGGTTCATAAGTGCATACTTTATCACCCTTGTAAAAACTTATTAACATTCATTCAATAGACGCGTGTCACTGAAAGCCTTACAATAAAAAACAAAAACATTTTAAACGTTGAGGAAAGTTGCATACAATATACAACGCAAAACATTGCGAACTGTACCTGTGCATAACGATAAAAAAGGGATAGAAAATGCCACGTTGTCATACTTCGCATAAAGGTGTTTTACATAAGATGTTTTGACTTTATTGAATTATTTTGTATCATCATCACAACTCTTTGTAAGGAGCCCACTGCAGGGCATGAGTCTCTCCCCAGGGTGAAGACGAGGTTTAGGCCATAATCCAACAAGCTGGCCCAGTGCTGGGTGGTGGATGTCAGAATTTTCAAGGCACCAAAGTGGCTTCTGATAAACCCTAACGACTACTGTATACAAGTATACAGCACCCGGGACCGACTACTTAACGTGCCCTCCGAAGCACGGAAGTAGTCGTGAGAAATGAATGGTCGGCGGTCACCCATCAAAGCACCGACCGCACCAAACGTTGCTTAATCTGTGATATCGTATGATACACACAGTAACTACGGCGCCACGACGACTTCATTATTTTGTATGAAAAATAAAAACAAAAAAAAACTGAAAAATTATTCACATGTTATTTGATTCTATTACTTGGTCCTATTAATACCCTAGAGTTATGGGAAATCAAGCGGAACACCTTGTATAAATAGTGGTCACCAACCAGAAGGGCACCCAACACCAAGCGGGGGTCACTTTATTAGTCATTTTTACGTCACACGGCTAAAAAATACTACACACGCAACACAAAAATAAAGTTGAAAACTAACCTGCCAACGTAGCCGTGTGCCTGAACGCTCTGACTTGAGAATCTGACAGGGCTGTCAACAGTGAGATGACATTGTCCATCAAGTACTGATCGTATATGATGCTGTACTGGCACAGTCGCACTAGCGTTCCGATGAACTCGCAGAGGTTAGCCCGGAACCGCTTCCAGCTCTGACCTGGCATTGTTAGAGGGTATTCACCGCTTTCCTAGAAGACAAGAATATTGGCTAATGTTAATAAACCATATTGGATATCTGCAGATCACTCCATCATCATGGAAAGGGTATCAATTTTGAAAATCTTCAATGTTGGCTGGATATTGTGCCACGCATCTTGAGGATTGGCCTAAGTAAGTGATTCACCACTTTTAAAATATTAAAACCGGTTTTAAATCAATAATTATAAAAACATAGTTTTAGAGAGTAGTTAGGTAAGGAAAATGTTGTGAAGAACATTTTTGTAGTTTCAATTTTCGCAGTTAAATATTGTAATGAACCCATTAAATGTTTTGGCACATATTAAATTCTTGCACTTTCCAACTACTGTATGACGTTGGTCATCTCTCATCAAGCCCACTACTTTATCGTCACAACTTTTGGATTTTTAAGAAGTCCGCCATCCAACGTTTTTTTTTTCAACTAGTGCTTATTTCGTGAATGGTTACACTTAGCTCATGTCTGATTTGACAGATAATTAGTTTTATCTTTCCGCTGAACGAATATGGTTGTGTATACGCTTGAACAACTGACCATACAATGCGTTTTCGCTTCGCTAATTGGGCCTGCGATCGACTTACAGAAGATGCCGATTTTGCCAAAAAATAATTTTTTCAGATAAAGCTCATTTTGATCTTGGCGGGTATGTAAACAAGCAAAATTGTCGCATTTGGGGCACAGAAAACCCGCACGCATGCATTGAAAAGCCGATTCACCCAAAACGAGTCACTGTTTGGTGCAGATTTTGGTCCAGAGGCATAATTGGGACATTTTTCTTCGAAATGAGCAAGGAGTGGCCGTTACAGTCAATGGCGATCGTTATCGGGCCATGTTGAACGAATTTTTGTTCACAAAAAATGAAGAGGAGGATATTAGCAACATTTGGTTTCAACAGGACGGCGCTACGTGCCACACAGCCGAAGCTACACTCGATATTTTGCGCCCTGTTTTTGAAAATCGCATTATCAGCCGCAGAGCTGATGTCGTTTGGCCACCTCGGAGCTGCGATTTGACACCGTTGGACTTTTATTTGTGGCATGCCCTCAAAGATAAGTGTTACGCCGACAAGCCAGAGACAATTGACGCTTTAAAGGACAATATTCGTGAATCCATTAGTGAAATACAGCTGCACACAATCAATAATGTGCTTAAAAATTGGACCGATCGTGTAGGCTACTGCATGGCCAGCCGAGGCAGCCATTTGAATGAAATTATTTTCTATTATTAACCGGAAGGATTGTACTTTCAAATAAAAAAAGAAATTTGAGAAAATATTCATTAGTTTTTTTTTTATAGCATTTAAAAAAAAAAAAAGTTATTTGGCGGACCCGTTACTTATTTACATGTGTTTCTAATATTTGTTCTCAATATGTATGCTTATATCCGTTTTCAAGTTTTTATTTTAGGCTAGATAATGATCATGTGATTTAGTGATTGATAAAAATATGTATTTATTCAAAAAAATAGACGGACCTCGTCAAACTGCTGCGTCATCTTCTTGATAATAAGCGTGTGTTCCATCTGCGCCATGTCGGGCGTGATCCGTCCGCGACAGCCCGAGGCGTTGATAAACAGCTGCATCAGTTGTACCAGCGCAGACTCCCGCGCACACTTGTATTGCTCGATCCACATGTCTACCACTTGCTGTGGGGGGGGAAACATTTTGAATAAATTTAATTAGTAGCCTATGTATTAATCTGAGTGAAAAACTATGTGGATGGCAAATTTGGCGCGTTTAAAAGAATAACCAAAAAATATACTTATACAACTTCGTCTGCTCAATTAGGTACTTGTTGTGGGGAGCTAGTACTTTTAACAAGATTTAATAGCAGCTTAAAATGTTGGTTGGTATATACATTTTAAATTGTTAGAGCGCGCATTTGTACTGATTGATCCACGTGACTTACTGTGAGGAGGAAATTAACAGGGGCTTTACATTATTTCTTTCTTGTTAGATCAAACATAAGCTATACTATACGTTGACGTTGAAGATGTACATTTAAATTTAATACAGTAATTAATGCTTTTTCCCATCTTTGACATTCTAAAATATTATCATTCTAATTTTTGTTTATTTTTTTGTATTCTTAATTATTTAATACTAGCTGTTGCGCGCGGTTTTACCCGGATAATCGGGATAAAAAGTAGCCTATACTGATTCGGAAGAAAAGAAATGGTAAAAGAAATTTTGAAATCGGTCCAGTAGTTTTTGAGCCTATTCAATACAAAAATACAAAGGTTTCCTCTTTATAATATTAGTATAGATTGACATTTTTCATACTAACATTCAATTTGTAATTTGATTGATTATTCTTATGTTCTCATTATTACTATTTTTTTTTATTGTATCTATCCTGATAATAACCTGTATGTACCAATGATCTGTTAATTGATTGAAATAAATGATTTGAATTGAATTGAATATACGGAATAATCTATCTACAAGCTTAATTTTTGTGAAATCAGTAAAACTGTTTCGGCGTGATTAGAAGATAGAACACAAACCAAAAAGCATCTATAAATTGTATTTATAAATAAGTTTAACTTTTTGTTTTATCTTATGCTAGTTCACTTGAAAATATTTCTTTTATTCATTGTACTTACATTAATAGCAGTTTTATTGAACCGCAATATATTGTATAGACTGTTCTCATCATCGCCAGGCAGCAGCACCGGCGGCGGCGAGGGGGGCGGTGCGGGAGCCGCGGCCCCCCGGCCCCTGCCTCGCCCGCGTCCCCCGCCCCGGCCCCGGCGGCGGGTGGGCGGCGCGGGCGGCGGCGGAGACTCCGCGAGGCGCCCGACCCCGTCGCCACCGCGCCCGCGGCTGCGAGTTATACGCTTGGCCGGTGCCGGCGATGGTGGCGGCTCGTCTTCTTCTGATTCCTCACGCTGGAATAAAAAATGTAATAAAAACCGACTTCACGTCAAAACATTGGCTGAGTTATAAGGTCATCAATGTAAATATTCTCCGTATTCATAAACATTTATTCAAAAATACAAAAAAACCTTCAAGAAGTACTCACGTCATTTTGATGAAATATTTGGGACCACCTCCGAAGATTCCTTTATGATAACAAGAATATTCAACATTGATTCATAATTGTCCATAAAATTGTGTAACCAAGATAAAAAAAAATCATACAACTCCTCCTTTTGGAAGTTGATGGATGAAATAACAAAGTTCAATACAATTATATTTACATATTTATTCTTTATTGTACACATAATACAATAGTTTAATACAACATGATATAGGTTACAAAGTACTGTGGTCTTATCATGAGCTTTTCTAGGGAACTATATTATACATGAAAGAACTATATACAGTCAGAACTACCGTGAAAATTATACAGTGTGTTTGGCTTCGGATTTTGGATACTTTCCCCGCGTATACTACGTTCAATTTTATCGAAAAAATACTATACAAAGGGGAGTCGCACCCGTCACCCCTCTGAATGACAGCCATTTTAAAATTTAATAACTCATACTTCTACGAGTTCACTGAAACTCATTTTTTACACCTTTTTATTTCACCCCGATAAACGTGGTGCGACATGACAAGTGGTGGGTCACTTTTGAAATTCAAGGATGTGATAGTTTGAGATCATACATGAAAAGAAAAATTATAATAATAAATAAACTGTGTAAACTTAACCGAAAGTTAAAGAATTGATCACCAGTCACCCTGTACTTGTGAAAGATGGATATATTGAAGTTTATGAAATGACTAGAAGCAATAAACTGTAATTTTGAACACAGAAAAACTTGGAATAACACATACAATACCTACTTTTATCCTGACATTCTCAAATGATAGTGACAAACACAGGTGTGAACAACTATACCTTGGCAAATAATTCAATGCAAAAATTAAATTAAAAATAATGATACCAGTTAAAATCTTCGTAGTGTAAAGTACTGAATGAGAATGATTGAAATTGAATGGTTCTTTTTCATTCTTTTAGAATAACATTTTAAACAAATGTATAAAAACAGGAATTTGAGGAGTGTACTTTATCTTAACGAAAATAATTAATTAGGTACCAAACATACAACATGCTTTAAAACTGTCACAGTAGGAGTGAAATTAGCTCTTTGCAATTTTTTAGAGACAACAAAAAAGTAATTGATATAAAGCATCCCCACTCTAGAAATGAGCAAATAAAAGTGTACAATATTTTGTGAGACAAAATATTTTGTTTCGTATATTGTTATATGTTTAAAAAAAATCATTCATTCACTTAAACTGCATCACTATTTTTTTTCTTCCCTAAAGTGGGCACACTGGAACTGTCATTTTACTGCATTGAATTATTTGCCAGGGTATAGTGAAATGCATAATGGTTTTTATGCACATGAAAACTTGAACAGGATCCTCAAACAAGGACCACTTATCCATAGGTTTATAAGAAGGCCAGCACATAAGATTTAAAAAAATGTGAAATATTTCTAATAAAGCCACAATGTAAATCACCTATTTGGATTATTTTTAAAGCTTGTAAGCATAGAAAACTGGTAAATCACATTGTTGAGTTTCTTATACAAAACAAATTAAAAAATATAGTATATAAATATGTGAAAAAGGACATACACAGGATACAAAGATAATACAACTACTAATCAACATCACTAACTAAATTGTGTTTTATAAAGTAGTTTAAAAAAATACCCAGGAGTTACTTTTGGCCAATAAATTTTCTAAATTGTGCTTGATTCATCTAAATAATAGAAAAATTGATTTTGACTATCATTGAACTCCATTGGTTAACAAACATGAAATAAATAATATTTTGATTTTAAGATAATTTTATTATTGATAAGTTTTCTTGGGAGTTGTACACAAGAGAGTCTAATTCCAGACAGTATAGCCAAAACTTTAAGATGAATCATAATGCAATATTTCAACAAAGAAGGCCAGTGGCTGATTGGTGGTGATAGTTTAAATTTACTTGAAGCGTTCGAAGCCAAATATAGACATAAACAGTACTTAACCTAGCAACAGGTATTTTAATTTTAATTCTTGAATATTTGAAAATCTATGACATATAAATATATAATATACATTGGTATAGTGCATACTATATTACAGTTTAAATGTTTAAATAAAAATTCTTAGTATAATGCATACATTACTCAAACTCAACCTGATCTTAACGCACTAAAAGTATGAATTTTGCAAATTTATTAAAATTTTAACTAAACAATTTTCAAAAAATTAGTTTAGATCCTGTTATAGAATAATAATTTAGAAGACTACCTAAAACTTGTGTACTAGTTTTTTGGTGACCTATAATATTGTTATTTTATCTATTTGTAGGCATGATGACCGCCAATAACCTACTATTTATAAAACCTTAATTCAAATGTACATAAATATTATTTTAGTGATGTTTGTATGAAAGATTTACATCACAAAATGCTTCAAGAACTCACCTCCAGAGGCCGATCGACAACCGTTGAGTTGGCTGCAGCACCAGCATTGAAGGCAGCATAGCTGACTGCTGGAGTTTCCGGCTCATGGACAGATTGTCCTCCATATTCCGTCATAGGAGTAGCCGGTGTCATTGGGTTAACGTACTCCGGTGGCGGATCGTCCATCCGAATACGTTTCCCGCCTCGACGATGCATTTTGGCACAATAATACTTCAAAAATGTAGTATTAAACAAACTTTATCACATGACTATTATTCTAGACTATTGCAAAGGTTCTCTGCGCAAACCTTTCACTGAAGAACATTGATTTAATAGAAATAACAGCCGCGCATGATAAGTTTTACGAAAAGCAAAAATCAATACAAACAACACCAACCAACCAATCTTTGCAAATGATTAGTGAAAGCGTCAAACGTCAGTACTCACTCAATCTATCCACTCACTCACTCGTCAGTTACTTTTTTAAATCTTTTAATAATTAATCTTAATAATAACGGAGACGGGAGTAAAAATAATAAATTATAGATAGAGTCACATAACCAAGTGCACAGTTTGTTATGCTTACGATTGGATGATATAAAATTTAAATCACATGATTACATTTTTTTTTTGTAAAAAGATTAATCGCAAAGATACAGTAAATAATTTATTAGATGCAGTAGTTTTATGATTCAATAATAAATTAAATATAACGCACATTTTAAAATACAGTACATATCCTAACTACTATTTTAAATTGTGAAAGTCTATCTGTCTGTCTCTCTGTTTAACGGTTACACTTTAAAGACTTTACCACTGGACAGAGTTTTAGTTAATAAACTTGGGCCACAAGCCTTAAAGGATTTAAAAAAGCGTTCAAAGTAGAAATGAATGATTTTGATGAATTTTGACACGAAACAACAGTAAATTATACGCACTAACTCTTTTTTTTAAATGCAGTTATATTTTTATATTCTTAAAAATATTGATGCGTGCATGAACCGTCTTAATTCACTTTTCAAAAAGGTACCTAGGATATCGCGCAGATGTTATTCGCACTACCATCATATCAAACTACTGTCGCATAATAATGTATTGCACGATTTCGCAAAATCGGTGTCATTTATTTTGCCGTCAGTAGGTATTATTGTTGCTTAAGAAATTAATTTTTGCCTAGCGTTAAATAAAAATATTAATCGAAAATATCATCAAATCAACGTATGTAAAAAAAATAAAAAAAGTAAATTGATGAGGAAACATATATTTTATTTGCTAATATCCAAATCATATAAATATAGATTCACAGCCCTATCTGTCATAATATTCATCTTCCTACGCTACACATTTGGCGGAAAATGCAATACGCGCGTTCTATACCTAATATTATTACTCTCAGTAATTAATCTGTACAACAAATATCTTCATACAAAAAAAAAACATTATTTACTTACTACTTACAGAAGAAATATTTATATCTAGTTTCTTATTACAAAAAGAGAGAGTTATGGCATTGGTACGCAAAGTTTGTATTAAAAAAAATCACAGCGCGAATCATTAATTTCATGGCTTTCTTTGTGTCTACTATTTTCAGGTGGTATGTACCTATAAAAAAGAATTTGAGGCGTGGCAGTCGCAAGTTGAATGAATTTTGTTGTCCTTCCAGCGGAAATCTTCACTTTGAAATCTAATCATTGTTATCAAAAAGTTATAATTATCATTATAACTTTTTTTATAATATAATGCGTTACAATATTTATGACTATTTCATCCCTATTTTTTTAAACAAACCTTAATTTGAAAGTCTTAGACGTTCCGGAGAAATTCGAAGTTTTCAAATGTTCAAGCTGTAATCCTCACCTTTATATCTCTAGATCTGGAGTCGTTAGCCAACTATTTATGAGATTTGGCATGTCAGTGTCTACTTGCGTTAGCCAGACTCTAACACTACGTCGCATATCACACAAGAGCAATACTATACTGCCAATAATATCGAGACTTTGTGCTCTCTATTATTGTCTTAAAAAAAAACAAGTGTCAGTCACATTTGTCTTTTTCTTTCTTGTCATAATTTTTTGTAAGGTCGTACTAAAGTTGCGATTGTAAATTTATTTCATTTTGTACGATAAAATGGCAAAAAAGACTTACGATTTACTGTTCAAACTTCTTCTAATCGGAGATTCTGGTGTAGGAAAAACATGTATATTGTTTAGGTTCTCGGACAATCACTTTACAACGACATTTATTTCTACAATCGGTAAGGATATCCTGCCTATTTTTGTTTTTCTAACATTTCTATTTATCTGCAAAACTATTTGGTTTAGTCATATAATTATTTGTTTCAATGTATTTAAACTCTGTTCTCGAACTTTTGCAAACTTATATACAGCAAATAGAAAATGAGAACCACTCCTCTTTCATGTTTTTTATGAATATGTGATATATTTTATCCATTTTCACAGGCATCGATTTTAAAATAAAGACTGTTGAACTTCGTGGCAAGAAGATTAAATTGCAAATATGGGACACAGCTGGTCAAGAGCGCTTCCATACCATCACCACATCCTACTACCGTGGTGCAATGGGCATCATGCTTGTATATGATATAACGAATGAAAAAACATTTGATGATATTGTGAAGTGGTTAAGAAATATAGATGAGGTACATAATGTGTTTTAAAACTTCATATAGAGTTTAATGGACTTTAAAAAGCTTTCTTCGCTCTTACACATTTTTTTTTTATTTTTTACTTTGATTTCAAAAAGTCCTGTCATTCTGAAATTGAGTGAATTTGTTTCTCATAGTGTGACTGTTTCTTTTCAGCATGCAAATGAAGATGTAGAGAAGATGATCCTTGGAAACAAATGTGACATGGAAGATAGGCGTGTTGTGAGCAAAGAAAGGGGAGAAGGCGTAAGTACTGGGCACTGTATTTGTATTTAACAATTGTCTTCATTGCTGTTACTTTTACCTTGTTACCACATTTTTGACTATTGTTATTAATCACAGATATTTGACACAAATGTCGTACTCTAATAAATTATAGTGCTGAACACAGAATTAAAAATTTCTGCAAGATTTTCATTCAAAGAATGATATTTACGATTTTGCTACTATCAAGTGAAAGTGTATACAATGCAGCATTCATTAAATTCGTTACTTCCTACCTCAACAATTCTTTGCAATGTGCTCTAATGAGAGGTGTTAATTCAGAATTAATTAGAGCACTTCAAATAATGCTTGTTTCAGTGTTATGTATGACGTCAGGCTTTTAGTTAGTGATCATGATATTTAAGATGTTATTTTCAGTGTTCTATTTTACCCAAATGAAGTACATTTGTAAATAAGTCTGGTAAATGGAAACTATAGTTGTAATGGTGTGTTTTTAACATCTTGTATATGAATTGAATTGTACATTTAGAGTTCACGTACTATCTAGTATATTTACTAGGTTCTTTCGTTTTCGTGCACAATTGGTCAATTATGCTCTTTTACTGTCAAATTAGCTGTGAAAATTATGTCACCGAAGCTACATTCTTTTGTTTATGTGGTATGAATAATACAAAAACAAAGTAATCTTTTGTCCCATAGTGTGAAACTGATTGTTTTTGTATAGTTCTTTGTGCTTATGTTGGACAGATACCTTACAGCTTACACCTGTAACAGCTGTATGACCCTAACTTTCTTTGAAAAAGATGATAATACACATAATTGATAAGAAATTTCTCATTTTATGGATTATAACTTGTCATGTCTATTTACATATACTGAATGATTGATGACAATAAGTTTGTCATTAATGTTTCAATAACATAAACTGAGTTATCAGTTTTATATTATCAGAGAGAATGCAATGCTTGATGCATCATTTTAAGAGTTGTGTAATTAAAGATAATAAAGAAATAATGTTTCTTCAAAAAAGCTAACTTATCTACAGAGCTATCTTTATAGTTACACAACTTATAATACCATTGAAGTAAGTTTATGAGTAACTAGCTTTAGTGTAGTCTGCGAGGACTACAGCCACATATGGTACACGGATGGCTCAAAGATGGACACCAAGGTTGGCTATGGAATTCACGGGGTGAGACCCAAGTATGGAGCTAGCTGCAACATGGGTCATTACCCCTCGATTTTCCAGGCTGAAATCACCGCCATTCTATCATGTGCGGAAATCAGCCTAAACAGAGGCTACAAAGGGCAAACCATATACATCTTCTCTGACAGCAAAGCTGCACTAATGGCACTTGACTCTTCAAGGGTTGACTCCAAACTGGTGAAGCAATGCCATGAAACGCTAAACAGGCTGGCAAGCCATAATAGAGTTTTTATTAAATGGGTTCCGGGCCATTCCGGTATAGACGGCAATGAAGCCGCTGATGAACTCGCGAGAGCAGGAGCAATGGGTAGCCGATATGGTCCAGAACCATTCTGCGGCATCCCGAAAAGCCTGACGCGTTTAATACTCACCACCCAGTGCCTCTCAGAAAGCAAAAGCCTCTGGGAACTTTCATTAGGCATGAGACACTCAAGGGAACTGATAGAGGGATACTCCAAGTCATACACAGAATCGGTAGTATCTCTTAACAAACCCCAACTACGCGCAGTGGCAAGATCACTAACGGGACACTGCAAACTAAACAAGCATATGTCCAACCTGGGTCTCACTGAGACAGCGCTCTGCAGATACTGCGAAAGCGCAGAGGAAACCCCTCTACACCTACTGTGCCACTGCCCCGCAGTTATGCACAAGCGCTCCGCTCACCTGGATAAGCACGAGCTGGATCCAAAAGAGATTAGGAGCATCGCCGTAAGGAAAATCTTAAATTTCCTGGACTCCATTGGAGTGTGCGGCGAGTTATAAATTGGGACTCACACAATAGATCTTTTAGGTCGCAGTGTGACGAGCGGACAAGACTGCTCATATAGTCCCAAAACCCCTAATAATAATAATAATAACTAGCTTTATCCCGCAACTTCGTATGCGCTTAACTACCCTTCTGAAAAACCACTACCACTGAAAGAACCCTTATACCAAGTGTCACACCCATGCACTCAAGGAATAAGTTTTTTTCATATAAACTAAAAATCATATATTTCCCGTGCCCGTGGGAATTTTGGGAATTCCTTCCATAATACAAACAGACACTTATTGAGGAACCTTTATATCAAGTATCACATCCGTGCACTCAAGGGATGGGATTTTTTCATACAAACTAAAACATCATATATTTCCCGTTCCCGTAGGAATTTCGGGAATTCCTTTCATAACACAACCAGACACACATTGAAAAACCTTTACATCAAGTTTCACATCGGTGCACTCAAGGAATAAGATTTTTCATACAAACTAAAAAGTCCTATATTTCCCGTTCCCGTGGGAATTTCGGGAATTCCTTCCTTAGTGCACCCTTACATCCCCTAAAGAATGTATGTACCAAATTTCAGCTCTCTACGCCCAGTAGTCACGGCTGTACGTTGTCTGTCACATCAGTCACTCAGTACCTCAGTACCTCAGTCACTCAGTCAGTAACGGAACAGTTTTATATATATTGATGATTACATTGTACATTATTTATCACAGAACATACATTGCTAATTAAAATATTGCTTATATGGTCTGGTAATCTTTTACTTTGAACCTGTAAAAACTTACTAGACTAAGATCAAAAGCATGTTTAGTCATCATCAATTTAGGTGGTTTTAAGTGGCTCTTCATAAATCATTGCCAAAATACATAATTATTAATGTCTGAAGTACAAATATCTGATGGTAGTCCGTGTATGTAAAGTGAGGTGAATGGTAGCTTAGCCTTACAAGGTGCTATTTAATACACTTTTCTCATGGCCGAAGAGGTAGTCTAAATGAGAGGTATTCTTAAATTAAAACTTTGATAATTTGTCGCCTCTCTTACACTTGTGGGATATCAATAATTCACTAGCGTAATCCTGTCATAGGAACCACCATGTTATCATGATTCATTGCATTAAATATAGCAGCCTAAAGTTATGTAATAATCTTCACAGATCCTGCAGGACCTATAAAGACATCAAGTTAAATCATAATGTAAAATTCACAATATAAGCCGGTTGACAAAGTATTGTTTTAAAAGAACCGTTCCACTACTATAACAATATTACAACATATTATGTTTTTCTCAATATTACAGATCGCACGTGAGCACAACATCCGTTTCATGGAGACCTCAGCCAAAGCGAATATCAACATAGAGCGAGCATTCTCAGAACTGGCCGAGGCGATTCTAGACAAGGCGGCAGGCCGCGACGCAGAGCACGATCACGCCCGTATTGCCGTAGAGCGCCGGCCGTCGCGCGCCCCGCCTACCCGCGCCTGCTGCTCCACATAAACTAAAGAAAACCTACTGCGCCAATGGAACACGGATTCAAAAACTTTGCTTTATAATCTACATCTCAGCTGACACTCCAAAACTTCAAGTGCCTCATAATGCAACTACATAACAGATCGCATTCAAGCTCCTTGTACCATATACCTAATGCAAGCTCCTGTTCCCCAACAAAGGAACCACTCGGCACAATTAATATGCATGGAACTTAATGAATTATAGTTTAAGACTGAACTCCTATTTACACAAACACAAAACATATACATTTTCAGTGCTGTAAGAACAGTTATTGAATTTTGTTTCAGTGGCTGTGACTAGTTTACACTGAATCACGCCTTAGTTACACATAGAGTCAGTGTGAATGCTGAGATGGCCTAAATGAGAAACAGACAAGTTACACAAAATGGCAGCAATTTCAGTTTGTTTAGAATTTAATAACTGATTTTCATTGATTTGATAATTTTTAAATGCAACTAAGAATCTAGGTGTGACAAAGTTTCTAGCAGGATTTCTATTTTGCTAATAGAATTCCTTCTACAAATTACTGTCGGGAAAAATCAGTGTTCAATGAAAGAATAACTATGAAAATAAGATGTTTAGCAAAGTTGATCAATCAAGAATTTTATAAAATAACTTTCACAATACCTTGGATACATCCGCATAAAATTTTAGATAAGACTTTGTCAACTTATAAAAAAGCAAGCAGTAATCAAATAAACATTTCGAATATAATAACTTGAAATTGTATAACAACTGTATTGGAGATTAGCAAGTTTTCTTCCAAAGTTTAAAAATTTTCTGGTGGCTGCCATGAAAGTAAAGTTAATTTTGATGTTACGTAAATATAAGTCGGTGGCTGTGGTATGGTTTACTCTAGTCGCATACAAAATTGGGATGCAATTTAATTTTGCGACAAAGGAGGTGTTAACCTAAACTAGGTTTAATGTATGTGTTGGGTCTGAAACTTAATTTCCAGCTCTCGTTTCATATTAATACATCTGACTTGCTAGTCACCTAAGTAAATTTACAATATAAGTGACATAGGTATCACTCTATATTAACTGATCTTATGAAAACAACTTAAAGGCAATTTTATACAACTGTGTGCAATTTAATTGGTACTTTTATATCGCAGAAGAGACTTATATTATTATCTTTTGTTATTTTTATAAACTCAACATGTTAGAATCAATTTAGTTATAAATATTAAGGCAGTATAGGTTCATATAGTGACTTATGTACAGTGAACGCTACTTTTTGTGGTAACCTCGATGTTGAAAGAGAAATTATGCTATTTAGATACTTGTTATCGATGATTCATTGATTAAGAACTGAAAATGAATGCTATAGCAAACTACCTTATTTCGGCTTTAGTGTGTGCTTTATCTTTTTCTTCTATGATTCAAAAACATAGGAGAGGCCCATAATTCTTAAATCATTGATAACTGAGTATTGTAACTCAATATGTATTATGTTCAAGCTGTATATATCACAAGCAGATCAACTATTGTTGTGTAAGGGGTTTGTGTGGCTTTTAAATAAATATTTTGTCATATTACAAATCAGCGGAGTTGGATTTACTAATAATTCTATGTATAATACGTTTTTTATTCAATTGTAGAATAGTGGCGATACTTATTTATATTTAAATATTTATATATATGTGTAAGCTTTTAACATATTTCCGCTATTTTTAGGCTTGAATAACTATGTTTATTAAGTAGTATTTACGAACATATCTGAAGAAGCAATAGCCTCTACGTTTAGCATTTACTCAATTTTTACAATTCCAGTCTGCAATAGATACCAAACAAGAAACTTAGATAATTTTAAGTGATATATGAATAAGTCCACAGAAAATGAATATTTTATTGAATGGTGTATTTGTGTCGTCGGTTTTACATGCTTTTTATAAAACATCGCCATTGTATAATATGTTCATATTAAAGTACCTTTATTGTAACCTTGATCTTTTATTCTATCCCTGAACCCTGTTTTCGTGCGAGTTTTAAAGTAGGTCAGCGGAATCCAGATAGAACAATCGATTATATAATAACCGTAGATCGCCAAATAACGTCGTCCTTAATAGACGACATTCATTTATTACTAATACTTTAGTAATATTATGTAAGGAGGTACAGAAGGCAGCACATAAAATCTGTCAAAAATTTTTACTTGAATCTGAACTCTATGCCCTTGACATTAAGTTAAAATTAGTTGGGGAAAGACAGCTAATGTAACGCTTGATCTGCTGCCTTCTGTACCTTTGTCTCGATATACGACATCATGTAGGAACTAATCAAACAATGTCCTCTATTGGATGAACACTTTCAGTGTCTCGTGATATAAAGTCTGACGATAAATATTGGATGATGATGTGTGTGTGTTTAGATTTCTCATTCTATAGGAACCTACTAGATAAGCAGAAACTCTGCTGTCCAGCCCTGAGTCCATTCGGCCTTTATAACCGGAAGGTTGGTATGGCCATGGGAGGTTGGTGGGTTGTCCGTGTAGGGCCGGTTTAGAATAGCCCTACCACCCCTGGTTAAGCATGTCGTAAAAGGCAATTAATCCGAGTGACACGCACTTGGTGGTAGGATCGCGTGCGTCCGGCTGTCTGGACACTTTCTCGCAGAGAGTTGCTGCTTATCTAGGTGGCTAAGTCATCGTTTATGCCGACGTTTGTGTCTGTCACACATCGCGGCACATTCCTTTTAGACTTAAAACTCAGTTCTAATTGCGATATTTACTGAGATATAAGGAAAAAAACAAAGTGGTTCAGCCAGAAACGTCCGGCTGGCTGGCCACTTGTTTTTTGTATTTACTCGAAAATCATGGCGTTTTACTTGAAAAAACCACTTTAGTTGCTGTCAAGTATCGCGTCACATACCTTTTATATAAAAGCTGGATCCTCAAAACTCTCTGGGGGCTGAGATCTGGAATGCTGGAAAATGGGAAATTCTGGCTAACTGACCAAAGTTTTTTCGATTTTTTGAGGAAACTATAGCGTCACAAACGATGAAACCTTTACAGATCGTCGGCACAAACGATGATTTAGCCGCCTAGATAAGCAGAAACTCTCTGCGAGAAAGTGTCCAGACAGCCGGACGCACGTCAGGGACCGACTGGCTAGCGATCACCCTTTCTGTTGACAAATATTACCGGCGGTGATGTGTTCCGGCAATATTTCATCAGGCCCGTGTGCTTGCATCTTGGAACTCAGCTTCACTTACCATCAGGTGAGATTTAGGTCAAAAGCGGTGAAAGATGAGTTGCCAAGGTATGGAATGACAGCATATTTTTCCTACGCAATAAAACACAGGTTTGCGACCCTTTTCATTGAACCTTCATTGCTTTATATCAGTTATTAATGAATTCCCTTTACTTGTCGGTCAACAAACAGTCGTTATCGGCGGGGTCACGAGGGCGCGCCATCTTCGCAGCGTCCGATGTTAGTAGCTCTTGAACCAGAGAACTATGGGGACTGTTGTGCAAATTGTGTTCTTGTGCTTTGTGATTTTGACGTTTGTTGAATGTAAGTTAATTAATTAAATTACTTTATAAGACTATACCTAAAGTGAAATCTAAAATATAATTTAGTAGGTACTTTAATTACCTATGTAAGGAATTTGTTATTTTATTTATTCTTATTGCTTGTATGTGACACACGATCTAGCGTAGGCACGAGATTAGAAGTAGAGTAGCAAAATATTTTTGAAGTTGTTATTTTACCAACATTTTTTTTTTAAAGTAACATTAAACACAGATAAATTTTTCTATATAAACATTATGTAGCTTCAGAGTAGCTCTATTAAAAATCAGTCTTTATATTTTTAATTTTATTTTAATTTCTAACAGAATTTCATACTACTTGATCATACGTAGGTAGGTAAGTAGGTATTAATTTTGTCCTTAATATAAAACCGGAACCGGAAGACTAAACTATATTGAGAGCAACAGTTGTGTGACGTAGTGATTGTATGCTTTTTGGTTGTGTCTGCCCCGTTTTAAACCTATGATGCAGATGCTATACTTAGGTCCTGGCTGGACTCGATTCCGGGCTGGGGCACTTTAAACTATAAGCAAGCACCCTAGTTTCGATGCACTTATTAAAGTCCACTTTAGGGAAACATTTGTGTGTCAATTCGAGTAATTTTTAGGGCAATATTTAAGTACCTAAATACCTTAGTATTATGGCCAGTCAGTATTTCAATGTTCCTTTTACAATTTCAATAGCCGATTTACTTATCAATTTTTTTCTCAAACTTGCACCAGCTGAGGAAAAAGGCTGCCTCATAGAGCTTGACTGTCCGGAATGCTTGCCCGACTACATGCCGTTGGTAGCGGTTGAGAGCGGGGCAGAGGGCGGTGGGCCGAGCGGGGCGGTGCGCGTGGCGGAGGCGGGGCGGTTAGCGTTCACCTGCGGCGTGGGTCGCTTCGAGGCATACCCGGTGGAAAGCACGCTGTCAGCTGAGTGTGTCTCTGGGCGGTACAAACTACCTGATGGCTCTGTTAGACATCTACTCGACTTGGGCTGTCAGCAGGATGTCATTGAGGATGTACTGCATCCGGTAAGTAATAAACAGCCCTATAGATCACAGAACACTTACTTACACGTACTTGGTGCTTAAATCCTTTCGGGGTTAGATACCACATGCCACCCTTTATAAAATCTGTAGCCAAATACCTATTTGCCACTCCGACGGTGACAATTCCCGGCCATGTTTAATGGAGAGTCAGTTCTTTCTTGAAGACGTGTGCTGTGATCTACGACCTCGTCGGCGCAGTCCATGAATCAGTTCAGATTGAGGTCACACGCGGGCAGTCACCGATAAAAAAGGAGTCGAACCTAGTCGAAAACCGTGATCCTTTCATGACGCGAAGCGTAGGTATACGTTGGTGACGTTGGCTTCTGTATAAGAGGTGTCGGTTCGAATCCTGGTGGGTGCTTATATTTGTGTAATTATGCATTGACATGAGAACATTAATTAATTTTAATTAAGTAAAAACATGAGATATTATACTTGAACTTGGAAATACGAATATTAAATTCTGAAACAATCCTGGCTTTGATTACCGGTGGCGGTGTCCGAAGGGAGTATACTTATTCGTGTGATGAACACTGATAAGTCGTCAAGACATAGATGTTTTTATATTGTAATCAAAAAAAATATGTGTAGGTATAAGTATGTATGTATAAATTATTAAACCTGATTTGGGTTAGAGAAATATTTATTTATTTATTTAACAATTCATGTACACACTATAAAATAAAATTGTTAATGAAGATAGAAGAAAATTGCAAAGGTCAGCTTATTTCTAAAGAAATTTCTACCAGCCAACCTGAGACTGGAGAGTTTGGTTACAATGCAATAATAGTGTGTACCTACTAATAAATATAATTCGAATAAATTTATATTTAAAAGCCTATACCACAAGTTTTGTGCCCCAAAGTAAGCATAGCTTGTGTTATGGGATACCATGTAGCGAACTAGTGGGGAACCTAGAATATAAATACATAAAAAGATAAACACCCACGGATTTTTTTTTTCTAATTCAATGCAGGAATCGAACCCGCAACCACTGGCGTCTGAGGCAGACAGGTACTTTAGTATAGAGAAAGGTAGTGTTCTCTTACTTTTTTCTTAAAAACAGATGTAGATTGATACTCACGTATAATGTGAGGCAGTGAATTCTACAATCTGACTGCATGAACCGAGAAAGAGTATTTATTTGTTCTTTTTAGTATTTTACATTACTCTTTTATTCCTATGAATGTTATTTCACGAACACATGCCAGCGTGGACAGGACCTTAAATTCATTAATAGTTCAGCAATAACTAAAGTTTGTACCAGGTATTATGATGCGAATTTTTGATCATGAACGTTTTTGATTGCAGGTGGCGCACTGCGGCACGGGGCTCCAAGGGCGCGCTTACCGCGTGCAGACCGGCGGCGGCGCGCGCGTGCGCCACCTGGCGGCGCTGTGCTACGACGCCGACCGCGCGCTGCCGCTGGCCGCGCACGTCGCCGCAAGAACCGCGCTGACATTCCCCCCCCACAGCGACACGCACGCGCCGCTCAGCCTCCTCGGCAACTTCAACGAGATGTTCGACACGCGCACGCGCCACACCGCCGACAGACTCTACTCCGACGAAGCTAAACTAGGGCGCCGCCTCGACCAACTACTGGCCCCGGAGAAAGTCTCCATCGGCGAACATCGACTAACAGCTGCCTCTTTACTGAGCCCGCATTATTTCACACCCCAAGACTCGCGCGCCGCTAAAATGACGTCCGCGAAAACGTTACTCTGGAAAAGCGTAGCGCAAGGAAATCTGATGCATTTACAGAGCGATGTTAGCTCCGCCTTGCGTAAAAACAGACGTTTGCATGTGTACACGGGCACGCACGACGTGCTCGCTCTGAGATCCGAAAGTAACCGAACGCGGTTGACGCTCGGCAGTCAAGGCCGCTTCCCCGTGCCGCGGTACTTGTGGACGGTAGTTCTGGACCCGGCCACGCACCGCGCGCTGGCGCTAGTGCTGCTCAACGACCCGCTCGTCGCCGTCAGCGAGATAAGAGAAGCTGTGTTCTGTGACAGTATGTGCGGTCACGCAACTTGGTTGCCAGCCCTGATGAGACACAGAAACTATGAGGTGCCAGCCCTAGGTCTAACCTTCTGCTGCCCAGTACATAACATCAGACACATCAAGGAATTCTCTCCGGAGATCGTCAAAAACGTCCCCACTGGAATGGAAGGAGCATTACTGGAAGTACTCTTAGATTAGACTTCAATATAAAGTTGTGTTACGTGGAGTGTAATAAAATAAAAGAATTTGTAAGGTTATTATAAAATATATAATAGAAACAGCGTAGATACATCAGATTTACATTTTTCCCTAATCCTTTTCAGCGATGGCAATGAGGTGCTTGTCGACTTCGCTCTCTGGCATAATTCTGTAACAAATAAAAACTTTTATTGACACTATTCATGATTTTCAAGGTATTTATTTATGCCTAGCTAAAATGCTAAATCTCAATTTCTTCGCAGATTATAAATAATCTGGGAAACATAAAGTAATTAGATTTTTTTATATAAAGTAAGGATATGTCATTTGTCTTCTGACGCCTGATGGTAAGTGAACATGGAGACTATGTGGTCCATCCACGAGAAACCTATTCAATTGACGACGCTGAAGAGTACCAGGACTAATAGTATAATCTGGCAAATAATTTAATACAGTAAATGACAGTACCATTGTGCCCACTTTCGGGAAAAAAAAAATATTTTGGCTCACAGAATATTTCTTTTCTTATGGTGTTTTTAGTGATGGGCAACTATTCTTGAAAATTCATTTTTAACGACAAAACGAGCTTAAAAGCCAAGAAGTTATCAAGTCGTTTTTACTTCTATATACTGTAACCGTTTTAAAGCACTAGTTATGTATGGTAATCAATTATTTTCATTAAAGTTAATTTAAAGATATAGTACACACCTCAAATTCATTATTTATACATTTCTATAAAATTGTATGAAAAACGAATGACAAAGTCTCGTCCGTTTTCAATAATTCTCATTCAGTACTTACACTACGTAGTTTTTAACTGGTATCATTATTTTTCCTCTTGGCGAAACTTACAGCCTATATTTTATTGAAAAATTCTTACGGGAACCAAAGTTACAGTGATCTGAATGAAATTTGTCACAGATGTAGGTAGATGATACTCTGGAATAACATATAGTATGCCGATATTCCTGCAGGATTAGAATTAAACCGCAAGGAACGGCTAATTTTAAATAGGTAGTCTAAAAAAAAATATGTGAAACATTTTCATTTAAATTGAGGTTAAATTGAATAATTTCGTCAAAAAAATTTTCATATACAACGTCAATTTTTGTTCATCCGAAATTGAGCACAAGGGTCCAACTTTTACGTAAAAAAATCGGTATACAAAAAATCATAATAATATCTTGCAAACTCAGTTTCAAGCCCCTTGTGGTGTCTTACTTTTGTGACACCCAACACACGGCTTAGGTACCTACTTGCATTCTGGGATGGCTTGCGAGTGAGTGGTTACATAATTTAAGGATTTGTAAAGATTACTGAGTTAAAATATAACATACATACATAACCTCACGCCTGTCTCCCTTTGTGGTAGGCACAGACAAGGGAAACACCAATTGATACCTCTTTCGCTTCCTGCACATTTATTAATCTTTTCATGGCGATCATATATTAAAAACTATTGCAATCGATTTGTTACCAAAAAATAATGTTATATAAGCAAAGTCGTATAGACGATAAATCGTCAAAGAAGCCACTAACCTGAACTTGGGATCATCCTTAGTAACGATCCCCACTTCGACATCAGACGGCTTGAAATCCGCCGATAACACATGCGACAGGCAGGCTATAGCCAACTGCACGGCCTCGTCCGCCGTCAAGTCGGCTTTTTTCCGCAACTTCTTCTCCAAGTAGGCGTTGGCGTCGACGGCCTTGGCGCCGGCGGCGGCGGCGCGGTAGGCGCAGTAGTACCCGGACGGGTCGGTCTTGAACAACTGAGGACCCGCCTCGTCGTACGCTATGAGCATCATGCAGCATCCGAGAGGACGCATTTCTGCGTTTTGGGTGTACACCTGAAATTATTTATTTATACTAGATTTTAGTTTATTTAGAGTTAACTATTTTAGGTAAATAGCGATGGATAGTTTTATTTATCCCATTGGTAGCAAACATGTCAAAATTATCACAAAATTAACATAATATGAATGTATTGGTTATCATGTAATTTCTAAATAAGTTTCAGTCATTCAAAATTAACTTTTGACAAGGGTTATTTAACATGTTTTGTTTATTTATATTGAGCTGTTGATATTTTGGCATTTTTGCAAGTGGTACAACTCAATACAAACAATTGAGTCCTAATTAATGGTCAGAAATAGCCAGTAAAATTACAGGAATAAAGGCTTATTTAAAATCTGCATGTACACCTTAATCATTCCAAATAATATGAAAAGCTTCAATATCACACTCTTCATGCCACTGTTCATTGTACAGAAGCAAAATCCCCGTACTTTTCACTTATATTGATAAAGTTTAATAACTAAAACTCGACTACTAAAAACATTACAAAACAAGAATAGTCTTCGCTGAAATAAATCAATCGACTCCACTGTGCAAATAAACCTCTTTCTTTTGATACCTTACACGAAACCTTCACGAATTTTTTTTTAGTTCTTTACTTTTTGTGCCCTGGACGGCTACGTAGTCAATTAAACGTGACGTCATGTCTATAACTAGCTGACAATCAAGAGGCTTCGAACGACACCTCATTTGTCCAATTATAATTACTAGTTTTCAAGTTATTAAGGAACAGATGAACATCCATACCCACATTACACACAAGTCAAAATTATAACCCTCCTTTATGCTTCGCCTTAGTCGGGTATTAAATAAAGACATTTATAGACTACATATACACACCTGTGATATATCCGCAATGCGGCGGCACAGCACATGCGCGGGCGCATCGCAGCCGTACTTGTACGTCCAGTTGGCAGCCTCGTAGCGCGCGCGCTGCACTTGTGATCGACTGTCCGCTGCCCAACAAATTACAATCATTAGAGCCCACTGCAGGGCTATGAGTCTCTCCTTAATCCTCCTAAGGCCGTAATCCACCAAACTGGCCCAGTGCTGATTGGTGGATATCAGAATTTTCAGGGCGCTGAAACGGCATCTGATATACCCTAACGACTACTATATGCAAGTGTACAGTACCCGGACAGACTGCTTAATGTACACTCCAAAGCCCGGAAGTCGTCGTGAGAAATAAATCGGCGCTCACCCATCCTTTTGCCGTGGCGCCACAACGACTTCATATTACAAGAATATTAGAATAAATAACACTCAATTATGCTGGAGATTATGTACATAAGGCTCTGTTACACAAACTTACAGGAGCTTTTGCAACAGCCTGTAGACGTCCACTAATGGACATAGGCCTCCCGAGGTTCTCCACGTCGCTCGGTCCCGCACCGCATGGCGTCTTATTGCAGTGGGGGGGGGTAGGGCTGTAATCTCCACGCTTGGCAGGCGGGTTGGTGATCGCAGTAAGATATTTTAACTATGAAGAAGGACGCTGCTGCCTTTTCTCTGGATATGATGTTCCTAAGTCGCTTCTTACGACACTCACGGGAAGAGATGGAGTAGCGCTATTCTCAACACGCCAAAACTTATTTCGTTTTTTTGTAAATTATTTATTTTGTTTCTGTAAATCTGAGGACTTTTTGAACTAGTGTTCCGAACACAACTGTCTATAGTCAAATATAAGTCGTCCTATTTTTACTAGTAGTATTCAGAAATGTATACATATCTACCAATGTTTAAGAAATTTCTGTCATAGAAAACTAAATAAGTATGTGTTACTTTTTGTTCTGGATTTGTTATTGTGTATAATAACAGGTAAATAAATAAATAAATGGTAAAATAAAAAAAAACCACCTTCTTATTTTGAAATCTTTTTTGTACTGGGAATAAAGTGCAATGGCATATGATTTTAGTAACAGAATATAACTTATACTGTGGTGAGCCAAAATAAATTAAATCCCAATTTTATAGTAACCTGTAACCTTATCCATTAAAATTAGATGTTGAAAAACTTACCAATCATGCCAGTCATGACACAGCCAATGTTGTCAGTAATGGGGAACAGATGTGTTACAGATGACGGGTCCAATAGGCGATCTGGAACCTAGAATTTAATTCTTTATGTTATATAGCAATATTTTTTTCTTTTTAAAGTCACCATTATTGCAAGATGATTTTTTAACTTAAATTGAAGACAAAAATCGATTAAAACATTGTTTGTACAGGTGACTGGTGACAAAATTTAGATACTGAAGGAGAGCACTCTCCAGTTATTTCAATGAGAGGTTTTCTGACAGCAGAATATGATGAATAAGATAAATCAAAACAATAATTATGTAAATGCAATTTTTAGAATATCACAGGAAAAAGTAACAGTGCAAATGAAATGACATTTGACATCCACATAGAATGAATAATTTATATTGAATACAGCTGTTTTAGAAAAGGTACATTTTATAAATAGTGTTAATAATGTAACAGTTGGCTGTTTAATATTTTTTTATTATTTCTTACAATACAAGACCTTATTGACCTTTTGACAACCACTTTGGCGATGGGGTAAACCTATCTGTTGCAGATGCTAGTGGTTGCAGGTTTGATTCCCGCACGGAACAAGAAAAAAAAATAGTTCGAGTCTGGGTGTTTATCTGTATATGTATTTATATTCTAGGTACCCCTTAGTTTGCTACATGGTATCTCATTACACAAGCTTCGCTTACTTTGAGGCCATATAGTTGGTGTAACTGTCTGGATATTTTATGATTTTTATATAGCAGGGATTTTGTCAAAAATGGATTGTTGAGCCATTTAGGGCAGAGACTATATTTTTTGCTAACTTTGGCTGTGTGAAAAGCCATTACACATTTATAAACTGAATACAGTTACAAAACAGTATGTCCCAACAACTCATAATATATGTCATTATGTTATTAGCCACCTGAATAAGTAGATAGCAATTAAAAATAAATATGGTTCTTTACTATTTTTTTTATACTGTACAATGCTTTTAGACTATTACATGATAAATAAGTAAATTATATTTTATAACACAGTAAACTTGATAAGGGTTAATTTAAATCAAGGTAAGCACTTGTGAATTCAATAAGATTTGAAACTAGTAAAGTACATGCCTGGATAGGTTTTGGTCGAGCCATGGTCATTGTGTAGAATTATACGATACCTTGCGTTGTGCTGCTACTACGGCCGCATCAGTGCCTCGGAGAGCCACGGATGTTAAACCTCCTTGGTTAATAGCTTTTAGCGCATATTCTAAAAGACATCAAAACAAAGTAATTAAAATACAAGATCATAAGTCTTATGATGTATTAATTAATATATAAGTAAGTACAATTTATGACGATCATAAATAGTATCAGAAATCAAAAAACCGGTGCTCAAAGAGAGCGCACCAACACCAAAACTCACCAACTTGGTAAAGTCTTCCTTCAGGGGAAAATATTGTTATGTGTCTGTCAAATCCTGCACTACTTTCCCGAGCCATTATTATATTTGCTAGCTAAATTACAATGAAACTGTAAATTAAAATGAATTGCAAACTTTATTCGCTTGTTGTCAGTCACCAGCACACACTTTGACAGATTGAGAGCATGACATTTCACAATTTTTGATGGTCATTGTTTTGTTTTCGTTTACAAGTCGTAATGTTAAGCAACCAATGAAAACTCAAGGGTGCGTTTGGCTATCCAATAATATTAATTCAAAACATGTTTGTTCTTATTTACATATTATGAACGCGGTACTACTAGAAATACAAAGATTAGCAATTTCAATAACTTTCATTTAATTGATTTAAATTTAATAAAGTCAGTGTGTAAATGACAAAATTAAGTCGAATAGACAGTAACACTGCCGCCAAGCAAATAAAAAAAGAACATTGACTTTTCGAGTGTTTCTGATTTGTATATTTTAATTATTATTTTTTAGAATGACCGTCAAAAATTAAGCTTGTTTACTTAAGCTTTTTTTACACTAAGGAAAGGTGTGGCACCCAATAGAGCTAGTTAGAAGGAGAATGAATGCGATCACACACGAAAAGGTATCTATTGGTCTGTTAGTCCTAATCTTAGCAGCATAGATGAATATAAGTACTAAAGTATAGATGACCGTCTCGCGGTTTTTGCACTTTAGCACCATACAGTATCCACTCTAGGAACCTTTTTGACCAAAAAAACCCTAGAATGCAGCCAGCCCGTAGGTACCGCCACTTTCAAATTTTCAGAAATCGTAGTACCAGTTATTACTATTGCGCAATTATAATTCGATTCGAGTAACGAGTCAAATTTAAACTGCGCAGTACTAATAAGTTGAAATAAACTGCACAAAGCATGATGCTATGCGAGTTGGGAGTGGTAAAAAAATATGCATTAAGACAATTATTTATTTTTTCTTAATTATTTGTGTTTGATATAATAATTATAGGCCATAGATTTTTTCGGGTCGTTTTCGTCAAACTCAATGCTTTTGCCACACAAATTGTTCACCTCCTTGCACCAGTCATTCAAAATCAATGCTATTCCGTTTCTTAACTTACTAGAAAGTCAGCATCCTATGTAAAAATATCACTTCACAAAAGTAAAATCTTCGATTTGAGATCGTAAAAACGCGAGGAGTGAACACTCTACTCGATGTACTTTGTAGAAAACACTAACAAAAGAATTCAGCGACAAAAAATACACAGAAAAATGCACAGCATTTACTTAAGCTGACTCAAATAAATTAGACGACAGTGTTCGGGAGGCAGGCGCGGTCCCAGACTGATTTTTGGGGTCACGACAATTTGTTTGTGTCAGAAGTATCATTTTCTTCCTCCTTCTCTTTTAAGGGGTTCATCTTTTCACGATTTTGGGGGGGCCATGGCCCCCGTGACCCCCCCCCCCTTGGGACCGCGCCTGTCGGGAGGTCTGGCCACCGAGAGGGGAACTTATTGATATAAGAGTGCAGGATTTTCAATTTCACTAGTTTTTAATATTCCTTAATACATAAATACATTTTTTGCCATCTCTTATCGAATAGATTTCATCAAAAGCTAACAGCTGTTTGTGAGGTTGACACTTAGATATTTTGATCTAAACTTTGAACTTTTTTTTCGGCCGAACCGTAAGGATAACAAATTCATGTTACTGTTACTTATAAACTACATCACCAAACATACAATCCCCTTGGGTATTGTCTCTTCATTGTGTTACACGTTGTATAACTTGTATAACTTGTGGCATATTTATCAATGTTTATTGAAATTTATAATATTAATAAATCCTTATTATTATTATCCATATACTTTTTATTTTTAAAAATATAAGTAAAAAGTAAAAAGTAAAAATCATTTTATTGTAAATACAGTACACATACAGGAAAAAAACATAACAGCAAGAACAATACACACACTTTATAATAATAAAAAAAGAATAATTACAACTTAGATAATTCAATTTATCTTGAAGTGTACTGCAATACAAAGGCACACAACTCAGTTAAGCTAAAAACTGGTTTTCAGTTGCGGCCTGAGTAGGGCCACCCCCGTACTCTCAACACATACACACACATAATAAAAAATTGAAAAATTAAATAAAAATATAGTACTTATTAAAAATGTAAATGGACTTAAATTAAATATCTATGATAATTTACTAAATACAATAAACAGATAAAATAATATATATATATATACATACATACACATATACATACACACACATACATATACATACACATACATAAATGTTATGACTAAAAATTATCAAGCTACCTACTTTGGAACACTCTGTTTACCCAATAAAATAACTTTGATTCTTTTATTGAAAGTATATTTTTTCTGTGGATTTCGCAAAGGTGGGGGTAGATTATTCCAACAGTGGGTAGCTCGATAGCGAAAACTGCCTTTAAATGCAGCGGTATTGTGCTTGTACGTCTGCAATAAATATTTAGAGGCCCTAGTTTTATAACGATTGTCCATGCAAGAGAACCGCAGCTTTTCAAAAAGATATCTAGGTATCTGCGTAGATAAAATTTGGTGCACAAGAGTTGCAAAATGTTGTTCACGTCGTGAGTTAATATTTAACATGTTATATTTGTGCAAATAGGGTGTTATATGTGTGCGCGGAGGAATATTAAAAGAAAAGCGGCAGCAAGCATTTTGAACTCTTTGTAGCATTCTCCTGGATGAAGATGTAGCCATGGAGCAATAAACAGCATCAGCGTAGTTTAATCGAGACAAAACCAGGGCCTCACACAAGAGAACACGTACATCCGTACTAAGCAGGTCTCTGATATTATAAAGTACTTTTAGGCGGTAAAGGCACGATTTTACAAGTGTATCAATGTGTTTCTCAAATCTTAATGTACTATCAAATAAGACTCCCAAATTTTGTGCTTCTGTTACTATGGGTAAGGGGTGTTCATTAATAGATATGCTGGGATCTCTACGACTGATTTCAGCCACCTGTGATTTTGAACCCAAAACCAGTAATTTCGATTTATTTGGGTTGAGCACTAAAGAGTTATGTTCAGCCCATTCAGCAACTCTAGCAAGATCTTCATTTAATGAGTTTACAGCTGTGTCAATGTCATGGGGATAACAAGACGCATACATTTGAGTGTCATCCGCATATAAGTGGAAGTTGCAATGCAAAATTTTGGAGGTAATATCAGAGGTATAAATGATGAAAAGTAACGGCCCTAATATTGATCCTTGTGGAACGCCGCGATGGACTGGAAGTAAATTGGAAAACGATGGGCCAAACTGATTTTGAACCTTGACGCACTGAAATCGTCCAGAAAGGTAACTATTAAACCAAGCAACTGTTCGATTACTCAAACCATAAAAAGCCAACTTGGAAAGTAGAAGAGATACATTTATTGAATCAAAGGCTCGAGAAAAATTTAAAATTTACTTATAAGTAGTGCACATATTATGTATGTAAGTTATACGAGTGGACCTATTTTTTTTTTTGTTACTTTAATTATTTTCTTTTTTTGCTTTGTTATTTTTAAAATTTTTACACTGAAATTTTGTTTGACTTATATTTTTGTTGTTGTTTGTTTTTTGATATTTTTAATTATAGGGATTACGTAGCGATTCTTTAAATGTAAAAATATCTATTTTAATTGTATATATTCACTTTGAGGACATGCTGAAAACCAGCGCAGTTACCTTTATGCAACTGCACAAGCTGAGCATTGTCCTATTGCCCAGACAATACAGGAAGTATAGTAGGGCCATATTAAGAAGTCACATTTGACGTTTCCTTATATCAGCCAAATAAAGTTCATTTTTGGTTGTGTTTTAAGAAAATGTATGAGATTGACATCTGTCAAAAGTGACCTATTATCTTGTCCCTACTTTAGTTTTAAATAATATTTTGATTTTATGTTTATGTTTTGTATTTTTTTTCTTCTTTTTATATTTTGTATTTTTTTTTCTTCTTTGTTGTTTGGCAATAAACATTTTTCTTTTCTTCTTTTCTTTTCTATAAAATTTACTTATAAAAAAAACCCTTCAGAAGCTTCTTATGACTGACATGAAAAACAATTTGACACCATATAAAATGGCTGTCAATTTCCCATTTCAAAATAAACATTGATTTATTTTTCTAATGTGACGGAATACCATAAAACATCTAAAATTCTCAACCTCCAACAGATACATCATGAAAGTTTAAGTAAAAATTGTTTGGAATGGTATCGTTTTGAACGCAGTCCATTAACACAAATATGCCCAAAAAAATATTTTAAAAATATTATTAAATGATCAATCATTGAACATTTTTTTTACACGGCAATCAAAAATTCATCAATAATACTATTATACTTAGTTGTTGTATTATAATAGCAGCTGTGCGTGGTTTTACCCGCGGTAGTTTATACCTAAATAAATATTCTAAAACATTATTGTTTATACTTATCAATGAAATAGAACATCCTGGCGGAATCGGAATGAATATAGTTAACATTATTTTATTTTAGATGAAATAGGCATGCCATATTCGTTTAAATAGTACGCTTGAAACTATATTAAATTGTAAAAATCCATCTATAAAAAATCGCAATTTCGTCTTTACGTACTGTCTTCCAAAAATATTCCGACATTCAAAAGCGTTTTGTGATAAAACAAGTTATATCACTGGCAAACCTCTGGTTACATTTTGAAATTTGGCTGGATTTTAATTATTTTTAATTTAATATTGCAGCCAAACCCAAATTTTCTGCTAAATAAGTCATTTTTAAGCTTGTCCCCGGTATATGGCCCTAACGGACATGTCCAGCTCCGTTACCGCATTTTTGATTAAATTATTTGTTTTTTTTTTTGTTCGAAATGTAATTTTTTTTTATTTAAATAGCATCATATTGAGACCGAAAAATAGCTATTTCATTTTCGACGTTTGGTGAGTCGTTGTGTTTTTACGGGCACTGTCCGGTGAGTAGGTACGTTTATTTATTATTGATGGTAAAAACGTGTTTCCAAGGCACTTTTTATGTCTCAAACTTAAATAATCTATTTAAGATTACTATTATGTGAAGAATTTGAAATAAATATCATCGATTGTGGTGTTTCTTTTTAGTTTTTTACAAGAAGTACTCGATTCCGTTACCTCATATACGTTACCATAGCGAAGGTCACGTATAGTTTGGACTTGAAAGTCACGAACAGGATAGCGTAAATCTAAGTTTACATGATATAAACTTGATTTTCTTATATTATTTCATTTAATGGACATATTATTGGTTTTAGCAGTATTATTATGTGAACTATACATAACAGAAATTCTCAGTTCGGTTGTATTTCTATGTGTACTAAGATATCTCTGAAATACGTCATTTGTATGGTTATTTCTAAAAAAAAATTGTTAGAAAAAAGTTAATTCTGGATTGTTCAAATTGAATTAGGTACATCAAAACGGCCCCATTTGTTTGTTTTTAAGTTGAAAAACCTAAAGTAATTATTCTATTCCAGATATCAATTTTTGTTTTATTTGAGTTATAAGTATACCTACTTATAGAATTACGAAACTTTTTTTAGGCTTGTTTGCTGAATACGGACATGTAGGTATATAAGAAATATCTATTAAAGATCCATGCAATAAATATTCTACTAAATTAAATTTCATCTTTCAAGATGGTGCCTACTGCAGCTGAAAAAATGCGCCACTATCGCCAAACAATTAAGGATAATCCCGAAAAATATGAACAACAAAAGAAAAAAGACCTCCAACTAATAAAAACTAAAAGATAAAAAATTGTGTTCTATATTACTATTTTTAAAGCGTTATGTGAATTCAACCTTACAGGGTCCTGTTCGTTGTTAGCATGTCCTGTTACGAGATTGTACCCTAAGAAAATGTAGCTAAATTAATTATTTTACTTGAGAAAGATTAAAATGTGTATATACATTATATAAAAAAATATCGTTGTTTATCAAAATACTATAATTTATAATAGGACAATATCAAAAAACCAAATTTTGTGAATTTTATGATAAACTTTTGGATACATTTTAAACCTTAAGTAACGTACTGGACAGAAAAACTAGATTAATCTCGTGTATTTCTAAGTTATCGCAATGAAAATTCATTTTATGAATGAAAAAGCATAGTTTCTTTTAATTTATAAATACTATTTGCATTAATTTTAAACTTTTACTTACTAATGAACCAAGAACCAGCGGTAAAGAGCAGGATTCGAATAAGTTACCTAATTAAGAAATTTACTAAGTTCTCATAAAATAACGATTTTACGTGAAAACTTTTATGATGTTCAGCAAAAGCAATTATTGAAGAGGATATTAAGTGCAATATCCAAGTAAATTCTACCAAAAAAAACAAAGCTCAGTTTTGAAGCTGTGTACTACTTTTCGCGTTCTTGCCCATCACTCAGTCCCACGCCGCCCCGCCTTCATCCAGTATTGTTAGAATTCTCACATATCTATTCAATATTCATATTCATTTTCTAAACAAAAAAGATATTAGGAGGTAACTGAATTTATTGAAATATAAATAAACACACACCTACTGTTTTTGAATATCTGGCAAAAACTGTATAGAAGTAGGTACCTATTTAAAGTTTAAATTTCGTGTTTTCTTCATCATCATCACTCTTTGTAATAAGCCTACTGCAGGGTCGAATACCATCTGATAATAAAGTAGTGTTTATAAAAAAATCAAAAAGGAGTGTGGACGAAAAAAATTATCTAAACATATGGGGAACACCTTTGAGCAAGCCTTGTTAAAATTAAAAACACTATTCTACCGGATTTACCGTGTATAATTATACTTAACATTTTAACTCGTTGTGATGGCTTTACACAGTGGTCAGTCAAACATTTTTTTTTAATGTTCATATATTCTTTTAGTTTTGCTTTGCTAAGCATCCAATTAATTTCTAGTATGATTCTATTACCTAATAGCTAGGTATATGATTTATAATTTACTTTAGTACCAAAATGTATTTTTAGGTATGTACATAGGCATTATTTTTGATTTTTAATATCAAAGTAAACAAATGTAATGAATGACTAAATTGAACTCAACAGATCGACCAATTTAACATCATACTCCGCGTTTTGTGTGTTTTAAATTAGCGACCTACCACACCAAGGGGCTTTATAAATCCGGTTTGGCGACACCATTTTGACAGTCGTTGCAAAGTCTTGGTTTAGACTGGATGTATCGCTTTTAATTTTGATTTATTTTCGTTACGTTTGGTTTGTTGATGTTGTATTAAAATCTAAAATAAGAAGTACGAATATAGTTCATTAAGATCATAATCGTTGAATACATTTATTTTTATATTTGATTAGATTTTTTTTTATCATAACAATGCAAGAATCCGTTACAAATTCGAACGAAAAGGAAACTCTGTTTTCTGCTTTTCTTAATGTGATGGAAGCCCAGGAGAAAAAGGCTCAAGCTGAGAGGCAACTCCAGGAAGAAAAGTATCTGAGGAGAAGGCAGAGAATATATGAATTTCACGGTAAATAAATAATCATATTTTGTTTCAAAATGCTTTAAAAATTAGTTGTTTCCATGAACCCATGCTTGTAAATAAAAACTAATTGAATTTATAGTTTGGTGGAAGAAATAAATTAAGTATAGATTTAAATAGCATTGAACTTTAGGAAAAAAAAGAAGCTTTACATTACATTTAAAGATACTTTTTACTTCATTGTAGGTACACTGAGATTTGTTTTTTGTAGCTACCCCACCAAAATGTAACGACATTCATTCTGGAATAAACCGCCGTCTAATAAGTCTTACTCAGCATCCCCAGAATAGACTAATATTCTTTAGTGACTATTTTCGGTTTATATTGATGGTCTGAAATTATTAATTAAATAAGGAATTTAATTAATATTTCGAAATTTATTTAAAGATAAGTATGTATTATACATATATTTTTTTATTATAAAAGAAGTAAAAAATCATTGAATCATTTGGGATAAGAAAATTAAACATAAAAAAGCACCTACTTATTAAGTCAGTTAAAAAAAAACTAAATTCAAATGATAAAAAATTAAAACTATGACTGTGAACATCAGATGCACCCAATTTTTTGTCCTCTAAAGTTCTCAGTATTGAGCCTGCATCATTATCCATTGTTTTGCTTTTAAGTACAAAAAATTGTATTTATTGCATTAAAGTATTGTTTTAAGATCTATTTAATTATACTATGAAAGAAAAAAATTGCTTGCAACATAATCAATAATAGGTATGAAAGGAATGAAATATTGAAGTTAACAAATATTAATAAACTTTTTCATTTAGTCCCTATTATAATATAAACTTTTGTTAAAGAAAATGCACAAAATTTTAATAATGGTGTCTGGTGTACATAGTTGTAAAAAACCCGTTAGCTACCGTTAATTAACCAAATTTATGATTAGCTACCGACAAAATGCTGTTGTTAACTTAGAAAGTGTTCCTATCATTGAAAATGATTTTCTATTCCGCACTGCATTTTTATATCATCGCATGTGGTCGTGACACAAAAACTACTCACAAACTTATCGATGCTCAAAATCATAATATCATTATTATTTTTGATATAATTTTATATTTGCCGTATAAAATAAAAATTTCTTTGGTAAATTTAGAGCTAGGTGAAATTGTATACTAAAACTGTATCTCATCAATATACAATGATTGTCTCTTCTGATGTGCTTGGTTAAACAAATGTTACATTAACTACCAATTTGGCCCCAATTTTGTCCAATCTTTTTTGGGTGTCGAACATGGCTAAAGTTAGGCTTGTAGATTAAGAAAAAGACTACCTCTTCTATAATCACACAATCTTTTTCCCGCAACTTAGTATGCGCTGAACTGCCCTTCAGAAACTTCTTCCATAATGCAACCAGACACTTATTGAAAGAACCTTTATACCAAGTATCACATCCATGCACTCAAGAAATAAGCTTTTTCCTATATTTCCAGTTCCCGTGAGAATTTCGGGAATTTCTTTTGATTGTATGTTTCAAATTTAAGCTCTCTACGCCCAGTAGTAATGACTGTATGTTGTCTGTCAGTCACTCAGTCAGCAATGGAACAGTTTTATATGTATCTCCAAAATTACTTAAATATCACCAAAATTTAAAAATCACTTAATAATAACTGAAAATAACAGGTTTTATATAAAGGGTGGATATTAGCTAGGTGGGCTCTAAGTAACGTTCCCCTAAATACCTCGCCTTCTTACGACTCTCTTATCTACGCGCCACGGAGATATTTCAAATAACAAACGTTTTCGCCCGGATGCTATCCATATGAATCGAAATTTCGACACCGCGAATGAATGACAATAAGTAGCTATCTTAAATACTTAATCAATAATAGACTTTAGACAATACTCGTAGTTTACAATACACGCCGAAACATTGAACTGCGATTCATTCAAGTTGGTATCAATGGTATTATAGTACTTAAAGTGGATTCTATAGACACCTCGCTTTTATGTCAGGCTGGTGACAGAAAGTCCTGGGTTTACTTTCGCTGGCGGTAGATATTACCGTGATGGACACAGGTATCAACCGTCAAGTCATGTTTATATTCTAACATTTATGTACCTACCTATTCAATATGTTTGCTTGATTTTGTTTACTTGATTTATCAGAATTAAATGCCAAACATCTTGTCCGACCCTTGGCTTACAGATAAAACGTGCTTCGGGATGATTATCTTTGCAATCATAAGCTCAATAGTGCAAAAACTGGGCGGGCCTATTTTTGTTTTGACCAGTGTATGTTTCTTAAATTTATTTACGCGTTTATTAATAAATAAATATCCTTAAGTCACTCACAGTCCTTAAAGAAACCTAATTAGGGCTAGATAAGTTGGTATGATTGTTACCAGTACTTATTAATTATAGAACGTCAACGCCGCGACGTAACAGAGCTGCGTCGATGTATGGACCTGGTGTCGCAGCACGCTCACACGCTGGAGTCAGCGTTGCGCACGGCGGGCGGCGCCGGCGGCGGCGTGGCGCTCGGCGGCGTGCTGGCCAAGCAAGCCGTCACCCTGCAGCGCTGCATGATGCAGTGTGTGCGGGACGCCGCGAGGATCAGAGACCATCTCGCTGCCAATCGCAGGGACCATATGGACGCGGTGCTCGCTAAAATGGTATGTAGCTTTTTTCAAACTTCCAAAAATAGTTTAATGAATTCACGGGATTCTCACCACGATTTCCGATTTTTATTTCGCTTAGAGGCAGATACATTTATTGCCTCTAACTGTCATCGCTACCTGCCTACATCTTCCAGTCCGCGATCATGGTGCTTGTAACAGCATCGAAATGGTAAGAATCCCGTGAATTCATTAAATTCTTGTGAAAATAGCCGCGATAGTTTAAAACAGTTATTTTCAAAAATAGGTCTTCGATTCACACAGGTACACGATTTTTTTGGACAATAAGGAATCGATGTTGAGTATTCTTGTTAGAAGAAACTTCAGAGGTGGCCATGTAAATTTCATCAAAATCGGTTTTGTACTTCTTGAAATATTTTAAATATTTTGAAAATAATTGTGAATCGGATCATATTTATACATTGATGACCATAAACTGCAGCCAAATTTGACGTGAAGTAGGTTTTTTTAATGATATCCATTAGTTTTTATTATTGACGAAGGCAGTTGTGTTTTGTTTCGGAGTAACGTGATGGTGCTAAGGTTCTCATCACTATTCTCAAAGCATGTGGAGGTAAAAAAAAACCAGTAAGTAGGACGTTATGTACGTGTAACATATTCAGTGTTAGCTTCTTCCTATAATGTAAATATTGGAAGACTTAGAGTTGTAGACTCGTAGGAGAAGCTAAAAGCATTTTCCATCTGAAACTATTTAATTTAAAGAGGAACACTTCCAACTACGAGATGTGTTGTAATAAAAAGCGGAACCTGTGTTGATGGAATTTCCAAGCATTAAAAGACAAAGAGTGTAAAGTAATATTGAAAAACGAAAATTGCAACAGGTTTTTGTAAGCTGTGTTGGTAATAGGATACGTCCAAGTACCGCTTTGTGATCTGCATAAACCCAGCTCATAGAACAAAAGAGAGATCAAAGATCAAGATGGTCAAAAGAGAGGCCCTTAGAAAATTTTAAAATTTGGTAAGTTTACATAAGTATGGAAAACTTTGATAATAATCTGAAATATTTTGAGTACCCTCGAAAACCCCACGCGAAAATGAAATAATTTTTACTTGCTTAAAACAGTTTTGCATTTCGTTCCGGAAAGCAACCAAATAATGATAATTAAATGAAGTAAAATGAATATGTGAAATAAACATATCAAACTAAAGCTTACTAAAACCCTTAGGTTACGGTTATTATTGCTTGCCCCGACTAGTTAATATAATTTTCTTAAAACGAGCAAGTATATTAAAAAAAAAGCTTTTTTAGTTGAAACGCGAATATTCCAGAAACTACATATTTTTGTATTTAGGATTCGTTTGAGGATTGAATTCTAATACTTCCTATTTGATTACAAAAAAAAGAAATGAACAAAAAAATTTACAATCACAGTACATTATGTCAGACAGAACATGTAGGTACATATTATGGAAACAAGTTGACTGGTAATGAATGGCTGTTTTACTGTTTTCATTTCACAAATATTCGCCCTTTCCAAGATTTGGACCTAAGACTCTTACAGCCGGTTGTTCCAAGTTTATACTTTTACGAATTCGTAAAAAAAAATGTAAAACGTAAAAGTATCCCGTAAAAAGTGTTGCACCACATTTTTTTTATACTTTTTACAGTTACTTTTTACGTATACTTTATACGGAGCTCAGACCCACCTCATAACGTAAAAGTATATTTTTTTGATTGGAAAATGGAAAATAACCTATAGTAGGTGTGCTAAATTTGGTTTAATTATTAAAAAAAATACTTTTTTGCACTCTGTTAATAATAGGCCTTTGTGTCGTATTTAAACCTTATATTTTTCGATATTACAAGTATAAATGATTTTAATTATAGAAATTGATTTAGTGCGTATGCGTGTGCGTAAAGCTTGAAAGTTCGTTGCGTATAAAAGTTCCTCCTCTCCGCAGGATTCTTTCACAGGCTTCTTTCATCTGTTACGTTGCGTTAAAACATAGTATTTCTTAAACCGTAGGGATGCGTTCTTAACATGCCCCCGGCCTTGGAAGTACCGACTTCCAATAGAGAAACACCTTATTTAATTTGTATCATTGCATTCTATAGGTAGTGGACAAATTTTAGAAAATGATCTACGTATAGTGCTGCCTGTAGCCATTCGTATAGAAGCTACTCTCGACACTCCGTCTTTCCCTGGGTAGATCGCGATGATTCGTCCCATGCACCACTTGAGGGGGGGCGAGTTGGGGATCGGTTTTGAATTACACATCTGGAATTTAGGTTTGGGGTGGAGGGGGGAGGGGGGGCAAAGGGGGTCTCCCCACCACGATGCGGAGTTGCGGAGATGACTAGTTTTTTTTTTATGAATTTTGAAGTTTGTTATTTAAAACCTCAAAAATAGGGTTATCAATCACTGATTAGGGGTGATTTTGGTAAAACTACAGTATATGGACCGTCGAATTTAGGGGGGGGGAGGTGGTTGGTGACCTCCCCCTCTGAGGGGGAGGTGCGGATCCTTGTAGTAAGTGCTCCGCTTTGCTTCGCTCCTTGCATTAACCTCCTAACCTAACCGGTCCATGTCGGTCTGTGACACAAATTGTAAAAGTTACAATTATTAAGTTAATACTGGACTCTTATCGTTTATAAGGGCGAACAACATACGTTTTGTTTTGTACGTTAATAACTGAACATTTCACTTGTACGCATATTAATAAAACAACAATATTTTTCTTATTATTTATTATATTTTATAAACTTGTTTTATTACATTTAACAATTCCATAAATTGGTCTTTTATATACATATTTTAGCAAGTAACGCCTCCACTTGTATTCAACTATAATGTCAGCAAAATTTTCTGGGTGGTTATAATTATCTTTATAGAAAAACCTTTTAACCACCCGCCACTGAGACTCAATCCTTTGGGTATGCATTCCATCTTCTGCCACAAATGGATTGTCTGGATATACGTTTCGTTTTACCAAGCAATCATATAAATTGAATTTTTGTATGTAAAATATCGTTTCAGTATAGGAAATTTCAAACACGTATAATTAAAAAACTATGCATCTCTGCAAAACAAGAGGGGTATTAATCGAAAGGGGAAACCCACCCCTACATAAATAAACCCATTTCAATCCAATTTTCCAGATGTGTAATTCAAAACCCCACCCGCGAGTTGTCCTCCTTGACAAGAACAAGCGTATTTTCTTTCAAGGTGTCTCAAAAGTTATTCCACTTCACCCGGATTTGTAGCTCCGATACATATTCCTTTGACCACCGAGTCCAAAAGTGCTGCTTGGCCTGCTCTATTCGCTGGTAGCGCGACAGTCGGTGTGGCAAAGCTTCATATAATCCCATTTATTTTTTAATTGGTGCGATTTTCTGGCAAAGGAGCATGCGGGATCGCTATTAAATTCATTGGTAATGGCGCGCCAGGCATCTTCCCTCTGCTTAGGTGTAACTTTACCTGAAAAAATGTACATGATTTAACACTTAGTATATGAGTTAAATTTTTTTAAAACAAAAGGTATCATGCCTGTTTGTTTATTTAATAAAATATGTTATTTTTTAACAGATTATTGAGTAAATTCGACTCATCTTCATTGAATTTAGCACTTCGTTGTTTGAAACAAACAAACACAATAAGCTCGGTATATTTTCTATGAAAACGTGAAAAATTAAATAGGTAGGTACATAGGTGCTGAAGATGTTGTACTTACTTTTCCAGCGCAACATTATCTTCAGATATTATTCCATTATACTATTTTAATGCAAAAAAAAACAAACAACTTTAGAAATTATAAACAATTTATTTAGTTTGTTTTTGACAATCATATCACAATATTGAATGCATTGTCTGTCATACAGTCAGCCAATCACGATAGTTTATTTTGAAAGGTATGACAGGTCTTGCCACGTAAAAAAATGGTAATAAAAAGCTCCCTAGCTGAAATGGAAGAGTAAACGTTTTTGACGCCTGGCTACTTTCTATACTGTTACTTTTACAGGAATTTTGTTGGAGCAACAGAAATTTACGAATTCGTAATAGCAAAAGTAATAGTATACGTAAAATGTAAAACGGAATTTGTAAAAAAGCAGATGATTTGGAACAACCGGCCATTAATGTAGTCTACTTTAAGCAACATCAAAAAGGCCACCGAATGAAACTTAAAATTAAAACAAACACAAAAATTGCTAATGTTTCATTATGATTCTTTTGGATTCCCGTACGTACAATTGTTTTCTTAAATTACGCATTATTTCGTAAGCATCTTGCAACTGCATTGTCTTTTCCAAGGCTAGATTTAATCTAAACGTTGTGACCGGAATATTCTCAAACAGTTACAATACCAAAACACGAAAAAACGCGGCAAAACAAAAGATAACTGTCATTTGTTTGGGTTTTTGGCGCGAACGTACTGAATACGCGCGAAGTTCTTATCAGTTTAAACTATCGTTGTCTAAAAATGTCAGATAACGGTTGTGTATCTTCGGCAAATCCCTGTTTAACCTGGATCTCTTCTGATAAGTTGCTAGGGGACTTCAGAAAGGACTCATTCAGGTTTCTATTAGTCAGCTATCATCATTCGTATAAAGTTTGCCTTATGATGTCTCAGCTCCGACTCCGACGAAAACATTATGGAGCCAAAATAGAGTTCCTTTTTAAATTTGTGTTATAGTAATTCAATAAGTATAAATAAATATAAGAAATAAGTAAAAATGCATACTTATTGGGCCATATTCGACATAACAATCTCTAATTTTAAGCCAAAATGTCAAACTTGGAAGCTTTAAAATCAGTTTTTGTCAGCTTTTGAATTGGAACCCTAATTTTACAATAGAGACACTTAAAATTGACGAATATAATGTCGAATCGAGCCCACTAATTATTTAGGATGAATGATAAACTTTAATAATAATAAATAATAAAATCCCCAGACAATCACACCAACTACATGGCCCCAAAGTAGGCAGAGCTTTGATATGGGATACCATTTTTTTTTATATAGGGGGGGAACCTAGAATTTAAATACATAAACGTATAAAATGCGTTTCAAATGAGAATAGGACTGGCTTAGCGCCATATTGTGACGTCATAGCTGTCAATTCGGTTCGGTAGAGTCAGCAAAACAATATTATTTAATTTAGAATTTATTTATATTTAGATATAAAAATTATTCCGCGTTTTCTATTTCATCCATTCCACTTAATGTTGAAAATTATATGACGACATAGCGGTCGTCGTATAATGTTGGCATGGTTTCCCGGCTTTTTCACCATGCATCCTCTTTACTGTCGCGTGTAAATAAAGTGTAAAAACATATTAAATAATAAGACTAAAATAATTAAGTTTTTATTCCTATTAGCTATAATACTCTGATAAACAAAATAAGTAAAATAAACAATTATTTTTACTGAAAAAATATTTTTTTTGTCTGAACGTAATTTGCAAGTGACATTTGACAGATAGAGGTCATTCACATTCATATTCTCATTTGAATCGCATGGTACTGACTTTACTTTGGATCATTTATTTAAAACGGCTAAACATCGTGCGTGGTCTTCAATTAAATTTTTGGCAACCCTATGTATTTGTTGTCTAGCTGTATCACAGACATACCTACATCTAGATTCTGATGTACAACGCAACTGTCATGATTTGTATTGAAACCAAGCGTGCCGACTTTTTACACCTTTTGTGACGTCACCACTGATATTTATTGGAAAACAAACCGATCCAAAGAAACCGATGCCGCCTATTAAAATAAATTATTAAGAACGATATCGATATTGTGAAATCGTTTTCTAACAGACATACTACGCGGGGACTGAATCTAGCAGCGACCAACCTTGACGCTTGGTCGGGGTTCGGACACGCAAAGTACATGCACTTGCGTTGTCTATGTAGATGTATGTCTGTGAGCTGTATCAACATTAGGGCTGCCAATGAATACCAGACGGCTATATAACCTGCGAGCTGTGTTAAGCCAATATTTGCCGTCCAACAAGTAAGCCTACGTGATACGTCTGCCCGGCCGCCCGACCCGGAGCGATCAACGACTCGACACGAAAGCGATACTTCGCTCCATTAACCGAGCTTTATGCTTCATTACCAACTCGCAGATTGCTTTGTTTATAAAAGTGCAATTATAAAATAATGCTTCTACGCGAAGTCACAAGTTAAAGAGCATGAAAAGTTATTTAGGCCGTAAAGTTTTTGAAATATTTTATCAGTAGGTACTATAATTGGGCAATTTCTTATCGCTTTATACTTATATTTTATCCTATATCGAACACTCTTAAAAATCTGAACATATTCAAAGAACATCATAGAACTGTAATATTTACAAAACAAAATACAAGCAAAAAACCCAAGATCACCTTCACAACTTAATCTCGAAAAAAAAAAATCAATAAAAAGTTTTGTATCGTATTAATGCGATGCTTTTGTTTTCAGAGAAGTCATAATTAATAATAAAATGATATTAAATATTTCTGACACCCACACAACATTATCTAGCCCAAATTAAGTTTCTTAAAGAACTTGTGTTATGGATACTAGATAACTGATGGACTTAAGAAATATATAAACATACATATTAAGTAAATACATATTTTTATTATAATAAACTTAAATTAACATATAAACATCCATGACTTGAAGACTAATATCTGTACTCATTGCACAAATATGCGCCGCCGCCGGGATTCGAACCCAGGACCTCTGGCATAGAAGGCAATGTATGTTACCACTACACCAGCCGGTCGTCATATTAACGGTTATATCCTGTTTATTCCTAATTATTATAATGAGCGTATAACTAGCGCTTTCCGAATGAATTCTTTTGATTAGTAGCAAACTGAATTGATATTATTAAACCGAAAGCACGCAATAATCGATGATGATATTAATTATCAATCAGTAAATTATAGAAGAGTCTTGGCAAAATTTTTGCAGTATTCTGGCCGAAAATATCGCGGATAACTTATAAACTATTATATTGTTTAAGATACCGTTATAAAATTATAAATTAACCAAAAAAATAGTTAAAAATTACGTCACTTGTAAGCTTAGTTAACATAGCCTTCTTGAATGAGTTAAAAACAGTTTCGCATCCATTAAAAAGTTAGGGTAAGGTCAGCAATTTATTTATACCAAAAAACATACAAAAACGGTGTTCTTCGTATCACCTTGTATGAAAAATAGCGGACAAATTGAGTTCCGGGTCACCAAATCAAAGGCTGGTGTAATTACGTTGTCGGAAGTGTTGCCAGAATAATTGCGTTTTTTCACAATCGGCGCAGCAGTTGCGTTGCGGCTTACAGTTGCTTTGTCATCTCAGTCGGGGTATTGCGGAATTATACGCGGTCTCGGTTTAGTTAGGTGGGTTACGGTGGTTTGTGAAAGGGCGATCGAAAGCCTTGTTGTTTATGTAAATTTTATAAAATTGCCTCTGTGGGATAGTAGCTGAATTAGCACATCGTACGCGAGAAGCGATTCGATTCCCACTGCTGGACAAATGTTTAAAATATTTGAAGATGTTTGACAGGGGTTTGGATGTTTGTATTATAGGTAAAATACTTAAATACATATACATACATACATAACGTCACGCCTGTATCCCTAATGGGGTAGGCAGAACAACAGAGGCTATAAAACCATCTGATGTCACGTTTGACAAATTTGGGGGTATTATAATGATGGAGAGAGACTTGCAAATACATATATTATATAATATTATTATTTATTATTTAAGTATTCGATCCGTTGTTGTCTGGTTTCCATATTACTACTACGTACACTTGGTGGCTAAATAGCCTCGTCAATTAAAAAAGAAAATGATAGCTTTCAATTGTAATGCTAGGTCGTTAAAAGTTAAGTCAGTGTATATCAGGTATATCAGCGTCACGAAAAGAATTTTCCATCAATGACGTAGTATACTTTTCATTTCTAGAATGTAGTTAAAAGTATATTACTATGATGGGGGCAAAAAATATTCTCACAGTCTAGTAACTGGTGATTAAATGGAGATTAATTTTTAAGATAATGGAAAACTACTTCTGTTTAAACGTTTTTGCTTAAATCTTGACGCAACTTACATACTTACAGCCTTTCTTGTTTGAAGTAGGTATTATTTGTTTTGGGAAATTTATAGACTTGATTAGGTCTTGAACTGATAATGTTGGGCTGGGAACAAAGGAAAAACATAGAAAGTATGAGCTGCTTATGAGTAGAGTCAGTTAAGAGACGGAGGTTTTATTGGCGTTTTTGTGGGCGATAAGCCGACCCATGTCACTGAAATAGTCTCTCTCTATCATTGTAATACCTCCAAATTTGTTAACCGTGACATTAGTTAGGCTTTGTTCTGTTGTTCTGCTACCCCATTAGGGATACAGGCGTGAAGTTATGTAATGTATGTTGATAATGTTCTCTTAAAGTAAAAGTCTTTTAAACTTTAGTTTATCGCGTTAAGTTATATACATTACAACTAGATATTCCGGTGAATTTTAAGGAGTCGCCACAAGTTTAACACAATTAAAACAATTCTTGAAAATGTAGATTAGCCCTAAGTAAAAATATCATGAAATTGATACAAGTTTCTGTGATTGGCGTCTTGTAGAAGTGACAAATCCGAGTGACTCTTAGCTTAGTGATAGATCGCCTCTCGGAGCAATCAACCGCCCGTGAGAAGTCATCACCCACCTAAGTACTATATATTATTATCATTTTTATCTCATTTTATTTTTATTTTAGTGGATACTATCATCCTCAAGACATATATTTGAATGAGCTAGGGAAATATTACTTCTTACGAGAATCATAAATGTGAAAGTTTTGATGGATGTATGTATGTTTGTTCCTCATATGGATGAATTTTGGCATGGTGATACTATACAATCTGGAAAGTACATAGTTTACTTTTATCCCGATATTCCGCTCGGTAAAACTGCTAAAACCGCTTGTTTTGTATAAAAAGCTGGTATTGTTTCGGAACATGATTACCAACTTTGACCTCATCAGTTCTCACCATGAGGTAAGATATAGATAAGAGAGGTCATAGGCGATATTAGAAAGTTATTAATCATAAACCATAGTAAAGCGGCACATCTTTAAGAGGTAGATATTTAAGAAGCGAATGAATATTGCAAATAGTAACGTGTGTGTAAATTAACAAACCCGTTTGCGTTTGTCAACATTAAAAATTAACTCAATTCGTGATCGCTCAACCCAACCTGTATTCACAACATGTTAACAATTTATATCGTAAAACAGAACTCCGCCATATTCTCAGTTTTACCTTGTTAAAGGTTGCTCCAAATCGCATGCAGACTCGATAAGTATCGTATGGGTTTCCGAGGGGTCGTGTTCTTGGAAAATGCCAAGGTACGCTCACACGGAAGTACCCTTTGCCCACGTAACTTACACCCGAATAAAAAATATGAAAGTGACATGCACTGTAGGTAGGCACATTGTAAGTATCAGATGACCGACTTTCGTCTGACATGTGACATAGAAATTCGGCGATTTGTTTGATCACCATAATATGATGAATCAATAGCTTGTAACGGTTCCGTAAACTTAATTTCTATTCAACAGCTTTTTAGTAATAAGGTTTTTTTAATATCGATTTGGGTAAACCTCTTAGGTAGAAAGTGTTATAAAGTTATGTTATGCCGCTTGCTTTTTGTAATTTCAATCACGACATAAACGACTTTGTTGTTTTTGTAGCCGAGTAAATTGAGAAATTTGCGCTAATTTGGGGTTAACTTCAATAAAAGCCAATAAGAAGGCCGCACATTAACGTGTTAGTTGGCACTTAAACCCCACGGGTCGTCGAACTCGATTCTCTTACAATTTCTTCCTGTTAATGCAGATATGTGTTTAACAATCATATTAAATTGATTTTTTCCGGTTGATATTTAAGAAAAACTGAAAGAAAACATTCTGTATAAATCCACAGGCTTTGCAAGTAATTTTCTGCCTTCTGCAATATGTCGACAGAAATTGCACTTGGATCAAGAGAACGCCTTCTAAATCAGTTCGTTGTGCAGTTACTTTCCAATCAGGTTATTCTGGATCAACCATAATGGCCGGTTGCCTGTAGGTCGATAGATTGCTCGCTAGCCTACGGAGAGCCTAGACTTGTTCGTCGGTAAATCTCTGGTGAAGGTTAACGGCGATTTAAGTAACTGCTCGTCTGACAAGAGGCGTGGGACAGCTAGATCCCAAGCGCGGATGACATCAGGCTAGCTCTGATTGCCGCCACACTAATGAGTTCGCGTTTCGAATAACAAGCGCCTCTTGCTCTTCATTTATCATGGAAGATAAGCTTCCATTATTGCGACAGTTCTCAGAGTTTTCCGGTCGTAATATTAAGTGCATTTTTATTGAGCACTTATTCTGAAAGAGGAGTCATTTGCGCAATATGGACAAGTCTGGCGGGGTTGCGGCGCGTCACGCTATTTGTATTGTATGTCGAAGTAATTTAAAGTTTAATGGGGGTGGAACGTCCAGCGTATGATCGATGTGGCTTGTGTCGGGACGGAACGTCGAGACGCACTACATCGCGTCCTACAAGCGAATGTGTGAAGTCAATATGAGCCTCATAAAAGCAACTGCACGAAGTAATTTTGGATTCAGCCAGTCAATGATGTATCTCGACACTGACCTGACATAATAATATGACAGTCTATTAACATCAATTACCAGACTTTTTATTGGCGCCAGTTTTATAACAACCGTATCTTTTTATCTATGTAGAACGTGAACAAGGACCGTGTTTCGAAGACAAGTGTGTCAACGTATTGTCGTACGATCCATTAATCCTGATAATAAATTATAAAATCAATACTTTATCATAGCTATGTTTACTGACAGCAAAGTTGGGCAGACAAAGCGTTTCGAAAGTTCTTTAACCTTTTACATATCTGCACTTTGTTTATTAATTAATTAAAAGTCTAATTTCTATGAAACTTCTCAGCGTTTGTTCGAGGTCGTCGACTGTATTGTTAATTAGAATACCGAACTGTCGTATGGCATTATTCATAATTACAATGTAAATGCAGCTTTGTTGGTGAACGATGTTTGATATCAACACGCGAGTACAAATTGCTTTTTGCGCTCGGAAAAAATAGCGAATGAGTCAACGAGCGGAGTTTTCGGAAAAAGCGTAACAATAAAAGCTACAAATTGCGGAGAACAATGACAGGCGGTAGTTATCTGCATCTACATGAATTCACTTTCTAATGATCTGCGCGCGCCGGCGTAATGGCGGTGAAAGCGCAGGACGCGCGCGCGCACGCATCGATACGAACCCAAAATTATTCGCCGGTTATTCATTTACATGGTCTGCTAATGCTTAACCACCATATTAACTATCTTTTAGTTTATATGTTTTAAGCGTATTCGAAACGAATTTTATTGAATAAATGGTATTTGAAAAGCCATAATAACACAGCAGTTAAGTTAGGTGAGTACTCCGGAAAGGCTTACATGGCGCTGTGGCATCATCACCCCAACTTAAAAAAACTATACCAAATAAAGCCTATAGGCATCTTAATTCTTCCACGCTGGACTGGGAGTGAAAGAAAAGCATAGAATGTGCCAGCTGCTTGTCTTCTCGGGCATACTGTAAGAGTCAGTTAAGGGACAGAGGTCGCCATAACTCAAGCTTATGAAAGCTTACCTTTGGGCTACACGTGTTTTAGTTTTAGTAGTTTATTTACTATGCAAAGAAAATGAAACAAATATAACAAAAAATATCACGACAGCCCATGCGATAACATTTATTTAAATAAAGACCTAACTAACTAATCCACTATCCGCAATAGCAATGTTACTGCCTACTGTCATTTAGAAAATTATCTACATAAGCATATTGTGCTGACGGAAGTGAGTGCCACCGCTACCGCCTGTTTCTATATCTAAGGAAGTGATCTATATACGTCGTATCTGTGAAGATATGTGTTGTGTTTAGTTGCTAAACGATTATCGGCGCCACGCCTGAACTGCTTGTTATCGCTTATCAATCGAGTGCGCGATTCTGATAGTAATATCGATCGATGTTCTCGATAGGCGAGACTGCCTCTGTGTTGTGATAATATCATCAAAAAGAACAAGACGCGGAAAATGAGGCATTGATTTACTTAATGGTTAGGTTAGACATCATCATGAACGGAGTTGGAATCTGAATCAGTACGTCCCGCATGACAGTCGAATACCTACAGCACAGCAGGTACTATATAGTAGATATCTACAGTAAGTCAACTTCATACGAAACGCGAGCTATACCTACGCGGCTCGATCTCGGCATGCGGCAAGTCGCGAGTGTCTGCATACCGAAACAATTGTTGATTGAGCTTTACGATGATATGCGGATTGTTTATAGTTTAAAATGCAATAAGGAATACATCTTTTCGTTGATCTCAATCGAAGCGCATGTATTTTTCGGTCGTTAATTTATAAGACCGATTTGTTATTCAAACGTAAACATGTTTTTTTGACACAATTTACAAAGTATTTTATTGGTTTATATAAAAAAGTGTATTTCCAGTCACAAAACTAAATGGAGGTAAACACAAAGAAGGCAAATGTAAGTTAAGCGCTGAAGGCCTATCAAATGTGAACGGACCGCGGCGCGGCGGTGTAGGCATTTATTTCAAAGATGCGGCCGAGTTGAATTACTGTAGATACATATACTGTGCGTACAGTCTTCTATACAACGTTGTTTCATATGTAGCAGGAATCCAACCTTAAGCTTTTCGGTTCTTCGGCCACTGTGCCGCGGAGGCCAACGTAGTATTTCCAATGCTACTTTTGACTTACATTTTGCTTCTTTTATCTTATAGAACACACCAATGAGCTCATTACTATAATATCAAATAGGTTTAAAGTAAAGAGCATGATTTTTAATTAAAAAAATCATAAAAGTTCAACGATTGTCGTTTTTCACCTAGCCGACCATGACTGGCTCAAAATTTAAAAGCCGTAGAAGACAGAATTTTCGCGACTTCCCAAAGAGGTTATCGTACTGGTCATTGGATTGTCAATTCTAATGATCTGTCACGGAGCATAGTAATAGTGAGGCCCATTCTGCGTAGTCGTCTAAAATGAGCGAACAGTAATTATACGATAGTTGGTGTTAATTGTGCGCATGCGCAGGTCAGCGGCGACTCTGTCTGCGCTGGTCCTTCACCTTCGCGCTCGAATCTGCGATGATTTGATGCTGTGATCTAACCTGGTTACTTGATGTACCGTTTTGACCTCGCCGTGACATTAATTGAAGTCTGCCCTGGATGGTAATTAAAATTTGCGGGTTTTATTTGGCCTGGTTTTGAATGTGTTTTGTTAGTTTTTCTACGTAATCCTTAACGCATCTTGATTGAGGCTTGTCCCAATAATGTTCTACAGTTTGTAAGAAGGGATGGGTGTTAGTCATTATTTTACGCAGAAACGACTTGAGCGATTAAGATAAAATTTCACCATGTTAATATTTTTTTGTTCTTGAAATATGAATTGTATTTTACAAATGATGTTATATCTTAATATAAACTGACCCACCAACTGTGTAGTCTCAGAGTAAGCTTAACTAAGCTCTTACTTAAGAGACCAAGAAGCTGAACTAGGAGATAACGTCGTAGGTACAGAAGGCAGCACATCAAGCGTTACAAATCTGTCACTATGCCCTCGACATTATGTTAAAATTGGTCGGGGAAATTTGACTGGTAATGTAATGCTTATCTGCTGCCTTCTGTACATGCAAAAGACAATAATATAATAATAAGAAAATCCGAGCCAGTGTCTATACTCTGGCAAATAATTAAATGCAGTATCAGAACTGACAGATCGAAATGTCAAATAGAAAAATGATGATACCAGTTAAAAACTTCGTAGTGTAAGTACTGAATGAGAATGATTGAAAACGAACGAGTATTTGTCATACGTTTTGCATAAAATTTTAAAGAAATTTATAAATACCTAATTGAATTTGAGGTGTGCACCTACCATATCTTTAAAGTAAAGTTAATGAAAACAATGAATTACCAAACATACCTTGCACTTTAAAACGGTAACAGTAGAAGTAAAAACGACTTGACAACTTCTTGCTTTTTAAATTCGTTTTGTCGTTAATAATGAAATTTTAAGAATAGTTGCCCTTCGCTAACAGCACCATAAAAAAGAAATATCTTGTAGCCAAAATATTTTTTTCCATACATTACAATATTGTTAACACATTATTTTTATGTTGTTTCCACAAGCATGGTTGTCTGTAAGAAATCGCTTGTCAGCGATAAGACCGCCTAGTAGTTCTTACACAACACACTGTTTTTTTTAAGTCATTTACTATCTGTACTGTATACTTAAGTGTAAATAAATAAATAAAATAAATAAATATTATTATTTGAAATAAAATTGCATTCATTCACTGAAACCACATCACTATTTTTATTCTTCCCGAAAATGGGCACACTGGAACTGTCAATTTACTGCATTGAATTAGTTGCCCGTCGAAATCAAACCTAGGAACTCTGCTGATAGTGCCATTACGCCATTGCGCCATCAAGGCCATCACGCAGACGTAATGTACCTAAATAAACCATACTAAATTGTATAATTATGTACTATATTGCAATAGATTATGCACTTGTCCACCGGAGAACAACGCGTTTGTTACTTGTGTAACAGTTTACGGTATATGAAGTATGGAGAGCCAATTATAGTGTTACGTTTGATAATGTAATGATTATTTATATAAAGTAATAAGGTTTTGATTAGTAGGTAACCGAAATATGTTAGTCGACACTAATATTGGAAATATACTATTCGTGTAGATGTTTGTTTGTGTGAACGTGTTTCATAGAAACAAACTAGTTAAAGTAGGATTTGAGAATTTTGCCAAAATCTTGGGGATGCTTATAGATTATATAAGCTTCTGCCAAATACCAGCTCGAAGCGCTAGACTCTGTTGACCGAAGAGCCCCTAAACTCATAAATAACAACAACCTTACAAATAAAAAATTGCAGACGCTGGAGCATCGTCGTAAGGTTGCTTGTTTGACAGTTTTTCATCGGCTACATTCTGGTGAGTGAGCGAGTGCTCTTTTTGACCAAATTGAACCCACTCCTTTTTCCCGCCGTATATATAGTGGATTTACCAAGAAGTCGAACAAAACGCTTCGATAGTTCCTTTTTGGTACGGACTGCCAAGGTGTGGAACAATCTGCCTGCGTCTGTTTTTCCTGACCACTACAGTCCTGGAACTGGAAGTGTCTAGTGAATAGGTTTCTCGTGGATGGACGTGTAACACCATAGTCTTCATGCGCACTTTCCATCAGGTGGCATTGAAGACAAACGTCCTATACTTCCAATATAAAAAAAATACTAAATCAAGAAATTTCTGTTTTTCTTTAACCGTGAATTTTCAGATGCTTATTGTAAAGCATTTTCTATACTATAGCTGAAGAGTTTGTTTGGTTGAACGCGACAATCTCTGTAACTACCGCACCAGTCTGATTTGAAAAAATATTTTTGCATTTGATAGCTAAACTCTTCGGGAAGGATATGGACCGTATTTTATCCAGAAATTCCTATGGGATTTGAAGTAAAGTAAAACCACGCGAAGCGGATAGTAATTTATAAAATTAAGTCATCAAATAGTATAGTTTCAAGTTAAAATAAGGATTACAACAAAGCTGACAGGCTTTTGACGCCTACGACCTCATTCATTCGTGACCATAGGATTCTGACCAGACACAGAATTATCAAATTAATTAAAACGTCATGAATAAGTTAGTCTCATGAAGTCAGGAAGTAGTTCCCGCAAGGGTTCAACCGGCGGGGGCGGCGGCTCTCTCTTGCACGCAGAACCACTTTCCCAATTACTGTGATGCCGGCGTGGGAGGACAATGAGCACGACCTCGTTGTCTGATCGCGTAATGACGCCTCGATTGCTGGGAGACAGGAGAAATGAGTGGCAGGCTTTTTGTGATAGGTTCATTGTTGGTTTTAGAGTTATTTGCTGTTGGTAGTTGTATTGGGAAACAATAATTGTATGGTGCGGCAAAACTTAGCCAAATTAAGTGTTATTTGCCTAAGGTATTGTTATGAAAGGTTGAAATTTTTATGTCGCATAACTACGTCTACGGACCCGAATGCCGCTTATTACCACGCTGACCCGCTGTTGAGTATGCCGATCATTTTTTTTAAAGTTACCTAGGTTGTTAGGTTTTTACACATATATAATATTAGTAAGATTAACTGATAAATATGAACGAAAACCAATACATCGGCAGACCTTCTTGACCGTGACACTGACGTAAGACCGCCACTGCAGCGCCGGCCGTGACCACTGCTGGGTTATTTATACGCGTCCGGACGGCAACTGGCGGGGTCTCGGCTATACCGAAATAGCTCACATGTTACGACATGATACTATGATCCATTCCATGTTGGCGATAAACGCTCGATGGGTTAATCTGCTTGAAATGAATACACTCGTACTGCTGATGTCATTTCTTGAGTTGGTTACAGCGTCAGTCTAACTTGTGTTCCTGGTTTTATATGTAATTTATTCATACTGCTCATGGTATTCAGATAGATTGATAACAGAAAATAAGAGAATAAGACGGACTTATCGCTGCGGAATGATCTCTTCCAAGCAACCTTGCATTTAGTTTAGTGTTGCGAATAACGTAGTGTGTGTTGCTTTCAGCTGGTGTGTCGTGAAATGTTCAGGCTACATAGTAAGGGTGCTAAAGTATCACTTGCTACCTCTCCTGGTTCCAGGATATGAACTAAAGTAATCTCGGAAGCATAGAGCCGATAAAGAACTCCACACTTTTTTGTTAGAAATATGTATAGTGATGGTCGATTTAAAGTAACAGTAACGTTTTAACTACCTTCACATAAAGCACATTTTTAACCGAATCTTTTATATTTGACTATATTATACATTTTTAACTCGTCGTTTGAATAAACCTGAATATACCTGAATAATCTAAGGAATCGATATCGTCCTTAGGGATATTACCTGGATAAAAAGCATTCTGAGGGTTTATGCAGAATACGGTCTATACGGATTCCGGATAACTAATATTCTCCGAATGTGTTCCGAACTTATTTTGTGAAAGAGTAATATACTTTTAGGTTTATATTATTTAGAAGGATGTCCTATTCTGTTTTAAAAACTGCTACATTGCTAGGTTGCGTCAATATTCCATTGGTTCTTTTTGTTTGATTGAGTAGTTAACTCGCCTGCATCATCCTCACAAACATCAACATTTATTATATCCACCTACTACTATGTATGATTAACAGATTTTTTTAATCCCCGGACAATCAATCACACCAACTACCTGGCCTCAAATTAAGCAAAGCTTATGTTATGAGATACCATGTAGCAAACTAGGGGGGAACCTAGAATATAAAATACACATATAGATAAACGCCAGATCCGGATCATTGTTTTTTTCCTTGCTAAGTGCGAGAATCGAACCCGCCACCACTGGCGTCTGAGGCACATAGGTTTACTCGATCGCCAAAGTGGTCGTCATCATTAGATTGAAAAAGAAATTCATATTTTTGGTTAGTTTTTGTGTTGTTTTGTGCTTTTATTTTCTTCCCCTAAAATACAAGTTCTGACTTTGTTTGGGGGCTTGTAATATATTTGTAAGTTAATAATTGTGGAATGTACAATACAATATTATTTTTATTCGATGAACTAAGAGTTTTCGAAGGATTTGTCGATTGAAACAAACTTTTCTATTTTAGCTCCGGTTTGACTCTAAGGATACCTCCTTATTCATCCTTGACTTCTCTGTAAAACGAACTTATCAAAAGTTCTGGACGAATTTATTTAAGTAGTATTTTTTTCTTATCAAAGCACACTTTGGAGATTTTGAAAGTGAAGTCTTTAAAATTCAAAATTCAAAAACTTTTATTCATTAGGTTTATAAAACACTTAATGAAAGTCAAACGGTAGATGAGGGCTGCGCGACGTGGAGAATCTTGTTGGGGGAGGCCTCTGTCCAGCAGTGTGCGTCTCTCGGCTCACGAAGATAATGATCGCCCATTATCCTTCAATATAGCTACCTACTTCTTTGGCTTTAATTAACGAAATGAAATCAGGACCCTAGGTAGACCGAGAGCACTCTTTATCAAAAGTGCTCTTTATGGGTATAATTTGTGAATAAATTCTTAGTCTCAGGATTCGAAGAAATACGAGAAGTTTATAACTGGATTTCATGGCGTCCATGACGTACTAATAAGGCGACCTCCTTACTAATCATGTTTGGCAGTAAATCAGTGATGTGAAATGGGACACCTCAGGGCTTGAACCCGGAACTGCGTTGAAGGGTTTCTCGTGTGTGGGGCTAGCCTTCGTGGTACCCGCTCACGTCATTCTTGATAGGATTAGTCAGTAGTAATGTGATTCTGTGATGTGATGAGACGAATGATTTTGTTTTTTTTTTCTTTATATGTGACTGGCAGTTTGTTTTTACTTGCACGGTAAATTGTGGAAAAAAACTAACGGCATTGGAGTAAATGAGTTGAGTTGATTTGTAAACAGTAAGTGAAATTGACTATCAAAATCCAAGTCTTAAAATTTCGTTGAATATTTGATCGCTTTGCAGATAACAATACCGTTAATAATCGAATGAAATTATCTACTGCCGAACGAAGATTCTTTTCTAGCTCGTAAGATACTTTTTACCTGACTGCGGCACGCAAAGGAGGGTTATGTTTTCAACGCGTATGTATATATGCTTGTATGTATGTCTGTTTCTTGTTGCATCGTAACTGCTGCATGGATATATTAAAATATAAATTATACGCGATTAATCCGGTTAAAAAGTAGTTTTGTTTAGAGTAAGAAATTTTTTTCAGAGACTAACGACAAGTTTGGCATAGTGATCTCTTAACAACAAATGTTACTGTGGCGCTACTATTATTTATAACAAATATTATTACATACATACATAACTTCACGAATGCTTCTCTTCCCGGGCATACTGTAAAAGTCAGTTAAGGGACGGAGGTGTTAAAGGCGTTTTTGTGGGGGATAGGCTGACCCCTGTCACAACAATAGTCTTTCTCCATCTTTATAATACCTTCAAATTTGTCAATCAAATGTTTCAATTTGTGACATCAGATGGTCCTATAACCTCTGGTGTTCTGCCTACCCCATTAGGGATACAGGCGTGATGTTATGTATGTATGTATGTATGCATGCATTATTTAATCATGAATGAATACCATTAAAGTAAAGACGACTACGCGCTACTACAAAACGTCTTGCAGTACTACGTCGTAGATGTTTTATCAATGAAATGCCACATCGTAGTAGGTATGTTCATCAACAGCGATTATTTGTAAAAAAGTTAGTGGTGCCATATTTTTTTTTGTAGTAAGCAATACTAAAATTAGTTTATATGGTATCGTTCATAACGTTTATATCGCATCAAAGAAAATAACATTTAAGTTTGGCGGGTGACTAAAAAACAACCCTGTATGTATATGTGACGTATAATGACGACCATTTTGGCGATGGGGTAAACTTGTCTGCCTTAGACGCCAGTGGTTGCGGGTTCGATTCCCGCACGGAACAAGAAAAAAAAATGTTCCGTGTCTGGGTGTTTATCTATTTACGTATTTATATGCTAGGTTCCCCCCTAGTTCGCTACATGGTACCCCATATCACAAGCTATGCTTACTTTGGGGCCATGTAGTTGGTGTGATTGTCTGGGGATTTTATTTTATTATTATATGTTACGGTAAGAGTGAATAATTGAAGGTTATTAATAATTATCTTTTATTATTAATAATTACCGAAAGTCTATTACGTTAGATCGACGCACGAAATCACGACAAAATATTCAAAATTTTGCACCGCTTTGCTTCGCTCCTTGCATTAATCTCCTAACCTTACCGGTCCATGTCGGTTCTGTGCAACCAGCCTCAGCCGCTACAGCTCGCATGGTGCCCTCCAATTGATAAAAGTCCTATGGGATGTATATCTTACGGTAAATCTTATCTCCAGCATTATAATACATTTAAATTTTTCAAATGTGACATCCAATGGTTTAATAGCCTCTGGCTATATGACTTTAACCTCGACTTTCGAAAATAATTAATAACTAGCCACCGCGCGCGGTTTTACCCGCGTAACTTATGATCCCGTGGGAATTTCGGGATAAAATATAGCCTATAAGCTTCCTCAAGAGTTGGGCTATCAAATGCAAAAAGAATTTTTCAAATCCCACTTGTAGTTTCTGAGATTAGCGCGTTCAAACAAACAAACAGAAAAACAAACTCTTCAGCTTTATATATTAGTATAGATAATAGATAATTATTAATAATCTTCAATTATTCACTCTTACCGTAACATATACATACATTTCTCTTTGGGGTAGCAGAGACTAGGGAACGCCAATTGCTTCGATCCAGATCTTTCGCTTCCGCCACGTTTATTAAACTTTTCACACATGACGACCACTTTGGCGATAGGGTAAACCTAGCTGCCTCAGGAGCCTGTGGTTGCGGGTTCGATTCCCGCGCGGAATAAGAAACAAAAGCCGGGTCTGGGCGTTTAGCTATATATTTATTTTCTATTCTAGGTTTCCTCCTAGTAGGATAGTATCTCATAACATGAACTTTGCTTACTTTGAGGCCATGTAGATGGTGGTCTGGGGATTTTATTTATAGTGGTGAATGATTTTTTATTGTTTGCAGAAAGGCGAGTTGGCGCGGTGGACGGCGTTCGTGCAGCGCACGGAAGACGCCGCCTGCAGCTCCGAGATGCTGTTCGATAATCTGCACAACTTGATCGGTGAGCTAACATATTGATAATACCATTACACTAATCCATAGGTGGGGAAACGGCCACAACTTCACAGAAGGTCTTTTTTTAACTAATGGAGTATCTAGTATCGTCTCCTGTTCTACTTGAAATAACCTTTGTCAAGCTTCCTTCGGTGATGCATAGTAGATGATTGAATTGCATCATTACTGATATACTATAGTTTGTTAACTATCAAAAATAAATCTTTGGTAATTAAATTTGCTTAATATTTTCGTAAATAGGTATATTTTTCTTAATTTTTCGACTGTTTGTTGAATCATTCCAAATAAGGATCCATAATAACTTACTTTTCCGGATTTTAAAATAGAACTTTAACATGTTGTCAGTATGAGTTGTAGACGGAAGAAAATACAACTAAACATACTGCATTTGATTGCCAATGTGAATAATTTTATCATAATATAACCGATAAGGCTGTATTGAAAATAAAACAATAAGTAATGTACAAAAATAATCGATTTCCTTTGTTTTTCCAAGTAGAATCATTAATACTTAATGGTGCCAAGCTTTATCAAATTTTCCATCTCTCACAATCAAACTGTTTTTAATATTGTTGTATTGTTATAGGGAACTTTAAAACGATATTTTTAAAGGTTCTACGGCCTTCGTGGCCACATAGCTCGAGTGTTCCTTGTGGTATCTGGGGTTCTCAGGTCGATTCCCTAAACGTGCTAATACTAAGCTGGTTCGGGTTTGGGTGTATTCTAGAACGTTCCTAGATCCGCTGTTATCTTTAGAATCCAAGATTATTCCAACTTTCGTTGTAGTTACCTATTGCGAGTTTGGTATAGTGTTTAATTAACGAAAAAAAAACTATTTTTTATACTTGCCAGATATTCTAAGTTAAGATCGATCCAAAGATCGTTGCAGAGCTAAGAACAGTCTTGTTGTTTATCAGGGCAAGACTCATACAATAATAGATGAGTTCGATGCAAGATCGACTATTTCATTGAATAAAGAGATCCACTAATGTAAACAATATTTGCACGCCGCTGTATTCAAAAGACCGTGTATTGAACGCAATACTTGGATTCAGGAGGTTTTAGTTTTAAGTGATGTTTCAATATTTCCATATTCGCATTTGACGTACTCTTTAAAGTTCGAATGGCAAATGAACGTGCTCATGCACACAAATGTTTTCTTGCATTGAACTTGCGACCACTGACGTTTAAGGCAGAAATGTTGTCTTCTACGGTCTTTACCTTGTAATATGCAAAAGTAAGAAAAACAGGAATGTAATTCAGGTAGTGTTGTAAAAATGCTCGAATCGGCGCTAAAACGCTCGAGCGCTGGCTTGAGCGTTTAGATAAAGAAGCTCAATAATAGCGCCGAGCTCGACGCTCGACGAGTATATGAACGTGTCACACATCATAATAAATGCAGAATATCACCTTATATAAAATATCCCCTTGTAAAAAAATAGTCATATTCCCTCATTAAAAAAGATGACGCTTCGACGCTCGAGCCCGCAAAGCCCGAATCTTCAACGCTCGCGAGCCCTATCGCTCAAAAGCGTTGACTCGGCGCTCAACGCTCGACTCAAAACGCTCATATTTCTAACACTAAATTCAGGTAAATTGTGACTCTTCACATTCAGGTTACGATGCGATCGTATAAGAACAGTACAAAGCGGAATCGACTATCAATTAAAGACGTAGTTTCGAGCTAACACTCATGATTTTATTGGTGCGTGTCAATGGAAATAACTGGTACCGTCAAATGTTTCGTGCTCAAATACGGCGAATAGATTTTGAAGAGGTTTGTGACTTTTTTTCCACTGTGGGCAGGTGACGTAAATTTAAAAGAAAATGGTTAGCTAAAAAAATAGTTACTCTAAGCTGAACTAAATTTTATTATGTTTTTTTTTTAAAAATTTTATCTCTCAGATAGATCTTCTGGAGTCTACTATTATATTTATACATTAGGTATTAGTATTAGTATCGACAAACCATATCGCCTTATTATGTTTTACGTATATTGCACTAATGACTAATTAACGCATTTTAATTTGATAAGACTATAAATTTTATTATGTCGATCGTATGATGATCAATATTAGCATGCTAATCCAGCTAACGTATAGGAAAGTAGGTATAGCGCTAACCAAATTTAATCCATTTACTATTCTTATCTCTGACTTGACCGTGTTTTAATGCCTATGCACACATGGCTATAAAGTAAATTTTATAAACTTTAATCCAATCTGTTAACACATTTCCTTCCCCTGTCCAGCGTCGTTTTGTAAATAAAAAAAACGATTCCTTCTTTTTTGCGCAGAATTAACTTGGGGATATTTTTTTTAGTACCTATATGGTAATAAAAAATTGAAGCGATATCTAGAAAAAAATTTTGCAACTTGAATTACTTAAGTCTATGAAAGCCGTATTTCAATCCACCGTGCGTCAAAAAACGTAGTAAGAAAAACCAAGATCTATCTGACTCAGAAAAGCGCCTCAAACTTCCACGAACCGATAGAAAACATAGTAAGAAAACCAGTATCTATGTGACTCCAACTTCACTGCAATCTGTAGTTTCGCGTTTTAGCGCACTGTTACTTCAATAGTATTTTGATAGCTTTCATCTTTTATGACAAATAAGTGCCTGTTTAATCTGTGCCCAGCATCAAAAGCTGTCATCGTTTACATGGCAGGTGACAAGTGTAAATCGTTTGTAGTCTATTCCGGTGAGTTTGTCGACCCGCAGCCTTGACCGCGACGAATCGGTCGCCGGGGCAGGGTCACTACGCCAAGATTAGGATGGGTGAGCTCTTTGGAAATATCGGGGATTTGCGAAGACGTGTTCTGTTTTGTTTTAGTATTGAATAAACACAATTTGTGGCCAGTGATATTTGACGAAATAGGCTGCTTTTGAGCTGTATCACATTATACGGTCACAATATAGTCAAAGTTAGTGTAGTATTTTTCTTAGAAGGAAAAACGATAGGAATATATCTAGGTACGTATATGAAATTTTAGACTTTGAAATAATACTCGAGTTCCCAAGCGGATACTAAACATGTCATATCTACCTGAATGAATAATCTTATCTACATAAAAACCAAATTAAATATAAGGATTTTACGATGTTAGGTATTACCGATATAGTAGGTCAATACACGACAAGAAATGCGTAAATAGGTCAGCGTGTAATCGAAAAGAGTGGTGTCCTTAGGAACTGAGATCACGTCTTGTGAGATGTAAAATGGGATGTAATTTTCTCGTGAAACTCCTTATCCATATTTATGTTTCACGGTTCGGTGGCTTTGGGAAGTTCAGTTCGTTGGAATAATGCTGTAAAATAAGTGCCATCGTAGACGTAGATATTTGAACTGGGCACCTTTTATTTGACCTTGAAAATGTACGCAGATTTAGATAAAATCTTTACGAAAACATTTGTTTGCTTTTTTTTACATAATTTGATAATTGATAATAATTAATTTAGACGACCACTTTGGCAAACCTTAGACGCCAGTGGTTGCGGGTTCGATTCCCGCGCGGAACAAGAAAAAGAAAATGTTCAGTATCTGGGCGTTAATCTATACCTAGTCGGGTCATAAGTTCTGTCAAAACCTCATATTTTTAATTTTCGAATACTGGCCAGAAATACGTTTACTAATTTTAAAAATAGAACGGTTGCGATTGTTGAAAATAAAAAAGAAATTATATTTTATTCATTTTCAAATATGGAGTGGTCGAGTAAAGAAGATAGAATCGCGGTTATCGCGTTGCACCGCTGTGTTTACGCGCCAAAAGAGATTTTCAATATTCTACAAAATTTGAAAATAACGTTACGGTTCGTTTATCGTACTAATAAACGATTCACTGAAGAATCAAGCTTCGAAGATCGTAAAAGATGCGGCCGATCTCGCACAGTTAGGACACCAGCGGTCATCAAAGCAGTGAAGGCGCGAATCCAAAGAAATCCCGTGCGTAAACAAAAAATCCTAGCTCACCAGATGGGGCTAAGCAGAACCACGGTCAAAAGAGTGCTAAATGAAGACCTAGGACTACGAGCTTATCGTAAAAAGACCGGACATTTCTTAAACTAGCGTTTGAAAAAAAAATAGGCTAGAAAGATTCCGCGCTATGTTACGACGAAAATTATTTTTTCGGATGAAACAAATTTTAGCATTGAAGAGATTTATAACAAACAAAACGATAAGGTGTATGCCCACAGTAGTGAAGAAGCGAGCGCGCGTATTCCGAGGGTCCAGCGCGGGCATTACCCTTCCTCATTCATGGTTTGGCTTGGAGTCCCATATTCAGGCATAACTGAGGTGTTTTTCTGTGAAAAAGGTGGGAGAACCAGTGCCGTGGTTTATCAAAATACTGTCCAAACACAGTGGAACTCCTTTCTCCAACAATGTTCAAGAACAGACATTGGACATTCCAACAGGACTCTGCACCGGCTCATAAGGCACGAAGCACGCAAGACTGATTGACCGCCCGCGGAATTGACTTTATCCGGCATGAAGACTGGCCCTCTTCTAGTCCAGACTTAAACCCACTGGACTACAAGATATGGCAATATTTGGAGGAGAAAGTCTGTGCTAAACCTCACCAAAATTTGGAGTCTCTGCGAGCATCTCTGGTTAAAGCAGCGGCAGAAATAGATATGAATGTGGTGCGTGCAGCGATCGATGACTGGCCGCGTAGATTAAGGACATGTGTCCGAAATGGGGGAGGCCATTTCGAACAATGTAATTAAAATTATATTGTAAATTTAATTACCTTTCATTTCATATATAATTTTTAAGTAATTGTCAAAAGGTGTATCATTAATAACATTAAAAGTTTTTGACAGAACTTATGACCCGACTAGGTATGTATATTATAGGTTCCCCCTAGTTCGCTACATGGTATCCCATAACTATGCTTACTTTGAGGCCATGTAGTTGGTGTGATTGTCTGGGCATTTTATTTAATATTTTATTGAAGTGTATTTTTTTACACTCGCGTCGTTTACTTTTCTGCTGTTACCAAATGCCTACAGTTCGTAGGTACTGGTTTTAAGGTTTATAATTATTATTATTTATTATTACTAGCCCTGGGTGTCCCAAAATTGGGCAAAGGCCTCCCTTTTCTCTTTCCATCTTAGGCGATCAGCTGTTTCCGCGGGCCAGTTTGGGCTAAATGCGTCCAGATCATCTTTCCACCGACGGCGTGGTCGTCCGCGACGTCGTTTGGTGTCAGGATGCCACGCAGTTGTTATTTTAGCCCAAAGCTCTTCTGACATTCGACAAACATGACCTGCCCAATCCCATTTAAGCCTGGCAGCTTTCAGGGCGACATCCGTGATATTGGTTTTGGAGCGCAGCGTGGTGTTTCTTACACGGTCAGTTAATTTTACTCCCAATATACTACGCTCCATTGCTCTCTGGCAAACCCTGAGCTTGGACTTTTGATTTTCTGTCAAAGACCAGGTTTGTGCACCATATGTGAGAACGGGGAGTATACACATGTCCATCAATTTCCTTTTATGTACTAGCGGAAGGTTTCCCTTCATAAAGGATTTCAAAGCCCAATAGCTTTTCCACGCGTTTCCTATTCATAAAACTAAATAGTTATTTTGAATACTTTTATGGTTAAAATCAAAACATTTAGAAACTATAGGTAAAAAATACAATATGATCTATCTTTCAAGTTTTCATTAAGATTCATATTCTAAAATCAAACACTTTTAATCTTTCTATAAAACATGAGCTTTAGCCCGCAACTTCGTACACGCATAAACTCAAAAGTCCTATATTTCCCGTTTCCGTGGAAATTTCGGGAAAACCTTCCTTAGTGCAGCCCTACACCCCCTAAGCAATGAATGTTCTAAATGTTAGCTCTCTTAGACCAGTAGTTATGGATGTACGTTGTCTGTCACTCACTCAGTACCTCAATGAGTAACGGAACAGTTTTATACAGGGTTAAAGTTATACATACATAGTTATAAATAACACAAAAAATACAAACAACAAATTTTTGTTCCTCACTCTACATTTTGTAAGAAGTACCTATTATTATTTTGAAGCAGTATTTTACTGGCATACCTATGCTCAAAGACAGAGACTATAATTATATTTAGTATGGGAAAACTAAAATTTTATAAAAACTATTAATTTTAAAAAGTTGTAGAACATAATGTTGTTGGGATTGATGTGGAGAGGCTGCCCGCAAGAAGTGATGCGTTAATTAAAATTAACCCTGTATTATATTGATATTATAAAGATTGCTACAATAATCTATAGTAAATTATTAGTACTATTCTTGTGAATGATAGGTATCTGGTTTATGAATCAGCGCGTCATGTTTATTTGATTTGGTGGTGTCACGTCCTGGAGCAGTGGGCTTTATGGACGCACTGAGGATGCCACGGATTGATGTAAAAAAGTAATAAACATTTAATAAACAACGTCACTTCCTGTTACCGATCGCTCGAATGAAGATCATGCAGATTAAAATTAAAACACTGAAGGTTAAATGAATAAATAAAAATAAAATCAATTGCTCCCATGCTGGACTGGGAGCGAAAGAAAAACGTAGAATGTGCTAGCTGCTTCTCTTCCCGGGCATACTGTAAAAGTCAGTTAAGGGACAGAGGTTCTAAAGGCGTTTTTGTGGGCGATAGGCTGACCCCCTGTCACTACAATAGTCTCTCTCCATCTTTATAATACCTCCAAATTTGTCAAACGTGACATCAGATGGTCTTGTAACCTCTGGTGTTCTGCCTACCCCATAAGGGATACAGGCGTGACGTTATGTATTTATGTAAGATCAAATACCAACTACATGGCCCCAAAGTAAGCATAGCTTGTGTTATGAGATACCATGTAGCAAACTAGGTAAATAAATAAATAAATAGGTTGCATGTAAGATGATCTGAATGAATAATATCGTTCACTCAGGAACCACGCTAGAGTTTTAGGTTTTAACTGGATTTCTATACTGACTCCCTAATTTTCAATACAGTATTTTTCATTCAAAATACAAATTTGGATTTGTTGTCACGGCAACGCTCATACATTTTAAATTGAGATACAATATTGAAATCCCACTATGTATTATACGTTTTTGAGATAGACCGAAAGACAGACATGGAACGTGAAGACGTCTAGACTAGAGAAAAGCCCGCGTGAAAGAGAAACTTTAAATAAATAAATTACACCCACTCAGTCTTGTTATCTGCTTTGTCGTTGTACAGAAGGCAGCACATCAAGCGTGAAAAATCTGTCAAAAAATTACTTAAATCTGAACTTTATGCCCTTGACATTAAGTTCAAATTGGTTGGGGAAATTTGACAGGTAATGTAACGCTTGATCTGCTTTCTGTACCTAAGCAAAGGAAACAGACAAGATAAAGTACGTCGTTCAGTAGGAAGAGAAACAAGCCATTTTTTCAGTTTTGTGAATTTAAGCTCGCATTTTACAACGTTGTGAGCAAAAAGTGATTCTTTTATTTCGTATAATGTACTTTTATATGAAAGGTCAAGAATGCTAAAAATCTATCTTAAATGAGTCTGGTTGAAACTTGGTTTTTGTAATTACTTACTCGATTTTTAAATATAATTAAATAATCTATCGTGAAGTCGTCGTGGCGCCGTGGTTATTGTGTGTATCATATATCATACGTATCACAGATTAAGCAACGCTTGGTGCGGTCGGTGCTTGGATGGGTGACCGCCGACCATTCATTTCTCACGACGACTTCCGTGCTTCGGAGGGCACGTTAAGCAGTCGGTCCCGGGTGCTGTATACTTGTATACAGTAGTCGTTAGGGTTTGTCAGAAGCCAATTTGGCACCCTGAAAATTCTGACATCCACCATCCAGCACTGGGCGAGCTTGGTGGATTATGGCCTATACCTCCTCGTCACCCAAGGGAGAGGCTCTTGCCCTGCAGTGGGCTCATTACAAAGAGTTGTGATGATGATGATCTGATGATGAATCTGATTGAATGCGCTATGTACCAGTAGGTTTTAAAAAATATTTTAGGTCTTCCTAAAAATATAAAGATGAATATATTACATTCGTATAGGTTATATTAGTACAGATTGTGTTAGTATCGATATAAACAGGGGCCAAGATGATGTGACGAATGCGTAACTGTCATTCGTAACATCAGGATGCGGCAATGACTCAGAACACCGCCGTCAGCTGTGGATGGGCTCGTTTGCATAAATCGAATACTTTATGAGCTTATCATCGTTAACATCGTTGGTTAAATCGTGCCCACTTAATTTATTAAGTAGGTAATTTAAACTGTTCAGCCACTGTACGGATATCTACAGTAATTCAACTCGGCCGCATCTTTGAAATAAATGCCTACAGCGCCGCGGTCCGTTCACATGCCGCCCGCCTACAGCATTTAAATTAAATTTGCCTACTTTGTGTTTGCTTACTTTTAGTTTTGTGACTGTAAATATACTTTTTTATATATAAACAAATAAAATAGGTACTTTGTAAATTGAATAGGAAGTGTTAAAAAAAATACGTTTTGTGTAAAAAGAACCATGTCTACGTTTGAATAACAAATCGGTCTTATAAATTAGCGACCGAAATTACTTGCGCCTCGACTGAGACGCACGAAAAGATGTATTATTAAATTTTATTAAACAATCCGCCGAGCGCATGCCGAGGTCGAGCCGCGTAGGAATAGCTCGCGTTTCGTCCGTTTGAATGAAGTTGAATTACTCTAGATATCTGTACTGTGGTTCAGCAGTTCGATTGTAAGAAACAAAAGGCAAAGTTTTGAGGTTGAGCTTGAGCTTTGAGATGGCATTTGTTTTTTAAATTATCTTGTACCGCCGGCAGAGCCGCTGCCATTTGCATTTCTTTTAACTTTTACAAATCCCATGTTATAATCTAAAGACACAGTTTTCTTATACACTAATGGCTTTATTTATTACATGTTTCTTACTACTTATACTACAATCAAGTTATCTGTACATTAATTATGCTATTCACTAATAAATAATAACTTCGAAAGCCTTGTGTCGATGAAATAAAGTGTAATACGTAAAAATGAGACGTATATTTCTTTTATATAAGATTAAATGTATGCCGTGTAGGTGCGTATCATAGACGAAACGGAAAGTGAATCTTGCAGTTTATGAAGTTGACAGATACGTTCCGGTCCTCTTAGTATTCATTTTTAGTATTCATTGACGACCACTTTGGCGATGGGGTAAACCTATCTGCCTCAGACGCCAGTGGTTGCGGGTTCGATCCCCGCACGGAACAAGAAAAAAAAAAAAAGTTCAGTGTCTGGGTGTTTATCTATTTATTTATTTATATTCTAGGTTCCCCCCTAGTTCGCTACATGGTATCCCATAACACAAGCTATGCTTACTTTGGGGCCATGTAGTTGGTGTGATTGTCTGGGGATTTTATTTTATTTTATTTTATTTATATATTTTGCAGCTTGTAGCTTGCATTCAATATTGTGGTGTTTATGTAGGATGCTTGGTACAGCAGTTTTTTTGTAAGTAAAACACCTTTGCCAAAATGAACTTGTTGTAGGTTTTCAGTTGCTCCGATAGTACATATGACACAAGCTATGTGCTTACTTGATGGCTAGTTGACGCTATTATCAACCGGGTTACGCCCCCTGCTAGACAAAGGTTTCCAAGGTTGTCCACAGCCCTTATACAGCGGTTTGTGAATATTTGTCAAAAAAAAAACCTGACAGTTCTATGGAATAGTATAAGTCTATCTATTGTCACAACTTATTTTGAAAATCGAACTTATATTTCCAGCGGAGCAGCGTCGCTGTATTCGCGACGTGAGCGCCAGCGGCGTGCTGAGCCCCGCCCCGCCCCTCCCCGCGCCCGTGTCCCCCCCGCAGTCGCCCGCCCCCTCCCGCACCCCTGTCACCATAGCTTGCAGCACACCTATCGCCAACGACTAGGAAAGAAGAAGAAAGAAAGTCTATGGAGGTACCGACTCACGTATTAATGAAAAGCTTAAGTTGATGTTCATTTGGGTGGACTTCAGATGGGTCGGTTTACAAACATAGATCGTGAAGACCTTAGAATTAAACCTACGAGTGTATATTTCGATTGAATGTAATCTTGGCATTGGTAAGTGCTAGATTGAAGTTATACAAACATAGACAGATATCTTCTGCGAGCACCACTGATTGTAACTAATTAAAACATGTCGTGATACTAAGGATATTTTGTTTGATCAAAGCTTAAAGTGGTCTATGATATCAATATTGCCAGTGATTACTTAACAACACCCCTTTGGTAGAACAAGTGCACAATGCAGTTTTTATAATGTTACAGGAGAGCCTTTTTAAGATATTTTCCATTCAACCTTATAGTCTTTGAACATTATACTAACATTTGTTCTGTTAGTTTTGCTCTAAGTTGTTTGCATGATATACAATATTTATTAATTATCTTGTTTTAATCAATTCTGTTTTAAGAAAGGGGTAAAATTGTGCCCTTGTTATATTCAAGGTGTGATTGGGATATAAACGATTATTATTAATTTTAATAACAACTTTATTTTCTTGCTGTTGAAATACTTACATGTAACAAGCACATATTTTTGTAAAAACCCAGATGACTGCAATATTTTGTAATAGACTTTACGTATTTAAATGTTATAAGAATCTTGCCTCGAATAATAAAATGTTTTTAACAGTTTCATAATCGTGAGCGTTGCTCAAATTATCGGGAATGATCAGTATTGGTGGCTTATGGAAGCGCGTGCGTCACTTCACTTGCAACTATTTTTGTAATTTCGAGAGTGTATCGGATGATTTAATAATAATATAGATCTAAACAGCTAGATAAGTATAGTAATATCGTGCGTAATATCTGCCTTAAATGTGTTCAATGCGTAACATGAGTAGCACACTGCCGTACTTGCATCGAAATATTACGATGATATAGTGAAATTTTATATAATTATATTAATATTTCTCGTTAAAATGTTTAATGAATTCTACTTGTATGTAATGCTAACTTTTTATGAGCCTTTGTGAAAATAAACGCTCTTGGCGCATATAAAAGCCTTGTTTGTTAATAATGTAAGTTTTTTTTTAAATAAACGAATATAGCAACTTTGAACTCTTTCTCAACTGATGTAATGCTGCTGATAATAAGATACGAACAAAAAAAGAACGATGTCTCTATTTAAAAATATCAGCGTAAAGAGTTTTTTTTAAAAAAGGTTGGTAACTCTTGTTTGTAAAAAGAATGTTAAAAAAGTTTATGTCGTAGGTTGCATTAGAACTATATGTCTTATAAATTATTTTCGATCGTTTTATTGAATGTAAGTATGTTCGTTTATACTATAATCTGTACTAACATTTTTTTAAGGATATAATATGCACTGCCAAGTGTTGCTTTATTTGTAATCACATAGATACTTAGTGTTTAAGGTTTAAAATTTGAATTAAATTTAAAGGTGAAAACATAATAATCTTATGTAGCTTATTTTTATTTGTAATATTTTTAAAATACCATAATTGTCGTTAGTGTGAAGCCATTATATGGTTTTTGATCTTTTACCTTTTATAATAGACCTAATATTAAACTTTCCTCGATTTATCGCGATCTGATTGTATAAGCATAGTGTTGTTCTAGTATAATAATATTCTTCATTATGCAATAATTATTATCTTATAGAAAATATAAGTGTTGCCAAATTTTAGGTAGTTTTGGACTAGGATTCCTTGTTGTAACTCTGTAACTTTCTACCTCTTTTGTAATCGGTATGCCTTGCTTCCAAATTATATGCGTTTCTATTTTAGATTATACAAATTTTCGGTATTTCGAAGTTTTATAAATACATTTTTCTAAATATGATATTATGATATACGATTCTTGAGTATGAAGCGGCCAATTTTTATACGCTATTGAAAACCGTTCGCTCGACTTTAACTTGTTACATTAAAATATGGCGTAATTAATCCACAATCGCTGTTCTATTAATTAAACAATTTTTTTTGCTTTGCGATTTCCATTCTGAATTTAAAAAAAAAACGTTTATGAATTGGCGTGCTCTTAAAAATGAAATGCTTTAAATAATCAATGAATGTATGGCAAAGGATGAAAAAATATTTGAAATGTAATAAATTAGATATAGTTGGATATGTTATTTGTAGAAACATTGGGACCTCTTAGAATTGTTGGCAGTTGATGTTGTGTGTGTGAGTAGTCTATTGCAGAAATATCACAATAATCATTATGAAATATCTAAATGTTAATTAGTGCATGTTTCAATGAAATAATTTTATTAGGTTGTGTTATCACTTACATATTTATACATTATATTGCAAATTATCGTTACGATGTTCAAATACCATTTAAGGTGCAAAAGTGCGTTATAAATGTATATTATATGAATTATTATAGTATTGCTATTCTAGCATTTAATACCTAGGCAATTGTGTTCATAATGTATAACAACCGTGTGTTCACTGTTCTTGTAAGCGTTTATATGTCTGCTTGATGATATTTAAACATGTAGTCTATATATCAATGAACCTCGATTATAAGCAACATATGACATTGTCATTTCCATAAATGAACGCATTCCAAAGGTCAAGAGGAAATATTTTGTGAAAATTCTTCTGCGAAGAAATAAAACTAATATTATTGAAATACTGTATTTTTATTTCACATCCTTACACAATGTAATTATATACTAAAGAGTACGCGTACAGGTAAGTCAGACTCTTAGTGGCAAGACGCCTTACAGCAAATTGATTACCAGTCGTCATAATGCTGGCTTTGATATAACTGTGAAGAGCGTGTACCCTAAGGTGCGGGGCAGACGACACACTATTTATATGATCTGTCTACATGGCGCGCATAGTCTGTTGCGTATTTCTCACAGACTAATAAAGTGCATCAGGGATTATCTGTCCCCTACGCTGCACCTATAGCTTAAGAACTTACGCGATGTTACCATTTTTTTAATTTGTTATGTTATAGCAGCTTTAAAAACAATTTAGATCATATAATTACATACAGTGAATTTCATTTTTTGACGTTGAATCTTAAAAAAAAATGGAACAATTACATCATGTACATCAATTAAGTAAAATCATGATAATTCTCTATTTTGAAAACAATTTATTCATTATATTCAAACCAGTACAAATTTAAATATCAAACAGGTTAGATATTACAATTTCATTTATATGCGAATATCAAGTTCGTAAAGTAAGTAGATGGTATGTACAGAAGGCGGCAGATCAAGCGTTACAAATCTGTCAAAAAATTGTAATTGAATCAGAACTCTACGCCCTCAACATTAAGTTAAATAATGGTTGGGGTAATTTGACATTATTCGCAACGCTTGAACTGCTGCCTTCTGTACATCTTCACAGGTTTACAAAGAACTTTTTTCCTCGATGATAGTGTGGGTACACGCTCCTAATAAAAAAAACATTAAAGGGTTACGGTCATAAAAAGACATAATATAAAAAAGAATCTTCGATATAATTGCACATTGGTTCGGAAGCCACGTTACGTTGCGGATACATTAAAATTGTTAAATAAATCGATATTTACAAACGAACTTACATGTATGAATTGTGTATGAACTGTTTAAAATATTTCTGGTTAGGTTTTGTTAACTGTCGAAATCTCACCATCGACCTTCTTCTGTCAATGCTTTGACACAATGTATGATTTTATGATTCAGCCTAGAAACTCACGTCCGGTTTAAAGGTTGGCCTTCCGTTATCATGCTAATATTCAAATCTATTTGATTATTAGTCTTCAATCATCCCATCAATCATCAATATCAGGACATGACAGGACACTCTTGGAAAGCGTTGTACTCTTTTTGAACGAGCGTGGGTCCAGCAGTGATGACGAGGGCATAAACCAGCTATCAAGCTATTCCGTGGCTTGTTGATTGATATCATGATATGTTTTTCTTGGTAGCAAGAAGTGGATTATACTTTATCCTGGCAAATAATTCAATGCAGTAAAATGACAGTTCCAGTGTGCCCACTTTCGGGAAGAAAAAAAATAGTGATGTGGTTTAAGTGAATGAATGTAATAATTTTTTAAAAATAATTTCGTAATGTATGGAAAAATATATTTTGGCTCCCAAGATTTTTCTTTTTTTATGGTGCTGTTAGCGTAGGGCAACTATTCTTGAAATTTCATTTTTAACCACAAAACGAATTTAAAAACCAAGAAGTTATTTTACTTCTACTGTAACCGTTTTAAAGCACAAGGTATGTTTGGTAATTAATTAATTTCATTAAAGTTACTTTAGAGATATAGTACACACCTCAAATTCAATTACCTATTTATAAATTTCTTTAAAATTTTATGCAAAACGAATGACAAATACTCGTTCGTTTTCAATCATTCTCATTCAGTACTTACACTACGAAGTTCATAACTGGTATAATTATTTTTCTATTTGACATTTCGATCTGTCAGTTTACTGCATTGAATTATTTGCCAGAGCGTAAGAAACTATCTAAATAATTTGTGATATGTGAATCATAAAACAGGCCATCCTATAGAAAATCTTACTTCATAAAGTGAGTGGCTTGTTGAATCCGGAACATTTCATTCTGCAGTCGATTGCTCAGTCACTGCTATAGGGAAGCTTTGATAACGGCCCTCTTGAAGCGCGGTGTACGCACCGTATCTACTCCCCGCTCTGCGGGTCTAGCATGCTACCGTCGACAACGATAAATCGGGCGTTTTATCGATATTTTCTTAGAATATGGTATTTAAGATTGTGACATATTTGGTTCTGTGGTCTTAATCATGGTATCAAATCGAGTAATTCTATCTATTAAGGTGTGCATATTAGCTTACATAATAGGATAAAATAACAAAATAATATTTATCTTGTCGATTCGACTATTTATCGATGGTTGCATGCTAGCCCTGCAGGTATCGCTAGCGAACTTCGCCGATGTGAGCAAGCGCAAATACGTCTAATAGGTTTATTTTTCAAAAATTACAACTATTCAAAAGTTATTCTTCCACAATCGGTTAAGAGGAGTACCTACGCTTTATGTTTTTATGTATCTATCTTTTACATGAATCCATGTTGGCGTTTCCTAGCAATATCCGTTTGATATTGTAAGTTAGTGTTATGTTTGTGAATCATTTTTCTATCTTTACACATCGGTTGGTTTAATGTTCAATTTATGAGAATATTTTTTTTGGTCATAACATATACTGGGTTTATAATTGTTAAAGTATAAATCACTGCATCCTCGTCTTAATACCGGGCCAGCGGAAAATTAACCTGTGCGTCTTGCGGACGTGATATCGGGCATAAACGTTATTGATGGCAAATGTGCTTGGGATGTAGCAAGTAAATTCTTAGAAAAGCGCGGATTACTGAACTTGTGCTTAATACAACGCTGTTTTGAGCATTATTTGTTGGTAACTGTTATTGTGGTGAAATCTGTTATAAAATAGAAAGATCATGATAGAATCATTCTGCACAACCTAGAGCGAATCTTTTAAAATACTTGGAATAATAACTAAACATGACTACTGCTAAATGGAGTTGTTGTAAATAAATATGGTGGAAAGTTGAGATGGACAAATAAGACGAAATTTGAAATTTGCCACAGACGATAATCATTTCGTTTTTAAATCGTCTTGAAAGATGCTTACGCATTTCTAATATGGAATCAACACATTCCTTAGAGATATCTTTTCATTTCAATTTTCCACCATTAAGTCCATTGAATATTTTACAATTCTATGCAAGTAATGAGCACCTATGGAATTATCAGTTTGTGAACAAAGTCCAAATAAAAATGAAAATATAAAATGTATGTTTATATTTTAATATTGGACCAGTCTACAAACTAAGAAGTTTTATAGTAATTATTATAAGAATTCGTTTTAAATGGTTACTATGACAATAATACTGCATATCGGCCATCTGTTTTAATCTTGCTTATTCTATTTCGGCTTAACGCCATCTTCAAAAAGGTCTTTATAAATAATTCCCTTACTCTATATTTACACTTAACTTCTTATTTAAGGCACCATTAATAAACTAATAAAATTAAAGTTTAATGGAATGTAGAAATCTTATAAGTAATTTAATTAGTAAATCGTCACATTTTTAAATAAATCAAGTCTTGAATTATTTCTAAATTATATAAATTCAGTCGAAGCGTATAAATTCTTGAATAATTAACGTACTATTTTCTCTTTATATAAAAAATAAGTGAGTACCTAAGTACTTACATTTAAAATGACCTACATTCAAACTTATTTTTTTCAATAACGTTACATTAAATTACGTAAGTATCTAATGAAGTTAATAGAAATATCGTAAAACTTAATACTTTCCTATACGAAAATATGTTAAAGGAAATCTATAACTACCTTGCTAAGCGCAACAGCGGTGCCTCAAAATACTCGTATAGTGGGCTATGTCGCCGGATAACTAAAAAAGTACGCATTCAATGGAAAAAACCAAACATGAACCAAAAAATATCCTTAGAATGTTTTCTCTGTTTTTTTTTACTCGTTGAGATACCCTTTTGCGCTTATCAAGGCAGTACAGGAGCTTGTTTGAGTTTTTCTTCTCACTAGTAATAAGTATGAGAACAATATGTCGAGACAAATGGGCTTGATTCGACATTAGCTTCGCTAAATTTTAAGTATTTCTAATGTCAAATTAGAACGCTCCAAATTCAAAATTTTACAAAAAAAGCTACAAAAACTGATTTTGAAGCTTCTAAGTTTGACATTGGAGGAATTTAGAGATTGTCATGTCGAATATGCAGTGCGAGTGTGAGTGCGAGCACAGAACTTTATCGACTCGTATGCATACGAATGCTCGTTATATGGAGACGGTTGCACATTGTAATTTATTTATTTTACTGTTATTTATCAATACAACATTTTCACTAACATTTAAAATGGTTAAAAGGGTCACATTTATTTAAGCTTGCCGTACGGCAATGGGTAGATTTAAGTTATTGCTGTAGTTACAATAAATGAGTTAACTTTGTTATTAATAATAATGTTATTTCCAGAAACAAAGTATTATTCTCATCTTTTAAGTCTTTAAGTCTAAATGTAACAATTTATTTTTTAAACAAAGAGTTTTGATTTTGCTACCAAATAGACTCCATATTATACGGACTTTCAACATACGAATCGATAAAGTTCTGTGCGCTGGCATAGTGTGTTCAGGCAAGCGCGGGCGCGGGCAGCGGCGCGGGCGGCGCGGGGGGCGCGGGGGGCGCGGGCGGCGGCGGGTGCAGGCGGGACGGCGGCGCCGGCGCAGCTAGCACGCGGTGCGGGACCGCCACCGTGCGTCCGTTGATCTGGAAACATTGGCTATGGCTCAGGCAATGGGGCAGTTTTATATGCGAAATCTGTCAATTCGTGCATGAAAATGTATCAGCTTTGTATTTTTAATAAAAAACTCCTTATTTTCCGAATTAAATAAATCAAATACCTGCACACTAAGTCGTCCGTGCGGCGCGGCTCCAATGCATAACACGTGGTCGCCGCTGCGCAGGCGCACGGCGTCGTCGTGCCAGTCGCGCGCCACGCGCCGCGTCTGCGGGTATCCGAGCTTCACGCCGCCCCACACTGTGTACGCTCGCGGCGGCGGCAGCGGCGGGGGGCGCTCCAAGTCCAAACCAAACAGCGAGCACGTGTTCTTGACGAGCGCGGCCTTGTCGGGCGGCGGCGTGCCGGCGATGGGCGCGGGGCGCGGGCGCGGGGCGCGGCGCGCGCGGTGCCGCCGCCACGCCGCCTGCACGCAGCGCGCCGCCGCCTCGCGCCGCGCGCGCCGCATGCGCTCCAGCACCTGCAGGCAACGACACGTAATTTGTAATTATGTGCAATGCAGATCTTTTTATTTTTTGTAGGTAGTCAAGATTAGCGTTATATTATCTACGGGTCGCTCAGATGAGCCTTTATAGGTATACCTACCTATAAAGGCTCATCTGAGCGACCTATTTGTACAGAGCATTAGCATTCAAGTTTCTTAAAATAGCTTTAGCATTTTCATGAGGACAGATAAAACTTAATTAGCCCGAACGCTCTGATGAACTTTGAAATCCAGTATGAAAGGTTATCAGTAGGTTATGTTTCACAAAAAAAAACCGCCAGCATCAGATATTATAGGTGATATACACCAAAGAATAAATCAATTCTGACCTGTCGCATTCCCTCCGAAAGGAACACATGTCTTTTGCCAACCGCCCAGCGCACAGCCGCAGGCGAAGCGGGTGCGAGCGGGGCGGCGGCGGCGCACGCGGCCCGCAATACAGCTCCACAGGCCCCCGCGTCCCCCGCCCCGCTGCCCGCCCCGCCGCCCGCCGCGCCGCCCGCCCGCCCCGCCACGCCGCGCCGCCACAGCGCGCGGTACCGCGTCAGGAAGGCGCGGAAGCGCATGCGATGCGGGTAGCCGCTTGCCATCAGTTGCGCTGTTTCTAGCACTTGTAATGCACGGACCTGAAACGGTTTAGAATTGTTGGCATTGGAATTGTCCGTTTAGCTTAGATGTTCGTGTATGGTCTGCTTGGTGGTAGGATCCCGTGAGGGTCCGACTGGCTAGCGACCACCCTTCATATAAAATCTGCCGCCAAGTATTACTGCTACGGGCGGTGATGTGTTCCAGCAATATTTAAGAAAAGTACAAAGTCGGCACGCTTGGTTTCAATTCAAATCGGGACATTTGCGTTATCTATGTATAGGGTCTTTCAATACGGACGGGTGAAAGTACCATTCATGCCATTTTGTTTTGAATATGATATCATTCAACTGTCCGCCGCGTCTTCGAATGGTGGCACAAATCTGGGAGGTTCAATTTTCAACAGACAGACAACAAACAACAGGCAGATCTATTTTAATCCAATTTTTGAAGCCTAAATTGAACCATATGGCTATGAAATTTTACTGTGGGGGTTTTTGAAGTCTCCAATGACCAATAAGCCGCAATAAGCTGATACCTTTAGAGTCGACATAACCTAGGCCATCACTCAACTTCAGTAGAATTAATTCAGCGGATTCATTGAAAATTGGACTTCCCAGATCCGTGCGAAATTGCGGCGGACCTTTGAATTGTTATATTCAAAACAAAGTGGTATGAGTTTCATGCCACACGTTTTTTTTTTCAAACATCTAAAAGAATAATTTCGTTAATATCTCACACACAGCCTGTTTAATTCCGTTTTGAAATCGACCCGTCCATATTAAAAGACCCTATGGATGTATGTCTGTGGCAAAAAAGGACGAAAAAGTGGAATTTTCTTGAAAAATCACAAAAGTGGTAATATCTCGTAAACCAGAGAACTTATACTTAACCTGTTTTTATGTTATCTGATAGGTCTAAAGTCCATCCATATATCTCCAGTACGTTTCCGTGACAGCCTGTATAGGTACTTTAATTCATGATAGCGAAGTGCCTGAGGAACAAGGCACATTGCGAGACCGACCTGCCTGGCCACGGTGCTGCGGTCGAACAGCATGGGCGTCTCGGCGGCGTTGGCGCGCAGGCAGCGCACGAAGTGCGGGCGCGCGTGCACCAGCGTGCGCAGCAGGTTGTCGAGGCGCGTGTGGAAGTCCTGCGTCAGCGTGGAGCCGTCGCCGCCGCCCGCCGGGCCCGGCCACGCGCGCAGCCACGCGCCCGCCGCGCCGCCGCCCGCCGCCAGCGCCTGCGCACGCAACAGGTGCAGGTTAAAGCTAAAGCCTATAGCTACATGACACAGATATACAGGGCTGTTTTCTGGTCACCGCCCAAATTTTGTTTTAAATAAATAAATAAATTCTTTATTGTAAACCAACAGCATAAAAAAGAAAGTAAAAAAGGTACATTTTAATTCAGTATTGGGACAAAGGCGGCCTTATCGCTGTAGAGCGATTTCTTCCAAACAACCGAGTCTTGACAGTATTAGGTAGTGGGAATAGGATGGGCGTTGGGACACAAGCTATAAAAATAGACTTTATACAAATAATTACATAGACATACCTACGTATTACTAACAAATACATACAAATTGTAATATTACATACAAATACATTAAAATAATACATATACCTACATAAGTTCTAATAATACATACACATTACATATATAAATATTGATAATCACAATGAGATCGTTATGATGAACAATATTTCAATAATTTACTCAATATAAAATAAAAATAAAATCCCCAGACAACTACATGGCCCCAAAGTAAGCGTAGCTTGTGTCTAGGGGGAACCTAGACTATAAATACATAAATAGATAAACACCCAGACACGAAATTTTTTTTTTCTTATTCCGTGCGTGAATCGAACCCTCAACCACTGGCGTCGGAGGCAGATAGGTTTACCCCATCGCCAAAGTGGTCGGATTTTCTATCATTTACAGAAAAAGAAATGTATTATTTTTTACAAGAAAACTAATATATTCGCTACCATGTTAAGCAAAGCGTGGTCACTCTTAATTATGAATGAAACTATTAAAATAAAGACGACCACGCGCTACTACACAACATCTTGTAATAGGCAGTAGGTACGTTCTTCAACATCAACTATTTGTAAAAAAGTTTGTGGTGTCATATTTTTATTTTCTTATTATTGAGCGATACTAAAACAAATATGCTCGTACGTTTATATCGTATCAAAGATAATATTTTTTTTTAATTTGGCTGGTGACTACAAAAACCCTGTAGGTTAGTATGGAGAGACGTGTTAGTAAGGTGAGATGCAAGGTCGTGATGGTTGTTACTGGACAATTACACTTTTTAAACACATAATATTCTAGCAATATTTCGTGAACACTTTCTTTAATAAACCCGTGTTTTGTCTTCTGCGACGTCATCTTACCATCAAACGTGGGTTTAGTTGTTATAAATAACAAAGATAACCTTCGTGAACGATGGTAATTAATTGATTCATGCATTGTGTGATTTTAATATGTTCATACAGACTTTTCTTGGCAATTATGATAGCAGAATCTTGTGCAAAATCATATGTTTTTCTTAGGTAAGAAGGAAAATTTAGACTAGACTTTCAAGGTGTCTTTATCAAGGTGACCTAATCGATGTTAGGATATTCAGGATCAGCCAAAAGATTACTACGACAAAACCTTACAGCTTATTATATAGTTTGGAATATGAAAGTCGACGAAATAATTTAGGGGTTAGTGATATTTTTTTTCTTAAGAATCTCACCTTAAGTTCAGCTCCGAACAAATGCGTAACGAATCCAAAATCACAAGTCTGCGGGTCAAATGCAGCGACAATATAATCAGCGAGCGCGTCGCGATTAGCGTCTAAGAAGTCGCTCGCGTCATACAGCACGTCGCCCGCGAAGTGCCGCACCGTGAAGCGGCGCGCGTGCGGAGCCGCGCGCGGCGCCGGCAACCGCGGGTGCGCGCGGTGCGCCGCTCGAACACGCGACACGTACTGCTCCGGTGAACGTCTCGCCAAGCTCTCCGCGTCTAACAGAGCCAGTAATCCACCTCGTAGCGACGATACTAAGTCGATACACGGCACGTTGTCGGCGTAGTCCGCGTGTGGCGCGGGCGCGACGCCCTCCTCGCGGCACGACTCGAGCGCGGACTTGAAGACGTGCGTGTTGTAGAAGTGCTGCATGGTCTCGGCGCAGAGGTTGGCGCACAGGTGCTCGAGGCGCGAGGGCGCGGCGTCCTCGAAGCCGAACATGTCGAGGATGCCGACGAAGCCGTCCGTGGCGTGGCGCACGGCGTCCTGCAGCGCCGCCATGGACGCGCCGCGCCGCGCGCCGCCCGCGCCGCCCGCCGCCGACCGCGACAGCGCGTCCTGCCGCACGAAACATTATTACATTACATAATCACTTCTTTTTGTTGCATCGTGTATAAAATATTAGGTTGTAGTTACCAGTGTTTGAGTGTACACAATATCATTACTCCTTTTAACAGTTCAGAACTGTTCTTTTTTTATTTTACGTAAATAATAACCTGATTATGAACCGAGTCCGTAGAGTCACTAGACAACGTGCCCAGTGTAGACGCAAGTCTCTTGAGCGAGTTAGCACGTCGCACGATAGTGGCCACGGTGCGGCAGTAGAGGGCGCGGGCGAGAGCGTCGCGGGCGGCCGCTGCGCCCGCAGCCGACGCCGCGCCCGTCGCGCAACCGCCCGCACGCGCGGCGCCGCGCGACGCGAGCCCGCGCAGCAGCGCGCCCGCTTGCACGCCCAGAAGCGCTGAGACGCGGCCCAGCTCCTGCACACATACAATTGTTTATTTATGTGTCACAGTTCTGCAGTGCGATCACAGGACTTCATCGACACACTAGGAGAGCATACTCATAATCGAAAGAATTCCGTGGTAGTGCTCGTACTTTTAGGTGTGGAGTTGAATATAATAGATTCTAGTAGAAGCTGGCTGAGGACAGCAAGGATTAACCTAAGTTAAGAACCCTTGGTGAGGCCTATGTTCAATAGTAGACGTCTCCCGGTTTAAAATGATGAATAGGTTTCCATGGGTGGACGTACAACACCCTAGTCCTCATGTTAACTTTCCATCAGGTGGCGTGGGGGACAAACTATCCACACTTAACATGTAAGTAAAATATGCAAAAACTTCATCATGATTTGCGAGCCCACGGCAAGGCTGGGCTAAAACGACTTTAAGCGGACGCGGGTGCACTTCTATGTAAAAAAGCGTGCGCAGGGATACGCGCGGGTCACCCTTTCGCCAATCTTATCAATCATAATTTTAAGCGCGTTCTACTTTTAAAACCTACTTCTCCCACAGGCTCAGGCCCGTCGCTACCAGCGCGGAAGTTCAGATTCCCCAACAGTAAGACCGCAGCCAGCACTCGCGCCACGTCCAGGCACGGGATGCCGAGCACGCCGAGGCACGCGCGCCACGCCGCCCAGCGCGCGCCGTCCTCGCCGCCGCCCGCGCCGCTCGCGCCGCTCGCGCCGCCCGACGTCGCGCCGCCCGCCCACAGATACCTGGGTAAGGAAGCCATTTTAATATTGTGTCTGCTACAACAAATGTAGGAGATTTCAAAAAAGAGAACATAACTTAATATGTCAAATCAACAATTACGTGTTTTTAACTGTTTCGTTAACAAGAAGGAATCGAACGGAAGGAATGCTATTACTATGTTTTTGCTACAATTTCTGCTTCAACATCAACTTTTCAGTAAATTGTTAATGTATTAGCGGAAGTAAATTAATGATTCATCATCATCACAACTCCGTGTAATGAGTCCACTGCAGGGTTATGTATGAGTCTCTCATCTGGGTGACGAGGAGGTTTAGGCCGTAATCCACCAAGCTGGCCCAGTGCTGGTTGGTGGATGTCAGAATTTTCAGGGTACCGAAATGGCTTTTGACAAACCCTAACGACTACTGTATACAAGTATACTACTGTATATAAACATTAACAATTACGTGTTTTTTGCTAGATATTAATTGGTGCTTGCAGGTGGGGTATAAAAATCTGTTAATAAATGTGTAAAAAATGTGTTAAAAAGGTCCATTGAGAACTGACTAAATAAAAGGTGTTGTGTCTTAGACTCCTACAAATATGATTTATTTTACTATTTTATAAATGTGAGAGTATGGATGTATGCATGCATGTTTGTTCCTCAATCACGGCTTATCGGATTTGGATGACTTTTCAAACCGATTTACCTTATAAAGAGCCAGGTCTTTCCTAAATCTTCTTCACTTACCATCATGTAAAATTTAGATCAAAACCGGTTTAGTCATCGCCGACCATTTTGGCGATGGGGTAAACTTGTCTGCCTCAGACGCCAGTGGTTGCGGGTTCAATTCCCGCACGGAACAAGAAAAAAAAATGATTTCCGTGTCTGGGTGTTTATCTTTTTATGTATTTACATTCTAGGTTCCCCCTAGTTCGCTACATGGTATCCCATTACACAAGCTATGCTTACTTTGGGGCCATGTGGTATGTGCGATTGTCTGGGGATTTTATTTATAAAAAATATCAATCTTCTATAGAGTTGGTGCATTTGTGTCAGATATTTGTATCAGGAAACTTCATATAATGATATTCACAATAACAAAACAAAGAAATAACAATTTAGGCGGCTTTACCGCTTTAAGCGATTTCTACCAGGCAACCGAAAATACATACATAATAAATGTCGTTTAGCCTTGGTGCAGTTGTGTCAGATACATAATAAATGGTGAAACCATTGCAATCTTACCAATATTATAAATGTGATAGTTTGGATTTATGGATGTTTGTTCCTCAATCACGGGAGAACGGCTCAACGGATATGATGAATTTTGGCATAGAGATAGTGTACAGTCTAGAATAGAACAAAAGCTACTTTGTGTCCCGAAATTCCCGCGGGATTCGACATTGCACGGATAGAACCGTTCGCACCAACTAGTGGAAACATAAACAAAAAGGGTCAGCGCTCACTTGAGATCCTGCGCATGGTAATGATCGAGATGCAGCTGCGCCCGCTCGTCCGGCGCCAGGCCGGCCAGCATGTGGTAGAAGATGTGGAAGTTGCGCTCGCCGGCCGGCGGCCGCACCACGCGCGTCGGCTCCAGGAAGTAGCAGTGGATCTTGGTGCGGTACAGCGCGCCGTCCGTCACTTGCACCTCGATGAAGTTGCCCTGAATACAACAATGCTTTGCTTTAGGGTCAACGCAGCATACCGTACGCGCGTACGGCACGTGTGACGCAATTTCGCTAGTAAAATTTCATTAGAGTGCTTGTACAATCGTGACAATGGAATAATTATCATCTTACTATTTGGCTAAACTTCGATTAAAAGCGAAAGAAATATTGAAATGATAAAAAGGTAACGGAGACTTATTAAATGACTTACCTATTGTGTTAATTACATAACTTTATTCTATCCTTTTATGGTTGGACATATTGTTCAACATATACAGGGTTAATTTTAATTAACGCATCACCTCTTGCGGGTAACCTCTCCATTTCAATCCCAACAACATTTGTTCTACGACTTTTTATAAATCTTGATAAATAACACAAAAAAAAAATTTAAAAAAAATTTGCTGCTTACTCTACATTTTTGCATACCTACGCTCAGAGTTAATAGAGTTACGCCTAGGCTGTAAATATTTTTTGTATGAAAAAACTAAAATTTTGAAAACCTTTAATTTTAAAAAGTTGTAGAACTTATTATGTCGGGATTGATGTGGAGAGCCTGCATGCAAGAGGTGATACGCTAATTAAAATTAACCTTGTATTCACGCAGCGCCATCTAGCCCTAAACTAAACCTTGTTGTATAATAGGTAGGTACTAGACAACGCATACACATACATATACTTTATTTTCGTAAATGTACATGTCATACATCATATACCCAGATCAATGCAAACAAACATGTAATATGCACACTTTATACTTTAAAATAAATAAATTGTGAGGATGGATTGTTGGATGTTTGTCACTATTTCACGAAAAGGCATAAATAATGAAATTTTGCATCCATGTACAACCAGGGCTGCCAACTTTTTTTTGTAGAAATAAATTATATTTGAGCTTGAAAAGAATATCAAACAGTATTTTGGAAAACTAAACAGTATTCCAAACTAACAGTAACAATTTATTTAATGTTTTTAACACATATTTTTAGAGCTTCTCGCACAAATTATTAATTTCAGTCTAGCACATAAATTGTTTAGCATTTTATGCTGAAAACAGTATTTTGTATACTTTATTTTTGTTCAACAGTAAAAAGTATAGTGTAGTAAAAACTGTTTTTAACAGTATGGTTGGTAACCCTAGTTACAGCATAGCCTAAAATATCGCATAGGAAATATTTTATCCTGTTTCCAGGTCACTCGTGTAAACTAATTCCCAAAATAGTTTTATACAACTTTGTAACCAGAAATCTATGTAAGCTAGGCTCATATAGAGTTTTTTAAACGAATTTGATCGAAGTGTCTAGATCTTCATAACTCAGCTTAAGAAAGCATCAGTTGTGATAGAAAAATAATCTATATAATAGCTTGCATTTATTAGTTTCCAAGCTTTACTTTACTGTGAAAGCCACTTTATTTACCATACAGCCGCAATATCTTAAATTAACTAGTAAAATTTATTAAATCTTGACTGAAAAAGAGTGCCAAGAGTTTTTTTCCGCCGGCTTTTTTTGTCTCTTGGTCTACTGTAATATCTTATTCAATAACTATCAACACCTTGTTAAAGCCAAAGTACAAAATTGTGACCTCATTAAGCGGCCATTCGATGGTCTTATGATGAATAATGTTTTTTTATTTTTTCATTTTTTTAACATAATAGTGAGATGATAAAAGAGCAGAAATTATAACAAAAAAAAACCAAGTGAACTTACGATCCTCGTAGAATTAGAGTTGTGAGTGGTGTGCGCGGTGCCGAGCGCGCGCAGCACGGTGAAGGCGGCGGCGAGGTGCTTGTAGGCGTCCGTCTCCGGCCCGCCGCCCGCCTCGTCGAACAGCCGCCGCAGCAGCTCCATGGCCGCGTGCGTCTTGCCGGACCCCGACACGCCTGAACGACAACATACAGTTTAAGGTAAGCGCACACTATACCGGGCCGCATCGCATCGCGAAAATCCGCGTGCGAGCCACTCATACATTTTATATGAAGTATCGCACACTTCATATACACTATACTTCACTATACTTCGGGCGGGGCGGGTCGAATTTCATATAAAATGTATGTGATTGCGGCAGGCGGATTATTAAGATTCCATTTAGATTTAGATCCCAATTTTGAAGCCTACTCATACTTCAAGTCAGCGTGGTTCAGTAGTTCCTGTGTATATCATTCGATAATGTAGGTTTAGGAACATTCGACGAGGCTATACATATTTTCTTCCCTAAAGTGGATACACTGGAACTTTCATTTTATTGCATTGAATTATTTTCCAGGGTAAAGGTCTGGCCACTCAGGGCTGGCATAGAATATCCCTAAAGATGAGCGTGTCGTAAATGAGACTAATCCGAGTGACCCTTGAGACTTGCTGGAACTCTTCAGGGCCCGCCTGAGTAGTGACCACTCTTCATATAAAATCTGCCCTCAAATATTATCGCTCCGACGATGATGTTTTATGAACAACTAGTTACTTCCTAAGCCTATCCTCTCTTACCATTAGATAATATTGTGTGTAGACGTTGATTTAGCCGCCAATAGAGTCTGCATCTAGTTGTCCAATGGCAAAGAATACCTAGAGGTTCAATTTGTTCAGAAATCTTTCTTGAGCCTTGATCCAGCATAGATTGCCTGTCAATTTTTATAGATAACTGTCAAACTGTCATCTAAACCCAAGAAGAGTACAGTTCAAGCATACTCATAAGTAATTAGTTACCTATCCTTGCCTTTTTTATCATTGAATGAACCTGCGTTTGATCACCATCTCGCCTGGTGGCAGATGAGGTCGAAGGAAGCACACGGGTTGGTGAGGGAAACGGCACATATTCGGCAGCCGACTCTTTCTTAGTTGTGTCAACTTTTATCATTTTTATTAGTAAAGTCGTTAAAATTGATAAGGTTCTTACCGGACAGTATGATGGCCTGCGGGTACCCGGTGTCCGCCTGGTGGCGCACGGCGTCGCGCACGAGCCGCGCGAGCTCGGGCCGCTGCGCGCGCGCCGCCGTCGGCGTCAACGCGTTGTTCGTGTCCGTGTACGGGTTCAGTGCCACGAGGATTGGCCCTATTGATGTCTGTGGATATACAAAAAATAGTGAATTCAGTCGTAGTCTTAAATTTTTAGGTTTCATAAATTATATTTAGATTTTAAACATTCGCCGTAAATTAGCTTTAAGACAAACAATAAGCAGTAATTTTAATAAAAAAAAAATTCATATGTAAAACCACTGCAGTGTTTTTTTTTTGGAATAAACATTTATTATTATTATATTGTATTATTAAACGAAAGCCGTTTAAAACAGGATTTTATTGTGTTTAATTACTAAATACGTTACGGGCAGTCCTAGGAGATACCGGAAATCTAGGTTTACCTGGCGGATTAATAAGGCCGCGCGAAGCGATCAATACAACTCCGACGTGGCGGTCATCATAACTATTATTATATCATGTCAGGGTTGTGTTGACCTCGCTTTACATTTATAAAGTGATTTATAACTAATCTCGTCATGTCATTGTTGCGCCGTGGTTACTGTGCATGTCAAGCGATATCGCAGGTTAAGCGCGCTCGGCGCGGCCGGTATTAGGATGGATGACCGCCAATCATTTATTACTCACGACAACTTCCGTGCTTCCGAGGGCACGTTAAGCTGTCGGTCCCGGGTGCTGTATACTTGTGTACAGTAGTCGTTAGGGTTTGTCAGAAACCAATTCGGTCTGAAAAAACCTTAGAATTCTGACATTCTTGGTGGATTACGGCCTAAATCTCCTCGTCACCCATAGGAGAGACTCATAGCGGGCTCATTATATGGATTTGTGATGATGATGAAAACAAACTCACATAAAACTTATTCTGGTAGAATCTAGCTTGCAGCGCGCGCACCACAGCGTCCTCTGTGAGCGGTCCGCGCAGGTGGATGAGGTCGTCCACGTCGCAGCCGGCGCCGACGCCGCCGGCGGCCGGACCGGGCGCGGCCGGCGCCGGCGTGGAAGCCGGAGCCGCCGGGGCTGATCCGGAAGAGTTGCGCCATCGCGCATCTGTGGATCCTGCAGCAGATATAGCATTTTAATATTATTCACATTTATTTTTTAAAGTTATCACCCTAAAATAAATCATATTTCTAATAATCGCACCGCATAAGCTAGACCAAAATAAATTTCAAAGGCTCAACGTATAAGTGCCGAAGCACTTATGCGCGAGCTACTAGGGACACTGCTTGTTTCAATTTGAGCCAATAAATACTCACAACAAGGTTCCAAATGCTTTATTTATTTAACACGATAATGTACGGAGTTACGATGATTGATTGAAGTTTTTTCAATGGTCAGAGTATCAACCATTCATTTGTGTTATGCGATTTTTTTTAGTGAAATGTTAACTGCAGTGTAGGATTTAGAAGTGAAATTTCTCTAGAAAAGTGATGTTTTATACATCAGTAAGTTGGTCTATTATTGAACTAAAAAGGATAATAAATAAAACTGCGAATAATTGAAAGGAAACAAAATTTGCTTTATTTTTCTGGAGCAGGTGAAAAACACAATTACCTACTTCATCTTTCAAATGAAATCGTTGCTTACATGTCCACCATACGTTTTTTTTTCAATAATCAGTTTATTCAGAGCCCTATCAAGAACGCTCTGAAGTCGCGCCAAGTCCCGGCAGACTGGGGTGCGAGAGAATCTTTGCGCGCTTGTGTTATGGTTACTAGATGGCGGATTAATAAACTCAAGAAATATATAAAAATACATATTGAATACAAAATGTTAGGACTAAATTTAATAAATATTGATTACTAGACGGCTTTCTGTTCATCACGCAAACCCATTGAGATTTGAACCTCCAGCTAAGTAGGCAATGTTTTTACAGCTACACATGACTTCGCTTTGCTATTATGAAAGAGTATTGTGCATAGCTGACCTGTCAGATTTTTGGCAACTCATGAAATGTATTAAAACAACATATTAATTCAACAACAGCAAGGATTTTAATATTTTACCATCTCAAGTTACTCAATAAACTACTAAATCATCTACTCGAAATGAAAATCCCGATATCGTTTCTAAAAAATTAAATCAAGTTTGCACCAATAGTTAAGATATAAACATTTCAATGACAATATCATCTTTATACATTCACATACATGGACTCACAAAGTGGATTCTTCCTGTGCAAGAAATGTAACATAGATTTTGATACTTGATTTTTACCGATATTTTGGTGATTTTCATAAAGATATCGACTCACCGCTTTATACCCTGTTATATTAAGGTATCTGTCACACAGCGAATCTAGTACATTTCTAATTACCATCCGAATGCAAGCTTTCCAAACTGACGTGAATAGAAAATTAGAGGCTCGAATTTAAACACCGAATTTCGGCGTTCTCGGCCACTTAATTTATTTGTGTTGTTCTTGACTGATAGTTCTAAAAATAAATTTATTCTTAATTTACAAACTTTTTGGACTGTCTATTTTCAGACAAATAAATTTTAAAATCCTTCCTAATAACCCGTGAATAGTTTTGTACACATTTGTAATAACTGAAATCTTTGATTAATATTCTGATTTCTATTTTCGCTCATTGACGTAATTAATTTAGAAGTCATTCACTTCCATTTCTTTAAGACTGTAACTGATGTAAAAAATGCCGTATTATACTATTCCACAGAAATATAGTATACAGCAGCTTGTGTTTTAAAACCACACAGCGACACAAGGGAGTATCCTAGTATACATGCCTAGTTTAGATTCAACTCCTAAATAAATAAATAAATAAATACGTTAGTTGGTCAGAAGCCATTCCAGCATCTTAAAAATTCTGAAATCCACCAACCAGCACAGAACCGGTGGCTTACGGCCTAAACTTCCTCGTTACCAAGGGACTACAAAGAATCTTTTCACACGACTTCCAAAAAAGGAGGGTGTTTTCAATTCGTCTGTATGTTTTTTGTTTCTTTGTTACACGATATTTCGGACATTTAAGAATCGATTTCGAAAATTCTTGTTTCATATGATAGAGGATACTTCATAGTTGGTCCCATATAAATTTCATAGATTGAAAATTTAAAAATTTTCAAAAACTATGTATGAATTCGGAGAATGTTTACGTGGATGACATTGTAACACAACTAGTGATGGGTCGGGGGCATAAACAAATATGGACACAATGGGCATAAACTAGGCATATTGGGCATAAATGAGTTTACGTCCAAATAAATGCCCGATCACTAGGCACAAAAACAAACAACTTAATTTTGTAAAAAATTAAGCAGGAACTTGAATAAAAATGAAACTTTAAGTATTTTGTAAATCAAAACTTTTAATCAAATAATCACATTGTTACTCCCCTCCCGCTTCAACAGTAAACGCCATAGTCCATTGAAATGTTACATTTTTTAGGCCTAACCTTGCGTTTTTCAGAGCACGCAATTTTATTTTTTTGATGTGTAGGGGGGGTCAGTGTAAAGCTAAAACCAAGTTTGTGGGGTCGCCACCATTGTCCTACGGCCGCCATCTTGAAAATAGGGGTTGAAATGGTTTTTACGATATATCTCTTAAACTATTTATCTGATACAAAAAATTGTATGAACATTTTTTGTTGAAAATTAAATCCTCTACAACTTTGGTTAAGTAACTTTTTGTCGTAGAACTATAAATAAAAAAGTTATAAGCGAAAATGTTTAGAAATTCGAGAAAATAATTTATATTTTTTTATATAACTTTTTTTTTATAATTTTACGAAAAAAATATATCAGACCTTTTTTGTGGATCATTTTTTGAGAAATAACTTTTAAAAGCAACATTTTTTCATTAAGTCAATAGTTAAGGTTTTACAGCGCTCCGAAATGAGTAGGTACTATTTTTCAGTACTCTTAACTAGACTTATATTATACGTGTACACTAATAATGTGTCATCCATCAGTAATTGTTTTTTTTTTTTTTTTGTTATTATAATTTTTTAAATTATTATCAATTGATTATTGACTGTTTTCCACTCCATTACAGAATTTGACAATTATTGATTTTTAAAATAATTGTAATCTGATGGCCGTAACCGAGAATACTGTCCAGGTAGAAAATACTTTGCTCCAACTTCCACTAAGCTGGGAATATTAGCTATGCATACATACATATACATAATACATAACTTCACACCTGTATCCCTAATGGGGTAGGCAGAACACCAGAGGCTATAAAACCATGTAATGTCACGTTTGACAAATTTGGAGGTACTATTATGATGGAGAGAGACTATTGCAGTGACAGGGGGTCAGCCTATCGCCCGCAAAAACGCCAATAAAACCTCCGTCTCTTAACTGACTCGTACAGTTTGCCCGGGAAGAGAAGCAGCTGGCACATTCTATGTTTTTCTTTCGCTCCCAGTCCAGCATAGAAGAAAGGTAAAAAAATTAGCTATGCGATTAGTAATATTCATTGCAACGTCCATTATACTTGTTTTTGTACTCCCATTACGTACAACACAAACCCGCGCTTGTCGGCTTGTACGCGAATTAGGTACTTGGATCCTGAACCGCTTTGGCACAGATGAAACAATTGTTCGCAAAATCGAAGTCTGGCTCTGGAGCTTCTGAAACTGACGATAAACTACTGGAGCTGCTGCTGCGACGACGAACAACATTATCGGTTCGATTGTCCACGTAATAACAATAACACGCAATATGTACAGTAACTTCCGAAACAGTAAAAATTGAAACACAAAAAATTGTAAAGCGCTGTAAAACCCTAACTATTGACTTAATGAAAAAATGTTGCTTATAAAAATTGTTCCTCAAAAAATGATTTAAAAAAATGGCCTGATATAATTTTTTCGTAAAATGATAAAAAAAAGTTATATCAAAAAATATAAATTATTTTCTCGAATTTCTAAACATTTTCGCATATAACTTTTTTATTTATAGTTGTACGACAAAAAGTTACTTAACCAAAGTTGTAGAGGATTTAATTTGCAACAAAAAATGTTAATACATTTTTTTTTATCAGATAAATAGTTTAAGAGATATATCGTAAAAACCATTTCAACCCCTATTTTCAAGATGGTGGCCGTACGACAAGGGTAGCGACCACACAAACTTGGTTTAAGCTTTACACTGACCCCCCCCTACACATCAAAAAAATAAAATTGCGTCCTCTGAAAAACGCAACCCCAAATGTAACTTTTCAATGGACTACCAGCCACCCCCGTTGTTCTTTCAAACCAAGTTATAATTTTAACCAATCGATTTTGGTAAAATTGCAGTACTTATATTATTTAAAATAAAATATGTTTTTAATGAATTATTTTTTTTTGTATGCTTAGATATAAGATACGATAATAAATAAATAAAAAAAATCTGTGTTTATGCCCAGACAAAAGACATTTACTCGGCATTTACGGGCATTTATCAGGCATTTACTCAATGCGCCAAAAACGCCAGGGCATAAACCCATCTCTAAACTCAACCAAAGTTCTGACGTGAAGTCGGTTTTTTTAATGATCTGCATTCTTTGTTAAGTTTTTGATAAAAGAGTGAAAATAAATATTTACTTAAATGCTTTTTTTAGAATAGACTAAGTCTACCTTTAACCTCAATCTCACTAGGGCTAGTTGTAATGATAGAATGAAAGTAAATGCTGAAATTATTAGCTAACTATAAAACTAAGTACATTTGTGTAATGTGTCTGTGAATTTTGGGGTATCAATCAAGTTTTTATCTATTTATCTATCTAACTGGACTAACCAGGCGGCTGCTGCGGCGGGCTGGCGGGCTGCTGCGGCGGCGGCGGCGGCTGCGGCGGCGGCGGCGGCGGCGCGGCGGGCGGCGGCAGCGGCGCGCGCGGCGGCACGGCGGGCTGCGGCGCCGCCGGACCGTGCAGGTGGTTGCGGAGCGTCACCAGCTCCGTCGACAGGCTCAGCAGCCGCCGCTGCAGGTGCACCGCCTCATTGGATGATGATGCGTCTGCAATTGGAAATACTAATTACTAAATAAGATTTTGGAACTCCAGTTAATGATTTCAGATGCAGAAATTTTTTAGATTCTCTAGATAAAGATACTAAATAAAATCGATCCCAACTGGGATTCAAACCCAGTTCTCCCCGCCTTAAAAATATTTTGATTCATTGCAATGTTTTATCTGAAATGAGATTGGGTGATAAAGCTACAAAGCAATACCACAAGATGGAGCTAAGTTAACATCATCATGACGAAAAAAAGTCCATTATATCCAATATAAATTCGATGACATAGCTCCGTTGGCAGAGTGACCGCCTGGCTTGCGGGACTTCTGAGTTCGAATCCCTGTCCTAATAGATTTTAAATTTAAAACTAGCTGTTGCCCGCGACTTCGCCCGCGACTTCGTCCGCGTAAATATCGGATATCACAGATTACTACACAAGGTGACTAGTTAAGTCGACCAAGATCCGTTAAGGGCGTATAGTATCCATCTTTTCTAACTTATTTCACTATGAAACACCCTACCCCAAACCTAACCGTTTTCAAGATAATCGACTTTTAATTTTTTTTGCCATCAAATGTTGTTTTTTGAACTTGGTGCGCTTTTTTATTATTATTTATTTCTTACATGCAGATTAAGATGATATATGATCTAAGTAACCAAAATTTTACGTAAGATTACTAAATACATAGTTCTGAGCCATTGAAAGTTCAAATAATCGATTTTTTTTTCAGTTTACTTTTCTTTTAAGAGTATCTAAAAAATATATTGTGGACGATGTTCGACAGAAGTGCTTAAAAACATCTACGTTTTGTCAGCTACCCAACAAGGTATAACAATCTAGGTTTTTATTTAAATTCGTAGAAAAAAAAATTAGTTTCATAGGCGATACTGGACGTAAAAATCTATCTACGGATCTAGGTCGACTTAACCAGTAACCCTGTACACAGGGTGTTTTGTAGAAGGTCCGACAAACTAAGTGAGCGTGCTCGGGAACACATTTGGAAAATAAAAGTTGGCCAAAAAAATCTCTGTTTTTTATGATGTTTTTTGTTAATTTTTAACCAAAATTCTCCATAACTTTTTTCATATCTATTAAAAACTAGATGATTTTATTTTATTTTGGTCTCCGATACATCCTTAAGCCACGTAAAGTAAAATAAATAAATTGTTTAACTGTGACTACGCGCTCCTGTTATTTTTTTCTAAAATCAAAATAGCCTATGTTACTCCTTATTACCAACATCAGCTACCTGCCAATTAATGTCCCGAAAATCGATCCAGCCATTTCAGAAATTAGCCGGAACAAACAGACAGAAAGACAGACAAAATAAAAAAAAATGTTATTTTGGTGTATGTACCGTATATATATATATTCATATGCATGTAGTAAAAATGGTTATTTCAATATTACAAACACACACTCAAATTTTATTTATTTGTATAGATAGTATTTACGTATCTCAGATTATATAACGTAATCTCAGATTTATTTCTGGTACAATACGACAGATTTCCACGAAATCTTAAAAAGAGTACATTAAAGGTACAAAAACAAGTACAAAAGTGGTACATTACTACAATATATTTTCACTACATGATGATATCAATATCTTTCTTCCACTCTAAATCTTCCGAGGATAATACAACAAACGAACCAAACCTCCATACCTCCTTCAACCATCTACAAGTACCTAAACAATTTCCATTGAGGAAATCGACCAAAACTCAAAAGCATGCGCAGCATCCTCCCCGCGCGGCCGGGAGGAGCGCATTCCTGCGCCGGCGACCGGCGCGGGCGCTGCCGGTTTTAAATTGCCGACAATTACTCCAACGACCTACCGACTCGCTCCAAGACGTAATTAATTTCATATGTAGATCGATAAAGCGGTTTTTACGCGGAATAATGACACTAAATTGTACGCCTTCCAAAATATTGTTTTCTGTCTGTTTAAAAGCAATAGTTTTCGTTTTATAGTAGGGTTCATAAAAAAAATTATATAATAAGTAAAACACATGTAAATCGAAAGAAAGATTTTTGTTTCTTCATTGAAGGTTGAAATATTAAGGTTAGGAAAGAGGAAAATGAGTATAAAAGTATCTTTGAACAACACAGTTCCAGCTTTTTGCCATTTTCGTTAAAATAAACTCAGATCTAACTAAACTTAGCACACCTGTCCTCTCAAAGTTCAATAGCTAATCTCATAAAAAAAATGCGTTAAAATAGTTGAAAAGTACGTTGTTTTGAAAACTCTCGACTCGGAAGCTGGTCGGGCCAGTCCGGCCTGGGAACCAGCCGACATCTAAACCAGTTTCTTTGAATCGCCGACCTCGCGGTCTAACTTCGCCGAATAACATTCTCATCTCGCATTTACAGTTGCTTGGATTTCAGCCTATCTAACCTAAATATTAATTTGTATCGTGAAATTTAAGTTAATTTTAGAAGATTAGTTATTATCAAAAACAAACAATCTAAATATAATAAATACGTGTTAATAATAAAAAAACACTTTTTCTAAATCAATTTATCGATTAAATGTAGAAAACTCGATAAAACTGTTTTGAAAAGTGTTTTGTAAAAAAAACATCAGTTTTTTACACTTGTCCTCATACAAACTAGCTAGACGACAATCTTGGCGTGTCGTTTAACCGAGGTTAATTATTCAAAAAAGAAACAATAATGACTAAAAACTATCAAACATGAATACAATTTTTTATTTTACATATAGTCGTTTAGATAAAAGCAGATGGAAATGTTGTTTAACTTTAAAATAAAAAGTTTTAAATATGTGAAAGGGCAGAGAGAGAAAAAAGTATATTGAACTTTTAAGATCAAAGTTATTGTCAAACTAAGCCACTTCTTGCAACGGTCTATTTGATTCCATGACTCATTATTCAAATCCCAACCGAATTCGATTCTACATTCAAATTTAGCATGATACATCGATAGGTTTATATTAAATTATTGGTCTTTTAATATCAATAAGAGTTCAACAATCTAATAAATATGGAGCAGCCGGTTTGTATCGAGGACATGTGACTCCAGCTGTATGGAGTGTTCCTAACACAGACATATTATACATAGATAACGCAAATGTCACTATTTGTATTGAAACCCAGTGTTCTGGCTTTTTAACACCTTCTGTGACGTCACAGCTGAAATTTTTTGACCGATTTAAAGACACTGATGCCGCCGATGAAATCGATTATTAAGAACGATATCGATATTGTGATATCGATTTTCTAACAGACATACATTACGTTCGGACTGAATCTACTAGCGGCGACCAACGCTTTGACGGGGTCGGGTTGACGCTTGGTCGGGGTTCGGACACGTGAAGTACCTACATGCATTTGCGTTATCTATGTAGTGTATGCCTGTGGCTCCTAAGTTAGATTGACTTGAGATAAGAAAATACGTCGCTCGTTAAGAGCTGTTGGGCAGGTTTTCTCAGCAAACGACCACATTAGAGTACACTCCAGTACTGTACGTATCGCCGACCCTCATCTGAGGAAATGCATCAACGCTTTGTCGCGCAATACTGTCATTCATTATAAACGTTGAAGCAAGGAAAATTTAATAATTATTTTTTGTTGCGTAAAGTTTAAGTACAAACCAAACGTTCATCGTCAAGTGTGACAATATTTAAACAGGACAACAAAATCGGTTTGCAAAAGTCAAAAACAATAATATATACAATGAAAAATGTGGTAAATCAAAAAATACACCTAATTTTAGCACAGTCTTTTCGAATTCGGTAGAAATATCGAGCTCTTGTAAGTAGAAATCGTTGAGACGAACACAAAACTTAATATTTACTTTATATTACACAATGTTAATGAGTTTTATTCCTACAAAACCCAAGTTAACAAAAAGCATAGTTACAAATAACTCAATCTACCTGATAATGCAAGAGCTGCAACCATAGAAGGTGCTTAACAAAATGATTCCTCTGGAACGCCATGATGGCATTGCTGGCATGTCACCGCAAATGAAGCGGGCACTACTGAGTTTGATGCGTTTCTTTATTTATTACGGCGAGTTAGTAGTTACATCATTTTTAAAACAAATAAAAAATGAAAGATAGAAATGTGTAAGTAATGTCAATTGTAATAATATATTTGCATAGAATGCGTTAGCAGAAACAACTTTAACAATTTAAATAAATATGAAAATTAAACGAAGTGCAACAGGAAACACTTGAGGACTTATATGACATGGCACATGCTAGAGTCAATCAGTTTATACAAATTAACCTTTGAAAAAATAAAATAATAAGTACTTAGTACTAAAAATATATAATCAACGAATGCAGAGCATTAAAAAACCGACTTCACGTCAAAACTTTGGCTGAAGTAGGTATTAGGTTATCAATCAATGTTGCTATCATTCTCCGTATACAGACATATTTTTTCAAAAAAAAATTTGATATTTCATGAAGTACACATACGATCATGATGATATTTATACGGGACCTCTGAAATATCCTCTATCATATGCAAAAAAATATTCAATATCTATTCATCATTGTCAAAAAAATCGTGTAACAGAGACACAAAAAAATACACACGAATTGACAACCTACTCCTTTTGGAAGTCGGTTGAAAATAATATTATTTTTCTTGCGTTGCGCGTCCACTTGCGCATGCGTCGTTGCCGCGTCGTACCGCGCCGAGCGCGTGCGCGGCGCATGGAATGCGCGGCTTTTACTTTTACAACGCTTGTCAGCGTTAATGCTTTTATGAAAAAACAGGCATTCACGAGTGGAGAGATGCACTGGCAGTTGTTTTGATTCTTTGTTACAAATTGTACAAAAAGATAGCAATTTTTTAGATTGAACTTTGTTGATATAAATTTAATTTGTTTTTTTTTTTACAGTTTATGCTCTACGGTTTCCATGTATTTTGATTTATTTTTGTTTTGTTTCTGCACAATGTCGTGATATTCAAGCTCATGGGCCTTTCTTAAATTCTTGTGATATGGAACTGTCCAGCAATCATCAATAAACTATATTTAAAAGATCTCATAAATTTCTAGTAAGTCTTTTTAGTTAGTAAGCAGTAAGAATGAGATAATTTTCAAAAGATCGACATTCTGTCGAATCACTCAAGTGCGGCTGCTAGATAATCAATGCTTCTAGTTAGTTCAGGTGTTTCACAAACACGTAATGACATTTTTTTTGGAGATTAGCTTTTTTACGTGTTCACCGGTAAAATATTTTTATCAAAGAAATTGATCTAAATGATAACATAAATATAATGCATTTTATGTTGGGATTCATACGGATATTTTATAGTTTGGTGTACATTGTTTATCAGTAAAACCACTGAACACGTGACGCAGTGAACGCATCCGTGGCGCAGTGCGCACACGCAACCACGCAAATCGTGGTCAATGGTTCGAAGTCCGCAAGGAACAAAAAAGATGTTTCGGATCTGGGTGTTCATCTATAAATGTATTTATATGCCAGATTCTACACCATGCAGCGAATTGAGGATAACCATATCACAAGCTTTCCACCTTTGGCGCCATGAAGTTGGTGTGACTGTTTAGGGATGTTGGTAATATTACTTATCGATAATTAATATTACACTTGAAGGCGCAACGTCTAAAATACGGGCCAAGCCTAGTTTAGATTTAGTTCAACGTAGTTTAAGGTATGATATAGTGTAATCTAGTTTTATATGTACGAGTATATGTAACATCTCCTGACTTTTATTTCAATGAGCTGTTGTTGTGGAAATATAGCAAAAAATATTAATATTGAGTTGCTGCAAATTCACATTTACGTAAGCTTCTAGGTACAAAAAAGGTGAGTAAAAACATTTTTAGGTATCGACAGGAGGCTGGCGAAATTAATGATGTTTGACATTGACGTGGATAAACGCGGTGCGGCGCAGGCGCAGGTAGACCAGTCCCTAGAGAGCCATGTTGGAATGTAGGTTCCGTAACCACTCATTAAGAAAAAAATACGATATACGAAAGTTGAAGGAACTACTCTAGTTAAAATCTTCGGCAACGCGTTGAATAAACGTTAGAGCGGTTACGAACTACGTCCGATTCTTATCTGTCCCGAATCAGAGAAATGACGGTCCGGCGCGTAGCCATAGAACTATTTCTATGGCAGCTGTCGCACTACATCCGTCATTTCATAGAAAATTTATACATACATACATACATAACGTCACGCCTGTATCCCTTATGGAGTAGGCAGAACACCAGAGGTTACAAGACCATCTGATGTCACGTTTGACAAATTTGGAGGTATTATAAAGATGGAGAGAGACTATTGTAGTGACAGGGGGTCAGCCTATCGCCCACAAAAACGCCTTTAAAACCTCTGTCCCTTAACTGACTTTTACAGTATGCCCGGGAAGAGCAGCAGCGGGCACATTCTAGTCCAGTATGGGAGAAAAGAAAAATTATAGAAATCTAGAAAATTTATAGATTCTTATTTTCTCGGATTCAGATCGGGTAAGAATCGCATGTAGTGCGTAACCGCTCTTATACTATTTTATTGCTGTCTATTTAGCGTGTAAGTATTGAATGAAAGGTCTCATTTAGGCTCAGCAACTTTGATCACATATCATAATTGAGTTAGTTTCAGGTATTGAGTTTCCGTTCTTTTACGTAGTCGCTTTCCTTTGGTAACTAAAAAAGAGTTTCCCATTGAGCGCTTACTAACACAAAACAAAAAAATATTACCTATCAAAGTTGCGCACGCACCTTTCATAAGTTGAACTAGGTGATCAGCTGATTTATCTCCTGCTAACCAGATGGCCAACATCCTCTGTTAATTGCAAGGGCCAACTTGTGACTGGTTGTCTGTCGCCGGTAATTACTGCAATCTCTTTGACTAGTCCTAGATTATAAGTTATCTTGTGGTGTGTGTACACGGGCGGCTAATTTGTCGCAGCTGCACGATTAGCTTGCACTTATAATGTGATTAGGTATCAGCAGGTGTTGGTATTTTAATTAGGTTTTCCTTTCGCATTTAAATAAAATATCAGGGAGGCTCCTTTGGGTTCCTTTATTTATTTTCCTATTTCCTTTTTTGCTAACTAGCTAGTTCGCTAGTTAGTATTTTTAGTATTTTCAAGGGTTGAAAAAATCTTATTACCATCTTAGAAGATAAATACGAATGTTATATTTTAGACTACTTTTGGTACGGAACCTTAAAGTAATTCTTCAAAATATGTTTAGTATTTTATGCAAATACTACACATAGCACTTTAATGAACTATAAACTCGTTTTATTTTTTTAATTAATATTAACGTGAAAAAAGTTCTCACCGAAGCTTTTGTTCCTACAACGAACACTAGATAATAACGCTAATGATGTGATCATGAAAAGAAATGAAAATACTATGGACTGTCCATTGTGGAGTTAACACCTAATTATATGAAAGTATATATTTTGTTGGAATTCATCATGACGTTGTGTAGCGGCTAAAATATAGTTAAAATCAAGAACAGGCCTGCTGAAGAGTTCATGTCATTTCATTAATTTTAAAAATCGCAATGCAATAATGGTTTGAGTTTTAAAATAGGGGCACAAACTCTCTATAAAGAAATTCATCGTCTAAATACTAACCATTAATAATCTACACGAAGAAAATAATGGTAAAAGTTATTTGTTTAATGTTTACTAAAAGATTATGTAATATATGAAGTTTAAAACTTGCTTGGTTAAATATATTTTACTCATACGTGCTCAAAATTAATGCAAAACACTAATAGTGACAGACTTTACCTACACACAGTTCCTTAAAAAAAAACTAATTTATATTCTGAGAAAAACCATTGAGTCACCTACGCGCAGATACATCTACTAAATTAATTTATAATGACATCCCATTGACAGAGTTACCAACCACATATGGACGTTAGGTCGATTATGTTACCGATTATATTCTACTCGTTAATTTGTACAAATTAGTTATTTACTTTTTGGATTATAAAAATGGAGAGGAATTTTATATGGATTGTCAAAAGGAGTTTAAGGGGCGCGTCAAAACGGGTGTACGGTTTACGAAACCGCACAATATTTCACAACATGCATCCGCGACTCAGCACTTATTATATTATATTTAATTTTGTCGCATACAAGTTAGTTCACCTAACGCATTCGAGCTAGCAACATTTGACTGATACTTAACTAATAATTGTGAACCAATAAACAAACTGATTTAAACAGTGTTCTTACTACGCACCTACTCTATCAACTATCCAACAATTAAAGTGTGTAGAGTGACCTACAGACACCCTGCACAACGGGTCTAAAATATAGTATCCTAATTGTGTCTTTTGGTCTTAGTATATTTGGCTAAAATATTAATTCAACAACATATTGAGAATAATTATCGCGAGGCGTGTGGTGTCACAATGTCAATACCAATACTTCAAGAGGTGACTTAGGTATAAATCCTAAGTTATAAGTAGCGATTATTAATGACACTTGTACTGATACCTTATTTGTCGAATTGTGTTAACTTAAAGTGGTTATGCGGAAACAGGTGAAAGAGTTTATTTCTTATAATGATTTTTATGTTTTTTACAGTAAGTATATTCGACGACCGGCTGGTGTAGAGGTGAAATATATTGTCTTCTATGTCAGAGATCCTAGGTTTGAAACCCAGTGGCGGTCTTATGGATGTTAATATGCTTATTAACTTTAAAAATATGCAATTAATAAATATATATGTTATGCATTTCTTAACTTTATTATCCGTTAACTAGTATCCATTACACAAGTTGTATATGAAACTAAATTTGGGCTAGATAATGTTGTGAAATGTGAGGAACATTTATTTATACACATTACATTTATGCTATAAAAACTATGATATTATTTATGGTTGTCCCTAATCTTCAAGAATTCCTAGTACAATAAAGCTTTATTTCAATTATTTTTCTGCTAAATAGCCCAGGAAACCCTCTTTCCCGACCAACCGTGGGATATAACCACACAATACCACAAACCAGCGTCGGTCGTGAACCCTAGGCCTCCCCCCGACTTATGGCGAGCTAGTAACCATTTTTTCTCATATGAATCATCACTTGTTGATATGTTAGCTTAGTAAGTTGAGATTATTTTTAATAATGACCAATGATGATAGTTTAATAATTAAATATCTGTATTAATTTTATTTTCTATTAATGTTCTAATATACTTTATTAATTAAGATCATTTGTCCGTGTATAAGTGTATTTACTTAATAGTAATTTACCAGTTTGCTCTCTATAAAATATTAGATCTAAATTCTTACCGGACATTTCCCTAAAAGATAAGCTTTCGATTCTAGTTAAAATATGTTACCAGATTTTTCTTAAAACTGTAGCACTCAATCTAATGGTACCCGACTAAACTAATGAATAGTACCGAAAGAGTCAAAGATAGCAAAGAATCAAGAGCACTGCACTGATGATTTTGGGACAGAATTTGTATGAATTTATATCGGTGCTTAGCTAGACAGATCCTGTAAAAGTATTACGGCTAAGCAAAGTAAGATGTTTTTTTTTTTGTTTTTATTTTTCCTTGACGTATCTTTGCAGACGACCTTGACATCTGAGCTTACACAATGATGAGGGTTTAACTTATTGAATGAAAGTTTAAAAATTATTAAAATGATTTAAGATTTTAGTAATTTGGTATACCGACTTTATTTTCGAAAGACAAAAGTCAAATGTATTAATTGGTATTGATAACGTCTTTTGAACAGAAATGCAAATATTATTTTCAGTAGCTAGTAATACATAATTACATAAGTAATACATAATTCAGTAGTAGTATTTATATTATTTCAGTTATATCGCTAAGAAAACCTATATGACAATACGCTGACTGTTATTATCTTTGGTTTTCAAGTCATTAATTATAGATATTAAATAAAAAACGTTATAACCAGAGTTTATCACGTTTTTTTTCATTAAGCATTAAGTTTTTATTCAGTTTTTTTTCATGAATATTAAATCATTTTGAATACATTTTAACTCGACGTTTACAGACTTCATTGCCACGAGCGATTCAAAATGATTTAATATTCACTTAATATACTGTTGTTATTCCCAAAAAATACGTCATTACATCATATTTTGTATTAAAGTTAAACTTTCATAAGCTTCAATCTTAGCTTAAACAAGAAACAATATCAGTATAGAAGTATCGAAGTGAGTGGTGAGTGAAAGGCAGCAAGGCCTGCGGTTCCGGGAGCACGAGGGCTGCGCGCGCGCCGTCGCCGCCTGCGCCGCGCCTTTTGCAACCAATTGTTAGATAACTAGCCTGCGCTAAATTATGTATTACTTAGTGTTAAGTTTAATGGTAATATTAAATAAAACGATTTTAACTAGCTCATTCATTTGTGAAAGGATGTATGCTCAGGAATATAATTGAAATTAGCCTGCAGCGCGGCTGTTTGTATGGATTAACATACGCTGCAGCCACGCAGCTTATTTAAAGAGCTCTTATACTCGTATTTAAAGTATTTCGACATGTCCCTCTCTCATATAAGGCCCTATATTTCATTGTGATAAACTACTTGAATGTCTACTTTCAAATATTTTTTATATTTCTGTGTTATAACCAGATGCTACCAAAGGAGATCATGATTCGTGTGCCAATTTAGAGGCTGAATGCTGCATTCCTTGAACATAAGACAATACTGCTAAAGCGAACGTAATAAGAGTATTTTAGGTTAGTTATTTGCTTATCGATGAAGGTCAAACTTACATGTAATAATGGGTAAATATCTTAGAAAGATAAAAGCCCTCGAGCTTATAATTGGTCATCTATTCAAAAACAACCATCTGCAAGCATGGACCTAAAGAACCTTTACTTGCATTATGTAATTTAAAGTAAGATTATAAATTTGAAAGGGTTAATTTTTAAAGCATAGTGTATACGGCAAATGTTCTCATTATCTGCAGATATTTGCCTCACAGAAATGACAAGTGCTATTTTCAAAAACGTTGACCGTTGTTTTTTTCTTATAATTTTGAGCGAGGACATTCTCTGCCCAAAACATGGCTATTGTATGAAAAAGGAAGGCTATCTAAGCTTATCTTATTTATGATTTAAACCGTTTACCTGTTATGATTTCAAAAAAGGCGCCCTTAGAAGGGAGAATAAATGGACCGAAAAGGTAGGTTTAGTAGGGAAGTACAGTTCTAAAAGTTGTCTTCAAATACGTACGTAGCATTTAAGAACTGCTACACAAGCAACCAACTTCTAAGGGATTTCATGAAACACACAAATTTAATATTTTAACATAACTCTTTTACGTTAAAGTTTTAAGTATTGTAGAGAGTATTCTACGTCTGGATACATAGAGTAAATTCAATTTATCATACTATGTTATAAATGTAAAATTGGATGGATGGATGTATGGTTGTTTGTTCCTCAATCACGGCAAACAGCTCAACGGATTAGGATGAAATTTCGCATAGTTATAGTGTATGTATAGTCTGGACATAGGCTTCTATTCATCCCGATACAACCGCCGAAATTGCGCGGCTAAAACTGCGCGAAACAGTATTTTATTAAACAACTTTAACTGGTTTAATATAATGCAATAAGATAAAAGGACTACACTTTTAGGATCAAGAATATACCACCACAAGTACCACGACCATTATTTTAATATTAAACTTAATAGTCCATCGTTAAAACCCAGGAAAGATATCAAATTGATATTTTACTTCAAGTTTCTTGCGTTGTCCATGTTTAAATGAGCTTGCGTTTGCGCAAACGAACACCTTTTCTTTTATATCTATGTTATTGAATGCCTTACAATTATAATGGCATGAGTTGTTGCCTATAGTCATCACATCGGGCAATAAAGCCGGATTCCTTGGAAGTTCAAAGATGCGCAAGAGTCTCCGATTCGATTCATATAATAAGAATTTTGAAAGTTATTCAATTTGAGAGGCTAATGCGTTTTATCGCCTTCAATTTTGTAAATTACAATCGTTAAACCTTCTTCGTTTTATTTGATAACTGTTATTTTTTTCCGGTATTTTTGGAGACTTTCTTTAAGTACATAAAGAAACTTTATCAAACCGACTTTCTTGTGTAAGGACGTCGTTTTTCTTTAGACTTTTCAGCAATAAGACAAGTTGATTTTCCTAATTTGTAGAGACTTCAGCAAAAATGCGATATTATTTCATCAATAGTATAGCTGAAATAAGTTTCTGTATTAATGAAGTAAAAAGAAGTTGTACAAGAAAAAACTTCACGGTACGTTATTTTATTTAAAAGAGAGGTTAAACCAATCTTCTAACACTGATTAAAATTTTACTAGATCGGCTTAAAAAAATGTAATGACATAAATCCACTACCTAACTGTTCTACTGTTTTATGTCCTTACACATACTTTCAATTATTTATCCTGTATCAGTAAACACATAACTTATTTAGTATATTACAAAATCAATAAATGTCGTTTTAATGTTTTTTTACGATCGTGTTTCGTGATTCAATTTTGCTTTGAATGTAAAAGAAAAAATTGAGATGAGAAAAGATGAGTGAGACCTGCTATTGCTTTGCTAGTGGTGAAGTTATTAAGATTTAAAAAATCATCAAAAGCGCCGAAAAGACTGGATTTAGGATGCAAACAATATAAAAAAACATTTATTGATTTTATGTGTCATAGATTCTACCACCAAATAAGTCATTTTTACGCCTAACTAATCCAGAAACGAAACAATAGCAAAAAGCTGATAAAATTAAAGACATATCTTAACACAATTTAGCGCCTAGTGATAATATAGTGAAATGGCTACCATTAAAACATACAGCATTCAATCCGAAACTTTTAATATAAATATGAAAAAAAAACGAACTGTTTATTAAAGAAATAAAATTATAGAATCGTGAAAATTTCCGTCAACATTTCAGCTTAAAATAATCTTTATAATTCTCGACTTCCTGGATGAAAGTATTGTATTGTTTTGGGAATCGAACCTATAGCTAGAAACAACGCCTGCCCGCTCCCAATACTACGATAAATTCGATTCGAGACTAAATTTTCTACTTTATTTATTCAAATATTTAAGGCTTTATTACCTCATACTAACACCTATTTTAAACATCTCTAAAAATGATCAAACAGCCAGACAATCATTCAACGGACAGGACATATTTTAACAGTAAATATTGCTTAGTTATTCCTCTAATTATCTGTTATAACTACATACAAAGATATGATCGTGCAGCTATCTGTTTGTACAACTGTGTGGCGCACGCGCAGGCAGTAGGGCCACATTCCTAAAGCATAACTATTAATTATATCCTATAAATATTTAGCTTCTAAAATTTTTGATTTATTTTAAATTGTTGAATCGCTTTTAAATTGGTACCCAAACCAAAACCTAAGTTTAGTTTGGGTATAATTTTAGTTTTTTTTTTAAAAGTTAGCTAGAAAATAAGGAATAGATTTATAGTTAATATTGTTATCGCAATGAGGACATATATTTACTTTTTTACTATTTTTATTTTTTTCATGTGTCATCAATCAACCAGAATCCAGTGACAATTTTGTATGAAATAATATTGGATTTCAAATAAAGATGTAATTTATTTAGAAATTAATGTGAATCTTATTATCTTATTGTAAGTATTCCGAGAAAAAGTACAGCACTCAAATATTCGTAGAATTTTATTCGTCCCTGAAATAGAAGATGTAAATATTGTTTCTTATATTTCTTTTTTCTTTTCCTTTCTTATATTTATTAATTATTTCTTACATACATACATACATAACGTCACGCCTGTATCCCTAATGGGGTAGGCATAACACCAGAGGTTACAAGACCATCTGATGTCACGTTTGACAAATTTGAAGGTATTATAAAGATAGAGAGAGACTATTGTAGTGACAGGGGGTCAGCCTATCGCCCACAAAAACGCCTTTAAAACCTCTGTCCCTTAACTGTCTTTTACAGTATGCCCGGGAAGAGAAGCAGCTGGCACATTCTACGTTTTTCTTTCGCTCCCAGTCCAGCATAGATTTCCCCAAAAAAATGTGTTGTTTATCAAAAAATCTATTTGTTTAGCGTTAGCGCGTTGAAGTCTTTTACACATTGTCACTGTTGCTACGGACGCCTTGTATGTTTAATTTAAAAACAATTATTCAAAGTATTTAACTAGTTTGATGAACCAAAATACAAATTTTATTAAAAGTATTATAATATATTGCTGTTTATTTATTGACATATTTAAATAAATATTAAGATTTAAATATTGATCCATATATCGTGGTGTACTTCATGTGTATCTAGTACTAGAATAAAGATTGTTTGTTTATGGAAAAAAATAAATAAACAAAATTAAGTATTGGTGGTGGTTTCCGTCTTTGATGTAGAAAATTACTGATGCCTGCTTAGTTAGTTTCAGGTTGTGTTCAAAGGAGGCGCTTTTCGAACCTTTTAGAGCTTAGCAGATTGTATAAAAAAGTTATCTAAGGCTGCATTCTACCCTGAGTCACTTTTATAGGCTAACAGAATATGGAAACGAATGCTTTAGTTTCTTACTGTTACTTAACACTCATAGTTAGATTATCATACAAAGCTTTAAGCTCGACTCGTTGAGAATCTATCGCAGAATGTAGATTGTAGAGCGAGCTGAGCTTTTCCCGCAGCTTTAAGCTGCCTCGTCTAATGGAATCTTAGTCAACCTCATTTCATATTTGGTTCCTACATCTTTAGTGCTTTGCAAGACAGTTCAAATTGCAAAAAAATATATATTTGTTGATAGCCAAGCTGTTTTAATAACAAAAATAAAAAGCTTCCAAATTGCTTTCCTCAAGGTCAAATACACGCATTCCTTGGTCCAAAAATTCCTGATAAGAAGTCAATTAACTGCGGGATAAAATAGTAATGGATTTATAAAGGAAAGCGCAGCATCAATCAAGTGAGAGATGAGAGTTGAGTCACTTCGCCTCAGTGATTCAGTTATTTCGGCGCTCCGGCGCAAGTACCTGCGCCCCCTCCCTCCGCGCCGCCCCGCCTCACCCCCGCGCGCCCTGCGGTCCCACCACCTCTACCTATGAGCGACCTTTATTATTATGTGCAGGTATGCTTCTTAAGAATTAAATACAGTAAAGTTTTTTTGTTCACATATTTGTTTTTGGTAACGTTATGGTTGCTGGTCTTATAAGAAGATAGAGAGCTTTTTTATTGAGAGATAGGGACATATCAGGATTTACGTTACGAAAGGTAAGTTTTTAATCATCGATTCAACTTATTCGCAGAATCCGTCGTTGATTGACGGGAAGTGATTACTCACGACGTCGAGAAAGAATTCCCGCACCTGATTATCCCGTGTCAGGTTGAGTGGATGAGTGACAACATAAACAGGCGGCGGGCGACTCACCTTGGAGTTTCTTCTCCGTCTCCCAGAACTTCTGCAGCTCGGTGAAGTACTTGTCGAGGATGAAGACTTTGGAGAGGCCGAGCGTGGCCATGGCGGGCGGCGCGCTGGCATCCCCCCTCCCGCGCGCACACCCGCGGGCGAATGACCCCGATACCTCCTCCTACCACCCACCACACAATATACACCACTTCAAACACAAACACTACAGCCTCAACACACTAACAACACGGAAAAGACGCAACATTTTTCAGTAATAATCCAGTGGAATTAATTGAAAGTGGTGCAGGCACTCGCTGTGCGCCGAGCGGGCGGTGGGCAGCTTGTGGCGCGGGGCTTCACAAAAAGCTCGCCGGAGGACGCGCGGGGCGCCGCGGGCGGGGGGGGGGGAACACAACAGGTTTGTTTGTTTGCATCGAAACTCTCCACACCCGAATCCACTACGTCGACGCACTACGCGCCTCTAGAATCTACTTGCCACACTTTCATCCCGACGGAGCTACAATCTCCTGTACGATTCTGATTTTAAACTTAAATAATTTTACTGATACGATTTTTTAGTAAGTTAGCACGCGATATGCTGGCTTTTTTGTTACAGTTGTTTTATACTTTTGCGACATAACCTTGATTCTGTAGCGTTTCCCCAGTACAAGTAAGTAATGTTTATTTAGAGATAGGCACAAGTATAAATAAGCACTCGAGTGAAGCAGCGCGTGCGCGGAAGGCCGAGCGATGACTCACGACGAGACAACGTTCCGCGAACACATAAACTAGGCTTGCTAGTGAACCAACAAGATATATTATGTTTAAAAGCTGCAGTAAAACTGATTGCAGTCAAAATATATTTTATCTACGCTATGGCACATGAATAGTAGCAATTGCCTTTGAATTAAAAAAAGAATGAATCAATACATTAAATACAATAACAAAAAACTTGTAATAAAAAAATGCATTATGAGAGAAGTTACTTCGATATTTTCTATCCTTTGCCACAAAATTCTTAGATCTAAGCGTCAATTAATAAAATATAAAGTTCTATTGACTGACTGCTATTTACAGTTTTAACGGACATTTAACAGCACGTTTTCAAATAGATCCCAAGCCGGAACTTGCTAATTGTACAGATTCGTGGCGCGGACTGTAGATATCATATAATGTAACAACAATGGAAGAGCTAAAACTTCATCTTGCACATATTTTCTGCTGTCCGAAGAGATATAGTCTACATAATATAAAGTAATGACAAAAAATTTTAAATTAATAATTTGAAAACGCAAATAATACAGGAATTGATTAATGCCTTTACTGCCATTAATTATTTACATTTAAGTCGAAGTTTCAGTTCCATTTCAATACAATTAATATATCTAAGAAAATTCAAAGAAAATATTTGTTTTTAGTCTACAAAACATGTAACGAATGGAATATTAGAATCGTTTTTTGATAAATAAATACCTATATCACATACAAAAACTCCCAGGCCCATGATCTTTCGAGCACTTGCGATGCAACGGAGCTCGAACCCGCAACCTCTTCCCTATTAGCCAGCTGTTTACTCGCTGCACCACAGACTTCGCCAATTTTTTTTTGGGTGCAGAATAAAAACAATTAAGACAGATCTACATCCTTATCTGAACCTTAACAAACGAAATAGATGGACTTGAAGCTAAAGATGGCGCTGTTTATTTGACGACCGGCTGGTGTAGCTGTAACATACATTGACTTCTATGCCAGAGGTCCTGGGTTTGAATCCCGGCGGCGGATATTTGTGTGATGAACACAGATATTAGTCGTCAAGTCATGGATGTTTATATGTTTATTTAAGTTTATTGTAATGAAAAATATGTATCTATTCAATATTTATGTTTATATATTTCTTAAGTATATCAGTTATCTAGTATCCATAACACAAGTTCTTTAAGAAACTTAATTTTGGCTAGATAATTTTGTGTGAGTGTCAGAAATATTTATTTATTTATTAATAGTAGTAAACGAGGTTACTTCAAAGATCGCTAAACTTAAACTTTAAAAATACAAATATATATGTAGACGACCACTGTGGTAGGAAATGGGGCGACAACGTTTGCTTCAGTCGCCAGTGGCCGCGAGTTTAACCCCTGCACAATGCACATTTTCTGTTCAGGTGTGATATGTATGAATTTATGAAAAAGAAATGTAAGTATGATATAAAAATGAGTGCCTTTGTCTAGTACATATGACATCAAAATATGAGCTAGCCGTAGGGCTAGATAGCCAATGTCCAACAATTATAAACTCTTACGTTAAATTCTGATTAAATATTTGCTTTACTTACTGCATGACTTAGAACGGCACTAGAGTAAGCAAAAAATACGAACTTACTTATTTTATAAATATGATAATAAATCGGATATGTGTGTGTATGTTTTTTTTACTTTTTACCTTGAAATGACTGGGAGGATATTGCTGACATTTTACAGAATGGTAGCATATAAGCTTAATGCAAGCTTACCTAATACTAGGCAACTTTTAATCGTGATATTCCTACGGGACATCTATTCAGTTCTTGCTTTTACTCGCTTAGGTATGTGGGCCTATTATGGATCTCAAAACCATGCTATGATATCATGAAATAGTTTTAACGTAAAACATATCCTGCGATCATTATTCCGTATTACTTCTTGGCGAAATCTCTTAGCTAAGCTCTTGCCATTAGACTACAATAATCCCAGTATACAATAATATAGCATTTATTTATGAAAGCATTTGAAACGGAAAAACACAAATGAAATCAAGAAACAAACATATCATAGAAGTGGGTGCGATCTCACCTTTTTCAATTGAAGTTTTTAAGTCATAGATGATATAATTGGAACTGTCATTGCAAAGGGAAATACCTCAAGAGGCAATCAATTAAAATGTATGTATGTATATGTATTTATTCATTCATTATATAATCATTGTATCAAAGAAATTTTGTTTGTCATGTCATGTCATAAAAGAACCGTAATAGGCCCGCTGATCCCGTAGAAGTTCCTTGCTAGAATGAAACTTATCTGACACCTCAATAATGTATCTTTAATGATGTTTTTTATGAAACAGGTCTTTTTGGCTTTGTACTCTTTACACACATACAATAAATAGTAACTGCACACGGTTTTTGCCGCGTAACTTTTGATCCCGATAGATTATCTTGATCAAATATATCCTGTTTATGAATGTAGAGAGTAGAATGAATGATATTTATTTATTAATTGATTTATTTATTTATTCATATATGCACAAAACAGATTACAATTATAATAAATATATGTAAAGTAATATAAGTAATAATAATTTCATTTCTAAATTGTGCATTCAACAAGCATTATAAATATTACAAAAAATATGAAGAACTTAAGACACCATTTGTTAAAAAAAACTTTAAAGGCTTGGGCTGAACAGAATTATTAAAATAAAAAAATAAAAAAATAGAAATCAAAATAAGAAGATGAAGATGATTATGAATAATTTAAACATATTTTTGTTCAGGGCTCTCATATGCGCGTTTATGTCTAATAGTAGAGCTCGGTTTCTGTAGCCGTTCAGGACGCGGTTAATATCATTTTTGAATGCTGAATATCAGTTACACATTTTATGATTGAGCTACTTATGCAACAATATTTAGGACTCGTTGACAGGTCGCGTTAGTGATGAGTGGACAGAAGAAGACCCTGAACTTTTTTTTCTATAAAGTCTATGAGTCTGAAAAGAATATCAAACAGTATTTTGGAAAAATGAACAGTATTCAATTTATTTAATGTTGTATCATACGATATCACAGGTTAAGCAACGTTCGGCGCGGTCGGTACTTGGATAGGTGACCGCCGACCATTCATTTCTCACGGCGACTTCCGTGCTTCGGAGGGCACGTTAAGCTGTCGGTCCCGGGTGCTGTAAACTTGTATACAGTGCCTTGTATACGGTACCCTGAAAATTCTGACATCCACCACCCAGCACTGGGCCAGTTTGGTGGATTATGGCCTTTACCTCCACGTCAGCCAGGGGAGAGACTCATGCCCTGCAGTGGGTTCATTACAAGGAGATATGTGATGTGATGACACAAAGTGTTTAGCTTTTTTTGCTGAAAACAATATTTTGCATACTTTATTTTGTTCCACAGTAAACGGTCTGATGTAATAAAAAACAGTATAATACTGTTAAAAACAGTATGGTCGGCAACCCTTCACCTACGGCCTATGTCAACATCGATTGGGAACTTGCAATAAACATTTAATTCCATGCTGGACTGGGAGCTAAAGAAAAACACACAATGTACCAGCTGCTTTTCTTCCAGGGCATACTGTAAAAGTCAGTTAAGTTTAATTGGTGTTTTTGCAGGTTATTATTCCTCCAAAGTCAAACGTGACATCAGATGGTCATATAACCTCTGGTTTTCTGCCTACCCCGTAAGGGATACAGGCGTATGTATGGGACAATGCAGATTTAAGCGAAGTCTGACAATTTTATAGTTTTTACACACTAATCGTATTTAACACTCACAACTCAACAGGTTTCTTACAATCATATATTGATTTAATTCATATACACCAAAATTTATGTAATAGTAGCATTTTTGTTCGCATACTTTATCTTACGTCTGTACCATCGCTATTGAGATTATGAAAGATAGACTCCTTAAATTTAATAATGAGAGAAGTAAGTAAGTAGTATAAAGTTTTATTTAATTTTGTCATATTGAATATCAAACAGAACTCTTTTCACCGGATCTTCGTGCATTCTTCGTCTTCGCAATCAAATTGTAGATATTTGTGCCAAGAGTTGCGTTAAAAATTACTTTCACAATTTTGCTCCAACGTTTATCGTGTCACGTCCTAATGATCCATCGTCCATTTAATTGATAAAATTAAACCACACGCATACGACTTGCGCTTAGGATTCATCCGAGTAGAACGTTAGCAGAAATAGATAATTAAAATCATGTATTATCTTGTACCATAGTATTAATTTTAATTGTAAGCACAGAGAGTTCTGTAGAGATAAAATTTTGTTAAATAAAATACTGCTTAAACTAAAAACACTCTGAATAAAGGACGCTTTTAACTGCATTTTTTCACTCTTTGCCTCTAAAAGCACCGAAATGTTAAATTAAAATCAATATGTATAAAACTGCTTAACTTCCATGCTGGACTGGGAGCGAAAGAAAAATATCGAATGTGCCAGCTGCTTCTCTTCCCGGGCATACTTTAAAAGTCAGTTAAGGGACAGAGGTTTTACTGGCGTTTTTGTGGGCGATAGGCTGACCCCCGTCACTGCAATAGCCTCTCTCCACCTTTATAATACCTCCTGTCAAATTTGATACTGGTGGTTTTATAGCCCCTGGTGTTCTCCTACCCTATAAAGGATACAGGCGTGACGTAATGTATGTATGTGCATAAAACTGCTCCGCTACTGACTGACTGAGGGCATATGAAACTCAATACAATATATTCGATTCACTTTATTCGATGCATTAGGGTAATTTTTTTTTTTTTTTTCTAACACGGTATGTAGTCAGTGACAACTCACTACGTCACAATAAAACAGGACTAAGCTCACGAGAATTTTCGAGAAACATAGTGAACGCAACGATTACATGCAGTTTCAAATTCCCGAACAGGTCTCACAGGCCGACTACAATTTGTAAACAACATGGATCAAGCCACATAGTTGCTTGTTTTTACATTTAAGTTTAAAATCACTAACAATATTTATTGATAGATAAATATAAACTTTATTGATACCATAAATTCACATGCATATAACACCAATAATGTTCATTATAAATCTTACAAACTAGAACTACCACCACGATTTTGACGACCACTTTGGCGATGGGGTAAACCTGCCTGCCTCAGACGGCAGTGGTTGCGGGTTCCCGCACGGAACAAAAGAAAAAAAAGATCCGTGTCTGGGTGTTTATCTATTATTTATATTCTTGGTTCCCCCCTAGTTTGCTGCAAGGTATCCCATAACACACGCTATGCTTACTTTGGGGCCATGTAGTTGGTGTGATTGTCTGGATAAAGAAAAAAAAGAACTAAAAATAAAGAATAACAGTTTAGTGTGATATGTTTGTGTTCTGTAGCAGCGCAATAAGAGACAGTTTAGCGTTGGCATTTGCTCGGAAGAGCAAAACGCTGATTTTCAGCTACCTCCTGAAGGGAGCAGCATACAAATATAATGTCAAACATTCAATTTAATTAGACGTGGTAATAAAAAAATATTATAATCAATTATTTATGTCAAACATATAAAAAAAATAATAAATTATATTATTCAAATAGTTATTTAATATTGAATTAGACGAAATTAAATTACATTGTTACAGTAAGTATAGAATACAAAATGAATCTGTCAATTTCAAGAAAAAAATAATAGTAATAAGTATACATAAATATGTTTATTCATGATAGAGTAAAGAGGTTTGAGGCATTTTATTAAAATGAAGGAACCCTAAAAATCAATTTCTGTGTTCCGCTGGATTGGCTGGCTGACCGATCGAAGCAGAAACTTTTACAAGACTTGCATTTTAATCCGAGCGTAATTATTTAATCCCAGCGTACTCATTCGTCAGTAGTCATTAAAGTTAATAAATTTAACAACACTTACCAATTAATTGACGGTATGTGAACATATGTTTATTTACTTTATTTAGTCATTTATCAATCACAAAATTCATTTCATTTCAAAAACCCGCGTTTGACTTCAGACCTCAACCTCACCTGATTGTAAAGATGAGGTTGAAGAAGTCAGCATACGGATTGACATAGGAAGAAACTGACTCATTCGCCGGCGGATTTTATATAAAGGGTGTTCAGGCGGACCTTGAATGGATTCGGTCCGTTTGGCCTTTTAGTCGACATGCTAATGCAGGTGCGGTAGGGCTTTTCTAAGTCGGCCTTAAGTAGCTAAAAACCCCTCAATTGCACAGTGAGACACTCACTGTAGTATTCGTACTTTTAAATTAAGTAACTCATGTAAAATATAGTTCAATGCCCGATGGCGACTAAAACGGCGCTAATTTACCGATCACGAACAGTCGTTATTATATAATCATAACATTAGTTATCGTTTTATTACGTTTATCATTAAAGGTTTAAAAATTAAATAAAAATTGTCTAAAGGTGTTTTGAGATTCAAACTTACATCGGCACGCGTTTTTGTCACGCTGACTGAACTATCTATATAATATTTTAAGAAATTGGAATAAAGATGTTATTACCTATCAAAGGGTGTTTAGGAAAATTGCTTTTACAAAAATAGAGCAATATGTGTAATTTTATCCATCATTATTATCACTTGGAATTCGAGTCTAAGAAAAAATAGCGATTACCTACTGCTACTATGGTGCCAATGGAAGGTGGAGGAATCGATTCGGATTAACTCTATTTTTTTTTAATTCAGATGAAGGTGGCTTGTTTGAAGTGATGCTTCCAGACAGCAAGTTAACAATCTTGAAGTTAAAATTAACTAGAGATTTAAATAATATTCCTAACCTCATGTAAAAGATAAATCCCTATATGCTCAGATAAACTAATCCAATATTGTACAATAATTGTTAAAAGAATTGTGGCAGAATTTTGTCTGGGTTGTTTTGAAGTTCTTGGATTTTAAAAAACCGAAACAATTCAATTATATTTGTACGATTTTTAATATTTTCACTTCTTTTTTTTAAAGCTGGAGTTATTTATGAAGATAAACAGCATATGAACTGAACAGCATACAGAACTAGGTTCGTAATTACTATTGTAGATGGCGTGACAGGAGCAAGCAGCATGAGAATAATAATCTGTATCGATCATTTAATGAACAATCGATTCAATTAAGATTTCTATAGTTGGTTCTGGTTTTAAGGCGAGTATTTTCGACCGCAGTAGGCATTAACGCTATATGGGACTGCGTGGCGGGCAGTCGCGTAAATGAACACGTCAGCGCACAGAAATGTCACAGTATAATTAATAGCAGTAATATACTAGTACTATACCTATGGTGTGGCTTGTTATACGAAATTCGTTTCTACGATGACTAAAACTTATGTCAAGGATGATATAATAGAATCTATATTTTTTATTTATCTGGATTTAGTATTGCGATACCTATACTTACTATTTTATTTTTTATAAATATTGTAATTGCCATTTTATAGATGAAATCTTTTTAAATTTATATCCTTACTGAATTCTGTTGTGAAAATCGTGCTATTTTGACTTGAAAGTATATCGTGACGTTAATTTATAACTTTCATAAATTATTTGTTCCAAAATTCATTAAAATCAGATAAGTAGGTAGTTGAGATCTTTTACGTAAGCTTTTATCTCTCATTCCAATCCAATAGGGATGGTGTTTGAAAAAAGTAGGGTTTGGGAGCTATTTTCATTACTAATTTTCTACAAATCGGTCGGATGGTTTGGCTGAAATAAAGGAACAGAAAGATAGACTTTCGCATTTATTATTTAGTATGGATCCGTTATTTAGTCACTACAACACGAGTTAATTTGAGCTAAGTCCTACATCCGCTGAATGTAGTTTTTCCAAGACTACTTTAAAACACAAAAAAAACCTTTGTGGTTGGAATGAACACCTCAAGGACTTACATAGAGAAGCTAGAGCGAGCTATAAACGTTGGCTATGATCGGGTAAACCTTCAGCGGGCATATTCTATGAAAATATGATTGAATTAAGAAAACAATTTAAAAGAAAATTAAAGTTATGTCAAAATAATAGTGATAAAAATAAAATGGATATGTTGGTGTCCGATTCTTTATTGCATCGAAACTTAATTCAGTCTGATTAAAACCATCAAAACAACAACACGCGTTTTTCTATACAACCGTTTGATCAACCCAAAATCAACCTTAAGTGGTTAAGCATATGGTCCAAACGAGTCGGATCTGAACGGAGCGGACGCGATAGAACGAAAACAATACAAGATAGTGATTCCTAGAAGAAGGGCCTTGTTTACGTGATATTTGCATAAATTTGCATTGTGTGAACATTTAGTTTGAGTACTGAGTAGTTTTTGTTTGAAAAGATATTTCGTGAATGTGATAGACTTTGTGAGTTAAATTGAACTATAAATGACTGTTAATTAGTGCTACAAAAAATAACTTTACGATGTCCGTGCCTACAACAGATCAAAGTGGATATTTATCGATGTTGGAAGACATAGCGAATCTATTACAGAAAGCTCAAACTGATTTGAAAAAATGTCCTAAGCAACGACTCACCGTCGGTTATATTAAGGCGAGATTAACCACTATAGAAGAGTACTGGAATGATTTTAGAGATGCGAATATGAAACTTACAAAGTGTACGCCGCGGGAACAACGGGGGTCGATCCCGTATTTTTTAAACGAAGATTACTTCACAATAGAAGAATTATACATAACTTTACATGCAAGTTTAACTGATCACCTAATCAAATTGGAGTCAACGAAAATTGTAGACGAGTCCATTTCAACCCCTGACGTGAGTTTGGCTAGATTACCGAAAATACAATTACCTACCTTTACTGGAAAGTATGAAGATTGGCCTACCTATCACGATTTGTTTCTGGTACTTGTACATAACACCAACATAAATAACGTACAGAAGTTACACTATTTAAAAAGCAGCGTTTCGGGGGAAGCGGAGATTTTATTAAGACATATTCAAATTACGGAAAGCAATTACGTTCAAGCATGGGAAAAACTAAAAGGGCGTTTTGGAAATAAAAAAATGATTGTTAATTCTATTTTAAAGAAATTATTTAGTAATAAAAAGGTGGTTAACAATTCGGCCAATCACATCAAATCAATATTAGATATGACCACAGAGTGTATTAACAGCCTGAATAATGTAAACATTAACACTGACTCTTGGGACCCTTTAATTATATTTCTGGTTGGTCAGAAGTTGGGTACAGAGTTACTGCAGGACTGGGAAGAACACACCTATACAGAGAACCCCGAATTGATGCCCACCTGGAACGATATGAAAAAGTTTCTCGAATCAAAATTCCGAACACTCGAATTAGTGACTCCAACAACATCTACCCCGCGGGATAAATTACATACACACAAAGCATTTCATATTATGAGAAAAGAAGACGAAGACAAACACATTCAATCTACGCATGCCAGTATCAAACCTCACTTATCTTGTAGCTACTGCAATAACGATCACTACATATGCCACTGTAAGGACTTCGCAAAAATACCTATAGAAGAAAGAAGAAACCATGTGAAGAAGAACAACTTATGTTTTAATTGCTTAGTGCCGAATCACAGCGTATACAATTGTAAACAAAAAACATCATGTCGCGTCTGCGGTAGAAGACACCATTCTCTCTTGCACCAAAATAAAGAAGAAAGCCAAGAGGTGAACACACAAAAAACGCAACCACACCAAGAAGAACAATTACAACCAATACAAAGAATTACAAGCGCACACATTTCACGAGAACAACCTTGTCACGCAGTATTATTAGCCACAGCGCAAGTAGCCATTCAAGCTAGGAATGGGCAGACACATATAATACGTGCTCTGATTGACCAGGGTTCAGAGGCATCATTTGTTTCAACTAGAATAGCAGACCTACTGAATTTATCAAAAATCTGCATTAACAGTGTTGTCTCTGGAGTAGGAGAAGAAACTCAGATACCTATCAAGCATTTAGCTGAACTGCTAATTATATCACGATCAAATAATGAAGTAATTCGAGTAAGCGCTTATGTAATGAAGAAAATCACAACAATACTACCCTCTAAACACGTTTCGATGAACTGGCCGGAACTTCAAGAATTAGAACTTGCAGATCCTACCTTTAACATTCCGGGTAAAATTGACATTTTGCTCGGCGCTGATGCGTTCTGTAAAATCATTAAAGATGGGCTACTAAAGATGCCAGATGGAGTTGTGGCTCAAAATACAAGCCTAGGATGGATTCTATCTGGTCAACAAGAAGGTCTTGAGCACTCTCGAGGCTATCACCGCAATTTTGTATCAATGCATGTCTCAACGATGATCGCACCAGATAATGATATGTTGAAGAAGTTGTGGGAAATAGATGGAGAAATATACAAAAAGAAGAAGATACTCACTAAAGATGAACAAATATGTGAAGACATATATAGAAACACAACAAAAAGAGATGAGAGTGGAAGGTACATTGTCAATTTACCATTAAAACAATCAATTGAAGAAACTGTAAAATTGTGTGGAGATACAAAACAACAAGCTATACACAGATTTCAACAATTAGAACGAAAATTTGAGAGAAATCACAAACTAAAAGAAGAGTATACAAGAGTTATAGACGAATACAAAGAAATGGGTCACATGATCAAATCAGACAAAGCAGATAATCACAAGGCTATTTACTTACCTCACCATGCTGTTGTGCGGGAAGACAAAGATACTACAAAGGTACGAGTAGTCTTTGATGCGTCTGCTAAAGGGAGTAATGGTAGCTCTCTGAATGATACCATGTATATTGGACCTGTCTTGCAACCGGATATTCGAAGTCTCATCACTAAATGGCGCATGCATAAAATCTGTGTTGTCAGCGATATTGTCAAGATGTTTCGCATGGTGAGAATGACAAACAAACATACAAATCTACAAAGAATTATCTGGAGAGACGATCCGGAAGGTGAATATGAAAGCTACAACTTAACAACTGTTACATTTGGTACAGCAGCTGCTCCTTATCTGGCTGTTCGTACTTTAAACCAAATAGCAGACGATGAAACCGCAAACTTTCCAGATTCCGCTCCTTTAATCAAACAAACTTTTTTCATGGATGATTTAATGATTGGAGATGATAACGTGGAACAAACAAAACAAATGTGCGATGACATAAAAACTATACTTAAAAGAGGAGGTTTCAACATGCAAAAATGGTCAAGTAACTCGGAAGAAGTGATGGAGTACTTACAGGAACGGAAAGATATAGAAACAAGGGATACGTTAGAGATAAAGATAGACAAAAAAATCAAAATACTGGGACTCACCTGGGATCGAAAAGAAGATAGATTTGAAATAACGGTAAACTTACCCGAAATGAAATATCCAACTACAAAGAGGTTGGTTCTCTCTGATGTAGCGCGGTTATTCGACCCTTTTGGTTGGTTAGCGCCCGTTGTCATCACAGCCAAGGTTTTTATACAAAGACTATGGCAATGCAAGCTGGGATGGGATGATGAACTGCCAACAGAGCTGCACAAACAATGGGTAGCATACAGAGGAAACTGATACACTTGCAAAACATAAGCATACCACGCTGGCTGAAGACTACAATACAAAATCATGTAGATATAGAACTGCATGGGTTTGCAGATGCATCAACTCAAGCCTATGCTGCAGTAATATACCTAAGAGTTGTTGAAAGTGAGGAAGTCTACATAACTATGATTGCGTCCAGAACCAAGGTTGCACCAATCAAGCAAATATCTCCCCCACGATTAGAGCTATGTGCTGCAGCACTTTTAGCAGAGTTAATTGAAGATGTCGAAGATCTGTTTAACATTCCAAAACACAAAATATTTGCTTGGACAGATTCAATGGTGGTACTTTCATGGTTAAAATCACAACCTAATCGTTGGCGTACGTTTGTGGCGAATCGAGTCACAGACATAATACGTACTGTAGATACCGACAGATGGAGCCATGTTCGATCTTCTGATAACCCTGCAGATATCGGAACAAGAGGTATGAAGGCAGGCGATCTAGCAAAATCGGAGCTTTGGTGGACAGGGCCAAAATGGCTAAAACAAAGGGACTTAGATGTTGAGAAACCAGATATTCCTGAAACACATTGAAATAAAGGGTACTTATCACACTACACTACAAGAAGACAAACCAATATGGGAATATTTTTCTACATTAACAAGGATGAAGAGGGTACTATCGTATTGCAGAAGAATGAAGAAAGGTGAAGAATCTGAAACAAGGAATGAATATTTAACACAAAGGAAAGAATGAAAGGAAATGACAATAATAGAAGAAAACTGTATAAGATTTTATCAAAATATGCACTTTGAGAGAGAAATTGAAGATTTGAAAAAGGATGGAAAGGTAAAGAAAAGAAGTACACTTATAACACTTTCACCTTTTTTAGATAAAAATGGGTTGATAAGAGTAGGAGTCTTCAAAATGCTTCGATTCCAGAATTTAGTAAACATCCAATTATAATACCTAAGGATACTCACATTGCTAAGTTATTAATAAACGAAGCCCATTCACGGACACTTCACGGTGGCATACAACTTATGATGGCATATTTAAGAACAAAATACTGGATATTGGGCCTGAAATCAGCAGTTAAGAAATGCATACATACATGTAAGACATGTATTATAGACAAGGCAAGAGTAAAGACTCAGTATATGGGACAATTACCGTCAATGCGCGTCAACCAGCACAGAGCCTTTGTTAATAGTGGCGTGGATTATGCAGGACCTGTACTAATGAGAACTTCTAAAGGGCGCGGCCATCAAGCTACGAAAGGTTATATTTGCTTGTTTATATGTATGTCCACTCGCGCTGTCCATTTGGAAGCGGTTACTGACCTAACCTCACAAGCATTTTTGGCTGCTTTTAGACGGTTTGTTTCCCGAAGAGGACTATGCAGCCATTTGTGGAGTGACAATGGCACGAATTTTGTGGGTGCAGCGAAAGAACTCAAGTATTTGTTTCTGCAAGGCCGAAAAAATCTTGCCCATGAAGTAGCTGAACTGCTCGCTAACGATGGTACCACATGGCACTTTATACCGCCGCGAATGCCAACCTATGGTGGTTTATGGGAGGCTGGAGTTCAATCAGCAAAGAGGCACCTGATGAGAGTTACTAAGAACACTAAGTTAACTTACGAAGAAATGTCAACCTTCCTGAGTCAGGTCGAAGCATGCCTCAATTCCAGACCCCTTTGCCCTCTAGATAGTACAACTCACACACCGCTTACCCCAGGACATTTCCTTGTTGGTGATTCCCTGATTAGTGTACCAGATTTAAATTATGAACATCACAACATAGGTACACTCACTAGATGGCAACTATTACAGAGAATGACACAAGACTTCTGGCGGCGCTGGCAAGTAGAATACCTCCATACTTTGCAGCAGAGATATAAATGGCAAACTCCAGTTACGTCACCTTCAGTTGGCGATCTGGTAGTTATCAAGGATGAGGACACACCACCCACGAAGTGGTTACTAGGAAGAATTAAACATCTACATCCTCTCGCTGATAACCTCGTGAGAGTTGTAACTGTACAATGCAAGGGAAACCAAGAATTGAAAAGACCCTTATATAAGATTATCCTACTTCCTACTGAGGAAGTTTAGAAGGTGTTATGGTGGGCGGTTACCACGTTGCTTTATCTTGGAAATTAAAATTTTGTATAAATACTTAATTTATCTCGAATTAATGTAACTTTAACTTTACTTACCCAAAAATTAGATGTTGATTATAATATTCTTACTTTAAAGATACAGTCCATTGCTTGTTAATTAATACTATAAAAAACTATTGTTTTTGGTGGGCGGCATGTCCGATTCTTTATTGCATCGAAACTAAATTCAGTCTGATTAAAACCATCAAAACAACAACACGCGTTTTTCTATACAACCGTTTGATCAACCCAAAATCAACCTTAAGTGGTTAAGCAGTTGGAAACACAGCTGAATGAAAAACATTTCAAAAACTTTTGGAAAATAATGACTAAATTTACTTCTAAAACTAATCTCCCCCAGACTGTGCAGGGTTGTAGTGGTGATAAAGATATTTCAGAGATATTTAGATCTCATTTTAAGGTAGAGGCATTGCCGATACCTGGCGTGCGGCGGCAGCTCAGCGCTGAGACGGTTGTAAGCCACATGCAACCGCTTGGTTTTTCGGCGAAGCAAATAACGGACGTACTGCATAACATGCGTAGAGGAAAGTCACCTGGCCACGATAGTCTCAGTGTAGAGCATCTGCTGCACGCCGGGCCGCACATCCATCGAGTGCTGGCGATGTTTTATACTTTTTGTGTGCGACATTGCTATCTGCCAGAGGACTTGTTAAGGACGGTGGTGGTTTCAATTTTAAAAAATAAGACTGGCGATGCTTCCGATGTATCAAACTACAGACCAATATCGTTAGCAACGATCTTGGCTAAGGTGTTTGACGGTCTGCTTAACGTACAACTCAATAAGCACATGAATTTGAGTGGTTGACAGTTCGGCTTCAGAACTGGTTTGTCCACTGAAAGCGCTATCTTTGCTCTTAAGCAGACGGTCAAATACTATACGGATCGAAGAACACCTGTATACGCCGCCTTCCTTGACCTATCCAAGGCATTCGATAGAGTCAATTATCTTAAGTTGTGGGAGAAATTAGCAGCAATGGGCTTGCCCAGTGAAATTATAAATATCCTTAAGATATGGTACTCTAAGCAAAAGAACTGTGTTAAATGGGGAGGAGCTTCTTCGGAAGACTACTGTTTAGAATGTGGGGTGAGACAGGGTGGTCTAACTTCTCCTACTCTTTTCAATATTTATGTAAATCAACTGATCGAGGAGCTCAGCAACACCAATGTCGGATGCTCCATAGATGGACAAATGATAAACAATATCAGTTATGCGGACGACATGGTGTTGTTGAGCCCTTCGATCAGTGCTTTGAGGAAGTTGATTAGAGTATGTGAATCTTATGCGTTAGAACACGGTCTAAATTATAATGGAAAAAAGTGTGAATTACTTATCTTTCGTGCGAAAGGTAAAGTACCGCTACATGTACCCGATATCATTCTCAACAAAATAACAATTAAGAGAGTTAACAAATTTAAATACCTAGGTCATGTCGTAAATGAATATCTAAGTGACGATGTTGATATAGAGAGGGAACGTAGAGCTCTTGCTGTTCGTACAAACATGTTGTCTAGGAGATTTGCACGGTGTACGGATAAAATAAAAATTACACTATTTAGAGCCTATTGCCAAACTTTTTATACGTGCAACCTCTGGGAAACATTTACGAAAAAAGCGTATGGAGCTCTACGTGTCCAATATAATAATGGATTCAGAGTGCTGTTAGGACTACCGCGATTTTGTAGCGCATCCACTATGTTCGCTGACACAAGGGTCGATGACTTTTATGCCATCATAAGGAAGAGAACCGCGTCTCTTAAATTTTGAATTAGTGGAAGTCCTAACAACATCCTGCAAATATTGTACGCAAAGGTCGACAGTACAATGCATAGTCATTGGAATGCTGTACATTTTAATAGAAATGTATAATTGTAAACTATGTTAGACTTAAGCAAAAAAAATTTTACCTTTTATTTATTAACCTAGTTTATAAGTAATGTATTACTAACATAGCAAAATATGGATCTTTGGTCTGAAATAAACGATTATTATTATTATTATTATTAATGTAGTGTGAATGTTACAAATAATTATTTTTTTACGAAATGAAATTCAATCCACCCCTTCGGAATGTGCACCTGTTTACACGAAGTAGTGAATTTGTAGTAGTTAATTATATCTAAAAAATAGTAATGTATGATTATATTCTTAAATGTCTATGTATCGTCATAATGTATTAGCCCTCTAATCTATAAAGCCGAAGGGTTTGTCTGTTTGAACTTTGAACTAGATTATTCGTGAAAGAACCGATCAGATATAATTTAATGTTACTAAAGTTGATGTATAAAGGTCCAAAACACTATATTTTCGAAAAACATAGCATATGAAAGTTTAACCACAAAATACATAAAAGGTGACCAATTTAAACTAACTTTTAACACTGTGAAATTATAACTATCTGGAATCATAATTTCAACACACAGGAAAATTGGTGGTAGATGCCATCTACATTCCCTTTCAAGAACGAAGTAAGTTCTTTTTATATATTAATAACTAGGTACATCAAAAGAATTGTAGGTGGCAACATTACTCAAAAACATATTTATTGAAATTATAAAGATACCAAACTAATTTGATATCTGGAACTTTTGAAATAGAGTCTATTTTACTCGTGACGAAAATAAATACAAGAAGGTATTTTAACGGACAGACATTTTCAATCCATTATTTTATTTGACGTTTAAGTACAGGCAAAGCAATATTCATTCAAACAAATTAACTAACAAATTAACTGTTTTATTCTTTTTATTCTTTTCGATATTAATAACTAATACCCATCTTAATCTCACCATCAGTGCTAATGTCTTATCAGCACTCATCAGTAACTATAAATTACCATTAGTACCTATCAGTAGTTACCCATCTGCACCGATAAACACCTATGAGAAGCCATCAGCACCTATCAGTGCCCATCGGAACCCAATTGCATCTCTCAGCATCCTTCATTACCCATCAGCACCTATCAGCACATCTGAGCACCCAACCTATCATTACTCAACAGCATCTATCAGCAACCATCATTACCCATCAGCACCTGTCAGCATCCATCAGTTACAATCTTCACTAATCAGTAACTATCAGCACCCATCAGCATCTATCAGCACACATCGAAAAGAACTCCTCTATAATATACAACTTTGCATAGGTGTTCTTTAATACTTATATAATATATATCCCATAACTTTGAGGTTTAGTTCCTTACTTAAAAAATAATACTTTTTGCCAAAGAATATGTGGTTCAAAAGTGCATACTTTCCAAGATATCCTCGGTCTTAATAATGAGTTCATAAAATATCACCTGTATAACATCTCATCCACTCAATAGACGCGTATCACTGAAGTCATACAATAAACAACAATAACATTTTAAACGTTGAGGAAAGTTGCATACAATGTACACCGCAAAACGTCGCAAACTGTACCTACCTGTGCATAGCGATAAAAAAAGAGTAGAAAAAGCCACGTTGTCATACTTCGCATAAAGTTATTTTTGACTTAATTGAATTATTTTGCATGAAAAATAAAAACCAAAAGAAAATTGAAAAATTATTCACATGTTATTTGATTCTATTACATGGCCCCATCAAGACCCTAGAGTTATGGGAAATCAAGCAGAACATATTGTACATAATATACATGGCAATTTTTTTTAATGTCACTTGGGGGTAAAGTTCTCTTAATAATAGAGATAGCAAATTCTACTCCATAAAACATTCCTTTATTTTAGGAAAAGTTAAAACTGTATTCAAAGAGTTTTCAAAAACTCGCTTCTTCACCCAGGAATCGAAACGACTTAAATCTAAAAATGAAGATTTCATGGTTTTCCTTTCAATGAATTAACCTAGTATGTGAGAGAGATTTTATTCTTGTGATTGGCTCTAACGAACCGCACAATAAAATTACAGGGTGTCATTTTTACAGATTTTAGTCGGTTTGAATCCCAGGTGAAACGAGTGAATTCTTGAAAATCTTTGAATGCGGTTTTATTTCTGTTCAATAATACAGTTTCTTTGGAGTAAATTTTGCTATCTCTATTATTTAGAGTACTTTCCCTCCAGATGGCATTTAAAATTACACCCTGTATATTTATCGATGTGCACCTATCAGTATCTACGTTGGAATTGATATAGAGAGGCAGCCCACAAGAGGTGATGCGTTAATATTAACCCTGTATACGTACGTATAGAATAATAATCCTCCTTTTGTTTTCGTCGGGTGATTACGTAAGAAAAGATTTATCGCAAAAAAAATTATAAGCTTTTTTGCACTTGTTGTCTAATAAACTTAAAAAAAATATCAGAAACAAGTTTTGAGCTCTATATTCAGAAGTGATAATTGTTTATAATACTCCTTTAATTTATCAATCAAAATATAAAATGTGACTTAACAAAAATTAAATAATTAAATTGTCGTACGGTTATGTGTACGCTATGGTCAAAATGACGATCAATTACGCGGGAAAATTGGGAGCAAAAGCGACACAGGTCCTACCTCCATGACGCCTCGCGTGGTACTGAATTGTATCGCACCGTCGTCTTTATTATATTATATTATATTAGAAAAAATAGAACGATTTGAGAAAGAAATTATCCACATAAATTAATTTTATGCTACATTACCAATATTATGACAAGTTTTTGTAAGTATAAGTTTGATATTCTCTTAGAATATCGGAAAATCACTTAAAATTTTCATCTTTTTCGTAATTTTTTATGATCGAGTAAAGTTTTCAGTATCGTGTTTTGATCCACAGATTTATAAAATATATTAAACAAACTTCAACATATATTTTTATCCGATCCAGACAAACAATATTGGCCGGTTGTAATGAGTTTGAAAACGCTTAGATTTCGCGAATGGGGCCCTATATTGCTAATATGTTGTAATCCTGCCAGATACCTACATATTAATATGGTAATAACTTTGAAGCTATACAGCTTCTTAATCCAAAAAAATCTAATAACGTGTAAATTCAATGTTGAATCGATTTTATATAAAATCGAATTAAATGTTAGCTTTGACTGGCAGTGATAGGTAGGTTGACACTAACGGTATCTGTTTGCTTTAATCTGATAAAAAATAAATTAATGGCCTTTTTTACTTATTGTTTTAACTATATGAAAAACCTAGCTGTAAGTTTTCCTATAATTTATAAATAAATAAATAAGTAATTTGATTATTGTAATGTTATTGCACTGTTCATTCATGACCTAAAAATACAAAGATCGATATATGTTTTTTCGGGCTTTCTTGAATGAAAATAGACCCACTTGTACATTCTGGTACTAATATCGAACCTTTAGACATATTTTATACTAGCTGCTGCCCGCGACGTCGTCTGCGTGAACGCTATGCAGCACCAAACGCACCTACGATTATAACACTGCTAGCGTGATAATATGTAGCCTATATGTTGACCCGACTTCTTAACTATCTTCACAAATTTGAAGTAAATCCATGCAGTACTTTTTGAGTTTATCCCGGAAAGACAAACAGACAAACAGACAAAAATTCTAAAAACTATATTTTTTGTTTCTGTTTCGATTGTAGATCATACCCCAAGTATTCTTTTAAAAAAATATTCAATGTACAGTTTTGACTTTCCTACCATTTTATTATATGTATAGATTACAGGACGCTTCCATTTAACATAAGAAAATTTTTAGTATAGAGATACATAGTATGGAGATCTGCCACTGTTATTTTCCTACTTACAGGTATTGATTAAATATTAGAAGAATTATTGTAAGTTAAATATGTTGACGTTTAGCAGTAAAGGTAAGCGTCCACAGATCGGTATCGTAAGTATTTTTATAGAAAGTCATACAAATGCGTCCACTGATCCGCACTGTACGGCAGTCATTTTATGTACGGGTTCATAAAATAGTTTACAGCAGTGCAGATTCAAAATTTTAATCTAAAATAAAAGGAAAGCGTTAATTACATCATATTTAACAAATTGATAAAACAAAATGGGTGGTTTTACAAGAAAGAGTCTTCTTCAACCTCTAACAAAAGGAACTCCTGTATTTGATGGCCATACTCGGTTGGTCGAGTATGGCATCAACCATAACTACTAAACAACACCAAATTACCTACCATACACAACATCTTTGAAATATTAATAATACTTTTAACTTTAGGCTAATATTGTTAAACGCATATTTACATAAAGGTCTGATAAATGATGTATTCTTTTGGCATGAAATACGCCTTGGAAAATTTTACCCCTTTTTCCAAGATGGCGGGAAAGCTTGGTCGACAATCTCAAGTTAAGCTTTTCTAGGTATCCCCTACAACATATTAAAAAATTAGAAGCGCAAATTCATTTTCTTTTTTGAATGTACATAATGACTGGACTATTATTGGATCGACCCTAGAGTGTTTTTGTAAAGCCGGAGGCGCGGAGGGAGAGCAGCCCTCGCCCGCCGTGACAAAGCGCACACAGCGTGCGAGCCGGAGCGGCCGAGGCTGTGGAGGTGAGCATGCGTGTTTGCGCTTTGTTACGCGAGGGCGTTGGGGCTGCACTTCCCGTAGCGCCGGAGACGTTCCACATCTAAATAGCTACCGCAAAGACTGATGGTCATCTTTTCTTAATCTTTTCTTAGTATTGCCTTTATTAAAATAAAAATTAGGATAATTGTCTTTTATTAAATAAGAAATTCTGAACAACGACGTTATGAGTTGAAATATTTTCTTAGTAACAGAATTATTAATAAGAGCAATATGATCATTGAATGTTATGAAGAAAAAAGATATGAAAAAGAAAATTATGATTTTAAATTGGTTCTTGGTAGTAACATTATTAATAAAAAAAATATGATCACTAACTGTTATGACAACCGTTGGTAGGAATAAAAATGTATGAATAAAAAAAGTATGAAAAATAAAATTATGAAGAGTGATTATTATGAACAAAAATCGGTAGTAAGACAAAAAATATGAATTAGAATTTTATGTGAGCCGATATGGACCCTAACGTACAAAAGCCTAAATTATATTATTTTGAATACTGTGCTATAAAAATATTAGAATTAAACATGTGCATAGTTTGCATAATATACAGAACTCCTAACTCTAGCCTTGATCTGTTTTTCCATGAACTCGAAACACTGCTCAAAAACTTAACAAAAAAACGTAAATAGTACATTGTGATTTTAATATAAACACACTGAAGGAAAGTAGACAAAAAAACTTCTGAGTTTACTATGCCAATACAATGTAACATTTCATATTAATAAACCAACCAGAAAACAGGCATGCTTAGATTTAATAGCTAGTAATTACAACTGTACCACAAGTGACATACATATATTATGTTTATCTGACCACGCGCCTGCGCAAACTATGACATTAACAGTAAATGCCTTTGTTATGTTACAATTGTATGGTTTTTTATTTGTATATTTATTTATTTTTTGGCACCGAATAAATTTCTTTTCTTTCTTTCTTCTAAAGAACACCAAAAAACAATTATTTAATTACGATTATTATTATTTTGACATGAAAAGAGATTTTAATCAAGAAAACATAACGTAAGGAGGTTGCGTGGAAAAATGAAAGCCATTTCGATTCGGACTAAGCGCGCCATAGAAGGCGACTAATATGTAGCAATGAGTAGATAAGTAGGTGTAGATAGAGCCATATGGTCTGTGTGGTTGTGTTGTTTAGTGCCGACTAAAGAGTAATATTCATATATGACCTGTCAGGTTTTTGACAACTCATGAAATGTATTAAAACTAAAATCTAGGGAAATAAATGTTGTGTTATTTTTAGTTATTTAAGCCTACCTATGCTAAATTGTTAATTTAGTTTTACTTTATGAATAAGTAATACTACTAAACTATTTATTTATTTACACTTCAGTATACAGTACAGATAGTAAATGATAAAAAAACAGTGTGTTGTGTAAGTACTACTAGGCGGTCTTATCGCTGACGAGCGATTTCTTACAGACACCCATGCTTGTGGAAACAACATAAAAATAATGTATTAACAAATTCTTAATACTTAATAAAAATTACTAATCACACAAACAATTCAAAAAAAAACTTAACGAGTAAAACAAAAAAAAATGCTAATTATTGCATTATACCTAATTAAACATAAAACCTAAATATATAAAATTATAATACATACATACTAATATAATAAATATAATACATAGATTACCTACTTGTAATTGGTAACATATAATGTAATTCGGGAAGAGTGTTCACTCCTAATACAGGTCTGCGTACCTAAAAGGAGTGTCCTTCAACATATTTTGTAAATGAAATTTGCCAATAAAGAAATTTTGTTTTTTTTTTGAATTTTTGAATTCCAAATCATTTACTTATATTAAAAACCGCAGCAAGGATTTTAATATTTTACCCTCTCAAGTTACTCAATAGACTACTAGTATCATCCACTTGATGATAATCCCGATATCGTTTCTAAGAAATTAAATCAAGTCTACACCAATAGTTTAGATATAAACAGGCAGCATTTATCAAAAAGTAGTTTGACAGGTCAGAGACTGCACGGCCCGTGAGCATTACTCTTTACATCGTGTTTCTCAAGGGATGTGTCAAACTTTATAAAATCATGTGTGATTGCTCATTGATATTTTTCCCTAAACAGCTATTAGAAGCGGAAACGAATTATAAACATAATAGGTTGAGGAAAAAGTCTTTTCGCATTATAGTATGTATGAACTTGTAATAAAATCTCTTTGGCTATAGTATTTGTATCTGGCTGGTTTTGGTATCATTGAAAGTTAAAATTTTAAAGAACATAATTCCAAATTCAAATTAGGAAAATGTGTGATTTTCATTTGTTTTTCGTACTGTCAAGATGAGTGAATCTAATGAAGAAATTCGATACATTTTAGCACAAATTTGGTTTAAGCGTTTTCAATCCGGAAATTTTGATGTCAAAGATGCACCTCGCTCTGGTCATCACGGATAAAATGAATGCCATTATTGAAAAAGTGGAGCAAGATCGACATATCAGTAGTTACGACGTAGCTGAAGACCTGGGAATTGACCACAAAACAATACTTATTTGTGATTCTTTATTACGAAGTAACGAAACCGAATCATTTTTGAAGAAGCTGATAACTGGTGATGAAAAGTGGATCACGTACGACAAGAACGTGCGAAAAAGGTCGTGGTCAAAGACCGGTCAGGCTTCACAGACTGTGGCGAAACCCGGGTTAACTCTCAATAAGGTGATGTTGTGTGTGTGGTGGGATTGGAAGGGCATTATTCATTATGAGCTGTTACAACCAGGCAGGACTATCGATTCTGAACTCTACTGCGAACAAGTTATGAGATTAAAACAAGAAGTTGAGAGAAAGCGGCCGGAATTGATCAACAGAAGGGGTGTGGTGTTTCATCATGATAACGCTAGACCTCACACATCTATAGCCACCCAGAAAAAATTAAGAGAGTTTGGCTGGGAGGTGTTAATGCATCTGCCGTATAGTCCTGACCTTCAGATTTCCACCTGTTCGGTCTCTTCAGAATTCTTTAGGCAGTGTTAGGTTAACATCACGAGAGAACTGCCAAATCCATTTGTCGCGGTATTTTGATGAGAGGTCCCAAAATCATGTCCCTACCTACAAGATGGCAAAAGGTTATCGAACAAAATGGTACATACATACTTTAGTTAAATGTCAATAAACTATATTAAAAAATGTTTTGAATTTTCTTAAAAAATGCGGAAAAAACTTTTTCCCCAACCCAATATAATAAATTAATTGAGCTGTTTATAATTCGTTTCTGTAGGCTTTTATGAATTCCAATGACAGTGTAATTAACTATATAGATTATCAATTTTAAGGCACATTATTTAACTAGATGTTTCGCGCGGTATTGGCCGCACCATTTAGGATCCCGCGGGAATATTGGGATACACAGTAGCCTATGAGCTATTCCAGACTGTACCAGATCCGTTAAGCCGTTCTCCCGTGATTGAGGATCAAACATTCACATTTATAATTAAAAACTAAAATACCTTTTTGCAAGCTGACCTGACCAAACCATTCTTCGGAGCACTAAATACCAACTATGTCCATTTATATTATTTTAACCTCAACAGGTGTTACATAATGCGTTTTTAGTTATTATTCGAGGCGAAACAGTCGTAAATAATTTTTTTGTTTCTATAGCAGTATTGACGGGAAATTCATTGCATTAACTCTAGAAGTAAACAGTTCACCTTTATTGATACGAACGAATTGCAAGAGCAAAAACACCAAAGTAATAGTCAACATAAGGTTAATGATTACTCTTCGTACAAATGCTATAGGTAGGTCTGTGTATGACAGTTTAACTTTATTAGGGCATACCAACATATATTTCTGTTTCACCCTGTGGGTATATCCATGAAGGTTTCTTTGGTGGACTATCTAACATTTTTATCCTTTTGTCATTATCATATTGGTACGTCTTCACACATGTATCCGCCGCGCCTCTCTGTCGATACATGATACACTCAAAAACTGACGAGCTGACTTTCATACGGGTTTCATAAATTAATGTTTTTATAGGACTATGATTCATTAAATTTTGAGTTAATTTCCATAAATTTGACGATGGACTATGTCGGAAAGATGATACCGATTGGAAGCCTTCACCTGCTCCTCGAAAGAAGCCCTGGCAAAATTAGCTAGCAAAGTAACAGCATGAAATTATTGCGTGTGATTCCGAAACAGGGGCACGAGTGCCCTCCTATTAAAGTAACGTGTTCAATCAATTTCAACAACAATATCTCGTATTTAAATTAGTAATTACATCGTTTATTTATATCATCGAGTTCGTGATGTTTAGTGTTTGAAACAGATAATAAAATTACACTAATACTAGGTAGGTAAAATAGTTAATAAAATCTAGCATTGTCCCACAGTTTTCCTGTTTAACAGCGGAAAAGCGTGAAAACTTTACCGTAAAGCGTGTAGAATGTATACTACCTTGGCAGTTTTATTGCATTTAGTTTGGCAGAAACTAAATGCAATAAAACAGCTTTTTAGTTTCTGGGATTGAAACGATCAAACAAACAACACAAACTCTTCATAGTTGTGTCTATAAAAGAGGCATAGGTAAGTAAAAAGGGAATCCAAGTGTTAAATATATGTACTGCACTAAATATAAAATTAAACTCGATTTTAATTACAATATTGTTAACCTCTTTCATTCATTCAGTTACTTTAAAAAGATACAAACAAAACACATCTTACCACAACGTGTTACCATAATTTTACAAGATACTAGCGCCCCGTAGCGGTAATAGGTGAAACTATCTTTAGAATAGTTTTGCTTCAATACCTAGATGTCGCCATGTAGTTGAAATGAATTAATTAATCGTCGAAGCAATGAGGATTTGTGATATAATATTGAGGCCTGATTATTCAAGGGTCAAATAAAAGTTATCTAATGTATAAAGTTCTACTCGACAGCTTTAAGGTCGTCCCAAGTTTGTCATTCTACGTCATTATCATACAACTATAAAAAATCGTAAAGCAACATATTTCGCCGACTTTTTCGTCAGCTTGATAAATAACCTCAATGTATAAAGAATTTTCAGTCAATATACCTAATGTTTGAAGTAAAAGTGTCAATTAAGAATAATGAATATTTTAGCAATCTACACTAAGTAATCCACAGATCTGCAGGTAGTCCACCTGGTTTTTAAGAAAAAATGCAATGCTGTTGTACGACACGATGTGATAAAGATAGGTTTTGAAATGTTTCAAATAATATTCAATGTTTATTTTGAACTTACGACATAATCGCCTAGTATATATACTTAATTAGCAAGTTCACGCAAGGTTTACCTGCGTTAATTTTGATCCAGTGGGAGTTTCTAGGCAAAATTCCTTTAACCAAGTGCAAAAGGAATGTTTCATATCAAACCGGCACAGGTACTTTTCAAAACATACAAAGAAATTCTTTACCTTAGGTATTACTGTATTAGTAGGTATACAGGTTCAATTTTCAATACTGAAGGAGAGCACTCTTTATTTTTCACCAGAAATCCGTATGAATAAATAAAGAGACTTTACTTACTACACTTCACCCGACGCGCTACCTCAGCCAACACGCACACAGCAGTGTTCCCGCCACACGCGCACCACCATAGAACACATATACTCAAGAGAAGAAGTACAACTTCATACATTAAAAGTTAAGACTAGACGCCATCTGAAAACGGTCCACATAGCTAATATGGCGGGAATTTCAAACAGTTCAAACCACTTCGAGATTTCAACTTGCTCTGGTCTGAATAAAAATAAGCAAATACTTACAAACTTGTTAGGTGAAATACCATACCATCAGTTTTGTAAGGTTTGCTTATTTTTATTGCGACTGGCTAAATATAAGGTTAACTTGATGAACACTAAGTAAAACAATAAATAAGTTTTTGATACTTTTATTTTGTTTAAAGTAATACAACAATAAGTGTGGATAAATTGACACTCTTTCTTAAAAATACAAATTCACACTGACGCGAGTTTCTTCAAGCAATCAGGGGATTAAATCACAAGAAAACTTAAAACACAAACACCATTTAAAAATATCGCAAAACCGCAATCGCGAAAAAATTTTTTCACATTGTGAAGTAGACGTTAATTTTTGACATTTCTTTTTATGTCTGTGTTACTATATTCAAATAACATTGATTCGCTAATTCATTCGATTATGTAATACGGTCCCTTTAAATATTTGTTAAATTATTTAAAATTATGAAGAAGTCATGTAAAGTTTTCGTTTAATGTTATCTTCTATACTTATAATAAATCTGTAGAGAGGTCAATTCTGTACATGAAATATTTTTTCAAAATAACTATCAGGGGGTGATTAGTGATCGATACTGATGCCAAAAATGCAATCAGTAAAATTTTTGTCTGTCTGTCTGTCTGTATGTTCCTTATAGAAACAAAAACTACTCGACGGATTTTAACGAAACTTGGTAAAATTATTCTTCATACTCCTGGGCAGGTTATAGTATACTTATTATCACGCTACAATCAATAGGAGCAGAGCAGTGAAGGGAAATGTTGAAAAAACGGGAGAAGTTACTTCATTTTTAAGCTTCCGTCGCGTGTGCAGCCTTAATGGTTAAAGCTACATAGAAATCATGTATGACAGAAAGATTCTTCATAAATTTATATAAAAAATATCCCACAACGGTATATGTCTATATTTTATGGTTGACTCACAATAACACGTGTAAATCCCGATAGCTTAGCAGTTCGGAGCTTTCTGATTATATTTGTTTACTCTTACGTTTATAATACTCTCACTCATCCCTAATTAAAAAAAATTAACATTATTACCTATTCAATAAAAAAAGAATTATAGAAATCGGTATAGAAACACCAAACTTAAAAAACACCAAACACATGAAATACGCTAATAAATAACCCATCGCGCGTGAATACTGAATGATATAGGGATTATTTTTGCATAACGGTTGCCGCGCTCGACGCGGCTCGCGGCGGTAGGTATAAAAAGGCGGGAGGCGAGCGCAAGCTTTTGCGCGATTTAATATAGGTAGGTACAGAAGGAACAAGCGTTACATTACCTGTCAAATTTCCCCAACCAATTTTAACTTATTATCGAGGGCATAGAGTTCAAATTCAAGTAAAAATTTTGACAGATTCGTAACGCTCGATGTACTGCCTTCTGTACATATAGAGATAAAATGGAAATCAAGGTTTTGTTTATTTCATGATCGTTTCTGCCTCTTGGAAGTCAGAAACCGTAGATTTCTTCGGAATAAAAAGTAACGTATGTGTTAACTAATATACCAAATTACATTAATATTGGCTTAGCCGTTTGGGAGTGAAAAGCAGCCATACATAACTATAGGTAGTATTGTATGTACACTGATAATGGCTGGATGGATGGATTTTTGCTATTCTTTCACGCAAAACCAACTTAGCTTTACCTAGAATAACAATAAGCTAAGTATAATTAATGAAGATATTGCATGAATTAAGTAAAATTGAAGGCATTAAATTCAACACTTTTTAACCGGATTAATGGCGTATAATTTATATTTTACATTTTAACTCGACGTTTCGGTGTCTTTGCAGACCCCGTGGTCACGAGCGACTGTTAAAATTTAAAATGTAAATATACGCGATAAATCCGGTTAAAAAGTGTTTTATTTAATAGTCATACATAATAGTCATCGTGAAAACTTAAGACAATATCAAAATTTAAGGCACTTTGGCACCCAATTTGTTTATAACGCTATGTGCCTTTGTAATGTACCTAATAGATAGTTACCTACCTATGTTTGTGGTTACGAGTTATACATATTATATGGGCGAAGATTCTTCATTTTTATTTTTGTTATTAAAGATAGTAAGGACCTTGGAGAAGAAAATAACCTACTCGAAATACTAATTCAATACAGATGAAGTCGCGGGCATCATCTATGTAATATACCTACATACCTATACTTTTTCACAAAACCTAGATGAAACTGCGGATCACTGCTTTGTTGTAACAGTTTTTGAAGTAATTCTGTCTGTTTATCTATCAGTAACGCTTTCACAGCTAAACTACTGAGTCGATTTTGACCAAATTTAGAATAAGGTAAGTTTTAACTTCAAGGAGGATATAATAATAGTATTTATCCAACTCTAATAAACGGTATCCACGCGGACGAAGTCGCGGGTCACAGCTAGTTTCTAATAAAAGCGAAGATTTCTTGAAGAAAAATATGAATGAGTGTAAACTCAAAAAAATACTGCGATGTATTCGAACAATCGATTGAATATTTTTTTTCATGGGCTACACTGGAATCATTCTTGCTCTTTTCCTCTTATTGTGTTCTGTCTTTTTCACTCTGTCTCCAGTATGTAGTCTGCACCATCTCCATACAATGTCGACGCCCCCTGCGCACCACTACCCGATAAGTATCTATCTATTGCATTACGCTTATGTAACCATGCGTTGCGTAATTAATTTTTTATATAGGTATTAATTATTTTTATTAATTAAATAATTAATATTTTCATTTTTTTTTTCTCTTCATGTATGATCTTAAACTATCACGTCCTGGAATTTTGAAAGTAACCCACAGTCACCCTGTACATTTATTCAAATTCTTTTAGAATTATAAATTATCTCATAGAAATACAACATTTTCACTACTTATAGGGTCATCGTAAAAATTCTGGCACAGCTGATTTCTTTACAGTATCGTATCGTATCTAATAAAATAATCTTTTTTTTTCAATTGCCAAAATATTGACTTGTCATCACTATTCGAAACCACTTCCTCGGCAAGCGACATCGACTTCCATCCACCAAGCCATTACATTTAATCCTTTTTCATTATTCATACATACACCGTGCGAGGAATCCAAGTTAATAGAAATAAATAAATTATTAAATCCAGTAAATTTTATTTTATGATTTACTTAGCATTCGTTTATACTGTTGTAACGAACGTAGTTTGCACCGATAATGTAGGACCGCTTTGCCTAACTCATTATGTATGATATATTATGCTCAGTAAAGTTGTCGACTTAACAAAATATTAGAGCAAACTAAACTTACTAACTTATGCTGAGAATCTATAAATTTTATAAATGAACTTTCTTACATACGTTTACGTTATACTTCGGAACAACTAGGAAGGAATAATTATTAAATATCGGCTTAAATTTAATTAAAGATACGTCTTTTTTGCAAGTTAGTACTAGATAAGATATTTTCTTAATTGTTATGGACGTTGTTTATTAGGGAACAGATTTAATGATCTGTTGCTGAAATTATGGCTGAGCAAAAACATACTATTATTCGTGTAACTTTATTTTCTGATTCTTCCCATTTATCCAGAACACAACGACAAGAAAAGACGACAAAAAAACGACAAAGCGAACCCAATTTTACCCCTTTCAATCAGGAAAGGCTACTACTGGTAGTCACTACAATTTCTGACTGACACCCTTAACGCACATATTTAGTTCGGGGACGTTCGTTAGTAAAGTACTACTAGATATACAACTAGGTATACAACGTGTAGCATAATGAAGTGATAATACTTATAGGGATTGTATGTTTGATGATGTAGTTTATAAGTAACAGTAACATAAATTTATTATCCTTACAGTTCGGCCGAAAAACAAGTTCAAAGTTTAGACCAAAATATCTAAGTGTCAACCCTAAAAACAGCTGTTAGCTTTTGATGAAATCAATTCTATAGCAGATGGCGTAAAAATAAAGTGATGGGTAACTAAGACAGATACTACAAAGTTCAGCTGTTGCGGGAAAGGTCATAACTAGTCTGCCTAGATCAGACTAGGGTTGTCAAAATATTTTGTTGTAAAATAATTAAAAAAAATTGTATGAAAGTCTATACCAGCACTGATATAGCTAATTCTTTTACGATAAGTATATTCTACGTATGGTATAGAAGCTAACCCTTAAGTTTTATCTCTCCATTTTGTTACACGTTGTATATAAAGTGTCGAGTAATTAAGTTTTTCGTCAATATTTATTACGAGCCGGATTCTTTCAAAACCCTTGCAATTCATCTTCGACCTCACCTCCAGTCACGCTTAAACGATGAGATGGATCAGATAAGATCACAGGCGAGTTAAGTCACAATTAAAAAAAGCAACGATAGCAGCCGTACAGAAGCGATGCGCAAGCGCTCTAAATCGAGCCTACGCAGCTACGCAGTAAACAGCCTGTTCATTATAGTTGACCAGCGAGAACTAGTTGCAATTTCTGTCGAGTGTGCCTACACGGTACTTAGAAGATAACTGTACCGCTATGGAGATGTATGCACACTTCCTTACTGTCCCATGCAGTGGGCTATTAATATCTGTACAACTATATCTGTTAATGTATGGTAAATATTATTTTTCCTTAAATTGTAATGGCAAGAGATTAAATTAAGAGAGTAATAATAATGTTATTAATCGATACTCTATATTGCCATATAAAGTACAATTTTTTCGTTCAAATAGGCCTGAAGGAAAATAGATTTTCTTAATTATTACATAAATAATGAAAGTTTCAACAGCAATATCTATGGGCATAGCATTTCGATTTAAACGTGAACATAAATAGAGTACCGACTGTGGTGTATTGATTGACGTATGATGTAGAGTAACAATGTAAACTATAATTAAAATAAGGTATTCAACCTACTACATAGAGGGTTGTGCAGCGGTATTTTTAGGACACCCTGTACATAATAGTTGACTAAATTAATTGTAAAGGTTCATTAATAGTTCGTAATAAAAAAATTGCTTAATGTAAATAAAATAAATAAAAATTACAGCGGGTATCTGTACATATTTTCTTCGTACTTACATTGTTGACGCAGAAAAGCCATTTCCTCAACTACTCTTAGCTAGAGCGTAGCTGGCCGTCCCAGAGCTCTCTTGTGACTTACAAAGTAAATAATCAACGAATGCAGAGCAATAAAAAACCGACTTCACATCAAACTTTGGCTAAATAGGCTTATATAGGACCAACTCTGAAGTATCTTCTATCATATAAAACAAGAATCATCAAAATCGATTCACCCAGTTATGAGGTAACAAACATAAAAAAAACATACGGTCAAATTGAGAACCTCCTCCTAGAAAATGGCTGACTGTCGATCGACCCTCATAAAATCTAATGCCAAACATCACCGCTGCGACGGCGATGCAATGTTTTTTGAAGAGACAGGTTCTTTCCTCAGCTTCCTCATGAGCTGTCATCTGTGACCTCATCTTCACTTACCATCAGGTGAGGTTGAAGTCAAACACGGGTTAGTCACAGATAAAGAAAAGTAGAAAGTTGTTTCTAAGCGCTAAAACCATTATTCACCTACTGCTTCAATTATGCCTACACCAAATCACCCGTACGGGTCGCCGAATAAATTAGATGTCTGATAGTATTACACAAATTATGTAGAGCCATCCAGCCCAAAACTAACCAAAGCGTAAATGAACATGCTTACTTAATTCAAATGAAACTTTTTTCTAAATATACCTACCTGCGATTAAACATACACAGGAAAACACACAACCCAAAGTATAATCTGTATTTAGAATAATACTTCTAACACAACTTATTATTTTCAAAAGTGAGCTTGTAAAAAAGCACATAAAATTATTCAAATTAAACAGTGTATTTTGTCCATCGTAAAGCGGGTTTAAAATGGACCTTGTTAAACAGCGTGAGAGCTGCGCACTACGTCCGATCCGAATCCGATATGAACCAGTTAACTTAAAATGCGAATCTAGAATATTGCTTACATGCCTACTAGTCTGATCTTTGATCAGAGCTGGCTGCTTGCACGAATTCGTTTTGAATGCAGTACGCGAGTTTTCCTACTTATAACCTACTATGGCTTCTTCTGTCCGTCAATAATCTTCAGGATGGAGATTCACGGATGACGGAGAGAAATGGGAGAACGGAAGCCGGATCTAATGCCTAAAGTACCATAGAAATAGCTCTACGACTACTTCAGATTTTTCTAAGATTCGGATCGGATTCTGATCAGATGTAGTGCGGAGCCGCTCTGAACGTTCTGCGCCCACGCACATCGGCACGAGGGATAATCCGCACAAGTGTCAGCCGCGGAGAACTGTCATGTCTCATTTAGACCGTTAGACAGGCGCGTTGATTGGTGGAATGATTGACTTACATCCATTCATGTTTGTGCAATCCCTGGATTGATTCATACGTGTAAACGAGATTTAAAAATTTCTTCAATTGAACTTTAATAATCAACGAATGCAGAGTATTACAAAAACCGACTTCACATCAAAACTTTGGCTGAGTTATGATGTCATCCACGTAAGCATACTCCGAACTCATACATATTTTTTCAAAACTTAAAAATTTTTAATGAACTGCTCAACCGATTTCGATCAAATTTATATGGGACTAACTATGAAGTATCCTCTATCATATGAAAAATGTATTTTCGAAATCCTATCCTAGACGTGGTTACACAGCCGCACAAGCAGTTATGGAACAAAGATGTTAGTGATTACAGCTTAAAGATAGTTTTAATTAATTAATCAAGTAATCCCCGCTTGGTGGTAGGATGTTGTACAGATCCGCCTGGCCGGAACATTCCATGTGTTAAATAAAAATCACCCGACCAGGACTCGAACCTGGGACGTTAGCAATATAACGTAAAAACAAAAATGTGTTAAGTCATTTCGAGGCATACGGCCAGGCCCCGGTAGCTCAGTGGGAAAGCACTCGTTCGGCAAACTAGAGGTCCCAGGTTCAAGTCCTGGTCGGGTGATTTTTATTTAACACGTTTTTTCATTTATTTAAGAGTGATTAAGCGTTTTAAATGCAGAAAAAACTTTAAAATATTATTATTCCATGTGTTATCTAAAGTGAAGCGATTTCGACTGTGACCTACGCAAGCTTACTTATGAAACTACATAGCCGTCGGTGTCAGTCTAGGTAACTTAACAATAATATAAAAATATAGGTAAGTTACGAGCTTTTTCCCGCAAATTCGTACGCGCATAAACATAAAAGTCTTATTTTTCCCGACCCCGTGGGAATTTCGGGAATTCCTTCCATAATACAAACAGACACTTATTGAAGAACTTTTATACCAAGTATCACATCCATGCACTAAAGGAATAAGATTTTTTCATACAAATTAATATATTATCATATGTTGGCGACTCTGAAGAACAAACCTATGGAACTGCCCTAAGCATGTACTTTTGTTGTATACCTACGTAAACAAATCGGGTAACAAACATGGCGGATTAGGGATGGATGTGTCGATATTTTTTTAAATGTCGATAATTATCTATAAGTTGTTTCTTAAACCTGCCGGAGAAACCAATAAAAGTTTTCGCTGTTTTCTAATAACCTTAACTTGGTCGGGTTACCATAGTCATTCACTTCCGAATGACTTTAATCGTATTATCTCATTAATTATCAAATGTACTAGGCTGAAATTTTACTGATAACGACTGAACTAAACAACTAATTATTGACATAACATTCGGTTCATATATCCATATACAGGCTAACCGGTGACCAAATAACACAGCGCGCATCATGACCGTGATCGTAATCGATATCGATAACAAAAATCTCTCGACCGCACTTCCACAAGTAAACAACACGGGATACTAAAATGGCGTCATTCGGCAGCAAAAGTACATTGAAAATATTGACGACGGTACTGACAAACAGAGTGTTTATCCGAAAACACAGATTTTCATACGCAAGAATATTCGTGCGAGAAAGAGACATAACTATTTTGTCGTCCTATATTAAATAGATTTTTTAATTCGATTCCATATGTTTGTTCTTCTGAGGTTGGCGATAACGATCAGTTTGCAATATTAAGATGTTTGTATGACTTCATGGTAACGGAAGTATGTTGGTAGTACTGTTACAGAGGGCGCTAAATGCAATGAATGACTGACATTTGATTGCAGCGCCGAAGGTTATATCTTGAAGTAGGGTGATGGCAAGTGACACCACGGCCGTAAATCTTAGTATAACGAAACGTAGCGCTTAGCCGCCATATTATCTGAAGATACATGATGTTTGTCCCTCGTTGTGATTGGCTGTTTACATTTTGACGTTATAAAGTTGACAGTGACACACTTTGACACCAGAATGAATTCAATTTATTCAAAAATTTTAGTCAGTTACTGTGTTGATCGAGTATCTCTATGTAGTCTGTGAGTGACACATAGACGGTTAGGAACACAGACTAATAAGGAGAACAAGTTCAGACGGACAACTCCCTTGTCATAGATGTCGGTCTATACGAGGCTCACATATTGATTTTGACAGCTTGTTTTTTTTTAAATGTTATTCTACACAATGAGGTGTAGCAGTTTTTTTTCTACGGACATGGCAAAGAACTTTCTTATGGTCGTATTACAGAACAGTACTCATGTATTGATACTAGTTTTGAAACTAGTATCAACGACTTTCTTTATTACAAAACGTTGCCTAATACTAGATTCAATGATCAGATATCACTTGAGTACTAAATGATTTGAACTGTGTTCACGCTTATTATAGAACTATACTTATGCATATGCCAATGATTGAAACTAGTTTCACAACTGTATTCACTTGAGTGTGCTGTCTACCATACTTGAGCGTACTTCAAAATAAGTTTTTGATGTTGTGAACTGTGGCTTAGAGAAAAACTAGATAGGTACGCGATTCGTGCCTTCTTTAATAGTGATCTGTATTAACTACAATAGATCCTTTCAGTGATATTGACCATTACGATAATATTTTTATAACAACTTTGAACTTTTTAAAACAAGTTTGAACTTGCTTTTCGTAAATAAAAACTATATTGGAATTTATAATTTTGTGACTTTACTTAGTAGTTGGCAACATTACATTTAGCTTTTACGTTTCGTATTATTTTTGAGTGATAAATATAAATATATTTTCATAGTAAAAAGAAGCGACAGTTATAATTTAACGGTACCTACTGCTTCTATCGAAAAACAGATAAATAATTCAAAACATTGGCAATTTTGTCATATATCATATAGAATTTAACGCAATTTATAAGACATTATAATCTAAACGTTGCGTATAACGTAACAGACCATTAGTTTTTGTTTTTAAATGTAATGGGAAACAAATTTTTTTCAAAGAAAACCCAGTATCAACTGAGTCAGATATTTGAAACTAGTTTCAGGTAATCTGGTTTTGATAATTGTTTTGTAATAAGACTAAAGCTCAAGTCAATAATCAGCTGGTGAACAACGCTTACGTGAAACGAGTATTAAGTCTCGTTCTGTAATACGAGCATTAGTATGTTATGCCTATAGGTAATTCCTTTGCCAAATAATAAAATTTACAAATAAATAAATATGGGTCTGGATGTTTTTCTATATAAAAAATAAAAAATATCTATGTGTTTGTATATTATTTCTTAAGTTTATTTATCCGTTATCTAGTATCCATAGCACAAGTTCTTAATGAGGCTTAATTTAAGCTAGACAATGTGGTGTGATTAAATATTTTTTTCTGACAATCCCATTACAAATCCAATATAGGTATATAATTTCAGTCCTCGCTGTCAGTATATTTCAGGTATTGTTGAGTTATAGTTAGGTACTTCCTTTGGTATAATTTCTTGGAAATTCACATAAGGGTAACACAATTTTCACAACTCATACAATATTTTTATGATTTATTTATATTTAAATTCATTTACACATCAATTCACAAAGATTGTTATTGTGTCAATCTCTACAAAGATTGTTCAATTCGAATTGAAACTTTCAATTCAATCAAACTATTCAACCAATTTAAGCAGTCAAGTGTCAATATCATTATGTGAGCCCATGGACAATATCCATAGACTGATGCTAATATACATACACTATGGAGATTACCAGCCGTGGTTAGGAACATGCTAGTTTGTCTTCCATACAAATACCAAAATTATATTACTACTAGCGCTACGCGCCGGGCACTCCTGAAACTTTTTGTATTTTTTTCTGCGTTCGATATCGATATATCTATAGTACCAGGCAGCATTTTTATAGTATAGTATTCAACCAATCAAATGTTTGCACTCGTTGCATTTGCTTATTTTTCTGTGTGTTTTTTGTCGCTGAATTCTTTTGTTAGTGTTTTCTACAAAGTACGTTAGAGTGTTCTCTCCTCTCGTTTTTACGATCTCAAATCAAAGATTTTACTTTTGTGAAGTGATATTTTTACATAGGATGCTGACTTTCTAGTGAGATAGTGAGTTAAGAAAAGGAATTGCATTGATTTTGAATGACTGGTGCAAGGAGGTGAACAATTTGTGTGGCAAAAGCATTGAGTTTGACGAAAACGACCCGAACAAATCCATGGCCTATAATTATTATATCAAACACAAATAATTAAGAAAAAATAAATAATTATCTGAGATGCATATTTTTTTATTACACCCAACTCGCATAGCATCATGCTTTGTGCAGTTTATTTCAACTTATGAGTATTGCGCAGTTTGCACAATAGTAATAACTGGTACTACGAATTTCTGAAAATTTAAAAGTGGCGGTACGGCCGGGCTGCATTCTAGGGTTGTTTTGGTCAAAAAAGTTCCTAGAGTGGATACTGTGTGGCGCTAAAGTGCAAAAACCGCGAGACGGTCATCTATACTTTAGTACTTATATTCATCTATGGTTAGGAAGGCTAGGCGTGCGGACGTGTCTCAAACGGACGGTTTATAGTAGCTCGGTATTAATTGGTTTTACCGTTGTAATGGTAAAGTAATAGCGGAACGTAACAGCGAATAAAGATTGTATTGTGAATAAGCCGGTATTATAACCAAGCTGACATTCTCAGGACTGAGTAACTGCCTTGTGATTATTTCGATCGTGTTTAATAAGCTTCATCGCTCACATCAGAAGTGGGATAGGCCTAATATTAATTAGTGCGAATAGTCTTATCGGATGAGCCCATGCAAAATTAGTGTTTCGGTATATATTTGCGAATAGTCTTCTAGGATCGGCCCATGCTTAAAATTAATTTGTGTTTCGATTTATTTTATTAAAATCTGTAAGGTGGTAAAATAAAACTGTTTTGTGATCATAAAGCGTTGTTGAATAGTGGAAGTTTCCTAGAATCATGCTAGTTTGTCTTCCATACAAATACCAAAATTCTATTACTACTAGCGCTACGCGCCGGGCACTACTGGAACTTTTTGTATTTTTTCTGCGTTCGATATCGATATATCTATAGTACCAGGCAGCGAATTTATAGTATAGTATTCAACCAATCAAATTTTTGCACTCGTTGCATTTGCTTATTGTTCTGTGTGTTTTTTGTCGCTGAATTCTTTTGTTAGTGTTTTCTACAAAGTACGTTAAGTAGAGTGTTCACTCCTCGCGTTTTTATGATCTCAAATCAAAGATTTTACTTTTGTGAAGTGATATTTTTACATAGGATGCTGACTTTCTAATGAGATAGTGAGTTAAGAAAAGGAATTGCATTGATTTTGAATGACTGGTGCAAGGAGGTGAACAATTTGTGTGGCAAAAGCATTGAGTTTGACGAAAACGACCCGAACAATTCTATGGCCTATAATTATTATATCAAACACAAATAAAAATAAATAATTGTCCGAGATGCATATTTTTTTATTAAGCATAGCATCATGCTTTGTGCAGTTTATTTCAACTTATTAGTATTGCGCAGTTTGCACAATAGTAATATCTGGTACTACGAATTTCTGAAAATTTTAAAGTGGCAGTACGGCCGGGCTGCATTCTAGGGTTGTTTTGCTCAAAAAGGTTCCTAGAGTTGATATTGTATGGCGCTAAAGTGCAAAAACCGCGAGACGGTCATCTATAGGTACTTTAGTACTTATATTCATCTATGCCTAGAATTGGCCGAGGCTTCAAATCAATTGTTTCTTTGGTCATTAAGTAAAATCTTTATAGATAAGTACCAACGATTGAGATACGGTGAATTGCCCAGCCCTGTTAATGTTTTCTTAACATTTTATATTGATAGTTTGTTCGATTAAATTTAAGTGCTTTAGATAGTTTGCCATCTTGTTATTCGAAATAATGTTTGTGTAAAAATATTCTCCACGTGTGTAAAATTAAAGTCGTAAAAGTTATTGTGTGATTTAAGGAAGAACAATACGTTAATTCTGTTATTTTCATCACGTGTTCTTACTTACTAAGGTTCTATTGCGTGTGAGTTATTGAAATATATCGATAAAGGTTTAATCACTGTATCTTGCGTTTAGTTTTGAATTGTTGTGTGTCGCTAAAGTAAAACTGCTTTTAAAGAAGTATCATAATACGGTTTTGCGTAAAAAGGATTATACTCGGAACGATTATGGTTTGGAATTTCTTTGTCTTTTGTTATTATTTTGTGAAAAAAAGTATTGTGGTCAAGTAAAGTTGTTTTACCATAAGTACATACAATTTGAATACCGTTAATACGAAATAATTGTTCTCTCAACTTTTATATAAAAAGTAAAATGGGAAGCGGGACAATGATCGGCAAACTCAAATGGCCGAACATGTGCATGCGTTGTTATAAGTCACGGAGTGATACTCAAAATGACCGAACAGAAACCATGCACTGTTATAAAAGTCACGGAGTGATACTCAAAATGACCGAACAGAAACCATGCACTGTTATAAAAGTCACGGAGTGATACTCAAAATGACCGAACAGAAACATGCACTGTTATCAGTCACGGAGTGAAAACTGACATAATCCAGAAGCTTCCACGTTACTTTTTGTTTTTTGGCTTATATTTCTTACGATAAAATTATTAATACTGTGAGTATTTCTTATCGAAAGTATTGCAATTCGTACAATTCGTTGACGTTAACCGATTCCTACTGAGTTTCTTGCTGGTTCTTCTCAGTAGATGGATCTTCCGAACCATCTTTGCGTAAATTATAAAATCTTAATTTCGAGTTTTGAAGGAAATATTAAATTGAAGTTTTGAAGAAAGTTGTTGTTTTGGAAAAAGACGGTGTAAGGTGTTGTGGACACTTGTTCGTTAGTTTTGATGAATGCGCCAGAGTGTTTCTGGGTACTGTGTTCAAGGAGTCATTGGTTGACTCTGGTGAAAAGATTGTGTTGTCAAATGGGAAAAACAAAAGCAAAAGTTAAAGAAGCGAAGGAAAAATCTTGGTACGTTTAAGTGTAGCGAAAAGATGCAAGTGATCCTGGCAAGAACGGTGTGGGACAAACCCGGGTTCTTAAGTGAGGCATAGTCCCTTTAAGTGCGGGTGACATTTGCTGATGTGTCTCAGGACATTCGATTATAGAATTTTTGTATACTTTTGTGAATTAGCTTGACTTCATTGTCAGGAGTGGCCGAGCCGCCACTTTGGTATGATTGTTTCAGATTAACACACGAGGACGTGTGTCATCGCAGGATGGCCGTGTTGGCGATAACGATCAGTTTGCGATATTAAGATGTTTGTATGACTTCATGGTAACGGAAGTATGTTGGTAGTACTGTTACAGAGGGCGCTAAATGCAATGAATGACTGACATTTGATTGCAGCGCCGAAGGTTATATCTTGAAGTAGGGTGATGGCAAGTGACACATAGACGGTTAGGAAGGCTAGGCGTGCGGACGTGTCTCAAACGGACGGTTTATAGTAGCTCTGTATTAATTGGTTTTAGCGTTGTAATGGTAAAGTAATAGCGGAACGTAACAGCGAATAAAGATTGTATGGTGAATAAGCCGGTATTATAACCAAGCTGACATTCTCAGGACTGAGTAACTGCCTTGTGATTATTTCGATCGTGTTTAATAAGCTTCATCGCTCACACATATATTTCCCGTTCCCGTGGGAATTTCGGGAATTCCTTTCATAACACAACCAGTCACTTTTTGAGAACCTTTATGCCAATTATCATATCCGTGCGCTCAAGGAATAAGATTTTACATACAAACTAAAAAGTCCAATAATTCCCGTTCCTGTGGGAATTTTGGGAATTCCTTCCTTAGTGCTCCCCCGCAACCTCTAAAGATTGTATGTTCCAAATTTCAGCTCTCTACGGCCAGTAGTTTTGACTGTGCGTTGTCTGTCAGTCACTCAGTCAGTAACGGAAGAGTTTATATATTAAGAAGAAGATTACTTGATTGGCATGTTTCATCAATTAAATTGAGGCTAGGAGAAGATTTCGATCGTGACCGTTGACTGTATATGATGCATTAAGAGCTAACCTTCAAAATGTTCACTTCTCACGCGATTGTGCCGTAAGCACATTAATTTGTCATTCCTGCTCGTGTCGATGCCAAAAATACCGTTTTGACGACCATTACAAATTTTTAATTCATTATATTGGATCTAACAACATGCCTGCCTTTTCGGATTTTTCTTTATTGTGTTGCTTTTCTTTACGGTTTGGTTAATCTCAACGTCTTAACAAAGGGAGCATCTGTATGTTTGGGGTAACTTTCGGAAGTACTGAATCTTGGATGTGGTTTGCAAGGGTCTCAGCATAGTTCTTCAGGCTCAATATAGGTTACCTAAACAATACGATTCATACGACCTAAGGGTCGAGTAAACATGTCTTTTAGTTTAGAGTTAGGTTATGTTATATCGTTTACTAGCTTTATCCCGCAACTTCGTATGCGCTTAACTACCTCTTAACTCTTGGAAATTTCAGAAACTGTACAACCAGACATCGACTAAAAGAACCTTTATACCAAGTATCACACCCATGCACTCAAGGAATAAGTTATTTCATAAAAACTAAATATCATATAATTCCCGTGCCCGTGGGTCCACAACCAGTCACTCTTTGAAGAACCTTCATGCCAAGTATCACATCCGTACACTCAAGGAATAAGATTTTTCATACAAACCAAAAGTCCAACCACTTCCCGTGGGAATTTCGGGAATTCCTTCCATAATACAAACAGACACTTATCGAGGAACCTTTATATCAAGTATCACATCCGTGCACTCAAGGGATGGGATTTTTTCATACAAACTAAAACATCATATATTTCCCGTTCCCGTGGGAATTTCGGGAATTCCTTTCACAACACAACCAGACACACATTGAAAAACTTTTACGCCAAGTTTCACATCGGTGCACTCAAGGAATAAGATTTTTCATACAAACTAAAAAGTCCTATATTTCCCGTTCCCGTGGGAATTTCGGGAATTCCTTCCTTAGTGCACCCCTACATCCCTTAAAGAATGTATGTTCCAAATTTCAGCTCTCTACGCCTAGTAGTTACGGCTGTACGTTGTCTGTCAGTCACTCAGTCACTCAGTACCTCAGTCACTCAGTCACTCAGTCAGTAACGGAACAGTTTTATATATATTGATGATTGATTGATGATTAAAATTGCCGTTTAAAGAAAATCTAGTGCTGCGTTTGGAATCTTCATCATTATTTAACAGTTTTTTTTTTAATATGTACTAACAATACAAAAATAAATCATCGTCATCAGAACTCTTGTAATGAGCCCACTGCAGGGCTATGAGCCTCTTCCTCTGGGTGACGAGGAGGTTTTTAGGCCGTAATCCACCAAGCTGGCCCAGTGCTGGTTGGTGGATGTCAGAATTTTCAGGACGCCGAAATAGCTTCCGACAAACTCTAACGACTACTATATACAAGTATACAGCACCCGGGACCGACTGCTTAACGTTTGCTGCTTGACGGGTTTGTCCAAAGCACGGAAGTAGTCGTGAGAAATAAATGATCCGTCATCCATCCCTTTACCGACCGCGCCTAAAGTCGCTTAACCTGCGATATCGTATGATATGAATGGTTACCACGGCGCCACAACAACGACTTCAAAATTCGACTTATTAATTAATGCTTTGGAAAACACGTCCAGCCAACTTACCCCAAACCTTGAAACGAACATTGCTTACGACAATAAACTGATCCTTAGCACAATTACCACAAAAACAGAAGAATTAAATCTCTGTCTAACATATATTAGAGCTTCACTTTTAGGTACATACTTCTTTAGCTACGTTCCACTTACAGGCTTTCATAGTTAGTAAAATACGTTGGATTAACATTTGTCAAATCATTCGAAGTAATTAAGCTCTATTGAGGTAATCACGTTTTGAGTTACTGTTTACTGAAGTACAGTCCTCAATACAGGTGGACGAGCAAAAATATACCTATTTGCGCTAAAGAAAAAATGTATTAAGAAGCAATTAGATTCTTAGTACTTTTTGCAGATATATTTTTTTTATAAGTAAGTATATCAACGAATATGAATAAAAAGAAACTTTTGTAAACCCTGTAAGAAATTATAGTTATAAAGTGTTGGTAGGTATACAGGGTACATTTAAATTAGCGCATCACCTCTTGCAAGCAGCCTCTCCACATCAATCCCAACAACATTTGTTCTACGACTTTTCAAAATTAATAGTTTTTAAATTTTAGTTTTTTCATACAAAAAATATTTATAGCCTTTGTTTAGAGACGTAACTCTATTGACTCTGAGCGTAGGTATTCCACGACCCTTTCGAAGTAAAATATCGCTTCATAATAATAATAGGTAGGTACTTCTTACAAAATGTAGAGTGAGCAGCAAAAATTTTCTTGTTTTATTTTTGTGTAAAAAAGATTAGTAAAAAGTTAGAACAAATGTTGTTGGGATTGATGTGAAGAGGCTGCCCCCACAAGAGGTGATGCGTTAATTAAAATTAACCCTGTATTAATATTTGTATCGTAAGTTCGAAGTTAGTATTTATAGTCAATAAAAAACATAATACGCAAATAAAACCACATCAAACAATTGTGTTAAATAAGTCCTGCTTAAATGTTCCATCGATTGAATCCACAATAAATCAATTGCACGCAATTACAGATCGTGGCGAACTGTCGCAGTCAGCTGTGTTACCTGCGCCCGCGCCGCGCCGCCGACACTGCGCGCCGTCTTATCTCTAAATGAAGACATTTTAATGAAACCCTCATCAGTCTATGCAAATTAACTTCAGCACTTTAAACAAGGACGACAAGAATACATAATTAAAGATTAACTTATGCAATGAGTCTGTTTCTGTACGTAATCTGCAATACTAATAGGCTGTTAGCCAAATTAGTAATAACTTCGGTATGGTAGCTTTAAAATTATATTTAAATGTGCGAGTTAGTGGCTAGTGGGCCATAAAGAGAGCGGTCTAGTGCCAGCGGCGGTGTTGTAATTACAGGGGCAGCACGCCGCACCCGCTCCGCTTGTGGCTCACGTAAATAAACCAGTGGAGATTTGATAAGAGCTCTGTTCAATGCACTATTGTGAGTGCATTCTACTGACTTACAGCCGTATGTAGAGCGTTATTTATGCGCTACGAAATGTGGAAACAATTCCTCTGCGGCGTGTTGCCGCGGAGATAAGACGCAGGCCTCGACACGCGCCTATCGCAGCTGCAATCCTAGCTTTAATAGGAGCTTTGTCCACTTACTACAAAGAGTAATACTAACAATCTGATTCAAATTATTCTAAATACATGCAGAATATGGATTATGACAGTCATACCATGCTTCAGCGCCTTTTTTGTTTCAACACCACATTTAGATCTTTGAAAGACACATTTTGTTTTACGTGTTCAACAATTGGATTTAAGAAGATTTCGTCAACCCGAAACCCGTATTTTGTTTTAAGCAAAACATACGAGGAAGTATACTGTAATATGCAGTCAGCAAAACTGCTTACTTCTAGGTACTAGTTTTTCAGTAAAAACTTTTCAATAACCTTAGTGAAAATTGGAGATTTTGAGTACCATTCAAAAAGTAGGTACATATTAAGAAGAACACTCCAAAATATCCGTCAAATCTCAGTTACCAGTTTGTATACCACAGTTATGAGAGAAAACAGTTATGTAGAGCGACAATACCTCCGCAGGGGCAACCTGTCTGCTCTATTTGGTCGGAGTTCCTTTTGTGTGGATAAGCTACGTCCGTCGTATAAGTCAGCGTAATTACGGAGCGTCCAGATCGATTATTCATTTGTTAGTTAAGCTATTTGTTCTGGCAATCCTGCGCAAGGTAGAGATTCAATAACTTATGGAGTAATGAAAATGCAGAAGGAAAAGGTATTAAAAGCACTTACCATTACCATTGAAATTAGATTGTTGGTGTCTATTTGTGTTACGCCGTGGTGTCGCATTTCGACGTGCTGCGTTACTGCAAAATTAAAAAAGACTGTTTTCAATTCATCATTATTATAGTAATATCTAAGTAAATAAATATTAACAACCCGATCTAACTTTTAAAGAGCGCGGCGGTATTGTGACTCATTGTTAATGTTTATATACCTATTAGCCTTTAGGTACTTTGTTTAAATGGTCACTGAAACTAACCAGGTAAAGGAGACAGAACCATTTCTGGGCCACGGTGTTAACAACTTGACATTTTTTTTATTTATTTAAAATATAATCACGTTTCATCACCGAAATTTTCAAGACAAACATTACGCGTTTCTTCATCTAAAGCTCGTCTGCCTAAAGCTGCACGGCGACCAAACGCAATGCCACAATTAATACAGCGATCCATGTCGAAATGCAAAATCAGAAGTCCAATGACAAAAACCAAAAATCGTCGTGTAATGCGGGTTCTCGGGATCCAGTAGGCAAGCACAAAATAGTCGTTTATAGAGGAATCGTGAAGTCCGTATGAATAATTGAAGTCGTTAAAAATAGAAAAACTATGAAAATACTCAAGCGCAAGGAAAGAAACCAAACAAACGAGTAAACAAATAGATCGATTGACTTACTGAACGAGTCAATTACCATAGTTTCAGTATTGCCAAACATAATTAATAAATAAATAATTATTTGAAATAAAACTAACACGGTTAGTTTACATTCATTTAACCATTCATTATCATTATATGATTCTCATTTATATTTCTTCAATTTTACTCAGCGTATTTTCAATTATATTATGAGTTATTCATCCATACTAAAAACCCATGACAGCGATTTCCATATCTTGAATTTACTTGTTTCCCCCTCACTACATTTTTAGGGGTTTTATGTATTTTTTTAGATCAAAGTCAACCTGTTAACCCTGTGGCCCAGGCTTACTCAGTTTCCTTTGTGTTGAGTTGAGTTGATTCTAGGTTGACAAGTCAAATTAGAGTTTATTATAAATTACTTTGTTTTTGTGTATGTAGTGTGTGACTCATAATCGTGCCTAATCTTACTACAATAGGCAAAACAGACCCAAAATGTTTGCAAATACTAACACATACCTAGTGGATCGCCTGTTTGAGCAGAAGAAATCATCTCGTACGCGATGTGCATTGAGCAGTGCCCTTAGCGGGGCGAGCTTGGCGGCTGTCGGGCGGGAAGCGGGAGCCGCGGTGTGGCTCTCGTCAAGAGGAGCGCTGAGCGGGGCGTCGAGCGGAGCGTGCGGCGGAGCGTGCAGCGTCGCCGCGGCGGCCTCGTACGTCTGGTCCGGCAGCAGCATGCAGCATCGCGCCGCGCCGCGCTCTGTGTAGTGATAGTGAGTTGTAAGGTAACAAAATCAATGTCAAAATCAAAAAAAATTTATACCGGAATATATGAAGGTACCTTCGAGGTTGTAAATAGTTTTGAAAACATGATATCTGTTTTTTGTTACTTATTCTCATCAGACGAACATTGGTGGAGGAAGATTAATTTCAATTTGTATTATTTCGTTTATAATAATAAAAATTGCTCTATCGCCCCTATAAGTGTCGTAAAAGGCAACAATAGGTGTTCCGCCGCGAGGGTGGTGCGGGAATGGTTGTCCGAATAGGGCCGGCTTAGAATAGCCCTACCGGCCCTGGACAAGCCTGGCGTATAGGACGTATAATCCTTGGTGGTAGGACCATGCCTGGATTCGCCCGGCTAACGACCACCCTTCATATAATCTAATATATAAAATTCTCGTGTCACAGTTTTCGTTGCCATACTCCTCCGAAACGGCTTGACCGATTTTGATGAAATTTTTTGTGCTTATCCGGTATCTATGAGAATCGGCCAACATCTATTTTTTTTAATTTATATGGCAAAACTACGTTTGCCGGGTCAGCTAGTCTAATATATAAAATTCTCGTGTCACAGTTTTCGTTGCCATACTCCTCCGAAACGGCTTGACCGATTTTGATGAAATTTTTTGTGCTTATCCGGTATCTATGAGAATCGGCCAACATCTATTTTTTTTATTTATATGGCAAATCAACGTTTTTATATATTTCTGACACTCACACAACATTATCTAGCCCAAACTAAGTTTCTTAAAGAACTTGTGTTATGGATACTAGATAACTGATATACTTAAGAAATATATAAACATACATATTGAATAAATACATATTTTTTTATTAGAATAAACTTAAATAAACATATAAACATCCATGACTTGACGACTAATATCAGTGTTCATCACACCGATAGCCGCCGCCGCCAGGATTCGAACCCAGGACCTCTGGCATAGAAGGCAATGTATCTTACCACTACACCAGTCGGTCGTCCTTATAATAATATGTTTATTTTTGGAATAAAATGCATCCAATTTTGTTAGTAAAAGCTTAAACTATGTAAGTTATTAACAGCCTATTTTTTGGTTTGGCAAAATTGACAATCCTACCCAGTACTTAATGAAAGAGTTGTCAACTCTGTCCAGCACCGTGCTCAGGATGGTGCCGGGACAGCTTGGCACGCGGTGCAGCAGCGAGGCGGCTCGCTGACGCATGACGGCGAAGTAGTCGCGGACTCGTGATATAGGGTCGCGATATAAAATCTGCCGCCACATACACCGCTCCGGCGGTGATGTGTTCCGGCAAAGTTTTATGAACAGCCAGTTCTTTCAGAACCCGTGAGCTGTCCTTCGACCTCATCTGCACTTAACAGATGAGGTTGAGGTCGAACGCGGGTTTACAACCGATATTTTTTTTATATTTATATCATTTTTATTGGTAGAGAATGGTAAGAGATCGCTTTACAGCGATAAGGCTGCCTGTTGTGACTATCTATATGATTTTTATCTTGTTTTATAAGTTTTCCTATTGTAATTGAGTGCAATCTTATCTTACTAATATTATAAATGTGAAAGTTTAGATGTTTGGATGTTTGTTCCTCAATCACGGGAGAACGGCACTGCGAATTTGGATGAAATTTGGCATAGTGATAGTGTACAGTCTGGAATAGCAAACAGGCTGCTTTTTATCCCAAAATTTCCACAGGATTCGAAATTGCGCGGGTAAAACCGCGCGCAACACCTAGTAAAGTATAAATAAAAAAATGTCACAACAGATGCTTTTTGATTCCCATGTGTTCCATTTTAACCTCATCGTCAGCCACTCTCAAATTAAATTAAAGATATAAACAGGTTTAGCGTCCAGTAAAAATGCTTTATTATTTTATTTTTTATATGTTTTATAATGTGTTTTGCACTTTATAGAGCTACGTATTTTTAACCGCCTTGATTATTTTTTTAACCATTATCAACGGTTCCGAACCAGTGGTCCGAGGGAACTTAAATATAATCCGTAAATTAAATCAAAGTTTAAATGTAATATACCTACTTAAAAATATACTTAGGATTATCAGAGACACCAGAGGTTAAAAAGAACTATTTCTTGTTATGATAGGTATCTCTTCAAGAGATAGATATTTATAGTTTAAAATATAAAAAAAACTCACATAAAATAAAATGCAAGACTAACTACACTTGGCTAAACACACCCACCATCAGATAATTTTGTATTTATTTAAGGCTACTCAGGTAGAGTATGAAACAGGTGGGTATGACATTGGTATCTCAATGGGGTATGATCGATCACTATTTCATCTGTCAACCTGACGCCTCTTATGTCAGTCTCTCGTGAACGCCACGTTGTTAAAATGTGAAGTAACTAAAATCTATTTATAAACATACATATTTTTAATCATAAAAAATAATCAACGAATGCAGAGCATTAAAAAATCAAAACTTGGGCTGAGTTATAATGTCATCAACGTAAACATTCTCCGAAATCATAAATATTTTTTCAAAAATTTGAAATTTTCAATGCAGTACTCAACTGATTTCGATGAAATGTATATGGGACCAACTATAAAGTATCCTCTATCATATGAAACAAGAATATTCAAAATCGATTCATAATTGTCCGAAATATCGTGTAACAAAGTCACAAAACCATACAGACGAATTGAGAACCTCCTCCTTTTTTAGAAGTCGGTTGAAAATAATAGCATATTTTGTTAATAACTAAAATAGCGAATTTGTGTTAATTTTTAGTTTCACGATTTAAAGATTATGTGATAATTACTTTTTCAACACACTTGCTCGTAAAGTGAGCCTTATTCTATTGAATTCAGAACTATAAACTGGGCTATAAGTCACGCGTGCATAATATATTATACCCTAGTGCATAATATAATGAATCCTACAAAGTTGAATTGTACCTTTGTGCAAATTACATGCGAGTAAAAAGAGCATATTTTATTGATCCGGGTTATACATTAATTTTTTTCAGAAACAACAAAGAGGTTTTATACCACTTCAAATCCATATACATTTTTAAATGTTTGCACCTTATATTAGTAGAACAAATATGTATATCAAACAAATTGTTCACAATTTACAATAATTTGTTATAAAATATTAAAATATTTGCATTTACCACTCCAAATTAAACATTTTCACGTAAAATAGGCTGTATATGCTATACAGACATTGACACATTTGGCAGAAAAAAAAACCTACGCGCATGCGCGAGGTTCGGCGCCATTTTTCAATCACAATTCACAGCTTTGTTATCAAGTTTGTTTGTTATTTTATGACCACGTATGTCTATCTTTTACTCACAAGTGTGTTGAAAAACGTCGTATGTAACTCGTGAGCGTTGCTAATTACAGTCTCGGCTCATTATTAAGCCCTCGCCTGCGGCTCGGGCTCAAATCACAGCCTCGACTGTAATTAGCAACTTCGCTCACTTGTTACATAATATACTATTATAACAGCTAGTAATAATAAGAAACACAAACTATTCGCTTTTAGAATAACTTCATTCGGTAACAAGAATGGTTTTTGGCGTAAAGTAAAAAATATGTTTGATTTAAAATACAAATGTAGATTTAGCTTGGTGGTAGGATCCCTTCTGGGTCCGCCTGGCTAGCGACCACCCTTTATATAAAGTCTGCCGCCAAATGTTACCGCTCCGGCGGTAATGTGTTCCGGCAATATTGTATAAAGAGCCAGTTCCTTCCTAAACCCGTGTGCTTTCATCTTCGACCTCATCGTCACTTACCATCAGGTGAGATTGAGGTCAAACGCGGGTTTAGTCACTCATAAAAAAAAAACACCGACTACAATGAAAATTTTAATATCATTTGCGTATTAAATATGTTTGTTACGGATATTAACTCACGTGATCCCACTCAACCACTAAAATTTTCATAAATTACCGATTTAGCAACACCTGTAGCTCTGAACTAAGTTGTACGTTTATTTTATTATGCTTATTTTGCATTGTTAAAATATTATTTATGGTTAATTGAACTTACCTTAAGTGAACTTTAACCAAAATTATACGAGTTGCTGCATCCGTAGAGATTTAATAAACTATGTAGTCCGTTTCCTGTGGTACTGCATCTTCACATGTTATTTAGAATCAATCTGTTATAAAAAATAAAAGATAAGAGAAAAAAGGATTACTTTTGACTAATTCTTTTGTTACGAGCTTCCGGCTGTCTTTACTAGGTGACGCTCTCTGTCGGTTTCGCCATTCGTTTTAGAGCTGGAACAGGCTTGGAACATACCGCAATTAATGGGTAATAATGGGTGGGCTGGGATCTTAAATCTCTACGGATGCAGCAACTCGTATAATTTTGGTTAAAGTTCACTTAAGGTAAGTTCAATTAACCATAAATTATACTTCGTTGCTGCATCCTACGAGATTTAATAAACTATGTAGATGTTTAGCGCTATATGGCGGTATGTTCCAAAATTTGGAAAAATAATACGCTTAATTTACAAATGTAAGCTTCTTTATTATTTATTGTGTACAAAAAACGAAAATCAACATCTTAATTTGATCTTAACTTTAGTTATGAGTTTTGACAGTAGGTAGATGATTTATAAATTATACATATTATTATTATGATTGGCATGAAAATTATGTGGTAGAATTAACATCGAATACTGCTTCAGCAAAATTTATTTCTTGTGTATCGTCAGTTAAAGGTAAGTTGTAAAACTTAGCAAAGCATAGAGAGGAGCCGCTCCAGCCCGCGGCGCGCTTTATGACGTCGATGGAGAGGCCCGCGCGCCGCGCCGCCGACGTCGACGCGTGCCGCGTGCTGTGCGCACAGTATGTGTCTACATCTATTCCGCTATCCTTCAAGGAGGTTTTTATCCAACGACTTATTGATTGAGAGGTAGCATTATGGAAAGGTTTACGAGTAGTTAAAATTAATCTATCGGTGTTCGGGTTACTACGCAGTTCTTTTGTCATATTAATATAGGCAGAAAGAACTCCCGCTGGGCAGATTCGAGGATTTTCTTGAAAAAATGGAATTTTTAGCGTAGGGTTAGGTCTGTTAGCGGCCGAGGTTTTGATTAATCCGTCTATATGAATATCTATGCTTGTCCCTGTTATGAAAATATTACTTACACTAATCAAAGATAACGTCTGGACACGTTGTCCCGTGGACAATGCTAACAGAGTTACCAGTTTTTTAGTCATTACTTCTAGAGATAATGATTCATTTGGAAAAAAATTTGAAAAGTATGTTAACACAATATTAGGATCCCAACAATTTCTATATTTGGGAAAGTTCGGCCTAACTTTAAAAACGCCTCTTAAGAATCTTGTAACATAATCATTAGTACATATTTCTTTACCTAGGATTAATGACAAAGCTGATCTGATCGAATTCAGTGTACTATAACTAGCTCCATTTTTAAATTGATTAGACATAAATTTTAATAATATGGAAACTGGCACGTTAAAAAGTTCTAAGTTGTTACTATTGCAAAAATTAAACCATAATTTAAAACTTGAATTATATTGCTGTAGTGTATTATTAGCTAACGATTGCATCATAATGTCTATGGTATCTCTGTCTAATGATTGTTTTTCAAATGCCTTCCGGATAATTTCGCGCACGCCAGGGTAAGGTTGGCCCACAAAGGATGAGGTGTTCTGTAAGGAGAAAGTAACATATTTTTATCAGGACTAAAGTATAATATATTAGATACTGTAAGAGATTCAAAGAGGGGGAACCATGGTTGGCTTGGCCAATAGGGCACGACTAATATTCCAGTAGCCTCATCATTTATGATTTTTCTAATACATTTTAATATAATCGAAAAAGGTGGAAATGCGTAAAAGTAAACGTCTCCCCAGTTTAAAGTAAATGCATCAATTTCAAAGGCTTCCGGATCTCGCTTCCAAGATATAAATTTTTCACATTTTTTGTTTATTCTTGATGCAAAAAGATCAATCTCGGGTTTTCCAAACTCTTTGACTAATTGAGAAAAATAATTATAGTGTAACTCCCACTCGGTATCAATATTAGAAAACCTCGATGCTTTATCGGCTTCTACATTATCACGTGACCTAATATATGATGCAAAAATAAAAAGGCCCCTTTTCTCGCACCATTCCCACATACTGCGGGTTATATTATTAAGCCGTGGGAACTGTACACCACCCATCCGATTGATATACGAGATGGCCGTGGTGTTGTCAATTCGCAATAGAATTTCAACATTTCTTAAGTCTTTACAGAAACATTTCAAACCTATAAAAGCGGCTAGTAATTCTAAATAATTGATATGTTTATTTTCTTCATCATGCGACCAAAACCCGTTTATTGTTTCTCCATTACTAAAAACTCCCCATCCAGTAAGTGAAGCGTCCGAGAATATCTCGATTTGATAATTATTATTATAAATCGGATTATATGTATAGTGAATAGTTTTCTCCCACCATAAAAAGTCATCCCGTAATAACTCGTGGCGTAAATCCATTATTTCATCGTAACTGTTATGATGCAACAAGGCTAGGTACTTTTCCCTTTCAAAAAGTTTTGTGTGCGCCCAACCGTAAGCAACGGCTGGGCAAGCTGCCGTGAGAGTACCTAAAAACTTTGCGAATTCGCGTATAGTTATCGATTTCTTATTCAAAATACTTCGGACTAAAATTTTAATTTTTTCACGTTTTTCCAATGGTAATTCTAAACTCATATTTTCTGAATTAATTTGAATACCTAAGAACTTACAAAATTTTTTAGGTATTAGGCAACTTTTTTCTTTATTTAATACGAATCCTAAATGTTCCAAAATATATTTTACTTCTGTTACTGTTTTTAAACAAGAGTTATAATCGTCGGCCACGCACCAGGTGTCATCCAAGTACCCGACAATTTTATGTTTCGAACTACGCAAGTATGTAAGTACCGGCCTCATTAACTTCGTGAAAACGAAAGGAGCCGAACACAACCCGAACGGCAAACAAGTAAACTCGTACAATTTATCATCGAATCGAAATCGTAGGTACTTTCTATAAGAAGAATGAATTGGAATAACAAAGTAAGAGTCTTTTAGGTCTATGGTCGCCATGTATGAGTTATGAGATAATAATTTAACCGCGGTACGAATGTCTTCCATTTTGAAATGGTGTTTTTGAATGAATTTATTGAGTCTTCTCAGATTAAGAATGAATCTATCCGAGCCATCACTCTTTGGTATTAAAAATATTGGAGATATGAATTGACCTTGACATTCAGAACACAATACAATCGAACCCATTTGTTCTAATTTTTTAATAGATTTTAACATTTGAATTTTTGAATATGGTGGATTACTTGGTTCAGTGACTTGGATGGGAGTCTGACTAAATTTTAATTTATATCCATTTACTATTTCAACTATTTGTGGATCTGTTGTTATGAGCAGCCAATTGGATAAGTAATACTTAATACGGCCAGCGTAAGGTACCTGTTCTAACGACGACGGCTGCGATAGTCCTGTGAGTAGGTCCGATCTAAGGGACGTCGAGGAGGCGGCGGTGGCGGCGGGCGCCTGGTGGCCGGCGGTCTCCTGGCGGGCGGTGCTGGCGGCGGCGGCGGGTAGTACCGCGACGTCGAGGGCTGCGCGTACGACGGCCCGCCTACATGGCGAGCTGGCGCTCGCAAGTTTCCCGAGTTGGTGAATGTTTTTCGTCTTGTTGAGGGGTGCAGTTGATTAGTTGATTTTTTAATTTGAAGACTTGAACTTTCAATTGACTTTGTTGTTTTTATGTTGTCGCCTAAATTTTCTCCAAACAAAAACTGATCCCGTTTAACATTTTGGACAATGGTCATAAATTTTTGATCTAACATAGGCATAATTAATCTTCTGCGACTCATTGTTGCCTCGTAATGAAGGTCCAATAAAATTTGATTAACTTCGGATATTCTTTTAATAATTGTGGTCTTCTCAAGGTCATTGTTGATTAATTCTGATGTTAGATTCACCAGTCCTGCGATACCAAAGCCTAGCTGGTTTTGCTGCTTTTCAAGCCTTTTATCACGATTTTTGGCGGGATCTGTTAAAACTGTAGCTACTTCTGGATTTAACTTTGGTGCTTTCACAAGTTGAAAATTCTCTGGAATGATAAGTACTTTTGTCAATAAGTTTTCTTTCTGTTCTTTCGCCAAGCCTTCCATGAGTATTTTGCCCAGGCGTTCAGAGACCCCTTGTGGAATATTTTTTCCAAAAGTCTCTTCAGATTTTTTGGCCTCGCCGAGCATTTCCATAATTTCTTCTGGAATTATCTCCTCATTTTGTGCGTTAACTGGACATAATGTGGGGTCAGATAATACGGTATAATTCGGATTAGCGTCCGATTCTTTATCAATTCGGGTCGGAGAGGACTCGAGATAGGTTGGAAATTGATCGACCCCAACTTCTGGTGACTCAGGTGATCTAGTGATCCCTTGAAGTTCGGCTTCCTCTTCATAGTTGTACGGAGAAGATCGAGGGGAGTTCCACTCACGATCTGTTACAAAGAGGTTTGATTAGGTTTGAGATCTACTTTCCAGATGACATCGCGTGCCATCCCTTATGAAAGCATTCAAGTATATTTAACATAGATGTTAAATAGGTAATAGTTATTTCCAGATGACATCACGTGCCACCCCTGAGGAAATACTGAATAAGTATACACAAAGTACGAATACATAATAATATAATAGTCTACCTTCATATTGGTTAGAAATTGGCGGCAATAATCCTTGGCGAGTGTTTAGTTCTTTTTCTAAACGTTTAATTTTACGTTTGATTTCATCATCTGTTTTATCCTTAGTTCTCTTTCCCATATTTACTTTTCACTTTTATAATAAGGGCAAACACTTTTATAAAATTTAAATACAGTAAAAGTTAATAATCGCACTGGCAGGTGTGAACGATGCTGCACACGAGAAAACGAATGGCGAAACCGACAGAGAGCGTCACCTAGTAAAGACAGCCGGAAGCTCGTAACAAAAGAATTAGTCAAAAGTAATCCTTTTTTCTCTTATCTTTTATTTTTTATAACAGATTGATTCTAAATAACATGTGAAGATGCAGTACCACAGGAAACGGACTACATAGTTTATTAAATCTCGTAGGATGCAGCAACGAAGTATAATTGTGTGAAAATATTTACTGCAAGTCAGTGGCCCCGCTCCGGCATTAATTTAATGAGACGGCCGGATTTGTTCGAAAGCTTTGAAAAACGTACAAACGTTTTTTGTAAGTATATGTTTGAGTTTTATTAATGATTGAATAACGACTGAAGTGCTAACATCACGATCGGGGCTTGTCGATGATGAGGCAACGATGACGCCACGTTTACATCCATTATGTAATTATGTAGGGATTAATTTAACCGTTACCGGTTAACGAGTGACTCTCAGCTGACATTGATTGAGATATCAAAAGAGGTTTGTCCGAAAAGGTCGCGGAGCTTATGCAGCTCTCTTGTCAAAGAGGACAAAAAGCGAGCGGCGGCGGCGGCGGCGCGCGGGCACGCGGCCGCCCGAGCGCCCGCCGCCCGCGCTCCTCGCCGCGCCGGAATGTCACTCTAGTTTTTGTGACTCCCAAACTGCATCCGTACGTGAGCCCGCTCGTATTCCCCACATGCCGACGCACAAACATCCGACGCACTCACAACACTCGTTACAAAGCTCATAAAATAAAAGTAAATTGGTCATTCGTGTGCACCATTCTCAAGCAATGAATTTCGTTACTTCTTCAAAAGGATCAACATACAAAAACCCCGTGCACGCGGTGAGTCGTGCGCCCGCGTCTGCGAAGTTAACAAGCCACTAAGTCCGAGCTGTCGTCTATCCTTACGACAAATCGTATTTTACTGTGAATTTACTTACAAAGTACTTAAAAGGCGAGGTTTACAACTGAGTGCACTTCTCAGGACTTGTTCGATGGTGCTCAGTAACTGTCGAGTGAATAAATCGAAGAACAAGAAAGAAAAGTCAAGGAATTAAAAGTTGCAAAAAATACTAACTCGGGGCTTGAGGTGCTTGGTTATATGAAAGCAATGCAAGTAAAACTGTACTTATTCGTACGCACCGTGTGTCGGCAGCCTAATGCATCATTGTCAGCGTAGTAAGTAGGCAGCGCGGCCGCGGCGCGCGCGCAAAAAACAAATAAGTCGCAGCAGATATCTACAATTCATATTTCGGCCTGATTCGCATCGATCAGAGGCAGGACAACTTTCTCGAGGTTCGCAATGTTGGTCACTTGTCTGCATTCGCGATGCACCAACTGAACCAACTGACCGGATCTCTGCTTTGCTTAAGCATCCGAGCCGGTCGAGGGCAGCTTCGATCTAATTGGAAAAGTTTCCATTCAAGCTGCCAATTAGCGTTATCAAAGAGCTTAAGTACTGTACTTTCAGGAACAGAACGTAAAGAACAGGCTATAAAAAACAATAACCGTATCACGAATCAGCATTACCGCGCGCCGAGTTTATCAATTTAAACATCTGTAAAGAGCGAGATGCGAGATAAGACCGCGAGTAGTGGAAAAGCGGAGGCTGTAATAAAATTGTGAGCGTAAAAACGTTCACACCATTAGCGCGCGCGGGCGCTTCTATCCCGTTTGCCGGCCGCCCGTCGCCGGCCGCCCGGCCTGCCCGCCGGCAGTCACGGCCTGGGAACATCAACCGCACTGTTTAACGCAGAAAACTTGAGAAAATCTCCGAGACGACCTTCACTTGCTATCGTAATAAGCGTGGGAAGTGATAGTGAAAACGCTTAAAGAAATCAAAATGTAGAATCGTTCCATTTAGAAAATTTTCGTTTCCATTTATTACATTATTATTTCATTAATCATAACACAATTATGTTCGTGACATTATATGCATTTGTAAACGATTTATATTTCTTACAGAGGTTACATCACAACTCCGTGTAATGAGCCCAGTTTGACGAGGAGGCTTTAGGCCAAGCTGGCCCAATGCTGGTTGGTGAATGTCATAATTTTCAGGGTGCCGAAATGGCTTCTGACAAACCCTAACGACTACTGTATTCAAATATACAGCACCCGGAACCGACAGCCTAATGTGCCCTCCAAAGCACGGCAAAATATTTCGCAATTTTTCATAGGTACAACTATTTAATTACAATCTGGATGTCATCTATTGTGTCTTAATAAATTACATTCTCGCAATTACTTTCACACGCTTTCCATCACTGCGCTGAGAGCTATCTCAAGAGCTGCATTTGATCCCTAGAGTTAGCGGCAGGGCCTGGATCACATGACATACGCTTGCGGCGATCCTGGCGCGACGATACCGCGGCAGTCGGGCGGTCGCGCCGAGATCGCGCGATACGCCACTCGTAAACCACGCTACCTGAATTGTAAATAATCACGACTTCATTGCAGTTATTCCTATCTCCTGCCGAGGACCACACGAAAACTTCTTCGAAATATATTGATCGAAATATGAAACTGTAGTTCAATAGTTCTAATGTTAACGAAATATTTGCTGGTTTCAATTTCAATCATTCCAAAGTTTAGGTAGATTTGTATTTTTAGCGGTACGGTGACAAGAAATAACAATAAATCACGTCAACAATAAAGTACACGGAAAATCTCGTTATAGAAAATTCGTAAGATTGGATTGTAATATGGTTTATTTTTCTCAGAAATGATTCTTAATAATATATGATGCTTTTATATTTACAATAAAACACCTGGTAAAAACGTGTAGTTTGCTCTTTTAGAAGTTTTTTTATTGCGTTGTAACTTATTGGAAATCCTTTTTTGAAAAGTAAGATAATGGACGCTAATGGACTCAAATTATACTTCTTATTGATCATTGCAGTATGTAGGTGCATTGTTGCTTATTGATTCTCAGTAACTTGTATATTAAAATATCGGATTTAATTGCATCTTCGGGGAAAGAGAGTTTATAAATCGTCTTATAAATGATCACAATGGATTTATTCAGAAAATAAATCCATTGTGACTGTCTAGTAAGCAATATTGACAGAGGCTTGTTAGTACACAAGTTTTATTTTTTACAAGCAAACCTATAAATCATTATAAAATTCCCCATGTTAATTGGATCCACGCTTTAATTATTTGCAATTTGCCAAGCTCTACAATTAATTTACCTGCTATCCTCGTAAAATCCTTTATCACACTATAATCACAGTTCACAAAACGAAAGAAAATAACGTCATATAAATCCTGGTGTAATTTGAAACCGAGTGGTCACAGGCCTGTGGTGTGCAACAAACGAGGGTCTAGCTAGGTGTAGTGTTACGGCCACTGCTGTGAGATCGAGAGCCTGACGTAGAGACTGTTTAGGCGGCGAGTGTCGTCCGCGAGCGCCGCGCGAGCTCGCTTAGCAACGCGCGCGCATGCCTGCGTCTACACCGTACAACTGAATACTGAACCTTTTTTACCACAACTTGCAACGTACACGCTTACGGTTTCTATGTTATGATATGCAGAGAAAAGTGATAGCGCTCGGTTTTCATAGTAATGTGGGAAATCGAAAGCTTAAATCGGGAAGATGACAAGATTTTATTTAGGAACGGGATATTTACTGTGTCTTTTTATTTTTGGGTTATCAATATTTTGATACTGTTGCAAGGGCATGACGACACTGATACTGATAAATTCAATAAAGATATATCCCGTTTCTGAAGTTAATTCAAATGTTGATGACCATGATACTTTAAAACTCAGGAGGTAAAATAGTAATAATTAAATAATACTCTAGAAAATAATCAGCATTAACCTTTAAGACACCGAAACATAGCGAAATTTAAAACTCATGAAGAAGATTATACTCAATAACTTTGGAAAAAGTAGGTGCTTTTCAAAAATCAATAAAACTACTCGTCTTTAGATGATAAGGCCGCCTATTGTAACCTGTACCTACCTAAAACATTGTTATTAAAATTATTTCTTACCACATGTGTGCAATGAAGAATAAATAAATCATACTAATATTAGGCTGCGTTTGCACTGGGCGGAGAAAAGTTGAGTGGAGCTTACTTTTGCAATTTTCATTACATATTATTTTAAAAATCTTAGAGTCGCTCAGCGGGCAATGGAAAGGGCCATGTTCAGAGTTTCCCTGCGGGATCGAATCAGGAATGAGGAGATTCGCAGGCGAACCAATGTCACCGACATAGCCAGAAGGATTGCAGAGCTGAAGTGGCAATGAGCAGTGCACATAGCTCGCAGAACAGACGGCCGATGGGGCAGAAAAGTTCTCGAGTGGCGGCCAAGTACTGAGAGACGCAGCGTAGGCAGGCCCCCCGCACGATGGACCGACGACCTGGTCAAAGTCGCCGGTAAACGCTGGCTGAGGGCGGCGCGGGACCGAGCGACGTGGAAGACCTTGGGTGAGGCCTATGTCCAGCAGTGGACGTCTACAGGCTGTGGATGATGATGATGGATGTATTATTGTAAATGGTAAAGTTTTTGCATTTAAAATACTTAATTACTGTTAAACGAATGAAAAAAATGTGTTAAATTTAAATCACCCGACCGGGACTTGAACCTGGGACCTCTCGTTTGCCGGACGAGTGCTCTCCCACTAAGGTACCGGGGCCTGGCGGTACGCCTCGAAATTTTGTTTCACATATCCCCTTCTCCCAAATAATAATACTAAATTTGTTTCAGGACTGTAACTTCCCCTCAAAACCTTTTCAATTATACATTCTAGTGATGCTCCAGGCCTACAATAATTTAAGAAAGAAAGAAAGAAAATAATTTTATTGTCACAAATAACTTAAAAAAAAAGAGTACAAATCAATAAAATTTAAAGAAAGACAGTTGTATGTGATTTTGAACTTAGGTTCATAATTATTATTATTATTATGGCTATAGTGATGGTAAAAAAAATTACTGCAATTAATATGACAAACATTTAAATAATTAAAATAGTTAAATACAGATTACAAAACAAACATATCAAAAATCACTCATAAAAATATCAAGGTGTAGTTATACGTAATAATAACAATATAACAAGTAGAAATATTATTTTTATAAAAGTAATGCTCGATATTTAATCTTAAAAGTTTGTTTCCCTATAGTTTTTCTCCATGGAGGAGGCAGATCGTTCCAAATTTTCGAAGCCGAAAATTTGAAACTGCCTCTGAGATTCGCAGTGTGGTGTTTACTTAGGTACAGAAAGTTTATTTTGATGTTTAGACCTGGTATTTACTTTGTGTGAATCTTTTTTCCAAAGCAGTTTATTGTATTAATAAGGACTTTTTTTTAACTAGTTTAGACACAAAACTTCCTAAATGTAACTTTCTCCTGTGTTCCATGTTCAGAATTTTATAATTAATCAAATGTGGTGTGATATGTTCGCGTTTAGAAATATTATAGCAAAACCGCATACATGCATTTTGTACTCTTTCAATGGCATTCGCTGTTTTCTTGAAAATTCTAGGCCCATAAAGGATGTCACAATAATTGAAGTTTGATAAAACTAGAGACTCAGTCAGGGTTATCCTTACTTTCAAAGAGAGATAGCGATGAAATTCGTACAAGACTTTTAACCTAAAAAATGTGTTTTTTATGACTCCATTTATATGGTCTTCGTAGCGCAATTGCTCATCTAATAGCAGTCCCAAATTTCTTGCTCTATCCACTCTATCAATAGAAACTGAGTTTATTTCTAATTTTAGGTTTCTGGTTTTGACAAGATCACACTAGTTCTTTGTGCCTAAGACCATATACTTCGATTTTAACGGGTTTAAAACCAATGTGTTTTCATGGGACCATTTATTGATTATATCAAGATCGTAGTTGATTTTGTCGGTTGCGACTGCGGTTGAATTTGGGTCAATGATAGATAGAGTTGTGTATCGTCAGCATACAAATGTACTTTGCAATGTTGTAGCCGTTGGCTGAGATCTGCGGTGATGATATAGAATATAATCGGGCTGAGTACAGAGTAATTCTTTAGTGTTCGACTCTACTATCACGGCATTGACAATCAAAGAATTTTATTCAATTTCAAGAGTTTGGCCATAGCACCATTTTAACGTTTGGTGGCGCCACTTATTACTGGCAATAACAACCTAATATGAGTGAATTGAGTGAGTGATAGACAATCATTCGCCATTTGATCGCAAAACGCTGCCGGCTTGTGAAAGTCCTATGCATATCTGTTGTAAACTGCACATATCTGCTGTGTTTTCCTGCAAACTCAGAAGTAGCATCAAGTGAACTTAAGTTTATCATTTAGGTATGTAACTGAATTGTTGTGATGCTTGATAGTCTTCATGATTCACATATTTCGACTAATAACTTTATAACTATCAAACATGCTACCAAGTGATGGTTTTTGATTGTTTTAGTTAGTGGTTCGTTAGTTCGTTGCCATTTAACTGTACGATTATACAAATATTCGTCTCCATTCCGCACATAAAAATAAAATACAAAAACTTTCAAAAAGACAAAAAGAAATAAATTAAATCTTTGTGAAGGTATATAATATTCATTGTATTTCTATTTTTAATTATTATTTCAATATTAAAATTTTCAATAAATATTATTTTCTATTATTTCTTACCTATATAATTACTTTTCAATCAAGTGTCCACTCTACGACTGTAAATATTAACTATGACACAAGAAAACATTGAAGTGCAATCATTAAAACTATAGCTATCTCTTGCATTTGCGTGCTTTTTCTTATCTTTTGTTATACTTATCAGTGAAACTTGTCAATGCATGCAGTTTTTGATTGCTCGGAACAGTTTAGAACGCAAATTTCTATGAACGTAACATATCTATAGTTTATAATATCATTGGTTGCGGTAGAATTATCACAAAATGATTTTAATATATTTTTCTACCCGCTCATTTCAACTTAGGCTTGCGATCTATTCCGAACAGGCAGCGTTTTTAAAAAAGTAAGTAAAAGTTTATTTGTTACGAAAATAAATTGTTGACAAAAAGTAAAATATTTCTACTAATAATCTGTAACAGAAACATTAATAAAACTTGATAAAAAATTAATGTACCAAAATGGTTTTCACTCAGCATATGCTGCAGTGCCCATAGGATTTCAGTGACCTAAACATACACAATAAAGGCGATCGGCCACTGCCAACCAGTTTAACTTTAGCTTACCTCGCATAGTTGAGCTAGCTTTTCATACATGTGCTTCCACCTCAAACTAAGCTTACATTTTTTGCCGGACGGACAATTTTAGGTTAGTTCGCCAAGTTTAGTTTTCACTTAGGTGGTCGCTCGGCTTAAAACCTGAGCATAAAACCGATATTCCACCGCCAACTAAACTAAGTTAGTTTAGCATTGCTCGCATTGTTGGGCCAGTTTTTCATATATTTGCGTAAAATAGACATAGTTTCCGGTGGACGCACATGTACGAAAAACTGTCTCAATCATGCGAGATAAGCTCAAACTAACTTAATTTACTTGGCGGTGGACGACCGGCTTATACCTGACATAAAATTATTTTCAACACACTTGCTCGTAAAGTGGGCCTTATTCTATTGAATTTAGAACTATAAACTGGGCTATAAGTCACGCGTGCATAATATATTATACCCTAGTGCATAATATAACGAATCCTACAAAGTTCAATTGTACCTTAGTGCAAATTACATGCGAGTAAACAGAGCATATTTTATTGATCCGGGTTATACATTAAATATACGAGCGCGCGCGGCCAGGCGGCGCGCCTGCAGCAGCAGCGGCTGCACGGCGCCTCCAAGCAACAATAGCGTGTGTACGTGTAATGGGACAGGGTTACTGACGCGCAGCAAATAACAGCTGCTTCAAATAAATTTTATGACCACGTATGTCTGTCTTTTACTCACAAGAGTGTTGAAAAACGTCGTATGTAACTCGTGAGCGTTGCTAATTACAGTCTCGGCTCATTATTAAGCAAATCACAGCCTTGAGCCTCGACTGTAATTAGCAACTTAGCTCACTTGTTACATAATATACTATTACTATATAGCTCAAAAACTACATTTCGGCAATATTTTCATGGAACTTATACCTACTCTACTACCATTCTAAACTCTCTTGTAATTTCCTAGATTTTGTAAAAATTCACTTTGTACTGTTACGTATTTTACAGAGTACCTATCCCCGGTAATAATGTCTACCGAGGGATAGACCCAAACGTAGATGATATCCGCAGCTTGCTGAGGTTATTGCTTGCCATCTGAGTGACAGCCCTTTCTGAAATAATGTCAGTTGGACACCCAATCACCAAAACTCGAGACTCATACCCTATTGGTTACCCGTTACACAACCCCGTTACTAAGTAAACTTAACCGAAAGTTAAAGAATTGATTACGCAACGCATGGTTACACTAGCGTAGGGCGCGACCCGCGTGCCAGGTCACGTGCCGCGATTGGCTTAGTTGTATGAAAAGTAAATAGTAACAGAATTTATAAGGAATTCTAGTGAAAAATTAAGTACCTACTACTACTTTTAACATTAATAATAATAATAAACAACCACACGTCCTGATAGACCATCTTATCACGTGGGGGGCGGACACACGAACATGAAATTACTGGCATGGCTAACGTGGCTCTGGATCTTTTATGATGATGGATACAAATAAAAATAAACGTTTAGGGCCGCTACCCGGAGGCCGCCGGGGCACGTCTGGTGCTGGCGCTGGGCGCGGCAGCATGCGATCCGCCAGCACACAGAGACTGAGGCGACCACCAGCCCAGTCCTCACCACCATCATCGCCTTCAGGGAGCTTGGCACCGGCAGGGGTATCACAGCCTCCGCAATCGGTGCCCGCCCCTGAAGGACGGCGCATGAGATGGACGCAACAACAAAATGCCAACCTCATGCGAGCGTATTACGGGGCAAGAGAGACAGAAACGGGCAGAACGGGGTATCGAGCACGCATGCACCGCGCTTTCATGCTGCTGGAGCCTCATTTAACCGTCGCCGAACAAAACCTTGCGGATAGAGCTCGGTGGATTATGCGTTCCAACATCTTCGCTCCCACTGAGCTCGAACAACTGAGACACGAAGCCTTCTCAGTGGTGCCACCCCCAACCACTGCGAGTGTCGCCTCTCCAGTGCAAGAGCCTGCTTTAGAGCAGCGTGCAGGAGATGAGGCAGACCAAAATAACCCGGTGGAAGGGGGAGGCGCCACTGACATGGCTTCCCAGGATTTAGAGCACACGAGAAGACTACTAGAGGAGGCGATCGAGGAAGTACGTAATACTCCCCTGGTAGGAAGGCCGAAGCTTCCCAGACTACCATGCAGTTTTCGTAATAGGCAAGTCGTTGAGGCCGTTGATCAGATGCTGCCCCAACATTTGGAGAGCAGCTCTGATCTTGTCGAGACGAACTCAATCCTTTTTGGAGCGGCTATGGCGGTATGTCGGTTTACTGGCGCCATGGCTGCTCCAAGTCCAACTGCTGGACGTGCTACTCCTCGGAGTAACGCTGTACCAGCTTGGAGGAGGAGGATTGAGCGTCGTATCGAACAAGCCAGGGTCCTCATCGGCAAGCTAACTTGCTTCAGCTCGGGCAACACCAGGCCAAGGATTGTGCGTTTTGTCAGGAGGGAGTTTTCCGGAATGGACACTAACTTGACCAAACCGGACTTCACCCGAAAACTGACAGAGCGCATCGACGAGCTGAAGCAAAAGATCGCTGCATGGGCGAAGCGTATTCGGAGGTACTCCCAAAGGGTTGAGAGATACAACCAAAATCGCCTCTTCTCGAGTGACCAGAGGAAGTTCTATAAATCCCTGGAGAGTTCCGAACCCTGCTCGACTGGCCGCATACCGGATAAGACCGAAGCTATTAACTTCTGGCGCGACCTGTGGGAGCGCCCAGTTGAGCACGGAGAGGGTCCTTGGATTGATAGGGTTGAGGAAGCGTGTGCGGAGGTGATCCCTATGAGTCAAGTCCTCATATCAGAGGAGGACGTAAGTGCTGCAATCCGCCGGAGCCCGAACTGGAAAAGTCCGGGCCCTGACGGATTGCAGAACTATTGGCTCAAGGGATTTTCTCTGTGCCATGCAACTTTGGCCCGTCAATTCCAGGAAGCCTTGGACACTGGAGCTCTTCCGAACTTCCTCACTACTGGGGTCACTCATTTAGTTCCTAAGTCCAACGATACCGCGGATCCATCGAAATACCGGCCCATAACGTGTCTATCTACCACCTACAAGACACTTACCTCCGTTCTGAGCACCAAGATTCGCCAGCATTTAGATGCTAATCGCGTTATATCTGATGCTCAGAACGGATGTAGGGCCGGTAGCCGCGGATCAAAGGAACTCCTTCTCGTGGACGCTGTCGTTGGCAAATTGGTCAAACGCAACCGTCGCAATTTCTCCGCAGCCTGGATTGACTATAAAAAAGCATTTGACTCCGTGCCTCATACATGGCTCTTGAGAGTTCTTGAACTGTACAAAATCGACGGTACAGTTCGAGTATTTCTCGAGCGATGTATGAGACAATGGAGCACAGTGCTCAGTCTCCAAGGCAGGCGAATGACGGCTGCGGAAGACCGAATCCAGATTAGTAGGGGAATATTCCAGGGTGATTGTCTGAGCCCAGTTTGGTTTTGCTGATCAGAGACGGGCTTTCAGTTTCGTAGAGGGGGCATACGGTTATCCCATCTTTTCTACATGGATGACCTCAAGCTGTTAGCTCCAACGGCTCCACGATTGGGGGAACTACTAAAAATCGTGACAGATTTTAGTAGCTCCATCAAAATGGAGTTTGGAGTGGACAAGTGTGCGGTTGTTCATGTGGAGAGGGGAAGGATTACTCGTTCTCAGAGGTTTGACCTAGGTCCCGTTAACCTGAGAGCTCTCTCCGAAAATGAAACATACCGGTATCTGGGTATGTCACAGAACATCGGTGTCGAAGAAGCGAGCGTAAAACAGTCTGCACGCGAAGTCTTTTTTGAGCGCTTGACAAAGGTACTAACTAGTTCTCTGTCAGGCCTCAACAAAGTCCGAGCGTTTAACGGATGGGTTATGCCCGTTCTTTCGTACACCTTTGGCGTACTCAGATGGACTCAGACCGAATTAGATGCCCTGGATCGGAAGGTCCGCACTACTATGACCCTCCATAGAATGCATCACCCTCGGTCGTCAGTAATGAGGCTGTATATCTCCCGGAAGTGTGGAGGAAGAGGCCTACTTAGCGCCAAAACCTTGCACAATCGGGAGATATATAGCCTCCGAGCCTATTTTATGGCGAAGGCGGACGTGGGTATGCATAGAGAGGTTGTAGCGTGTGACAAAGGACTCACCCCTCTCAATCTGGGCCTCGAGACATGGCAGACACCGGCGGTACTAAGCATTTCTGATCGTGAGACCGTATGGAAAGAGAAAGAGCTGCACGGAAGGTTTTACAAGGCTCTACACGAGCCACACGTGGACCGTAAAGCCTCCGTGTATTGGCTGCGCTTCGGGGACCTCTTTGGGGAAACCGAAGGGTTTGTCTTTGCGATACAGGATCAGGTTATCAAGACGAACAACTACCGGAAGTACATTATGAGGGACGGCACAGTGGACGTATGTCGGGCGTGCCGCCAACCTGGCGAGTCCCTCAGACATGTGGTTTCGGGTTGTTCGGTTCTTGCTAACACTGAGTATCTGCATAGACACAACCAAGCAGCCAAGATTCTCCACCACGAGCTCGCTCTGAAATATGGTCTCATAAATCAGAAACTGCCTTATTACCAGTACACGCCGGAGCCAGTTCTCGAAAACGGCAGCGCCAAGCTCTACTGGGATCGGCCCATTATCACGGACAGGACTATTCTAGCGAATAAACCTGATATCGTGTTAATGGACCGATCGTCATCTAAGGTGTTTTTGGTGGACATAACTATACCACATGACGAGAACCTCGTGAAGGCCGAGACCGAAAAGCAACGCAAGTACTTGGACCTTGCACACGAGGTGACCGAAATGTGGGAAGTTATGTCCACCGAAATCATCCCGGTTGTATTATCCGCAAACGGTTTGACCCCAGCCACTTTGGTCAGAAACCTTGAAAGGCTGGGATTCGGCGGCGGTTCGCTTCCAGCACGCATGCAAAAAGCGGTTTTGCTGGAGACTGCCCGAATCGTTCGCCGGTTTCTGTCTCTCTTGCCTTGATCCCCGACCAACTGGTCCGATTGTCGGGTCTTTTCCGCCGAAAGGCGAGTAGTTATAAGTATACAAAATAATAATAATAATAATAAGCCCCCTAAAACCCAGCCACAGCCCCCTAAAACCCAGCCACACGTCCGAATCGAATATCTGATCACGTAGTGGGCGGACACACGAAGAAAAATTACTGTCGTGGCCAACGTGGAAATGGTACCCATAAAATATGGAGACAAGGTTAAAAAGAAACTGAGAGGGCCGCTACCCGAGGGTGATCGTCGGGGCACACCTGGAACTGACGCTGGGTGTTTCAGTCTACGAACCGTCAGTGGTGAGGAGTTGAACAGGAGGACTCCCACCGGGGATTCACGACCCGAAAATACTACAGCCGATAACACACAAACACACTTGACAAGTCTCAATAGCCCAAGTGAACCCTACAGCCCGAGTACCGCATCATACTGTCCCTCGGTACAATCCTCACCAACATCTTCGATGAGCAGTAGAAGTTCACCAAACCCAGCTCTGAGTGTTGCGCGGGAGGCAACAGCCTTTTTACCCGCGTCCACCAAGGCTGGCAAAGCCAGAGTGCGTATGCGATGGAGCAAAGAAGTAAACCTATATATCATGCGTACTTACTACCACATCACTAAATTAGAAACAGACATGACAGTATACAGGAAAAAGCTGCACGAACTATTCTCACTTAAATACCCCGATGTTAAAGTAACTGAACAAAGAATTTCCGACCAAAAAAGAGCAATACAACGGAACAAGCTTATATCTCAGAATGATTTAGACCTATTAAAAAAATAAGTTAAATTACAATTACAAAAAGAAGAAATTAATACACCCAGTGACAATTCGAGAGAAGATCTTACCCACACACAGAAACACATTACACTCCCGCATACACAACACTCTTCAATTATAAACCCAAATTCCCAATATACCGAAACCACCTGTCTTATAACCGGGCAAACCGTACATAGCTCCGATACATGCACACAAACAGAAACAATAACCCAACTTTTAGAGAATGATATTGACACAATGCCAGATACACAAACACAAATTGAAGCTAATTTACAAGAAATTATAGATAAATTCCGCACTAACTTGATTTTGTATTCTGGTATGGACCCAACGGTCTGCCCTAACTTACCAAAACTCAGATATAGCCAAAAACTTTTCCAACTTGTCAACCTCTTTAATGAAATAATACTTAAAAATTACATATCTGAAGACACAAAACTACTAGACATACAAACATTGATATACACCACTGCGCTAACAATAACGGAAGAATTAAATTACAAAGTAACTGATTATACAAGAAAGCAAAAGAAAAATGAATAATATAAGCCCATCTGGCAACAAAGATTAGAGAAAGACATAGAAAAACTGAGAGCTGATATAGGAAAAGTAACTCAGTATATTAATAAGAATAGATCTAATAAAGTAGTCAAAAGGACACAATTTTTATTACGAACAATAGCCACACACACAAAACATGAAAAAAACAATAAAAACGAAGTAGAGGTACTAGATACTTTGAAAAAAAAGTTAGCTCTTAAAGCTCACCGACTTAAAAGATATAAAAAAGCCCAAGATCGTAGAAGTCAAAATAATATTTTTTTAACGAATGAAAAACAATACTATAGAAACTTGCAAAAAAACCAAACCTCAATTCAGGATAATACGATAGAGACACCCTCAGAAAACGATCTACAGCAGTACTGGTCAAATGTATGGGAAGAACTAACAACTCACAACAATCAGGCTTCCTGGATAACAGATGAAGAACACCGATGGAGTCACATAGAAAACATGGAACACACAAAAATAACAGAAAATGACATCTCAGTAGTAACAGCTAGGTCGCATAATTGGAAATCGCCAGGCATAGATAAAGTACACAATTTTTGGTACAAAAAACTAACTATTTTACATAAACCGCTAGCTAAATATATCAGAAATCATTGCAGGACACCAAAATATCCCAGAGTTTATAGCTACCGGAATAACATACATGTTACCAAAAAATAAGTTTACCGCAGACCCATCTCAATTCCGACCAATCACGTGCCTACCTACTTTATATAAAATAATAACCTCTGTAATAACACAAAAAATTAATATACATGTAGAAAGCAACAAAATAATAGCTGAAGAACAGAAAGGCTGCAGGCGTGGTCACATGGGGTGCAGAGAACAACTCACTCTAGATGCAACTATAATGAAACACGCTACATCAAAAAATAGAAACCTACATTGTACCTATATCGACTACAAAAAGGCTTTTGACAGCATTCCACACTCTTGGTTACTGAAGGTGTTAGAAATTTACAAAATACACCCTACAATCATTAATTTCTTAAAACACGTAATGTTACACTGGAAGACAACACTACACTTAAATAGCCCAAAAAACAATATAACAACTAGAGAAATAACTATTAAGAAAGGAATTTACCAAGGTGACTCTTTAAGTCCTCTGTGGTTATGTCTGGCCTTAAACCCTCTATCAAACATGTTGCAAAGCAAACGAGCCGGATATCGCCTTAAATATGAAAATAGTGAAAAAATTGTATCACACTTAATATATATGGATGATATAAAACTATACGCAAAAAGTCATAAAGAAATGGAACTGCTTATTAAAACAACTTTAGAATTTATTGAAGATATAAAGATGAAGTTTGGCTTAGATAAATGTAAAGCTATTAACATAATTAAAGGCCATATCCGACCTGGAAACTATGCTGTTAATAACGATAATTTATTCACAGCGATGGAATCAACCGATTTATATAAGTACTTAGGTTTTCAGCAACTCAAAGGATTGGATCATACTAAAATTAAAGAATCACTAGTTTCAGAATATAGAAAGAGAATAAATAATATCTGCAAAACTCACCTTTCGGGTAAAAACTTAATCAAAGCCGTAAACACTTATGCGATCCCAATATTGACCTATTCCTTTGGAGTTATTAAATGGACACATACTGACATTGAACAAATAGAACGATCTACGCGCACTTCACTCACCAAACATAATTACCACCATCCCAAGTCTGCAATAGAAAGATTAATAATCAAACGACAGAACGGAGGGAGAGGGCTTATAGATATACAACATCTGTGGAAGAAACAATTACATAGCTTGACAGTATTCTTCACAACTAAAGCTCAAACCAGTAACTTGCACAAAGCCATAGTCCAAAACGACAATAAATATACCCCACTAAACCTTAATCAACCAGCACTTGATAATGTACCAAATATTAATTCAGAAGGGAAGAAAATAGAAGACTGGAAAAAGAAAGTTCTACATGGCAGACACCCTAATGACCTAGAGCAATCACATATTGACACATCGGCATCAAATTTATGGCTTAGAACTGGCGGGCTATTCCCTGAGACTGAAGGGTTTTTAATAGCTTACAGAAAATTTATCATTAAAGATCCTACAGTAGTAAACGATAAATGTCGTAAGTGCCATATCCAACCTGAAACCATACAACATATTACAGGAGCATGCGTAAACCTAACTCAGACAGACTATACCCATAGACATAACCAACTTGCCAATATTATTCACCAAAATCTAGCACATAAACACAAACTGATATTAGACACTAAAATACCTTATTACAAATACTCACCACAAACTATCCTAGAAAACACACACTTTAAACTTAACTATGATCGAGCCATACTCACCGACAGAACCATACACTATAATAGACCGGATATTACCTTACAAGATAAAATTAATAAAACTACTTATTTAATAGACATTGCAGTCCCGAACTCCCACAACATACAAAAGACAATAAAGAAAGAAATAGCTGAGAAAATTAATAAATATTCTGACCTCAAAGATGAAATAACCCGAATCTGGAAACAGGATAAAGTTTACGTTGTGCCTATAGTCATCTCTACCACTGGTTTAGTTCCAAAATCAATCCACCAATACATAAAACTAATAGCCCTAGAACAAAATATATTACATAACTTACAAAAAGCCGCCATTCTCAACACCTGCCGAATGTGCGAAAGTTCCTGCAGCTTGAAGAGTAAAACACACACCATATTTTGTAGTTACTTGGCGCAAGCCCGTAACTACAGACTTAACCAGCGAAAGCTGTGAAAAAGATCTTATCGAAAAAATAATAAAAAAAACTCTTTATTGTACACAAACATGGTTATACAGTTAAAAAATAAAAATTATGATCACAATTAACATACAAAGGGCGGCCTTATCGCCGAAGCGCGATTTCTGCCAGGCAACCCAGGCATTGGTGGAAATTAATGTGGGCGAGGTGTACGGCTCGTAAAATAAACTACATACGAATAATTACATATACATACCTACATAAACGTTTACATAAATAGGTACTTATGTACTATATAAATAAATACTATATCAATACACATATAAATAAATATGGATAGTTAAGATGGACAGTGTTTCACCTGGTAATGCCGTTTAAGCATTCGTTTAAAAATGCGCGGTGTGCGCGCCAAGCGAATTTCAATCGGGAGCTCGTTCCATAACGACACCGATCGTATAAAAAAAGATTTTCCTACAAATGTGATTGTGTGCGATGGTGTCGCCAGGAGTAAATTCGATGAAGAACGCAAGTTTCGGTCGTTATTGGTATACCGATAATTCAAGCGGTCTTTTAGGTACGCAGGTATCGCTTTATCGTACAGAATACGGTGGACTAGAGAAAGAATGTGAGTATTCCGGCGAAGGCGAATAGGAAGCCACTTGAGTTTAGTGCGGAATTCAGATATATGATCGTATTTGCGTAATCCAAATACAAACCTTATGCAGAGATTTTGTAGCCGCTCAAGACTATTTAGCAGTTCTTCAGATAAGTCTAGATAGCTGGCATCAGCATAGTCGAGAATAGGAAGTAAGAGAGATTGTGCAAGCGTAATTTTAGTGGCAGCAGGGAGGAAATTGCGAAGACGCTTGAGCGAATTCCCCGCGGCAAACATTTTCCTGCTCAGCTCAGTGACTTGTGGTTTCCATGAAAGCGTGCGGTCAAAGATAATGCCCAAGTTTTTCACAGTCTCGCTGTATGGTATAGAGACGCCGTTAAATACAACTCGAGGTACTGAGTTCCAGTTAACCCGAGAAATCATTTTGTGACTACCAATGATAATTGTTTGAGTCTTAAGAGGGTTGACTGTGAGACCATGGTTATAACTCCAGTCCGATATTCGTTTTAAGTCAGCGTTGTGTTGCAGAATAGTGTTTGGTAGATTCTCCAGACTGTTTTGTGTATAAATTTGAAGATCGTCCGCATACAGATGGTAAGAAGAAGATATATTGAGAGTAATCGAATTGATGAATAGAGCACACAGGAGAGGAGACAACACGCTACCTTGCGGCACACCGGTTTTGATATCACACCAATCAGAGAATTACGTCTCAGTAGATATACGTTGCCGGCGCCCATGCAGGTAAGAATGAAACCAGTCAACAGTCGATGGAGATATGTTAAAAGAACGCAGCATTTGCAAAAGGATGTCAAAATCAACTGAATTGAAAGCGTTACTAAAATCTAACAGGGTTAGTACAGTAAGCTTTTTCTGCTCCATACCTATACGAATATCTTCTGTGATATTAAGCAATGCAGTAGTCGTACTATGCCCAGGACGGAAGCCAGATTGGAGGGGATTCAGTAATTTGTGTTCTTGCAAAAAAGTGCTGAGTTGTTGGTGAACGAGTCCCTCAAGTACTTTGGAGAGGAAAGGTAGGATGGAAATAGGACGATAATCAGAAAAGGAAGAAGGATTGGTTTTTTTAGGGAGAGGTGTGACGATTGCGTCCTTCCATGCATCAGGAAAGACACCATCAACAATACAGTTGTTCAGGATACAAGTTATTACAGGAAGGATAATGTCGAGTATAGGTATGAGCATCTTACGACTAATGCAGTCTGAGCCAATGGCATTGGAGGCAATAGAGAGCATGGTCCTTTTGACACCACATTCCGAAAATTGACTTATTGAAAATGATGGAATATTTGGATTCGGTAAACTAGATATTTGATTCAGAGTACGGATTTTTGTGGCAGCGTCTAAAGAGCTAGAAGAAGAGCTAGAACATTAACATAAGTTGCCAAAACAATACAGTGTAGTGTGTGACGCACCTCCTCAATATGTATCTATCATTTTATTAGTCAATACACAGTCTACGTTGAACCTAACCAGTCGTGTATTATTTCGGCTCCACCTAACATCCTTGCATGGCGACCTTGCCATGCAAGGATGTTAGGTTAGCCATGCATAAATTTGCAGCGTAAGGGAGTTCTGTTTCGTGTACAGAGAACAACTCCAGTAAATAAAATGATAGATACATATTGAGGAGGTGCGTCACACACTACAACAGCAATTATATTTTTTTTAACCGGTTTCATCGCGTTTTTCTTTTTAACTTGAAATTTCGTTTCTTTGCAGAGACAGTCTCTCGATAAATAAATAGGGTTAAAAGGTCATTTCTTCAAGATTGTGCATCGCGAGAACTCAAGATAATATTACAATACAGTAAAACCTATGAAAAATGAAAAATGTTAGATATTTGGTTTCTATATAAAGTTGAGTTTAACTTTCGTGAAATAACAGCAAAAAAATATTACTTCTATGCCTGTAACTCGATTTCTTGGATTTTTGAATTGCGTCTATACAAATCTGAAGGTGCGACATAATGGCCGTGATAACAATTATTATTGTATTATTTACCTATATAATTAGAGGGTCTGAAATATTATAATATTATTTCTAGAAAGAAAAGAAGGAGCAAGAAATGAAACAATATTTAAAAATAATGCACTTTAATCACATAACGCTATGGCGTCGTCAGTAAGAAAATAACTTACACGAGACTCCCTCCCTCCTTACAACTAATGCACCCGATCAACATCCACCAACTAACACATATATCATTATTATAAAATTGTCATGTACTTTGGATAAATCACATATAAAAGAGATTATGTTTATTTCACTTAAAACTACAGCCAAAGGAAGATGGCACTATAATATAACACCTTTAGAAAACATGGGATTATAATATACATTGATTGTTTTGAACCTAAGTAAACATTGTAAATTACATTTTTATATTAAGAACGCTTATACATTTTTGATAGGATATTCATTATGATAACGATATTACGAGCGTCTAAATGAAGCCGATTTGAGATTCTGCAAAAAAAAACATTCAAAAAATTTAGCATTTCAGTCAGTGTTACATTTTCTTAAGATTTAAGCTTCTTTTAAAATAGAAAAGTATCAAATCAATCGGGCGCTAAATAACAGGAATGTCGTATATCACAAGCGGCGAGCCCGGCTCGCGAAATAAATATATAAATTACATTATTATATCATCACAACAATATAAATAGGTAATCCTACCTAAATAATCTAAATTTACTAAATACCCACGGTACTGCACGGAGAAGCTCGTCAGATCGACTAGCTGCAAGTTGCTAATGTACAATAACGAATGTAGCAGGGAGCCGTGCGAGGCACGCCTCGCCCGCGGACGAAGGGACGCCGGCACGAGTCTTTTACGATTATTTATATCACGATATAAAAAAAAATAAAGAAAGTTTAGTAAAGCTGTATAAAAAACATTTCCTCTTGTTAGAAAATCTAGGGCACTCTCCTCTAAAATGAACGGTTTAGTATTGAGACTCGCGCTGGGGCGTGTTGATGTGCGTCCGCGGGTTCCCCGGCCCGCTAGCGGCGCTCCCCGGCCCGCTAGCTGCGTTCCCCGGCCCGCTAGCGGCGACGGCGGCGGCGGCGGGCGCGGGGGGCGGCCGGCTAGCGCGCCAGCAAGCTCGACACGTGCGCCGCGATGCTGCGCGCCGGCTCGCCTCCCAGGATGCTACGGTGCGTGGCCGCCAGCTGCGTGGCTACGATCTCCCCCGCGCACATTTCACGAAGCCCGTAGTCGTCTCCGAGAGTGACGTAGTTATCTCTTGCGGTGAACAGCGTGATAGCGCCGCGTAGTTTCTTGGTCGGTTTGTACTGGTCTCCGGCGACGAGTTTGCGGTAGAAGGCTTGCGCTGCGGTTTTGATGGCGGCCTCGTCGCTGCCGACGGACGTGGAGACCTTGGCGAGGCGGTGGTCCCAGGTGGGCAGCGCCTCGAGGTCGGCGGCCAACCTTGCGGCGTCGACGTCGGGGTCGAAGAGCTGCGCGAAGTAGGTGAGCGCGTCGGCCTGGTCGGCGGCGGGCGAGCGCGCGGCGCGGCGGGCGCGGCCGCGGGTGGTGTGCGTGGCCACGTACGCCGGCGACCCGTCCACCAGCACCAGCTGGCACCCGCAGCCCTCCTGCGCAATGCACAACACTCACATTAATTTTTTAATACAGTTTCTCAAAAAAATAGTATATTTTAATACAGTTGCTCAAAAAGTGGCGTATTGCAGGGACGTTTAGCGTTCGGGATGTGGGCTATTACACACTTGTGCTTTTTCTTTACCTTTTCCGCACTCGTGCGTTCTCTTTCCCAAATGTCAAAATAATGTCCATTAAAAAGAAAAAATCAACCACGAAGTTTTTACTTAAAACAAAATTCATAGAAGTTTTTACGATTCATGCAAATATTTCTGAAAAGAAGCTACTAATTTGTTTCAATATCAGGTAAAATGATTTGATGCAATGAGTTAGGTTAGGTTTCATTTCATTTTATCTCATTAAATTCATTTTCATTTCATGTCAATGCAAAAAATCTAGTAAAGACTTGGCTGTATGGGCATAGTTCCCTTTGCCTGCCCAGAATGGGTAAACAAAAAAAAACTCTGTTTACAATCTTTCACGGCTGGCGCCATTTTGTATATTTTATAAAATTGCTTAATTTTTTCGCAACTGTATTAAAAATAGTCGTTCAGTACACGTGCGGAACCGTCATTGCAACTCGTTCCGACTGTCAACCCTCGCCTTCGGCTGCGCCTCGGCTCGTGTAGACATTTGTCGGAACTCTTTGCAATGACAGGCTTTCCGCACTCGTAATGAAATAGTCTACACGAGCCGAGGCGCAGCCGAAGGCGAGGGTTGACAGTCGGAACGAGTTGCAATGACGGTTCCGCACGTGTACTGAACGACTATTTTTAATACAGTTGCGAAAAAATTAAGCAATTTTATAAAATATCCAAAATGGCGCCAGCCGTGAAAGATTATAAACAGATTTTTTTTTGTTTTGTTTACCCATTCTGGGTAGGCAAAGGGAACTATGCCCATACAGCCAAGTCTTTAGTAGATTTTTTGTATTGACATGAAATGAAAATGAATTTAATGAGATAAAATGAAATGAAACCTAACCTAACTCATTGCATCAAATCATTATATCTGATATTGAAACAAATTAGTAGCTTCTTTTCAGAAATATTTGCATGAATCGTAAAAAATTCTATGATTTTTTTTAGTAAAAACTTCGTGGTTGATTTTTTCTTTTTAATAGACATTATTTTGACATTTGGGAAAGAGAACGCACGAGTGCGGAAAAGGTAAAGAAAAAGCACAAGTGTGTAATAGCCCACATCCCGAACGCTAAACGTCCCTGCAATACGCCACTTTTTGAGCAACTGTATTAAAAATGACATATTGCAGGGTCGTATAGCGTTCAGGAAGTGGGTTCTTATTACACACTCGTGCTTTTTCTGTAACTTTTCCGAACTCGTGCGTTCTCTTTCCCAACTGTCAAAATAATGTACATAAAAAGAAAAAAACTAACCAAGAAGTTATTACTAAAAAAAACAAATAGTTAAGTTTTTATGATTCATGCAAATATTTCTTAAAAAAAGCTACTATTCTTTTTTATATCAGATTTAATGATTTGATTCACTGTGTTAAGTTAGGTTTCATCTCATTTCATTTTCATTTCATATTAATAAAAAAAATCTGCTAAGGCATAGGTTCCTTGTCTATCCAGAGAGAATGGGTGAAGAAAACATAAAAAAATCTCTGCTGATATTCTTTTACGATTGGCACCATTTTGTTTATTGTTGAGTTTGTTGTGTTTTTTTATTATTTTATTAAATTGCTTCATTTTTCCGCAACTGTATTAATAATAGTTGTTTAGTACTCGTGCAGAACCGTCATTGCAACTTGTTCCGACTATCATTTGTCGGGACTCTGTGCAATGACAGGCTCCGAGATAAATTGAACTTGCTGTACTTTTTTTTTTTTTTTATAAAATATGGATGGGACGTTTGTCTTCCATGACACCTGATGTTAAGTGAACATGAAGACTAAGGTGGTACACGTCCATCCACGAGAAACCTATTCACTCGACGCTTAAAAGTACTAGGACTATACTGGTCAGGGAAAATAGACGCAGGCAGTTCATTCCAAACCTTGGCGACCCGTATCAAAAAGGAACTGTCAAAGCGCTTAGTTCGACTTTTCGGAATATCAACCACATACGGATGGAATTTCTTTCTGCGTCTAGTAGTCCGATGGTAAAAGGGTGAGGGTTCAATTTGCTCAAACAGAGCACTCGCGCACTCACCAAAATGTATCCTGTAGTACACGGTTAAACAGGCAACCTTACGACGATGCTCTAGGGTCTGTAGTTTTTTGGTCGTAAGGTCGACGTTGTTAATTAATTTACGGGCTCTTCGGTCAACGGAGTCCAGCGCTTCTAGTTGATATTTGGCTGAACCATCCCAAAGATGACTGCAGTACTCCATGCATGATCGCACTTGAGCTGTATATAAGTTAAGAAGCTGTGCAGGGCTGAAGTACCGCCGTACCTTCGAGATGATTCCCAACTTTTTCGAAGCTACTTGAGCCATGGACACAATTTGTTGACCGAAGTTTAAACTAGATGTTACAGTTACGCCTAAAAGCCCTAGATGGTCAGTGATGGGAACAGATACATTTTGGAAAGTGGGCGTTAATGTGAAGGTGCTCTTTTTTGCGGAGAATAGACACGCCTGAGTTTTGGACGCGTTGAATTTGACAAAATTCGACTCACCCCAATCGGATACTTTCCGTAAGGTCAAATCAACGCGCTCAATCATTGACTTTCTTAAACTTTGGATTTCACGGGGGCTCGCTCGCGCATTGGATACGTATCTCTCTACAACAGTGCTGTCATCAGCATAACTAATAATGCCCGGTGTCAAAAGGTCATTAATGTGCAGCAAGAATAATGTTGCAGAGAGAACAGATCCCTGAGGTACCCCGGCATTAATTGCCATTTGGTCGGAGGAGAAGCCATCTAAGACTACTCGAATTGACCGTTCCCTCAGAAAATCAGATATCCAGTCGCAGAGCCCAATCGGTATGCCATAAGCTGGAAGCTTACTTAAGAGACCATCATGCCAGACCCTGTCAAAGGCCTTGGAAATGTCTAAGGATACAGCTATTGCTTCACCATGACCCTCCAAGGCCTCGCTCCATAAGTGAGTGGCATACACGAGAAGATCGCCGGTCGAGCGCCCGTTGCGGAAACCATATTGGCTATCGCTTAGGAGCTCGTTGGCCTCGAGGTATGCCAGGAGTCGATTGTTCAATACACGTTCCATGACTTTGCAAAGTGGAAAGTGATTGAAATTGGTCGGTAGTTGACAGGATCGGCACGGCTTCCCTTCTTTGGTACTGGTTGTACGTTAGCAAGCTTCCAGGACTTGGGAACCTTACCGGATTCCAATGAAAGTCGATAAAGACGCGTCAAAACGGGAGACAACTCAGCTGCGCAGCGTTTTAAGACCACTGCAGGAATACCGTCTGGACCACTAGCTTTGTTCTCGTCTAGGTGCAGCAAGCATTTAAGAACCTCCTTTTGACGAATGTGAACGGTACCCATTGTAGGTCCGAACTGAGGTAATTGGGGTGGGATTTTTCCTTGGCAATCTAGACGAGAATTTTCTGCGAAGATACTAGCAAATAAATCTGCTTTCTCCTTAGAAGTATGGGCCAGAGAACCATCGGGTTTCCTCAGTGGTGGCAGCGACGGGCGACAAAAGTTCGTTTCGACCGACTTGGCAAGGGACCAGAAAGCTTTACTGCCCGAAGGGTATGCTGCTATTCTGTCTCCGATACGGCCTATGTGGGCAAAACGAGCTCTTTTGATTACCTTTTTGCAGGACTTGGCGGCATCATTGTATCTTTTCTTGTGTTCATGCGAATCCACGGCTTTGCTTCTGCGAGCATTTGCCCAGGCTTTGTATGCTTCCCGCTTTCGCTTTTCAGCGGCTAGGCAAGCAGTATTAAACCATGGGCGAGCTTTGGTTTCAAGGGATAGATCAGCGTGGGGAATGAAGTACTCCATTGCTTGAACTATCACACTTGAGACAGCATCAGCGCAGCACGATGGATCGGTTGATGTAAAACAAGTTTGCCGCCATGGATAAGATGCGAAGAAATGTCGCATTTCATCCCAATCTGCTGACTTGTAACGCCATACTCGAATGGAGCCTTTTGGGCGGGTGTCAGGTGGCGAGTACAGCAATACAGATTTCACCATACAGTGATCGGATGTCCCTAAAGGTGCAGTGACGGACACCGAGTATCTGTCAGGATCGGTTGTCAGCAGAAGGTCCAAGCAATACGCAGTGTGGCCAGCAACGTCGGGGATGCGCGTAGGCTCGTTAACAAGCTGTGAGAGACCATAAGTCAGCGAAAACTTAAAGGCCTCTCTGCCAGCATGGTCAGTGTCCTGATACGGGTATAACCACTGCCCATGGTGAGCATTAAAATCCCCCAGAAACACCAACTGCGCCGTGGGAAAACGTTGCTGAATCTTATCTGCTGTATTGCCAAGGTATTCCATAAGCCTCGTTGTCTCTCGATCTCCGCTATGTGAACGATAGATACAGGCGTAAACCACTTGGTCTAGGCCAGTATCTATGTGAACCCACATGACTGAAAGGTCCGGCACTTCCAAGTAACGGAGACGCTGATAACAGATCGCGTCACTGGCATACATGCACACCCCGGCGTGCGGGCGGAAAAGAGACTCCAGGATATAGCCTGGGTAACCAAGGTATGCCGAGTCTGACGGATCGCAGATCTGCGTCTCCGTTAGAAAGAGTAGGTGTGGTCTCTCCGTCTCAAGATGGTGGTGGACATCATTCAGATTGGAGTGCACTCCTCGGATGTTACAGAAGTGCACTTTAAGGGAGAGGAAGTGCAACCGCTGTTGAACCATACTCTTTTTAGGACCTTTCATTGTGAATTGGTAGTGGAGTGAATAGGGAGGAGAATAGAAGTTGAGTGAAGCGCTGCAAATGGAACCAAGCAACTCGTAGGAAACAACGCACCATTGGGGAACTCGCCTGGAGACTGCGGGGACGCCCGAACCCCCCCGAGGTCACCATCGGGTCCTCTCTAACCGGTCGCCAACCGGCACGATGGAGCCTCCCGGGATTTTTCGCGAGGTGGCGGGGCAGCCTTTCGCATGTGGCTGGCATGCTACTTGGGCCCCCTACTACCTGCGTTCGGCCAGCGGTGCACCGTGCTTCGGATCCCGCTACCCTCCAAAACGAGTTACCCGGTGAGTCATTATCCTACGAGTTGAAAACTGTTCTCCGATGCAGCACGATTACTCAGACCTATCCTCCTCAATGGCTACACTAGACATCATGCCGGAACGCAACTAGGTTACTTGGCGGCATGGTTTTGTCTAGTGGGTGGTGACAAGCCACGGCCGAAGCCTACCACCAGATTTTACTGCTCGTTTAGCACCACCCAGGGACCACGTACAAGGCATCGAGGGCTAAACCTTGCGGACGCGAGCAGTTTTCAGTCCCCAAAAGTGAAGAGTCGAGTACTGGTCGAGCAGCGGCCGGCAATAGTTGTATGAAAAGCCATATCTGTCGTGTTTAGCGGCCAAACAAATGACTGTGTAAAATCATATCTGTCGTGTAATTTAAAAATGGAACGATCTTCTACTCCGCAAAATGGCGACCAAAGAGGTAACTTATCAGCGGTTTAATTTAAATGATCAACTGGCTTGCAAATAGGAAACAAAATAGAAAAAAAATACTTTGGCATGTAAAAAACTATTGTTATTAGTTGTTCGCCAACTTCGTCATTCAGAATCACGCCGAAGACACTAGAATACAAAAAACTTCAACCTCGTTAGAATTATCTCAAACCAACATAATTCCCGGAAAATCCACACTAAATTTTAAGAATTGTTCATTCAATAATTGTATTTTCAAATAAAAGTTCTGAATTGTGCTTAGTTTAATTTCCGCGCATTATTTGAGAAAAGTACTTCACAAGCCTTGGCCGCAACTATGCCTCTCTTGCCGGCCGCTGCAGTAATGTAGGTACTTTTCAACTACAAATATCATTAAAAAAAATATTTTATCAAGGCTTCTGGAAAGAAAATTCGACTAAAAACTGCTTTTTAATTAATATTTAATCCTGAGAATATCAGATAATACAAAATAAATTCAATTAAGGTAATATGAACTATTTTCTTTGAATTTCAATTCAAAATTTGCAAATATTTACGGATCGTTCCTACTTTTAATGACTATTTAAGTAAGTCAATATCACGAGCTTTGATTATGAACTTAAATAATCAAAGATCACGAGTCAATAAGCAAGTAATTTATAATTACACAAACACACAGTTCCATACAAACTAAATAAACCGATCGTAATTACCAAAGAACTTCCTAGACCTTTCTTTTTTAAAATATTACTAAGTAGCATATGGAAAAATATAGTTTATAGAAAAGATAGTTACATACAACAAGACTTTAGGAATTAGCACTACAGTAAAATGCAAGCAAAAGCAACAGCCGTGTATATCTCAATAAATGTGTGTGACATTGTCAAATAGACAGTAAGGTTATGCACATTAATATTAATAATAATTTGTACGTAGGGAAATAATTTGATGATTTAATTTTTTTTTTACTAACTTTTTATGATTGTCTCAATGTAATTTTTAATTTATTTTATTTAAAATGTATTTTTCTATAACTTTTATTTATTATTTACCAAGAAAATGTATTGTTTGTTTCTTTTTATCAGTTTTTTTTTTCTCTTTTTTTTAATTGTTACTAATAAGGACATGATTTATGTATTTAATTGAGTCATTTTTTATAATTTATTTGATTGTTTTAATTTTTTTTTTCTTCTATATTGCCTACAATTATAAATCAATAGCGGAAATGAACTGTCTCTCTTATTGTCTCTTTGTTCGTTTTCTTTATTACTATTTTTACTGGAAGTGTAATATCGTTAGGAGCAAAAATTGTATTTTATTATTTTACCATCCCGCAACTATATTTTATGTTCGGCATCAAGCAAAGGGTGTTTTGAAAATCAGCGTTGCTCACTAAGGGCAACATAAAGCTGAAAACATCCCTTTGACACATGTATCGTAATTATTTTTAAGTTTTATGTACCTTTATAAAAAATATGTGTGGTGTCAATAAATGGATTTATTATTATTATTATCATTTCAACATTTATTACCAATTTTGTATGTTACCACTCGGTCAAGATAATAAGGTGCGCCACAGCCACTATATCACAAAATCGATCAACATCAAATTAACTTTAATCTACATAGAATCAAGATTTGAATTTAAAAAAAGAACATACCGCTTCCAACTGCAGCGCCATTTCAAACGCCACCGCCGCCCCGAACGAGTACCCCAGGATGGTATACGGGGGCTTGGCTTGCCGCGACCGCACCGCGCGCACGTAGTACTTCGCGATAGAAGACATGTCGTCTAACGGCACTTCCGTGGTACATTGCAGGCCTATGACGGGCCCGCTGATGTTTGCTGCTAAAGCACGGAACACTTCCGCTACTCCTTCGATTGGATGAACCTGAAAGGAGAAGTTTAAATTTAGAATGCTGCCTGTGGTAAATTTGCATAGAGGGGTAATGCAGGTGGAAAATTCTCTCTCAGAAAAATTCACGAAAAAAAACCTTAATGGAGAATTTCGAAGAACCTCTTTTTGTGGTCAAAAAGTAGACTACTTACATACATAACTTCACGCCTGTATCCCTTATGGGATAGGCAGAACCCTTATGTTTTATAATGATGGATAGAGGTGGATAACTATTACGGTCACAGGGGGTCAGCCTATAAAAACGCTAACAAAACCTCTGTCCCTTAACTGACTTTTGCAGTATGCCCGGGAAGAGAAGCAGCTGGCACATTCTATGTTTTCTTTCACTCCCAGTCCAGCATGGACTGAAACTACTTTTACTTTTGAATTGCTTATCAATAAAGAATACCTTTTTAAGTCAATTCTTATAATATCTTTCTTGAAACACTTAACCATTTAGAATCGCATATTAAACTGAAACATAACACTTTGATTCATAATTTAAATAAAACTACTTTTTAACCGGATTAATCGCGTATAATGACAGTCGTTCGTGACCACGAGGTCTGCAAAGACACCGAAACGTCGAGTTAAAATGTAAAATAAAAATTATACGCGTGTTCGGTTTGCAATCGAACACCCATAATCAGCAATATTTCAACTTATACCTAATTAATCAATTACAGCAATTTACTTTATAATTATTCTCTGTGTTAACTTAGCATTCGGCAAATACACTCGTTTAAATCGGTTTATATCGTTTTATTCTATAGCAGCCATTAAAGTTCGGTACAGGCCGAACAACGCGATTAATCCGGTTAAAAAGTAGTTTTATTTATAACACTTTGACTCACCATAAAGACTGGGTTCATGTTAGATTTGGGCGGCTTGGCGCTGGGCAGCTCGAGCATGATTTGCTTCGGCATGAGCTCCGACAGGTTGGCGAACTGCACGATGTCTTCCTTGGCGGCGGCCTTGGCGGCGTCGGCGACGTCGGCGGCGCCGTCGGCTCCCTCGCCCTCTCCTCCCAAAACTCGTAATTTCGCGAATGTCAGCGTCCTGATCTCCTGTACTCCGAGGACGACGTCGTAATTTCTTTCGAGCGTTTGTTTGATTTCGGCGCCCATGAGCGAGTCCATACCGAGCTCGGCAAGCGTGGACGCGGCGGATGCCTGTAATATACAAGGAGGTCGTAAGATAAAAACTAATAAGGGGTTATTTTAAAATCAGAACTGCGATAGCTATCTGCTGATTATTTAAACGCATTTCTTAGCATAATTGGTTGAGTAAAGATTGCCAGCATTTGGTATCTTTAGAGTGCGGCCGTTGCGGGAATGCGTTCCTGACAGCTCCTTATGTCCACTGAATAAAGTTTATTTCCGATTCGAAGGGGGAAAAGCTAAGATTTTGACAGCTGTCAGGAACGCAAACTCCCACCGGTCGCACTATAATTTCAAGTTAGCCCTAATTTGATAGCTATATTAAATAAAACTAGATTAACTGATTTTTTAACTCAATAGCTGAAAATGCTTTATTATAAGGAAAACAAGTCATCTAAATAAGTCGCAGGTATGCTAATTTTCATTCATAATCTACAAGGTAATAAGCTTGTATATTTAAATTCTCTTATCTCAGAAATAATTTGTTTAGAACTATCAGGCCAGCACCACACTTGACGGAAATTACAACTTCCGATCTTCCGCGTAGTGTGCCCGTTATTTGCAATTTGTATATTATAACATGTATTGGCGTTCCGTCGGGAAAGATCCGCGAGGCCTTAGTTGTTTGCGAAGGATAAATGACAAAGGTCACAACCATATATTGATAAATAAAAAAGTACCAACCTTAGAAGGATCCTTGATTCCCAAAATATTAGCAACAGCGGTGATCAGATCATCTTTGGCTGCCTTCTTGGCGCGTCGCTTGTCCGCCAGCACCATACTAGCGGCCACAGCGTGCGGCGTGGCGAGCAGCGAACCTAGTGCCGCCATACACGACGCGATGCGCTGCGGCACCGTGCCGCCCACCTCCGTGTCGTCGCCGCCCATTGTGTCCACGATCAGACCCACCTGCGATGGTCATTTACTAACTTATAAGTAGCTGTGTGGTTTTAATGCAAGCGAGAGCAGAGATTATAACGGATTATGTAGCATATCATATCTAATGCTCGAGATTGGTGGAAATACGGGTATTATGCAGAATCTATATAGCGGTAATTACAACTGAACCCAGCGTGAGGATATAACTTCTTTCTGACCTCATCTGCTAGTTAGTTATTCAGGTGCCAAAAGTGAAGCGCCACATCTAGGAAGGAACTTCACAATAACAATAATAAAATAAATAAATAATTATAAAATCCCCAGACAATCACACCAACTATATAGCCCCAGAGTAAGCATAGCTTGTGTTATGGGATACCATGTAGAGAACCTAGAATATAATTACTATGCAGGCATCGAACTACTAATTACAGTGCAGGCAAACCCTCGACCATTAGCGTCTGAGGCAGACAGGTTTACCCCATCGCCAAAGTGGTCATAAAACAATGAGGTCAAAGCTTTAATATTTGGCAGTAAGCTTCTTGTAAAGAAAGGCTCAATAGCGAGGCGTAGCTCTAACCTCTAAATGGAGCTTTTCAGATTAGGAGCCTCAATATGACATTATGACTGTTTTATTCTATTCTTGTTTAAATACTCTGGTCCCAGTTTGTCATGTTCGTGTTGTGCATCCATAGCTCAAATTTGGTGTCTTGTATTTGTTTTTTTCATCAGTTTGTACTGTAACCTATTTGTATTAATTCGTATAATTGTGACTGAAAAAGAGTGCCAAGAGTTTTTTTCCGCCGGTTTTTTTTGTCTCTTGGTCTACTGTAATATCTTATTCAACAACTATCAACAATTAGTTAAAGCTCAAGTACTTATATGAAGACGTCATTAAGTGAATTATAAAATTCCTAAGATGAATAAAACTTTTTAATAATATTTTAAAGTTTTTGCATTTAAAATGCTTAATTACTCTTAAATAAATGAAAAGATGTGTTAAATAAAAAAAAATGTTTATTATTTAAAATATTATTGTATTCATTATTTAAATCATAATAAATGAATAAATATTTATTATGATTTTTACGTTGAATAGTCCATTTATCAAGGAAGGCTATATATAGGCTTTTATCCCGGAGTTCCCACGGAAAAGGGAGTGATGTAGGTGGAACTGCGGGGACCGGCTAGTATATCAAATCTCACCTCTCCAATAGCGCCCCACTGCACGGCCAAGGCCGGCAGCCCGTCCGCCCGCCTCTGCTCGCAGATCCTCTCCATGGCTGAGTTGGCGAGGCCGTAGTTGGACTGTCCCGGGTTGCCGCGCCCGCACGACACGGACGAGAACACCACGAAGTAGTCCAGCTGTGGGCACAGCGCGCGCGTGGCCTTGTCCAGCTCGCGGGTGCCTGCCCGAACAAATAACGTAACATTTTAAATTTTTTATAAAAAACAATAAAAAGCTTCCATGCTGGACTGGGAGCGAAAGAAAAACATAGAATGTACCAGCTGCTTCTCTTCCCGGGCATACTGTAAAAGTCAGTCGAGGGACAGAGGATTTACTGACGTTTTTGTGGGCGACAGGCTGACCCCCTGTCACTGCAATAGTCTCTCTCATCATTATAATTCCTACAAACGTGTCAAACGGATGGTTTTATTGTGGTTTTATAGCCTCTGGTGTTCTGAATACCCCATACGGGATACAGGCGTGAAGTAGTAAAATTATGCTCTATCTTATTCGGTCAATATTTATATTGTATTTTATTAATATTTTGTGGTGCATAAAGGACTTTTTTATTGCAAAAACTTTGCTTTGTTATAACTTGATATAGCAAAAGTATTTATATTTCCTTAAAAACTTTTTTTATTTTTGAACGTAATGACTAATGAATGTAATAGATTTCTTTAGTTCTGTCCCATGAAAGCGTCAATTATCTTATTTACAAATGGATATTGTATGAGATGAAAAAGTGATAGCGTCTTTTCTTTGACTATAGGCTAGCAGTTGACATAGCGTATTATATGCAATATTTGTACCTAAGTTGCTATTCTTATTTATAACTAGCTAGCTAGTAATCATCTAACAGTCGCAATTTGATTGTAACTACAGTCTATCAATTTGATCATTCTGCACTCCTGTGTATTTACGCTCAAACTGCTTAAAAAGCGGTACGTACAAAGCTGTAGTCTCGCATTAATGCAATAGTAAGTATGTCCCTAAACAGACTCCGGACCCAGGTCGGCCGTAGTAAAGAAAACACTGTGAAATGAGGTTTCAGCGTTGATGGAGATGAGCATTGTTTGTGCGGCGCGACGCCACAAACAATGTTACACCTTCTCTCCGGCCCCATGTGCCCGGAAACCTGCACTACCGAGGACCTCGCACAAGCCACCGATAACGCCATAAAGGTGGCAAGTTTCTGAGCGGGTAAAATATAATATAATTATAAAATAAATAAAATTCCCAGACAATCACACCAACTACATGGCCCCAAAGTAAGCATAGCTTGTGTTATGGAATACCATGTAGCGAACTAGGGGGGAACCTAGAATATAAATACATAAATAGATAAACATCCAGACACGGAACATTTTTTTTTCTGGTTCCGTGCGGGGATCGAGCCCGCAACCACTGGCGTCTGAGATAGGTTTACCCCAACGCCAAATTAATCGACCCGCTAAGAAGAAGAAGAATGCAATAGTCAAACAGCATACCGTTAAGTTTGGGCCTGGCCACAGCTCGGAAGTCGTCGGCGGTCTGGTTCTCGAGGAAGGCGTCTCTGAGCACGGCGGCCAGGTTGAACACACCCCCCACGGGCGCCAGAGCCGTCGCGGCCGCGATCAGAGCCTTGGCCCCGCCGGCGCTGCTGCTGTCCACTGTCGATACTTCCACGCGCACGCCGGACTCGCGCCATCTGGGGGTAGTTACAACTAACTTTTAACTTACGCCTTTTATAATACTCGTGCGAATTTTGAGTTTTATTTATTTATGTTACTTTTATCGAGAGGTTTTATAGAATAAGCACTATTTCGTATTTAATGCTTTTATTGTTTTTAATTTCATATCATGCAATTGTTATTTTTAGTCAAAGCGAAAACAATTTAAAATGCAGTTAGTAAAAAGCACAACGTTTATTTTGCATTGGGCTGGATGTAATGTTTATGTATTAACCTATAACACAAGTATATGAGCTGTGTCTCGCCCGCAGTTGTCTAACTTTAGAGCGAGATAGCGTTGTGTGAATAGCATTTATTCCAGTAAGTCCAGCAATCATTCACCTTAGACTTTACAAAAGATTCCAAGTTTCAAAAGACTTTCATATTTTTACTTAAGACTTTTATTACAATAGCAAACAATAACCTACCTATTCTGTTAAAAACCTAAGATCTATCCATATTACGGATTTTAAATAAGCATATTATCTCTTTATATGTATTTCAAAATTTTTAAACGACTGTTTGTTTCCTAACTGAAAACAAATGGGAAATTAAAGTTAACCTCTAAAGCAGCATACCTGCGGATGCAGCAGCTCTGGTAGCCGGTGCGCACGCCGCTGCGGCCGTTGAGCAGCAGGTGCCGCGCCCCGCGCGCCGCCAGCCACCCCGCCAGCTCCAGCCCGAACCCGCCCAGACCGCCTGCGGGAGGGTGCGGCGTCAGCACAGGTCATACACGACACAAGCGGAACTTACAAGTTCCATTGATCAATTGTTTGAGAATGTTTGTGGGATTATATGTTAATAAGTTTAAAGTCTTTGTTCATTCAAAAATTTCACATTCAAGTTGACTGCGCATGACTACAGTCATGAGTGACTCACTAACGTCGAATTAATAAAATGTTAATTATAAGCAACGTGATAAAATCCGATAAAAAGGTATATTATTTGATCTGAATAAGTTTATCACTATAATAATGTTTTCAATAAAATTAAGATCCTAGTGACGCATTTAAATTAACTTTTGAATCGGGACATTAATAAGAACTTGGTGCAAATAAATCCCAAGAAATTGGCCGGAACTATAAACCTTATTTCATATTGAGTGTTCAAAGAACATTTCGAAAGTTCACACATGAAATGTACCTATTATATTAGTTATAATTGCAGCCAGTGTCGGCGGTTACCTTACTACGTTTACACATAACTAGGGGCAACCTTTAATTAACAAGGCTGGAATTTTTAAACTTATTTCATTTTAAGTATTCCAACATTTTCAAAGAGTCCCGAATTGGTATTCATGACACAAAATATACCTATATTATTTTATGATATGTAATATACTATATGTGTAATTATGCTTGAGTGTTGTTTTCGCCACTTACCAACTAGCACGTAGCACTTGGCAGGATGCATGTAAGTGCGTGGTACGGCGGGCACGAGCGGCGCGGGGCCGGGGGCTTCTGAGGCACGCACCTTCATTAGCACCTTGCCGATGTGCTTGCCTGTCGCCATGAATCTATGGAGAAGGAAGGTAGTGGTAAGAAAATTATAGTTTTAACATAGATGTACTGAAGTTTTTGCGGTATATGACAACAAAAACATGTCTTTTCTATTTGATAACATCAAAAAATTCAAGTTAACTTTATCTTCATCTAAGATGCGGCTTGTGATTTTTGAAGCTCAAGTTTTTTAAAGCAAACATTAATTAAAAAGCAAACAAGGTTAAAATAACTTTTCAATTCACCAGCTAGATTAGGAATTCAAAACACAGAATGCAGTTTCAGCATTCGTGGTAATGTTATACTTTGGAGTATTTTACAAATTTAATATATTTTGGGGTTACGAAATTAAATTTAGAATTAATAAATCGTTAAATTCACTAAGGTAGAAGGATTTTTTACAGGATCCATTCGTAAATAGTCTTACTGAGTGTACTGAAAAATTAATTGTAGATTTTTAGCAAAAGTAAATATGTGATATTTACCTGAAAGCTTGTTCCAGCTGGTGCTCGGAGTACACAGTAGAGGGCAGTGGCTGCACGGCGCCGCTCGCGATGCCGTCCGACACGCACTTGACCACCGCCGCCTTGTCCGGGTGGTCTGCCGCCGCGTCGAAGAGACCGTCCAGCAAGATGCCGTGGAAGGTCGTGTTCTTGAGGAACACCGACATTCCGAGGCGAGAGTCGCGGGAGAGATCCAGTTTTCCGATTTCCAGGAAGCGACCGCCCACGGCCAAGCAGCGCACTGAGGCGAGCAGAGCGTCGCCGGCGAGGGAGTTGAGCACGAGGTCGACGCCGCGGCCGGCGGTGCGGCGCCGCACGAGCTGCTCGAAGCTGGTGTCGCGCGAGTTGCCGATGTCCTCGTCCGCCAGCTGCGGGAAGCGCTGCCGCAGGAACGCGCGCTTGTCCGGCGTGCCCACCGTGGTGAAGGCGCGGCAGCCCGCGTGCAGCGCGATGGCCAGCGCCGCCTGCCCTACGCCTCCGGTTCCCGCGTGGATCAATACACTGTCACCTTTCCGCATGCGGCCGCGGACCACCAGTGCGTAGTACGCCGTGGCGTAGGCCACGGGGACCGTGGCCGCCTGCTCCAGCGACCACTGCTGCGGCACCTCCCACAGGAAGCCCTCGTCCGCCAGCACGGACGTGGCCAGGCCCTGCGCCGCCACCATGCCCATGACCCGCTTGCCCGTGGACGAGCGGCCGGAGAACTCCAGCCCCAGGATGCAGTCCTGGCCGGCCAGGTTGCCGGGCAGCGCGTCCGGCGGCAGCTTGCCCGTGGCCAGCATGATGTCGCGGAAGTTGAGCGGCGCGTAGTACACGCGGCAGAGGTCGGTGCCGCGCGGGAGGGCCGCGGCGCCGGCCAGCCGCAGCGGGGACTCGATCCAGCGCAGCGAGGCCAGGTCGCCGCGCGTCAGCGTGTTGACGTAGGCGTGCTCGGCCGGGATCAGCGCGCTGTCGGCGTCGGCCACCGGCAGGTGGCGGTGGCAGCCCCACGCGCCGCCGCGCAGCTCGTTGACGGCCAGGTCCAGCCGCACCTGCGCGGCGTAGGGCGCGGCGCCCACGCTGAAGGCCGCGGCGCCGGGCACGTGGTAGGCGCGCAGGCCCCGCCCCCCCGCCTCCCCGCGCAGGCACGCGGCCAGCCCCAGCACGCCCGCGTCCGCCACACGCGACCACACGTACACCCTCGCCGCGGGGTCCTCCGCCGCCGCCGCCATGGCGTCGCGGAGAGGCTCAACCCATGCGTATGCGTCGTCATCAGGGATTTCGATGACGGTAGTTTTCGTGGGCAGTGGGCGTTCCTGTCTCAGCACTAGGTAGTCGGCGCCGGCCGCGGCGTGGCTGGCCAGCAGCGCCAGGTTGGCCTTCTTCAGCAGGTCCCTGGCGGCGGGCTCGGCCAGCGTCCCGGCGGGCTCCTCCAGCAGCAGCAGGCCGTCGGCGCCGGCGCCGGCCGCCAGCTGCGCCAGCACGCCGGCGCCGTGCCGCGCCAGCACGTCCGCCGCCAGCACGCAGTGGCACGCGCTGTCCGGCGGCGCGCTCGCCACGTCCACGGCCTTCAGCTTGACGCCCAGCTCCTCCAGCTCCTTGTACGCGGCGACGCCGACGGCGGCCACGCTGGCGTCCACGCGCACCTGCGGCTCGGCCTCCAGCAGCTGCATGGCTGTGGGCAGCAGCAGCGCCGCCGCGGGCCGCCCCAGCGCCGCCTCCACCACCTTCAGCTTCAGCGCGCCCACGTTCTCCAGCACCAGCTGCAGGCAGGCCGTCAGCGCGTCCCGCTTCGACTTGGCCGGGTCCTCGCACGTCGCCCGCGGCTGCACGTACGGGATGAACTCGTAGCTCTCCAGCTTGGGCGCGGGTTGCGGGTTGGCGCGGCGCGGCGCGAGGCTGGTCTTCACGCCGCACAGCTGCACGCCGCCGGCGCTGGTGACGTCAGTGTCGCGCTGCATGCGCACGCGCACGGCCGCGCCGACCGCCGGCTGCGCGCCGGGGTCGATGACCGCGCGCTGCAGCCGCGTGGGCAGGTATAACTCGCGCGTATCCGCGCCGATGATTCCGAACTGCAGCATTGTGTCCATGAAAGGAATCCAGTTTCCGTCCCACGCGAGCTCTCCAGTTTTACCGCGAGGATCTGACGACGTGATTCCGCGGAATACGCCACTGTAATTGTACCCGCGAAGCCGCAGCTCCTTGTAGATGTCTCCAGCCTGCAGCGGCAGCAGCCCGGGCTCGCTTTGAACCTCATCCTCGTCCACAGGTAATTTCTCAGCCGCCGGGTCCTCGCACAGCCTCACAGTGCCGCTGACGGCCACGGCTCCGCCCTCGCAGACGGTGAACTCGCCCGATCCATCGAGGATGCTGATGAGGAAGCGAGTGGGGGCATCGCGCGACATGATGGTGGCTCGCTTGAACTGCACGTCTTCTAGAACGATAGCGGTCTCTTCGACTTTCTTGTTGTTGATTTTAGCCATCGTGCGCCATACTAGAGTCTGTAAAGAAAAAGATATATTATTAATAACAGAATAATAAATACGTCATTAAGAAAAATTGTTAAGCATAAAAGTTTTCACTGACATACGTTTACGGGCTAATAGGAAATATGTACTCTTAAAAAGAAAAATCTACACATGGCTTCAAAATGAATAAACATTTTGAATCAGAAGCAACATATAAACAATACTAAATACACAATGCAACAAAACTCACCAAATATCCCGTAGCCGGGAACAGTATACGGCCATCAATGTTGTGGCCCGCGATGTAGGCGTCACTTTCCTTGGACAGGTCCACCTCCACCACGTTCTCGCCCGAGCGCGCCGCGGTGCCGTAGTGCGCCACGCTCCACTCGCTGCTGTGGTCCCACCTCACCTTGCCGGCCAGCCCGGGGGTGCCGCGGGCCACGGGGGAAGCGGACGCCGGGGTACAGCCGAGCGGTCTGCGGGTGCGCGCCCGCGCAAAATATTCTGGAAACAGTTTTGAGTTAGACAGGATTTGTCTTCAAAAAAAGAAAGAAAAAAAAACAATTTTTCTTTCTTTTGGAAGTTGACAGACATTTAAATTTTTATGATATACAAACTTACGAATATCTATAGTAATACTACACCATCAATACTAATTATAGAAGCGGAAGAGTTAGTTTGCTGAAGTTGGTATTTGATAAATCAACTCTTGAAGTTATATCGAGGTTTAAAGCTATAGTTTTATAAACAAATTCATACAGAATCCAAAGTTACCTGGTATCGCGAGAGAAGTCTGATAAGTATTTTATAATAATATTTTATTTAACACATTTTTTCAGTTATTTAAAAATCTGATATTTATTTAGCTAATTTCAATGCGTACTTCCGTTGTCTTGAAATATTTCTTTGTTGCCAAATAATGTAACTTTCTAATGGGAGAATGTTTAAATAATTCCAATACCATCTGTGTATCAATAACAACAAAAAATTTAAAAAAAATACTGAGTTTACTGAGATTATTGCGTCAACCTCTCATTCAAAATTTTGTGCTTATATTAATTGCTTGTCATTGTGTATTTACTCATTATTTGCAGATACAAAGTAAACTCAGGAAGACCGTATGATAATCGCACATTGAGAAAAATTAAGTCAAAACTTTATTCAAGCTAAACAAAGTTTAATTTGTAAGTAATAAAGTTGAACTTACTTTCCAACAGCAGATAGTAAATGCATAAGTTGATCAGGGTTGTCCTTTCTCAGCAGCCCTACGACCTTCGCTTGTGGCAGGGCACGTCTCAGTACCGCCTGCAATAACGCATGGGGAGCGATTTCTACCAGTAAAGCGTTTTCTGGGACTGACTTCAAGCCTTCAGCGAAACGCACGGGGGATAGTAGGTTGTTCACGTGGTATGATGCATCGGAGTATTTGGCTGTAAAACAGATAGAAAATGTGATTAATACTTAAGTTACTCATAGTTGAGGCTGTGTTTTAGGTTTGCATTTTCGGTTATATGAAGTTTCGATATTATAGCTTATTCAGAAAATACTTTTATATTAGAATGTCGGATCAAGAGAAAATCCTAGGATTACTATGTTATTAGTTTTTATTTATTTATGTTATTATAAAATGTTTTGTATAGCCTAAAGATGGTTTGCCTTTATCAAAGTAAATTAATAAATATGTGAAAAAGACTTTATTCATTCAATGAGCCGAACCTGCGCGTGTGTGTAGTGTTTTTTTTTTATGAAACTCAACACAAAAGTACCTGCCTACCGTTTTTAAATATTCCGACATTGATTTATTCACACTCAACTTCCCGATTCAGAAAAAAAAATTAAAAACTGGCATCAATTAACAAAATTTTATTAAAAAGGTCCAATCAATAGGTATTTACTTGGATTTTGCAATAAATGTACTTGCAAGACCTGTTTGTTTAAATATTTATAATACTTATTCAATTCTAATCAACCAAAAATCTTCTAGACATTTTTAGCATTTATTTTCATAAAAGGCACTAAAATTATGTAGACGGACTTTGTGATTCACTGTTTAAAGCCTGAAACAGTAATCACAGGCTGTGTTGAGATCTTTTAAAAACTGGACTTGAAGCTCCAATGTAGCCTATGAGCTTATAAATTGTTACAATTTTTTTATTTCGGTCATAAATTGGTTTTTCATTTTTTAACAGATTACTAGGGGAGAGGGTAAAATAAAGAGCAAACTGTTCTTGATTAAGATAAACTAGTCCAACCGGGATCTTCTCCAGAGTTACAAACTTCAATTTAAATCAACTCACCGAGGTCAGTGTCCCGCTGTTCCTTAGAGAGCGAGGTCGATATCCAGCGACTGGTGCGCGGCTTGGGCTTGCTGATGACAGCCTCGAGCGAGCGCCTCAGCAGCGGCGCCGCCGTGGCTATGTAGCGGCTGTGGAAGGCCACGCCTGCGCTGTTAACTCTACGCGCGAACGTACCAGCCGCGCTTAGATCGTCGACCAGCTTAGCTACAGACGCAACTGGCCCTGATACTGTAACGCTGTCGGCCGCGTTATGGCAAGCGGGTGAAATATCCGCCGGGCAAGCCGCTGTCGCTGCCTCCCATGACAGTCCAACGGCGGCCATAGCTCCAGGTGCAAGCTTCGCGTCCACAATACTGCGCCCACGCCAGTACGCCGCTAGCACAGCCTGCTCAGCAGTCAACGTGTCATCGGCGTAAGCACAACCGATCTCTCCAACTGAATGTCCGATAATTCCATCAGGTTTGATGCCGAGCTCGCGCAACACATCGACTAGAGCCACTTGCACGGCGGCGATGGAGACGAAGGAGTTGATGACGTCATCAAAGGCGGCGTCGGGGGCTTCAGTGAGGAGGGTCTTGAGGTCTAGTTTGTGCGGTGCCAGGGCGGCCTGAGCTTGCTGGATGCTGGCGGCGAAGCGAGGCAGAGCCATGAGGTCGCGCGCCATGCCGGCCCACTGCGAGCCCATGCCGGAGAACACGAACCACAGCGGCCGCGCGTCGCCCTCGCATTCCTGACAACCACAAAAGCTTTCATAAGTTTTGATGCAACAATCTATATCGATCTAATACGAAGCGGACATAATGTAATAGAAAACTACGTAATTTATTTCTTTGTGCTAAAACTTGTTATACAAATGTCATTTTTTTATAGTAGGTACTGTTCAAAAAGAAGCTTTACGTTTATTTCTTCGCCTACTCAGATTTAATGTTGGAATCATTATTTTAATTTAATAAATCGTTTTACAAATGCTAAAAAATATGTACAAATTCGGTAGTTAAAAAAATAATAAATATTTAGGTGCAAAGCAAGTTCAATTTCAACTTAAACATAACTCATAAGAATATGATTTTATAAAAGTTCTCAGTAGAAAGCCTAAATACTTAAATGCATAAAAGTAAGCAAACGGCATATTATTTATTCCTATCACAGCTGTTATTGTTTATCATGATAGTAAAAGTAATTCAAATAGTTTGGAAAGTATAGACCGTTAGAGTAAATGTGTTCCATGGTAAAGCAACGTCACGATCATACGATGCGCGATAACCCGAGCTGCGCACACGCATAGCGCGAGGCCGCCCATTGTTGCAGAATCAGGAAACTCATTCATTTCGAACATTATGAATCATTCGCTCAATTCTCGCCCCGACTTGTTCCTATTCAACTCAACGGAACCCACTGCTTTACGTACTTACTCTTTTTAAACGTGTATAACTGCTTTATTTTTTACTTTTTAACAAACTAATTAAATTAGGAGCCCACGAATAATGATCAATTCCAATTTAGTAATCATTTCTCGAAGAAAAAATGTTAATTTTTCGTATTTTTCCTTAAACATTAAATCTGGTCCCACAATGAATTGACGTCAATCCTTAGGTACTCTGGCACATTGGCTACACAAAACAAATATCGAGAAAGAAAAAAATCTGATACTTCGCAAAATAGATTTGACGTCTTCGAAGTCCGTAAGTTCTCAGCTTTATATGTATATGGTTCTCAGCCGAATAAGTAAATATGCAATAGTTCTCAGATTGTGAAGGTTAGAGGCGGCTCCGGTTGTTGTGACGTCACGGATCGTAAGATGCCCGTGCGCCGATGGCGTGACGGCCCACGAACGGTTCACGTGCCATTTTGTAGTGATAAAGAGCAAAATTTCGGATGTTATCGTCGCAAAATATTAGCATTATATATAATAAATATCTAAGTTTTAACAACAGATGTTCCTGTTCAACACCTTTTTAGAACACTATATAACCAGTTGTATGGATATGGATGTAGCTAATTTACTTTAATAATCTACATTGGTACCTAATTGTATATTATCTACCTATTAGTTGAACAACCACAATATTAAGCACAAGACAAACATTTGAATATTACCTATCTGCCGTATTTGAATTTGGTAATTGGAAGTTTTTTGACAACGTAAATTTAGACATAATTTTTTTTTTGTTATTATATTTTGCCATGAAATTACATCTTACTGTGAAATATTTATGTCACTGCACAAGTGCGATTTGCATACAAGTGATCATCATCATATAATTTTTCCATTCATGTTTTTAGTTTTTTACAAATTTCATAAAGCATTATGTACATTTAAGAAAAACAATCGACAGCACTAAACTTTTTAGAAGTAAGTTCCTTGTAACCTTGGACACTTGCAGCCGTAGGAAAACTTGCATATAACAAGAGGCCTTCCATTGATATCTTACTTATTGTATTATGATGAAGCTTTAAAGTGTCAGCAGTTCGCCACGGAAAATTTCCAAATCTTACAATTCAAGTATTAATTAAATCACAAATTAAAACACATAAAACGTCGAGACTACGCGAAACTAGTTTTAAAAAAGCCACTGTGTTAGTGTATTACTCGTACTTCCGCGCATGACGTCCGCGCGTACTCATAGTAAACACAAGCGTTTACATTAACATTACTTTGTTTGTAAACTTGAGAATGTTTACTTTCGATCTTACTTAACACGTTACTATGAAAATAGCTGCAAATTTAGGATCAAAACATAAATTGCTGAACTTTCCATGACGAATATTTATAGTTATATTGGAATTTTTGTTTCATAGAGATTTTCATTATTTATTTTGCGTAAACATCCTGCCACTTTTGCGCCTAAAAAATCATTTTTCAAAATCAAGACCTCGTGAACTAAATCGTTATAATTTTTTTATTATGTTTATTTTGAATCATTTAAATCCAAAGCCGCAGCAGCAGTTTGGAGTATAAAGTTCTGCATGGAATTTTACGTAGGTATCATTTACCCCAATGTGATCTAGCTAACTCAAAATGTATTGTTTGGATAATTATTTCAGGCTATAAGTAACATCATTGGTTATTTAATTAAAGGCAAACGACGATGGCGCAAGTCGCGTGCGTAGTTTTAATTCTATAGTTTTTATTACGTATCTTGATAATGAGTTACAACATCACTTCGAGTCGTTAGTTTGTTTTGTTACTTAGCATTATACGAATGTATCGTTTTAGGATTCATTACATACCTATTTTGATAATTTGAAAAACGCCGTCCGTTTTAGCAACATGGATCACTTGCCGAAAAACTTTGTTTATCGTTTAACCCCAAAATATGGCGTATTTTTTGTTCTAGGTACTTAAAAAATCAATGCCCAAATTTAATAAGATGTAAATACTAATGTAATAATTAATCTTAATAGTTTTATTGTTTGAACGCTGTATTCTCAGATAAAAGCAGTTAGGTCTGAAAAATTGTTATTACATTAGAGCGGTTACGCGCTACACTTGATCTGAAAATAAAAATTTACAAATCTTGCATGAAATGACGGATGACATAGAAATAGTTCTACGTCTACGGATTTGGTCATAAGTAGTGCGCTGAAGTCCAGCTTCAAGGAAAGGTATAAGCTATATTTTAAAAAGAAATTCCTACGGAGTCGAAGGTAACTAGAATGAAATAAAATTAATCGATCGTAACCACGGCTTCTGTAAAGTCGTCATGTCAACGTCTCCATAGATTCATCCAATAAAAATATAGTAAGGTTAAAGTCGTTTCAATAATTCAATAATAAAAACTTCAATAATTAATCGCGAAAACTTAGTGTTCAATATGAATGGATCACAACAACTTGTTTTCCTAAAAAAAATTGTTATCTTTAATGTTTAAATAATGGATTAAACAACTCATTCAGAGATCAGCCAAGAGAGTTGAAAAATATAGCCAGCCTAAGAATGTAACCACAACAACCAACCGACGTCGACCGGCTTTTTTTGAAAAGTAAAAACTATCGATCGACTTCTACTGTTCCATTCTGCCATCTAACGACGCCGTCGATCGATTGGTGGTAGCAACACCCTAAAACGTTTTCAGACGATTTCCGTCTAGTCTAGGCGAATCTAATTTAGTTCCAACCAAGTTAAGAATGGCGGAAGATCAAACGTGGGCGGGCCGACCATAAAGTAGACCAATGACCTGGTGAAGGTCGTAAAGCATCTGACAAAAGCGCGGGAACTCTCGATGATCTAGAGGAAAGGCTGTGGTCGAAAGCGAGAATAATTTATTATGATTGTCATGCTGAATAAGTACATTATTTTAAATCCACTTTTTCTTCATTTTCCTATGTAGATTTTTTTAAATGAAATAATCTCTTCATTGAAAGGTTCAGTGTTAAGTATTGTTCTTTTAAAATTGATTTCTCTTTTTATTTAATAGTATTTTTCTATTACGTAAATATTTATTTCCTTAATGACAAACCAAGCTTAACTAAATAGCCAAAGAAGCCAAAATTAAACTAACTACAAAAAATAACTAAAGTAAGTTCTGGTACATTTTTTATTTACTACTCAAATATTGTTATAGATACTAGACCTTGTTTACTGTTTTAATAGCTTTAAATATAAATTTGACTCCTAGCTAGATTTTAATAGGATCATAGCGAAGCATTAATTTCATCGTGTCTACTTTTTCTAGTAAAGTAGGTTACTTTGTTGTTCTTTTACGAAGTTAAATGATCACTATTATCTCTATGTAGCATTAGAACATAACCAAAATCACTTCTAACTATAAGGTATAAAGTATTCTAACTATAAGGTATATAACTCTTTCCTTATTAGCAATCAAATATATAATAGAATCAGGTCAGCAATGATTATCTCACTTTACTAGTCTAGTCGTTGTCGTCTGCAACCACGAGTAGTTACCAACTATTATACCTACAAAGGGACGGAATAATTACCTTTAAAAAAAGATCCCTTATCTGCATCATGACGTGTATAATAATACAGTAAGGGTCGCGAAGTGGTGACTAATGATTTATTTTCAATCAATATTTACTTGGAACTACAAATATGTGATAAATAAGCGTACCGTAGATAAGTATTGAGCTTTATTTGACGAAAATATTAGTATTACTTAACGTATTCTTAGTAATGTTGTAACCATTTTTGGTATTTTCAGGATGTCTTTGATGTCACAATAAATAAACAATACGGACAAATATATACGTTTTAAATTTAAAATTAGAAATGTAATCATATAATTACTAACATATTTTAAAGCCTATGTTCTCAAGTCCACAAACAAGTAAGAGCTAAGTTTATTAACTCCCATACAGATTAGGAAAATATGTTTTACAAAAATCTGGGACTCAAACACTAGTCTTCACAGACCGTCGGTTCAATCATCATCATCATCATCATCATCATCTCAGCCCGCGCTAGAAAAAAAAAAAAAATAATAAAAAAAAAAAAAAAAAAAAAAAAAAAAAATAAATAAATAAATAAATGTAATTACTTGTTGCACCGTAAAAGTAATGATACTAAACAAGAAATATCTTCACCGATAATGTGCTGTAAATTTACCGTTCGAAAGACCTCGACTAGAAATAGAAACACCAAGAATCATGTACAAAGGGAATATAGCCAGAGGCTCTTTCGAGAATATTCATTTAGGAATTGAATTGTATTTTTTATTAAGAGATATTGATCGAATTGTTAAAGTAGGGTTGAAAAATTACAGGAATTTTTTTGCACCGCATAGACCGTTGAAAGGGTTCTTGTTTAAAAAAAAACACTCTCGTGTACGTTAATACCTACATATAATTGACTGTACATAAAGATTCGAAAGACAGTCCATTAACCCCTAATTACCTTAGGAAAACTTGGTTCGAAATAAGTCGCGGTATACAACAACGGACGTCATTGTAGGGTCAAACGAAAATCTTACAAGGTCACAATCTGTGATGATGCTATGAGAGATACCTACGCGTTTAACAATATTTCTATGGTCAGCTATTCTATGTGTCGAATCGGGTATAAAAATGGTGCTATTTTTTTAGTTATTTAATAACACTTCCTTAATTTTACTGTCCCATAAAAAGATTTGACTAATGTAACCAAGCACAAACTATACAGGTTTCGCTAAGTTGATTATTAAATATTTAATTATCTGCTTTTATTAATTTCGCCTACTTAATTGTAGGTATTATAACTTAGGTTGACTTTTAATACTTTTTATCTCAATAGTTTACTACAATGGGTATTTTACTTAGTTTGAACTATTTCAAAACGCTATGAAATGAAAATGATATTTTTTTTATTCATCCTAAGACCATCGAATGGCCGCTTAATGACGTCACAATTTTGTACTTCGGCTTTAACAAGGTGTTGATAGTTATTGAATAAGATATTACAGTAGACCAAGAGACAAAAAAGCCGGCGGAAAAAAACTCTTGGCACTCTTTTTCAGTCAGGATTATACGAATTTACGAGTATATAAATAGGTAGGTACAGTACAAAATGATCACGAAAAAAAACAAACACAAGACAGCTAATTGTGAGAGCCAATGTCATGCCACAACCAAATTACTTACATAGAGGTGCATTGAGCTATGGATGCACAACACAAAAATGACAAACTGGGACCAGAGTATTTAAACAAGAATGAAATAAAATAGTCATAGTATCATCAGCAAAACGACTTGGCACCGCTAGTAGCACCCGTTCACAAGTATAACGCAAGCACCAGCCATCACACTCCTCATCCATATTTTAGGGAAGAGGGTGACCCGATACCCGACGCTACCACTAGCCATGCCGAATGAGGGAGCATGACGTTCTTGCTGTTGTCTTGACAAGAAAATAAGTGAGTGGAACAGTCACCAGTATGCCACATGTCAGAATGCACAGCCATGCCGTAAACAAAATTGATAAGTAATTAGAATTATTTTTTGAGTATTTGAGAGAGCATTGTTTACATCGTCGTAGTTGATTTTCTGTCTAATCATTTTAAAAATTAATGATGTGTCGTCAGCAAACAATACAATCTCGGGATTATTGCCTACCATATAGGTTAGATCGTAGACTAGAAACAAAAATAGGCCCAGAATTGATCCTTGAGGCACTCCCATTCTCACAACCGACCCAGCCGACCCTTTCCGGTTAACCTCAACCTTCTGAATTCTATCACTTAGATATGAATTCAAAAGTTTGAGGTCAGTGCCTTTGATGCCATAGTGTTCAGAGTATAACTCTAATAATAGTTATAATAAGAGTATTACTCTTATTAACCTATCTTTCTCTAAACAGCCTAGTACCGCTAGGTACCTATGTAAAACAGTACCTACTCGTAACTAAATCATCTAGGTATTACTTTAAATATATTATTTAGTTTAATGTACCAAGTAAGATCAATAAGATTGTAAAAGGTTATCTGGAAAATATTACCAACTTGTAGTTATGTCAATATTGTTGTTACTGAAGGACTGTTCGAGTTAGCGACGACAATTACGAACGAACGTACGAAGTCTGCCGGCAAATAGCGACAGTTACCATCAGCTGAGATAAATTGAGGTCAAACAAGGTCCGCGGCACAAAAAATAACAAACTGAACTAAAAGAAAATCATTTGGACCAAAAAATATTCCAATGGTTATTTAAGTTAATTTATTGAAGAACATTTACATAACAACTACGAGTATATCATTCTTAAATATACTAAAAAAACAGTTCTACTAATTTTGTATCTGTAGAATCAAATCAACCACATACATTTAGATAGTAATATCTCAATGATCACATCACACATAACATTTTCAGAGATTCAGTGAAGTTAAAATATATTTTCAGGCAATGAGACATCACAAAACCACCAAAATGGATTACATTCAATCTAAAAAAAATTGAATACGTGTGACGTCATGCCTCTACTTATTGTCAATACTAACGTCAAATACAAGATGACCTTAATTAGAATTTCTATTAAGTAGTAAAGGAGTTTTTTTGGAGTTTTTCGGTTTTTGACGACCACTTTGGCGATGAGGTAAACCTGTCTGCCTCAGACGCCAGTGGTTGCGGGTTCGATTCCCGCACGGAAAAAGAAAATAAAAATGTTCCGTGTCTGGGTGCTTATCTATTTATGTATTTATATTCTATCCCCAATAGTTCGCTACATGGTGTCCCATATCACAAGCTCTGCTTACTTTGGGGCCATGTAGTTGGTGTGATTGTCTGGGAATTTTATTATTTATAACAGTTCGTATCCCAAACCAGCCTATACACTGTGTGCCTGGCCGCCCTATCTCTAATGATGCGTACAGATTGCTGTAACGGAACTAGTAACTTAACATTCTGCGCACGTGTCGTACAGTAAATAGGTGTTAAGTTAACCATCGATCATTTAACTTGTACCTTCGCAAGCTGCATATAGTAGGTACTGACCTGTATTTCCTGAGCTGCCGACTTGTCTCCACGCAGGATGGAGTAACCGCGGCGCGGGTGCCCCGGCGTGGGTTTCGCGTGGATCACATCCAGCAGAGCGTGGAGGTGAGACCGCCGGGGGTGCTCGGCTGCCAGACCGAGGAGTGATTCCACTGCCTCGTCCGTGCGACCTGGTGACGAACAAAATAAATAAATAAATCCCCTGACAATTACACCAACTACATGCCCCCAAACTAAGCAGAGCTTGTGATATGGGATACAAAATTGTGACGTCATTAAACGGCCATTCGATGGTCTTATGATGAATAAAAATAGAATATAAAAGGGAATATAAATACGTTATAGATAAACGCCCTGACCCGGAACATCTTTTTTTGTTGCTTCGTGCGGGAATTGTACCCACAACCACTGGCGTCTGAGGCAGACAGTTTTACCCCATCGCCAAAGTTGTCGTTGAGGTTTCTTGAGTTGTAGGATAGAATTCTAACTTTGAAATAGGATTTTAGGCGCAGTGTTCAGATATAATGATCTATCATATAATGAGATATAATATGGCTAAAAGTTGAATTGGTAGTGGGTTTTTAATGGTAATCGTCGGGTATACATAGGTATATAACGGTTTGTATTTTAAAAACGTCTTGTTGAACAGTTTGCTATAAATTATTGTAATGTTTGAAAGAACGTATAGAAAATAATTTTAAGTTATTATTGGCCCACATTTCAGCAATGCGGTTGTGGTCTAGATTAATTACCATATCCATTAATTACCAAAGTTTGTTTTTAAGTATTTATGATTAATTAATTCAATAAAACTTACCGGATGCGACAATCAGTCTGGGCAAGGCATACTGCACGTCATCTTTAGGCAAAGGGCCTCGCTCACTCTCCAAGATAATATGTGCGTTTGCGCCTCCAAAACCAAACGAGTTGACAGCTACCAGCCCACCGTCCCATTTCGTGTTGCGATCTACCACCTGCGATAGTTTTACCAAACATTAATAAAAAGACAACAAAAAACGTAAAGATCAATATGGGTCATAAATCAGCTGACACTTGAGGATGTTTTTAAAGGTGACTTGATTAACGTTTCTGTTCCAAGATAGAATATACGATAAAGCATACGGGTTTAGAAAAGCACTGACTGTAATTCTGTATAAAACCTGCATATTTACAAATAAAATAGGGACTACTTAATAATCAACGAATGCAGAGCATTAAAAAAACCGACTTCACGTCAAAACTTTGGCTGAGTAATGTCATCAACGTAAACATTCTCGGATTTTGAAATTTTCAATGAAGTACTCAACCGATTTGGATGAAATTTATATGGGATCAACTATGTAACAAAGTATATTCTATCACATGAAACAAGAATTTTCAAAATATAAATATATTTTTTTTCATAAAAAATACTTTACGTTAGAATTTATCTACGTAAATTTAAAAAGAGCTATACATTTTCTATGCATTGTCTGATTTCTATAGCACAAACTTTGCTATATTTGGAGCTAGAACTATAACTATTTATTCATTGCAATTCCATAGTTTATAATTGAAATAAAGTTTTGTGAAACTAACACGTCAACGGTCACCCTAACTTTCCTAGTATTTTCGGTCTTAACGCTAATCACATAAAATTTATTTAAAAACGCAAATACTCTACTTATATTTCTGAAGACGTAACTATTTATTTATGAATAACGATTTTAATTACGTAAAAATAGGTCGTACCACTTTGTTTTGAGATATGTAAATGTGACACCTGTGATCTCTATAAAAAATTAGCTGAAGACGTGCGATATCTGCCTAATTTAGTTAATTTATGTAAGTAACTTCTAGAAAAAAACGTAAACAAAACGGTCTTCTACCTAATTGTTAACTGTAAAAAGAATTATGTTTACTTTTTAGCTAAAGATAGTATTTTTCATCAATTAAAGGAGATGATGATAAAGTTACAACCTTTGTTGTATGTAAAGTAAGCAACAGTGTTCGTTTAGAAGATCCCTGGCAATAGTTTGTATATGGCGGCTTGTCTGAGTTTTTGTTATTTAGCGCATTCATATAAAATGCTAGGTTATTTAAGAAAATGTCACATCCACTTTGAACACAGAATGTATTAACTTATATAGGGTGATTGGTGACAAATTTTAGATACTGAAGTAGAGCACTCTGTACTCGATTCTGATCATAATTAGGTAATAAAAGAAGGTACTTAATTTTTCACTAGAACTCCCTACTTTTCATACGCCTCAGTCAATCGCGGCACGTGACCTGACAGCGTATTTACAAAAGCTAAACCATTAGAGTGAAAGTGCAAACTGAACTGGCTTAGCTTTTGTATGACAAAAACTTGCCCAAACCCTAATCCATTCTAGTACAGAAATTGACCGAAGTCGTGTAGACTTTGTGAGATAACTTCAATTGAACATTGCAGCAACAAAAGCTATCCCATTTGATATCGATATTTACCGATCGTTGGCTTCAATTTGATACTTAAATGGCAATTGTTCTGATTTTCAAAGATAGAAATAAAATGTGCATGCATTATGACCATCGTTATTTTGATGACTTAACGTTTGACTTTTGACCATGTCGGGATTGTCCAGGGTTGACTATAATAGCTGACCAGGTTTATGGCGCATCGCCGGCCGCTGCCGCGGCACCGCTCGCTTCGCTCGCTCGGCTCGCGCACGTGTATAACTATATGCAACCTAACATGCTCCTCCTCGCTGCGCTCGTCGTCGCACCTAACCGTACTGGTTCCGCCTTCCGGTGCGGGAGCCCTTCTCGTAGCTTATCTCTTTCATCGCAATGTATATCAAACAAAGATATACCTACTTTTCATCTTGACAAAAGCTTATCTATTTGAGTGAATATGTATCATACAGTACTAGGTTTTGTCATTGCATTTCTTTGAAAATTACAAGAGCAAAAGCTAATCCATTCCAGTAAATTTTTTACTGATTTCGATTAGGTATTGTCAAGTAATATTCATAAACAAAAGCTCCTCTATTAGAGTCTGACTCGTGACTCGCCTTTGTATATTCGCGACCTGGCACGCGGATCTTTGCCAACGCTAGCATGCGTTGCGTAGTGAATTCTTTAACTTTCGGTTAAGTTTACTCAGTAAATAGTTAATATTTATTTTTTATTATGTATATTTTTTCTCTTCATGTATGATGTCAAACTATCACGTCCTTGAATATCAAAAGTGACCCACCAGTCACCCTGTATATTTCCCTTAATTTCAATTAATGAAATGATGCATTATCAGCCGTAGACCTAGACGTAGACTGCTAATTTTTATACATCTCCTAAAACTTTTATCTGAAGTAAAACCGACCAAATTATCGTAATATTAGGACACAGGTTACGTTGCAGTGATATAATATATGTATAGATAAACTGGAATTCGGACTCGTGACCTTGATTATCACCCAGTTTGCGAAGGTCACATTTTAGTGCGAGTGGCCGTATCTGCGGCACCGACGCGAGAGATCCATTGTTTTTGTGAACTTTCAATTCAGAAGCAGAAGGTAATAAATCTCAGTTTTATTATATTATGATCCATTGTAAGGAAAATTAACTCTATTTCAATGTGTGAATTTAAAAACCTTTTTATCTGCATTTTACAATATTGCAGAAAATTAAGTTATAATTCGGAATATACTCACACTAAATTTATCTTTTATATTTTTAGCGTAACACCGAGGTCTAAGAGCCTAATTTTAAAACAATTCGTGAGAGATAAGATTTTCGTAATTAGGTGTTCATTTAGTAAAATAATAATAAATTGTACCTATAGGTTGAAGCCGGATCTTAGATTTAGGCCTATCACGAAATGACTGACTGCAGAAGTATCTAAGTATTAAGTAGGTACTGTACTGGCCATTTCGTCATTTTGTTTGTTCTAAATTAAGGTTAAGTTGTATGTTTACGTACCTACATAAATGCATTTAACTTCAGAATCATTCTAGTAATACAGAAAATAAATACACTAGGTATTGGTGATTTTTTGCAATGTTTATCGACCCACCTGTATCCTTCCATCACTAAGCGCGGGAATGTCTGTGTTAGGGCTGGTGTAGTGCAGGTTTCCGGGCAGCTCAGCGCGTTCCATAGCAAGCAGCACTTTAGCGATGGAGCACAGCCCTGAGGCAGGCTCCGAGTGACCCATGTTGGACTTGACCGAGCCGAGTAACAGCGGTCGGTTGCGGTTCTTGCAGAATAACTCCGCTATGGCGTTCACTTCTTGTGGGTCGCCCACCTGTTGGCAAGCTAATTGTTAGTGTTGTTGCTGTGGATGTATACAGGTACCAATGTGTTAATTGAATGGACGGCTGTTTAAAGATTAGTTCATAAGTTTTAAATGGGAATTGTAACTTAAAATTCGTAACTAAATCTGCTAATTACTGACGTATACTTTGCTAAAGCTAGTGTTCAACCAAAAATATATGAGAAGGCAGCCATTTAAATATGCAGTACCTAACTATTTAGGTTAAGATAGAAATCTTGCGAATAAAACCCTTTTATAACCAGTATTAATCGCGTTTTACATTTAAGTTCGACGTCACCTCACGAATCAAAATGTTAATACTCGCAATTGAATCCGGGTAAATAAGTGTTCTATTTAATATCGTAAAAACTTAGGATAGCCATGTTGCGAACACACTAACCTTGGTGCCGGTGCCGTGCGCCTCCACGTAGTCGACGTCCTGCGGGCGCAGCCCCGCCTCGGCGAAGGTCTCGGCGGCCAGCGCGCGCTGCACGGCGCCCGACGGGAACGTGATGCCCTGCGGCTTGCTGCCGTCCGTGTTCATGCGCGCGCCGCGCACCGCGCAGTACACGCGCCGCGCCACCCCGCGCCGCTGCAGCAACACCGCCACTGCGGCCTCCGAGCGCACGTACCCACGCCCCGACGCGTCAAACGCGGCGCAGCGCCCTTCAGGCGACAGCATGCTGAGCCGGTGGAAGTTCAGCGAGTTGCCAGGCTTCAGGCACAAGTTTGTCCCGGCAACGACAGCTGCGTCGCAGAGGCCTTCCCGGATCGCATGCGCCGCTTGCGCCAGCGCGAACATGGAACTTGAGCAAGCGGTGTCGATGGCGTATGACGGGCCGCGTAGATCGAAGGTGTACGACACGCGATTAGGGAACATAGCGCGGCAGCAGCCCGTCAGAGCGTAGCCGTTGATTTTGTCAGGGTCGGCGGTCCACAGCTCCTCGGTCTCGGAGTTGGAGACGCCGACGAAGACGCCGGTGCGCGAGCCGCGCAGCTCGGCCGGCGCCAGCCCCGCGTCCACCACGCACTCGTGCACCAGCTCCAGCAGCAGCCGCAGCTGCGGGTCCATGAGGTGCGCCTGCTTGCCATGCACGCCGAAGAACTGGGCGTCGAAGTGGGTCAAGTCCTTCAGCTTGCCATTGCGCTCCGGCAGCCCGTGTAGACCTGCGATAATATGCTTCCTGAGACGAGTTCTTTTGAAGATACGCCTTACATTCTAAAAGAACTTAAAACTTACAAACAAGTATTTTTTGAGAATTGACTCAACCCGCGTTTGACCTCAATGTTGAATTTGAACTCACCTGATGGTAAGTAATGAGGTTGAAAATAATAGTACACGCGCCTCGGAAGGCTCTTTGGACTGACTCTTTAACGATATATTTACAAAAATTATGTTACGCCGTTTATTTAAGAAATATAAAGTTAGTATAAAAATAAGATGTACGTTTTACAAGACTATAGTTCAGAGGTATACCTGCTCGTAACAATCGTATTTCTTAATCTTTATTTTATATGTGAACTTTACCCGAGATCATTATCAATCCTAACCATTCAATGTGCTAAAAAAATACAGTTTGTACATATCTTAGAATGAATACTTATTTGTGTATATTTTACAGGAATCTGTACCTAAAAAGTAAAGAAAATAGATGCCGTCTATAAATATCGTTCACCGCATTATAAAATTAGGTAACCGCAATCCGGCTAAAGTTTCGTATTTCAGAAATATTTGCATTTTTATTATATTACGACCTTTCTCGATGCTTTTTTGTACCATTAGTCACAGACTCGAATCGACCAACTAAAAAAAATAAGTTCAAAAACTAAAAAAAAATCATTACCCTCCTTTTTGCTTCGCCGTAGTCGGACAAAAAACAAATTAGGACCCAACTGAGGGATCGTTTTAAGTCATAATTTAAAATCATTAGCGCGCCGAATTGTACATAAATGCATCCTGACAAATCAATGGTAACTTAGTTTAGTTTAATTTTAGGATTTCAAATAGTCAATTACACGTGTTCTTCAATGTTCCTACTGTATAGATATACTTTATGTTACAAAGTAACAAAGCCAGCTAAAATATTAATTGCAGTTTTCATGTGCTGATACGTTTTTTACTGTCACGTTAATTACCAGTTGACAAGAGAAACGATGACATTAAGTCCTTGACTTTTAACTTTTACACATTGTTAAATAAGATATTAAATGATAAGTATAAACTGTTTTATACGTCTATCCTCTTGTAAATAGATTATAAAATTTTACAAAAATAAAACTTAGAGGTCGAACCAACTTCTTGATGTTTACAATTAACACCGACTTCCATGATTCAACAAACAAGTTTTATTTTCATTACCGGTGTAACGTGATTTTTGCTTTGATTTCTTAGATACTGGGATTTCTTATTCTTATACTACTTATACCTAATTTTTATTTTCAATACAATGCTGATACAAAATTAAAAATATTCGCAAAATTAAGTTCAAGATACGAATTATTACGAAATATCGTATTTACAACTAGATATGTAGGAAATAGAATTGAAAATGTAATAATCAACGAATGCAGAGCATTAAAAAAACCGACTTCACGTCAAAACTTTGGCCGACTTAGAATGTCATCCACGTAAAAATTCTCCGAAATTCTACATATTGTTTCAAATTTTGTAAATTTTCAATACTCAACCAATTTCAATGAAATTTATATGGGACCAACTTAGTATCCTCTATCATATGAAACAAGATTTTTTAATATCGATTCGTAATTGCCCGAAATATCTAGTAACAAAGACACACACAAAAAAAAACATACAGACGAATTGAGAACCTCTTCCTTTTTTGGAAGTCGGTTGAAAATCAAGCGATATCTGTTGTTAACAGGTATTTACTTTTTAATGAAAAGTGGCATAGCTCGAAGCGTTGGCTCATTCATTTAATGTAGTTTATCGCATAGTTCACCTAAAGACGCAATTTAATTAGCAACCGGAGTTCCTACGCACTGAAATAAGCGGGCGCAAGGTGTCGTAGGTCGCGCGGGTTATCGCACGCGCTATCCCGCGTGCTTTTACGTATTACAGTTTCAATGTTTCAAGAGATAAAAGAGCTATCTTTTACGACGATTTTTTCCTTCTTTCTAATAACTACCTACTCTTAACTTTTCGTGGAAAACTAAGGATACTGAAGCGATAGGTTATTACTAGTCGTACTTTGTTACTCTGCGTAGACCTACGCTTCTAACCAATGGGTTCAGTGTCAGTATTAATATATATTTTGTTTCATCATTGACTAAGCTTTTCCATATACATCATGAAGATAAATAATTAATTCAATAATCCACAAGAAGAAATATGCACTCTACATTTCACAAAATGACTTCACATCGCGTCTATTTTCTAATAAGACATACTTACTAATCTTTATTCGAAATACGTTTAACTAAGATCATATTCATTTATTAAGTTACGCAGTACAAATCAGTTTAATAAAATTAAGAGCTACGTATGTTGTGCTGTTATGTTCAACCCCATCTTTAAATGTCTTTTCCCACCTGATGGTGAGATGAGAGTCAAACACTGGTTGAGTAAACCATGTAAAAAGACCTAAGTTTCTATCTATGCTTCTATGCTTACTAATATAATACAAAGAGTTTATCTCTGAAATTATGGTTTAAAAGAATTGTGTCTCTAATAGCCTAACTATTGAGGAATGTTAATAGGATATATCTTCTTATTAAGAAATTCCTAAACGATTTAAAATTAACGCAAGCAACAGCACGTATCTGCTTGTAAATCATATCATCAATTACTCCTTACACTGTAAACTTAATTTACATAACACAAAATATTGCCGCTAACTGTACCTGATTTGGGTACAGTCATTGGCAAAGTCGGAGATTCCCTTTCCACCCTTTGACAACGAAGTAATGTAAATACGACTTCACACGTTCTAAGCAATAACTTTTCCAACATCATCCTATCAGCGAGCGCAGAACTTTATCGACTCGTATGTTAAAGAATGTTCGTATGGTATGGAGTCGGTTTCAAGTTTTTAGTAACATTGTTTTTTTATTTAACAGTTATTAAAGAGTACAAGATGTTTACAAACATTCAAAATTAACAAGGCACACATTTATTTAAGCTGGCCGTGTGGCATGGCTTCAATTATTACTAGATTTCAATTATTGCTAACAAACCGCCTCCATACTATACGAACATTCGTAACAATACGAGTCGATAAAGTTCAAATTTTAAATGGTCATCACAAAAAGTAGCTAATCATCAAACATTCATCATATAATAAAAAAAAACCGACTTAACTTTGGCTGAGTTATATGTCATCAACGAAAACAATTCTCCCAAATCACACATATTTTTCAAAAATATGAAATTTTCAATGAAGTACTCAACCGATCTCCATGAAAATTATATGGGACCAACTATGAAGTATCTTCTATCATATGAAACAAGAGTTTTCAAAATCGATTCATAATTGTCCGAAATATCGTGTAACAAAGACACAAAACATACAGACGAATTGAGAACCTCCTCCTTTTTTGGAAGTCGGTTGAAAATAATCAAAGTACAAAGTAAACAAACTAAAAAATAATAGACATTTCTTCTTGACGTCCTGTCATTAAAAAGTAATAAACAGTACAGGGCATAAAGAACCTTGTGTTTCCTTAATTGTGGTACTTTTTCCAAGTTACCGATCCGGTTGAGCATCGAACCGCAGTCCGTGGCATTGACTTTGATCTCGTGTTTACCATTACGTAACCGGAATCATTGTAACTCTGCTTACTTCAAGAGCAGTAGTTCTTTTAAACAATGTGATTGCAAGTTGGATTAATCTCAAAGATATTGTTTTGATTTTATTTGTTGTTTTGAATTTTCTTGAATTGCATATTTAAAGTATGGTTTAATTTACGTAAAGTAAGGAGAATATGGATAACTAGCTTCTTGCGTATATTTTGATCCTGCTAGATTTTGTTAATTTAGCTTCTCAAGAGCTGGACTTTAAATTAAAAATAAATTCATCAAATCCGTTTGATGTAACGTTTCATTCCTAAACACGAAAAAAAATGAACACAGGTGAATTTTCATGTCGTATGTTATCCTAGTAACTATAATAGGAACTGCTAGTAGTTTTTTTTTATATCTTGACAATTGCTTATCTACTTTGAAATAAGTTAATAATAAAATTTTAAAAGCAATTGGTAAATGAACAGCGATTACCGACGTATAAAAATATCGTTAAAACATATTTGCTGAAAATATTTCACATATAAAATAAAAAATTTACAGTGGAAGCTTCATTGTCATATGTAATACTTATTTGTTTAAGTTGTGAGCAATATTGTTATGCTGTTTGTTTTCCGAAAATATAAATAAATAAATACATAGGTATAAATAAAAATATAAATAAGTCGTGAACCGCAACAAAATCTATATTGAAACGCCATAGAATAAAAAATAACTAAATTCCAGGCTCTGAAAATTATTAAAGTCGAAACGAAACAGTTCATCACAGCATCGCGCCTTTCTCTACCAAGGCAAGTAACTTAAAAATAATTCAAATAGGTATAAGAAAGATGCTTGATTTATACTTTAAATGTTATTAATTAAGTATTAGGTACTGGACTAGACGTAAACTAAAGGCATAAATTTACAAATAATTCAAACATATGAAACTGTTAATTTTATTATATTTAAAATGAAACTATTTTCTAAACTGTACAATAGAAACCCTATGGCAGTTTAGAAACTCTAAGGTAGTTGAGTAGTTACCTGGCATCCATCTTCTGTCATCAGCTGTGACGAGGTCAACGCCGCTGAACAGCTGTTCGGCGAACTCATCGATGGTGTTGGACTCAGGCAGCCGTCCCGACAGTCCAGTCAGCACCACGTCATCATCAGCGCTCCGCGTCCCGTTGGTCACACCCGGCATGTCTAACCTGCAAAGCGACCACTGTCACTACTGAGCCGGCAGCCAGCTCCGAATGCGGTATAAACGCAAGATAGCGCCGCAGGTCGCGGCCTCCTTATCACGACAAGGACGGGCAAGGTCGCCGTGATCTTCCTTCTGCAGGCGTCCGCAACGACCTCTACCGCATCATCCACATCGACGGACCCACAGCGACCTTAGCCCTTTGTCACAAGCGTGTAAACAAAACTCTCGCAATTATCGTTTTTTGGCAATTTCCGCAACTTTACATCATTTAGCCTCGTGCATTCTTATTTACGTTCTACATACTACATTTTTTATTCGTGAAATGGGCATAACGGGTCTGAAATTAGCACTTGTAGGAATCATTATTGACACAATCGCAATCGTCTTTGTAGTCCTACAAAGAGTGTAATATAATAATGTGGCAAACGCGTTCTCAGCGTCTGGACATGCAGCCAACCGAGATGTTTACGATTATACACTTTACTGCGATGCGAAGTTGACATCGTTGGGAAAGCGTATTTAAAAAAACTTTTTTCTATTTTTTGTGAGATGAATATGAAATGATGGCCCTGTTGTTATAGGTTATTTTTCTCAATCTTGGTAGTTTCGTTATTTTGTATCTTTATGATTACGATCTGTAATAGCTTTTAAATCTTTAAGATTAAGTTTTGATCAATTACTTCGTTACGAGTAACTACCTACTAAAGTTAGGCAAGTAAAAAATTCTACTTTTGCTATCAAAATACAAGTTAAGTCCTAGTGCCACTGGTTCTTTACTATGGCATAGAAAGTAACCAACCAATGCGCGATTGTTTAGATGAGACGAATGAAGCGGTGAGTTAGTAGTTGTGACGTCATTTATGCATATTTTGGATTGAATGAAGGAATAATGAATGGACCTACAAAGTTTATATAAAAAAACACATGCAATACAATAAATAATATAAAAAGATAGGTACAGAAGGCAGCAGATTAAGCATTACAAATCCGTAAAAAAATTTAACTGAACTCTACTATGCGACCGACATTCAGTTAAAAATTGGTTGAGGAAATTTGACAGATTTGTAATTTGTACCTACATACAGGATAGGTACAGCTAATTTTATAGAACAAAATTTGCTCCACCATCAAAGTTAAGGTATATGTCTCATTCAATAAAATCTATGAATCTAGCAAAGTCGACGTATTTTACAGATTTCATAGAGGGGGGAAATTGCACGCACAATGTAGAACGCCGATCTGGCGCATTTTTCGTTCACTTTTTACGTCGTGCGTGAGAGCAGAGTAAATTAACAAAAGGGAAGACTGCTACGTAATTTTATACGTGAAAGAGAGAGATGCAATTAAGGCTTCACATGTCCTTGAAAATGGGCAAAAACAATGCATTAGCGCTGACGGCAGGATGGATGGGGAACTAATAACTTTAAAAACACTCATTTTAAATCGTAAGAAAATCTCATAAAATGTTTCGTTTTAACAACATTTTGCACATTACCGTGATGTGACATTACATCATTTATTAGTCAGTAAGTACATAAAAACTTAACATTTCAACCTGCGTAATACCTATAACAAGGAACCTACTTATTTAATAATTGTTTTAAACTATCGCGCTTATTTCCACTATAATTTCATGATTTTACGGGATTCTTACCACGCACGATTTTCGATTTTAATTTCACAAGTCCGATATTTCGATGCTGTTACAAGCGCCATGATTTACTTATTTGTTTTAGCAATTATGTAAGTACATAGGTACAAACACTTTATTTTAGAAAAAAAAAACATGCGCAGTATTTTTTGAGTGTTCAATAGAGGATAAATAAAAGAAAACTGAAATGGGTAGGTACCTAGGTAGTTTTTTTTACTTTATTCTAATTTGAGCAGACAAGTTTAGTATCTGGGTCAGTTGGGCAAAATGCTAATCACTACTCCTGGACAAAATTAGGTACCGACCTTGGGTAGGACGCTAATATATATTTACTGTTCATTGTGCGTAATGACAAACACACACAAAAAAGAAAAAAAATACTTAATTAAAGTAATATACGGATAGATAGATCGCTAGTGAGCGATCTCTACCAGGCAAACAGCTAATAATGCCTAGCTAATAATGCCATTTTTGCGGAAGGATTACAGTAAAAGCTATTTGGCGCAGGATAAAGGCAGGATGCTGGTGTTCTACACAGGCAGCTTTACTAGGTAGGTGCTACCAGTGATAAAAATAAAGGAGCTGTTTAAACTAGACACCTACAGAAGATAAGGTGCTGTACGTTAATTTACCTATGATAAGGAAATCGTTGAATTTTTGGTAAATTTCATTTCAGAAAAACTTTACCTAGGTAGGTATTTTGTTGCGTTATTTACATATATCTAGAGGTATAGGTACCGATTACGACTCGAATACTAGGTAGGTACCTACGTAATTGTACTCAGTTCATTCATAAACTCAATTCGCCAGAAAAGTTTCGTACTAGGTACAAGTCTATATGTACCTATACCGACTATTACTTGTTTCGCATACAATGATGGAGCTGCCTCTTGTGATCCTATTCAATGTTATTGAGTTTGACAATAACCTCAAGATTATCTGATGTAACGGGCCTGCCTATTTAATACCTACGTTTATTCTTGTCCAATTTATTGAAATTATAAGGGAAATGGGGCATTGTAGAATGATTTTAAAATCCGTTGGAGGTCCTGTCAATTTAAGGGCCATTGGATAGTTAGTAGGCACCTGAGCTAGTTTCCATCTCAAAAGATGCAAGTGTATCTGACTAACTTACACTAATAATGAAGTTAAAGAAGTTACTTAGGTACAAAATAATTTCTATTTTATTTGCGTGTAAGTACTGTTGGTCAATTTAGGCAGGCTAGAGTTCGGACAATGTAGAGTTAATTAAACTTATTTACCAGCTTTATCAGGTCTGAGAAATAAGGTTTTAAAATTCAATTATTATATTATCTATAAACCTAAAATTTAACAAGTTACAAAACTAATAACAAATTGTAGCATGGACTTTTAACATTATTTAGCTTAGTGTTAATCAGTTCCTGAATAATTTAGGAAGATTCTTGCAGTTAAATTGCCTCCATAACAATCTAGCACAGTTAAACCAAGGTTTCATGAATGAAAAGCTGACATGAACAGATGCCGTGACAGATAACCGCAAATAATATAACTCAATTTACAATACATGCTCCGTACTTACTGCGAATAAAAATTGCAATAGAAACTATCCTTCAGCAGCTTCTAAAAATCGTTACACGATTGACGTTGTAGAGTAAGTAGTAATATAGTATATTTTCACTGGGTTTGTCTAGCAGCTGATGCGGCGTATAAGGTTTCGGCGGTATCGACCGGCGCGGTTCGCGTCGGTTACGGTTGCGTTATGAAGACGCGCGACACGGTAGACGGCGGCGGCGCGACTAGCGGGTGCCGGCAGCGGTCGCGCCATGTCACCCCACGTGCACGCGGCCAATGGCGGGCCGCGGCGCGCTCCCCGCCGCCGCCGCCCGCCACGCCGGCCGCCCGCCCGTGGCCGCCGCTTGCCGGCCACGCTGCGATCAACGATGCTCTCTTGGAAAATTTCACATCATATCAGGGTTGTCAAATCGAACAGCTATTGATGCCTCAGCATCCTCGTATAGTTGAATAAATATTGCGAAAAAAAAAACATTTTCAAACCAACCTACGTGGAAATACTTGTTTGCACAATGGGCCGGTGTTTTCCATAATTGACCTAGACATGTCCATCACATGGAACACTATCTCTAATCTAATAAATAAACCTACCTATTAAACAAATATTGTTTTAAGAACTTTCGGGGTAGTCAAACTTTTTTTGTTTAGCCAATTCTAATTTTTTGATTTTTTTCGTGAAATATTCTCGGGATTGCAGGAAAAATCTATGTATAGGGTATTCCTTATAGCCAACCCTACTTATCATTCCAGTCTATTACGATTGGATACGCAGTTGATTAATTTGTTAAAAACATCGTTATTGATATTATGTAGTGTTAATAACGCTCTAGTTATTATCATTGAAAACAGATAAACTTTTGTCACTTGATAATTAGGTATGCCTTACATTAACTCTCACGTTGATTAATCTTTAATATAGTTAACTTACTGCTGACTTTACCTACTTTTTACTTTATGTTGAACATAGATTACAAAGTTAGTACTTGTTTAGGAAAACTTTATACCAAAATGTAATAAGTATTTTCTACCTACCATAAAAAAATTGACACATTGTAAAACTATAATATAAGAATATACTTAGTTATCGTTTTATTAATCTCGTGTAAAATTTAATGATATTTTCTTACAAAATAAAGCACGTAAGATCAAGTACACATTGTAAAAGTCAATAAAGAATTGAGATTGTAAGAAAGGTTATATTTGTTAAGCGGTGTAAGGTCGGCGCTAAATAGCATACTTCTGTAGGAGCAAGGGCCCACCCTTCAGACAAGATCTGCCGACAATTATAGACGTCGCTCCAACAATTACCTATACGTTGCTTTAAGAGTGTTTTATAAAAAGCAAGTTCCTCTCTGACCATTTGATTAGGTCAACCGTGGGCTTCGGAAAAATATACAAAGGTATTGCTTGTATACATGCAGATGTTGATAGAGCGGAGCTTTCAACAGTTTATTACTTGGATTCGCCAAAGGGTATTACTTAATATCTATATAATATATAAAAAAAATTGCAACCTCATTTTATCGTGTATATTTATATGTTTTTTTTAAATAACCGAACTCAACGGAGCAGTTTTGAAAGCTTTAAACAATATGATATCGATGTTCTGCAGGGTGATTGGTGGGTCACTTTTGAAATTCAAGGACGTGATAGTTTGAGATAATAAAAAAATTTTAATAATAAAATAATAAAAAAATAATATTAATTATTTCCTGAGTAAAATAAACCGAAAGTTAAAGAATTGATTTCGCAGCAACGCATGGTTACGCTAGCGTTGGCAGCGATCCGCGTGCCAGGTCAGGTGCTGCGATTGACTCAGTTGTATGTAAAGTAAATAGTAACATAGTAATATTTATTTATGGGGAATTCTAGTGAAAAATTAAGTACCTACCTTTAGTACATAATTATGATCAGAATCGAACAGAGTGGTCGCTTTGAGTATCTATTTTTCATCAGTCACCCTGTATAGTGGAAGGTCATGACAAATGCTATAAGACGTTTTCAAATAACTTTATTTACATGATTTACTACAGGTGGTTCCTATCTTAAGGAAATAAATCCGTTATAAACCTGTTTTGTATGATTAATATGATTATAAAAATTGCGTACCTTCTTATTTATCAATGTAAGTTTGCTTTCATAATTGTTTATTTTTAACAGTACGCCGCCAGCATCAAAGTAATTGCTTAAATCGAAATCAAATGTTACCAGCAAAGTATAAAAAACGGTGCTTATTGATGGTATTTGTTTTTCTGTATTATTTTATTTATTACAAAATAGTGTTGAACTGTGAACTGTCACGGTGAACTGCCAATAATACGATTTTATATTTGGATGGTTAATATTATACTGACTGCCAAATTGTGATTAGAAGATAAAAAGCTCTTTTATTTGGACAACTCATTGGAAGTTAATAGAAGTTGTAGATTTTCATAAGCATTGGCCATTTGGTCAAGGCAAAGCAAGGCATGTGCAATAAAGCTGTGACATCGTCTATAGCAAGCAGTCAGGCTTCTCTTCATTATTGAAATAAGGGTGCACAAACAACTTGTTATTCAATCGAGCGAGTAGTTACTTAAACACATTTTTATCAGTACATAACTTTAAAATTATATTTTACTTTTTTACTTGACGTTTTTTTATAGGTACTACACTCGCGGTTTGACCTCAATCTCACCTTATGGTAAGGGAACATGAAGTCGAAGATGACATGAGCGGTGATTCTTGGCGGTAGGTTTTGTGTGAAGGGTGGCTGCCCCCGTATAAGCGTGTTTTAAAAGGCGAATGACCCGCGCTTCTTATACCCGTAGGCTGTCCGAAAATAATATTTCCGAAGATAAGCTTCACTTACCATTGGATGTGATTGTGGTGAAACGCAAATTAATTCACCGTTTAAAAAAAAAAAACATTATAAGTATATTAAATCGTGAAAAGTAAAGACAATACGATCGAATAGTCATCGTAGTAGGCAGCTTCTGCCAATTAATATCGGTCGTAGGAACAGGAGTGCACATTAGTGTATCAGGATTACTGTTTAGTCATCCATGCTTCCAGATATAGGAACTAATAAACTGAGAACGTTGGAGCGTTTACTTGATAGAAGTCAACTAGTGCTGGCTCAATATCTACATCGTAGTTCTGGCACTTCTTGCTAGAAATCTTTGCTCTGACATGCAGTTAAATCTCTGAATAGATGTCTTGGGTCTAACTAGAAATTTTAGTGCTGCCTAGAAACCTTAGTAACAAATAGGTAGAAATCTTATTCACTACTTGGCACCTTCGCCCTGAATCTCTAAGCCTGGGGAAATTTAAAAGCTTGAAGGGCTTAATAACAGACCGGACCTTTTTGTCACCCAGAAAAGGCATGTGGTGTTTATGAAGCGCCAGTTTCTACGTTGTACCTGTTGCAAACCTGTGACCTTATCTTCACTTACCATACGGTGAGATTGAGTTCAAACACCGAGATAGTCAACGATAAGAAAAAAAATACAAAGATAGTGATGCTTCTTTACAAACAATACAAAGGGTATTGAAGATTTAAATTAACTTTTTTTTAATTAACTGTTTTTTTTTTAAATATTATTTAGTTCTCGATGTTTCGTCGCTGTTGTAAAGGATAACGACTATACTAATAGCTAATGACCATGACAGTTGAAAAACTAATACGGTATTGACGATATTATTTTGCTGACTTTGACGGCATTCTCTCAATTTAGTCTAGATTGTAGGCACAAGGAACCATGGCAAGCAATACAGGTAGTATAAGAGGTACTACTGTGACCACCTGCGAAGGCAAGGCACCACGAAAATGCCTCATAGTGTTTTGAATAGAACGAATGCAAATCATTAAAAAACTGACTCACTCTCATTTTCAAGTCCTTACCAAAACTTTGTCCGAAGAAAGCCAGAAAGCACAAAATCATTGTTTTTTTTCAAAAATTGCATTTTTGATTTGTTTTGATGGAACCACCTCTGAATTATTTTTTACCAAACGAAACGTTGCCGATCCAGATCTCATTATAATTATTAAACATATTGTTACTGTCTTATTTCACCTTCTTTTTATGCCGGGCTCAATAATTTTACTTTAACTCTTTATTTCTAATTATGTTTTTGCATTTCGGATTTATGAGGCTTATTTAAAAAAAACCTTGCAAACTAAGCACTTAACCTATTTTAAACGTCCTAAGACAGACAAATGCATAGGAAAAAAATCAAGTGTATATTTATATGAACCATTCATAACTAGGAAAATATTACCAAACTACCTATATTTAACACAATTAACGTTACGCACGAACTCATGCTAATTGCCTGCATGTAGTCTACCGACGTAGATGTGGATAGCTGACTCTACAAAACAGTATCATGCAAATTTAATAAAATGTGAGAAGTATCAACAATTATTTCTGTATATTTTTATTTTTTTAGCTATTAAAATTTTACCATCAAAAAATAATACAAGAAAAGCTATTTTTAATTTCACTTTTTTATCAATTCATTAAATTATCATATAATTAAATATCACTTTGAGCAGATCTGTTGAATGCAGAAGATAATTAAGTTATTTAAATCCGCAAATCTGAGTAGAAATATAGATCCAAAACTTTAATTAAAACCCTTAAAAGTGTATCACTTTTGGGGCGTAAATTTTAATTTTATTTAAATACTAGCTTTTTCCTATTTTTTTTTCTTTGGTTCATCCAGATTCCACTGGTTTACCAAGATATTTTTTTCTTTGGGTTTGATATAACCCTTAAGCTTTACATGTTTGCAATATTTCAAATAAATCCATCAAGCCTTGAGAGTGATAGTGTCACAAACATCAAGTCTCCATTCCTCATAAACTTTCGCGTCTATAGTATTAGATGAGCGTAGAATGTACCCACTGGATACTTTCCTTCTAAAACAAAAAGTTCAAACTTATATATAGGTAAGTACCTACTTTTCTACGCTAACGTAAGAAAATATCCTATAACAAAACCAAATTCAAATAAAAATCATCCACAAACAAGTGTATCCGCTCGATTGCCCCGTAGACTACTAGTCTACATAAAGTTGGTGCCCCAAATTGCCCATGTAGACTACCAGTCTACAAGCGGCTCTCTGCTCCCCGTCGTATATTTAGTGATTATTGCAGTCCTCATTTGCTCAAAGCCTATTTGTATATATTTGTCTTGCTTCTCTGAAAAACAATCTCTACCAAATAGAACCGTAACATTAATCCATGACATGAAAAAAAAAGTTAAAGTTTTTAGTCTGCCGCCAAATGTTACCGCTCCGGCGGTAATGTGTTCCGGCAATATTGTATAAAGAGCCAGTTCCTTCCTAAACCCGTGTGCTTTCATCTTCGACCTCATCGTCACTTACCATCAGGTGAGATTGAGGTCAAACGCGGGTTTAGTCATATATATAAAAAAAAAAAAAAAAAGTTATTGATAGGTAGTGTGAAATCGTGAGTTTGCGGCTACGGCAGTGCTTATAACTTTTAATTTCCGTATATTAATGCATTTGGTTTTATTCCTATAATATAAATATTTTAATTTAAAATCAAAAACCGTATGTCATGGATTTAACTTTTGAGATATGAGCATTCAAACACATAACTCCATTTTGTAGTAGAATACATAGTAAACAAAAGACTTAAATATAAAGCTTCATTCATACTTAACTTATGAAAAACATAACACTTCTAAGTGTTACAATAACAACTTGAGGCACAATTAAAGGTTTGTGAAACCCGAGCCGCATGACGTCACGGCTCTGTTTCAAGTGCCGTCGGGGCAAGCGAGTAAAAAAATACTCATCTAAACCTGTATTTGTATACTAGTATTTGTAGTGATTTTCTAAAAAACGGATTTGCTTTCATCAGACGCATTTATGGGTATTATGGAATGTATCACAAAAAGGAAACATAATAATTAGTAATGCCTGTAATAATATTACGTTTTAAGAGATAATGTTATCTGATTTTCCAAAGAAGCTTCGCACAATATTTTCATAAATAAATTATAATTTCTTCGGTTTTATGCAGAATTAACTCTGTGTAGTTATTTTTTTCACATAGAAGCAATATATCATCAATAAAATCCCTAAGTCTATGAAGGCCAATTTTCAGCCCATAGTGCGACCTTCGACCTATAATAGGCACGGTAATTATTATCTGTAGACCTAGCTTGACACGTTGCACAATGGACTGAAATTTATTTGTTTTGGCTCACTGCTGAAATTCGAAATAACGCCACCTAAAGTTTTCACCACTAAAGTAGTGGTAGTATTTTTTTTTAATTTAATTTCACGGTAGCTACTACACTCCTTGAGCCATCTTGTATCCTGGCAGGTATCCAATACCTACTTATAGAGTTACAGTATTTTGTTTGGGATTGTCGTTCTATTTAGTTTAACGGGTCTCTATTCATACTTGGTGGTGGTGCGGGACCGAGCGACTTCAAGAACCTTGGATTGGGCCTTTGTGCAGCAGTCTCCCGACTGACGCTGATGATGGAACTTAATTGCTTAAGACATTCGTAATTTTTCTATTTCAAAACTTTAAGCAAGTAGGTACTTATGCATCGGAAACGCCGATCGAAATGTAACGGTATTAAGTAGTAAGAAAAAGTTTGCGTTTATTAATTACTTAATAGATAGGAAAGTGCCCAAATTCCAAGATGTCAGGTTTTAGAAAAACAAAATGAATTAGGTATCCTAAGTAAGTAGGTAGGAACCCCGAAAACAGCTTCACCAAGGTGTTGCTTTTTAAATAAATAAAACACTAGTGAACTTGAGTGCATAGCTTGTGATATGGGACAATGGGATACCTACCTAGAATATAAATCAATATATATAAAACTGTTCCGTTACTGACTGAGTGACTGAGGTACTGAGTGACTGAGTGACTGAGTGACTGACAGACAACGTACAGCCGTAACTACTGGGCGTAGAGAGCTGAAATTTGGAACATACATTCTTTAGGAGATGTAGGGGTGCACTAAGGAAGGAATTCCCGAAATTCCCACGGGAACGGGAAATATAGGACTTTTTAGTTTGTATGAAAAATGTTATTCCTTAAGTGCACCGATGTGAAATTTGGTGTAAAGGTTTTTCAATGTGTGTCTGGTTGTGTTATGAAAGGAATTCCCGAAATTCCCACGGGAACGGGAAATATTTGATGTTTTAGTTTGTATGAAAAAACCCATCCCTTGAGTGCACGGATGTGATACTTGATATAAAGGTTCCTCAATTAGTGTCTGTTTGTATTATGGAAGGAATTCCCGAAATTCCCACGGGAAAGGGTTGGACTTTTTAGTTTGTGTGAAAAATCTTATTCCTTGAGCGTACGGATGTGATACTTGGCATGAAGGTTCTTTAAAGAGTGACTGTTGTGCTACGAAAAAAAATCCCAAAATTCCCACGGGCACGGGAAATAAATGAATTTAGTTTGTATGAAAAAAACTTATTCCTTGAGTGCATGGGTGTGATACTTGGTATAAAGGTTCATTCAGTGGGTGTCTGGTTGTATAGTTTCTGAAATTTCCACGAGAAGGGTAGTTAAGCGCATACGAAGTTGCGGGATAAAGCTAGTACATACCTAGATAAACACCAAGACATGGAACATTTTTTTTTTGTTTTTTTTTTGTCTCATGACAATGGCAATGCATCAGGCAAAATATATAATTAGGTATGTACCTAATTACCAGCCAAAAAATGAATCGAACTCGCATTTGGGTACAAAATCAAAAAAAAAATTATTTCTTAGGTATTTAAATACACTTGAAATAGTCAAACCACGGTACAGATATCTACAGTATTTCAGGTCAGCCGCATCTTTAAAAAAAAAAATGCGCACAGCAGCGCCGCGGTCCGTTCACATGTGATAGGGCTGCCCGCCTTCAGCGTTTAAATTAGGTACATTGCCTACTTTGTGGTTACTTCCTCTTGGTTTTGTGTCTGTATATACTTTTTATGTACTTTGTGAATTGAATAGGAAGTGTTCAACAAAAATACATTTTTTCTGACAAAAAACCGTGTTGACGTTGAATAACAAATCGGTCTTATAAATTAGCAACCGAAAAATACTTGCGCCACGACTGAGACGTACGAAATGATGTACCTACTTATTATTAAATTTTAAAGTATAAAAAATCCATATTTTAAAGTAAAGCGCAATCAACAATTGTTTCGGCATGCAGACACTCGCGACTGGCCGCATGCCGAGCGCATGTCGAGATCGAGCCCCGTAGGTATAGCTCGCGTTTCGTCCGTTTGTATGAAATTGAAATTGGTTAAGCTATTTAACATACCTACCTAAGACAAACCTTGTCGTATCGCAAACCGCCCGACCCTCTTTCTTTCTATATTTTCAACCGACTTCCAAAAGAAGAAGGTTCTCAATTCGTGGTACCTATGTTTTTAAGCTATTGCATAGCTTCTATCGCGGGCCTTGAGCGTGGGGACCGAATCCAGAAATTCCGTAACGAAAAAAACCTAACACCCCCCACTCCGACCGGCACAGCGGTGATACTTTGATTTCATAACTTTACATGCGGGCTTTAATAAACAATCAGCGCCATCTACTAGGAACTTGTGGAACTTCATATTAGATCAAACATTACTGCATTAATAAAATAAATGAATAATTATAATTGCATAAGTTGATAAAAATGCTATGCAACAGCTTTACCGCGGCAGTCTCCGAGTGCCACACGTCTTTTTTATGTTTGTTACGCGATTATTTGGACAATTATGAATTGATTTTGAAGATTCTTGTTTTATTTGACAGAGGATACTTCAGTGGTGGTCCAATTTAATTTCATCGAAATAGATTACTTTTTGAACCATTTGAAATGTAAGTAGTAAAGTCGGTTTTTTAACCGCTCTGCATTCGTTGATTATTAAATGTTCTCGATTTCGAGCTACCTATTCGCTCGCTTGTGCCGTGATGATTTCTCCCCTATGAATTAAACGAAAAAAATGTTTCGCTCCTCCGCTTCTCTACGACAGTGCACATCCTCTCACTACGCAACAGACAGGCTCCAAACAAAAATATAGTTCTGGTTGTCTGGCAGAAATCGCTTGCTAGCGATAAGACCGCCAATTATGTTACTGTAGAATAATTTTATTCCTGTTGTACAAATATGTTTTTTTTTGTAAATATGCAATAAAGTGTAAATAAATAAATAGTTGGAAGTACTACTGCTTCAAATATAGTAGAATGTTTAGTGGAGGAAAGTTTGTCATTCTGACAGACTCAAAAAGCGCGCTCCAGCATGTGGCTCGATGCACCTCGGGCGGCCGAGGATCACCGATAGCCTACGTAGTCCTGGGACTGATTTGTGAACTGAACGCAAACCAAAGAGAGGTAGTACTTCAATGGATCCCTTCTCATGTCGGCATCGAAGGCAATGAAACAGCTGACAAGTTAGCTAGAGAAGCAGCAACAGATGGAGAATTGATGCACTGTTTGCCATACCAATCTGAAATGCTGGGTGAAATCAAAGAATACTGTAGAAATTTATGGAAAGAGTACTTTGACGAAAGATCATTGAATAAAGGTATTTGGTACAAGACGGTGCAAACAAACATTTGCAAATATACCTGGATCGAAGATGCCGACATGAAACGGGACGAAATTGTACTTGCTCTGGGACTACGTTCCGGCCACATTCCATTGAACAAGTTTGCGTGTTTAATGAATAAAACAGAGTCTCCCAATTGTAGCCTTTGTGGAGTGCCTGAAGATGTCTACCACATTTTAATGGAATGTCGCCGGAATGAAAGTGAAAGACAGCAATTTTTTGGAAAAAATTACAATTTAGGTCAGTGTAACAGCATATTGGCAAAACCTACATCGATAGAAAATAAGTGGTTAATTAAATTAGTTTTATTAGGTTTAAGTAGAAGATAGCTTATGTATTGTTATATATTATGAGAGTGACATGATCAGAAATGATCAAACTCTCCTTTAATAAATAAAGAATTAAAAAAAAAAAATTGTAATATCTAGTTCTTAAGTCCATAGCCTTTTCCAGAATTTGGAGTACCTACTTATCTTTTTCTTGGCAGGAATGTGACTTCTTCCAAGGGAGCACAAAATAATACTAATTCGCTGATAGCATGATTAGCATTAGTGCGTAAGTACATATTTACTTTAATTGAAATAAAATTTACTACCTTTCACCCGAGAGATATGTATTTAACCGATGATTTTAACTATAAAACTAAATTTAAGTTTGTACTGAGTATGTTTTTAGTAGCTAAAATTCTTATCTAAAAGCGGCCTTAACTTTATTTGGCCATGAAGTATTCAACTACCTACACTTCAAACTTTAAGCAAAAATAAATCAAAACCAGTTTTAGCAATCTCCTATTTAATTGTAAATATCGCGGAATTTTATAAACAGAGCACGCGTCTCGCTGTCGACCTAATGCTATCTTCAGTTCACAGCTGATCGTGTAATGATCAGCATGCTCGCCACTCGGGCTGCGCGTGCGACGGCCGCGTCCGCCGCTTCTACACAATTACATCCCACACTGCGCACACGCAACGTACAATCATCGATGACAAAAGCTATCAGTAACCACTTTTATCTCCGGTGACATTTTTAAGTATTAGGTCACAATATGTTGCTATTTCAATCGGAGTAGGTACAGATTAAGATCAGATTTATAGACAGTTAAAAATTTGTCCACTGCATAAAATTTTGTGCAGTGGGCAATTAATCGACTAATACGAAGTTTGTACTTTTTTCGTTCGACTCCCGTAAGAAGAAGAGCAAAAAGACTTTATCAGATATAGCGAAAAAGCAAAAATTTTCGACTAGAATATTTCGGAAAACTTACAGCTAGTTAAAAATATATAGGTACAAAAGCTATTAGTACTTAGTTTTAATATGGCCAATTAAATATTTTCGCAAATATTGTAGTCAAATATTTATACTTCTAGAGTTCTTTATTGCAAATGACTTATTTGGCGCAGTTTTCGCGGCTGTATCTTTCATATGTTATGTTAAAAACCGCCTATTATTTAAAGTCTAAAGGTTGTCTGGTAGAAATCGCTCTTCAGCGATAAGATCGCCTACATGGTATGTACCACTAAACTAACTGTATTTTCATTTTATTTTTAGTATCTTTCTGAAGTAGAAGTAAATAAATAAATATACTAGCCCTCCCGGCCCTGCTTCACCTGCATCAACTTCGATTTTGTGAGAATATGAGAATTATATGAAGGTATCATATAATTATATACGATACTTTATTAGTAATAAATAAATAATAAAGTATCCTATATAATTTACACTCAATTCAATGAGAAAAAATAAAATAAAACATAAGCTGTTTAAATATAAAATAATAAAAAACTATCATATTAAAATTTCTATTGTTATAGGTAGTTATAGGTCTATGTAGGTAGAGCCCATGGTCCAGTTGGCTTTCAGCAGTTTAGGGCTGGATTGCACTATGTGAACATATGTCCAATACCTAAGTATTTGTTGTAGGTAAATAGGTTTTGATTTTAGATAATTTATTTTACACTATTTGCTACTTAACCATTTTTTTGATATACTTAAGCATAAAAAAACGTAAATTCTACTATCATCATTCAGCCAGGAGACATCCCCTGCTGGGCATAGGCCTCCTCCAAGGTTCTCCATACAAATAGGTTCCGCGCTGCCTCATCCAGCGTTTACCGGCGACTTTGACGAGATCGTCGGTCCACCTTGCGGGGGGACTACTACGCTGCGTCTCTTAGTACTTGGTCGCCACTCGAGAACCCTACTGCCCCAACGGCCATCCGTTCTGCGAGCTATGTGCACTGCCCATTGCCACTTCAGCTTTGCAACTCTTGTGGCTATGTCGGTGACTTTGGTTCGCCTGCGAATCTCCTCATTTCTGATTCGATCCCGCAAGGAACCTCCGAGCATAGCCCTTTCCTTCCATTGCTCGCTGAGCGACTTTGAGTTTGTTTATTAGGCGTGCGCGTATTTCTTGAAAGACATTTTTTTTATGTCTTTAGGTATATTTCTGTAAGTAACCAACATAGTTAAATGCATGTAATTTTTTTTGGTAGAGTTTAGCTTTATTTATTTATACTTTATTGCACACGATTACAAAATTAAAAATTATAAAATAGAAAGAACATAAAGATAGGCACCACAGCCGGCCTTATCGCTGTCACGCAATTTATTATTTACATTTTATGTTTATGTTTTATTTATTACCCTTTTTAGTTCAATAGCAGAGCAACTTGCTGACATATAAAACATTACTTTTTTAGAGAAATTTCACTTCTAAATCCTACATTGAAGGTGACAATTCACTGAGAAAAAATCACATACATTTTTTGAAATGTTCCTTGTTGATTTTCTTACCATTAAATAATCAATAATTACTTATAACTTGATTATACAGGGTCACTGGTGGCCGGTAGGTCACTTTCGAAATTCGAGGACGTGATAGTTTGAGATCATAAATGAAGAAGAAATATAAAAAACTAAAATTAATTACTTACTGAGTAAACTTAACCAAAAGTTATAATTCATTACGGAACGCATGGGTTACATAAGCGTAATACAAAAGATACTAAGCGGGTGGTGGTGTGTGTGTGGCGGGCGGGAACACTACTGTGTGCGCGTTGCCTGAGACGTCGCGTTGCATACGGAAAAGTGTACTAATGTTAGTAACTATGTTATTTATTTATAGGAAATTCTGGTGATAAATTAAGTTCCTACATTTATTACATGATTATGATCAGAATCGAGTACTGAGTGCTCGCCGTCAATATCTAAAATTTGTCACCAGTCACCCTGTATATGATGAGTTATGCACGATTGAAGGTTTTCTGATTCATGTGATCAAACCACCATATTGATCAAAAAATAAACTTTTTTAACTTTTCATCAAGAGATGAGAGCTTTTAAGGCTTAATTATGCTGCAAGAAACATTTTTTTTAAAGAAATTTACTTTATAAGTAGGTACATATAAAAAAGTGGGGGTCCCATGAAATTAAATTCCATGGTAGAGGATCTTAACCAATTATTAAAACATCAGCTTTATCCAACCAAAAACTATTTAATTATTGCTTAGTTTATCATCTATGACAGAGTACAAAATTTTAGTTTGAGTAGTTTTATTGGGTTGGGGAAAAAGTTTCTTCACATTTTTTAAGAAAATTCAAAAAATGTTTTAATATAGTTTATTGACATTTAACTAAAGTATGTATGTACCATTTTGTTCGATAACCTTTTGCCATCTTGTAGGTAGGGACATGAACTCATTGCTATAAAAATTTTGGGACCTCTCATCAAAATACCGCGACAAGTGGATTTGGCAGTCCTCTCGTGATGTTAACCTAACACTGCCTAAAGAATTCTGAAGAGACCGAAACAGGTGGAAATCTGAAGGTGCAAGATCAGGACTATACGGCGGATGCATTAACACCTCCCAGCCAATCTCTTAATTTTTGCTGGGTGGCTATAGATGTGTGAGGTCTAGCGTTATCATGATGAAACACCACACCCCTTCTCTTGATCAATTCCGACCGCTTTTTCTCAACTTCTTGTTTTTATCTCATAAGTTGTTCGCAGTAGAGTTCAGAATCGATAGTCCTGCCTGGTGGTAACAGCTCATAATGAATAATGCCCTTCCAATCCCACCACACACACAACATCACCTTATTGCGAGTTAACCCGGGTTTCGCCACAGTCTGTGAAGCCTGACCGGCCTTTGACCTCGACCTTTTTCGTACGTTCTTGTCGTACGTGATCCACTTTTCATCACCAGTTATCAGCTTCTTCAAAAATGATTCGGTTTCGTTACGTCGTAATAAAGAATCACAAATGAGTACACGGTTCATTAGGTTTCTTTCAGTGAGCTCGTGAGGTACCCAAATATCGAGCTTTTTTGTGTACCCAGCTTTATTCAAATGCGCCAAAACTGTTTTGTGGTCAATTCCCAGTTCTTCAGCTACGTCGTAACTACTGATATGTCGATCTTGCTCCACTTTTTCATAAATGGCATCCATTTTATCCGTAATAGGGCGAGCAGAGCGAGGTGCATCTTTGACATCAAAATTTCCGGATTGAAAACGCTTAAACCAAATTTGTGCTACTCACAGACACTGCACTAGGTCCATAAACATCGCAAATTTTATTTCGCGGCTTGCGTTGCCTTTTTACCTTTTTTGTAGTAAAATTTTAAAATGTATCGAATTTCTTCATTAGATTCACTCATCTTGACAGTACGAAAAACAAATGAAAATCACACATTTTCCTAATTTAAATTTGGAATTATATTCTTTAAAATTTTAACTTTCAATGATACCAAAACCAGCCAGATACAAATACTATAGCCAAAAAATTTTTATTACAAGTTCATACACACTATAATGCGAAAAGACTTTTTCCCCAACCTATTATTTTAAATTCAATCGACTACCTACCTACTTTATGAAAAAATTTGAATTTTCGAAAAAATATGCATGAAAACGGAGAATATTTACGTTGATGACCTTAAACATCAGCCAAAGGATTTAAAAATGTTAGTGTAATCGGTTTTTTAATGCTCTGTATTCGTTGATTATTATTTCTGTATATCCAGGGCCAAAAATACCTACTGTAAAAGTAATTACTTAGCTACATAGTTATTTAAAAATACACTGTGTTTTAAAAATGATAATCTATTTTAGTTTGGAGTTGATAGGGTATTAATACTCCAGGTTGAACTGCATTGAATTCACTCACATGACAGCACAGGGCACTAAATACATGTAGGTGGGATATGTTACACCTAACGCATACCTATAAGTGGTGTACTTGCAAAAAAAGAGTAATTAATATATTTGCCTACCCTTTTTGATACACCTCTCCATAAATCAGTTTGTCTATTGGCGAAAATCGTACCTATCAAAAATATAAATGTGAAATGTGAGCCAAGTTCAAAATTATGATATACCTACGTATGCCTTGGTTGTTATCTTCATCGACAAAAGAAGTGAGATCTAATGGGTGCCAAGTTCAATTGTCAGTCCTGACATTAATTTATAACATCATAAAATATTCTAATTCCTTCTTATAACTTCATCATCATCATCACAACTCCGTGTAATGAGTGACGAGGAAGTTTAGGCCGTAATCGACCAAGCTGGCCTAGTGCTGGTTGGTGGATATCAGATATTTCAGGGTGCCGAAATGGCTTCTGACAAACCCTACTGTATACAAGTATACACCACCCGGGATCGACTGCTTTACGTGCCTTCCGAAGCACGGAAATCGTCGTGAGAAATGAATGGTCGGCGGTCACTCATCCTAATTAATACCGGCCGCACCGAGCGCGCTTAACCTGCGTTATCGTTTGATATGCACAGTAACCACGGCGCCACGACGTGTTATGTATATATCTTAAAACTTAAGATAACATATTGTAGCCTGGGTTGTGACTTGGCTAGTTCTCATTTACGAATTGTTATTTCAATGCCTAGTTTCTATCAGCAAGCCAAATTTTTGGGATAATAAAATAAGAACCGACAAGTAACAGGTTGAGAAATTGCGAAGACTGGGTAAGTATATTATATTAAGAGTACATACCTACATATACATATACAGGGTCCGTCGTAATGAATGGACAACTCGTTAACTGGAGTTGGTCCGGATGCAAGCCTGTATGAAAATCATATCGTCTTTTATATTTTTTTATAAACTTACAAAATTTTTTCTTTCATTTCGCTGCAATTTCATCAAAAGGTACTTCTAATTTTTTTTTTCTGAATAGTACTCCTGCGGGGTCATGCGACCATCGATACCTAAAGACTCTAATCGACAAGTTCAATATTACCGAATTATTTTATCCTATCGTGTTAGCTAGCATGCGCATCTTAATAGATAGAATTACTCGATTCAATACCTCATCATCATCATCATCACAACTCCGTGTAATGAACCCACTGCAGGGCTATGAGTCTCTCCTCTGGGTGACGAGGAGGTTTAGGCCATAATCCACCAAGCTGGCCCGGTGCTGGTTGGTGGATGTCAGATATTTCAGGGTGCCGAAATGGCTTCTGATAAACCATAACGAGTACCTACTGTATACAAGTATTATATAGCACCCGGGACCGAATGCATAACGTGCCCTCCGAAGCACGGAAGTCGCTGTGAGAAATGAATGGTCGGCGGTCACCCATCTTAATACCGGCCGCACCGTTTGATATCGCTTGATATGCACAGTAAGCACGGCGCCACGACAACTTCAATACCTACCATGATTTAAAGCCCACAAAACCAAAACCGCCATATTCTACAAAAATATCGATATTAAGGCCCGATAAAAAGTATGGTGCTTTAGCTGCCCATAATCTTAAAAACTTGTATCTTATGTGTAAATTCTTAGTGTTATTCTAAAATTAAAGAAGGTAGGTATAACAATACGCAGTTTACAAAAACGAGATCACAGATCAAGGTCAGAATTTTAAATTTTCACGAACCTAGGTACCCAATGTTATATTTGTGTTAAACTGGGACTTCTCAACAGATCGACTCTCCGAAGTGGTGGTAGATTCAGTTCAAATTGTTAATAATTTGACTTATTTCAAGGGTATTTAGGTAAGTATATACTTACCTACTATTTTTTTTTCTTTGACCTTAATAAAATTAAGTCAACACAAAAGTACCGGAAAAGTACATAGGTACCAGAAGAAATGCAAAAGTACCTACCTAAGGTACGTTAGTGCATATTAACACAATGCCTTAGGGCAAAGCTTTTAAGGACTATTGTAAACCTTGTAGGGTCGGCTTAGAATAGCCCTACCTCCCCTGGATAAGCGTGTCGTCAAAGGCGACTAATCCGAGTGACCCCCGCTTGGTCGTAGGATCCCGTCAGGGTCCGACTGGCTATCGACTACCCTTCATCGTCTACTTTCTCATCTACACTTACCGTCAGGTGAGACTTAGGCCAAACGCGGGCTTAGTCTTGGCTTTAATAAAAAACACAGTAGTTATACAGTATAAAAAAGTTCATGAGAAGTTAGTAGGTAAATATTAACAGGTCTGATGTGATTGTGATGAATTTATTTATTCATTTAGGATAGTGATATAATTTTTTAAGTTATTAAAATAGTGTTGCAAACATGACTTACAATTCTAAATATTCAGTAAAACACTTTTTGACCGGATTTATCGCGTATTTATTTTAACTCGACGTTTCGGTGTCTTTGCAGACCCCGTGGTTAAAAAGTGTTTTATTAAATAGTGTGAATCGCTAAAACTTAAGACAATATTATGTATCGAGCAGGTTTTGTCATATTTATGTATATAATAATAATATGATATCACTAAATGTATTACTACTAGGTATTTCTATTAGGGCACTTGTTTATGAATGAATGACTGATAATTTGAGAATTCTGAACTGTACCTATTAAATAAAACATGACATAACTGACATTGAATACTTGACATAATTCTAACCTCACTTTTTCTCACGTATACTTTTTAATAAATAAATAAAATTCAATAATTTGTTTACTGAGAAATAAAAATGAAAGGATGAGTATTGTATTAAGAGAATTGTTAAACCCTTCCAAAAGAATTAGTAAACAACGAATTTATCGCGTTTCTTGCCGTTATTTATGCTCCACTAAGGTAAGTATTATATTAATTGAGTTAGTAAAGTGTAAACTCATTTTAATTTTATTGAAATTGAACGAGAAGCTATTAGACAACATTATTTATTCCGAGTACTACCATAGTTTTGATCAAATTTCATAATACTCAGGCTTCTTATTTATTGACAACTATATTTCTTCTATACTCACTGAATTATTTTGTTATTTATAATTCTATACTGCTATGGTTTTTATTACTAATGTTCCATATGTACATAAAATTCTGTCCAAAGTTTCTATCTGTAGGTACTGTAAAGAACTCTTTTCTAGCTTCGCCTTTATTGACCCAAATCCTGTAAAATGTCATAAAGAAATGTTTTGGATTTACTTTTTGAAATATTGTATTATTTAGGAAGTGAAATATTTAATACTCTATGTGAGAAAGAGGGAAAACGCAGTATTCCAATGACATGTCATTTATACTCACACATTATTGTCAGAGTCATTGTCAGTACAAGACGAGTCACCGCTGAAGATGTAGTGCCCCAAACTAGTAAAACACCGCCAAAGTTAATGTTTGAGTACAAGCAGCATGACAATTAATAGATGTTTGCCTTTTTAGTTTGGATATAGCTGTTAAAAGCCATCATCTTGCATTAGTTTTTTCAAATATAAATTTTCTCCAGCATCATGAGATCAAATAATACACATAAACATATTTATGTAATAACTTTCCCTATGGTAAAAAATGGCATACCTGTATTCTAGATAGAATATCCTATCAAAAATATACTACCGTGCTAATATTGAACTTGGAAAATTTTAAAAATTAATATTGTCTTAAGTTTTAACAATTTATAATTTAAATAAAACTAATTTTTGACCGGATTAATCGCGTATAATTTATATTACTTTATATACATTTTAACTCGACGATTCAGTGTTTGGGTTTGCAGGTTTGAAAATTGGAAAGATTGATGGATGAATAGCTTTCACATTGAAACAGCTTCATAAATTATGCTATTTCCCACATAGAAATAGATCCTGTAATAACAAATTACCAGAAGATGCCCACTGCTGGAAAAAAGCTTAAGCATGTGCCTGCTTATGCTCCACCTCTAAGTATGTGGTTGATGCTCTAGAATCTAACAGCCCCATTCCGATCCTAGCTATGTAATTTTCCAGGGCCCGTTGAGTGACTTAAACCGTCTTTCATCTATACCCAGAGAACTAACGTGAGTTCAATTGATCATTTGGTCAGGAATTGGAAAGAGAATGCGAGGCAGAGGGCGAGTGGCCGCGGCGCGTGGTGACGGGCCTGCAGCCGACGGGCGCGCTGCACGTGGGGAACTACTTCGGCGTGCTGCGGCGCGCGGCGCGGCTGCAGGCGGCCGGCGATGACGTCACCGTGTTCATCGCGGACCTGCACGCGCTCACGGCCGGCGGCGGGCCTGACCTGCGGGAGCGGGTGCTGGATGCAGGTAGCTACACGGGTTATATTATAATGGTGTTTCGGTGGTGATTGCATGCGATTTATATGTGTCAAATACGCAGGTAAAGTACTTTTGTAGTAGCTAATGGATTGGATGCAAAGAGACAACAACGTTACACAAATCGGTTCAATTTATTTAAATTACAATTACAATTCTTGGTTCCATACCTTGTCTATTTCTACCAAATCGGAACTATAAAACTAATTGGGTTGTAAAGAAACCCAGTTTGCGTGTAGTGGTCTGATGGTAACATTTAATTTGAGTGCGCTCTTGTGGTTTGACGGTTAACTTTTTTTTATCGGTAACTAAACCCGCGCGCCGCTATCTAACCAAAGTGAAGATGAGGTCAAAACTCGCTCTTCATAAAATATTACTGGAACATATCGCCCCTGGAGCGATATTTGGCGGCAGATTTGTATGAAAGGCGTAATTGTAACATCCAGTTTAAACTTCGGACAACAAATTGTGTCCATGGCTCAAGTAACTTCGAAATGAGTTGGGAATCATCTCGAAGGTACGGCGGTACTTCGGCCTTCACAATTTCTTAACTTATACACAGCTCAAGCGCGATCATGCATGGAGTACTGCAGTCATGTTTGGGATGATTCAGCCAAAGAATGGTGGAATCGGTTGTGAGAATGGGAGTGCCTCAAGGTTCAATTCTGGGCCCATTTTTATTTTTAGTCTATAGAAATGATCTACCCTATATGGTAGGCAATAATCACGATATTGTATTGTTTGCTGATGACACATCATTAATTTTTAAAATGATAAGGCAGAAAACCAACTACGACGATGTAAACAATGCTCTCTCTAATGTAGTACCTACAGTGGTTTAACGTAAATAATCTAGCTTTCAATGATAAAAAAACTAAATGTATAAAATTCTCCGCACCAAATGTAAAACAAGTTGAGTCTGATCTGCGGCTTAATGGGAACAGGTTGAATCTAGTAGATAACACTGTTTTTCTTGGAATTACCTTAGATTCTAAATTGCAATGGGGCGCCCATATCTCACAGCTAGCGAGTAGACTTAGTTCTGCAGCGTTCGCGGTAAAGAAAATTCGCTCATTGACTGATGTTAATACGGCGAAGCTGGTTTATTTTAGTTATTTTCATAGTATAATGTCCTACGGCATCCTACTTTGGGGCAATGCCGCAGACATTGACACGATATTTACACTGCAGAAAAGGGCTATTCGTGGAATGTATAAACTTGGAAGTAGAGAATCTCTAAGAGAAAAGTTTAAAGAGATTGGTATCTTGACCTTTGCATCACAATATATATATGAAAACATTATGTATATTTATAAGAATAGTAGTTAATTTGAAACCATGAAAGATAAGCATGATAAAAATTATTCTGTAATGACAAGGAACGACCATAAATTAGCGTTTCCCAAATTAAGGCTGGCTAAAAGTACCAAATCATTTATGGGAATGTCAATACGTATTTATATTAAAATACCACAGTCAATTCAATCTCTAACGTTTAATAAATTTAAAAGAACTATCAAAGAAACATTATGCAAAAAAGGCTACTATAAACTCAAAGATTATTTAGATGACAAAAGAGCGTGGGATTGATGTCTCCACAGGTTATTTCCAAATATTAAACATTAATCACTATGTAAACAGCTTGGCTGCGACATGATATTGGCAAGCACGAATAGCTGTCTTCTGTTTGTTTGTTCATGTCATAGCAGAGCTGTATTTCTGCTAAATTGTACCTATAATAAGCACTTTTTACAAAAGAGTGCCGAGAGTTTTTTTTCCGCCGGCTTTTTTCCTCTCGGTCTACCCAAAAAGCATACAATCACTACGTTCTAAGAGACCCCACTGAACGAATGAATGAGCTAAGAACAGGAGGCTACTAATTCTACTGCCAATATTTTAATAAAAAAGTATGGCCAACTTTAGGAAAATACTAGGGATGTTGTGTTCATTATCGTTAGTTAGTGATGTTCACGGTCGACAAAAGATTCGATAAATAGCAGGTACAGGGAAAAATAGATAAAAGAATTACAAAAAAAAAACAATCATTATAATCATTTTATTGAAGCACATGGTATTTTTACTTAAACCTATTTAAGAAACAATAAAAGTGATAAGAAAAGTGATGCGATGAAAAACTTGTGACATTCCTAAATTATTAATTACAGCAATAAGTTATTTTAAAAGCATTTTGTTACAATGTTAAGCATGCATTATTGTAATTAAATATGTTGTTATATTATCCATTCTCCTTGTTTAATTCATATTCATTATTCTTGCTGTAAAGTTTATAAAAAAATATTACAGTAACCTAGTTAGAGTTATTGTGTACTATACTTTAACAAAAAGTAGATGCATAATATTTATAACAACAATATACAATATTTAAAGAAAAAAGTTATTGAAGATTCATAAAGACTAGTCAAACTGTTACGTATTGCTGTTATTTATATAGGGTTAAACAAAGTATATCAGAAAATCTTTTGTTAAAATTTTGCTACTTGAACAGCATTGTGTTTTAAAAAGGCTAACACCAGTCGAGTAATTAATTATAAATATTTTACCTCTATTAAGTCAACATACAATCTTTATATCTTTATGTTTAAATAAAATATAGAAAAATAATTAATAAAGAATATAAGCTATATTATCAATTATACAATATCAAACAATAAAAAAAAGCTTTCCGAAACAGTACAATTTTACGTATTTTAAGTTCTCAGGAATAAAAATAATTATACCTATATATAAAATACTTCTGAGTAAAGAGGATAAAATCTTATTACTAAGAGAAAGCCTCTATACCTAGTCTCTTATAAATGACTTGCTAGTGAAGCTTATCTTATGTAAGTTATTATTATTTTGAAAATGGTGAAATATTTGCAATCGCTCAATAATGAAATCTTTCATTATTTTTTTTATTGAGTCGATCTGTATTCAACCAATACTTTGGCAATGCGAAAAATAAAGATTTTTTTTCGTATGTATTTCAACAGACACGTGCAATAAGAAATATTTTTTTCAAAGTGAAATGAATCTACCACCAATTATTGAAAATACAATCTGTTCAGAAGAAGTGGCTCGAAACAACAATCTTCTTTAAAATAAAAATAACTGCTTATAGCCACAAAATGGCCCAGACATTTCATAGAAACCATTTTTACATAACATTTGTTTTAGACTATCTTTTAACTAAGCTTAAATAATTAATATTTTTAGGCACTTTATTATAAAAGCTTACAAATTGACCAACGAATGACATGAAAATGCATTTGACGATTTGAATTTGGTGTAGGTACTTATAAAAAAATCATTATTCAAAATTCTTTGGCTTACCAGCTAACCTAAATCCTCGGTTTCTGGAGATTTGAAAATGACTACTAGGTTTATACACGATTAGAAAATGACTACTAGCTTTTTTATTTTTAAACCTTCAAAATTTGGATTTGTGCAAAAGCAGGATTTGTGGCTGATTGCTTTCCCGACGAAAATGTGGCTTATGTTGAAAGGCTGTGGAGCGTTGTTGTTTTTTCCGAAAAATAGTTTCCAAATGCAATCATTTTATGTAGTTGCTCCACTGTAATATGCTTCTTATAAACATAGATCTTCCTCAAGAACTGCTTTTATTCACTAAGGCAACTGCAATCAGAAATAAATATTCTTATTGTTAAATCATTAAAAAAGTTCATTTGAGTGTTTTACTTCAAAAGAAAACATATACCTTTGAGAAGATTGAAAATTAAAAATTAAAATGAAAAATGTTTTATTTACTTTTTACTAAAATCCTTATAAAATAAGTGGCAAGTTATTTTATAAGGCAAGCAAACACCGCTCTTCCGTAACATAAAATAAAACATGAAGAGATATAATAGATTACTTAACAGCTATCATCTAAGAATTAGATAAATACCTACATAAACTGTGTTTTAATAACTCCACACAACTCTTCCCACACATTTGATAATATAATTTGAGATGTTAATAGAATTTGTCTTGAAAGGGTGTCGTAAAAGGCGTTTCTGGCTAGCGACCACTCTTCTGCCGCTAAATATAATCGCTCCTTCGGTGATGTGTTCCGGAAATATTTTATGAAGTGCCAGGTCCTATCAAACCCGTGTGCTTTCATCTTCGACATCATCTTCATTTTCCATCAGGTGAGATGAGGTCAAACGCGGTGTCAATCACCAATAAAGAGCTCATATTACTCATACCTAAATAGGAACAAAATTATGAATATAGCGTCTAGAAGAGAAGTTAATTTTGTATGTTTCATTTTGTCAGTGGTGGCCTTTGGCCAAAATATCTTTATGATAATGAAATGGCCTTATTTACATACCACTTAGCATCCGCTGGAAACGTGGGTTATAATACACCAGAGCCAGGTTTCTTTTGAACTTTACATATTTCGCATCTCCAAAATCCATGAGATATCTCGGTCCTAGAAACACGATTCATGATATTAGTTATTTTCAATGTAGCTGTAAATTTTATTGTGTTGTATAACATAATATAATAATCAACGAATGCAGAGCATCAAAAAATCGACTTCACGTCAAAGCTTTGGCTAAAGTATAAGGTCGTCAAGGTAAATGTTCTCCGTACCTATGCCAACATATGTTTTTCAAAAAATTAATTTTTTTCATGACATCTCAATCGATTTCGATAAAATTTATATGGGACCACCGCTGAAGTATCCTGTAACAGAATATTTAATATCGATTCACAATTATTGTCCAAAAAATCATGTTACAAAGACACTAAAAAAACAAACACACGAATTAAGAACATCCTCCTTTTATAAGTCGGTTGAAAATTAGTGAGAGAAATTACTAAGATTTATAATAAAATGAATACCTACTACCAAAATTTTAAACTTAAAGACTCTGTTCCGCAGTGTTCTTCTGTGGCGTGAGAGTTCCTGGGTTCGAGTCCCAGCCGGGACAGTGTAGGAAACGAACTTTTCTTAAATCTTAGTGGATACCCCCCTTACTTCCGCTGTATAGTCTCCATAACAGAAGCTTACTTTGATAATAATAAAGGTTCACTTTGATGCGACGGTTGATGTTTCAGTTTAACTTAAAAAAATACTCACCATACACTAAATTAGTTAGTTTTTCCTATTCTAAAGACGTTTAACGTAGATTTGATGAACTAGCTGTGTAGGTTTGGATCAGTATAATTTCCACCTCTGAAGGACCAGTTCTGAGTTCACTTGGCTAGCCTCCCCTTCACATACAATTTGTCACGAAAAATGATCGCTTCGATGATGATCGATGTGTTCCAGGCAGAAATATATCGTCTACGACCTGTGGAAAGGTTCGCGATGGTACTTAGTATATAAAAATTACCTGTAACTAAAAACGATCTTCTTGCATGGGTTCTTACATCTTTATTGATGAATTGAAAATTTTTAGTACTTTTTCTTTTGGTTTAATGGCAAGCAGCTAAAATTTAGTTATTTTTAAAACGATTTATTTTAAAATAATTTATTTATAATTAAATTCATTTAGACATCAATTGACAAATTGTCATCGTCTCATTTTGACAATTTCAAATATCTAATAGACTAGACAAAACTGTTTTTTTTACTGTCAAACGTCTTTATAGGCTTTTCGATACACATTGCGATTCTAGCACGACTTCCGGGTGCCAACCTTATAGTAATAGAATCATCCGCTATACGTTTACAAAGTTTAAAGGCTTCATCCCGAATATCAGAATAACCTATTCAAAATAAAACCTTATTTCAATCAGTTAAGATATAGAATTGCAAATATGCGGTCACAGTTGGATCGCAGGCGGGCAAGGGTTGTGTCTGAACCCTGGGTCTACCTAGGGTTCTACTTTCATTTCGTTTTTTAAAGCCGAAGAAGAAGTAGTAGTAGACATCACCAAGACATTGGTGGATAACGGGCGATCATTATCTTTATATAAGCTGAGAGACTCACACTTCTCGACGGAGGCCTTCCCCTGGATTCTTCATGTCGTCCGGACCCGCGCCGCCCTCATCCAGCATTTGACGTTCGTAAAGTGTATAAAATTACCTACTACGAATAAAAAGTTTTCATTTCATTTCATTTCAAATATCAACTAAAAGCGTTGGACTCCGTTGGCCGGAGTGCCTATAAACTAATTAACGACGTCGACCTTACAACCAAAAAACTGCAAACAGCTTTGTCGTAAGGTTGCTTGTTTAACCGTGTACTACAGGATACATTGGTGAGTGCGCGAGTGCTCTGTTTGAACAAATTGAACCCTCACCCTTTTACCATCGGATTACTAGCCGCAGACAGAACATCTGTAGGTGGTAGATATTCCGAAAAGTCGAACTAAGCGCTTTGACAGTTCTTTTTTGATACGGTCGTTTGAAATGAGTGGTGCCTGCGTCTATTTTCCCTGGCCAGTATAGTCCTAGTACTTTTAAGCGTCAAGTGAATAGGTTTCTCGTGGATGGACGTGTAGCACTTTAGTCTTCATGTTCACTTAACATCAGGTGTCATGGAAGCATCCCATCCAATGTACATCCGGATGTCTGGACCATTTGGCGTATAAAGCTGGCTCTTACATAGATCGATAAACAATCGTAGGTGACTGCAATCTGCCTACATTTTATCGTTTGTGACTGGTTAGTTTATTCAAAAAATAAAAAAAATGGTGTCCAGCCAGCCAGAATTTCGTAATTATGAGCATCTCGGATCTCAGCCCCAAGACGGTTTTGAGAACCCAGTTCTTATTAAAAATATAGTGACTGGATATGTGACTGCAACCAAAGTTGTTTCATTCAATTTGATACGATACTTTTCGAGAAATCACAAAAACAAACTGTCCAGCCAGCCATAATCCGGTCGGCTGGACCATTTTGTTTTTGTCGATATATCAATAATTATAACACTGAAAGCAGCTAATTTAGAAAAAATCCTTAGTGACTGGATATGTGACTAACATTATATAGCTATAAATATGAATGATTCGTGCATTTATGAGTTATTGGCAAAAAGATTTTGTTGACACCTGTCAAACTTCCGGCTGGCTGGACCACCCATTCCAGCACTTCTGAAAGGCCTTCGCAGTCGGAATCTTATAAAACGGTTAGTGACTGGGGCGAAGAACACAAATCTTCGTTTGTGACTACTCTAAATGCAGTCAATCAAAATATATAAGCAATTATTTTTATGCCATACTATGTAACTGAGGGTGACCATAATTTTTGGTTGAAACGGATTAAACGTGTTTAATAATGATATTCGAGTACTTTTAGTATTAAAAGTTGTAAAATGTATGTAATGCAACAAAATGAAATAAATATTATACAGGGTTTTGAAATAATAGTGTAAAATATTTTAAGAAGGTATTAAGAACAGGGTATAGATTCGATATAAGTAAAAAGAAAAAAAATCATTTCAAATTCTGCTAAGTAGGTAGGTACTTACCTTAACAAAATTTAAATTGTAATATACGACTACTAGCAAAAAATAAAACCTAAATAACCCTCTTACGTGGCACGGTAACTACGCGCCTATGACGTATAACAGCTGTTTCGCCCGCTCGGGCGTGACCGGGAGTGACCTCGCGTCGAGGTACTTAACAGAATTTTGAATTAAATATTTTAATAATATTTTACACTATTATTTCTGAACCCTATACATACTCACTTATATATACTAACCAAGCTGTGTTAAGAATAATTTCCCAAACTTCAACAATTAAAATTAAATTAATAAAGGAATTCTAAAAAAAGTATTCTAAAATTTGGTCACCCTAATTCAACAAAACATGTCAAAAAAACAATTGCTTATATATTTTGATTGACATTATATAAAAAAACGGTGGTCTCTAGCCACGCGGAGTGTGAAGGGGTCCTACCAAATAGCGAAGTTCGGATAGTCGCCTTCTAAGACACGCTTCTCTAGCGGCTGTAAGGTTATTTTAGTTTCGTGTGCACCGCAGCGATCATTTGTCTACTTGGGTAACAGATGTAGGTATGCGATTGCTGTGGACTGTTGGTTCACGGATATTCGTTGATGCTAAATAGATCTGTGCGCTATTGAGTTATGACTACGAGAGGGTATCTGAAATAAATTCTGTTCGCCTTGTTTTAAAGCCTGCTTACCTACTCTCTGTGATGGGCGCTTATCAAAACCAGGCGCGGTCGCAGACTGAAATTTGGGGGTCATAACTGAGTTTTGTGGGGGGGGGGGACAACTAAATTTTTAATCACAAGTATCTTTTTCTAGCTTTTTCTCTTTTAAGGGGTACATCTTTTCATGATTTTGGGACCGCGCCTGGTCACAACAATCACGTCATATTTGCAACAGATTTTTTATTTGATATTGCTTCTCTACCTATACATAGTAATTAATACATAAGTATATAACTTCACGCCCTTATGGTATAGACAGAAGACAGAACACCAACATTTTTTTTGATTTTTAATTTTGTATGTACTAAAAATTTTAATTATAAGAATTATAAACTAATTTTGTTATATTATACGCTATTTGCGTACATAATATTTGTAAAATCTAGTAAACATTTACATTACAACTTTTTAACATTTTTTTACATTGTTTTTATAATTGATGTCGCATAATTATTGTAGTAGGTAATTATTTCTTGTTTCTGGTTATCGCTCCAGTCATACAATGTTGTTTATAATAAAACGCAATTTGATCCCGCAGCTGTATTCTTGTATCGAGTTCAATTAAGTACCGATGTAAAGTGTGTTTATTTCATTTGTAAGATTTAGAAGGCAATATTTTTTTTTCTTTCAGATTTATATTTTGAATTGTATAATTATTTTTTTTCAAAAGGGGGAACCTATGTATTGACATGCGACATTAGCATATTTTGTAAAACCTAACTAAAGCGTCTACAGCGGGCAGTCATGTCCCTCACCCGCTCTGTAACGCTAGTCTTTTAAATATTGTATCACACCCGTAATGTTTTAATACAATGAATATTCTATTTAATTGATTTTAATTTCACGCACCCAGTCTACATATTAGCAACCTTCTGATGAACTAGAGTTTAAAGTTAAACTATGCACCATCTGATGTCACGTTTGACAAATTTGGAGGTATTATAATGATGGAGAGAGACTATTGCAGTGACAAGGGGTCAGCCTTTCGCCTTTGTCCCATAATTGACTTTTACGGTAGGTATTCCCGGGGAGACAAGCAGCTGTTCAGCATGGAAGAACGTAGTAACAATAACTCAAAGGTGTGCTGTTTAATTCTAGCGGCAGCAGTGTTAGCGGCGGGCGTGTGTCCTGCGCGCGGCGCCGTGTTCGCGCAGAGCGCGGTGCCGCGCCACGCCGAGCTGTGCTGGGCGCTGGCCACTGTGACGTCACACGCGCGCCTCGCCGCCATGCCGCAGTATAAGGAGAAAGTCGCAGGTATGTACTGATAACTACGATTTACTATGCTTCTATCATCAAGACCTTCGTTTAAGCTAGGAATTGTTTGTTGTGAACAATTCTTAAGTAAACTTTGTATGTTTTGAGATATTCGAAATGAATATACATATTTTGACTGATAAGACACCATAATAGTAATTTATAATGGGTTGTCTATTTTTATAATTTCTAACATGCCACTGGACTTCCAATCAAATAATAAATCTAAGAGCAATGCTCCCGCGTAACTCGGCGGCGTTAGACCTGAGCCCGTATTATGGATAAGTGTATATTCGCTGTCCGTTCTCCATAAGGAACTGTCAAAAAATCTATACTTAAGTGGAATACATATCTAGCTTTTGTCATGGTGACTTAAACTTAGTTTGACCTGCATCTCACCTGGTGGTAAATAAACAAGAGTTTGAAGCTCACGAGTTAGTTAAGAAACTAGATCTTTATAAAATCTAGGACTGATCTGCTGAAGTTCGCCCCTATGTCACGTGCAATTAAAACATTAAACAGCATAACTACCACCGTGGACATATTCAATTGTAGCCGGGCTGAGTTTACAGTAGTTGCGCAAAAATATTTGGAATCATTTTAATACTTAGGTTTTGAAATCAAATCTAAAATAGGTACTTATATATATTATTTTTGTAACATTGCATTAGGGTTTCCTGTAATGATGTAAATAATTTTAAGTAAATAAATAAATAAAACATTGCGGGACCTCTTCATCGCCGGAGCGGTGATAACTGGCTTCCAAGGCTAATCAACCGATTTGGATGAAATTGCGCATAAAAAAAATAAACTGCTTAATCGTAGACCAAGCGAACAAAGTAGTTATATAAACAGCTTATTTATCATAAAAAGTCTCATTCCAGAAAAATCGTACGCCGGCGAGGTAGGCTTACTTCTATACCCGGTGCTGCAAGCGGCGGACATCTTGCTTCACCGCGCGACGCACGTGCCCGTGGGGTCCGACCAATCACAGCACGTGCAGCTGGCGCGGCTGCTGGCCACCACGTTCAGACATCGCTACGGACGCGCCTTCCCCTTGCCAACGCCTCTCATAGCCGGTCAGTACACCAATCACAGCACGTGCAGCTGGCGCGGCTGCTGGCCACCACGTTCAGACATCGCTACGGACGCGCCTTCCCCTTGCCAACGCCTCTCATAGCCGGTCAGTACACCAATCACAGCACGTGCAGCTGGCGCGGCTGCTGGCCACCACGTTCAGACATCGCTACGGACGCGCCTTCCCCTTGCCAACGCCTCTCATAGCCGGTCAGTACACCAATCACAGCACGTGCAGCTGGCGCGGCTGCTGGCCACCACGTTCAGACATCGCTACGGACGCGCCTTCCCCTTGCCAACGCCTCTCATAGCCGGTCAGTACACCAATCACAGCACGTGCAGCTGGCGCGGCTGCTGGCCACCACGTTCAGACATCGCTACGGACGCGCCTTCCCCTTGCCAACGCCTCTCATAGCCGGTCAGTACACCAATCACAGCACGTGCAGCTGGCGCGGCTGCTGGCCACCACGTTCAGACATCGCTACGGACGCGCCTTCCCCTTGCCAACGCCTCTCATAGCCGGTCAGTACACCAATCACAGCACGTGCAGCTGGCGCGGCTGCTGGCCACCACGTTCAGACATCGCTACGGACGCGCCTTCCCCTTGCCAACGCCTCTCATAGCCGGTCAGTACACCAATCACAGCACGTGCAGCTGGCGCGGCTGCTGGCCACCACGTTCAGACATCGCTACGGACGCGCCTTCCCCTTGCCAACGCCTCTCATAGCCGGTCAGTACACCAATCACAGCACGTGCAGCTGGCGCGGCTGCTGGCCACCACGTTCAGACATCGCTACGGACGCGCCTTCCCCTTGCCAACGCCTCTCATAGCCGGTCAGTACACCAATCACAGCCATTCAGCCTGACAGCGTATCACAGCACCACAACCGGTCAGTCGACCAAGCACAGCATCATAGCCGTTCTATGAAATAATCATAGCACCATAGCCCGTCAGTCGACCAATCATAGCATCACAGCCGGTCTATCAATCAATCACAGCACGTGCAATTGGCGCTAACCACTACATACAGACATGGCTACGGACGCGCCTACGCCTTGGTATTTAAATACACTTGAAATAATCAAACTATTCACAAATTGAACTGAATCTACCACCACTTCGGATAGTCGACCTGTTGAGAAGAAGTGGCAAGAAACTCAACAGCAATCAACTTTTAAAAATACAAAATAACAAGTTGTATTCACTTCTAGTAGGAATTGTTTTGATCTTTTTCCAATTTAATATTTATGTATTTTTTTTATTATTACCAATTTTGTGAATTAAATAAAAAAAAAAACAATTTTCAGCTAAGGAATCCCATCTTCTATCTTATAGTAGACCTTATCACTCAACACTTATCCTTAAATCTATCGAAGGGTTAATTTTAAATATTTTTGGAAATTTATTATTTAAGTAAACACATTGACCCATGAACGGGTTAGTGACTTTCTGGAGTCCACCTATCACAGCATCTCAGCCGAGCAGTCAACATAGCTTTTAGGTCAAATTTTTATTTAAAATCTAATATTACAAATCATTGTGCCCTCCCTCCCGCTAACGCTTGGATATTTTAAGAACTTTGTAATAGTTATTTGTATAACATCACAAAAAGTTTATTACTTTTGTGAAATTAAAATAAATTGCCAAGAAATGTGGGTAATTTCTCTAATGTTATGTTATACTTTATAAGAATTTTTAATAACCTTTAGTAACTATATGGTATGTTACACCATAAGAACTTAGATTTTGCGCATGTTTGTGGATTTGTAATTGAGAGAGAAAATATGAGTAGGCTGTCCATTCTACACAATGTTGTAGATATATTGTGTGAAATAAAATAAAGTGATCTAGGTACAACTATTGTACGGAATTTCCAGAATGTATCCTTATTTCCAAAATTCAAGGTTTAAATTAACTTCATAAAAGGCTTTCAAAATCCAAAACCACAATAAAAATATACAACTTATATTCTTATAATTAACTTACAACTAACTTTACAATACAATTTCTATGCAGAGGACGGCAGCGACCGGATCAGGTCTCTACGGGCTCCGGATAAGAAAATGTCCAAATCTGATCCGGACGTCAAATCGCGAATCATGCTGACGGATGACGACGCCGCCATTACTAAGAAAATCCGGAAAGCTGTGACTGACTTCACGCCGCAGGTCAGTATATCTGTAATAAAAAAAATAGCCTTATAAAATATCAGTTTTTTTTTTATTAAAGACTGAGCCCGTATTTGACCTCAATCTAAACTTGGTAAGTGAAGATGAGGTCGAAGATGACGGCACACGGGGCTAGGAAAGAACTGGCTCTTCATAAAATATTGCCGGAACACATCATCATCCCCGCGGCAGATTTTATATGAATCGTGGTTAGCCAGTAACCTGTTTATATTGAATATTTAAATCCATTAGATCAAGATTTTTGATGCTACTACCTAAAATATATTCATTTCTGAAAAATTGAAGTATTGAAATTACAACACATACTTTTGATAAATCACTCCATAAAGACTAATTCAATTATCCCTTTTTTTTTTTAGATAACTTACGACCCCGAGAATCGTCCAGGTGTTTCAAATCTAGTGCGCCTGCACTGCCTCGCGAGTGACTTAACTCCTGAAGAAGCAGTCGAAGAGTCAGCGCACCTCAACACTGCACAGTACAAGAAAGTGGTCGCTCAGGCCATTGCAGACTCACTGCGACCCATCAGGGTTAAGATGTTAGAACTACGAGAGAAACCCAAGCTGCTCAATGACATACTCCGACACGGAGCGGTTAAAGCGAGGGCCAGGGCTGACGAAACGTATGAATGTGTCACAAAACTCATGGGATTACGATGACAGTGACAGTTGTCAAAGTGATGGTATAAGTGTTTTGTCATGCGGCAAGTGTGCGGTATATTATTTATTTATTTAAGTTGTTATAGTAATAACATAGGAAAATATACTCTTTATTTTGAAAAGATTGAGTAGTTTTTTTGTCAACATTTAGTTGAGTTGACCTATGATCTATAGATGGATCATCATGGATCATTTACCATAACTAATGATCCAATGATGATAACTAGCAGTTTCACCCACGTAAGTTTGGCACTTCATCCCGTCGACTAGTACCGAAGGCGGGTTGCCATTACGCTATAAGAAATAGGTTGATTTCTGTATAAAATATACTTAGCCTGGAACCATCCTCAAGAATCAGGCTAATTCAAATGCTAAAAAGACCAGTAGTTACCGAGGTAAGTGCGTTAAAGCAAACTCTTGGCTTAAAAGTAAAGATTATAACAGAAATATTTCAAATATGAAGAATGTGTTACCGGAATTAAAGCCGCATATCATTTCTGTCTCGCACAATGGCCACCAGCTCGCGCAGCAGGTCCACCGCCTGCGCCACGGCCTCGGCCTGCTTCTCGGCCGCCAGCGCGCTGCGCATGGCCGCCTCGGCGAGGAGCTCGTCGCTGGCGACGCGCGACACGTGCGACGCGTCCGACGCCGCGTCGTCGTCTAGCGTCGGCTTCCGCTCCTCGTCGGAGAGCGAGCCGCCGCGGCGGGACCCCAAACCACCTGCTACGCTACTCGCTATAAGTTCAAATTGATATTTTTATGATTTAATATTCTGTATTTCTTAGGTTATTTCAAGATATTACATGCATGATCACTTATAAATTCAATGCAAACAATTGTCTCTACTTCAATAGTTCAAAACACATAATCACTATTGAATATTATATAAAGTGTTATTTGAAGTGGTGGCTGTGTCATTAGAACTGTTTACACAGTGACGTCCCGTGCGTTACTGTGGGTACCACTGCGCTTTAGAGTAGTCTTCACAAGACATTCTAGATTGATGTATATCAGTCCATTTTATATAATTCAAACAAACCTACCACCATAAAGTAATTTTTCAAATTTGAACAAAATTAACATACAATGATACATAGATATTTTATCAAATTGTAGCCATATTAAATTACGACGTAATGAAATTTTATGTAAGCAGTTTCACAATAATGAGGCATTGTGTAATGAGGCATTGTGTAAACACATACCGTCTTTAGAGAGTATAGAACGCAGTCGTTCCTCCACACTGGAGAGATCTCCCAGTGTTCCCGCTGCAGCAGTCTTTTTCCTTGCCTTATATTTTATGTCTGCCCAGTACTGCAATGTAAAAACAGGAGTGATTTAATTTAGATTTTGTTTTAAGATTTAAAAAAAATTGTGTGATACATCTGGGTTAAAAGATTAAAATTTTATTTGATTTAATTAAAATTTTAAAATATTTCTTATTTTCACAGTTTGGGGAAATCAACAACAGGGTCATTAGTGTGCTCAACATCTATATTGGAGATTTTTCATGATTTTTGTATAGATCTAGAGACTATTTAGACCAGATTAGACATTTAAATTACAGAAATTGCAAGAACTTAATTTTATACTAGTCCCACAGGAAGTTGATAAAAAGTAATAATAAAATGTCCAAACATTTTTGGGCCAGTGTTTTTCTGTTTCTCCACTAAAAAGAAAAATTCTTAACTTTAATATTTGTGATATTAAGTATATTGTTATGGGTTACAAAATGGGAAAATTAGCTTACATTTATCATAATATTTAGTATCTATACATATAATTTTGGGTAGGTCTGTGAATTTAAATGAGAATGAAAGGAAATAAAATGGTTTTATTTTCTAAGACTGTTTTGACCAGATTTTAACTAGTGACTTGCCCAAAAAAGGTTTAACAACATACTTAAAAGAATTCAACACAATCTAAATTATTTTTGTAACTTCTTGCACATTTGATTTTAGCTGTGTCTCCTATTCAAAGTGTAATATTATTTTATTATAAGTTAAAACTTCTGCTTTAGTAACAATTATCTACAACCTTTACATTTAAAACATATTTTATGATTGCTATGTATGCAGGTGCCGTCCCAGGGGACATGAGCCCCCCTAAAATCATGAAAAGCTGAACCCCTCAAAAGAAAAGAGCTAGAAAAAGATAGTTGTAACTCAAAAATTGTGACCCCCCCAACATTTCAGTCTGTGGCCGTGACTGTATGTATGTTAGTAATAATTTTCAGTTTATTATATAGGGTCGCCATATAATAGTCAATAATATTTTAATCGCAGATTAAGACTGATGAGTGGGTCATAATTACGAGAAATAAAAATTTTTTTCAAAATATTTTTCATAAATTTAAGTTTCAAATTTCTGCTAAGTGATAAAAATTTAAGTTTGATCTGTAGTTTATGACTACAGAACAAGTAATAAAAACGTGTTCATCTAATTGTGTATAGTCATAAAATCTAGATTAATCTTAAATTTTACTCACAGAGAACAATATTGAAATTTTAATTTTAGAAAAAATTATAAAAAAAAAAAATGATTTTTTCGAAAGTCACACCCACTTATCATACCTAATCTGCTATTAAAATATAATTGACTATTATATGCGGACCCTGTATAACTTGCATTTCCTTTTAGTTGGTATATATAATTTCATGTTATTTAATTTTACCTTTTATATTTTAGTTTCAAAAGTAGAAATGAGAGAGACACCTAAAACATAAATTGGTCATTTAGTTGCTAATCATTATACTGCATAAATAAAAACTAATAATTTCTTTCCTTTGTTAGCGTTAGTCATGTATACTCAGTTTTAACTGTTTCTATGTTAATCTTTGACAAACTTATGTTTTGGATTAAAAATTTTCTAATATTCAAAATAACATTATAGTAGCTACTACTTAAGCAGTCTACAACTAGATTACTGTTAACCTCTGAGCTGCTAAGAGCGCGCGAACATTCGTTTGCATGAATTCGGAGCGTTCTTGACCTGGCTTGGAATAAACTGATAATTGAAAAAAAAAGTACAGTGACATGTAAGCAACAATTTTATTTGAAAGTTAGATATACAGGGTGTAAAAAGACCGCGACCTTTAACTTTAGGGTATGATTATACTACGTATACTGATTACGGAAAAGTAGTTTTTTTTCAAATCTGAGACCTTTTTTTTGGACATTTTTTAATTATTTTTTTTACATTTTTCATGCTTGGACACGTATAAATAAACGTATTATCGAAGAATTTTAATGAAATTCGCAATTTTATTTTTTCAAAACTTCCGGCAATGTATCGCGTACAAGTATTTTTGTCGAACCACGCGCGCTCCGAAACCATTGAATCGTGCGGGCAGGCTGAGCGCCCCTCCACAACCGTAGTATGCATGGCACCCCGCGCCCTTCCCGCACCCCAGCTGGCCAGAGCGCGCGAAAAAAGTTCAAACAACGTACGAAGCGAACATCATCACGGTCGTTCATTGCACTAGTCAGGGTTTCTCGTATGTTACAAAATAATCATTTGGTCATGCCTCATCATGTGTCAAAGCCGTGGTTTACATTAATTTCATCAACGTATGAGTATTGAACTCGTTCCCATTGAAAACCGTGATTAGAAAACTAGGTACGGACAACAGCAGCTGGTCAAAGTAGCTACAAACGAAATCATTTTAGATACCTAGGTAGGTAGATAGATTATTGTTAAAATAAGATCTCATTCGAATTATCGAAATGTTACTCATAGTGTAGTAACGTAAATACCGAATCCAGTGTGGAGATCAAATTCACACCATTTTTATCAAAAAAAATGGCCACGCGCACGTTATACCTATCTTCACACCATCATCGGAAACAAGGTATAAAAGGTTCCAAAATTAGGTACCTTCTTATGTTGCGAAAAAAGTCAAGTTAGGTAGGTAGGTATAATTTAAAAAGTATCTTGAAAAAAAAATGTTATCCATATCTCAATGTCCAATCTTTACCAAAAACTTATCTGTTAAAACATAACTACAAAGTAGGTACGTAGGTTGTTTGTGTACAGGAATTCGGTGAAAATACGTAAAAAGAACTCTTTAATTTTTTAGCACAATTAATAAAAAATGTTTTTGCTATACGGGCCATGAACCCATTTGTCAAACAGACGCTCTTCCATTTAAGTTGCCAAGTCACCTAACGTAGTAGCAGTAAGTACTTATCCATTGTCTGGGTCGGAGTCAAGCATTTTACCCGCGTTTATTTCGATCCCGTAGGAATACCAGGATAAAACTATACATCTAATTGTTGTTCACGCTTTATCCTAGATTTGTGTTAAATTTCTTCCTTCTTCAAAAGAAGTTACAACTACATTTAATCCCGGGTATTATCGAGCCGGTTAAAATGAGAAAAAGTCGAAGCACTTGATTTTGCATATTCTACCTAGGTAGTTAATAACGTGTAAAACCTTTAAAGTTTATTGAGTTTGAAAATAGTCGTCATGCAACCCCACTTCTCGGCTTAACGCCCAAGATGGTGGGTATCTTCTACCTACCTAATTACCTATCTTTACCAAAAAAACGTATCTACTCTATTCAAGTAACTATGAAGTTCTTTGTGTGCGCGAATATTTCGGTAATAGGTACCTACCTATGCAACACAAACTTTTTCAATTCATATTAAATAAAATATCCAGTAACACGATATTAATTTAAATATTCATTTTATCAAAATATGACGATAATTCCTATTGAAAACCTTGAATAGAAGACTAGCATAAATAACGACTATTAAATTAGTTTTAAAAGTACATAAGTACTTTCTTCGTTGTGTTATACGCACAAACCAAATGAGTAGGTATTGAAAGTCATCCAACTCAACAACAACGTTTTATTACGCACTTCACGATATACTAACCTACCTTTTTTTAGAAATAAGTTTTAAATTACTTTGTAAAAGACCCATTTTCTCTAAATCCGTCTAAGCAAAGGTTCTAAAGGTACCTACCTAAGTTGTAAAATAATTTTAACGCATTCAAAACTACGATTTAATGACGTAAACAAAATGTCATGTAGGTACCTACCTCTTGCCTTTTTGCCCAATTATGTAACCTAACCAAAAAGCCATAAGTACCTACTCTGTCCACGTAACTACAAAGTGCCTACTTGATGTACGGGAATGCGACGGAAATTTGCAACATAAACACTTACAACTTCATAACAAAAGTAATAAAAAACAAGTGCCCATTTGCCTGTGTGGCAGGTCCCATGCAGGGATCTCCTGTCTAGCAGCCAACCTTCATAATGAATATGCCACCAAATGTCACCGCACCAGTGGTCATGTGTTCTGGCATGATTATTAAGGAGGCCTCATTGCTAAGCCCGTGTAGCTAAACCGTGTCATCTTCACAAGGTCAGCATGAGGTCAAACGTGGGTTTAGTTTATCTAAATCCTGTAGGAGTATCGGGATATAAAAAAAAATGCTTCATTGGTGCTAAATAAAGCACCCTTCGGGTTATTCTAGGCTTTTTCCTACCTTAGATCAAAATTTCAACTGAATCCGTTTAGTCACTTCAGCATGGAAGAGTAGGTAACAAAAAAACCACCATCCAAACAAACTTTTACGTTTATAATTTTAATTTCCTACCTTAGATCAAATTTTACATGTATTAATCAAGTAGAATATGTAATAGCTATTATGGCCTTGAAATAGTCAGGTAGGCAGGTACGTAAATAAAATGAAATATCTCACGTTTCAAACTAACACAAATCGCAAAACATGCAAATACAACTAAATATGTGTAAGCTTATAATTAGCTTTTAAGATACAACTATTGCTAAATAAGTTTTGTAAGAACAGCTGTCAGCTTTCCAAATAAATACATCATTTTGTTAATCATACAACTTAGTTTTAATACATGAGAATGAATTTAGGCACCTAGGTAGGTAAGCATGATGTTGTGATTTTTTTCTGAAAACCATAGTAAAGATCCAGCGAAACAAAGGTAGGTACTTTCTAATTTCTTTTCAGGACTCAGTCACTTAGCGCCGTTTTAATAAGCGATTGCGTTAAGATAAAAGTTTAATTTACTTCAAGCACTTTACTTTGGAACATCTACTACCTAATTATTTGAAAAAAATTATACAGTGGCTATGGTGGTAAGGTATCTCGTAAACCCCTTATGTAACGAAAAACCTTAACCTTACCTACCGTTAATAAAGCGTTTAACAATTAAAAATGTGTTGTGTCTAGTCTACCTTTAAAGTTTTACAGCAATTATTTCGGGAAAGACTAACAAATATCCCAAGTTCCATCCAAATTAATTTAAGTCATTTAATCAAATAATAAAATCGAAATCAATAAATACATTTTATTCACTGTGGCATACTTATACTAAATGAACGTCAGAAATTACCACATTCACAACCTCAGTAGGCCACTAAAAATGAATATTCTGAAATAAGAGCTAGGTTAGCCTCGGATGTGCCACAGTCTTATTATGACTAAGATGTGCTTTGAACTTGCGAACTCTCGTTCACTCGACTAGTGCTCCTCCAACTCCAACGAATGTTATGCTACTTGGGCTACAACGATACTTCAACTTCGAACCAACCTAAACTGTTAAAAAATACTTTTTATTTTTAATTCTTTAAATGTACTTGTTAACCTACCTTATTTTCGTAGTCAATTCATCGCACAAAACATTCTCTCACACTAGTAGAACACAACACACACTAAAACAATTTATCACTACACGATAACACTCACTTCGAACGCATGCACTACCCCGCCGCGCCACCACCTCCATTAAAAATCAGCAGTAAACTAAAATCTATTTTCAATATTTAAAACAATAATATACCTAATGCCTATCATTTCGTTCGCTCGCCGTCGCCGCGTCGTCGTCGTCGTCGACGCCAAAGTCCACAATTCGGCGGATGCCTTGTCGGCGTGTTTAGCGGAGTTGTTTGATGTTAACGTACTAATGCTACTTTGCTCGACTTTCGGCTCTTTAACCCTTAATTTGACGTTGTACGGTGGAGCGGACACAATCTTCAAAAAACCTGTGTGTGCTATAAATGTTTTTATGTTTTATTTTTCACGATTACTTTTTATGAAAATCTCTCAAAATATGGGTAGGAAATAAAATTTTATGTTGACAACACTTACCCTCTTACTCATAATCGCACGATAAACCTATTTTAGTTTAAACATTGTTTAAATATGCTAGCTCTAAACTAAACACTTTATGTTTCTAACCTTTAACTTTACATTTCATTATGCATAAGGGGGTATATCTACAAATAATTATCTGCAATTGTTTCGATTCCATCTTCACCCACCCATCTTACTGCTAGTTCTAACTAGATCCATACCAAATAATTTTTTATGTTACTTTTTGGTAAATATTAATTTTATACTAACTTTATTTTTTTACCAAAAGAAAACAATTTGTCGGCCAATTTGTTCTGAATTTTGTGATTTTTAATATTAAAATAAATCTCAAATTAAGTTTGATGTATTATCAGGACACGACTTTTCCCAACTATGGAAAAAGATTAAATTTTTTAGGAGTTTTTAGCATACCCTTGATGATTAAAAGGTATCAAAATAATGCTTGCTTGAAAAAATGTTGTCAAATTAAGGGTTAAAGTAAATTTTTAAAAATCTGCAAAATGTAGGCCTCGGTCAGTCAGTCAGTTCCTTGTTTGCCGCGCTGTCATACAAGTGACGCTATCGCCGCGCCGTGTAATTCGTGTTAATTCTTTCGTTTCTTGTTTAATTTCTATTATTTAAGTGTTTGTAAATTAGTGTTAATTTTTGTTAATAATCTAGTGTAAGTTTTTACTTTTATAATTGTTTATACCTGTTTTGTGTTTAATCAAAAATGCCTTCTTCATATGTGTACAGCCCACGGGAATATGGCATGATGTTGATGTGCTTAGGAGAAGCATGTGGGAATGCCGCTAATGCTTTAAGGTATCTATCTACCTATTGTAATAATTTAATGTGAAAACATAAATGTCATGTATTACACACCTCTCGTCTCAATGCCCAAGTAGGTAGGTATAAGTAGCAAAAAAGATATTTCTTCTATTTACTCAACAACAAACTACATACCTACTTAATAAACGGAAAACGATAGAAAAACGCAGTACATAGGTACACTTTACTTTAATCACAGCGGCCAACAAGGGACTGGCTGACCAGGCTGACTGACTGATCAAGCAGATTCGCGCGCGGTTATGGATGCATAGTTCACACGGACAGAACCTTCGAATAAGTATGAAGTTATCGATGATTTGATTATGCTTTGATTCACGTCATCATCATCAGCTGAAAGCAGCCCACTACTGGACAACCACTTCCACTAAAGAAAATCTTCACGTTGTCACTCGTTCTAGCATTTGTAAATATCTAAAACGCATGTAAAGATAATAGTTTAAAGTTCTAAGTTGTATGAACGCATTTCGTTGACTATTGCACGAAAACAAACCTCGGCAAGACATCCGCCGAGCGGCTGAGCGGCTCCGGACTTTTGAGTCGACGATTCTTGTTGAGAATTGATAGGTACCTACTAGATAATCGATAGAATAGTTGTTTTGTTATATTACAATTATTTTTGAAAATAGATTTTAGCTTTCCGCTGTTTTAAAAGGAGGTGGCGAAGTGTTTTGCGTTCAGATTGAGAGTGTTATCGTTAGAATGAAAATGTAGGTCCTTTTGGATTATTGTGTGGTTTTGTGACTATGTTTTGTGTTCAACTAGTGTGAGTGAGCGCCATTGAGTTACTATGTACTAACGTAAGTTTTTTGCGAGGCACGGGCTACCAAAATAAGATTAACAAGTAAATTTAATATTCTGAGAAAGGATTAAGTTCTCCGTTTCCTATTCTTTTTAAAGACGGTTAGAGCTATTTTAACAGTATTTTATTTTGTGGAGCAGTGATGATCACGGTGATTGGAGGTTAATGTGTGATTAATAGAATGTTATACCTGTATGAGTGCATTATTGCGATAAACAAACTACGATAGCCAGGTAGGTATCTAATACGAGACACATGTTATGTTATGTACAACTAATTGATACTAGTTTGGTGTAGGTAGCTAGTTTACCCTTTGAACTATGTTGCAATTAAGTTTTATGTATTCAACCGCCGCCGACTATTCGCGAGGTGATAGGTAGGTACCTAAGTAGGTATGTCATGGAACGTACTTTTTAAGGACGTAAAGACAGTCATGCTGGATCTTTAGTTAGATAACTGATTCAGTTCTTTCACAACATAGGTAAGTTCCTTACTTCATACGTAATTCTTTAAAAAATAATGCAAAGCGTTAAAAAACCGACTTTGTATTAAATTATTTTATAACTTACACACTATGATTTGAGCCTTGTGATTAAGAAACACTTTAATCTCAATTTAAAAACTGCTGTACATAATAAGATGAATTTAAACCAAAACTAATCAACTAAAAATATGTTAGGTACTCAAACTTATAATTTTCGAGATATGCATGGGCAAACATATCTACATAGGTACACTTATGTTTGGCATAAGTATCTATGTGTTTGGAAGCTGTTCGAGGCTAAGAAATTTTAATACAAAAACTGATAAAACAACTCACTTACGGGATAGATTTCTTTTTTGAAGTCGGTTAATAAAGATGTGTTTTCATTGGCTCATTCATTTGTCGTTTTAGTGTCAAGTGAGTGTTTTTTTTAAATAATGTACAAACTACGGATGTTAGTTATCAGGTTATACTTACGGGGTTTTTGAACTATACATGTACTATAATACCTAACTAATACCGTTTTGTACTTTAAAATACCATCTTATTTCACTATAAAAAACGATAAACTTTGTGACGATGGATTTTTATTATTCTTTTACGTTGAAGTGGCTAAAAGGATGCAGCTTAAATTTTAAGGATTACACATATGAATATGATATGTACCTAGGTAGATACTTTTAATCTGATCTTATCTCGGCATTGGGATCGGCTTTAGAACCCGTACGGGGGAAACGGCTATAGTTAAATGTTTGTGTTTTTGAAAGTTTAAGTGTTTGGTTTGCGTACAGAAAGTAGGAAGGTACTTTGAGGTTACGTGGATAGAATACGCATGGCTTTTTGGCTAAGTTACCTTACTGGGCGAAAAAGCAAGAGGTTAATGTCATTATTTTCTCAGATAGGTAGGTACCTACTTCACAGTCGTCGTTTTGAATGAGTTAAAATTCTTTTACAACATTACCTATGTTTACCTAACTTTGGGACGACAATTTCGAGATAAAAAGTAGCCTATGTCCATCTTTAGGGTCAGGTCTATCTCTGTATCAAATTTTATTCAAACCGGATCAGTACTTTAAGCGTGTCAGTACTTAAGGTAGATAATAAATAATAATAAATAAATAAATCCCCAGACAATCACACCGACTGCACGGTCCCAAAGTAAGCTAAAAATAATCTATCTAAAAATAACTTCGTTTTAAGCTGCTTTGATCAGCTGCTGTTGTCCGTAGCTTTTCCGTAGTCATACGTTGATGAAATTAATGTAAACTACGGCTTTGACACATGATGAGGCATAACAAAATGCTAATTTTGAAAACATACGAGCTACCCTGCTGAGTGCCATGGATGATCGTGGTTGATGCTCAGTGTTCACTACGTTTCGTTCGTTGAACTTTGAGACGGCGGCGGCGGCGCGGCGGCACAGCTGGGCGCGCGCGCTGGCCGGGCGGGGCGCGGGAAGGGCGCGGGGTGCCATGCATACTACGGTTGTGGAGGGGCGCTCAGCCCGCAGGATTCAATGGTATGCGGAGCGCGCGTGGTTCGACAAAAATACTTGTACGCGATACATTGCCGGTAGTTTTGAAAAAATAAAATTGCGAATTTCATTAAAATTCTTCGATAATACCTTTATTTATTCGTGTCCAAGCATGAAAAATGTAAAAAAAATATTTAAAAAATGTCCAAAAAAAAGGTCTCAGATTTGAAAAAAAACTACTTTTCCGTAATCAGTATACGTAGTATAATCATACCCTAAAGTTAAAGGTCGTGGTCTTTTTACACCCTGTATACTGTATCTTCTAACATAATTATTTACTGCTTTAACATTACTATATTATTTACTTTTGACTGGTAAACTAAGCATTTTTTTTACTATTTTTTTTGCATGTTTTTCACCTGCTCCAGAAAAAATTATTAAATTTGTACCATTTTAATTATTCAGTTTTATTTATTACCCTTTTTAGTTCATTTAAAACATTACTTTTCTAGAGAAATTTCGCTTTTAAATCCTACATTGAATTTGACAATTCACTAAGAAAAAATCACATAAAACTTTTGAACAGTTTCCTGTAGATTATCTGACTATTAAATAAAATTCAATCAATAATCATAGCTTGATTATATATTGTGTCAAATAAATAAAACACTTTTTGAACTTTGTTGTGAATATTTATTGGCTCAAATTTAAAAAACCGTGTCTATAGTCGCTCGCAGACTGTCAGTCTAAGGCAGTTGAGGATATTTCACTGATCGGTGCTTAGGCAGATGAGCGGTTAATAATAAGTTTACTGGTTTGTCTAGACTTGTCCCTTGTATTAGTAACAACAAATTGTGTATTGTAAATATGAATTCTGCTGTGACAATCTACCAGAATTTGGTTTACTTGAAAAACGATTGAACAAAATATGAGGCTGTACCAACCCGGCACCACTTATCAGGTGATTTTCTAGCGCCACCTGCATCTGCCGCAGCAGCATTAAGGCGTTCAGCTAAGAGCCGCCATAACTTGCTGGACGAGAATCGTGAGAACACGGCGTGGCGCCCGTTGGCGAACTCCGGATGTTCTTCCATAAACGACAACAGCAGCTCTAGCTGTTCTGCCGACACGCGGCTGCGCGACCCCGCGCCGCTCTCGCCACCCTCCAGCCTGGCTGCCGGTTCAAGCTTATTCTGAAATTCTCCACTTCCGTTGGTCCTAACGAAAACGTATCGGAGTCCAAAAAAACCACAGTCTAACTCATTCAAAAAGATAACTTTTCTAGAGTATAATGTTTTACGAAATTGTAACTATATAAATAAAATAAAGATCAAAATGCACATAATTCAACACAAACAAACAACGCTTTTTTGACTACTGACACTGGCATTGGCATTGGCATGACAGCACTGACAATTCATGGTCAATCATTTTTTATAACAAATCAACTCGCACCTCGTAACTCGGACACCAAAAGTAGTGTGCTCAGTTTGACGTTACTATGGAAACATAATAGATAATACAACAAACAATAAATTGACTTTCAATATGAGTGTTGTGAATAGAAATAAACAATCCATCACCTCAAGCCCAAAAATGTTTGCTAGATTTTTCACGTAATGATATTTCATTTAAAAATACCTTTAAAAAGATATGATACATTCTCAAAGTACTTGTCACAAACCACTAGTGTTTTATGCGTAGTGATTACAGTTCCAAAACAGTAGCCACGCCATGGTGATATGAACCGTTACGTGGTGTTGCAACAGCTTGGCGATGGCACGTATGGCTCCGTGGCACTCGCACAGCGCCGTGACACAGGCGAGCGCGTTGCCATCAAGCGTATGAAACGCAAGTACTATTCATGGGACGAGGCCATGAGCTTGCGTGAAGTCAAGTCACTCAAGAAGCTCAACCATGCTAACATTGTGAAGTTACGTGAAGTCATCCGCGAGAATGATACCCTATATTTTGTGTTTGAATATATGAGAGGTAATTTGTATCAACTAATGCGAGACGCCGAGAGGCCTTTTCCAGAGCCCGTGCTACGAAATATACTATATCAAGTACTGCAAGGCCTTGCTCATATGCATCGCCATGGCTTCTTTCACCGTGACCTGAAGCCGGAAAACTTGCTATGTAGTGGGCCAGAGCTTGTAAAAATTGGTGACCTTGGCCTAGCGCGAGAAGTGCGTTCACGTCCTCCATACACAGATTATGTTTCTACTCGTTGGTATCGTGCACCCGAAGTGCTGCTGCACGATACGCGATATGGCGCTCCCATTGATCTTTGGGCTCTCGGTTGTATTATGGCCGAGCTATACACAAGTCGACCACTTTTTCCTGGGAATTCTGAAATTGACCAACTTCATAAAATAGTGGCAGTCCTGGGAACTCCAGATCGTGATGTGTGGCCAGAAGGCTATGCGTTGGCAGAAGCATTGCGGTTTCGATTTCCTTCGGCCTCAGGATTGCCGTTGGCACGGGCAGTACCTGCTGCATCACCGGCCGCTTTGGCATTATTAGCCGCTTTGTTACGTTACCCTCCGAGGGACCGTCCTACTGCACCGCAGGCGCTGAGGTATGTATTTAATACTAGTCATATTTTAATACTGAAAATATAGTGTAACTAATACTAATAGAAATGTATGAACTAAATTAACACGTTCAAAAATATTGGCAAACTGTTTATAAGAAAAGGAAGGTAGGTACGGTAACTTTTTAATGTGGTGAAAAAGGCAGAAGTACCATCTAGTTGTTCGTTATTGCAATCTTTAATATAATACTCATCTCTTGAGAAAAATTTGGATTTTCCACAAGGTGTTGAAAAAAAAAACTTGTCTCATGCACTAAATGAAAGCACTATTTACTTCACTGCTGCACTACTTTGCATTTAGTAATGAATTTAAAATCACAGAATCGCAGCCCATGATAAGAAGAACGTATTACCGTAAATTGCTACAACATTGCCAACTGGGAACAACTTCACTTAGGTAATTTATAAAGTGTTGGATTGCTTTAAAACTAGGTATTATTATTATTTTTAGTACATACCTACTAAGTTTAGGGTATTTTTTTTTGTTTTTTGGAAACATATTGATTTATATTTCCAATTCACAACATTGAAACATCACCGTTAATTTAAAAAGTGAGGAGTTTTTTCGTATGTTTAGAACTTTCTGATTTTTTTTCGATTGAATCAGAAAATCATCTGTGTGGATATTTTCAAGGCAAGATAATTTGCTTAAGATAAAATGCGTTTCTATTGTATTTTTTCGTGAATAGGTATATTAAATTATTTTGATTTATTCGTTGGCAATGTTGCAAAAGGTTTGACAAACTTGAGACACAACTTTGCTAGGGTTGACACTTTTGAAAATGTTTACCGATATTTGTGGGATCAATAGGTATACATGTCAGACTAAAGTTATTAATGCAAATGTTTGTATATGTGTTTAACTAATTATAGCGCTTAAACGGCTAAATAAACTTTAATAAAGTTTCGTGTGAGCAATTAATTATACAGGGTGACTGGTGGACCACTTATGAAATTCGAGGATGTGATAGTTTGAGATCAAATAAAAAAAAAGAGAGAATAAAATAAAATATATATGTAATAAATATCAATTAGTTACTGAGTAAACTTAACCGAAAGTTATAGAAGTCATTACGCAACGCATGGTTACACTGGTACGGACGTACGCACGGTGCTATTACACAGACTAGGTAGGTCGGTAAAGACGGCTTTACGAACGGTCGTCGACCTAGTAAGTAAAACGCCTTGCACCAACTTCGGAGGGGACTAGATTTTTGGCGCGATCATTGCCTCGTTGGTGATTATTTTCCTTATACCCAATTACCTAAAAAATCAGCTTTTTTATTTCTTGACAACCCTATACATGTTTTAAAGTTACTATGGTTTGATTTGTGAATAATTTCCACGGTCCTAAAATTTGGCACAGGTTGCGGCCAGGAATGCAACGGAACCTTTGCCTACGACTTTTACATGTTATTTCACGAAACTCATAAACCGTTTTGCAAGTTTGTTGTTTGTTATGTTAATTATTATATAAAATTATAAACATTTTAAAAATAAAAGCCAGAAACGTCAAAATTTCAGGCAATGTTGGAGCAGTTTACGGTACACAATGCAACCATGTCAACACGGTAGCTGACAAGGAGATACAATATTATTACAACCCGGGCGCCAGACTTAGCTTCAAAGATTTGCACAAATCTTTGACGACTTTGCAAAGTCATTTGAACACATATTGACATAACCTGCCAGACTTGCTTCGCAAACACTTTTCTCCACAGTATGCTAGTAGACAACAAACAAGATGGACAACGATTTTGTAGACTCAGTATTATTTGTGTGCATGTAATTATATTTTTTTTATTTGTTATTTTTCGGGTTCCTTGTACATAGTTGCCCCTGTAACAACTCTACAAATTCCAGAACGCAGTCGCTGCCCCAGTCCATCATATCGCCACATGCAGTGTAACATGCACACAACCGTCCCGCCATGCTAGTTTATCTTCCATACAATTGGGAAATTCTGATATAAACTAACGCCACCATACCCTTGGGCTCGGAACTATTACGAGTAGAAAAAATGCGTTCAAATAGCGTTCATAATAGAGCTGCCACTCAAAAAAAGTAACAATTAATAGTAGATTTAATAACACACTATTAAGCTATTCACTTTAATTCAAATAAACCTATTATAGCTTGCCTAATGAAAAACACGTATTATTACTCACCGAATTATTGAGTAGGTAATATTTGTTTTACTAAAATCTTGAATAAGCATATCTATGGCTACAATTTTACAGATCAACATGGTCTGAGTTGTCCCTTAGTATTTTGTCATTTTTTTTCATCAACTATGGTGTTTTTTCATATGTTTCCAGTAACAACTTTTTGTGAGCAAATAAAAAAAAACTACAAAACTGAATGAGTATCAATAGCTGGGAGGAATATTTTTTTAAATCCTGGCAACATAAATTTTGTGTTGTACGTACTATGCGATTCAAAGACGTTGTATCACTGAGAATCCGTTGGTTTTCTGTGAAATACGTTTGCGTTTTCAACTTTTTACCAATTTAGACTTTTTGTTGTTCGAGGATAAATTTATTCTTAAGTTCGAGGATTATTTCCATTTAGGCTGAAGTTCTGCAAGTAGTTCTAAAACTTTCTTCAATATTTTAGATGAAGCATCTCCCGCCCGCACCCTTTCTCCGCTTTTTAGTTCCGGTCCCGGGGCCTAGTTAGCGCCCTAGTGCAAAATCGGCGAGACGGCCATCTATACTTTAGTACTTATTTTCATCTATGCGTCCCGCTCGACAACGCTCGAGCAACTGGATACTGAACAAGTGTGGCAAGCCACGCAAACATTTGCACACATTCAACTTTGAACGCTTTGATGTGTGGAAAAAGACCGACACCGGATGGCAAAGTGCAAAGCTTTGTGCAAACGTTGAATACATATGCAAAGTCCAGCGCCACACATTTGTGCAAACATTTGTTCAAACATTTGAAGCTAAGTCTGGCGCCGGCCCAATAAAAACCATTTTAAAATTTAACTATTCTTTATCTATACTCTATACTTAATATATAAAGCTCAAGAGTTTGTTTGGTTAAACGCGCTAATATCAGAAACTACTGGTCTGATTTGAAAAATTAATTTTGCGTTTAATTGTCCATTTATCGAAGAAGGCTAAAGTCTATATTTTATCCTGGAGTTCCCACAAGAACGGGAGTAATGCAGGTGGAACAGCGGAGACCGGCTAGTATTAATTAAACGCAACATTTTCAATCGGATATTATTGCGTTTAATACTATTATACACTTTGACTCGACTTTTCGGTATTTTTCAGGCATCTAAAAAACGTCTTTTTTATTTATTCACATTATATTTTGCAGATTTCCGTACTTTGCGGTTGGTGCAGCGCTTATAGTACCACCGCCAGTATCTCTTTCCCGGAGGTAAGTAAAAACCGTCAGCACAGACTAAGTTAGACCTATATTTAATTTGAGATAGCTTTGACGTCGTGAAGCGTCATTACTTCTAATAAGGGCATACAGTACTTTTACCCGTCTTAGGCGAAGCAAAAAGAAGGGTTATGATTTTGACCTGTATGACTGTGATCTGTTCCCTCAGAACTTCTAGACTAGTTAACATAATTGGACAAATGAGGTGTTGTCGGAAGCCTCTTGATTGTCCACTGGTCATAGGCTCATAGACGAAACGTAAAATTGACTAGAGCGCCCTCTAAAAGTAAAGAACTAAAAAAAAAAATTCTTGACGCTTGCGTGTGGGATTTCAAATGAAAGAGATTTGCTAGCACAGTCCAAAATTGCTCCAAAATAAGTGAAATAAAAATGAAGTTTAAAAAGCTAAATCCAGACGGATAAAAACAAAACTAAAAGGACCAAAACAAGAAAATACTCTCCACTGAAATATTTATGTATTTTTATACGACATACTGATAGAGATATGATTAATTAAAGGATAGCCGTGGTCGTATGCCACCTAAGTATTATAGCATAACAGATTCATTATAATAATTAAATTAAAGTGGCAAACGATCAGTTAGCCGTATAAAAATACCTAATATTTCAGCGGAGAGTATTTTCTTGTTTTATACGTTTTAAAGGGTGTTTTTAGCAGTCGGGTTTTAGTTTTTAAACTTCATTTTTATATAAATAATATTTAAATACATGGACAGGGCATTTCTACTGTTAGGCTTTAAGTTAAATGAGAGTTGACTAACTTTTTAAAAACGCCTTAGCCCATAAAAAAATCATATACGTAGGTAATTGAAAATTTCGAGTACCTACTTACCTCACAGACTTTACAGGAATGTTCGTAAAAAATTATGATCAAATTGCTCCAAATAATACGTGTTTAAGTATTTACAGTATCATAAAACGTGCATACAGATTTTAAATTTTAGACTTTTTGGCAATACCTACGTTGAAAAACATACAACTGGGTCACCTTCTTCTTTTTTGAACTCAGTTGAAAAGTATTTTTTATTAGGAAAAGAACAGGTTTCCAAAGAAAAAATTATTTATTATGTTAAGGAGTGCTTTGCGAGACGAAGATGAGCTCATGTTGGACACAGCGCCCAAGTCGAAGTCATTGCCGTTACCTGCGCCTGCTGCGCCTCGCCTCCCAGCGCCGTCGCTGCCTCAGCCGGTTGCGTTGCCCATACGAGACCATTTCGCAGATATACTGGGGTAAGACAATGAAAAAACACAAAATGAGAAAGTTTGGCAAGATTTAAATATGATAAGTTTTTTTTAAATGAATTCCTGTCACAAATACCATTATAATTTTAATAAAACAAGCGCTGTTGTTGGAGGCGGCTATATTCGCAATAAAAACTTGGATTGGAGTTGAAACAATTTTGAGCCGATTTTTTTATATATTAGGTAACACTTTTTAATAAACCCAGACTACTTGTCTAAATACATTAATCTAACACGTTGTAAAGTTTCATTTGATATTTGAGAAATGTAATTTAAATACCTACACATAACGTCGGGGGTGTTGTCTTCATTGGTCTGTCCGACCAAGTATGAAGACAAGGCACTCGGGTAAGCGACCCCGGTCTCCCTAGCTACTGCAGACACTAAAAACCTCTCCGTGGATTCAGTATCCTCTGAATACCTATTTCCTTCCTTTCATTCATAATTCCCTTAAAAGCTGACCCTCTCCGATGAAATACGAGGAGAAGAAATAAGTTTAAGTTTGAAATGACTAATGGTTAAACGATAAGTATTTTTATAGCCTGAAAGAATATTTTGAACATAAAAAATATTAATCGATACTGTAATTGTTATAAATAACCCATGTTAATGATATAGTGATAATTCTTAATTTATGTTAAGTTTATTCTTCATAGTAAAAATTATATAAACGATGAATTTAATATTATAGTTCGGCCGTTCAGAGAATGCGTTCCTGACACCTATCAGTTAGTCACGACTAGTGATGGGCACAACATAACACTGAGTTCGTTACCGTTCCTCCAAAATGAAACGCCGCGTTATTTTTAAGATTATTTTCGTTTTAAATTGGCGGAATCAATTAAAATTTATATTTTAGTAATTTAAGTGGAAACCAAAAAAAGGTAATATAAATATAATAAAATTGTTTTATTTATTTTTTGTTACAAAGTTACAATCTGTATTTCTATGCAATAAAGTACATTGAATTGAATGTGCGTACAGAATATTAACCAGACTCCGATTCGCTTGAGGAGGTAGTGTCTTCATCATCTTCGCCTACATGTATAATTATTTTATTATCAATAACAGAATCAATCCTGATATCTCGGTCAAAATGTTCCATAATCAGGTTTTTAATCTTTCAACAACCTTTGCCCAGTTATCTCTAGTGACTTGCCCGCAGGCTTCTTTTAATAGGGTCATCATCTTTTTCGTGCTGAATGGCGGGGAAGTATAGTGGCGGGCGGCGGCGTAACCTTTTATTTGAGCCCAGATTAGCTCAATCGCATTATATTGGCAATGATACGATGGAATTCTTAGAACGCGATGACCGTACTCCAGAGCCCGTTCATCGATTTCGTATCGCACATTTGCCACTTTATTTTCTTTAACTAATTTAATTAGCTCTGCTTTTAGCATCTGCATATTTGCGTCAATGCCTTTTGCTTGTAACCAACTTTTTTTTGCGCATTTGGTTTGGTTATAGTTTAATTTTTTAATTTAATAAAAGTTATCTTATAGTCCATTATTTTCAAATTCTTACAAAGAAAAACAAAACGTATTATTTCATAAAGTATACCTGTTTAAGAACAGATTACAATACTGTTATAGGCTGTTATTGTTAGCACAGCACTACAAATATAAAGCTTTGACATAACCTTGTAATAGCGCAGTATAGATTTTGAAAAATATTGTTTACGAAGTTATTTGACACTCAGTTTGGCACAAAATTATAAAATTCATTGATTATTGATATAATAATGTTGTTTTAATGCACATCAATTTTTAAAACGGTAAACAACCAGCAAAAATATTTTTTATCGTAACTGCAACGCCATTACAAAGTTACGTCGTCAGTTCAATCGCGATGTGTCAGGAACGCATTCTCTGAACGGCCGAACTATAGAAATGTTATGTAGACTAATTATGTCAATGATGTTTAACCTATATGCGTGACACATTCTTCAAATTAATTATTTTGTATGCCTACCCAACTAAAAAGATTGCATGCTGTTAGACAGTTTTGTATAAGGAACGTATCATAGTATAACCACCTTTTTGTACCATACATTGAAGCAATAAATATGATTTGATTTGATTTTGATTTGAAGAAAATGATGAAGAGGGGACTTAAAAATTAATAAATCGGGGGGGGGGGGGGATGAAATTCCCCAAGGCGATGTTTGCCACACCTCACGTCTTATCCCTCCTTCAGGCAAAAAAAGTGCAGGGGAATGCCTTTTTGCGACGATGAATGTTTGTGGAGGAATAAAATAATATAAGTAGTGTAAGGGGCCCGAGGAAAAAACAGGAGAGAACAGTGTTCGATTTAAATTACTGACGATTTGGACGTGACCTACATTCATAATTGATTTTTGGAAAGGTAAAAAATAAAGTTAACTTAAAAAACTCGGGCACGACAGCTTTTTCTACTGTGCGTTCAACTCGATGTCACAGTTACTCTCAATGATAATCTGACAATTATTAAAGGGGTAATCTGTCAATTTCAAACATTTTTGATGTACCTAATAGTGTTGGAATAAAACAATTTTTTTGTTCCTTTTGTTTATTACAGGATGTAATGAATAAAATTACACCATACATATACAGGGTGACTTTCACAATTCCAGGACGTGATAGTTCAGGAACATTCATGAAGAGAAACAATAAATTAAAAAACAAATAAAATTATTTACTGAGTAAACTTCTCCGAAATTTAAAGAATTCATTACGCACCGCCTGGTTACATTAGCGTAATTAGTGGTCGAAAAGGCTCGAGCCTTTTAGCCCTAAATTTAAAGCTTGCGAGTCTTTTTTAAAGGCGGACTCACAAAAGAGTTCGAAAAGGCTCGAGCCTTTTAGAACTAAATTTAAAGCTTGCGAGCCATTTTTAAAGGCGGACTCACAAAACAGTAGTTCTAAAATGGCTCACTATAAAAGGGTTTGAGGCTTTTTTAGGCCGAGGCTTTTTTAAAGCCTTTTTAGAAGACTGGCGTCGTAATTAGCGTTTTATCATTTATAAGCGGTCAAAAAGGCTCGAGCTTTTTAGCCTTTTTTTAAGACTCACCGCTTTATAGTGATGGCTACAATATTAATAATAATAATAATAAGCCCCCTATAAATCTAACACCTCGTCCGGCACGAAGATCTGTTGCCACGTAGGGGGCGGACATTGGCAGCGTTTGCTGATCACTCACCAATGACTAACGGTGCACTAGACAACAAAATATGCGATGCGACTCAGAAACAGAGAAATTCCTCAGGCGGGTCCTCGGGAGAGGGAATCCCGCCCCGGACCAATAGGTTCGGGCAGCCCCATAGTATCTGAGGGGGGCAACGTATCGCCAAAATCTGTCCAGACTAGATCTGCTGCAGATAACAAAAACTCTCGAAAATATCAACTTGCTTCACTAACATCATCACCCACGTCTTCCGCAAGCCTCTTTTCATCCTTCTCATCTTCCCCGTCTTCTTCAAATGAGTACCTTCGTCATCATCATTCACCTAATCATTCCACATTATCATCATCTAATAGTTCCCCTGTGAGCGTTGTGCAGGAGGCAATTCTCGCCAAAAACCTTGCACCCGCCACTGGTACTCGTACGCGAAACAGATGGTCGAAAGAAATGAACATTTTCATCTTACGTACATACTATATTTTGACAAGACTTGAAACAGATACTTCTAATTACCTTACGCAACTACACATAAAATTCTCTGAACACTTCCCCGACAGACAGGTAACCAAACAGCGACTAGGAGATCAACGTAGAGCGATTATAAATAAGAAACTTTTACACCCTGATGCTATTAAAGAAATATGGCATGAAGCTGATCAATACTTAAAAGATAATACAAACGTGCCTACAGCCAATATCAGTCAAACGCCAAGTCAAAGAATGAGATGGAGCATAGAACATAACGAAGCCATAATATTAAATTACTACAGAATTACCAAATTAGAATCTAATCTGACAACCTATAGGCCCCTCCTCCACCAAGCTTTTATTACTCAATTCCCACACTTAAGCTTTGTCACAGAGCAAAGAGTTGCAGACCAAAGGAGGCTTATAGTACTTAACAAATATTTAACAGAAGAAAGACTCCAACAACTAAAACAAGTTATTGAAAATGAACAGCTTGAACAAATAATTGATTCACAAAATATTCTGGAGGATACAGTCACAACTAACCAAACTTTTTCAATACAGAACTCTCTAAATATAACAAACACTTTGCAAATTGACACCTCTCAATCTCACAATCCACAGACTCCTATGCCGGCACAATATGAAAGAATTCACGAACGCCACTTTATGCAAAACTCTCACACTCACACTAACACCACACCACATATAATATTACAAAGACATAAAATTCAGGAAAAGTTTGAAGAAACTTTGCAAAAGTTCCAGTTTACAAACCCAACTACTAGACCCTATATACCCAAACAGAAAACATCCAGAAATCTTGCAATAATTATTCAACAACTAGATAGGGACATCCTACCCAACTACTTATCCAGTAACGATAGCTATGAGACAGTTCACCGTATTGTATACAGTGCTGCATATACGGCGTCAATATGTAACGGAGCCAAAATAAAAGAAAATATATCTAATGATACAAACATTCAGCAACACACCAATAGAATACCGGCCTGGCAAAACAGATTAGAAAAGAAAATTCTAGCTCTTAGGAGGAATATAGGTAGATTAACGCAGTATATTCAGGGAAATAGATCCAATAGACTTGTACAACACATAAACACTATCAAAAAATCTTTCCAGATCCATTCAAATCATGAACAACCGAATCATACTGACAATCAATTTTTAGATACACTTAAACAGAAACTAAATGCAGCCACAAGTCGATTAAAACGATATATTAACTGTACAAAGCGAAAAAAACAAAATTCGGAATTCACTAGTAATGAACGGAAATTCTACAGAACGTTAACAGAGTCGACCCGAAACACTCAACCTCGTCAAGAAATGTGTACACCATCCTCAGAGGCTATGCACCAATACTGGTCAAACATATGGTCCAAACCTGTCCATCATAACCACAATACTGATTGGCTACGGTCCGCATCTGAGGAGGTCGAATCAGTAACTGAAATGAGTTTTGAATACATACCTGTAGAAGTTTTCTTAGATGTAGTTAAAAAAACCCATAATTGGAAAGCACCAGGAAGTGATCACATACATAACTACTGGTACAAAAAGTTCACCACCGTACACCCATTCTTACATAATCATATAAACAGTTTTATACAGTCACCAGAATCAATGCCACTTTTTATTACAGATGGAATCACATATATGCTTCCAAAAGACACTGACCGTTTAAACCCTGCAAAATATCGACCTATCACGTGTCTTCAGACTATTTATAAAATACTGACAGCATGCATAGCAGAACTTATCTATCGACACATATCTAAAAACAACCTTTTAGCGGAGGAGCAAAAGGGTTGTCGCAAAAATAGCCAAGGCTGCAAAGAGCAGCTCTTGATAGACTCCATAACAATGAAATTTGCGTGTAAAGAAAAGAAAGAAATCAACACAATGTATATAGACTACCGTAAAGCATATGACTCTGTTCCTCACAGCTGGCTCATTTTTATATTACAACACTATAGAATTCACCCTCTACTTGTAAATTTCCTGAAAGAAACTATGTTGCAATGGAAAACGAAACTAAAAATAAATGGGCCCACAACTACTGAAACGCCAGAAATACCCATACGACGCGGAATCTTCCAAGGAGATGCCCTCAGTCCTCTATGGTTTTGCTTAGCTCTCAACCCACTGTCTTACATGCTTAATCGATCAAATTATGGATTTAATATTACCGCAACAGTTAGTCACCATACGTCTCTCACACACCTCTTATATATGGATGACATTAAGTTATTCAGCAATACTCAACATTCACTGCACCGATTAGCGGATATTACTCAATCCTTCTCTACCGATATTCAAATGGACTTTGGCATCGACAAATGTAAGATTTTTTCATGGCAGAGGGGAAAAGTAGTACCGAATCAATACACTCTTCAATCTGGGGCCGTTATTGAATCACTAGACCAAAACACTATGTACAAATATCTTGGATTTGAACAAAATCGCCAAATCGAACAGCACAGAACCAAAACAGAATTGAGGAAGAAGTTCAAACAGAGACTTAATGCACTCTTCCGTTCCCAACTACAGTCACGCAACCTAACCAAAGCCATTAATACTTTTGCTATTCCGATCTTAACGTACTCCTTTGGTATCATAAACTGGTCTCAAACCGAGCTAATGAGTCTGCAGCGCGTAATAAACACCTCTCTCACTGCTCATCGCAAACACCATCCGCGATCATGCATACAGAGACTAGTGTTACCAAGGAAAGAAGGAGGCAGGGGTATTATTGACATCATCAATCTTCACAATAGCCAAATTAAATCATTACGAAAATATTTTTATGACCGGTCAGAGCAGTCTCTCTTGCATTACACCATAGTCCAAAATGATAAACGCCTATCACCCTTAAATTTACAAGACACAAACATCCAGAGAAATGAAAAAACCGTTGACTGTAAAGAAAAAATCGCATTATGGAAACAGAAGTCCCTACATGGAAGGCACTACAGCGACCTACAGCAGCCCCACGTCGATAAGGATGCATCGAACGCTTGGCTGGTGCGGGGCGAACTCTTCCCGGAGACTGAAGCCTTCATGATTGCGATCCAGGATCAGGTCATTGATACCCGCAATTATCAAAAATATATAATTCGAATACCAAATCTGGCGACGGATAGTTGCAGACACTGTCGTAGTGCGCCAGAAACAATACAGCACATCACTGGCGCTTGCCGAGCCATAGCGCAAACGGACTACAAACATCGGCACGATCAAGTGGCTGCAATTGTCCATCAACATCTAGCACACCAATTTAGGTTTCTAACAGAGAAAATTCCATATTATAAATATAAACCACAAATAATATTAGAAAATAGCCAATACAGGATTTACTGGGATAGAACAATCATCACTGACAAAACTATACACTTCAATAGACCTGACATCACCGTTTTAGATAAATTAAATAAAACTGTATTTCTAATTGACATATCCATTTGCAACACTCATAACCTTCTCGCCACACACTCTGAAAAGATATCCAAATATATCGATTTGTCAATTGAACTAAAAACACAATGGAAGGTTAACACAGTCAGAACAGTCCCTATTATCATTTCTTCTACAGGCGTCATACCAAACACACTGCACACCAATCTCAACATCCTTAATATCCACACGTCCAAAGTTCACCTTTTACAAAAAGCCGTCATTCTTAACACATGCAGAATAGTACGAAAATTTCTATCTCTAGCAAATTAATTATTAGTACTTGGCTTCGGCCCGTACACTTATTAACCTCCTCGGAGAGCATATATTTGAAAAAAGAATAATAATAATGAATGGATAATAATAAATATGTCACTACATATTCACACAACAACTATCTAGTCCCAACAAAACTTTCATTTATAATTCATTACGCTTCTATTAACCTGATCCTCAAAAGAGGCTTAAGAGTTTTTAAAGCTGGGACTCTAATTAAATAAATAAATTAATATTTCATCACATTCGCATAACGCCATCTAATCCCAAAGTAATCTAAATAAAGCTTGTGTTATGGGTACTAGACAATTGATAAACATACGTATACATTTTATTTCTTTCTAAATACATACATATAAAAGAAGAATTACACCCAGACACAGAACAAATTATCATGTTCATTACACAAACATTTGTCCTCGGTGGGAATCGAACCCACGACCTCTGGATTAGCAGTCAGGATCACTAACCACTACGCCACGACGCCAGTATTCTAAAAAGGCTTTAAAAAAGCCTAGGCCTAAAAAAAGCCTCAAGCCCTTTTTTAGTGAGCTATTTTAGAACTACTGTTTTGTGAGTCCGCCTTTTAAAAAGACTCGCAAGCTTTAAATTTAGGGCTACAAGGCTTGAGCCTTTTTTACGGCTTGCAAAAGCCATAAATACAATTAGCCTCGAGGGCTTGAGAGTTATTTAGCCTTTTAGCCTTCTAGCCATCGCTATAAAGCGGCGAGTCTTAAAAAAGGGCTAAAAGGCTCGAGCTTTTTCGATCACTAAGCGTAATACAATAAATACTTAGTGGGTGGTGGTGTGCGTGTGGCAGGAACACTGCTGTGTGCGTGTTGACTGAGGCAGAGCGTCTGGAAAAGTGTAGTGAGGTCTCTTTATTTATTCTTAGGGATTTCTGGTGAAAAATTAAGTACCTACTTTTATAACATAATTAGGTATTATTATATTATCGAGTACAGAGTGTCCTTCTTCAGTATTGCAAATTTGTCAGCAGTCACCCTGTATAGAAAAGTCAATCATCAATATAAAAGTAGATAAAAATATTATAAAAAAAAAACATATCTTCCTCATCACTGTATTCGTCTTTGAGGTTGGTTTCCACTTCTTCTTTGTAGCAATTGGCGTTCTCTTGTCTCTAACTACCTCAATGGGACAGACAGGCGTGAAGTTATGCATACACATAAATAAGTATTATTAGTATATAATAAAAAAGAATAGTTAAATACGTTTCCTAATGAACAACCTCATGACACAGTTAATTTGATGAAGTTAAAAATTACCTATATATTTAGGCTTGCTTACGCCATTATTTGTTATCTAATAAGAGGCTGGTATGATTGAGTACCTATCGAAAAATCTCATCAGAAATTCAATCGAAATAATTCGATGGTTTTTAGGGGAGAAGTACGAGCTTCGGCAGAGGCTCGGCATCGCGGGCGCTCAGTATTGGCGGCGCTAGCGGCGGCAGCTCCCAGTGACGGGCCGACGCGTGGCATGGGTGATGCGGCCGCGATGTATCTTGGTGCGGCGCGATACGTACCTGGAGCGCGGATCGATACTTCTTTGTTTCGCTCACTGCCTCTTCGGGGCCATCGAGGTATATACATTTTACTAACTAATGGTTTATTTTTTATATACATGTTCTCCTGTTGTTATTTAAGTCTTTTAGGGGATGATCATTATCATAATCCTTTTGCCCACTGTAAGGCCTTGCGTCTCTCCCCTGGGTGACGAGAACGTTTAGACTACACTACAACGTGCCACGTTGGCCCAGTGCTGGTGAGTAAATATCAGAATTTTCAGGGAATTGGCTTCTGAAAAACCTTTACAACACTGTATACTTACCTTTTTTTTTGTCTGGAGGAAAACGTGCTTTCACTTCCCCGACCGCCCAAGGGGGAACGGTGGGCTGTGTGTGGATGATCCGCCAGAAGGCCGAACCGCCCCACTAAAAACCTCCAGGTGTATCTCCCCGCCATAATTGGGGCCCACGGTATCACCAGTGTCATAGCACGCGAGCCCCGGCGGATTGCGCTCAGCCTGAGTCGTGCGACGCCATTGTAGGAAATGGCCCAGTACAACACTGTATACCTACAACTATGCAGCACCCGGTACTGATTCCAGCAGCTGGGCTAGCTTGATATGTAATCGCTTAAATCGTTAAACTTGATATGTAAAAGTTTAAATGTTACCCAGGAGTAAGAGTCATGGTCCTGCAGTGAGCTCATTAGAAAAGGGTTGTGATGATGGAAAAAAACACTAAATATAGATTATAGGTAATAACTATATCCCATTCATATTCGGTTCTTATTTGTAAAATACTTTCCAGAAACAGCAGCAGCGGGAAGTGGCGCACGAGTCGACTGGGCTGCAAAGTATCTACGTTGACAAACCCTACACGTACCTTAATCCCTAAATGTTTGTAGTACCATTTATTGTGTTAGCTACATCAAAGCATTCTGTGAATTTATTGTATCGCGAATGTGTACGAGGCCATAGATAGAATACTATATTAGAATTAAACTTTGGTCTCTCTTTATTATGTTATGACTTTTATTTTTTTTCTACATTTCATCTGTCATAAGTTTTTCTTCAAACTCGTCATTTATGAGGAAAATCTTACTAATATTATAATTGTGAAAGTTTGAATGTATGGATGTTTGTTCCTGAATCACGGGAGAACGGCTCAATGGATTTGGATGAAATTTGGCATAGTGATAGTGTACAGTCTGGAATAGCACATAGGCTTTTTATCCAGAAATTCCCGCGGGATTTGAAATTGCGCGGGTAAAACCGCGCGCAGCAGCTAGTAATTCATAAGTGGAGTCCGAATCTATTTATTATATTATTTTATTAATTATTGTATTATCATTTATCAATCAAGTTGTCAATTTTGCTATATTTTTTTCACCATTTGTCTGCTGCAGGTATATTTTGGATTCCTTCTAGTAGGAATGGTTTTACATATTTAAATGTAAATAAGGTATTGGTATAACAGACGTTGCAGTTTTGTATGAAACGCGCGTTCGAACGCGTGACGCAGCGTCGGCACTTAGTATCCATGATTTGGGCTCAAATGATTGGAAATGACCTCTTTTACGTCACCTAAAAAGATTCCCGTCTAATTACCAATAACCCTGTATATGATATGCATTACTTTGAAAATTAGTTTGAACGAGATCTAGTACGTACTTAAGTATGTTTTAATGTACAAAATACACTATCATTAAAACATCGATGAAAGTTAAGAACTTTTATATTATGTTACTTGCTGCAATGGAGCCCTTCATGGGCGAGTCCGAATCGCGCTTGGCCGCTTTTTATTATTCTGTAGGAATTAATGCTAAATAATGGATCATGAACGATTTGTCTACAGGCAGTTTTCAATCATAGACTACTTGACTTATAGACATAAATAAATTGTGAACGAGTTGCTCCCAGGAAATACTCTTCATGTGGTCAAGATTGGTTATATTTTTAGGTTATAAGACCTTTTGCTTGAGACGAGCAAAAGCGTATATGAACACTTTGCTTTGTGGCCGATCTGATCCTAAATCAGCGGAAGTATGTTGGTAGTATGCTACAAAGCACGCCAAATGCAATGACTGGCTGTTTGACATTCGATTGCAGCGTCGCGGCGGGTTATTCCAATCTTTTGCCCTAAAGGGAAACGTATGTCTGAGAATTTACCAGGGTGAATATTTTATATATCTATACTCGCTTCCTATTCATCACCTCGATAATGTACACTTGACTAGAGATTTTCTAATATGATATTACTCTCTATTAACAATGTTATTAATGGTGATAGCTTATGTCTAAGGCACCAACTATCAGCACTACGTAAATTATTAATAGGATTAACTGTACAAACTTTTGGTAAATTATGGGTTTAAGTTGTAAATGTAATAGAAAAATACATGTAGTGAAAAAAGTCTGTTCTTTTGTCCGCATCGTTTAACCGGCTTCAAAATATAAAGGCATCAATTTATGTTATAAAAAGATTTATAAATTGCATGTCAATTTATAAACATTTTATAAATTGACACGCTGACTGTATGTAAGGTGAAAAAATCGGAATAAGAATTAAGAGAAAATTTAATTTTTAACCTAGCATAGGATATATTTTAGGAGATTTACCCGAGGTTAAATTTTTCAAGGTAACAGATCGGAATAATCACTTAATGACCGAATTGATTCATCAAATCCAAATCAATATTTGATTCACCGAGAAAAATAATACTCAAAGGGCATAACGCAAGTTGTCAGAGACCAATAAAAAAAATCGAGCGCCAAAACAGATATTTAAAAAAGAAATGCGACTCTTTAACAGGTATTGTTAAAACCACAAAGCAGATACATAGTAGAGCTGCTGTAAGCAAAGTTGCACAGCTTCAATTTGGGTTGTCCTGACGTCACGCAGCTTTTAGTTCAAGCTATTCCTCGCTAGAGGCACTGGTGTCAGTTCAGTTCGTCGCTGACTTCTGTGAAGTATGTACACGCGTAGATAATATATAAAAAAAAAAAATCCTCCATTGTTTCTCGATGTAAAAAAAGGAATTACATTGACAATCCAAATAAAATTAACTTACCACGAAGATAATTTCATTCATAATTATTTTTTACAAATTGTTTGTTTTCCAATTATTTGTGTCCAAAATTCCAGATTTTATTTGTTGCCTAGGTATCAATCTCATCAAGCTATCTAGCGTCAAGTAGAAATACTTTTATTTCGCGGTTTTTTCTGACAGATTTGGAACGTATGAAATTTCGTTAAAAAACTAGAGCCACCTAGTAAAGTATAGCTGAACTTTTTTGATGATCATGTGAATATTTTAACCTTATGTTTAAACCGGTTTTAACTACTCGCTACTAGGTGACTAATGCCATCGCCTGTTTGGCTATGATTGGCCATAAACCCACCGCATACCCCTCCCGCACCCCGCCCGTAGGCTTCACTTGAGTCCCTAGAAAAAACTGAATAGGGCAGCTCCTCTATATATTTCCGCCGTGGTTAAAACTTTAAAATCAAAATTCCCCTTGGAAGTAACAGCCAAAAATAATTTTCAACACACTTGCTCGTAAAGTGAGCCTTATTCTATTGAACTTAGAACTATAAACTGGGCTATAAGTCACGCGTGCATAATATATTATACCCTAGTGCATAATATAATGAATCCTACAAAGTTGAATTGTACCTACCTTAGTGCAAATTACATGCGAGTAAACAGAGCATATTTTATTGATGCGGGTTATACATTAAATATATGAGCGCGCGCGTCCAGGAGGCGCGCGGCCACGCGGCACAGCAGGCACAGCGGCCAGGCGGCACGGGGCGCCTCCAAGTAACAATAGCGTGTGTACGTGTAATGGGACAGGGCTACTGACGCGCAGCAGCTAACAGCTGCTTCAAATAAATTTTATGACCACGTAGGTATGTCTGTCTTTTACTCACAAGTGTGTTGAAAAACGTCGTATGCAACTCGTGAGCGTTGCTAATCACAGTCTCGACTGTAATTAGCAACTTAGCTCACTTGTTACATAATATACTATTATGAGTTAAAGCCGAGATGGTTGAAATTTATAAAAAGATTCATTATTACTCACCAGCAGCGTACAAATTTGTGAGAAATATGTACGGTGATGCTGTTCCACATCCTAGAACTTTGTCTCGTTGGCATGGAACTGTTAATGCTGAGGAACCGGGATTTACCACCGAAGTATTTGAGGTGCTCAGAAAGAAAAGTTCATTGAGAGAACAGCTATCATGGAGAAATTTAGTCTTCAAAATTCAAAAATTCAAATTATTTATTGCTTCATAGTATCGTACATACAAGTTGTTATATAATCATTTCAAGTTCTACATATTATGCTGTCCATCAGCATGCAATATTGTTGTTAACATAAAAATAACAAATTTATAATCTCAATACAATTTACATATTATTCATGTCGTTATATTGGTAGTATTCTATTTATTACAATTTTATTTCATGTTCAGATGTTTTCAGATGTTTTCATTTTCACATTTATAAAACTCCTCTAGAGAATAGAAACATTTATTTTTAAGTCATTTTGTAAGTTGAACTTTTAATTTATCATTCGGAAGAGTTTTAAATTCTTTAGGCAAGGCGTTATAAATTTTTGTACACATCGCATAACTGATAACACTGACGGTGATATAGTTCCAGCCGCGGCATATCTTTATAAATAAACCTTTCTGCATGACGTGTTGCTCTCATGACATCTCTGGTGCGAGTGAAATAATGAGGATTACATTTAACAAACATTGCAGCCTCAAAGACGTTGCCTTGTACCCACATACAAGGCAACGTCATTGTATGTAGGTAGTGACTAGTGACTTAAATAAGGGTCTGCATGGTTCGTAAAGCTCCTTACCTAACATGGCTCTTATGCATTTTTTTTGCACTATAAAACATTTGTTTATTTCTACTGAGTTGCCCCAAATAAGCAACCCATATCTTAATATTGCCGCTACATAACCATGGGACGCGGTTAGAACTGTTGACATATTACACGTTTTCCTAAGTCTACTACTTTCGACGAAATGGCTATTGGTAAACAAAAACTATTTCACAATCAACAGAAGCTGGGTGCCGTTAATTAACAGTGTGATGAAAAAGATTTTGCGACAAAAAGGGTTCCCGCCCCAGAACACGTTGTCGCTACAGTTAGGTGCGAGGAGGATTAGGTGCGAGGATTAGGTGCAGTTAGGTTGCATATAGGCCACAGTCCATAGTCCCTAATGTGTGAGGTCGGCCACTACAACCCCGACATAGTCAATAGTCAAGCGATAACTCATCAAGACAATGTTTTTTATTATATTGCCTGTTATAAAGCAAGCTATTCTGAACAACCACGTTATGAGCTGACATATGTTCTTAGTAACAACATTATTAATTAAAGCAATATGATCATTAAATGTTATGAAGAAAATATCTAAAAAGAAAATTGTGAAAAACTGCTTCTTGGTGGTATCACCTTCTTCTTTGAACGCGCGCTTTCATTCATGTATTGTAGACACCCTTCAACTGAAATTGGAGATCGAACTTCATAATAGGTACTGATTTAAATATTGACGAAATACAAAAGCAATCAGCTATTTGGAATATGGAAAGTGATGATTATAAAAGTACCGTGTTGAAAAAACGAAAAAGGTAGACTTTTTGGCAAATCTGAAGATAGTTTATAAAGAAAAAAACTATTGGATGAGTAATTGTTTAAGTATTAATTTTGTTACAACAATTTCGTAGCCTCTGTCGACCGCTTTAAAGCGTCGATAGAGGAGCCACACAAAAGTAATCCCTTCGATGTCCATTTGCAAACTTAGCCGAAATGAAATGCACATACTACTAACGCTAGCCAATGTGTGTACGTTATTAACGCGCGCTCTTAATGTTGACCGTCTATGGGCCTAGGTGGTGCAGTGATAATATTTGTCACGCTATAGTTTTAGTTCAAATTATGTAACGTCAACGTCAGTCAACTCAATCAAATAATTTGACAATTTGTTTATGTTATGTTGTGATTTGTCTTTCTTTCTACGTGTTTGTGGGTGGAAACCGATAGTTTTGTACATAGATTACAGTTAATCTCCATTTCTGCCGGCATAATTTATTTCAATTTAGTATCTTGATAAATTATATACCAAGTATATTCTTTTACAATGAGATGATCATGTCATCCCTATAATAAAACTGTCGTACCTATCTAAGATATTGTCTTAATAAGCAGAAATGGACTTATTGAAGACTCCTTCGGTACAATCTCTGTTAGATTCAGATTTAGAATCTGTTGCAAGTTTGCAGTACTTAGATATTGAAGAGGTAAGATTCTACATTTACCTTGTGGGTATAATAGGTACCAAATTTTGGGAGTTGATAAGCGTGAATTTTTTGTATTCTAGCTTGACGAAGTGGAATATGCACTGCCTGCGAGTGAAGCTCCAAGTTTGGCCGAAGTTTTATCTGCGGAAGAATACACCGAAGAGCTGATTGCAGAATTGCCAAATAAGGATAAAATAACCCAAGATCCTGCTACATGTTCTGCTTTGCAAGTGGATTTTTTGCAAGGAGTTTCACAACAACTGCTACAAGCTCATGTAAGCAAAAATAATAATTAATAAAATAAAATCCCCAGACAATCATACCAACTAAGTGGCTAACTATGTAAGCAAAGTGTTATGAGATACCATGTAGCGAACTTGGGGGAAACCTTGAATATAAATACATATACTGGGTGCCTGGTAAAAAATTTAGATACTGAAGGAGAGCACTCTGAACTCGATTCTGATCATAATTGTGTACTAAAGGTAGTAGGTAATTAATCTTTCACTACAATTCCCTATAAATAAATACTACTATGTTACTATTTTCATTACATACAACTGAGTCAATCGCTGCATGTGACCTGGGACGCGGATCGCTGCCAATGCTAGAGTAACCATGCATTGTGTAATCAATTCTTTCGGTTAAGTTTACTAAGTAAAAAATTAATATTTATTTTATATTATATTTTTTCTCTTTATGTATGATCTAAAATGGAAAGAGAAAAGGGAGGCCTTTGCCCAATTTTGGGACACTCAGGGCTAGTAATAATAAGAGTAGAATTTATACCTATACACACAACACAACACATTCTGCAGTTACTTGGCGTACGCCTGTAACTACGGACTAAACCAGCGTTAGCTGAGAAAAAAAAGACTTGAATAAAAATAATAATAATGTATGATCTCAAACTATCACATGCTTGAATTTCAAAAGTGACCACCATTTTTTACATATATCTGCCAGCTACCATGTGTACAGTTAGCTACACCACTGAGAACAATGTTATTGTAATAATAAAAATAATGTTATAACCAGCCTGTAACATGCTTTTGTACAAAAATGAGTTGTTTTGCTATAATAAAATACTAAAATTGTACTGAAAAAGAACACATGTCTACCACCAAATATACCTTATAGAACATTTTTGAATAGGAGCTTTCATAAAGTACTTTCTTAATACTTACACAACACTAGGTAATTATTGGGTTTTTTATACTTAAGATCGAGATACAAGGGACAGATCGCACAAGGTGACACCCAATAGATTTAACAAAAAAGACACCTTATGCACACACACACCTTACCTTAATAATATGACGTATATGTATCTGTGAATGTATAGGCCGACAAGGAACTTTTGGCGTGAGGCAAAAAAAATTACTAACCAAGATCTTATGAAGTGCCACTTCATGACTTTTGCTGTCTCATATTTATTTTTGTATTCAAAATTTTAAAAAATGTTAAAAAAACGCTAAAGTATATAAAATGTCGGCTTACTCATGATGGTGGTAAAGGTAAAGAAGCTGTTTTAAGAAAGAAAAACAATTTAAAGTCCCTATAAACCCATAAAAAGAGTAAACAAGAAAGTTGCCTCTGCAGTGTTTACATATTGCCATACTTTGAAAGTAATTTTTTTTTATTGTAATTTTTTTTTATTATACTTCCATTAAATGAAATTGCAATTCAAGAAGATTAGCCACTGATTTAAGGACTTTATGAAAAGTGAATTAAAGTGAGCAGATATTTGTATGGACCTTTCACAATGGGTTTTATTTTATTCTGAAGAAAGAAATGCTAACAATGATTAATGAAAAAAGTAAAGCTATTGCATAGCATTTTTTATGAACTTATGCAATTATAATTATTTATTTATTAAGCTATTGCATAGCTTCTATCGCGGGCCTTGAGCGTGGGGACCGAATCCAGAAATTCCGTAACGAAAAAAACCTAACACCCCCCACTCCGACCGGCACAGCGGTCATACCAGGCCTGGCTCACTCCGCGCGGTACATCCGTTATTTACCTACAGCGAAGCGCTCCGCCGGCGTAATTCGAATGGATCGTGTGTCACGCGCTCGCCCGTCGGGACGTTGTAGATACCTACCTACCTAATAGCACTTACAGTAATTCTACGATCGAGGTCGCAAATAGTATTTAAAAATGGACATAAAAAGAAACAAATATTCAATTAGATTATGTTTAGATTTGATTATGTTCAATTTAGCAAACAAAACATAGGTAGTATTACTAATTATTCGTCGTAACTTTTTTTCATTTTGTACTTTAGGTAAGTTGAAACAATATTTTTTACAAAGGTAGAATAACAGTAATACCTACATCGGTAGATACTTAATTACAAATAAGGAGATTAATTATTCTTCACTAGGCAGCAACCCTAACAGCTTAAGAAAAGATAAGAGGCATGCGTTAGAAAGAGACAAAACTTCTAGGTATATAAATTTTCAGGTACGTAATGCTGTGCGAGCTGAATTCCACCGTATCGCGTCGTAGCAAGACTCGAATTTATTTAGATCTTCTTGCGGAGTAATTCTTCTGTACCAACTATTACTTATTCTGTGGTCATACTTTGATTTCATAATTTTACATGCGGGCTTTAATAAACAATCAGCGCCATCTACTAGGAACTTGTGGAACTTCATGTTAGATCAAACATTACTGCATTAATAAAATAAATAAATAATTATAATTGCATAAGTTGATAAAAAATGCTATGCAATAGCTTTACCGCGGCAGTCTCCGAGGGCCACACGTTTTTTTATTAATGCAGTTATGTTTGATCTAATATGAAGTTCCACAAATTCCTAGTAGATGGCGCTGATTGTTTATTAAAGCACGCATGTAAAGTTATGAAATCATAGTATCACCGCTGTGCCGGTCGGAGTGGGAGGTGTTAGGTTTTTTTCGTTACAGAATTTCTGGATTCGGTCCCCACGCTCAAGGCCCGCGATAGAATTTATGCAATAGCTTAAAAACCTTTATTTTTGTTGTATGGCACTTGACATAGATAGTAAATTATTGTAAAATATTGCGACGGTTTCCAGTATACAATTTATTGTGGAATTAAAAAAACACTAATGGCGAATGATTGTCTATCACTCACTCAATTCATTCATATTATGTAAGTTGTTATTGCCAATATAAGTGATGCTATTGCCAAACTCTTGAAATTGAATAAAATGCTTTGATCGTCAATGCCTTGTAGCCGACCTCCGCGCCTTTTTGTCTTCCCCTTTTGTTAAAGCATATTAAAAAAATATTTTTTTTTTAGATGTTATTAATTTAAGGAATGCTCTGATGGTCTATTTGTTTGTGATTCTGCCTGTCTATCGATATGCCTTCACAGTTTTGTACATTGAGACACAAAAGCCTTGAAACTCACAAACTGGTTTGATGCGATAAATGTCGCATTATAGGTACCTAAAAAAAATATTACATTTTTAGTCAGAATAGCCTGATTATTCCTAGATAAGTATGTCGTAAAAGGCGACTAATGCGAGTGACCAATAGTAAATTCACCAGTGCCCGTTTGCCTACGACGAATATGGCTCCTCTGGAAGTAATACGCATGGACAATGTTTAATGGAGAGCCAGATCCATTGGACACCCGTGAGTTATCCGTTTTTGACTTCATTATTATTATAATTAACAATCATTTCAATTCCAGGAGCGATCTTCTGCGGGATCAGCTACCACTTTAAGTGCTGGGAAAGAAGGAAAACTAACAGTAGGAACTGCAAATGGACATATTTTGTCATTCCAAGACCAGACATTGAGGTGGGTGTGTGATGGCAATATTGATCGAGGTGCTGTTTCTTGTTTAGCTTATAACCAAGATGGTACTAGACTGCTAGCTGGGTATGCGAGAGGATTAATCTGCCAATACGAGAGTATTCGAGGCATTGTTCTGCGAAGAGTTACACTTGGTGGCGATATGTGGGGAACTCTACGGGTTACTTGGGCTGGTCCATCTGGTCTAGCGCTAGACACAGGAGGGTCTGTTTGGTTGATGAAATTTTCGAGACCTTTAGGAGTGCGATCAACGAGAACTTCATGTCTATTTTCCGGTGCTCGAGGTGAAGTAGTAGCCATGGCTGCTCGAGATGCTCGTATTCTGGCCCTCGCTACATTGTCGCGAGTAATAATAGTCGCGGGGGGGCGTGCTGCAGGCGTCAGACTCGGAGGCCCCCCGGATACGTTGCCAGTTCTTGAATGGTCCGAAATTGATGATGGATCGCTCGTTTGCGCCCGATCGATTACAATACAGTGGCTGTGTGTAAACGTCACTGGGTCTATGATATCACTGCGACCAGTTCGACGAATGGAATTAAAAACTTCGCCACTTTGGCTCGGATGGCTTGGAGGTAGTCTAGGTATTTTTGATGCCGATGAAAATTTGCGTCTTATGGGTGAAGATTATGACAAACCTTTGGATCTCGCACACATCGAGCCCATTTACGCTTCTGCGTTTTTTAAGGTTAGTTCAAACATGTGATATGCCAATAACTTTCAAATCGTTAGCATCTACATCTATGTAATCACATCATTTTTGCAGGGTCACTGGACTGATGGCAAGGTTTCACGCGCCATGTATAAAGCCGGTGTAAGCGCATTAGGTGGGGCCTGTGTCTGTGACGGTGCCCTGTGTTTGCTGGGTCGCCAAGGCGTTGTGCGCGTGCGACCACGCGATGTTATCACAAGAGCGCAAGCGTTCAGATCTGCCGGCCGACATCTGCAAGCTTTGAGACTTTTGTGCTCTACTAAAAGCTTGGATGCAAAGGACAGAATAATTGAGTATATAAATGACTTATCAGAAAGAAATCATATTCTAAGCAACAAACAAGTAGCTGATCAAGTTGTAAGACTGTGTGTGAAATACGAACTGAGGTAATATTTGGTTTGTTATGTTGGGTTTGTGTTGTTGGTAAATGATCCAGATAATTGATGAATTTTACAGGGAAGTGCTCTGGGATACTTTGCTGGAGCAGTGTTCTAGTCAGGAAGCTTTTGTTGAAGCTGTTGGCGATGCGGCAGTGCGCGGGGAATTGAACCACGTAGCACCCTCCCCGGATGCTACACAGGTACGTTGTCGACATAACTAATTGTGGCCTATATAGCAACTAAGTAAAATCTCAGAGCTAAATAAGCCGAATAACGCAATTTTTTTGTGTTATATCTACATAGTACTTATTGGCCTTAGTTTAAAATATTTATTTAACTTACTTTTACCAGAGACTAGTAAACTAAATAGACTAACAATCCCGAACAAAAATTCGTGCCTCGCTTGTGGTACCTGCTAAATTTTAAGATGGCGCTAGGTGCCATGAAATAAAATTGAAAATGAAAATACTACCACAATTTGAAACTATAGGTGGCGCTTTTTTGAATTTCAATGAGCCAAAACAAACCTAATTCGACGCGTGGTCGCACAGTGGGCTAAAAGTGAGTTTTGGGATAATGCTTGGGATAGAGCTTATTATGCTTAAAATCGTAGAAATTATGAAACTTGTATGAAAAATCAGATGTCAGATGTCTTAAAAGTTAACTTTGGCTAGAAAAACATATAATGTCACTTAAGGAAAATATGTTTTATTGGCGTTTCTGTGGGCGATAGGCTGACCCTCTGTTATTGCAATAGACTCTCTCCATCATTACAATATCTCCAAATTTTTCAAACGTGACTTTAGATGCTTTTATAGCCTCTGGTGTTCTGCCTAAATTAGGGATACAGGTGTGAAGTTATGTATGTAAAACATAATATCCTCACACGAAGTACGAATAAATATTTTTAGTCGTACATCAAATAACGTTAACTCGTTAATGGTTCTCCTTTTTTTATTATTGATAATAATTTCATTTATTTTTACAAAATATATTTCCGATCGGTGTTTAAATTGAGAGCATCAATAATGTTTTTGCTTTAATAATAAGAAATAGGAAATGCTCATCAATTTTATATATTTATTAAATTGATGATTTAAACAAAACTACGAGAACAATTAATTGTACAATATAATTTAATTTTAACATCCATTTGTCTTATCATTTCTGTTTTATCAGTTCTAAACTGGACGACAATGTTTGTCCATAAAGTATCTGTCAGTTTTAGTGGCACCAAGGCGGTCGAAATTGTATGAATTAGTATTATTTGCTTCTAGGTCTTCGAAAGGTTAGTAACCGACGATAGTACCGGTTCTTCAAAGACTGAGTGTTCTCTTGTTATTAAATCATGAATGGGTTTTAGATTTTTAGTGTAATTTTTCGAACTCGAACTTTAGTGTTTTCAGAGAAACTCGGCCATTAAAAGAATTAACCCGCCAACTGTGTCTTGATGATTATTTTTCACTGAAAGAAGTGTCCACTTTGACAATAGTTCACATCATGGCGTCAAACATCGCAAAGGTTAATTTCAAGGGTCAATGATGATTAAGTTATAATGTGTTACTTATCCAAGGAGCGACTAGCGTAAATTTTAAATAAAATAAAAAGAATTTGTTGAAAAATTAAAAAACACGGGGAAACACTATGCGCTCATTTCTTAAACACCATCTTACAAAAAAACGATGTTTATTTTGTATACCATTTTCATCCGCCATCTGCCAAACAAATATGAAAGTGGTCCATTTATGTGGAAATTCCATGTAAAATAAAATCGATGAATCTTATTTTATGACCAATATTTTATATTTTAAAAAATACCAGCGCCATCTACAAATAACACGGGATTTTAAGCTTTTTCCGTGACATGATTTTCTATATTTTACTAGTCTCTGCTTTTACTTGTTTACATGAACAACTGCATTTTAATAAGCCTTCGAATGTTATGTAATATTGAAACAATAAAAAATCTCTACATGTTAAATTCGAACACGAAATAATTTCGTAATCATCACGTCCCACCCTAATATACAACGTGTAACAAAATGGAGAGATAAAACTTTAGGGTTAGCTTCTATACCATACGTAGAATGTACAGTAAAAGAATTAGCATGATCAGTACTGGTATAGACTTTCATACAATTTTTTTAAATTATGTTGCAATAAAATATTTTGACAACCCTAGTCAACCTAACAAGCTAAAAATAAACTTGCGCCGCAATCAGTGACCTTATGACCTTTCCCGCACCGGCTGAATAGCGAGCGATACGCCGCGCCGCCCACTGCGAGTAGCGCGGATATCAGCGCAGCTGATTGTTACTTACCTATCGTTTGGCACATTGAATGACACAATTTTTATCACACTACCTAGCTAATGAAAATAAATAAAACAACATGTTAGTACAACTTTCAAGTTTCTATTTATTAATAATAAACGGGTTGCCCGGAAGAAATCGGGTCGCCTGATAGAAATCACTTAAAGCTTTTTAAATCGCTTAAATATTGTGAACATAATTATTTCTACGTTTAATAACAATAAAGAGTGTTTGTTATAATTATTACAACTTAAATTTGTAATATCTGACAAACTCTTATGACAAGTATCGCACTTATTTCAATCGACATTCAGTTCACTTTGCGTAAAAACACTCACAACTGTATCTAGGGTTTCCCTTACACTTGGCCAGAATTACAAAAACGGCTCACAATTTCTGCCTTCTTTTTCAATACACACACATCCACATGACGTTTGTGCCACCGACAAAAACCTAACCGAGGAGGTCACAAATCCGCTGGTATCAGCTCTTGCGTCCATCGGCAATGATAAGGATGTTGGCCATCATCACTAAGCGTGCGCCATATCACCATGTGATTGACATCCAAAAGAGCGCCGACTCGTCGAGTACTGCTCCTCGGATCCTCCTCGAAATGATCCAAGACTTGCTCTTCTAAGTTTTCGGAACGCGAAGGTGGCCGCGCTGGGTTTCGCGTGAAAAGAACCGGCGCGCTGAGCCGCAGACTCATGCTTCGAAACACGCCATTGCCGTAAGTGGCGCTGTTCAGCTGCCGGCCTGCACTCCACAAACCGCTGCCTGTAAAGCCTTCGAGCTTCGTAGATGCTGTGGTTACTAGCGGCTCCAACATACAGAATCATATCGTAACATTTGTTGTTTGAATACACATGTCGTCGTGCACTACCTCCAATACTTTCAAGTCGAGACATTTTAAGAAAACTTCGAAAAAAATTGCGATAACAACTGACGTGTACACTTGAAAACGGACACGAAAGCACTGAAATAAATTTAAACAAATACATAAACCGAACCAAAGCAGTTCTAGTACCTACCTAAAAATTTTTAGGGTTTTCCGTATAGCGATATGATAAACAAAATCTTAGTACTTACCCAATTTATTTCATAATACAGTGAAATGACTTCATTATATTATGTTTTTGTATTGTTAAGTTATTCTGTTACAAATAAATAGTTTTCAATCGTGAAATCACTTAAATAGTTTTTAAGTTGTTTGTTCAATATCAAAATATTAAAAACTGTTAAGTATTTGTTAATTTACGTAACTTATTTTTACGCTTCACACATTTTAAATAAAGAAATTAATCCATTTTGTTTCTCAAGAAAGAGAATAATGATAAAAGATAAAGATTCCTCATAAAAAAATAAAGTTTTAGGACAGGTATACTTAGGATATTTTTCCCTATAGCGTTTGAAAATAATTTCAGCTGCCTGAAACAAACGCAACTAAAAACAATAATTAGTTAGTCATCAGTAATTTAACTTTTTTAAATAAAAAATTTTGTTGAGTTGAGAATTTGTTCATAATAAATATTGAACGGAACAACCTTTAGTTTGGCTTGGAAGCGGCGGCGGTAAATCTCAAAGGGTATAATTCCGAAAGGCGCAAGTTCGCGACGAGACGCCGAAAGAAGTCCCGCGATTTGAGCGATAATAAACCTTGTGGGTATGTTATAAGAGCTATGCACGGGTTATCTTTTATGAAAACGACTTTACTTAGTTGCTAATTTTATTAATTTAAAGTTTTGTTGTCGTATGTATTGATAGTTATAAGTATGTGAGAATACAAGAAGTACAAGAAGCTGTAAGTACCTATTGTATCATAGTTTGAGGTTTACAAAATCATAGGTATTTACCGAATATGTTTCCTATTATAATTCTTAGAAAGTTTGAATGTAAGAGAGAGAGGATACTTCTTCGTTTTTTATTAGAATTATGGGTAAGTTTGATTGTCTATTTGAGTCTCTCTTCATTGGGTATAAGTTGCGATTTGACGCCGTGCGAAAGAATTTCCACGTTATACCGATAGATTTGTAATAATTTCATATTAGTTTCTTGCAATACCTAGCGTATTTCTAAATAAATGTGATAGATTTTTGTATGGCAAGTTTGATATCATAGTTTATTGAGAGTACCTAAATTAATGTTTTGTTTTACGTTTCTCTTAAATTGATGATTACTTATGCTTAATTTGATAACATCTTTGATTTTAGTCGTAAATGTATTTCGATCATGTATGTTGTTAAGTAAGTATTAGAAATAGAAGGCTACCGAGCCTCAGCATCCGTTCATAACTACAAACAGTGCGACTAAGAATAAGTATTAAACGTTTTTAAAATACGTAACATTTAAACGTGAGAGCCCGGGAGTAGCGAGCGAGCGATCCGCGGCAGACAAAGGGCATCGAACTTGCTATTTCATAGACTATAAAAATTATGCAGAATGCTGGATTACTTAAAATTTATTTCAAGCTTAATCGTATGGTGGTGATGATAGTTGTAAGTGTGTGAGAATAAACAAGAAGTTAAATATCCTTGTCAGTGATGCATCATAGTTTAAGGTTAAGAAAATATATTCTCACGGATAGTTAAAATTAACGTGTTGTCGGTTCGAACGTGCAAATCTCATATTTCAGTAGAGTTTTAAATTGGTAAACCGCGTGATAAACGCACATATTGGTGAAAAGGTAGTTTTAAAAATATTCTGCACTTAGATACCACCGAAAAAAACATTCCCGAGACGTTGTTGTCGTCTAATTTAGTAGGCACAAAATTACACTTTGTAGTATCTCTCTTGGTTACTTATCGCTTTATTTTAACGCCATCTGTTATCGAATAGATTCTATCAAAAGCTAACAGCTGTTTTTAGGGTTGACACTTAGATATTTTGATCTAAACTTTGAACTTTTTTTCCGAACCAACCGTAAGGATTACAAGTTTATGTTACTGTTACTTATAAACTACACCACCAAACATACAATCCCCTTAAGTATTATCTCTTCATTATGTTACACGTTGTATACAGGTCATGATTATGTAGTAAAATTAGGTAAGTACTGAATTTTTGACTAGAATTTTTAATAAACATATAAAACTTTGTTACTACTTACTTTACATACGCCAGAGTCGATCGCGGCACGCGGAGCGCTGCCAACGCTAGTGTAACCATGCGTTGTGAAATCAATTCTTTAACTTTCGGTTAAGTTTACTCAATAAATAATTAATATTTATTTTTTATTATATATTTTTCCCTTCATGTATGATCTTAAACTATCTGGCTCTTCACATAATATTACAGGAAGACTTTGCAACTCGCCTGAGCGGTAATACTTGGTGGCAGATTTTATATGAAGGGTGGTCGCTAGCCAGTCGGACCCTGACGGGATCCTGCCATTTTCTAATATTTGGACTATCACTCGGATTAGTCGCCTCTTACGACACGCTTACCCAAAAATTATCTGCGAAAATCTAAATAACTTTTTTATAAACATGACTAATAAATCCAATTCTAACATCCTTAATTATACCCCAATGACTCAATCTCGAATATATAATCATTCCATATTTGTCGCACCAACTGACGAAAATGAAATAAGTAAAATCATAAAGACTTTAAAAAACTCTGGATGTACAGGATTCGACCACTTGACTACATCAATAATTAAACGATGTGCAAACGTTCTGAAGGCGCCCCTGGCACACATAATTAATTTATCCCTCACGCAAGGAAAATTTCCTGAAAGATTAAAAAAATCCATAGTCAAACCCATCCACAAAAAAGGTGACGTAACTGACATGAATAATTATCGCCCAATAACGTTAATACCTATATTATCAAAAATTTTTGAAAAAGTCATGTCAGTGAGAATCAAAGGTTTTTTAAATAAACATAACATCCTAGCAGAGGAGCAATTCGGATTTCGCGAAAGAAGCTCAACCACCTTAGCTTGTTTTTCTCTAATCAAGGATATATCTGAGAGCTTAGACAAAAAACTATTTCCAGTAGCACTGCTATTGGATATGAGCAAAGCTTTCGATTTTGTATCGCATACCATTCTATTAAAAACTTTAGATAAATGTGGCATAAGAGGTAAAGCAAACGAATGGATTCGAAGTTACTTAGAAAATAGATCGCAATGTGTAGAACTAAGCTACTTCAACGGAAAATATAGAGACACAGTATGTTCCCCTTATCGCGAAAACAAATACGGAGTACCCCAAGATAGCATATTGGGTCCACTTTTAGTTTTAGTCTACATAAACGACATACCATACATAATAAAAAAACAAAAATCTATATTATTTGCAGATGATACTACACTTGTAATAAAATCTAAAAACAAAAACGAATTAAAAACTGAAATAATTAAATCAATGACAGACGTTGTATCATACCTAAATTATTTAAACCTCAAAATAAATATAAATAAAACTAATTTAATACAATTTTTGACATATAATTCTAAAAATGATCCAATTGACATAACTTTTGATAATCATAAATTAAATAACGTTGACGCGGCTGTCTTCCTAGGTATTACTATAGACAAAAATCTAAACTGGAAAGCGCACATAGACAGATTATGTAAAAAAGTAGACCGATTTATATATGCACTTAGAAGAGTCAAAGAGATAGCAGGACAAAAAACTTCCCTGCTCTCATACCACGGATACGTATCGTCTATCTTGCGTTACGGTATTGTATTATGGGGAAACTCAGTTGACATTGAGCTCGTATTTAGAATACAAAAAAAATGCGGGCGGGCGTTAGCAAGTGCCGATTATACGGATAGTTGTAGACCGATTTTCAAAAACTTAAAAATTCATCCATTGCCTTGCCTTTATATTTACGAGGTATGCTTGTTTGTTAAAAAGCATCCAAATTTGTTCCCCAAAAACCGGGACATGATTTCTGGACATAGAAGACATGCAGAAATGCTTTATACCCCAGCCCAGAGACTATGCGTTTTTCAAAAAAATATTGTCTGTATGGCGGTAAAAATATTTAATAAAATCCCTCTAGATATTAAGAATTTACCAATGAATTTATTTAAAAAAAGAATTTTTAACTTACTTCTATACAAACTATATTACAATGTAAAAGATTTTTTAAATGACAAGTGCTTATAGCCATTCAGACTACATAAATCTAATTGTTTCTAATTGTAACCTTTTCTTTTGACATCAGGACGAATTTAATATTATGACATTTAAAAATTATTGTATCTCACCAAATTTTGCACACCAACACCTGTTGGTAGGATCTTGTGAAACTTTCTTTACTTTTTAAGACCTAAAATGTACCAACTTCCTGGCAAATAAAGACATTTCATTTCATTTCAACATTTGTATCATTCGTTTTCATAGCTTAAGCTTCATGTTTAAGTTTTTCTGCAACGATAGTTGTCAAAATAAATATTTTCTTTCTAGTTGCTGATTGAGCGGCTAGCCGAGTTTGAACCTACCCTGGTAGAGCGGGTAATAGCGTCTATGCCTCTGACGTCACTCGACCCGCACCGGGCGAGCATATTCGCTCGCTCTAAAGGACTGTGGCGCGGAGTGGGGGCTATCGCAGCGGCGTTAGGTAAGATAATTATCAATAGAAACTATTGAAAAGCCTTCACCTGTCTTATGGCTTTAAGTATGAAAAAACACCTCGGTGTAAATTTTCCTGTACTAAATAAATAAAAGTAAATTAAATAACCCTTTGAATTGGAAATAGATATTCATTATCTTTCATCGTTTTACAAAAGAAAGGCTAAGAAGATCCTAATATAATTGGTATACTTGATAGGCAATCCAAGAATAAATAAATATGATAGATAACTCAAGAGAAAAATATAAAACAAATTATTTAGCAACATAGCATCACGATTCTGCGAATCTGCTCTTTGTGAGTAGATTCGCAGAACGACGACGGAGCCCGCATTCTGAATGTGCTCCGATGCAATGAAAAGATTTAATGGATGTGGCTTTTTTTGCTTATCATCTAAGTAATAAAAAAGAATAAGTTTTTAAGCTGATATGGTCATTAACATTTAAATTTACTTTATAAACGGGATATTTACTATGTTTATTATTATGGTACTGTATCGTCGTGATCACGGTGCCGGGCAGACGATCTTTTCGCTTAACGCAGTTTCAGGCCTTCGCCCACCTTAAGCGGACAACATTTTCTTTGCCAACTAAAAAATTTTTTGTAGATGATTTTATATACATTTGATATAAGTGACTTATCACCGCTTCTTCACAAGGTCGAGGAATTGTTAGGAAACTCAACAGCAATCGTCTTTTCAAAACATTTTAGTACTAATGTATTTTATCGTCCATACATACAGATACTATAGCCTTTTAAACACAACTTTTGTTAAATAGTATCTTTTAATTCATCCAGTGGAAATACTTGGTTATTTACCAGTACTTTCGATGCAGCATGGTGCGGAGGACACTTTCACTAACGGATAGTTTTAGGCTGCAAACGGGACGGCAGCGACAGCGATGCGTGGAATCTGGGCCGTTCTCGACGCCAGCGGGCGTGGGAGCGATTTGTCGCGGTACAATACTAACTCAATACTTTCTATCGTGTCGCAAAAATCGCTGCCCGCGCTGCTGTCACTCTCGTTGTCGCTGACTCTAACGTCCAGTTTGCAGCGTTACCTAATAATTGTAGTAAATTAAATTAAACCCAATCAGAATATAGTCTATAAATAAAATCTAATTGAACTTTAAAAATCCAAGTGGTACATACAGATTTATCGTCATTAGAGCAACCGCCACCCGCATCATGCTACAGAGCAAATATAGTAACTGCTGACTGTCCCACAAGAATAGGAAGCTTTCAGAGTTGGTGCTAACCAGACATACATCTACGTAGATATAGCCCAAATGCATCTACTTCGCGTGTCTGAACCCCGAACAAGCGTCAAGGTTGGTCGCTGCTAGATTCAGCAGTATGTACGTATGTCTGTTACAAAATTGATATCACAATATCGATATCGTTCTTAATAATCGATTTCATCGGCGGCATAGGTGCCTTTGAATCGGTTTGTATTTCCCAGCAATAAATATCAGCTGTGACGTCACAGTAGGTGTTAAAGAGTCGGCACGCTTGGTTACAATAGAAATCGTGACACTTGCGTTGTCTATGTAGATGTATGTCTGTGGCGCTAACGATCTCTGCGTATGTACATAGGTGGCAGCAGTGGAGCTATGAAGGAGCTCGTGCCGTTTGTTCTGGCGGGTTGCGGGGCGCGGGGCGAGGAGTGCCGCTGTGCGGGCGGCGCGCTGCTATTGGCGGCGGCGGACGCGCTGGGGGGGCGCGCGGCCGGCCTGCCGCTGCCAGAGCACGCGCGGCCATCGGCGCGGCATGACGCGCTACTCACGCTGCTCGCTGATGAGGTGCGCTTCAATTAATTATCCTACTTATATTAAAAATGTGAAAGTTTCGATGGATTTTGGAATTTGTTCCGTAATCATGGCTCAACACATTCAGACGAAATTTGGCACAGTGAGGCGAGTTTTGCTAAGCGGAGATAATGTTAGGTAAATTATTTTACCTACATTTGCCATCTAATTTTTTTTAGTCTATGTTGAATAAAAGACAAGAATAATATTATTCATATTTGATTTTAAAATAACAAAATCTTATTACTAAATCGCTGAAAAATCATTCCTTTGCGCTTGAAAGAATTATTGGAACTATTATTGCGTAATCTTAATACACAGCAAGGCTATTTTACGTTTTAAAACTTTATTTAAAAAAAAACCATGTATGGCTTACCACATGCAAGCGCTAGCAAACGTCTGAGTGAAGTGCGGTCCCTGCGCCGCAGTTTGATGTGACACGACAAATATATATCGGCGATGTCTTTTCTAGTACGTCAGTACACAGTAACTCAATGTTATAATCTAAATGTTTTTCATGTAAGATGGATTGTCAAAAATATCAAGTACTTTTTTGTTACACTTTGCATAAAACGAAACGATATTTGCAATTAAAATAAACCACTTACTTTTCTTTTGATTTGTGTGCGTTTTTTTTTTCATGCAGTCAGATTGTGGAATGCCCTACTTAGGGATATCCGTGAGTATTTTCTACAAAAATATGGCTAGTAATAGCCTTATATCTATAGTAGCATTTATACCTTTCTGGAATCTTTATTAAATACGTAATTTATTTGAAAAATGTTTATGTTCAGTGACACCCCGGCAAAGTAAGGTCAGTGCGAAGAAGTGTATCAAATTTTTTAACGCCTTCAATGCCCGCAACGCGCACGGCGCCTTTTCGTATAAATACTTCGGGATGCCAGCAACGCGCTCATATTAATTCCTTTATACGATGTCGTGAACGCGCTGGGAGCGGTCTGCAACAAGGTTTTTCAACCTGAAGTTTAGGTATAATTTGACTGGATCTGCTCATTGATAAACGTCATTGTTAAAATTCGCCCTGGCTCCAAGATGTCTACATTTTTAACAGTAAATATTTACATACTTTATTAAATTAGTTACATAGTTCTGTATTGAACGTAAAATTTGCTATCCAAAATATACATTTTAAAAGTATTTGATCGACACACTTTAAATCCGCTGACATCTTGTTAAAACGAAGTCACTGTTATCACAAATCTATCATTAGGATTGTACTACGTTTAGATCGCGCCTGATTGCATCGTTTATAGGTCGTTCATTGTACGATTAAAAAAAGACATATTGCAATAAAAGCAATCCTAAATAACTGAACATATATGCTCATTTGATATATTCTCTGATTATATAATTAAGATTAAAACAAAGATTCCATGTGAGTTTTTCTCTGATTCTGAAACTGAAAATTGCACCACTGTATAGCTGATTAATATTAAAAGCTTTTATTTAACTTGTCTAACATTTTAATTTCATATTGAATTTATACTTTCTTTACACGACTGCATATTGTTAATTTTACGTGTACTTATAGGGGAAAACTTGTTATTGGCCATGTAAACAATATTATTGTTGTTTAGCTGTAATGTAAGTTTTCCTGTATTCCAAAAAATAAAAGAAATAAATAATTATGTTAATTAATAATGATTGAGCATAATTTATGTCGGAAGTGTCGAGAAATTGCATCATCATCATCATTCATTTATTTTTTCATTCTAATTTGAAGCTCGGTCAATTATGACCTGTCAACTGATTGAAAGCCAGAAGACGCGTCTTAGTTTCAGATATATCACAAAAAATATAAGATTTTTTACTGATTTTAAAGCAATTAAAACCGTGATCAGATAATCCATGGAAAAAAAGAAAATCATTTTTAAATATTTACAGAAATATTGATTTTGAATGCAGCCAATCCATTGTTTTAAGTTTTACAGAAATCAACCTTATCAAATCAAGGGCCGAAACTATTTATTTATTTACACTTTATTGTATGCCATTAATAAGTACAAAAAAAAGGAAATACATGATAACAATTCTGAGATACAATTGGCGGTCTTATCGCTGGAAAGCGATCTCTACCAGACAACCATGATGTTATATTAGACAACTAAATGTTATATTAGAGCAAAGATCATAATACAAATAAAAATTATGTCAGTAAATACCTACATACTTTTAATGATTTTTATAAAATATTAAAGCTGAACGTAGCTATAAGATATGAGTTGCGGGTTCTGTCATTCACATAGATCAATCAGACCTCAACATCAGATGTGATTGATATGTGTTTTCTTGCAGTCCTTTGTGTGCCTTGTTTATATGTTAATTCTTTGTAGGATGTTCCTACATTGCAGAAGGCTACTTATAATTACGCAAGGATTAAACTAATATCCTGATATTTGATACTATTTGGCTGCAAAACTAACACAATTGTTATTTCTATAAGTCTGATTCTGAATTGACGTCTAACATTGACAGGTAGTGGTTATGTATTAATTTTTTTTATATATTAAATAATTTTATTTCTGCTTCGAATTTAAAAATATCAGTAAAACTACTTTTTAACCGGGTTAATCGCGTATAATTTATATTTTATAAATTTATTATTATTATAAATTTAGTATTATTTTACATTTTAACTCGACGTTTCGGTGTCAGATTGATAATGGAAAAAGTTATCCACTATCAATCTGACGCCTGACACCTCAGTCGCTCGTGACCACGGGGTCTGCAAAGACACCGAAACGTCGAGTTCAAATGTAAAATATAAATTATACGCGATTAATCCGGTTAAAAAGTAGTTTTATTTAAATTATGAATCGTGAAAACTTAAGACAATATTAAAAATATCAGATTTGATAACAGATTTAGATAATTAATACAATAAACAACTGTTTGAAGCACCAACGAATTCAAGACGGGGTCAGTAAAAGAATTTAAGTGACAGGTTTTTGAATGTATTGACGGTGACCAGTATTCTTTAAATTCTTCGATTTTCAATCGATTAGTTTATCTGTATCGAATAGTATATACTGTCTGAATCAGTCATTCAATCAGGTGACTTTTGTTATATAATATCCATCACTTATCAATCATCGCTCAGTTCGAAATCTAACAAACACTAGGTAGGTTAAAACTAGTTTAATAGTCCAATTGCAAATTGTGAAGTCCTTAGCTAGAAAAAGTTTGATATTATATTCATAGTATCTCACATATTTAATTATTTCGGTCATATTGTATTAATATTATTAATAAATATTAAATTGTCTAGGTGATTATCACCTCAAAATCAAAATCTGTTAGTCTTTGGGTAATAACAAAATGTGGAAAATTGTCCGTTTCATATACGATACATGAGACGAAACTTGATAATAATTAAGAATGTTGAAGTATTTTCCCACGGTTCCTACTTCCGGGCGGACAATGTTGAAGAAAAGGCAAACTCCTTTATATTATTTTGATATTATACTTTTTTTTCGGACTTCTAGTTGAGTATGGTGCATTTTCGTTAATTTTCAATGTATAAAAACTCAACAGTATAGAGACTTTTTCTTATATGGAGTGAAGAAAGAAAACCAATTTCGAAATATTTTTTAATATGTTATTACTATACAACTGGAAGTATATATTAATATATTTCTTAAAAACTAACAGAGTCCACTTTTGATCCGTCCTGCGTCTTGTGCGGCCAGTCAGGCCACACGGCAAATTATCGCGGTTGCCCCAAGGCACCGCGCGCTGCCTGGGCTACCGTAAAGCCCCTCGAAAGCTAGAGAGAGCGTCCTCACCCTAGTTTGCTCTGCATGTATCTTGCCTTTTAAGATTAACGAGCGTTTGCCCGCGACCTCGTACGCGAATAAACTAAAAAGTCCTGTATTTCCCGTTCCCGTAGGAATTTTGAGAATTCCTTCCATAATGCAACCAGACACCCTTTTTACCAAGTTTCACTTCGGTGCACTCAAGCAACTAGATTTTTCATATAAACTAAAAAGTCCTATATTTTCCGTTCTCGAGGGAGAGATCTACTTAGGAGGATTGATCTTCCACTTTTTAACATATAATCTTTAAAATTAAAAGTAAAGAAATGAGCGAATTTTTTGCTTGCCCTTCTGGGTCCGACTGGCTAGCGACCACCCTTTATACAAAGTCTGCCGCCAAATGTTACCGCTCCGGCGGTAATGTGTTCCGGCAATATTGTATAAAGAGCCAGTTCCTTCCTAAACCCGTGTGCTTTCATCTTCGACCTCATCGTCACTTACCATCAGGTGAGATTGAGGTCAAACGCGGGTTTAGTCACTTATTAAAAAAAAAAAAAAAAAAAAAAAAAAAAAAAAAAAAAAAAAAAAAAAAAAAAAAAATTCTTAACAGATTGGGGGATAATTTATAATTATAATAATAATAGGTAATTTTTGTGTCTATCCATTCTAATATGGGTTCAAATAAGTGAGCCCAAACAGCTATTGTGTCATGTCTATTGTCGCTAGAGAGAGAACACAAGGATACACGTTTCATTGCATTTTCCTTGTGCAAGTGCAGCTCTCCTGTATGCATTGTTATTTGCTTCCTTCCTCCACCAAAGTGGATAGCTTGTATTTCGTCGCTCAACTTGCAGCAATAGTTTTGACTATAATCTACATGATGCCGTTTATTGTTATTTTTTCTATATATTTTGAATGAATTGATATTGATGAGCTATAGTGCCAATATAAAAAAAAGTGGTAACGCAGCTTCCAGATTTTGAACAAGCTGTTTTAATTCAACCCTGTACTATTTCTTCACTGATGAACTGACTTCATAAATCCATTGTCACAAATTAATAAGGCGTAGTATTCCAAAGAGCGATCCTTGCAGTTTAAACATTCCCTAAATAGATATTTTGTGGTATGCACATTGCAGATTATTGTCGCTAAAGCTGAAATCACGTTACAAAATTTGAATGCTTTTACTTCGTGCAATTTAGATATCAGTTTAATATTGGCATGAAGTATGCATTGAAGAGTTTTCCGTTCATTCACATTTTGCCAAGTAACCCAAAAGGGTCTGAATCTGCAAAAGGGGTATCTTATAATTATTGACTGTGCTTAAAAACTGTTGTAAAAAAATATACGTCTTACAGTTTTAATTGTTTATTTTGAAGTAAGTTTGACATGCCTAATTGTTAGAATTTGAGATACAGATTAGAACACGAAATATAAAAAACTAAATCAAAGGAGTAAGTATTACAACACCCCCACTTAATCTATAATCTCAAATAACCTTAACAATATAAACACATAACAGCATAACACAAAATAAAATAAAATACAACAACAGATATAGTATTAAGTAAGTCCTAACAGTTTAACACATTTGTCATGTGCTATACGACCTAATGGTTTAGTCATAACATCGGCCGACATTTCAGTAGTAGGAAGATATTCTAACTTAACTATGTTTCTATTAACTACGTCCCTAATAAAATGAAACTTTGTGTCGATGTGTTTGGTTCTGTTATGATGGATAGGATTTTGGGCTAATTTTTGTGCTCCTTGACTATCATTGTAAATAACTACTGAATCAGAAACACCTATTACCTCGTGCAGTAGTCTTCGCAGGAATACTGCTTCCTTTGCCGCTGAACATATAGACATATACTCAGCTTCTGTGGAAGAAAGTGCTGGAGTCGGCTGCTTCTTGCATTCCCATGAAACCGGACCTCCGGCGAGTTTTATCCAATATCCCGTGTAAGAACGTCTATCTATAGGACAATTTGCCCAGTCTGCATCTGCATAGGCAGATAGGAATTTACCTGTTGCCCTGTAATTAATAGAATAATTAATAGTGCCCTTCAAATATTGAAGCACTCGCTTGGCCGCCAACCAATGTGTTTTATTATATTTTGTATTGAATTGGCTCAGATAGCTGATCGCAAAAGCAATGTCTGGTCTGCTATTTACTGCAACAAACATTAGGCAGCCAATTAGACTTTGATGCGGATAAGAAGCATCCTTACCACTTTCATCTGGCAACAGTTTAGCACTTGGCAAGGGAGTGGAATAAGTCTTGCAATCTTCCATATCAAAACGTTTCAGTATTTTGTTAATGAAGGATTCTTGACTTACTTTGATATTATTTTCTTTACATTCAATGTTTAAACCTAAACAAAAGGAAATTTTTCCTAAATCTTTTAGTGAAAAATATTTACTTAAGTCACTTTTAATAGTGTCAAAAGTGAAGTCTGTTTGATGTAACAGAACGATGTCGTCAACAAAAATTGACAATATGACAAGTTCTTCTCCAAAAAGTTTTGTGTAAACACATGGTTCCGATAAAGTTTTTCGAAAACCAATTTTATTAAGAGTCTCATCGAGCTTTTTATTCCAGGCCCTAGGTGCCTGTTTTAACCCATACAGAGATTTCTTAAGGAGACAAACCTTATTGCTACCATTGTTGAACCCGAGTGGTTGTTGCATATAGACTTCCTCTTCAAGCTCTCCATAAAGGAAGGCTGTATCAACATCCATATGTTTGACTTGATAGCCATTCTCTGCAGCAATTGCCAGTAAGGTCCGAAGTGAACTATTTCGCACAACAGGCGAAAAAGTCTCGGAGTAATCGACTCCTTCTATTTGACTGTAACCTTTCGCTACTAGTCTGGCCTTATATTTTACAATATTTCCTAATGCATCTCTTTTATGCTTGTACACCCACTTGCATTGGATAACCCTCTTGACTGGTCTGTCCACTAAAACCCACGTTTGGTTATTCATAAGAGAATTATACTCTGCCTCCATTGCAGTAATCCATTTGTCTTTGTCATCTGCTATCATGGCTTGATGATATGTAAGAGGTTCTCCACCTTCTACTTCACTTTCGCAGGTTTGATAGAGAACGTAGTCATCAAATACTTTCGGTTTTCTATCTCTTAGTGGATATCGACGTTGGTCCGTACTTGTGTCCACATTAAGATCAATATCGTTACTCAGTTCATGAGTAGCGTCCCTATCATAAGAATATGGATCTAAAGTCGCTCTTATTTCCTCTTCAGTAGTGAAACTATTAATCGCTTCCACTGCATGAGATGATTCCTTACTTGTACTAGGTACTGGTTCTTTGATCATAGTACTGGGATCGTTAACCGTACGTACATCACCAAGTAAAAGAGGTACAGTAGGATAACTGTCATTCTGAAAACATTTTTCATCCTCTTTTAGATCAGAAAAAGAGTTTTCAAAGAAAGTGACATCTCTACTCTTTACGCGACGACGAGGATATTTAGCATTTCTAAAGAAGTAGCTATTTGGGTCATCAGTATAACCCACAAAAATGTGTTCAGTTGATTTCACATCTAACTTCTTTCTCTGACAATGAGGTATCTGAACCATAGCCCGACAACCAAATACCTTAATATGAGAGAGGTTTGGTTTGTGACCATACCATTTCTCAAAGGGGGTCTTACTGTCTAGAGCACAATGGGGAGATCTATTCTTTAAATAAGCTGCTGTTTCAACTGCGTCTTCCCAATAGGTCTTCTGAAGAGAGCTTTCAGCAAGCATGCATCGTGCCTTCTCCATTAAGGTACGATTAGCCCGTTCAGCAACTCCGTTGGATTGGGGACTATACGGTACCGTCGTTTGATGCCTGATACCTTTAGAGCGCAGATAGTCACCTAAATGCTTATTTACAAACTCGGTTCCATTGTCAGATCTTACAGATTTAATTTTAGCTCCCGTCTGTCTTTCTACTGCCAACTGGAAGTCACAAAATATCTTATAAACTTGATCTTTAGAAGAGATAAAAAATGGAAAAAGAGCTCTAGAAAAATCGTCAATAAGTATCAGAACGTATTTATTTCCTTGAAACGATGTTTGTGGCATTGGGCCACAAATGTCAACATGAAGCAACTCGAGTAAAGTAGTTGCTTTCTTGTACTTTGTTTTCTTAAAGGGTTTTCTTGCTTGTTTCCCTTCAAGACAGCACACACATGGTTCTAGATCTACCGAGTCATAATTTACACCTATTGCCTCACCTTTTCGGAGTCTATCCATAGCTACACGGCAAAGGTGTCCAAGACGTCTGTGCCAAAGCTTAAAATTTGTTACATCAAGTTGAGCTGGAGCGGCTAATTGTTTAGGTAAATCAATATCTAAAGTATACAAACCATTACTAACAGAACCATGCAACACCTTCTCACCTTTACAAGAAAAATTGTTATAAAAAGTGCAACCATATTTATCAAAAACTACATTAATACCTTTATCACAGATCTTTTTAACTGATAACAAATTACAATTCAGGTCAGGTACAACTATAATATCAGAAATTATTCCTGAACAATCGTTAGATTTAAAAGAGACATCTGCTAAGCCGGCACAGTTTAATTTTTCACCATTGGCAACTGTAACAGAATTTTTAAAACCATTTAAAGGCTGTATATTTTGCATCAGATCAGTATCGCAACTCATATGGTTCGTAGCGCCTGAATCTATATACCACTTTGACGAATTATTTTCAAATGTAGATAAAGCGCTTCTTAAACTTACGGTTTTAGCCTTCTCTTTTTTCCTTTTCGGGCAATCTGGTCTTTTATGACCATATTCTCCACAGTCGTAACACACTATTTGCCCTTTTTGTGACTTCTTGGTATAATTTCTCTGAGGTTGTCTATTTTTGGAAGTTGACTTCAGAGCTGACGATGTGGGCTCTTCGTCCCATCTAAACTTGCTTAAGAGTTTCCCTTTCACTAGCTCGCTGGTGATCTCAACGTTCGAATTTTCCAACGCCATTACTAAGGGGTCAAATTTAGGACCTAGACCACCAAGCATTATGGCAGCTATTCTAGCATCTTCTATTACTTTTCCTATGTCTGCCAAATCTTGCGCAGTGCACATGATAATATTAATATATTTTTCAATATCACTGTCAAATTCGTCTAGCGTGTATCGATACAATTTCTTTTCTAGAGATAATCTTCGTCCCATACCTTTGTCCTCAAAAGCGGCGGCGAGCGCATCCCACGCTTGTTTTGCTGTTTCTGCACGTCTTACATGGGTGATTGCACTTCCGTCCAATGTAAGACAAATCTTGGATAACGCTTTTGTATCAATAATAGCTTTTACTGCAGCACTTGTGTCGTCTTGTAGTGGGTACCCAATGATCGCCTGCCATAGGTCTTCATGTAACAAGTACATACGCATTTTAAATTTCCATATACTGTAGCCATCTCTATTTCGTAGAGGCGTTATGGAATTAAAACCCAATGAAGAACTTGCGCTAAAGTTTCGCGATGTCCTGGTGAACCCTTCGGGTGGATTGTCCTGCATACTGTTTATATTATGCACCCAAAATAAATACCCGATATAAAGACTTTACAAACTTAAAAAATATGTATAGGAAATAGTAAATTAAGCAAATTCAGCTATTCTCGTGCTGATAACGAATGTTGTAAAAAAATATACGTCTTACAGTTTTAATTGTTTATTTTGAAGTAAGTTTGACATGCCTAATTGTTAGAATTTGAGATACAGATTAGAACACGAAATATAAAAAACTAAATCAAAGGAGTAAGTATTACAACAAAAACTTCTTGTGTAAATTATATAGAGTATCATATAAAACACGCTTTTGCTGAGTTTTACCATCTTCGGCTTTAAAATAGTCTTTTTTCCGGGCCACATTCTTGAGCCTTCATGTTTCTCTAAAAAAAAATTACGTCGTCTTTTATCTTCAGCATATTATTTTTCGAGTTTTCAGTCTTTTGAAAGTTTCATGTTTATAAAAATATTTTGATACACCTAGAAACTTATATTTCTGCAATGATTTCAATTTCAACATTTAGTAATACTTTTTTTTTTTTACGTTTCTTTCCAAGACCTTTGTAGCTAGTCTGTAGATCTCTTGTTAACGCTTCTGCGAAAACTAATTTCTTCTTTAAACTCTCAGGAACGTTTACTTTCTTTAGGAGTGCGTTCACTTTAGTTGCTGGCGATACTGTGTCAGTTTTCTTTGTGTTCAGTCTTAAATAAATGAAATGCTGCAGCCATTGATTGACCATGTAACCATTTATGTAACCAGATTCCGAAACTGTTACAATACTTACAACTGGAGTGCCCTCTTTTAACTGTTCATTCATTCGCATACGCTTGAATATTGGCGGAATCAATTGACGAGATGCACTAGAACAAGCAACGATGGTGGTATTTAGTCCTCTTTCCCCACTAGTTAAAGCTCCATTGCTTTTTTTCTTCGTCGCCTACAATGTTTTGAGGTTTTTTCTGTACTTTTTAAAAGCCACTTACGTTAGCATTAAATATTTTATTAGCAGTCTTTCTATTTCAGTCGTCAATGCTTTCGTAATTAACAAAAAATATTCAAAGAACAGTGGCTGATCTCCATACTAGGAATTGTTTTATGTTAAATGGAAGCGTCCCGTTGTAAAAAATATGTCTAAAGGTTCATTATTAGTACCAGAATTATTACGAACCTATTTCGTAATGATTTGACATGCTTTTTATCTTCATAAATAACACCGGCTTTAAAGAAAAGAAGTGAAACTATCGTAGAAATATAATTCAAATTGTTTTGTTTTTATCAAATCTGAGGACTCTACTCAGACAAAATTCTGCCCCTATTATTTTCTCTATTAAATTCTTTGGGTCTATTTCAGAAGTTAGTTTCAGGTTGTCGAAGACTTATTTTATCTTTATGCCTTTTCAAAAACCATAATACCATGCTTTACCTGCCATTTTTTTTGTTGCGGTTGATTTTGTGCGGTATATTGTTTTTCTCAACTATTTCAAAATCTAGTCTTCTAACATATATTATTCCAACATCAAAATTTTATTAACTAAAATATCTTAGAACTAATAGCTAAATACAGTCGACCTTCCCTTTTTAACCGAATTCAAAAAAAGGAGGTTCTCAGTTTGACCTGTAAGTATGTATGTATGTATGTTTGTCCGCGATTTTCTCACGTTTGGCTGAACCAATTTGGATGCGGTTTTCAGAAAAAGATTTGTCATGTTTAAGAGAATAGGTATTGACTTTAAAAAATAAAGTTCTCAATTTATCTGTTTATTTTGTATCAGAGATGAGCCGAATGTTCGGCCGAACATTGATTTGCCGAATAATTACCGAATACTAGCAGTTTCCCGCAGATTTACCTGCACAACTTCTGATTAAAAGTAGCCAACTTACAAAGAGGAGTTTAACCTGTATGTTAATTATGTTTGTTATCGATTATCTTGCGTTTGGCTGAACCGATCTGAATGCGATTTTTAAAAGGATATTTGTCCCATTTAGGAGAACCTTTTACCTTTTACTTACTTTCAGTTTAGGGCTAGCTTTTAGTTTTTTCATGGTAAGTTAGTTTCCATATTTGTAGATAAACGTGATAGATTTTTTAGTGATAAGTTTTGGATAAGATTGTTTTAAGCGAATCTCTTTTCGTTTGTCAGTTTCTGCAGCATGAGCATGCTGGCGATACCTAGACAAGACCATCTCGTGCTGCATCAAGTCATCGTTACTTTTCGTTGGTATTTAATTCCTCTTCTTTCTTAAAGCGTCCTTCTCCATAGTTTTCTACTTAGGCCTACAGGTAAAACGTATATAACAATAGTAGGTAGGTCAAAGTCATAATTTTATAGTACCAAAACATCATATTACCAGAAGAAGTAGGTAGTTACTGATACCAGAATTAGCCCAAAACTTATCACTAAAAAGCTATCACTAATATCTATAACTGTAGAACCTAACGAACTATGAAAAAACTAATAACTAGCCCAAAACAAAAACCTAACACTAAAAAGTATGACATAAAAAATAAATAAAAAAGTCATAATACCAAAAACAAAATGAAAGCAAACTAATTATTTCTTTTTTAGAAAAAGTGGTTGTGAGTTTTCAAAAAACCGACCCACTAAAAATGTTTAAATAATTTTTATAAACCCCATCTTATTCTTGTTTCTATTCCATCCCCGTATAGTAAATTTCTGCCAAAAATTAATTAATATTAATGAATGTAATAGGAACATTAACAGCCGGTTGTTCCAAGTTTATACTTTTACGAATTCGTAAAAAAAAAAGTAAAACGTAAAAGTATCCCGTAAAAAGTGTTGCACCACATTTTTTTTATACTTTTTACAGTTACTTTTTACGTATACTTTATACGGAGCTCAGACCCACCTCATAACGTAAAAGTATATTTTTTGATTGGAAAATAGCCTACAGTACGTGTGCTAAATTTGGTTTAATTACTTAAAAAAATACTTTTATTGCACTCTGTTAAATAATAGGCCTTTGAGTCGTATTTAAACCTTATATTTTTCGGTATTACAAGTGTAAATGATTTTAATTATAGAAATTGATTTAGTGCGTATTCGTGTGCGTAAAGCTTAAAAGTTCGTTGCGTATAAAAAGAGAAACACCTTATTTCATTTGTATCATTGCATTCTATAGGTAGTGGTCAAATTTTAGAAAAAGATCTACGTATGATGCTGCCTGTAGCCATTCGTATAGAAGGGGTACACCTATTATACACTCGCGTGCAACCGAATCGACTCACCCATACAAAATAGACAAAAAGTGTGTTTTGGTTTCAAAAATGAGAAAAAAGTTTACAAAATGTATATTTATATAAAAGCCTATTCTTTTAACTTTAAAATGACACATTAACCATTTTAATCCAATTACCACTTTTAAAAATATCGTGGTATGAACGTAAGTCCGTACAATTTACTCCTTGCAGTACTAACGTGTTGCGCGATGCAACCCCCTATATAAACCCCCGTATGCAACGCACCCTTATCAGTCGCTTATCAGAAGTTGACCTGAACACATCACCGCAAGATACGATAAACAATTTGCCGCCACTATGGATACAAGACCAGAAGAAGTCGCCCAAGTTGTCCTTTTGATACAACAGGGCCTTAGTCAGCGAGAAGTCGCTCGTCGACTGAATCTGAGCCAATCTGCAGTATCCAGGGTATACAGAAGGTTCCAGGAGACACGTTCTTACTCTAGGAGGCCAGATAACAGTCGGCGGCGGCGTACTTCTGAGAGAGACGATCGTTTTATCGTCTCAACAAGTCTTAGAAATCGCCATCTCACCGGTGTTGCTGTGCAGCAGCGGCTGCGAGAGGTCCGTGGAGTCGCTGTCAGCCAATGGACAGTAAGAAGACGGCTGAAAGATGCCAACTTGACTCCAAAACGGCCTGCCAGAGGCCCTAAATTGACCACGGCTCACCGACAAGCTCGCCTTGCATTTGCTCGCGAACACATCGGTTGGACGGCTGAACAATGGCGATCGGTCCTGTTCACTGACGAGTGCAGAGTGTGTCTGCATGGCAGCGACAGGAGAGCTCGAGTGTACCGGCGTCCAGGCGAACGATTTTCACAATGTTGTTTCGCCGAAACAGTGGCATATGGCGGAGGTTCGTGTATGATGTGGGCGGGCATTTCAGTGGAAGGAAAAACAGCTCTTGTTTTCATCCCTGGTGGAGGCCGAGGAGGCGGTCTGACTGCAGACCGATATGTGGAAAACGTTCTCCTTGATCACGTCCTTCCTTATGAAGGCTTCATAGGAGATGGCTTCCTTCTAATGCATGATAATGCCCGATGCCATACAGCACGAATCACTCGTCAGTTCCTGGATGAAGTTGATATTGAGACCATGGACTGGCCACCACTCAGCCCTGATCTTAATCCTATTGAACACATATGGGATGAGCTGAAACGCAGGGTCCGAGCCAGAAATCCAGCGCCTGCAAACATCGTAGAGCTAAAGACAGCACTCGAAGAGGAATGGGAAGCTCTCCCTCAAGATCTGGTAGTAAGGGTTATCAGGTCGATGAGGAACCGTCTTAGAGCTGTTATTAAGGTCAGGGGGGGCAACACTAATTATTGATTTAATAAATTACTTTATTTTTCATAACATTTTGTTTTCATTTAATTTTGATTATTATTTGTTTTTTTTTTTCACTTATTCAATTTTTGTTGCTTTGTCATTAGCATTCGATTAAATTGGAAAATATTGTGCAGATTTTTTAAATTATGGTATCACTTTAAAGCTTATGAAATAGGCTTTCAAAAAATATACATATACCTATTATTTTTTTATTATTTAAAAACATATTACACCATTTATCAGTTTTGTAGAGGTGAGTCGATTCGGTTGCACGCGAGTGTAGTAGAACTTTTTAAGTAATAATTTTTTATTGCATAACAACTAATAGCATAAACCTCTTTTCGCAGAATATCGTTGGGCATTAACTCATTTAGCATACATTGAAACCCATAATTCTGTAAGTCAGAATTATCTGTACGCATAATTTTGGTATCCATAATAATCACAATGTATAATCATCACATCGCAGAAAGTTCAAAACCAGATTCATCTTATGGCATATATTTCTTATCCATAACAATTTAAAAGTAGAACCATCATTTCGCATAATGCTTACAGCAAGAATCATCTTTTATACTTTTAGCCGGCTAAAACTAGGTGCAGCCGGCCACATGTGGTTAAACCTAGGTGTATTCATTTCGGGGTTGTGGTGGCCGATCACCTCGCTGCGCTCGGATGATCGTCGCCTCGCTACGCTCGGCTTTTTATATACACTCTTGAGTCGATGGTAACTATGGCAAAGCCAGGTTAAGGGGTCGTGGTTAAGGGGGTTGTGATTAGGCTACACCTAGGTTTAGCCACCGGTGTGCGGCTGCACCTAGTTCTCACTACTCACCTAGGGTCACAAAACTAACCTAACCTAACCTACGCATTTTTAAAGAAGAAAGTAACCCAATCTATATTATTCTAATTGAAATTCTATGATCTTCATAGTATGCCTAGTCAAAGTATGCCAAATAATCTGTACTCTAAATGAACGTTATGCTAAATGATATTATACAAAATTTTAACTATGCCAAAGGTAAATATGCCAATAAAAATTCTACTATCTTAAATGTATGCCATTCTAAATTCGGTCATAAGCACATTATGCCTAAAAATATTTATGTCAAATATTTTTTATGCCTAATTAATGATCGACTAAAGAAGTTTCTGCGAAGTCAGTTATCCCAAATAGGTTTCGGAGTATCAAGTTTCTACCAAATAGACCGCACCCGTATAGAAGCTACTTTCGACACTCCGTCTTTCCCTGGGTAGATCGCGATGATTCGTCCCATGCACCACTTGAGGGGGGGCGAGTTGGGGATTGGTTTTGAATTACACATCTGGAATTTAGGTTTGGGGTGGAGGGGGGATGGGGGGTCTCCCCAGCACGATGCGGAGTTGCGGAGATGGCTAGTTTTTTTTTAATGAATTTTGAAGTTTGCTATTTATAACCTCAAAAATAGGGTTATCAATCACTGATTAGGGGTGATTTTGGTAAAACTACAGTATATGGACCGTCGAATTTAGGGGGGGTGAGGGTGAAAGGGGGGAGGGGAGGTGGTTGGTGACCTCCCCCTCTCAGGGCGAGGTGCGGATCCTTGTAGTAAGTGAGAAAATCGAAGATAAAATTTTGGGGTTAGACTCGGTTTTGTGCGTTTATTAAAAAAAACTAACCTCGGAGGTTAATGCAAGATGCTCCGCTTTGCTTCGCTCCTTGCATTAACCTCCTAACCTAACCGGTCCATGTCGGACTGTGACACAAATTGTAAAAGTTACAATTATTAAGTTAATACTGGACTCTTATCGTTAATAAGGGCGAACAACATACGTTTTGTTTTGTACGTTAATAATTGAACATTTCACTAGTACGCATATTAATAAAACAACAATAATTTTTTTATTATTTATTATATTTTATGAACTTGTTTTATTACATTTAACAATTCCATAAATTGGTCTTTTATATATTTTAGCAAGTAGCGCCTCCACTTGTATTCAACTATAATGTCAGCAAAATTTTCTGGGTGGTTATAATTATCTTTATAGAAAAACCTTTTAACCACCCGCCACTGAGACTCAATCCTTTGGGTGTGCATTCCATATTCTGCCACAAATGGATTGTCTGGATATACATTTCGTTTTACCAAGCAATCATATAAATTGAAAAAAAGAAAGAAAGAAAGAAAAACATTTATTTAACATAGCAGCAAAGACACAAATAATAAAAATAAAAAGAAAATACAAAAAAATTAATTAAAAAAAAAAAGTAGGTACAAATATTTAATTAAAATATTTAACAAAAATTGAATTTTTGTATGTAAAATATCGTTTCAGTATAGGAAATTGTAAACACGTATAATTAAAAAACTATGCATCTCTGCAAAACAAGAGGGGTATTAATCGAAAGGGGAAACCCACCCCTACATAAATAAACCCATTTCAATCCAATTTTCCAGATGTGTAATTCAAAACCCCACCCGCGAGTTCTCCTCCTTGACAAGAACAAGCGTATTTTCTTTCAAGGTGTCTCCAAAGTTATTCCACTTCACCCGGATTTGTAGCTCCGATACATATTCCTTTGACCACCGAGTCCAAAAGTGCTGCCTGGCCTGCTCTATTCGCTGGTAGCGCGACAGTCGGTGTGGCAAAGCTTCATATAATCCCATTTATTTTTTAATTGGTGCGATTTTCTGGTAAAGGAGCATGCGGGATCGCTATTAAATTCATTGGTAATGGCGCGCCAGGCATCTTCCCTCTGCTTAGGTGTAACTTTACCTGAAAAATGATTTAACACTTATATGAGTTAAATTTTTTTAAAACAAAAGGTATCATATCTGTTTGTTTATTTAATAAAATATGTTTATATTTTTTATCAGATTATTGAGTAAATTCAACTCATCTTCATTGAATTTAGCACTTCGTTGTTTGAAACAAAGAAACACAATAAGCTCGGTATATTTTCTTTGAAAACGTGAGAAATTAAATAGGTACATAGGTGCTGAAGATGTTGTACTTACTTTTCCAGCGCAACATTATCTTCAGATATTATTCCATTATACTATTTTAATGCAAAAAAACAAACAACTTTAAAAACTATAAACAATTTATTTAGTTTGTTTTTGACAATCATATCACAATATTGAATGCATTGTCTGTCATGCAGTCAGCCAATCACGATAGTTTATTTTGAAAGGTATGACAGGTCTTGCCACGTAAAAAAATGGTAATAAAAAGCTACCTAGCTGAAATGGAAGAATAAACGTCTTTGACGCCTGGCTACTTTCTATACTGTTACTTTTACAGGAATTTTGTTGGAGCAACAGAAATTTACGAATTCGTAATAGCAAAAGTAATAGTATACGTAAAATGTAAAACGGAATTGGTAAAAAAGCAGATGATTTGGAACAACCGGCCATAACAATTTATCTGGGTAGGTATTTACATAGTTTTTGAAGTCTTACCTTTCTTACCTTTAACGGAGTTACACTCTAAGAACAAATAGTAAGTCTTTATGTTTTTGAGCTAATATCATCATCTTAATATGTCATCATAATATATGACATTGCTATTAGGTAATTATCTGTAACAAAACAAATGTCCATTTATTACGTTATGAATATAATTTTTAAACAAAATACCTACAAAACGACTTGTCGAGACAGAACATGTGAAGTTGTATCCTTTTTGTTAAAAGCATAAAGTCCATTATTTAGGAAGTAAACCAGCAGTAGAAGTAGTAGAGGCTACTTGCAGCCTCTACTACTTCTACTGCTGGTTTACTTTTAAGTTCCAAGTTTAAAAATAAAATCTCTAAAACAACAAATATTACTTATAATTCACTAATCGAGTCAATTAATGATATTAATTCGGTGGAATTTTACATTCATTATTTTCATACATAAACGTGTGCAAACACAATCAACAGAATTTAAGATTATCAAAATATTGTTTTAATAATCTTCTTCTTGTCGTGTAGACAAACAAACCTACGCAATGTCAGCCCAAAACTCCGCCACAAGAGTGGCGTAATAAACAATTAGCAAAGATACCTCAGGTATTTAGAATAATCCAACGATCGAGAATTATCAACTGTTAATATCATTACTTACGCGATAAAAATAATTTTGACTACGGTAAATTATTAAAACGAAACTGAATTAAAACAATTATGGGTTAGAAAGTTCATAAGTAGTTATAAAAATGGTTTTAAATTCTGAAAACAAGAAAAAATAACCTCATAGTAACTGACCTGAACACCAAGTATCACACACTCATAATACCAAATACTGGCTATCACTTTATTATCACCAATTTCTAATAATTCTCGATTTTATCAACTCCACGATCTGTTACTTCAAGGAAAGCAAACAAGAACTGACAAGCAAAATGCTTCGATAGCCTTTGGACCCTGGACCCAGCTATAGACAAGAACAAATAATACTAATGTTTTTAAGTTTTTGCATTTAAAATGCTCAATTATTCTTAAATAAATGAAAAATGTAATAAATAAAAATTACCCGACCGACTCGAACCTGGGACCTCTCGTTTGCCGGACGAGTGCTCTTCCACTGAGCCCCGGTAGTTTATTATTCGTCTCATTCTAAATCATCGTTCATAAATACAATTAAATTATCACCAAGGTGCTGTTCAGGAGGTGTCATATTATTTTGGTACCTAGCCCAGCTAAGGTACTAAACTAAAGTCATTTTATGAGCACAGCAACTTACTGTTCTTTTGCCCAAAATGCAATTTATTTATTTATTTTATTTTTATTTATTTTTTTATACACAATAATAACTACATATTACACCACTAGAATAATACAATAAATAATAATTTGATGTAGCTATACCTAATACACACAACCTCCAGACGACCCATACTGAAAAACTTAATAAATACATTGACCTGGGTATAGAAATTAAAAGGCAATGGCGTGCTCATTCCGTAACAACAATTCCGATCATACTCTCATCTACAGGCGTAATTCCCAAAACACTACATCAGTCACTTAAACTATTAGAAATGCATCCACTATCTTTCATACAGCTGCAAAAAGCAATAATAATGAACACTTGCCGACTTGTGCGAAAATTTCTCTCAATATAATTCAGTTATAAGCATCATGTCTTAGCCAAAAGCTCGCATAGATGTTTCATCTTCAACCCTTAGTCTTTTTGACTAAGGTGAATGTAACGCATAAACACATAATAATAATAATACCTTTTTGCCGTAAAAGGGGAGAGACTTATCGTCTTTTTTGAATAATAATATTAATTACAATAATATTGCTTAGTATCGTTTCGTCTAGATAATGCTTTGTCAGGCGATTTGCGGTTATGCCACAATTGATGCAAAGCAAGTTCATTTTAACCAAATACAGTGGTCCAAATTACGAGCCACACATAAAGCGGGTACCAAAGTCTAAAGTAAGTGCCGAGATCAATCGAGGATGCAGGAACGAAAATACAGTAACGAGAGGCGGGGCTGTACTAAGAAGAAAATAACAATAAAGAACTAAAACAACACTGGAAAACCACAACGAATTCCCGTACAAAAAGTTCGGTAAACGAATATAATGAAATACAAATAACTTAGTGATGAACCCAATAATCTTTAAGTACATAGTGATTAAAATGTGAAATACACGATGATCGATTATTTTACAGTTAAAATCCAAGTTTTTTAGTCCGTTTTACTTTTATCGATTAAATATTTATTTCGATCATTAATTAGCTATTTACTGCTTTTATTTTCAATAAAGTACATACATATTTAATAATAATAATAATAAATCCTTTCTTGTTCACCAACATAAAGTAAAAAATCAATTATAATCAATCAATATATATAAAACTGTTCCGTTACTGACTGAGTGACTGAGGTACTGAGGTACTGAGTGACTGAGTGACTGACAGACAACGTACAGCCGTAACTACTGGGCGTAGAGAGCTGAAATTTGGAACATACATTCTTTAGGGGATGTAGGGGTGCACTAAGGAAGGAATTCCCGAAATTCCCACGGGAACGGGAAATATAGGACTTTTTAGTTTGTATGAAAAATCTTATTCCTTGAGTGCACCGATGTGAAACTTGGTGTAAAGGTTTTTCAATGTGTGTCTGGTTGTGTTATGAAAGGAATTCCCGAAATTCCCACGGGAATGGGAAATATATGATGTTTTAGTTTTTATGAAAAAAAAGTGTTCCTTGAGTGCGCGGATGTGATACTTGGTATAGAGGTTCCTCAATAAGTGTCTGTTTGTATTATGTAAGGAATTCCCGAAATTCCCACGGGAAGGGGTTGGACTTTTTAGTTTGTATGAAAAATCTTATACCTTGAGTGCATGGTTGTGATACTTGGCCTGGAGGTTCTTCAAAGAGTGACTGGTTGTGCTATGAAAAGAATTCCCGAAATTCCCACGGGAACAGGAAATATACGATTTATAGTTTGAATGAAAAAATTAATTCCATGAGTGCACAGATGTGATACCTACTTAGTACTACTGGTAACTGTTAGTGTTGTGAAAGAAATTCCCGCCATTCCCACGGGAACACGAAATATTGGACTTTTTAGTTTCTATGAACAATTATTTCTTCAGTGCATGAATGTAATACTTGATATAAAGGTTCTTCAATGACATGTTGTGTTAAATATAAACAATGTTTATGCGCGTACGAAGTTGCGGGCAAAAGCTAGTAATATATAAAACTGTTCCGTTACTGACTGAGTTACTGAGTGACTGACAGACAACGTACAGCCGTAACTATTGGGCGTAGAGAGCTGAAATTTGGAACATACATTCTTTAGGGGATGTAGGGGTGCACTAAGGAAGGAATTCCGGAAATTCTTACGGGAACGGGAATAATTGGACTTTTTAGTTTGTGGGAAAAATCTTTTTCCTTGAGTGCATGGTTGTGATACTTAGCATGAAGGTTCTTCAAAGAGTGACTGGTTGTGCTATGAAAGGAATTCCAGAAATTCCGACGGGAACGGGAAATATACGATTTATAGTTTGTATGAAAAAATTAATACCATGAGTGCACAGATGTGATACTTAGTATAAAGGTTTCCCAATGAGTGACTGTATGTGTTGTGAAAGAAGTTCCCGCCATTCCCACGGGAACACGAAATATTGGACTTTTTAGTTTGTATGAAAAATTATTTCTTCAGTGTATGGATGTAATACTTGATATAAAGGTTCTTCAATGACTGGTTGTGTTAAATATAAACAATGTTTATGCGCGTACGAAGTTGCGGGCAAAAGCTAGTCAAAAATATACATTTTAATGTAATAGTAGCACAATATTAGGCAGCCTTATCGCTGTAGAGCGATTTCTTCCAGGCTACCGAGTCTTGACAGGATAAGGTAGTGGAAATGAGGATGGGTGTTGGAATACAGGCTATTAAATTGACTACCTAGAACCTTACAGTTTGTTTTGAATGCCTTCGGATGCCAGCACCTTCTTAGTGCTTGATCTGATTCAAAAAACTCTAATTCAAGTGTTGACTAGAGGTTTTAGTAACATGGGCGCATTGTAGATAAATAAATACAATAAAACATACGTGTTACTAGTTATAATTTATTATGATTATTACATAATTGTTTTAATCTTGCATTTATATTATGCAGGTTCGATCGATTTAACTATTTTAGAGCGCAATTAGGCATTGTTTATATTTTTATTATTGACAAATACGGTCGATGACATATGCTGCCTTAAATACACTTCTATGATATTTGCGTTCACTGCAAATAAATAATCACACGCGATTACAAGATCACGCTGTATTTATAAACAGAAGAAAAAGTTAACCAATATCTGTCCCCTACACACTCATAAGAGAGAGAGAGAGAGACGTGCAGACTTTTCATGTTGCGCATACAGTACGACGTCACGCCACGCTCTTATTCACAGACAACACACAAGAGCAATGTGTAAATGTGTTGAAGGCGCCAGCTTTAGTCAATTTAGGTATATGCATGAAATAAATTATCGTTCAATGGCAATAATTTTTTTTTATAAATTACCTGATGATATAAAGAGCCTTCCATTGAGTCATTTTGAAAGTAAAATAAAATCATGGTTAGCACAAAATTGTTTTAATAGTGTTCAGGAATATATGATCTTTCAGTTGACATTTTCATTGGCATTTTTTTATTTGCACATGACGTTTTTTAATTCACATTTTATTTTTAAATTATCATTGTAGTTGTAACTTAAATAATAAACATAATATGACCTATTTATAAATTGTAATTCTTAATTTAAATGAAAAATTAACAAATTTACTTATAAAATATGTTTGCATGCTCAGACGGAGTGAATGTGCGTGCTTTAGAATAATACTGTACCTATATTAAGAACTTGTTATACCACATTCTGGCAAATAAATATATTCTTATTCATGAAAAAATGTTTAAAATTTAAAGGAGAGTGTTTTGAAAAGCAACTATCATATTTTTTTATTATAACATGTTGTTATTTTAAGTTACGCAAAACTTTAAGTGTGACCCGCGTATAATATGACTTTTCATGTCTGATAAAAGCTGTACCTTTGTAAAGTGCCAAACACCTGGTCACCTCTGATTTTTGCGAGACGTTTCCTATCTTTTTTGCTAAGTTTATATATTATATTATTTGTTACAAGTATGTACAGAAGGCAGCAGATCAAGCTTTACAAAACTGTCAAATTTCCCGAACCAATTTTCAACATAATGTCCAGGTCATAAAGATCACAATTTTTTGATAGGTTTGGGACGCTTGATCTGCTGTTTTCTGTACGTACATAAATTGTGAAATAAGTAAATAATGTTAATAAAAACTTATAGCGCGGTCGGTGAGACAACGCGTCCCTGACATTTGTAAAAATCATAGCTTTTCTTTCCCTTCTAATCAGAAATTAATTTCATACACTAGAATAAGGAGCTGTCAGAAATGCATTCTGTCACCGGTCACGTTTTGAACTATTGATTTGATTAATACGTAGGTACTAATCTTTTTTTACAGAATCGCAGTGGGGATAGCGCGCAACCGCCTCCTTTGCAAGTTTTAGTATCGCACGAAGCGGCATCGGCCATAAGGCTTCTAGAGCAAAGTTCTCGAGAGCCACCGTTCGTAGGCCCGCTCGGAAAACACAACCGAATGCGAGTGGCTAAAGCCCTCTTGTCCTATACCAAAGATATTGAGGTAATTCTAAAGTAGGTTATTTGTGCTAATAACAATACCTAGCCAGTTGTGTAGCTTTCAAACAATGTAAGGACTTGTTAAGTTTCAAGCATCTTTTTTATCGTCCTTTGAATTTTCACAACCAAAACTTTCGTTCCTGAGATAATTGCTTACTAACATAAAATAATTATGTATAGAGCAAGTTTTTTTTATATAAAATCATATGTGGTGTAAAAATGCATGTCCTACGTGGTACTGAATTACAACAAATCACAAATTATCCTGAATTGATTCTTTTTCTTAGGAATTTGACACACATACTTTGTATGTTTCAGAATATAGACGATCGTGTAGAAATTCTGGAATTCCTCACCGGGCAGATCCAATCAGGGGCGTTGCCTCATGAAGTCGATTTCTTCCGCGGGCTGCAACAATTGGCGTCTAGTACCCCGGGGGAGCGCGCCGACTTCGCTTACCTAGCTTTACTAGTTCGACCCAAGGCCACACAAGAACAGGTTACTATTTCGCCCCCTAACTCACCAACTGTGCGTCTTCAAAGCTAAATCTATCTGTCTAGTTCTCACATGCATCATATTTATGAATACAGTTTTGTTTTTTTTTTTAATTTTTTGAACTTACGTGTTTTTTATTGTAAGTTCTTGAAGTTCATAGTTGTCTTAGTGTATTTTTGATCTGATTTAAGTAATCTTTATTTTAGTTAGGTGATCATTTTATTTGTTTATCCTACTTATGTAAGCCTTAGTTTGATGCTATAAGCTTTACCTATACTTCAAACTTATTTTATTAAAACGTAGTATAAAATTATATGCAACTGTATATTTCGAGCACAGCTCAGTAACTAGGTTTAAAATAAACTGTCTATAGCCTCCAGTAAAACTGAGGTAAGTGTTAACTGATACCTTTTTGGTAAATCGTTGATATATTATAATGTATAATAGTTTTGGCAATACTTTTGAAAATAAGAGCTTGAGGTTCCTGTAGATAATATCTGTCATTTGATATCTCGTCGACGTCAATGCAGGAATTCTTATATTAATAAACTAAATAAGTTTTACAATTTAATCAGGTCACTTATTAATATCGTATAGAATCGAACAGTCCCTGGGAATTATGTTGGGGTTTCGAACTTGTAAATCTTTAAATTTCCTCTCAGTAATCGACAAAGGAGTAGAATGTAATTCAGGAAATTCAGCCTGAGCGAAGCTTGTATTTTTTGGTCTGTGCGGTAATAGTTGGTACTCGTCATCAAATTGCAGTTTGTAAATCCCTTCACTTTTATATTTCATAGCTTTATGTTGAACCACCACGGGATCTCCAACACTTTGACCTGGACCAATGGATGAATCCTTTCACAAAGAAATTGTTTCATAAAGAATTGTATTCATAATCATGAAAGTAATCAAAAGTAAGAACAAAAACATTTTATTGCTTCCTGAGAAACTTGGCAAACAGATGTCACGATTTCTTCAGACATTTTAAATGATGCTGTGAACCGAGTCGCACTCCATTTGACTGTGACTTGTGTATTATTACAATTTAATCAATCTAATTTATTTCAACATTACACATACACAACATCAACCCTGTATACCTTATGTGGCAGGCAGAATACCAGAGGTTATAAGATCATCTGATGTCACACTTGACTTTGGAGGTTTTATAATGATGGCGAAAGACTATTGCAGTGACAGGGGGTCAGGCTGTCTCCCACAAAAACGCCAATAAAACTCAGTACTTAATACTCATTATCGTCAGCTCAGCAGCCTGTAGACATCCACTGCTAATATTTTCGTCTAATAAAACTGAACACTTATCTACGGTACGTTTAGTTATCACATATTTGTAATTCCATGTCAGTAGGTATTGATTGAAAATAAATCATTATATTTTTCGGTAAGAGTCAATCGTGCATTGGACGTTATAACATAACGGTTCTGAGCTGTACAACCTTCCGAGAATATTATGATAGCATGATTATCACTTTTTTTCCAGAAATTTGGCTTCTAAGTAATGAACCATAAAAGAAGCAAAAGTTGATGCTGAACCGTTGTAAGTTGCGTCATTTGTAGGAAGATTATAAATCGTAGAATTATGGTTACATAGCTTTGTCCGATAATACAATGCATTGGCTTTCTCCATTGGAGACAATTTAACAGCTTGGACATCCATTGTTAAGACATGGCATTCACCCTTCAAAGCCCTGATTTTATCTCTACCTTTTTTGCCTCTTGCCTTCATTTTTTCAGCTTTCTGAGCCTCGTACTCATTATCTGTTAAATGTTTGTTAGTGTAGTCTAAACATACGTCAGATTGGTCTTTCCGTGACTCAAACAACGAAATATTCATTTCTGAAAGCACTTCTTTCATTTTGTTGATTGTTAGTGCTTCTATGCTAGACTAACAACAGTAAAAGTTTGACCCAAGTATAATTTGTAAGTAGTTTTTCGACTACTAACTAGAAATTTATGGTCAGTTTTAGTTTTTAGTATATTCAGAACTAGAAACAATTTTGGCCAACACATTAATCTGAGTACATGATGAGGTTAGGACATTTAATAATATGTTTTAGAAAATATAATAGGCAGAATGCTATTTCTTGGGGCCCACGTAAAGTACATTCATCCCATGTTAACATAAATACATCACCTTTTTCATATTAGTATCCCAATCCCAAGGCAGTACGCCCAGAGTCGTCGTTTATAATAACATATGCCTGTGCTAATAACCTCTGGTCAGTTGACTGTTAATACCGCTTTTTGCCGTATCTGTTGAAACCGGGAGCCGGTATAATCAACAGACAGTACCATTTTGGAGGTAGAATTTTACTCTTTTTGGACTTTCTCCGATTCTACTGGGAATGTCACTTGAGATTGAAAACCTTATTGTGAATTAAATATTATTTATTTGCTTACAAGCATTTCTATAGAAATACTAGATTATAGGCAAAAAAGAACTTTCAACATAGGGTAATCTAAGATTTGAAAATTTTGATGTTTACTATGGAACTCAGACGATGGTCGAGTTTTGACTGTCAATAATATTTGTTATTTCACCTAAGCTGCGCGAGTTTTAAATGTCACTGGCTAGCCTGTTTCTTCTTGTGAGCATTTGTAATGTGTTAGAAAGGATAGACTATATAAAAAGACTTTCTTTCGAAAAAGAACGAGGACACACATACCTATACCGGCTCCCGGTGTGTCCACAGCTCAGAAGAACGAATCCTATTGAACTGCCCTAAGCATGTACTTTTCCTGCATACCTAAATAAACAAATCGGTAGACAAACATGGCGGATTAGGGATGTTCACTAGTTAGCCTAGTCGATAACATTATATCGATGGATGAAAACTTTATCTTTTTAACCGACGATGTAGAAAAGAAGGGGTTTTTTTTTTTTTAATGAATTATGGATGGGACGTTTGTCTTCCATGCCACCTGATGTTAAGTGCACATGAAGACTAAGGTGTTACACGTCCATCCACGAGAAACCTATTCACTCGACGCTTAAAAGTACTAGGACTATACTGGTCAGGGAAAATAGACGCAGGCAGTTCATTCCAAACCTTGGCGACCCGTATCAAAAAGGAACTGTCAAAGCGCTTAGTTCGACTTTTCGGAATATCTACCACATACGGATGGAAGTTCTGTCTGCGTCTAGTAGTCCGATGGTAAAAGGGTGAGGGTTCAATTTGTTCAAACAGAGCACTGGCGCACTCACCAAAATGTATCCTGTAGTACACGGTTAAACACGCAACCTTACGACGATGCTCTAAGGTCTGCAGTTTTTTGGTTGTAAGGTCGACGTCGTTAATTAATTTACGGGCTCTTCGGTCAACGGAGTCTAGCGCTTCGAGCTGGTATTTCGCAGAACCATCCCAAAGGTGACTACAGTACTCCATGCACGACCTCACTTGGGCTGTGTATAAGTTGAGCAGCCGTTCAGAGCTGAAGTACCGCCGGACCTTCGAGATGATACCCAATTTTTTGGAAGCCGTTTTTGCCATAGACTCAATTTGTTGACCGAAGTTTAAACCGGATGTTACAGTTACGCCTAAAAGCCCTAGATGGTCAGTGATGGGGACAGATACATTTTGGAAAGTGGGCGTAAATGTGAAGGTGCTCTTTTTTGCGGAGAATAGACACGCCTGAGTTTTGGACGCGTTGAATTTGACCAGGTTAGATTCGCCCCAATCGGACACATTCCGCAAGGTCGAATCAACGCGCTCAATCATAGACTCTCTCAAAACCTGGATTTCTTGGGCGCTCGTTCGCGCATTGGATATATATCTCTCAACAACAGTGCTGTCATCAGCATATCCAATAATGCCTGGTGTTAAGAGGTCATTAATGTGCAGCAAGAATAAAGTTGCAGAGAGAACAGATCCCTGAGGTACCCCGGCATTAATTGCCATTAGGTCAGAGGAGTAGCCGTCTAAGACTACTCGAATCGACCGTTCCCTCAGAAAATCAGATATCCAGTCGCAGAGCCCGGTTGGTATGCCATATGCTGGAAGCTTGCTTAAGAGACCATCGTGCCAGACCCTGTCAAAGGCCTTGGAGATGTCTAAGGATACAGCTATTGCTTCACCATGACCCTCCAAGGCCTCACTCCATAAGTGAGTGGCATACAAGAGAAGATCGCCGGTCGAGCGTCCGTTGCGGAAACCATATTGGCTATCGCTTAGGAGCTCGTTGGTCTCGAGGTATGCCAGGAGTCGATTATTCAATACACGTTCCATGACTTTGCAAAGTATGGAGGTGATTGAAATTGGTCGATAGTTGACAGGATCGGCACGGCTTCCCTTCTTCGGTATTGGCTGTACGTTAGCAAGCTTCCAGGACTTGGGGACCTTACCCGATTCCAATGAAAGTCGATAGAGGCGCGTCAAAACGGGAGACAACTCAGCTGCGCAGCGTTTTAGGACCACTGCAGGAATACCGTCTGGACCACTAGCTTTGTTCTCATCTAGGTGCAGCAAGCATTTAAGAACCTCCTTTTGGCGAATGTGAACGGTACCCATTGTAGGTCCGAACTGAGGTAATTGAGGTGAAAGAAAGAAAGAAAGAAAGAAAGAAAGAAAAGAAATTTATTCGGTGCCAAAACATACATACAAATAAAAAACCATACAATTGTAATATAACAAAGCACCGAAAAGGCATTTACTCAGCATAAGTGATGGAGTGCGGACACACCAACACGCTGATCTTCCGTAAACGCCTAACACAAGTAAAGGAAAACTGCTGTTCATTACACATATTAACATATAAAGAGTTACATTAAAAAGATCTTATTTTAAAAGGCTGTTATGACATAAATTCAATATAAGTAAATAAAGCTAAGCTGGCGCAATATAAAATTTCACTCCCTACAATAATACATAACAATTCGATTTGTATATAAACGTATTTAACATTAAACATACACACTACACATATAAGATGAAATAATAGATAGATATATAGATAGATTTATTTTAAGTATTTGATTTCTGTAGGTTCATTAGATGTTTTTTATAATTTATTTTAAAAGTAACAGTACTTTGACATTGTTTTAGAGGTGGTGGGATATTATTCCAACATTTAGAGGCTAAATATCTGAAACTGCCACGAAATGCTGCAGTGTGGTGTTTGGGGCACATAATGCGAAGAGGAATTCTGGCTTGGCGATGTGAGAAAGCGAGCTTTTCAAACAAATAAGGAGGAGATCCAGTCTTAATAATTCCAAACAATAGAGTGGCAAAATGAAGTGCACGTCTAGACTTCATATTAATAAGATTTCCTTGGTTGAGAAATGGAGTCACATGAGCTCTACGAGGTATAGAAAAACAAAAACGGGCACAGGCGTTTTGTACACGCTGTATTAGTTTCTTGGTGTAGCCAAAAATACACTCACCGATCACAGCATCTACGTAATTCAGTTTGGACAATATTAAAGCTTCACAGACTTTCACCCTCACATCAACATCAAGATAATCTCGAACTCGATATAATACTTTGAGCCTGTAGAAGCAGATTCTAACTACTTCTAGAACATGCTTGTGAAATTTTAAACCACTGTCCATTAGGACACCCAGGTTCCAAGCCTCAGAAACTTGCTCAAGGCCTACATTACCAATATTGATAATGGGCTGGAATGCATTCATTTTAGATACCTGTGTATCGGTACCAAGAATGAGAAGTTTTGACTTTGCAGGGTTAAGAACGAGGCAATTTTGACCAGCCCAGTTGGCAATTCGTTCTAGGTCTTCATTTATTTGCTCGACTGCTGTTGGAGTTTCACTGGGTTTACAAGACAGGTAAAGCTGAAGATCATCCGCGTACATATGGAACTTGCAAAATCTTATAGAGTTTGTCAGATCAGCACTATACAGAATAAAAAGAAGCGGTCCTATAATCGAACCTTGCGGCACTCCCCGGTTTAACAAAGCCGGTGCAGAGACTGCACTTGTTCCAGATTCATTGAAGATCTCAACACGTTGCATTCGACAAGTGAGATAGCTGGAAAACCACTGTATCGTTTTTCGATCGAAACCATAAAATGCCAATTTTGACAACAGTAGGTCATGGTTTATAGTGTCGAATGCGCGGGAAAAATCCAAAAGACAAAGCATAGTTCCATTTCCCTTATCTTGTTCCGCCAGGACATTATCGAGAACATCTAGTAAAGCTGTAGTAGTGCTGTGGCCTTTCCGGAATCCTGATTGCCTCTCTGGTAATATATTATTAAGTTTAAGGTATACACTCATCTGCTGACACACAACAGTCTCAATGATTTTGGATAAAAATGGAAGGATGCTAATGGGCCTGAGATCATGTAATTGAAATGCGGAGCTTTTCTTTGGTAAAGGTTTGACTAGAGCTTCCTTCCAAGCGTCTGGAAAAATCCCAGTCCGAATAGACCTGTTGATAATAGCAGTTATTATTCCAAGTGTTCGTGGTAAAGTAAGCAACACCATGTCACGCGTTATACCATCTACGCCCTTTGCATTAGACGAAATTTGCATTATAATTTTTAGGATAACAGATTCATCAACTGTATGTAGGGTAAACACAGCGGGAGAGAAACGATGAAATTCAAAATATGAAAGTTCAGAAATGAGGACAGAATCACCTCCAGGGACATTTAAAAAGTAAGAGTTAACAACATCTGGATCACCAATGCCGGGTGGAAGACAATCTTGTTTATTTTTGAAATCGACAACGTTCCTTTTTATAGTTTTCCACATTGTTTTGGGATTTTTAGAATGCTTATTCACGGATTGATGAAAGTAAGCAGCTTTTTCCGAGCGTAATGCCTTATTTACCGTTGTTTTCAGCTCTTTATAATATTTTAGATCTTTTTCATTTTTTGAAGCTCGATATTTGGCGTGGGCTCTATCTCTCAAACTCATCATAGCTCTTATTGTAGGTGTTATCCAAGGATAGCTTTGGTGTTTTATAAGTGAAGTGATCAAGGGAGCGTGGACATCAAATAAATGCAAAATGTATGCATTAACAGACGCCACCGATACATTAAGATTTTCATCAAGTAGTCGTTCCCATGGAATGGCGTTAACAAGGACATTGAACTCCTTAAGATTTATATCTTTTAATGGTCTATATACTGCCCACACTGGATGAGCTTTGGGTTTATTTATACGTAAATTAAAAGAAATAAAGGCATGCTTACTAAGTACTGGGATGGAATCAACAGATATATTGAAAATATTAGTAGTGCTGCACACCAAATCAATCAGAGTCTCAGAATGATCTGTGAAGTGAGTGGGCTGCGTAACGTACTGCTTTAAATTTAAACACTGTAAAAAAGATATAAGCTTTTTAGTATTAGAATCGTTTACTGCCAAGAAGTTTATATTGAAATCACCAACTATTATTATATGATCGTATATAGAAAAATAGCTTACTGTTTCCGTTAACGCATCCAAAAAAGTGTCCACGTTGAGCCAAGGAGGACGGTAAGCAGTGCCAATCGCAAGTCTTACTCCGCTCAGAGTTATGCTTAACCACATCTGTTCAACTGCGGTTGCTAGAGGAGGTTTAATTTGTTTAGCAAATATTCCGTTACGTATGTAATAACCAACACCGCCTCCTCGGGTGGGATTTTTCCTTGGCAATCTAGACGAGAATTTTCCGCGAAGATACTAGCAAATAAATCTGCTTTCTCCTTAGCAGTGTGGGCCAGAGATCCATCGGGTTTCCTCAGTGGAGGCAGCGACGGGCGACAAAAGTTCGTTTCGACCGACTTGGCAAGGGACCAGAAAGCTTTGCTTCCCGAAGGGTATGCTGCTATTCTGTCTCCGATACGGCCTATGTGGGCAAAACGAGCTCTTTTGATCACCTTTTTGCAGGACTTGGCGGCAGCATTGTATCTTTTCTTAAGTTCAAGCGAATCCAGGGCTTTGCTTCTGCGAGCGGTTGCCCAGGCTTTGTATGCTTCCCGCTTTCGCTTTTCAGCGGTAAGGCAAGCACTATTAAACCATGGGCAAGCTTTGGTTTCAAGGGATAGGTCAGCGTGGGGAATGTAGTACTCCATTGCTTGAACTATCACACTTGAGACAGCATCAGCGCAGCACGATGGATCGGTTGATGTAAAACAAGTTTGCCGCCATGGATAAGATGCGAAGAAATGTCGCATTTCATCCCAATCTGCTGACTTGTAACGCCATACTCGCCTGGAGCCTTTTGGGCGGGTGTCAGGTGGCGAGTACAGCGATACAGATTTCACCATACAGTGATCGGATGTCCCTAAGGGTGCAGTGACGGACACCGAGTATCTGTCAGGATCGGTTGTCAGCAGAAGGTCCAAGCAATACGCAGTGTGGCCAGCAACGTCGGGGATGCGCGTAGGCTCGTTAACAAGCTGGTAATGAATGAGTTATGAATGAGTTTGACTGTTTTGGAGTTTGATCTTATGTGTGTAACTTGTAAGCTTGTAAAGTGTCTTATCTACTGATAAACGAGTTAGGTGCAATGTCAATAGATTTATAAAGTGTTGCGGATGTGCAAAATATTTTCTGTATAAATTAATAATTCACTGACACTGATAATTCGTATTTTTTTTTATATTGTAAGGATAGGACGTTTGTCTTCCATGCCACCTGATGGAAAGTGCGCATGAAGACTATGGTGTTACACGTCCATCCACGAGAAACCTATTCACTCGACACTTAAAAGTTCCAGGACTGTAGTGGTCAGGAAAAACAGACGCAAGCAGATTGTTCTACTCCTTGGCAATCCGTACCAAAAAGGAACTATCGAAGCGTTTTGTTCGACTTCTTGGTAAATCCACTATATAGGGATGGAAGTGCTGTCTGCGTCTGGTAGTCCGGTGGTAAAAAGGGGTGGGTTCAATTTGGTCAAAAAGAGCACTCGCACACTCACCAAAATGTAGCCGATAAAATACTGTCAAACAGGCAACCTTACGACGATGCTCCAGCGTCTGCAATTTTTTATTTGTAAGGTTGTTGTTATTTATGAGTTTACGGGCTCTTCGGTCAACAGAGTCTAGCGCTTCGAGCTGGTATTTGGCAGAACCATCCCAAAGGTGACTACAGTACTCCATGCACGACCTCACTTGGGCTGTGTATAAGTTGAGCAGCCGTTCAGGGCTGAAGTACCGCCGGACCTTCGAGATGATACCCAATTTTTTTGAAGCCGTTTTTGCCATAGACTCAATTTGTTGACCGAAGTTTAATTTGGACGTTATAGTGACGCCCAAAAGCCCTAGTTGGTCGGTGATGGGAACAGATACATTCTGGAAAGTGGGTGTAAAAGTAAAGGTGCTCTTTTTTGCGGAGAATAGACACGCTTGTGTTTTGGAGGCGTTGAATTTGACCAGGTTAGATTCGCCCCAATCGGACACATTCCGCAAGGTCGAATCAACGCGCTCAATCATAGACTCTCTCAAAACCTGGATTTCATGGGCGCTCGTTCGCGCATTGGATATATATCTCTTAACAACAGTGCTGTTATCAGCATATCCAATAATGCCTGGTGTTAGGAGGTCATTAATGTGCAGCAAGAATAAAGTTGCAGAGAGAACAGATCCCTGAGGTACCCCGGCATTAATCGCCATTAGGTCAGAGGAGTAGCCGTCTAAGACTACTAGAATCGACCGTTCCCTCAGAAAATCAGATATCCAGTCGCAGAGCCCGGTCGGTATGCCATATGCTGGAAGCTTGCTTAAGAGACCATCATGCCAGACCCTGTATCCATTTCGACTAGTCGGCCTAGTCTTAAAACTCGATGAAAATTTGCAAGGAGTTAGTAGCTGTTTGTTACTATAAACAGTCCCTTTCTTGAGTTTGTGAAATACACAGAAAATTAATAATTAATACAGAAAAATGATATACTTATCAATATAAAATTTATAATTTATTGAAACTTTTTGCACTAAAAAAACTTGAAAAACTTAATACAAAAAAAGTTATGGCTAATAAAATGGTCGAAAAATAATGAGTCACAGTATTCTATCTATAGTATTAAATGTAGGTAAACGGACCTTCATTTTTTTGTTTTTCTAAGAACACATGAGCCTTTGTGACTTAAGTGCCTAGATGTAATCCTTCACTCTCTTGTAATTCTACAAGTTTTACTAATAAATTGTTATAAATTTTTCCTCCATACGAGTCATATAAAACTTTTTTATCTTCAAAAGTATTTCTGATTAGTTTCACCGCATGACAAGGGTCAATAATAGCGAAAATTTTATGATTTTCAAAAATAAAGAACGTTTTATTCATTTGCATGAGATTGCATCCCAAGTACTGAAACATCGATAAATTCGATGCAAGCCCATCACACGTCACGCTGACAACGTTTACACCTATCTCAAAACATTTATTTAAACATGACATTAACAGACCAGCTTTTTGTTCGCCACTCAAAATTGTACTAAAAAATATGCTACAGGAAGTTTCCACTTTCCGTTTACGCAGTTTACTAAAAATATCAAACTTTGGCTTGCCACTTCAACACTGTCACTGTCGACTTCAGACCCGATGTTAACTCTACCATGATATCGTTTTGTCTGTGGGTGCCAAACAAGGGACTTTCTAATAGACATTTCATCTATCACGAGAGCACAGATGACAGGCTCTTCACTTGACTTTACTTTAGCTTCAAGGGTACAAAAGGCTTCTTGGCAAAATCCAGGAGAAGCATTAACATTTTGGTAACATTTACTGAGGGTACGTTGATGTGGAAGACAGGACACGTAAGTTCTTCCTATAAAGTCATACGCCTTTGGCGAATAGAAATGCAAGGTAAGGGCAAACTTTCTGATTTCTTCAGAGTATGGTTTTGGCAAAGGCAACCCTTGAAGTTTTAAAATCTGCCTCTGTAAAAAGTCCTTAGACCCAGCACATTGCCGTAATAAAATGGATGTCTCTGTATTTATTAAATTCTTCTCCTTTATTTCTAATATGATGTTTATGAAGTTATTAAGATTCAACTTTTGTTGACAGACCACTTCATTCAAACGTTTAATTTTCATTTTCTGATTCTCCACTTTGTCTTCTAGTATTTTTAATTCTTCATGTGCTGAAACCTGGAACGTTAAAGAGGTTTTGATTATTGATAAACGCTGTTGATTATACACATGAATCACAGCATAAATGAACATACTAATAAAACCAAAGAAAGAATTAAAACTTGGAATAGAAGTTTCCTTTTGTTGTTTAAAATTTTACTTTACTAACCAAAATTATTTCATGTAATATCTTTATTCAAGAACCGTCCTTACCAATTCAAGATGCATTGCATTTTGTGAATGTGAATAACTTGAGCATGATAGTTGAGCAACAGTGTTTGCTCTGCCAATTAATCCAGATTGGGATGACTGGTCTGCCTGCAAGAAAAAAAAATATAAATATTGGCTTGTTTCAATAATAGGTGATACAAATGTATAAAAAAATATGCAATGTCTAGTGAATTTTAAACATGTATTTTTTTAATACATGAAAATTCTCACTTTGGAAATTCATTATTGAAAACAAACAATCCACCTTTGATCGAGTTACAAACATAGTGTCTGATACTGGGGATTAGTGTAGTTTTATAATAGTTGTATTTATTCTGTTCTGTGTAACGAAAATAAATAAATAAATGTGCCACCATACTTCTACCAACCTTCTTTTAATGTCAGCATCCTCAGATAAAGCTGAATTCACAATATGACTTAGGTATTCAAAACTAGTGACACGCTTCAATTCATTTTCATACAAAGCGACATGTTTAAGAAAGCGAGTATAGATCATACCGTAAACAGAGAATAAAAGGATTGATAAATTGCTTACCTTTGCAAATACTGTTGGCATAGCATCATCTCTTAATCTAACTATATTGAGAGTTTTATTGAATGCATTCTCTTCATAGTGCAATGAGCACACATGGATGTCTTTAGTTCCAGGTCGGATATTTTCTAAGCCAATCATTTCTAACCATGCCCTTCGCCGGGATTCATTTCGTGGTAAACTATAACAAAAATAAAATGATGAGCTTAGTACATTATTTATCGATAAGGTTCTATTTTGAAAATAGCGCATCACTAGCACCGGTTTCTATGTCTTCGATTTGAATGAAATAATGAGAATATTGCAGGTTTCTCCAGCTCACAACTAAGATGACTTAATAAAATAGTAACTGTTGTACACTTTATCAAATACAATATAAGATAGGCAACAATTTAATGAAATTTTAACTACTTGCCGATGAAAGGTTAGATTCGCCCTGTTTTTGCTTTGGCATAGGCATAGATGAATATAAGTACTAAACTATAGATGACCGTCTCGCGGTTTTTGCACTTTAGCGCCATACAGTATCCACTCTAGGAACCTTTTTGACCAAAACAACCCTAGAATGCAGCCCGGCCGTACCGCCACTATCAAATTTTTAGAAATTCGTAGTACCAGTTATTACTATTGCGCAATTATAATTTGATTCGAGTAACGAGTCAAGTTTAAACTGCGCAATACTAATAAGTTGAAATAAACTGCACAAAGCATGATGCTAAGCGAGTTGGGAGTAATAAAAAAATATGCATCTCAGACAATTATTTATTTTTTCTTAATTATTCGTCATACAAAACTTCACTTCTGTATCCCATATGGGGTAGGCAGAACACCAGAGGTTACAAAACCATCTGATGTCACGTTTGACAAATTTAGAGGCATTAAGTATAATGATGGAGATAGATTACTGCAGTGATAAGGGGTCAGCCTATCGCCCACAAAAAAACTTTCAATGAAACCTCTGTCCCTTTACTGACTTTTACAGTATGCCCGGTAAGAAAAGCAGCTGGCACATTCTATGTTTGTCCTTTACTCCCAGTTCAGCATGGAAGTAATTATTAGTGTTTGATATAATAATTGTAGGCCATTGATTTGTTTGGGTGTTTTCGTCAAACTCAATGCTTTTGCCACACAAATTATTCACCTCCTTGCACCAGTCATTCAAAATCAATGCAATTCCTTTTCTTAACTCACTGTCTCACTAGAAAGTCAGCATCCTACGTAAAAATATCATTTAACAAAAGTAAAATCTTCGATTTGAGATCGTAAAAACACGAGGAGTGTACACTCTACTTAACGTACTTTGTAGAAAACCCCAACAAAAGAATTCAGCGACAAAAAACATACAGAAAAATAAGCAAATGCAATGAGCGCAAAAAGATTGGTTGAATACTATTCTATAGATACGCTGCCTGGTACTATAATATATCGATATCAAACGCAGAAAAAAATACGAAAAGTTCCAGTAGTGCCCGGCGCGTAGCGCTAGTAGTTATAGAATTTTGGTATTTGTATGGAAGACAAACTAGCATGGGCATAGGCCACAACCTGCCACAGAACACTTCATGGTATCTTTAACGGATAAATTTCAAGTTTATCACAGTTTTGCACAGTAATTGAGTCGAAAAAACTGGAAAATTAAAAATCTCACAATAACAACTTCTCACATGTAAACAAAACCGGAGAATAAAAGGGCGCTGATAAAAAGAGTGTAGAAGCTTTTTCGTAATGACAAATCACTGTTGTGAGAACGAGAAAAATAACATGTTATTATTTCCGCATCAAGTTGAGTAAATATGGCAGTTCCATAGCATTCGTTCTTCTGAGGTCCATAGATAGGCAGCCGGTTTGTCAACAGATAAGAGGATAACAGGGGTTCATAAGATCAAAAGCGTTGTCCTGGAGAACGTGGCTTTTTGTTCGTCTCTCGCGAACTTCTTCTAACACCCTGGGGAAACAAATGCTACAAATTCGGTATTAACACTATTTTGAACTTCATGTGATACGGTGCAGGTGGGACCCATAGTTGTTTGTTTGCGATTGAGTTTCTTGCCACTTCTGCTCAAAATATCGACTTTCCGAATTGGTGGTAGATTCAGTTCAATTTGTAAATAGTTTGACTTGCTTCAAGTGTATTTAAATACCTACGAAATAAAAAACTTTGATTTTGACCTCACTTAGTTGGCCTGTTCTCATTTTCAAACGCCCAAGATTGCTGTTTTACGGGTTCAAAAAACGTTTAAAAACAAATGGGGTTTTATACCTTTAATTTAACCTTGATGGCATCAATCGACTAAAATGTTGATTTAAATCAGTTTTTGAAATGTTTTGTCTACAATCTACAATCCATTTGGTGACATTACATGACTTTAGCACACAGACACAGTTATGTTTTTTTTTTACTGACTGACACATGTTTATAAAGTAAATGTCACTGATAACGTCATTACGAACTAATTTAATAAAATCAATAAAAAATTATAGACACGCTTAAAAAGAACCTGTTCAAATTCGTAGAGAGCAAAGAATTAGGGTCAGAGACAAAACCCGTGATATCTCGTAAATAATAAATGCTACCTTTATGAATTAAAAACTGTTAAATAGACCATTAATTAAATCATAAATAAAATTTGTAAAATTTTTATCTAAGTGTTTTATCTTAATATATAAAACTTATGTTACTGACTGAGTGACTGACAGACAACGTATGTACAGCCAAAACTACTACTAGGGAAGCACTAAGGAAGGAATTCCCGAAATTCCTACGGGAACGGGAATTATGGAACTTTTTAGTTTGTATGAAAAATGTTATTCTTTGAGTGCACGGATGTAATACTTGGCATAAATAAAGGTTCTGCAATGAGTGACTGGTTGTGTTAAATATAAACAATGTTTATGCGCGTACGAAGTCGCGGGCAAAAGCCAGTTATTTATAAAAACAAATAAAATAAAAAGGGCACGAATTACACTTGATGATCACAATTACATTTATGACTTTTCTGGTACCTACGAGAATATGATTTTCTCAAATTTCAGTACCATGTTTTACCTCCACGTGATCTCAGGATGGATGTTATCCGATTTGGCATGCTGCACACCAGGTTTCTAAGTCGGTTCTGCGGTATATTCCCCCATTCTTCTGCTAGTGCTAATTTTAAAACACGAAGTGTAATTGAAGGTGGTATTTTTTGATTTACACGTCGTCCGAGCTTGTCCCAGGCATGTTCGATGGGTTCAGATCTGGGCTGCGTGCAGACCATTCCATGCGCGAGATACCGACCTCTTGAAGGTAATCAGTCACTATAGCCGCAGTATGGGAACGGGCGCTATCGTGCATAAACACCGGATTCTCGCCTATATTGGCCATAAACGGACCGACATCTCATTTAGGATTTCTTCTACATATCTTCTCGCGGTCATCGTTCCATTTTCTATCAGGGCATTTCTGTCTAGAGTTGTCACTTTTAAAATAATGTTGAAATTATAAAAGTTTATTTTTACTTAACTTTAAGTAACTTCCTTTAGTGCCCAGGCTTGTAATCTATCTAAAAAAACAATAAATGCTGCATATTTTATATTCGTTGACAAAATATTTAGCTATAACTGTGATAGATTGGAAGAATTTGGTCCATTGAGTTACGAAATATTTATGTACGAATACAATAAATGAAATGCATTATATAATTTTTTATAGTTTATTATCGAAAAACAAGGGAGCCTTTATGAACTAACACAAAACTCTGAGGAAAATACTAAATAACCATAAAATATTCAGTTCAGTAAATCATACATTAATGTTAAACTAAAATTACTAGAGTTTATAATGTGAAGTCCTGCACTATTACACAAACTACTTTAGAGAACTAAATAACATCAAAATGTGTGCGTATGAAAATAAAAATAAATCTTAAAATATATGAATCCAATCAATTAGGACTCATATAAGTAAAGATGTGGTCACCTACACATAATAATAATAATAATAATAATTAACTCTTTATTGCACAACTACAAACAAATGTTTAGACAATGAACAGAAATAAAAACTTAGAGTAGGTACAAGAGGTGGCCTTATCGCTAAAGAAGCGATCTCTTACAGACAACCTTAGGGTAGAGGATTTCAGGTGCGTAAAACCGTGTCATGTCGTACAATATATGTAATAAATATATAAGTAATTAAGTTCTTATAAGAATATACATACACACATATATATCTATATACATACACATACATACATATACATAATATTTACAATAACCATAAATATTTGTGAAATACATAATTAATAATAATAGGAAAATGCATATTAAAATTAGGGCAATTCTTCAACTTTGGATAAGTAATGCATCTTCACAAGTTTTTTAAAGGTAGGTAACGTTTGTGCAGATTTGATTTGCAATGGTAATTCGTTCCATAAACGTATCGCGTGGATGGTAAATGATTTGCCATAGAAATCTGTCGAGTGCATCGGCATCAATAGCTTTAAATTATTACGAGATCTCAAATTACGCGTATGAGCGGAGTGAATGTAATCAAACTTTTCTGACAAATACCTCGGCAAAGCAGGATTGAACAGCGCGCGATAAAGAAGACAGAGGATATGAGTATTCCGGCGAAAGCGAATTGGAAGCCACTTGAGTTTATTGCGGTATTCTGATATGTGATCATATTTGCGTAAACCAAATATAAATCTAATGCATAAATTTTGTAGCCGCTCAAGTTTGTTTAGTTGGGCTTCAGTAATATCCAGGTAGCAGACATCAGCATAATCTAAAATAGGAAGGAATAAGGATTGGGCAATTGAAGTTTTGGTAGGTATTGGCAAGACGTTGCGCAGACGTTTCAACGAACCAGTGGCTGCAAACATCTTCCTGCTCACTTCATCAATTTGTGGTTTCCAAGTGAAATTGTTGTCAAGCAAGACCCCAAGGTTTTTTACACTTTTACTCCAGTCAATGTTAATACCATTGAAGTTAATTTTCGGACAAATTTTAAAATCAATTTTGTTATACATTTTTGTACTACCAATTATAATCGCCTGTGTTTTGGTTGGATTAACAGTCAGGCCATGCCGGTAACTCCAGGATGATATCATTGTAAGATCATCATTAATGGTCTTAATCGCTTTTGGCAAGTCTTCCAGGCTGGACGTGAGATAGATTTGGAGATCGTCTGCATACATGTGATAGGAAGAAGTAAGATTTTTTGAAATGTTATTAATAAAAACAGAAAAAAGAAGAGGAGACAACACGCCACCTTGAGGGACACCAGCTTCGATAGTAGTCCATGATGAGAAAACATCATCAATACGTATACGTTGTTGACGTCCACTCAAGTAAGTATGAAACCAATCAATCACAGACGGAGATATGTTAAGAGAGCGGAGCATCTGTAGCAAGATGTCAAAATCAACCGTGTTGAAGGCGTTGCTGAAATCTAACAAAGCAAGAACTGTAAGTTCCTTGTTTTGTAGGCCCAAACGAATGTCATCGGTGACTTTAACAAGTGCTGTGCTGGTGCTGTGGCCAGATTGGAATCCGGATTGGAATGGATTATGTAGGTTATTTTTGGATAGGAATATACTTAGCTGTTTGTGTACTAGTCGTTCAAGAACTTTAGACAGGAAAGGAAGTATGGATATAGGTCTGATGTCGTGGAATGTGATAGGAGTAGATTTCTTAGGCAGAGGAATTAGGTGAGCGTTTTTCCATTGTGACGGGAAGTGGCCGGTAATTATAGACTTGTTCAGGATTTGAGTTATAATCGGAAGGAGAAAGTCTAGTAAAATAACTACCATTTTGCGACTGACGCAATCAGATCCGATTGCATCAGATGAAATAGAATTAATTGCCCACTTAACATCACGTTCAGTGAATTGTGTGAAGGAAAAAGATTCGTAGTTTGGGGACGGTAAGGAGAAAAAGTTTTTTAATGTGGTTGCTTTAATGTTGGCGTCCATGCCAGAAGCAGATGAAAAGTGTGAATTCAGTAGATTCAGATCGAAGTTATCTGGGATGCTATTGTTCTTGTTTATACCGACCCCTAATTTTCTGAGGAAGTTCCAAACCCTTGCGGGTCTTCCATCTGAAACCGATTTGTGAATATAGCGTCGTTGTGCGTCCCTACACATTGTATTGCAGCGATTCCGGAGTTGACGGTATTTACGTCCATTCTCTGCGCTGGGATCATTTTTGTATTTGTTGCGAGCACGATTTCGCTTAGCCATCGCAGCTTTGATGTTATCACTAAGCCATGGAGCAGGAAGATGTTTGATCCTCACAGGGTGAACTGGCGCGTGCCGGTCATAGAGCTGAAGGAGATAATTATTGAAAACTTCAACCTGGCTGTCCATCGTATCAGCATTCACAACTATAGACCAGTCAAGTGATTGTGCGTCTTTTAGCAGTTTGTCATAGTCAATACTATCAAAACTTCGTAGTTGAAGGATTTTAGGCTTTGCTTTGGGTGTTTTGATCTTGTAAGACAAGAATAAAAGGTTATGGTACGAAAAAGCGTCAGCCTCAATCTGTCCATAGTGGACGACATGATCTAGGGAGGAGACAACAGTAAGGTCTAAAAGGGAAGGAGCAGAATTCGGAAAAAAATGAGTTGCACCAGACGGCAGAATATTAAGGTTACAAGCAGATATGAGGGAATTAAGTTTGTTCGCACGGGAATCCTGTTTCAGAAGACAAGTATTGAAGTCACCCATAATGATGGTATGATTAAAAAAAGGAACATGTTCTTCTAACAAAGTTTCCAATGATAACATACAATTTTCATAAAATATTACAGCTCTAATCTAGCAAAAAAACACTTTTGTATTTTGAAAACACTCAAGCACACACATCAGCTCAAAAAGTTATTCTCCATAACTATACATATACACATGAACACTATTTTGCATTAGAATATATCAGTGATGGTTATTACATAAACCTCAATTAAATAAAAAATAATAAAATTATACAATTTTGTATGTGTGTGTGTATAAGGAGTTTCACACTCTTAATTCAGTCAATGCGACAAAAATCACAGAGATATTCCGAAGAGTTATCAGAACACTGTGAACAATAATATTTTAAACATTTGGTACATTTATTGTTGAACATATTAAAAAGACTATGCCTTTGACATTTGTTGCATTGTAAAGTGCGTTTAATTATAGTTTTATTGGACTTAAAGCACTTATTTTTAGTTTTGCTTTCACTAAAGTTTAGTTTCTTTGGTAGGGTTATAATATCTAATACTTTGCGTTTCTTGGGAATCGGTTCTGCAACAATATGTTCTTCTAGTGGAACAGGTTTAACAGATTTTTTTCTGCTATATTTTCCAGGAAGAGTATTTCGGTTAATGCTTGGTCATCAATTTATTTATTTAATAGGAAGTGTACTAGGAACAAGCTCTTTTGTAGAAATCGTCGCAAGCGAATCTCGTTCAATGTTAGGCTGAGACTTTTTGCACATTTGTATATAATCTGGTGCTAATATTGATTTGTCGTCTCTGGAATAGCGTTCATTTAATTCCATGTTTTCATTGTTTGATGTAATGAGCGCAGCTGACTTTTTAGTTTTTGATATTAAGTTTTTTTTCTGCTATATTTTCCAGGAAGAGTGTTTCTGTTAATGTTTGGTCGTCAAGTGTAATAGGAACAAGCTCTTTTGTAGAAATCGTCGCAAGCGAATCTCGTTCAATATTAGGCCGAGACTTTTTGCACATTTGTATATAATCTGGTGATAATATTGATTTGTCGTCGTTGGGATAGCGTTCATTTAAGTCCATGTTTTCTTTGTTTGATGTTATGAGCGCCGCTGACTTTTTAAATTTTAGCGAATTTTTCTTCTTTAGGCTTTCAGCATGGACTTCAGCGGTTACGTTAATTACAATTGGTGAGGAAATGCCGGTTTGGTGATTTTTTGCTGCACTTTTTTACCAAAAGTATGTATTTTTGGGTTAAAACAGAGGCAAAGGCCTCTCTTTATGCCACAAAAACAAGATAGGGATTTGTAACGTACCTATGCTGTTTTCCATATCAGATGAAATTTGATGTATTTTCATAGAACCGATTAACGTGGTGAGGTTTTCAGGTGTAATCGATTTTATATTATCAATTTCATTGCTAGGTATATAGATAATTTTTACCACTTTAATGCATTTAGAAAGGGTTTTGTATGCCTGTAAACCATTTTCAACATCCCCGCCGAATGCCACGTGACGGTCCAAAGCTCTTTTAATGGAACCCCCTATTCCATCCGCCACTCCTTTCCCATGACCATGAACTGTTGCTCTTTCAGAAAAAGACCAGGTGGTATAGTCCAATTTCAACTTTCCAGTGAACAGGTTCAAAAGATAAAAGTTTTTCTTTTGACGATATTGAGATGTTGGGCCGTCAGAGTTGAAATGAATAATTTTCGTCGATGGGTTTGTTTTCTTGACCTCATTTATAACCGGCATCAAATGCGCCCACATTGCTGCAGGTTCATGGCAATTATTCTCAGATATTGTGCAAAACGATTGAGATTTGTCTGCCCAATAGATCATACCAGTTTGTAGTGTGATCTGGTTTTTTGATGCCCCAAAGTGAGTTGCTTGGATTTCTTCACCCATTTTACAAGAGTAATTTTCAGAAAAGTCGCATATGATTAACGCTTCGTCTGGTCTTAGGTTGGTCATGCACTCACGGTACTGTTTTTGCTGGTAGATCCAGTTAAAATGGTGGATTTCAAACGATTTTAAGAATTTTTATTGGTTCTCTTAGGTCGTTTATGGTTCCCACTTTTTTCACTTTAACTGTTTTCTTTGTTTTCCGTCTTTGTATATTTGTGATTGACCATCTCCCATTGACTCCATTCAACTGTTGCTGTTTCATTTTCTTCCACAGGCTCATAGATTATTTCTTTTACTCGGCAATCATTGCATTCGGCGTACATACATTTTTTCGAGTTTGTATCACAAAATTGTATACAAAAATGTTTTAATCGAATGTCCTGAGAAACATCAGCAAATGTCACCCGCCCTTAAAGGGACTATGCCTCACTTAAGAGCCCGGGTTTTTCCCACACCATTCTTGCCAGGATCACTTGCATTTAAAGAGCTTTTCGCTACACTTAAACGTACCAAGATTTTTCCTTCGCTTCTTTAACTTTTGCTTTTGTTTTCCCATTTGACTCCTTGAACACAGTACCCAGAAACACTCTGGCGCATTCATCAAAACTAACGAACAAGTATCCACAACACCCTACACCGTCTTTTTTTCCAAACCAACTTTCTTTAAAACTTCAATTTAATATTTCCTTCAAAATTCAAAATTAAGATTTTATAATTTACGCAAAGCTACCACTGGTTCGGAAGATCCATCTACTGAGAAGAACCAGCAAGAAACTCAGTAGGAATCGGTTAACGTCAACGAATTGTACGAATCGCAATACTTTCGATAAGAAATACGCATAGTATTAATCATTTTATCGTAAGAACTATAAGCTAAAAAACAAAAAGTAACGTGGAAGCTTCTGGATTATGTCAGTTTTCGCTCCGTGACTTATAACAGTGCATGTTTCTGAATTTACTCAAGAGCCAGTTTTAAAACAGATAACTTTAGAAAAATCGATTTCATGCTGTGATTATATTACTTTTGCGAACGATTATACATTTTTAACGCGATTTTGTTTTTACAATGCTTAGTTTCCCACTGTTTATACAACATGCTCTTAAATGTTTTCGATCACATTTCATAGAGAATCTATCAGAGAAATCGATTTGAGTATAATCCTTTCTATGCAAAACCGTATTATGATACTTCTTTAAAAGCAGTTTTACTTTAGCGACACACAACAATTCAAAACTAAACGCAAGATACAGTGATTAAACCTTTATCGATATATTTCAAAAACTCACGCAATAAAGTACCAAACATACAAGTTATTTAACTCCAGTAAAAGAAATATGTCAACATTCAGAATTTTTCGATTTCATACTGTGATTCTATTTCTATGCGAACGCTTTTACATTTTTAATGCAATGTTGTTTTTTACAATGCTCAGGTTATCACTGTTTGTACAACATGCTCTTAAATGATACGATCACATTTTACACAGAATCTATGAAATCGACTTTATAAAGTTATCCATTTTCCAAAAAAAAGTAAGAACACGTGATGAAAACAATAGAATAAACGTTTTGTTTCTCTTTAAATCACGCAATAACTTTTTACAAATTTAATTTATCACACGTAGAGAATATTTTTGATCAAACCCTATTACAAGATAACGATCCTTCTAAAGCTCTTTAATCATGCCGAATAATATGAACATTTCCGACGGAATAATCAATATTAACAAAATAATTGTTGCGCACTTCACCGTATTACAATCGTTGGTGCTTATCCATAACGATTTTACTTAATGACGTCACTTATTTTTACAAAATAACAAACAATTATTTTGAAGTCTCGGCCAATTATAGGAAAATTCCACTGTTCAACAACGCTTTATGATCACAAAACAGTTTTATTTTACCACCGTATAGATTTTAAGAAAACAAATCGAAACACAAATTAATTTTAAGCATGGGCGAATCCGAGAAGACTATTCGTAAAAATAAATCGAAACACTAATTAATATTTAGGCTTATCCCACTTCTGATGTGAGCGATGAAGCTTATTAAACACGATAGCAATAATTACCGGCTTATTCACAATACAATCTTTATTCGCTGTTACGTTCCGCTATTACTTTACTATTACAACGCTAAAACCAATTAATACCGAGCTACTATAAACCGTCCGTTTGAGACACGTCCGCACGCCTAGCCTTCCTAACCGTATATGTGTCACTTGCCATCACCCTACTTCAAGATATAACCTATGGCGCTGCAATCGAATGTCAGTCATTCATTGCATTTAGCGCCCTCTTTAACAGTACTACCAACATACTTCCGCTACCATGAAGTCATACAAACATCTTAATATCGCAAGCTTATCGTTATCGCCAACATTCTTTTTTCTTTTCTGTTTCAACATCCTCTTTGGCCTTTTTTCTTCCCGGACTTCTTGTTTTTTCTTTAGTTTCTGTTTTCTTTTTTGATCACGCCATTGTTTTCTTTGTTTTTTTTTCTCTGTTTAAGGTAGGTCTTGAACTTTCTTGTTTTTAGATTTTACGTATTCTGCGTGTTTTTTTTACTTCATTGTATTTTTCTGGATTTTGTTTTAACCGGTCCCTATAGTTTCTTATTCTTTCCGCGGCTGTTAAAGCCATGATAATGCTTCACTCTAAAACAAAAATGGTGCAAAATTACTGAGATATATTACAATTAATTATAAAAATAAAATAAAGAATTCAAGCTATTGTACAGTAAGTTCCAGATATATCTTAAAATTTGAGCTGCTCAAATAGATCTAAACATAATAACGATCAAAAAATATAGAATCTATTTCACACCAAAAAAATTAAAATTAATGTTAACATTATCTGGCTCAAAATGATCTTAACACGTTCGTCACATCTTGTTTGTATTTGACAGATGAATGTTCAGTTCAGTGATCTATCTGTCTCACAACTTTTACTATCATCATAACTATTAGGTATAATTTCCGTCAACTGCTGGACAAAGACCTGTCCCATATCCCGCCACAACTTTCTTTCTTTTAGCAAAGATATCGTTATGATATCGATCTTTAGCCGTGTAGAGTGAGCTTAGAATAGCCCTACCGCCGCTGGATAAGCGTGTCGTCAAAGGCGACTGTTCCAAGTGACCCCCGCTTGGTGGTAGGATCCCTTCTGGGTCCGCCTGGCTAGCGACCACCCTTCATATAAACTCTGCCGCCAAATGTTACCGCTCCGGCGGTAATGTGTTCCGGCAATATCTTATAAAGAGTCAGTTCCTTCCTAAACCCGTGTGCTTTCATCTTCGACCTCATCCTCTCTTACCATCAGGTGAGACTGATGTCAAACGCGGGTTTAGTCACATATAAAAAAAAAGTGCTGGAAGAGATTTCTATTAGAAATAAGCAGTACATTTGTACTCCAATAGAGTTGTATAAATTCCAACTTTTTACTTCTGTGCACAGAAATAATTCAATAAATAAATAAATATCGCCCGTCAAAACGTGGTTGTACTTATACGCGGCCTTAGCGTTACTATGAGTTACGAAATTTCTCACAGGAACATAACGGTTTTCATGTCGTCAAGTAACCTAAAAATTTAATTGGTTTTAACGCGTTTTTATTACCTGGGTGTTAAGTAGTTTATGAAGAGACGTTGTACTTACCGAATTAGTCACTAGCACTTAACATTAGAAATGAAGCTTACCTTAGAAAACTCCGTCACTCAATGGGTGAATGCTTAGAACCTCCAAACACGTCCTTTTAAAATGGCCACTCTTTGGAGAAATGTCAGGAAAGTTTAAAATGCCGATGACGTGTAGACTCTGTAATGTTTCCAGGTAAAATAGTATACTACCGTTTGGTAGAAAATACAAGTGATTTTAGAGATATGACCGTAACTCAATATGAATTTCCCGTTGAGTGCGTTTTGTGTCCTCGGATAATGTTGGTTTTATTTTCAATATATTGCATTTTTATATTATATAGTATACAAAAATCACAATGCTTTCAAAATTTACAATGTTTTGAGGTAAAATTATTGTAAGCCATAGTGGAAAAAAAATCTGTTATCACACGTTTTATTTATCGGTTGCGAAGGGGGACACAGCAAAAACAGCACAGTTTGCTATTTGAATCAATAATTAGAAAAAAATTAAACCTCAAAGCACTATTTCAATAATTATTCACAGTGCGTAACTTCATTTATTTCAGATAGGACAATCAGTTCTTAAAGAAAAGTTTTAGAAGCACAAATTTAGCCGATTTTAGCCGGTAGGACATAGGAATTTTAGAAAGAACAACAATAAGAAGAAATGCCCATCAGGGCTAGCTCCGTGCGGCTCTCTGCAGATATTCCAGCCCAAACATGCAAGAATCCTTAGCCGTATACAAGTTTTTCTTCAATGCAGGCTTGTTGAAACCGTTCTCCTGGTCTTCTGTACACTCTGTGTCTACCGTCATGCTTATACAGCATGAATCTGGATTCGTCTGTAAACATAACTCTTGACCAATCCTCTAGAGTCCAATTCAAGTGCTCACGTGCATAACTCTGTCTTGCAATACGATGCTCCCGTTCAAGTTTGGGGCCATTTGCTGGTCGCGATGGCTTCAAATTACCTTCGGCAAGACGTCGCCTTACTGTCCACGCACTTGGGTTGCTTCCTCCAAGACGTACCAATTGATTTCTTAGTTCAGCACCCGCGAAAAATCGATTTCTAAGCACTGTTGTTGTGAGGAGCGGATAAGGTTCGAAATAAAACCATTGAGTGTTGGAATAAGACTGACTAAGTATAGATCTTCATGAGCTGTTGTGCATCTTCTTCTGCTTGTTCCTGGCCGGCAGGAACGGTTCCTGTTCCTGCCGGTTTCCTGGAACCGTTGGAGAACACGTTGTACCGTAGATACGCCGACCACCCTGGCTGTATCACGCTGACTACGCCCGTCTTCCAGCATAGTGAGGATTCTTGTACATTCTTCAGGTGTGAACGACATAATTTGTACTTTCATGATGAATATTGTACACTAGGAAACCCTTTTATAATTTTTTTTTGTGGCAGAAAACAAAACAAAGTCACAAAAAGAGGTGGTCTCATTGTACCTGTTAATTGCCCGGTACACAAACACTTGACTAAAACCAAGCGAAAGGGGAGTTTAAAAAAATGTATTTGGCTCTATACCTACTTTTTGTAATGCAATCCAGCGATTCGGTTCTCTTATCACCCCACTCCATTTTAATAACGCAAAATATTGCACAATGTATTGGCACCAAAATGAAAAACACAATGAAAAATCATATAAAATGACAGAATTCAAATTGAAATGTAATATTTTGTTTATTTTTTAGTTGTAGCAGTATTTATGTATTAAGTGCGGCTAGTTTTGTAATCACAACAACAAAATAGATTTTTATTCATTGTATGTACTTTATTTTGACCGACAATAAATGTAATTATGCAATATTTGTGTTTTATTATGCATGATTTAATTTTTCATAATGTTATTTTATTGCCCGCGGATGGTTGATGTTTTTCATCAGTATAGGTATCATAATCACTGTCGACATGAAACTTTGGTAAGAATTATCTTTACTCCTGTAATTTCACAAGCTGTTCCGTCTATGTAATCTGAACTCAATTATGATTAAATCTGTTTAGCGTAGTGGCTATAATATAATGGAAGTAATGCAATTTAAGACGCAATCTAAAAGTATTTTTTCTTCAAATAAAAAAATCGCGACTCTTAAAACACGCGAGTAATCACACGTGTCATGTCAACCTGTAAGGGCGTGGATCCTACTCTACGGCGCCGTTTCACGGCATACGGCACGGCGTCGTGCACGGCGCACCGCTCAACGCTTCATAGTTGCTCTAAAACTTATTTCCATCATGGTTCATTATAGAAAAGCATCGATTTGCACCGTACGGTATGCGCCGCGCCGTTATACTTTTCGTTATAAGGCGTGCCTATGCCGTAAAGCGGCACGGCGCCGTAGCCGTAGCACGGCGCGGCGCCGCATAGTATTATCCACGCACGAAATTCCTAAATCGCGTGATTTGGAGATGCGAACTTGGCAAAAGAATTCAACTATAGTGGTTCAACAAAAATGTTTCTAGCTTAAATGTCGCACCTGCCAAAATCAAACAAGTGAAAGAATATAAAATATACAGTTAAGAGCAACTTAAGAAAGAATTCCCGGAATAATTTGAAAAGTTTTTAAATATTTTTCTACAATTTTCTAATAATAGGTTAGATTTTAAATAACTTGCGTAAAAATTGTTTTAAAAGTGCCGGGACTTCTTAAGTCTCATGCGCAATTTTCGTAATCATTGACATAGGCCTCTACCAAGGTTCTCCACACTAATCGGTCCTGCGCTGCCCTCATCCAGCGTTTACCGGCAACTTTGACCAGGTTGTCGGTCCACCTAGCTTACCCACGCAACGTCTCTCAGTACTTGGTCGTCACTCGAGAACCTGACTGCTCCAATGGCCATTGCCACTTTAGCTTTCCAAGTCTTCTGGCTATGTTGGTAACTTTGGTTCGCCTGCGAATCTCTTCATTTCTGATTCGATCCTGCAAGGTAACTCCTTGTTCAACGACTTGTTTATAAGACTCACTGGTAGCGTCCACATCTCCCTATCATACGTCAACGCTGGCAAGTTTGGTTTGGCATCAGCATTGGCACAAAAAGCGACCTGAGACCACGATAAAAAACATCGACTTATTCTTTTAAACGGGATGTACAAATGAAAACGCCCACGTTTTCCGGTAGGCGGGGGCTCCGAAAGCATGACAACGGCCCAAACACTATTGCAACCTCAGGCAGTAGCATATGAAGTTCCGTGTTCTGCAGCTGGAAGCGGCGCAGGCGGCGAGCGAGGGCCGGCCGCGCGTGCAGATGCACCTCGCGTGCCGCCGCCGCGCCGCCGCCGCCGCGCTGCCCGCCTACTGCGCGCTGCCCGCGCCCGCGCCGCGCGACCACGCCGCGCTGCTGCAGTTGCTGCGCGAGCAGCCCGCCGCGCTGAGCGCCGCGCCGCCCGCGCTGCTGCCGCGCCTGGCCGCCGCGCCGCCGCCCGCGCTGGCCGCCGCGCTGGGCGCCGCGCCCGCCGCGCTGCCCGCCTTGCTGCGCGCCGCCGCGCCCGCCGCCGCGCTGCAGCTGGCGCGCTGCCTGCGGGACGCCGGCCAGCTGCGCGGCGCCGCGGCCGCCCAGCACCTGCGCACGCTGTGCCGCCACCGCCCCGCCGACGTGCGCCTCTTCCTCGCCTCCGACCCGGGGCTGGTGCGCCCCGAGGACGCGCTCGCCATCGTGCGCGAGGCGGGCTGCGCCGACGCCGAGCCGCTGTGCCTCGAGGCGGCGGGGGACGCGCGCGGCGCGCTGGAGCTGCTGCTGGCGCGCGCTGCGGCCGCCGGCGACGCCGCGCGCCGCGCCGCGCTGGTGGGCGAGGCGGCGGAGGTGTGCGCGCGCGCCGCGCGGGCCGCGCCGCCCGCCGCCGCCGCCGACATGTGGGCGCAGCTGGCGCGCTGCGCGGGGAGCGCGCCGCCCGCGCTGCTGCTGGAGGGCGCGGCCTACCTGCCGGCGGCGGCGGTGGCGCGGCTGGCGGGGGAGTCGGCGGCGCTGGCGCGCGGCGCGCTGGCGGCGGGCGGGCGGCTGCGCGCGCTGTGGGCGGGCGCGGCGCGCGTGGCGGCGCGCGAGCAGCACGCGGCGCTCGCGCACGCGCTGTGCAGTGCGCGGCGCGGGGCGGGCGCGCGCGGCAGCTGCGTGGCGTGCGGGCGCGCGCTAGGGGCGGGCGGCGCGGTGCGCACGGGGCACTGCGCGCGCGCATGGCACGCAGCGTGCGGCGGAGAGGCGCGCTGCGGCTGGTGCGGCGCGCGCGTGTCGGCCGCGGCCCCGCCGGCGCCGGCGAGCCGGGCGGCGCGCGCGCCGGCGCCGCCCCCCGCGGAGCACGGCCTGCGGCTGCTCGCGGCGCCGCGACCTGACCTCGAGGGCGTCGTGTAACTTGCCGCGATAGCAGTGCTTATTAACTTACTTAGCCGCCAGTTCGGTTTATGTGTAGATATCAATTATTATTTATTTAATAAATAAGAGCAAACTGTACAACTCCGTATTGTTTTAATACCTCAAAAAGTTACTTTTCTTTTTTACGAGGTTTTATTTATTTATTTATTTTTGGAGTACAGGACAACTTCCAGCCTAACTTTTTTACCTAACAGCCTAACGTTTCACAATATCTATGAGCCACGGGCTGTAAATTCTCAGGCACGAGCCCTCCTTACTATTTTTTTTTTTTATTTATTTTTTTATTTATTCATAATAGGACGTTCTTCCTTCGTGACGTTCTTCCAAGAAAATAGGTGATATGTGATTTATAGAATATCACACATTCGCAAATTATTTGTATGATTTTGAACTAAAGAAATATATAAACTTAATTTATATGCAGGGTCAATTTATAATAGTCTGTGATATTTATAACAGTAGGCGCGGGCGCGGCGGCGGCGCGGCGGCTCGAATTTGACTTTCGGCTCGTTTGCTTGTGTCGCGCAAGAACGTATAGGTATTGTTTGGTAATGTAACTAATATTTTATTGTTTAATAGAAATAGATGGAAACGTTTTCTCATCTTGCTATGTAGTCATAAATTAGAGATTAAACTAAAATTTTATGCACTTAGAAGCATTATGAAATTTTAATTTATGAAAAATGTTGAAAAAAAATTTTTTTTTTTTGAAATTCAGACCCACTCCTCGTTCTGAATCTGCTATTAAAATATAATTGACTATTATGTGGCGACCCTATATATATAAAACTGTTCCGTTACTGACTGAGTGACTGAGGTACTGAGTGACTGACAGACAACGTACAGCCGTAACTACTGGGCGTAGAGAGCTGAAATTTGAAACATACATTTTTTAGGGGATGTAGGGGTGCTGTACAAAGTACATGGTTTTAAGGTAAATTGATGTGCTCACACAGCAATCGTGACATCGCATCGATAGATTCGCTGATATAGCAATCGATAGCGTATTATGTGAAGGTCGTACGCACCTTTACTTACATTTTACTTCCTAGCTTTACTTTCCTTATTGATAGAATAAGATCATAATTACATGTTCAACTTTACAACAGTTACTGCCTAAACACTGCAAGGTAACGGAGTTAATCATAGAAGAAGCCCATTTACGTACTTTACATGGGGGTGCAAAACTGACATTAAATCATATACGTCAACAGTTTTGGATTGTTGGTGGTTACAGTCAAGTTAAGAAGCAAATACGTAAATGTGTCGTGTGTAGAAAATACAGCAATCAGCAGCAGTATCAATTAATGGCCGACCTCCCTACACCTCGAGTGCAAATATCTAGAGCGTTCACTCACACAGGGGTTGATTTCACGGGTCATGTAGACATCAAGGCAAACAAAGGAAGAGGAATAAAAACTATAAAAGGTTATATATGTGTGTTTGTTTGCTTAGCCACCAAAGCAATACATTTAGAACTGGTAGCAGGATTATGCAGCGCATCCTTTCTCGCAGCCTTTCGTCGGTTTTGTGCACGACGCGGTACACCCCAGCACGTATACAGCGACAATGGGACTAACTTTGTCGGCGCGAACCGTTTACTGCTAATGCAATATAGAGAATGTTTGGACAGTATTGACAAAGGATTTTTAAATAAAGCTTCAGATATGGGGATTACATGGCATTTTAATGCACCTGCCTGGCCTAGTGCGGGGGGACTTTGGGAAGCAGCAGTGCGTAGCATGAAACATCATCTGAAACGGGTGATCGGAGATCAGCGGCTCACCTATGAAGAATTTACTACGATCCTATGTGACATAGAGGCCTGCTTAAACTCACGACCACTATGCACCGTGACTGAAAGTATCGATGACATCGAAGCCTTAACACCTGGCCATTTCCTAGTAGGAGGAATGCTAATCACACCTCCGAATGTGCGAGAAGAACATTTAGATTTAAGAAAACGGTGGCATTTACTTGAAAACTTGACAGCAGCATTCTGGAAACGATGGTCGCGAGAATATTTACAGCAGTTACAAACAAGATCCAAGTGGAGATTACCATGCAGAGAAGTACAGTTAAACGACATTGTTTGCATAAAGGATGATAATTTGCCAATCGGCAGATGGGCAATGGGCAGAGTAATAGAACTCCATACAGGAAAGGATGGCCACACACGCGTAGTAACTTTAAAAACACAAAACGGACAAGCAAAGCGGCCGATAATCAAATTGACACCCTTATTACTCACAGACGATTACAAAGACCCAACTACATCATACAATGACATTCGCAATCAGGAGAAACCTGACAATAGAACAAGAAGAAAGAGAACGTCTCAGAGTTTATCCTTGACAAATGTTATACTAAGCATTATGGGTATATTTTGGTTGTTCTTATCATCGCCAGTTCTTGCGTTGAACGATAAAAGTTATAATATTACAGGTCTCCAACCAGACAATTCCTTATATTTTGACACCTTGGCCGAGATAAGAGAGATAAAGGATGATTGGAAGCTTATCATGTACTACAATATGACATCTTACTGGGAGAACACGTATGAGGTTATAAAATACGTAAAGTACATAAACAATTTGCCACATAATATGACTAACAAGCAGAACCAAATTATTTGTAACCAACTGAATCAAAGCCTTAGCGAATTATTATACTTCAATACATTATTAAAAACAAAACACTTAAGAAATAAAAGAGGTCTTATAAACGGAGTAGGCTACGTAGCAAATACATTGTTCGGAGTATTAGACGAGAGGTTCGCTGAAAAGTACGCGCAAGATATACGAACGGTCAATGAAAATGAAAATCATATCCTAAGTTTCTTTAAAAACCAGACCCATATCGTCGAGACACATAATAATATCATAAAACGGAATGAAGAACTGATGAACAAACAATTCTCATTAATCAATGAGCACCTTAAAGGCCTTACCTTGCAGTCCAACTCTCTAAAACAAAGCTCTGAGAATGCGATATATACTTTTACAGCCAGTTATGCCGCCGACAAAATAATCACACATCTTAAGCAAATTCAACAGTCATTACTAGATTGCCTGACTGACCTATATCGAGGTCATATAGATATGCATTTATTATCACCAGCTCAATTACAAAAGGAGTTTGACACAATATCACTCCACTTATCCCGCGACTTGCACCTCCCAGACATAGCTGTTGCTATCACTTCCAAGTGATAGCAACAGCTGATCGTAATAATTATAGTTTTTAATAGAAAAATAAGTCTGAAAGTATGTGCAGTGATCATTTTGCATAAAAAACCTTATAATTAATCAGTACAAGTGTGCGTATACTGTAAAATTGAATAATTGCAGAAAAATTACAGTGTACTTACGTGCATCTTTCAAGTGTAAAAAGTGCTTATTTTGTATCGTTTTATGGCAATAGAACGCCAAATTGGATTACACTGTGACTATATCTGTGCAAACATTTGTGAAAAGTGACGTTATAATACCAAAAAGTGCAACATAACCTATAACTCAAATACATCGTCATTTCATCATAACTACGTCACAAACTCCAAACCTTGTTTCATACATAAGCTAATTTCATAATTCCAAACACAAGCTTGATAAACTATTGGTAACGGGATTACCCTGTCGGTCGAGAGTTCGTGGATTCAAGGCTCGTGCGTGCTTTGTATTTTATGTTTTTAATTTTTGTTTTGTTTATCCTGGGACACTAATTTTACAGTTTGCTGTTGATTGTCGGAGGACGGTCCCTTTTTTAAATAAATTTTACATTTTTTTAAATATTTATTACCTTTTTTTAAAAAAAGGGAAAAATTCTTAATATGGCATCTAGTTTTAATAATACTTGGGGCTGCTGCACTAAAGATGGCTTGAATGGAGATGAAAAATACATTCGTTGCAGTGATTGTAACAAGTTATACCATTTTCTATGCCTTTCTATACCAGACATAACGACCGATTCAAAAGTTTATCGTGAGTGGAAATGCCCTGAGTGCATCAACATGTTGCCAAAATCTGCTAAAAATGACTCCACGCCAATCCGCAACGTCTCAACCACAAGAGGCAATAAAAAACCTATTTTAGACTCCCCTCCTGAAATAAAAGCCGTTACGAGCCAGGAAGTTCGTTCTATAGTAGAAGAAGTGATAAAAACGCAGTTTTCCTCAATGGTTCAGCAATTTATTTATTTATTTATTTATATATAGTTCACCAACGCAGTGGTCACCAAAACAAGGTTTAACAAAGAACATATGATATTGTGATACAATTCTAGCGCCACCACACTTATAGGTGAAGACAGCATGCAGTAAAGTTTTGCGAAAAGTAACAATTAAATAATAGAACAGAACAATTAAACGCAACAATAGTTAGTGTAATCAATAAAGAGCTTGAAACAATTAAAAATGATGTGCGTGATCTAACAGAATCCCTAAATTTCCATACGAAGGAATTCGAGATACTACAATCGGAACAAGTGCAACAAAAATCTACAATTAAGAAACTAACAGAGGAAAATAATTATTTGCGTAATAAAATACTGGATGCTGAAATACGACTCAACTACATGGAACAACATGTACGCTCAAGCAACCTCGAGATACAGTGCGTGCCTGAAAATAAACAAGAAAACTTGGTTAATATCATAAAACAACTAGGTAGTGTCGTAGGTCATAAAATAAGTGACACGGAGATTATGCATTGTACTCGTATAGCGAAATTACAAAATAATAGCACCCGGCCGCGGTCTATTATAGTACAACTTGCCTCACCAAGAGCGCGCGACTTCCTGCTTGCAGCTGTTATCAATTACAATAAAAAGAACTCCACTAATAAGCTGAACTCAATGGATCTGGGAATAACTGGAAACAAGACACCTGTATTCGTCGTGGAACACCTTTCCCCCGCACTTAAAAACCTCCATGCTGCTACTAGAGTTAAAGCTAAGGAAAAGGGATACAAGTTCGTATGGGTTAGAAACGGAAGAATCTTTGTTAGAAAAAGCGAAAACACGACACACATATATATTAAGGACTTAGCAAGTGTAGACAAATTATCATAAGAGCGCCATTGCTTCTTTTATTTGCTATATAGATATTGAAAAAATGCTCTTGTTTGGAAAAAAAATTAATAAAATTCAATAAATTAGAGATATACTATCAAAATTGTCGTGGCTTACGTACGAAGACCCAAAATTTTTACCGAAACTTACTTTGTAACAGTTATGACATAGTGGTGCTAACTGAAACATGGCTCAATAATTCTGTACTGAGTAGCGAGCTATTTGACGAAAGATATGCGATATATAGAAGAGATAGGGAATCTGTCCTGCATTGTGGTAAAGATGGTGGGGGTGTTTTAGTGGCCGTCAAAAAAACTATTAAATCTAATTGTGTACACAAATGGGAAAGTAACTGTGAAGATCTTTGGGTATCGTTAGACCTACCATTATCGCATGGCTTTCGTCGAGTCGTTATCTGCGCAGTTTATTTACCGCCTCCTGTCCGGCGCTCTACCTTAGATCATTTTCTAAGCAATTGTAATACTGTGTTTGAAGAGATTACAAATTCAAATATTCTTATTGTTGGGGATTTTAACCTAGGCGTGATCGACTGGAATCTAGTGGGTGCATCAGGGAATTATGTAGCTTTATCCAGTACAGTCAATTCCTTGATTGACTTTACCTATGTTAACAAACTTAATCAATTTAACTTCATAACTAATGTTTCCGGTCGAGTTTTGGATTTGGTCTTGTCTACTTTCACAGACTGCAAAGTTATCGCTAGTTCGAACCCGCTATGTAATCCTGATTTACTACACCCACCACTGGATATATCCGTGGAATTTCATGAAAGTTTAAGACTACCATACAATATTATTAAAAACAGAATTAACTTTCATACCACTGACTATGGACCTATTAGATCTGTCTTACAAAAAGTTGATTGGATTCGGCTATTCGGCGGGTTGAGTGGAGTAGACGAAATGCTAGACTGTTTTTATGATACACTTAACGATGCTATTAAGCAAAAATTACCAATTAAAACACTAAAAAACAAGAAATATCCACCCTGGTTTAATAAAAACTTAATTAAATTACTAAATGAAAAACACAAAATTAGAAAACGATTTCAAAAGTATACCAATCCATTGGATCAAATTGAATTAAAAATACTCAGTAAACGTTGTGATAATTTAGCTACCTGCTGTTATAATAACTACATAAAGAAAATAGAGCAAGATTTTGAAAAAAATCCTAAATCGTTTTGGACGTTCATAAAATCGAAGCGTGGCGGATCCAGTTGTTATCCCTTAACAATGACTGATGGAACTATAACTACATCTGACGGCACTGAGGTATGTGAGTTATTTGCCAAATATTTTTCTTCCGTCTACAACAATAATAAGGACAGTAGCAAGAATTTTAATGATGAAGCAGAATTTCTGAAATTGTTGCGAAATAATAGTCAATGTCTAGTAGAACCAGTAATAACCTGTAAACAAACATTTAACAAGCTGAAAAAATTAGATATCAATAAAGGTGCCGGCCCTGATGGAATACCACCAGTCTTCTTAAAAGCGTGTGCTTCAGAACTTGCCTATCCTCTCACGTTAATTTTTAATAGATCTCTTAAGACGGGCACTTTCCCATCAAAGTGGAAAATCACAAAAATAGTGCCTATTCTGAAATCAGGAAATGACGCTATGATACTTAATCACAGACCCATCTCTATCTTGTCTATACCTGCCAAAGTTTTGGAATCTCTGATTTGTCCTTACATTAATAATCATCTGAAACTCTACTTGAGCAATCATCAACACGGCTTTGTCTCTGGTCGTTCTACAGCCACAAACTTGGTTCCATTCACTGAATTATTAATAAAAACTGTCGATTCGGGTTACCAAGCTGATGTGATTTATACCGACTTAAGTAAGGCTTTTGACAAAGTTTCACACAGCATCCTGATAAATAAATTGGATGCATACGGTATCTCGGGCAACTTACTGAATTGGCTAGACTCATATATAACAGAAAGATCTTTCTTTGTGGTTGTTAACGGCTTTCAATCGAATATTTACAGTATATCTTCGGGAGTACCGCAGGGGTCTCATTTAGGCCCAGTTTTATTTAATTATTTTATCAATGACATTCCGCATTGTTTTCAACATTCTGATACTTTTATGTATGCGGATGATCTAAAATTTGTGAGAGTTATTAAGACTATGGAAGATACGAAATATCTTCAAAAGGATATCGATAACTTATTCGAATGGTGTTGTAATAACGATATGCAACTAAACTATACGAAATGTCATTATGTCAAATACTCAAGAAAGCACGATACTGTAGAATCTGTATACACAATTAACTCACATACTATACAGGAAGTGGAGAATATATCTGACCTTGGTGTAATCTTTGACAAAAAACTTACTTTCACACCCCATTTAGATAATATTGTAAAAAGATCTTCTAAAATGTTAGGTTTTGTTATTCGAAATAGTAAGTCTTTCACCAAAAGCAAAACAAAAATACTGCTCTACAACAGTCTGGTTAGGAGTATCCTGGAGTATTGTTCTGTGGTCTGGCGTCCCCACTATGCATCACATACATTACGCATAGAACGAGTTCAAAAGCGTTTTCTTTGGCATTTAGCGTATTCAACAGGCATTGCTAAGAAAATAACCTCTTATAATTCGAGATTACATCATTTTGCCATAGACATCTTAGAACACCGTAGGACTGCCCACGATGCTCTATTTGCGTGTAAGGTCATCCAACAAAAAATTGACAGTCCAGAATTGTTAGCACATTTCAACTTCCGTGTCCCTTGTCGTATTCCACGTAACCCCATTGCTCCACTCTGCCCTCCGCATAGACGAACTGTATTAGGTGCTAACTCACCTTATGCCAGACTAAGCAATGTAATAAATAGGTGCAGCACTCACATAGACCTAAACTTTCATACAATACCAGTCCTCAAGTCTAAAATTTATGATATTCTTTGTGGTAAATAAAAATAATTTCTCTATGTCTTCTATTAAAATCTCCATGTATAAACACTTATATGTAATTTTTATGTAATCTGTCACTTCCCTATATGTATTTTGGTTTATTTTTTTATTTTTTCTGTCTTTTAAACTTTGTATATTCTGTTCGTTCACTTTATTTGCTCATGTGGTGTTTACCCTTAAGTGATTGTTGCACTGTATATGTATACCTACCTTAATGTTATCTGAATATTTTTGTGTAAACAATTGTGGGTGAACCAAATTAAATAAAATAAAAAAAAAAAAATATCAAATACATTAACAGATATATATAAAATACTAAGAGTCCAAGCACGCATGACGAAGAACTTTATTATATTTGAAATAAGAATTCCACTCCTAAGCAACACTAAGTATGAGCTTAATAAGTTGATAAGTCTGCCAGTAAGTTTAAATAAGAAGATGGCAACCTATGCTATACCTGCCTCTACGTACATTGCATTCGATATCAACAAAGATACGGTCATTCTACTACAGGAATCCGATATAACAGCGTGCCTTACTATTTCAACAAACAAACTACTTTGCCATTTACATCAACTTGTATACCGTATGAAGCCAACGCAATCCATTTGTCAATTAAAAATAATTGAAGCTATTGAATATTATACATTTTGCAAAACTGAGACATTGCAGTGTGTTGATAAGTGGGTCAAGCTGAACAATAAAAACACATGGTTGTACGCGTGCTGCGAAGAATGCTTAGTACGCATATTATGTCCAGACGGACTGGCGACAGAGCGCTTACATGGGAAAGGACGTATTACCCTAGGTCAGGGATGCGTTGTAAAAACAGATAGGTTTATGTTGTATGCAAATAAGGAATACACAAGTCAGTTATACGTGAATGATAAAGTTATAATGCCTATATTATCGCCGTTAAATGAGCTTATGAATACCTCCCTAGCATATTCGAAGATTTAAACTGAGTCGCACAATCAGATATTTCAAAATTTACAGAAGGATATTGACATTTTAAAGGAATAATCCAGTGTTACTTTTATATCAAACCACGACACGCACCATTATATAATAATTTACACCTTGGTCGGAAGTGTATTACTGAGCATAATATTTATTACTTGCTGGTTAATAAAGACACGTCGAAGAGATATCACGTCTCAGAGATCAGACAGCAGAAGCGATAGAAGACAAAGCACGGAATTGCAGAGAAACCTACAGAGAACGCCGGGACCTATCGTGTTTAATATAGAGAGTGCAAAGCTACAGGGTCCATCAGTGAAATTGACACTAAACTAGACAGTTAACAAGTGCAACTAAAGAGTGATAATTGACACTAATTTCTAATACCTACGTGTTTAGTGACGGTTACTTAAATGTTTAATTTTGTTAGTTTAGCTATTTTAATATTCTCACATTAGTGCATTCCTTTCATTATTTTAAAATTTACTTATATCCCAAAATAGTTTCGATCTACTCTGCATATTCCATTAATTGAATTTTAGATAATGTAATAAGTTTTATTCTTAAGTTTGTTTACATTATTTCTGTTTATTTTGGTTTTAGTTGTTTTGTGTAACTTAGGTGTGGCAGTATGTACAAAGTACATGGTTTTAAGGTAAATTGATGTGCTCACACAGCAATCGTGACATCGCATCGATAGATTCGCTGATATAGCAATCGATAGCGTATTATGTGAAGGTCGTACGCACCTTTACTTACATTTTACTTCCTAGCTTTACTTTCCTTATTTAAGATAGAATAAGATCATAATTACATGTTCAACTTTACAACAGTTTACTTGTCTTTCTTTTACATTTGACATCCTAGTTTAAGTTTACGTAGTTTTAATTCTATATGTTGGATTAACCCCCAACAGGTGCACTAAGGAAGGAATTCCCGAAATTCCCACGGGAACGGGAAATGGACTTTTTAGTTTGTATGAAAAATCTTATTCCTTGAGTGCACCGATGTGAAACTTGGTGTAAGGGTTTTTCAATGTGTGTCTAGTTGTGTTATGAAAGGAATTCCCAAAATTCCTACGTGCACGGATGTGATACTTGATATAAAGGTTCCTCAATAAGTGTCTGTTTGTATTATGGAAGGAATTCCCGAAATTCCCACGGGAAGGGGTTGGACTTTTTAGTTTGTATGAAAAATCTTATTCCTTGAGTGTACGGATGTGATACTTGACATGAAGGTTCTACAAAAAGTGACTGGTTGTGCTACGAAAAAAATTCCCAAAATTCCCACGGCACGGGAAATATATGATTTTTAGTTTGTATGAAAAAAACTTATTCCTTGAGTGCATGGGTGTGATACTTGGTATAAAGGTTCTTTCAGTGGGTGTCTGGTTTTATAGTTTCTGAAATTCCACGAGAAGGGTAGTTAAGCGCATACGACGTTGCGGGATAAAGCTAGTAAACTTATATTTATGTTTGCTATGTTATGTTACTTATTCGATAAAAATATTATACTCGTAGTATGTTTTTAGAGCTTTTTGTCACTAATTGCGTTTAATTGTTTACGTAAAACGAAACGCCAATCCTTTGACTAATGTTGCCATTGGTTAAATCACGTTTTTGTGACGTTTAAGTAAATATTTAAAAGAAAAATTATGTCATTAAATAATATTCGTCCTTTTTTTCAAAAACAGTTAAAGATAAGTTAGAAAGATAAAACTGGATTATTGATATGTTGAAAGATATTTGATAGGATGTTTCGTTAAATGAATAAATTGTTACGTCGTAGGCTAGATAAAATGACATAATTTGTAATTGGTCATAATAGGTTGGGGAAAAAGTCTTTTCGCATTATAGTATGTATGAACTTGTAATAAAATCTCTTTGGCTATAGTATTTGTATCTGGCTGGTTATGGTATCATTGAAACTTAAAATTTTAAAGAACATAATTCTTAATTCAAATTAGGAAAATGTGTGATTTTCATTTGTTTTTCGTACTGTGAAGATGAGTGAATTTAATGAAGAAATTCGATATGTTTTAAAATTTTACTACAAAAAAGGTAAAAATGCAACACAAGCCGCGAAAAAAATTTGCGATGTTTATGGACCTAGTGCAGTGTCTGTGAGAGTAGCACTTTGGTATAAGCGTTTACAATCCGGAAATTTTGATGTCAAAGATACACCTCGCTCTGGTCGCCCTATTACGGATAACATGGATGCTATTTTTGAAAAAGTGGAGCAAGATCGACATATCAGTAGTTACGACGTAGCTGAAGAACTGGGAATTGACCACCAAACAGTTTTGGTGCATTTGAAAAAAGCTGGGTACACAAAAAAACTCGATATTTGGGTACCTCACGAGCTCACTGAAAGAAACCTAATGAACCGTGTACTCATTTGTGATTCTTTATTACGACGACTTTATTAAAACGACGTAACGAAACCGAATCATTTTTGAAGAAGCTGATGAACGTGCGAAAAAGGTCATTTCAGCCTTGATCGTATTCGAATCCTTCTCCAAACTATTTAAATGCTGATTGAACGTTTTTTATTGACTTTCCATCGTGACTTCTATTCTTTTTAAAACATTATTCTCTGCTTCTATGATCGATGTTTGGTTTTTAAAAAGTTGTGATAAGTGTTTTTGGTTAAAACGAACCACAGACTAATAAGGAGAACAAGTTCAGACGGACAACTCCCTTGTCATAGATGTCGGTCTATACGAGGCTCACATATTGATTTTGACAGCTTGTTTTTTTTTAAATGTTATTCTACACAATGAGGTATAGCAGTTTTTTTTCTACGGACATGGCAAAGAACTTTCTTAGTATGTTATGCCTATAGGTAATTCCTTTGCCAAATAATAAAATTTACAAATAAATAAATATGGGTCTGGATGTTTTTCTATATAAAAAATATCTATGTGTTTATATATTTCTTAAGTTTATTTATCCGTTATCTAGTATCCATAGCACAAGTTCTTAATGAGACTTAATTTAGGCTAGACAATGTGGTGTGATTAAATAATTTTTTCTGACAATCCAATTACAAATCCAATATAGGTACAGATATTCTATTTCACGAAGTCCGTTCGGCTTTGATTGTAGTAGTGACGTATCCCGACAAGCGCGCTTGTGTGTGTAAATGTAGGTAACGTTAGCAAAGAAATCATAATAATATTATATTTCAAGTCGAGATTTAATAATCGAAATAAAATTTTGGTTTTAAAGTATATACTTTTTGTAAATAAATTAGATTAGGTTGCAATAAATACAAAAATATTAAGAAGATGTAGGCATTTAATTAAGCATTGGTGTTACACAATGGAAACGAAACAACTAATACTATTCAGTATTTTCAATCACTATCAGATAAATTTTCGATTTCCGATTCCGTTTTGCTGTCGTCAGAATCATCTTGCACATTGATTATAAATTCAAAATCGAGATCAAAATATTTCAAGTAGTCTTTTTCAAGTTTTACAACATGATCACAAGTTTTCTGCCACGTTTCACTGCTAACTTGGCCCAAACTTTCATTGATCAGTCTTTCCGTATTCGTCATGTTTTTTTAGATGCGACATAATTTTTAACGATCACCCCAAATATGTAATCCCTAAAACAAAATAATTAAGAAATATAAACATCTTATAAAACAAAAAAAAATCATTTTATAAATACTTCTATTGCTATATTAAATATCTTTGCATAAAATTTTAATCGAAAACGTATAAATAAATATTACCTCACTATGGACAACTCTTCTTCGTTTTGTTGCCAAGCTGACCTTACTCCGTGAAACAATTTGGCGCGAACTAAACACACTACTGATCCGGACCGTGTCCCGATCGACACTGAGCGCTCTCGAGGTTACGCACACAAAAACAATGTGCATGTGCACGCTTGACAACATTCATAGCCAAACGGACTTCGTGACATAGAACATCTATATATAATTTCAGTCCTCGCTGTCAGTATATTTCAGGTATTGTTGAGTTATAGTTAGGTACTTCCTTTGGTATATTTTCTTGGAAATTCACATAAGGGTAACACAATTTTCACAACTTTTATAATTTATTTATAATTAAATTCATTTACACATAAATTCACAAAGATTGTTATTGTGTCAATCTCTACAAAGATTGTTCAATTCGAATTAAAACTTTCAATTCAATCAAACTATTCAACCAATTCAAGCAGTCAAGTGTCAATATCATTATGTGAGCCCATGGACAATATCCATAGACTGATGCTAATATACACTATGGAGATTACCAGCCGTGAAACGAACCAAACTAATATCCTTTTAGTACTGATCTGCAAATCAAGGCCACGGCGCATGCGCTTCCGATTATCAAAGTGCTGATTTAGCAGCATGCGGTCATAGTAAGTATTGTAGCTCGTTGAACCCGTGTCTCAGCTGTTGTAATATTGTATCGCAATGTTTATTTCTTATAGTATTAGTGCATAAACTTTGTAGATTTAAATAAGTGTTAAATATTCTTGTTCCGTACCAATAGGGATCCATTGCGTAATAAGCTATTAATTTCGAATGGTTTTGTATGACGTGCATATTTCCAATTTTTTCAAAAAATATGTACTTTCTATCGCTTAATTTTGTTATGTTATAGTTAGCTCGTACTGTTGATAAATAATATAAGGCTCATAAGAATAGATTTAATTAATACTATATTTATATTTTTTCTTCGCTATTCTGGTTTTGATAATTTTTGCTGATCTTTCGTTTGTACTTGTTATTACGCTGCTATGGTTTGATGATTCAGCTTTGAAGGGTAAAATAGATAATTTTACGATAGGTCTTTTTATTACCTACTTTGTTTAATTTTAAAAATCATTAATTCAAGTTTTGGCGTTGAAATTTGAGTGGGATGTGAAATCTTACTAGCTGGTTGAAGTCTTGTTTTTTGCGATGCATGGAATACGACTCTTAGCGAAGTAGTTACAGAATCGGGGCGCTCCACCGCGTGGTGCGGCATGTAATACGATGGTGTCGGATTGGCCTTTGTTATTGCGTGAATATGACCTAGGTCAATGTGTTCATTAGTAAAGTTCTTATAATTTATAGTTAGCTTTAGCTGCTTTTTAAACTCACGTCTAAGCTGATAAAGTTCAAAATCAAATTCTTTATTTAAACTTTAAATTGTTACATTTAGACTTAACGACTAAAAAGATGAGAATAATACTTTGTTTCATAAATTATATCATAATTGTTAACAGCAGACTTAACCAATTTATACTTAACTAATTTATTGTAACAATACAGAATGCATGGACTGTGGATCCCACACTAGGAAGAACCTGTATCGTTGGCATTCATATTTATGGACAGAATAAAGTTAGGAGAACAGTTTAAACATTAACATTAAGTTTTAAAATTAAAATCATCATTAAAGACAGCAGTCAAAGTACTTAAGCTTTTTTATACATATATTTATATATTAGCATTTATAGACTTTATTATTTATAAACTAGATATAGGGTGGGTATGTCTGTGTGTACATGCGTGTGTGTTCGTGCGTGAACCAACGCATGGCGTGGGTTCTGACAGGTCTAATGTCAACCCGGCGACAGGGTGCAGTGGGGGAAACTCAAACTCAAACTCAAAAATTCTTTATTTCGTAAGTATGTATTTAAATACATTTGAAATAAGTCAAATAATTTACAAATTGAACTGAATCTACCACCACTTCGGAAAGTCGATCTGTTGAGAAGAAGTGGCAAGAAACTCAACAGCAATCATCTTTTAAAAATAAGAGAAATCATCTTCTTACATCCGGATATCACTTTTCACATCAACACTTATCCATAAATCTAACAAAGGGTTAATCTTAAATATTTTAGGATTTTATTATAAAATGAAGCGTACACATTGACCCATGAACGAGTTGATCTTCTGGAGTCTACTATTATATTTATACAATAGGCAATCAAGTACTAGACAGAAACGTAGACATAGATATAGAGGTAAAGATAGAAGCAGAGATAGACGTAGCGATAGAGGTGAGAGAGAATACAGATAATGTGGATGGGGATGAGGATAGTCGTGGACAAAGACAGGACGTGGACATGGAAATGGGGAAGTCGGAGTCAAGTTGAAAAAAGTCATAAAGTCATCAGCAAAACGACCTGGCACCACTAGCAGCACCCGTTCACGAGTATAACGCAAGCACCAGCCATCACCCTCCTCAACCATATTTTAGGGAAGAGGGTGACCCGACACCCGACGCTACCGCTAGCCTTGCCGCCTGAGGGAGCATGACGTTCTTGCTGTTGTATGGACAAGAAGGAGATGGTGGTGGTGTTGGATAAGAAGGAGATGGAGTTGGAAATGGAGTTGGAGAAGGAGTTAGAGATTGAGCACTTTAGAAAAACAATTTACAACCAAGGACTTTTATCGTCCATATATTCAGATATTGTTTAAAAGCCTTTATTACACAATTTTTGTTTAATAGTTTCTTTAAATTTATCAAGCGGTAAGTCTTGAATATTTGTGGGAACCTTATAATAAAAACGTATGCATTGACCCATAAATGAGTTAGTGACTTTATGAAGTCTACTATTATAGCCGGCTAGCTTATACTTATTTCTAGTATTAACATTATGTAAGTCACATTTTCTACGGAACATGTTTAAGTTCTTTTTTACAAACATAAGATTTTCAAAGATATATTGTGACGCAAACGTGAGAATATTTATTACCTTAAACTTATTTCTAAGTGTCGCTCTGGAATTAAGTTTGTAGATTGCGCGAATAGCCCGTTTCTGCAGCACAAAGATAGTTTTAATATCGGCGGCGTTTCCCCAAAGGAGAATGCCGTATGTCATTAAGCTATGAAAATAACCAAAATAAACCAATCGCGCAGCTATGAAAATAACCAAAATAAACCAATCGCGCAGTAGCTTCATTAGAAATATTTCGCATCTTTTTGACGGTAGGGTGGATACACCATTAGTTGACCATTTAAGCGGTTTTATGGTTAGCCACCTATAAAAAAATGGTTATTTGTTTACGAACTATGTCACTGTTCGGGACACAGATCACTGATTAATCACTTAAACTATTAAACTTAGTCTCAATTTGATAAACTTAAAAGGTTTTTTGCAAATCACCCTGAAAGTTAATTTTAGCGAATACACCATTACCTGACCATTGATTACCAATAACTGACCATTTTTGTCCTAAAAGTTGACCACTCCTTCTTAAATCATTAGTTTTGCTCAAAACATAAAGAAAAATCCATGCATTTTAATATTTTTTTAAAATTAAATCTTATGATTATAACCATACTGAACTTAATTAATTCCTTATACCTATGTACCTATTCCAATAAAATAAAATAAACAAGACTTGAAATTGGACATCAGTTCTTAAAAACACTCTCTCTTTCTTTCTTAAAACATTAGTTTTGCTTAAAGCATAATTAATAAAAAACTGTGCATTTTAATATTTAAAATTAAATCTTATATCCATACTGAATTTAATTAATTCTTAATACCTATGTACCTATTCTAATAAAATGAAATAAATAAGATTAGAAATTGGAGATCAGTTTTTAAAAACACTCTCTCTTCATTGTCCAATTTTTTTTTGTCTGTCTCTATCAAAGTTATTTTCTTCAGTGGTATTTCTTTGTTCACGTTGGCAAGAATTTACTTGCATACAGCAGTAAAATATGTAGTTACTACGCTCCATTTTTCTCATCTCCGGAATTCTACCTTTCAGCTTATTAATAATTGTACTATGACATTGGGAACCCCAAAATGTCAACTTGCTTCCCTTATTTTGAATCTACCCTCTCGCACTGCAGCCATTGCTAACTGCATTGATAAATCAGGATATCGGAAAATTAACCAAACAACGTGCAATTGCCTAAGCATCCTAAAGCTTCAAACGTAGGTAATTAAGCGTACAGTTAGAGAAAGCAATCAAAATTTGAAAATCTATTAAATATGCATTTTTATTTACACATTTTAAATAAACAAAACGACATGAGTTACTTATATATTTAGTAGCCTAGCAAGACTACACACAATTCCATTACAGTTGGACAACTTAAGGCTCATCCAGCTAGTCATCGTGTAAGCCTAACCACTCTGGTTAAGCAAAAACATATATCCCAGTCAGCTTTTGGAAGTACTACAAATCCAGTGCGGGGGTGTTCAGTATTTTTTGACAATGCTTTGTCAAATCAAAATCAAGAAAAAAACAGCGACTTTTATAAAAAAAAGTAAAAAATCGTAAATCTGTCCACACTGGTCAACAATAGGCAATATTATCTTTCTGATGTTCCTAAACGTAACCGCCATGTTAACACCGTGTGGTAAATAGATCAGTAATAAATATCACCAAAAAATAATAAAAACATATATCACTGTATACCCCCAACGTGAAAAAATAAAAAATACTTTAAAAATAGCTAAGATGCATTCAGATTATTGACGCAGTGCCAATTTAAAAGTCTTAGTAAATTATAACACTACTTACGAGGCACCATCTTCTTAGCAAAAAAACCTTAATTTTTCCGAACTGGTGGAGGTGCTACCATACGTCATTTGATAGGTGGGCTCTTGCCAGGGTATAAAAATAAAAAAATACCATCTTGTGTTGGCAAGTTTTTTAAAAATCTTTAAAAACGTAGATTTTGGTCAGCTTTAGGTGACTGGTCAGCTAATAGTGCATTCACCCTATATGCTGCAGAACTAAGTCTCTTCGCCAATCTACATGTTTACTACTACATGTTTGTCCTCAGGTCGGTGGAAAGTAGTATCCTGATATTTCTGTACGCGTTGATTATCTCCCGTTGACACTTTCTCAATCTCGTTAAAATCTTCTTTGGATCTAAATTTATGTAAGCCATCTTTATTTACCGTGATCACATTGCAGTTATAGGATTTTACGTTTCCGCATAGAATCCAGCCTAGCCGCGTCTGTTGTGCAATAGGCATGCTGTCATACTCCTTGATAATTCCTCCTATGATGATCGAAGAATAAGCATCAGCGCCCAGTAAGAGATCGATTGTCCTACTACGATAGGACTCGGGGTCTGCTAGTTGTATATTCTCGATGAAAGCCCAAGATAGTTTAGAAAATGATCGATTTAGTAGGCTATTTACGGCGTGACTCATGATAAATAAGTCTAGATTGAGTTGATATGAATTATAACGAGATGACAGCGTGATATTCATGGAATCCTTACAGCTGTTCTCTGTTGCACCTACTCCTAAGATGACTCCCTTGCAGTTCATACGAGGCAGTCTTAATCTTTGAGCGCCATTTTCAGCTATAATCGATGTTTGCGATCCTTGATCGATAAGCGCTCGCATGGTATGGAGGGTGCCATCAATACCTTGAACATTGATAAGAGCGGTTGCCAATAAAACCTCCTGAGTGTCGTCTCAAAGTCAAAGTCAAAAGAATCTTTATTTCGTAAGTATTTAAATACATTTGAAATAAGTCACAATTTACAAATTGAACTGAATCTACCACCACTTCGGAAAGTCGGTCTGTTGAGAAGAAGTGGCAAGAAACTCAACAGCAATCATCTTTTAAAAATACACAATAACAATAACAATTTACAATCTTCTTGCATCCGGATATCTTATAATAAAACTTTATGCTTATCCTTAAATCTATCGAAGGGTTAATCTTAAATATTTTGGAGTTTTATTATAAAAGTGCACACATTGACCCATGAACGAGTTGGTGATCTTCTGGAGTCTACTATTATATTTATACATTAGGCAATCAAGTACTAGACAGAAACGTAGACATAGATATAGAGGTAAAGATAGAAGTAGATAGATGTAGCGATAGAGGTGAGAGATATTACCGATAATGGAGATGAGGATAGTCGTGGACAGCGACTGGACACTAACACGGACGTGAACATGGGGGAATGGGATGGAGATGGGGAAGTCAGAGTCAAATTTAAAAAAGTAATATAGTCATAAAGTCTTCAGCAAAACGACCTGGCACCGCAAGCAGCACCCGTTCACGAGTATAACGCAAGCACCAGCCATCACTCTCCTCAACCATATTTTAGGGAAGAGGGTGACCCGACACCCGACGCTACCGCTAGCCATGCCGCCTGAGGGAGCATGACGTTCTTGCTGTTGTATGGATAAGAAGGAGATGGAGATGGCGTTGGATGAGAAGGAAATGGATATGGTGTTGGAGATGGAGTTGGAGATTGAGAATATTTGAAAAAGAATTTACAACCAAGGACTTTTATCGTCCATATATTCAGAAATTGTATAAAAGCCTTTACTACACAATTTTTGTTTAATAGTTTCTTTAAATTTATCAAGTGGTAGGTCTTGAATATTTGTGGGAACCTTATTATAAAAACGTATGCATTGACCCATAAATGAGTTAGTGACTTTATGAAGTCTACTATCATAGCCGGCTAGCTTGTACTTATTTCTAGTATTAACATTATGCAAGTCACATTTTCTATGGAACATGTTTAAGTTCTTTTTTACGAACATAAGGTTTTCAAAGATATATTGTGAGGCAAAGGTAAGAATATTAATTTCTTTAAACTTATTTCTAAGTGTCGCCCTGGAATTAAGTTTGTAGATTGAGCGAATAGCCCGTTTCTGCAGCACAAAGATGGTTTTAATATCGGCAGCATTTCCCCACAGGAGAATGCCGTATGTCATTAAGCTATGTCTAGCGTCACGTATACGACGATACGGTTGATACGGCGCGGTCGGGCGTTGCACTCGACGTTGTAGTGTTTGCTGATGCGACAAAGGCTTCATGCACCAAAGTATGATAATCGACTTGGCACTTACGACATCTTTTTCTTGAATAACATTCATTACCGTTATGATTATAAAGACAGTTTTGGCATAACGATAAATTGGCAATTGTTTGTCGCTTAGTTTTCGGTTCATACGCTGAAAATGTTTCACAATATGATACGTGATTTTTATTGCAAATGGGACATTTTTGCTGTTGTACGGACGCTAACCTACTTTTATTATTAAAATAATTTGATTTAAATGATTGATTATGATTGCTTGAAAATGAATAAAATACGAATGGTTTTTTATAATTAGAGGGCTAAGATGATTGTTGCGGTTGCTGGTTTAATTTAGGATGATCTGGCTTTCGTTTCGAAGACTCTAGGGCAGTAAATTTGACCTCTAAAAATTTTAATAAATCGTTTAAAGTAGGCAGATCTCTTGGATGTTTCAGCGACTCGTTGTGTAGTCGTTGTGAGAGTCCGCGTCTAATTTCTGCGTAAGTACCTACATAGACAACCATGGGGTCCCAGTTCTCTATGTTGACTCCCAAGTTTTTAATAGCGTTGAGGCATTTATTCGTAGTGTCGTGAATCCTCTTAATCGCTACTGCTGATTGCTGCTGAATAATAGGCTGGTTGATAAGCACACTCATATGTGAATTAAAAATAAGCTTTGTGTTATTATAGCTTGTTTCGACAAACAAGTCTTTAAACGACAACCACTGGTGGTAGCTCCCGCTGAACATAGGAATGTCCATTTTTGGAGTAGTCTTCTACCGATACAGATCAGACCACATCTTGCTGTTGATGGATTTCTTCACAGCGTTGAATTTCTGCTCATAACTGCTCAACATATCTTCATATTCTACATTATCTTCGTATAATTCGCTGTCTATTTCCCAGTGCAATGCGTCTATGATAGTCCAACGTGATTGAACTGACTTCAGTATATCCTCGTACTCCCATTTTTCAGAGACATTGTCGAGATCGATGCTGCTGATAGTACGCTGAAAAGCCTTAAACTGCTGTTACCTTGGTTTCGGAAAGCCTCTTTGTCGGATGACGTCACAGGACGGATGGTACCGCCGGGCGACGACGGTACAGATGAAAAGTTAGGCATTTGCAACGGGGTCAACGGGGTAAAACGTAAGTAACTGCGCGTTTCGTTATAAAAATCTTATGTTTTTTGGTAGTAATTGCTAGTAAAATATTCATTTGATTTATCGCTAGACTAACTTTCTAACGTGCTAAGTCGTTTTTTAATATGAGCCGACGTCTTACGATCGGCACCGTCTTTCTTGAAGTTAATCAAAAGCTGATTCATAGATTCCATGAGCTGATCTTCCATTTTTCCAAATGATGTAGATACCAGTGATAATGATAGAGAGCTGTAGACTCACCAAAGCTGCTGCTGATAGCTTACGTGGCGATCCTTAATAGACTGCAATCCAAATATAGGGTCACTCGCGATTTAAGTCCCGCTAACAGTAAGCTCGAAGGACCAAAAAGATGTACCTTGAATTGCTGCTGCTGATAATTAAAAGCTAATGAGTACACGAATGCGCTGATTGATGATGATGCGTTATTGATTCGATTAGTAATAAAATTATGAAATTAAGGTAAAAATGCTGACCGGGCGATACGTAGGTATGTGCGGCTGAACCGTACACATGGTATGAATATCGTGAAGCATTACTGTCAAACAGACAGAAAGACTTTTTAGATTTCAAGCTGACTGTTTCCGATTTTTTACTTGGGGGGCTGACAAGAAAGAGGCAACGTGATCCTACAGACGATTTGGCTGATATGCCTGAAACGTTTGATATTTATTTGTCAAGTACCTACTCTAATCATGCATAAGTTTTACTTGAAAATGTTGATTTAAAGATAAGTATATACATATACAAGTATATATCTATACATTTTCTGGAATGAAGTTAAATTAATTACTAAATGGTGAACTAATCAGTTTAGAGAAAAAGAAAGACTTATTAGATCTTTTACCATTTATACCACCAGTGTATCACAGTTTTTATACTAGTACCAGAGATAGTGCGTCACTAAGAAATGATTTGGACGTTGGGGATGAAATTGATGGGTGATTGAATGAGTGTTTTGGTAATTATTATGAAATGTAATTGCGCTGTTGATCTTAAGTTCTTGTATCACTTTTTTTATTTAATTAATGTAAAAAACCTTAATGCCAAATTGGCATATCTACTTAAAAAATGTCGCAAGTTAGCAATAAACCATTTCCTAACTCTTAAAATCATAGAATGGGACATTATTAGGTTAATCAAACAATAAAAACATTATTAATAATAAATATATGTTCTGAAAATGGGCTGTAAGTGAAAATCTGTTGTTTTTATTTTCTATGATACTCAAAAGATGTGTAACGAATTAGGCACTAATGGTTCACTCATGGCCACAATTCATCAGCACTTTCTTGGAGAAATACCTGTTTTTTATGAACTTTGCTCCAAAAAAATCATTTTTATTTTATAAAACATTCTTTAGCTTCTGTTTGGATTCACACTGAAACAATAAATGTTACCGCTCCGGCGGTAATGTGTTCCGGCAATATTGTATAAAGAGCCAGTTCCTTCCTAAACCCGTGTGCTTTCATCTTCGACCTCATCGTCACTTACCATCAGGTGAGATTTAGGTCAAACGCGGGTCTAGTCACTTATAAAAAAAAAAAAAAATAATAAGGAGGGGAATTGATTAAATATGTAAGTAATAGGAAGGAATGATTATTTTCACTGATTTCACCACTTTTCGATTTGATTACTTACTATAAATTGAATTATAAAGCACAGTGACCGTACAACATCAATCTACATTCGAGGCGCCAAGTAACAAGAGAATTCAACAACAAGATCTGACGTTTGACATCTATCAAAAACAATTCGTCATTCATTCAACCAAAATCACAGAGTAGTGCCACCTTTGGGTAAATGGCGCGAACAGGTACACTTTGGGATTTTATGATTTGGGCTGAAATGATGTCTCCTGTGTCACTTAAATCGATTCCGGTCTAATTACCAAAAACCCTGTAAGTATATTGGGATAGGTTGAGACAAGTGACACATATATTCGGTTAGGAAGGCGCGGACGCATCTCAAATTGACGGTTAGTACTGGCCCGGTATTAATTGGGTTTAGCAATGCAAATAAAGATTGTGTAGTGAATAAGCCGGGAACATAACCACACTCTCAGTACTAAGTAACTACTTAGCTTGTGATTATTCTATCGTGTTTATTAACCACTTTTTTACAAAATTGTACTGAAAATAAAACAACACTTTATTTAAATTTTATAATATGTACCAACTCAGACCCACAAAAAACTCTTTGGGTATTGTTTAAATTTTACATACAACATGAATCCTAATAGTATTTTATGCATAAGAAAATGTCAAACGTGTGTTTAGAGAAAAAATATTTTTACATATACAAAAGAAAATTTTGCAACGCTAATTATAATGTAGGAAGGAATTCTCAATCTTGAGAAAATGCTAAGTCAGCGATTGTCAAAATAGCCTTTGCTTTTACAGATAGATACACAAATAAAAAACATTTCTTATGACCTAAACATTAAGATACTCGATTTCTTTTTGTAATTACGTTAACATTATATGTCGGCGAAATAATATATGAAATAAAGCATTTTGTATATTTTTCTCGTGTGCCTATGCTTGCTGTGCTGAGTACTTCAGTGCGTATTGCTATACTAGATTTAGAATTGCCTACATATTCAGTTTAAGAGTGCAGAGCTCTGTTTAGAGTCATTAAACACAAAGATTACAAGGTAGTCATGAAGTTCAATAAAAATACGGATTTGAGCAAAACAAAATGGAAATATCTACAGAAAAGTAGATAGAAAATAATAAAATTTTGTGCTTTGCGAATGACTTTCATGAAAACAGAGCCGAACAATCGATGGTCTCAAAACATGTTGCAACTATATTTAAAATGTATACAATTCGTTACGTTTTACGTTAGACGTCTAACGTAATGTATACAATTCATTAGACACGACTGTATCTTACAATATTGAGGCCCTTCAAACATGTAGTTTAGTCTCCTTCATTCTCTCGTTATTTTTGATTCCACCGAATAGAAAAACCTAGCAAGGCAGTTCCATATTAATCTTGTCCAAGAGCTAAAGGTCATTTTTAACTTTAATTTGATCTAGTAGTAACAGCCGAAACAAGGTAGCTTAACACTGAGGCAAAGATGAGGTCAATTTTCAAGGTTTGACTCTTGCAGCGCTTGCTTATATCGAGCAGAGTTTATGAAGGAGATTAGTGACTCACTAAAGGCAATATATCTGGAAGAAAGAAAGATTGGCTCCAACTTCATTCGGCAAAGCCACAGACACACTGTTAAAAAAATAGGAGACTGGATTCTGTTTTTCGAACTACTATTAAATTTTAGCATTTTCATTTACTTTGCACATGTTCTAATTATTTATTATAACACACAACTTAACTCAGCTAAAAAAACTTAATGCTAATATATTCAATGTAGTACTACTATCAATTTTAAGTGCGTTAAAACGCCCATTCATATAAAATAAATGGCTATTATATTATTTTAAGAAACACCAAATGCAAGGATGTTAAAATAATCTAATACATAATATAGTTTGTACATTTTCAAATTTTTAAATGTATGTATGAAACAACTACAAGACTAAAGTTTTATCATGATAAAACATTAAATTCTTTTCCAATTGTATATTTTTGATTTGTAGTAAGTATTAAGAATTGTTTAAATTATAATTAAGAAGGATAAATGATAAATTTTTATTTAAACTTAGTCAAAGAAAATTAAATTTATTCTCAGACTTATATTTAAATATTCATATTAGGTCTAAACACTCATTTTCATTATATCTATTACATATATAAACGATGTAAACCAGTAGAAGAACAGATTACTCAGCATCATCGTAACGCACTCTGAAACAAAAATAATTATATTAGACAACAGGCACAAATCAATAGCGGCGCTCAATTGTCAACCGACGACGCGACGTCTAAAAGGTTCACAATTCTTGTGCTAGTTTTTTTCTTGTTTCATTTTGATACAAAGTACTTAAAAGTATCCGTATAAATTCAATGAAATCTATAAAATGCTTTTTACCCGACCAAAGGAAGGTTATGTTTTCAACGCATATCTATGTTGCTAAGAGAGTAACAATATTTTTTGCTCCAACATTTTAATAGAAATAAAACCGTTTTAATTATAATTAATGCAATTTGTTGTCAAATAAATCAAAGCTTACCTCCCGATTGTAATCATCTTTTGATAAAAACATAATAAAATGGAGTCAATGACAATCTATTAAAGCCATGCAAGAGTTTTACAGCAGGATGGAAAAAATAACAACTGCAAAAGTCCAGTAATTCCAAAACAACTACATTTTCATTGGCAGCAGATTTTAACACATTTAGGATGTTCATGGTCTCCTCCGTGACCGCTCTGCAGGCTCAACTTGCGCCTCTTCGTCGTGATTGTGACAGGCTTAAGACGAAAACTCGTCGCAAAATGATTCTCATCCCTGTTTTCAAGGAGACTAATAAAGAGGATGTTTCCAGTGCGGTGCAGAAATTCTCAACAGAGCATCTCAAGGTGTCCATAATGACAAATGAAATAACTTTCTGTCATCGCCTTGGTAGCACAATGCGGGATAGAAAATCAAGACCCATCCTGGTTAAGTTTTCAGATGTAAGAGTCCAGGACAAAATTTGGCAGGCCAAAACATAGTTGAAAGGTACTGGAATCACCTTATCGGAGTACCTTACTTACAAGACCTCGGCACGAGAGATTTTTGTAGGTACGGCGTCGCTTCGGAATCAATAAACGCTGAACTCGGGATGGAGACATTTTAGTGGCGGGAGGTGAAGGAACGCGGCACCTAATTGTTTCTATGGATGCCCCCAATGACAAAAATTCTGGTTCGAACAAGCAACCAGCAGGAAGTCGCCGCGTCATATCCAAAACCTATCCGTCATATCCAAGTAATGAAATGGTTACACAAAATTATCAAACTGAAATTGAATTGGGGTCTTATTTTTTTCCACTTAGCTTAGATCATTTGGAGACACATTCAAGCTGCTGGATTAGCGAAGATGTATGGAAGGTCCACGGATTTTGCACATAAAATGCGTCATTTACCAGCTTTAGCGTACATAAAACCGAAAGAAATACCTGGAGCCTTTGATGTTCTACAAACGTACGCTTTTACCCAACACATTTTGTGAACCAACACAAGTGACTACGTGGTTCTCGAAAATATATTATGTACATGGAGAATATAAAAAGCAAATATGCAGTAAAACCAACAGTATGGTGTTAAAAATTGCCACCACGATTCCCGCCACAAATTTGGTCTATTCGCGCTTCCATAGGAACATATGTTCCTACAAGCCAAAATGAAATTGAGAATGTAATATAATTTGCAAGAGGTAAAAAAGGAACACAGACATACTGAGATTATAAAAGAGAGGATACGAAGTCAAGTACAATTCGGTCAGATTATCTGGAATGCGGATCCCCTCCCTCTAAACCTTTCATTTCCCCGCGCTCGCCCTTCTTGCTCACAATGGTCAGCATTGTTATTGTTTTTTTTGTTAACTTCTATTACGTTACGTTTGTCATTTCGTTTGGACACTTTTTGTTAAGTACTTCGGCAAACATGGGAAAGACAATACATAGTGAAGCAAGACACTTTTCAACACACTTGCTCGTAAAGTGAGCGTTATTCTATTGAATTTAGAACTATAAACTGGGCTATAAGTCACGGGTGCATAATATATTATACCCTAGTGCATAATATAATGAATCCTACAAATTTGAATTGTACCTTTGTGCAAATTACATGCGAGTAAACGGAGCATATTTTATTGGTCCGGGTTATACATTAAATATTTTCAGAAACAACAAAGAGGTTTTATACCACTTCAAATCCATATACATTTTTAAATGTTTGCGCCTTATATTAGTAAAACAAATTTGTATATCAAACAAATTATTCACAATTTACAATAATTTGTTATAAAATATTGAAATATTTGCATTTACCACTCCAAATTAAACATTTTCACTTAAAATAGGCTGTATATGCTATACAGACATTGACACATTTGGCGGAAAAAAAAACCTACGCGCATGCGCGAGGTTCGGCGCCATTTTTCAATCACAATTCACAGCTTTGTTATCAAATGTGTTTGTTATTTTATGACCACGTATGTCTGTCTTTTACTCACAAGTGTGTTGAAAAACGTCGTATGAAACAAGTGAGCGAAGTTGCTAATTACAGTCGAGGCTGTGATTTGAGCCCGAGCCGCAGGCGAGGGCTTAATAATGAGCCGAGAATATACTATACAGGTGCTTCAGTTTTTAGAAAACGAGAAGAGACATAAGCACTTCATTATACCTGTAGAGCAAGTTATTAAACGTACCTGTGCCGCTGCTGGTATATCGAAGAGAACGCTCATGAATATTAAAAAATAATCACGAGCACCGCCGCCGCCTTCTTCGCCACCTGTCGCCGGTCCAAGTACAAGTGAAACAAACCATCAACAGCGGGAAAGAAGCGCAAACGGTATAAGAAAAAAAATTAAATTGACAGTTTCCAAATATGTGCGATAAAAAATATTATCAATAGTTTTATACTGCCCATAATGAAGTCCCAACTTTAAAAAATATCTTGGCTGCTGCCAAGAGAGATTTGGATTTTCAAGGCGAAAGAACTTTCTTGAGAGAAATTATTGTAAACCGGCCACAGATTTAAAAAAATGCAAAAATGCGCGTACTGTACTAATACAAAAGCCTGACACTGCCGCATAGCGGGCTCGCTACCTGCGCCGCATGAAGGAAAACAATGAGAGTGGCGCAGATAAAAAACCGGCGACGAAACGTGGATCCATTCGCACTATACAGTGAGTAAATGCTGGCAAAACTTTACCGACAGTAGCGTCAAGATTTTTTTTTATCCTGGACAAAGGTGGATTCTCGTTCATGCTGGAGGAGAAAATGGATTCATTGAAGGTGCAGAATTTTTGTACAAATGTAAAAATAGAACTGGCGAGTAGCTCTACGAGATGGACCCAAATAATTTGTGAAGTGGTTAAGTAAATGAAAAATTAATTCCAAACTTACCACCCAACGGTATTGTGGTTATAGACAATGCGCCTTATCACTCAATGCAGTCAGAAAAGGCGCCTACCAGTGCATCGCTTAAAGCTGACATGCAGAAATGACAATCTTATATCTGGTTTCAGAAAAACGGGCATCTTCCCACTCAATAGACAAGAAGTCTTAAGACGCTTTCCTGATTATAACGTAAACGTGGACAAAGAGACTGCCATTTTAAACGAATCTGTCGTGGAAATGCTTAAAACTTTACGACACAGGGAGGAACCACAAAAGAAAAAGAAACTCGAGGTTGCCCCTGTTAAAAGCGTTGAGGAAGAGGATTTGTGTGAGAAACGCGACCAAGAAAAGAAAACTGAAATTAGCAAAAAAGTAGAGAAAGGTAAAAAAAATGTTTAAACCTCAAAAAAATCGACGAAAGAAAAAGACGTGATCAAGATAAAAAAAGAACGTGCTGTTATTGTAAAGGACAAGATTAATGAAAGACAAGATTAATGAAAGAGTTCCGAACCTGAATGTGGATGGTGGAAGACATGAAAGTGAACCAGGTACTTCAAATATTAAAATGTGCCGGGTTTGCCATTGTATTCATCAAAAAGCTGAAAAATGGCAAATGTGTGCAAAAATGAGATATGCCGTAAATGTTCGGGACATGATGTCTTAGCCATTGAATTTATATGTCGTCGTTGTTTAGAAGCGGACAGTGATGACAGCGCGGTAGATGAAGACCTTAATCCAATTAAATCTGTCTATGGAGCTGATGATAGTTACGAAAGCTCAGAATGAACGGTTCTTTATTTTTTCTAGTTTTAAGCATAATTGTAATAATCTTTGGAAGTTTCTATTTTTTTATGTTTTTAAGAAAAACTAAAGTATGTTTTTGATTTATTTTTCTAGTTTTATAAAGCAGAGTTTAATAAAGTTATTACCTATACCAAAACATTCGTATTTCATTTACTAATTTATTAATACAATCCTAACTTTCATATGACCCCCTTGTTGTTTTTACTGACCCCTTATGTTGTTTTTATTGACCCCAGTTAAAGTATGAATAACAACACACGATATTTTTGGAAATAATTTATTATATTCTTAATGAACTTCACTTTGGGTGTCTGGAAACGAATCAAAAACTCAAGACTCCCATACTAGAGTTGTTACCTTTAGGATCTATATTTTGTAGATAAAAATACAAAGCATGAAACTTTGAAACATGTTGCTATTCACCCCAAATTACGGTACATGTATTTACGCACGATCTCCAATCAGTAAAAATTGTGTCCGATGTTGCAGGCTAGTGCTTTGTATTATAAAACAAAGCTCTGTGTTCACAATTTTTAACTGGTTTGACGAGCACAATGCGGGATTAGTGGCTTCTGTTTTTGCATCATGTGTCATAGATTGCCTCAGAAAAACTCTTTCGGAGAAACCTCTGCCAATACATCCCAAAACAGAAACGTTGTTTTAGCTAATGCGCTTTTAGATTTAGCCATGGAATATAACGTCGTTATAACGCAAAAATTCCTTGAAAAGGGTCATACCCAAATGGAGTGTGGCTCCAGCCACAGTGCAATTGAATGTAGGCTTAAAAATAAGGAGATATTATACTTACCTTCCCAGTATGCCTCGATTTCTAAGGAAGCTCGACCAAAACAACCTTTTATCGTTCAGTTCTTATAGTATGACTTTTTTGATGACTACTCAAACAAAAATGATTTTTTGTATGCGTCAATCCGGCCTGGCCGAGTTGCAAACGATCCTACAGTTACAGATTTAAGGGCTTTGCAGTATAACCCTAATGGCATTATTAACTATAAGTTAAGCTTTCAGGATGACTATAAGAATTTACCCAGAAGAGCTAAAAATAATAGAACAAGACCAGGCCCAAGGTCTAAGCTTTACAATAACCATCAAAAAATAAATGAATCTAAATGGAAACATCTTCAAGATCTAAAGTCAGTAATACCTCCTGACTGTCACAGTTTTTACGATACTTTACTTCATTAAGATTTTATAATTACTGATTGATATTGCTTTTTTTGTTACAGTCGAGTTGGGTATCTTTGAATTTTGTTATAACTGAATAAAACTGATGTAAAGATTCTTATTTTTTTTTCTTAAAAGTCTTAAACATTTTGTAGTAATACCTGCGTGAAACGGAATTAATTATTATTCTAGTTATGCTGTGGTCCGATTGGCTCTTTCGGGCACCAGAGGGTTCTAGAATGGCAGTTTCAGATTCGGGCTGGATAACAACTGAAGTTTTCGAAGAATGGCTAGAAACTTATTTTATCCCACATGTATCTAAGCTTCAGGGAAAAAATGCTGTGTTGCGATAACCTCAGTGCCCATATCTCGCCGAAAGCTTTGCGTCTTTGTGAACAACACAATATTGTATTCATTTGTCTTATACCACACTCAACGCACTTGGTGCAGCGTTGGATATTTTTCGACTGTAAAGAGCAATTGGAGAAAGGTGCTGGGTGAATACCGTCAAACAAGCAGAGGGAAGAAAGTAATGGCACTACCTAAATCTTTATTTGCTCAGCTATTGGGAAAATCACTAGCTATGGGAAAGGACACCAGTGCTGATAATATTAGGGCAGGGTTCAGAAGCTGTGGTTTGTTTCCATTCTCACCGGAAACAGTTTTAAATAAATTGCCGAAGTACACCTCGGAAGTTGAAGTAAGAGAATCCGTTGGTGAAGCATTCCATCGCTTTGTTGAAGAGGTGAGATCTGCAGATTTGAGTTTCGCGACTAGAGGAAAAAAGTTTCAATTGCCAGTAACAGCTGGAAAAAGTGTTTCAGCTGCGGAAGTTGAAAAATTTTACGAAGAAAAAGCAAAGACGAAGCCATCAAAGCGCCAAGGCGAAGTCACAAATGCTTCATCTATTAAAAGAGGTAGGCACCTAGGATCTAAAAATAAGAAAAAGGACAAAACTGCAGAAGTTATAGAAGAGGTTGCAACTGATCAAACACCAACAAACGACGATTCAATAGAAGATGTTACCAATAATTTCAAAGTGGTCGAAGCTGATATTTTATTTTATTTTAAACATGGTAAACCAGAACTAAATACATTTATCTTAATACACAAAATAGTGTAGGTGAAATATGTTTACACTTATAGAAATAATGTAACATAAAACATGTAAGCACTCACTGAAGCAATAACAAAAATTGAAAAAAAGGAAACAAATTAAATTAATTAAGTACTTGATTTAATTAATTAACTTCCCCCCGCTACGTCGAGGAGGACGCACACAATTCAACAGTGTTCCTCATTTTAATTCGAAAAACAAAGTTAAAGTGTACCAAACCAAATGAAATTTTATACGAAAAGCACAGCAGTGATACGATACAACCAAGGTGCAAAAATATTTCTGAAAAGTTCCAGCTTTCCAAGTGTAATCTTCAAAAAAGATTCGAAATTGTACGTATTAAACATTTAATAACGCATAACATTGAACAAAGGATTGGACCTCGTATCGCTACGGTGACGCACAGCAGCTAACTGTAAAATCTTAACTGACAAACTACAAAAATTGCAACACTACAGTGTATTCCACTATTTCGCCTTGTGACGTCAGATTCATCGTGGTCTAATGCGTTCAAGCGCTGCTCCAGTGACCAGCACGGATCAGTGGATCTCCGGTTCGAACCTGAAAGACTTTTTTTTATTTTTATGTTTTAAATTTTAAATAATGTTTTTTTTTTCTTTCACTTATATACTTTGTTCTTTATTTTTGATATTTATCTTAACTTTTTATTGCAATTAGTATTATATTTGTTTAAATTTTATCTTTTTACAAAAAATAAGTAAAATTTTGTCTCATGAATTGAAATTTTGTATGTTTTTCCGTGTTAATTATTTAAAAAACTTCCTTTTTTTTGTGGCAATTTTATCATTTGTTACGGCAATTGCCGAATAGACGGCGCAATTTTGGAAAAAAAAAAAAAAAAAAGCTGATATAAGAGGTAAAGTATGGAAAACGTTACACTCAGACCTAACAATATCAAACAGTCTCAACAAAGTAACTCCGACTCAGATACAGATGAGGAGGCTGGGAACATGAAGGAACATATAATGAATAATAATATGAATAAGAAAAATAGGAGGTCATTTTCAATGACGGACCTCACTAGAGAGTCTATATTTGACAAGACAATGATGAGCTTACCAAACGGCTCACTAGATGAGTCCTTAAATAATATGGAATTATGTGAAAAAATTAAATACCTTTCAGAGCAATTGCAAAAAACAAACCTGCAACTAAAAAGTGCGCACATGGAAATTGAAAACCTTTCCAGTGAAAATTCTCGACTGAAAACGGAGCTAAATAAAAGCAATAGCATAATTGAAAACTATAAAAAAGTTAGTATTTCTGACCAAATTAGCGGAACACCGATACTTAGGAAAAAGAAAAACCGAGATACCCTCTCTTCGCCTATGAAGAAATATATAAAACAAAAACCTGACATGTTACCTAACTTATCTGACATAAAGACACAAAAAAGCCCTAAAAGAAAATTATGTATTTTAAGCAATCGCCATTACTCGGGCACTCATAAAATTATAAGAGAGACATTTTCAACAGTATTTGATTATTGTCGTTACCAATTACCATATGCACATATTAAACATCTTTTTACTAATTTAGATAATAAACTACATAACTTCACTATGAGCGATTACTGTATAATTATACTCGGCGAAACCGATTTCAAAAAAAACCATAATCTGATTGAGCTAACTAATGTAATCAAAGAATCCATTAAAAAAATTAAGTACACTAATATAATAATATGTACACCCTCTTATATATTAGGAGCACCCATTCATAACTATAAAGTTGAAATATTTAATAATTTACTGAGTATGGAACTACAAAATTTTGACAATGTATACTTTTTTGATTCCAATAAAAATTTAACCTATTCCATGTTTTCTAAGTTTACTGGACGGATAAATAACAGTGGGTTTATTACCATTTTTCAAGATATTATGGAAAACATTAAGATTGACCTTAAATATTTTCCAGTAATTGACTGCAATGATGCCATTGAAAACAGCTTTAAACACTTAGAAAAAAATAATTTATTTCGTGATTGAATCAATTAATATACTTCATCAAAACATAGATGGCCTTATAAAAAAATCAGACTCGCTTATGGTGGATTTAGAATGTTTAAAGGACATATGTAAAGAAATAAACATAATATGCATAACGGAGCATAACATGATAGAAGAAGATGTAAAACGTCTCTCAGTTACTAATTATACGTTAGCGTCATATTTCTGTAGAAAAAACCGTCATGGAGGCTCTTGCATACTCATTGATAATAGCTTCGAATTTAAAAATCTTAACGTTTTAATAAAACAATCTTCTTCTGATGTAATGGAATGCTCAGCAGTTATGTTAACGCACCATAAAATTATTATACTGTGTATTTATAGACCTCCACGTGCCAGAAAAGATCTAATTTATTTATTTTTAAGTAAACTTGACCAAATTTTAAAATATCTAACTGACATAAATAATATTAAATTTATAATTTGTGGTGATTTCAATATTGACATATTAAAAAATAATAAAATAACATTAGACTTTATGCAAACATTAAATAACTACAATGTAAAATTTCAATTTAAAGAGCCTACTAGACTACGCAGTAAAACCTGTTTAGATAATATTATACACAATATACGTGGAGCCAAGGGAGAGGTTATAGAATTAGCTTTATCTGATCATACTGCCCAAACTCTTACGGCACCCATTAAAAAAACATGTAGACTTAAATACTGGTATACTTACAAACGCGACTTTTCTTTAGAAAATGTAAAAAAATTTATAAATTGTATTTCCAGCTTAAGTTTTGCCGATGTGTACGATACAGACAAACCAGACACTGCCTTCAATATTTTTCATGAAAATTTTATACTTTACTATAACCTATGCTTCCCAAATATTAAAATAAAAATATTTCCTATGAAGAAATCTCGGTGGATCTCAAAAGGCATTAAACTATGCAGCAAAAAAAGGCGTTCTCTTCTGTGGAGATACCGCTTATCACCCACAATGGCAAACAAATCCAAATTTAAAAATTATAGTTCAAAATTTAAAAAAATTCTAAATTTGACTCAAAAATCACAAAATGAATACCTCATTAATGAATCAAAAAATAAAGTACAAGCGACATGGAAAATAATTAATAACTACAATGCGAATTTGCCAAAAGAAAATATCTCTTGTATAATAAATAATAACATATTAACAACCGATCCAACCAAAATAGCTAACAAATTTAATGATTATTTCATAGACTCCGTAACAACAAAAATCACTAACGAACTTCCAATAAAAACTAAATATAATAATAATTTCAAATCTATTTTTCTGACGCCAACAACACCAAAAGACATAATAGACATTATTAGCACACTCAAAAACACGAACACCGTAGGGTGCGATAATATATCTACGAGAATTATTAAAATTGTAGGTTGTTATATAGCACCTATATTAAGCTATATTTTCAATTTATGTTTACAGCAGGGAATCTTTCCAGAAAGCTTAAAGTTGTCTATAGTTATTCCAATCTTTAAAAAAGATGACAAAAAAATGTTACATAATTACCGTCCCATCGCAAAAAATTCTGTATTCTCAAAGATTTTAGAAAAAGTCATACATATTAAATTCAACAGCTTTTTTGAGAGTAATAATTTGTTATCAAAACAACAATATGGATTTCGGAAGAATATGTCTATAAATAAGGCAATCTACGAATTTCTAGAAAAGGTTATAACTAACGTAGAAAAAAGAAAACCAACAATTGCAGTATTCATGGATATGACTAAAGCCTTTGACCATGTACATCATAAAACCCTTTTAGACAAACTAGAATCCTATGGTATCAGAGGTAATGCACTGGAGCTTATAAGGTCATATCTCAGTAATAGGAGACAAATCACCCATATCAACAGAATCAATCCTGAAACTGGCGTTTACTCAACTTATGTGTCGAGTGAAAGATGTGTATGTACAGGCATTCCACAGGGCAGTGTACTCGGACCACTTTTATTTATTATTTATATAAACGACCTGCCTAACATAACTAATCATCATATGACATTGTTTGCTGACGATAGCACTGTCTTGTTTAATTATGATAATAATAATTACAATACTATAGAAAATGACATAAATAATTCACTAATTTCCATAATAGACTGGCTATCAATTAATAATTTGACACTTAATCTAACAAAAACATATTTTATTAACTTTCGACATAGAAATAACATTACGCTAAATTTAAATATTAACCACCTAAATAAACGAGTGAATGAAGTGGATAATACAAAATTTTTAGGTTTGACAATAGATAGCAGGCTATCCTGGAAACCTCATATTGTCAATTTAATTAAAAAATTGAATCAATTCGCATATGCGTTGTCTAAGTTAAGAAATGTTGCTAATACTAAAACATTACTCACAGCATATCATGGATATGTTGGCTCGGTATTAAGATATGGAGTTATGTTTTGGGGCAATACTACCGAAAAACAAACGGTTCTCAAGGCCCAAAAAAGATGCATTAGATCAATGTATTGTCTTAAGCAGGAAGATTCTTGTAAACCGTACTTCCGTAACCACAAAATTCTCACTTTACCGGCTTTGTATATAAGTGAAATCGCAAATTTTGTTAGAAATAACCCCCATTTATTTGACTTATGTTCTGTTGGAAGTCGCCGTGAGGGCACACTCAGAAGTACAGTCATACGCAAAACACTTCTGCAAAGGGTAAGCGTAAATAGCATGGCACCCATTATATATAATAAAATACCGCGGTCGATTAGGGAATTACCTGACAATAGGTTTAAAACTGCGCTCAATGGCTTCCTTGCTGAAAAAGCATATTATGACATAAAAGAGTTTTTATGTTGACAGGACCTATAAATTAATTTATATTTAAACAAAATTGAAATTGCTTTTAAGACTGATATGACATTTATAATTTATTATTAGATATTAATGTTTTGTTTTCTTTATTATTCATTTTTAATTATTTTTAATTTTATTTTATTTTGTGTTATATATTCTGACTGTACATGTACTAAATTTAATTTAAGATGTATAAATTCATATGCCAATATGGCGAATCATAGCTGTACTATTTATAACTTTGACCATCTATGTATTATAACATTTCCTATGGTTATGAATAAATTGATTTGATTTGATTTGATTTGACTTGAGTTACTTAACTTTCGTAATACAAAAAAAAAAAAAAAATCCTATGTATTAAACAAAAAATCGCTGAGTAGCTTTCTCGCTGTGGCAGCCTTAGTATTGAAAATATCAATGTCTTCTTTATTGACAAGTCTGTTGATGTTGTTGCAAGCTCGCAGCAGAAACGAATTCCTTCTGTAATTTGTAGAAACTACAGGTGTGTCAAATATTTTATTAATCCTAAAACTCCGCGTGGGTACCGAAAAGTTTAATTTATAAAGTAATTCAGGGCAATCAATCATGTTCTGGGCTATTTTTAAAATATATATATATAATCCGCTATCTGACGGCGCATGTATAGGGGAAGAAGATGGTGAGTTTTACATATATGCTGGTAGTCTTTGATATTATATTGTTGTTTCATACGGAAACATAGAAAACGGATAAATCTTTTTTGGATGCGTTCTATGCGTGAAATATACACTTCATATTGAGGGTTCCAGATCTGAGACACGTATTCAAGATTATTACGAACGTACGTACAGTACAATATCTTAAGTGTTTTTATGTCTCGAAACTCGCTAGAACGACGCATCACAAAACCCAATGAGCGCGAGGCTTTAGTCACAATACTGTCTATATGAGTATCAAACAAAAGTTTGCTGTCGAATGTGACCCCCAGGTCACGCACTAAGTTTTCAAGTGTTAAAAACTGGCCGCGCAACCTGTAATTAAATATCAAGGGACTGTTTTTGCGAGTATAGGTGACTATTGAGCATTTAGCAGGATTTAAGTCAAGTTTATTAGAAGGTCTTAATACATGCAATAGAAAATCATCAAGAGCGCGGATTTAATGGATTTAAGGTCTTAATACATATACATGCAATAGAAAATCATCAAGAGCGCGGATTTAATGAAGGCAAATTTCAAGTAAATGAAAACATGGAGGTTGACACAATTGACAAAATTCGGCATTCTATGGAAGTACAAAATCCTGAAGAGCTGGAAGTTGTGCAAGAATATGTTGTTAGTTCTGATGGCATACTTATTAGTTTTCCAGAAGGAACAAACAATAATCAGGATATCTCAGTCAGTTGATTTAAGAGAGGGTATGTTGTGCATCTTCAAAGATGAAGGAAGTTTTTATCCCGGATTCATTAGTAAAATAAATTCAGAGAAAGTTACCGTTAATATCTTGCAAAATGTTTGGGGGAATGGACACGATATGATAAGCCTGCAATGTGTGAAATAAAAAAAGAATGCATTATTTCTATCATAAAAGACCATCAAATAACCAGGAGAGATGGAAAAATTTTCATAGATGACGAAATTTTATTAATGGAGTGGGGTGAATAACTTTCAATTAAAATTTTTCTAAATAGTAATTATACTCTTTTACTTAATATTGATCTCATTTTAAAGCCAAAAAAAAATAAAGAATTGTAAGGATAACTTTGATTGTTAATAAAAACGATTACTGATTAAAAAAAAAGTGTTTATGTTCACCTTTTTTTCTTCCTTTTGGTAGTGCAAAGTAGTAAGATGGTAACCCTAAGAAAAAGGTAAGTTGTGCACTGTTATTTTGACAGATCGCCATTTCTATCATTCAAAACAGAAGTTTAATCTTACCCAAGTCACATAATTAGCCAATGAAAAGAGATTTTCACTTTCCAAAATATATAAGTTCAAAGATACCCAAAAGTCTTGGTAACTTTGAACGGCCATTTAAAACCCAATTTTCTAATTATTTAAGTGTGTAATTTGTTAAAGAGTTTTATTATCTTGAAAAAAGATATAAGAGAACACTCATTAATAAATAAAAATCGTCGGATCCATACATTTTTGTCTTACTTTTAGCAAAAGTCTAAAAAAACTGTTCAAAGTTACCCAACTTGACTGTATATTTGATAATAAATGTTAATAAGCTAAGACTGATTTAGCATTAAAGTAATTTTTTTTTTTTATAAGTGACTAAACCTGCGTTTCACCTCAATCTCACCTGATGGTAAGTGACGATGAGGTCGAAGATGAAAGCAATACTGATGTTCCTTTTAGATGTTGATTATTAATATAATAATAATAATAAATCATTTATTTCAGGCAACACAAAGTTTACAAGATGGTAAATATAAACAAAGGGCCCATAGATATATACCTTAAACTAACATATATAAAATATACTTAAAACTACACTAAGTTTGACACTATTTCACACGTAAAGTCGGCGACGTGTGACGCGAGTCATGAGACAGTCGCCCTCGAAATTTCCGGAAGACGACTCCCTGCGGCCAGAACTCCTCCTTCATGAAGGTCGGCAGATGTTGGGTCGGTACTCTCACCACAAATGAGCTGAAACTAACTTTATGGCGAGGTTCCAACCGCTCAACCCTCAGAGTAAAGGTGGTTTTCTTTCGAATGTACTCTATGACTTCCTCGACCTTTGTAGACCAGTGTACTCTGGATACGTACAGCTGCGTTGACGGTACTTCACCGCGCATCAGCTGACCTACTACGAGCGGTGCAGTGCCGCGATGGTTGCGGACGGTAGGATTCTTTTTCTTTCTCTCCACTTTGACGAAGCCTTCCTCATCACACTTCTTGTCCTGCCGAGGACGTGGAGGTTCAGTCTTGCGAGCAGTATTAAGATTAAGAAATAGTTATATTTTGTTTATTATTTCGCCTCTTTGCAAGAATACTGTGATATTTCAGAAAAATCGATTTTTTTTTATTCCATAATCAAAACCGCCGTATTGAACTTTATTTTCGATAAAAACGAGGTATTTTTTTGACAATAAACGGTGCGTCTATGAGCGAAAGAGACAAGACAACTGCAATATTTTGTGTTGTCGCGCTGTCTCTTTCTGCCTCGTGATTTGTTTCGACAACGTGTCCCATCAGTCGGCGCGTGCCATTTGGAGGGAAGGGCGCTCTCGTATTTGTGCAAAAACGTGACATCACGAAGATACCACATTACGATTGCTAAGGTAAGTTTGAACTGTTTGATATTTTTTTATTAAGTAATGTGATATGTTGAATTGACACAGTTTTGTTGAAAATAGTATGCAATTTTAACTTGTTATTACTTTTGATATCACGTTTTCGTTGAAAAGATATCGTTTTTGTTTTGTAACATCATAAGATGACGCGTTGTTGACAATGAAATATTTTACAAACCATAAAATGGATTCGGAGTATTTTGTAATGTTACTTTTTTCTAGATAAATTATAAGTTTTTTTGTAAATTAAATCGTTATGTCACGTTGTAAATACTAAAACAAATGAATTATAAATATTTATTTTTTCAGATGGGATCGCGGTCCAGAAAATTAGTACAATTAGCAACTATGCAAAACGTAGTTGATAGTAACGTAAATGATAGTTCCAGTATCCAAGCCGAGGAAGTTGATGACTCTAATATAAACGCAATGATTCCAGAAGGTAAGACTTAATAATTTTGTTTTTTAAAGAATATTTTTGTAAAGACTAAATGTTCCTATTGTATGATTGTAGTTATTTAACATAACGTAGGATCACGCCATTTTCCCGTCAGGGGTAGGCAGAGGTGTACAATACCCACACTTCGCCACCTATGTTCGGTCCCATGTAACAAGGGGCGAGCCTGTTGTCATGTAGTTATTTAAAATGAGTACCTATTAATACGAAACGAACTTAGGTGCTTACATTTTCATAGATTTTAAACAAATTGGATTTCCAATATTGGAAATCCATACATGAGGCCTATGCCCAGCAGTGGACGTCCATCGGCTGAGAAGAAGAAACAAATTGAGCAACATTATAAGGAGTCTTAGTGTGTTTTCTACAGATAATTATGTAAACACCTCGATTTTAGTTTAAATTTTTGTTTTAAATTAAGAATTTAAAACAAAAATTTAAACTATTAGGTACTTATGTTTCATAAAGTTTTTCTATTGTTTAAGTTATTCGAATATTTCTTTTAGACAAAAGTAACGATGACTCAAAACATCGTCGACGTGAGTCAACTAGTAGTACCGGTAGCTCTTCAAGTAGCTCTTCGAGTTCTTCTTCGAGTTCCTCCTCAAGCAGTGGACCATCTTTTTATGAAGGTAGTAAGTTTTTATATAAATGCATTTATTATATTTCTTAATACATACATACATTATTATTGTCACGCCTTTTTCCCATTGGGGTAGGCAGAGACTACTATTTCTTAATAAATGCACTTATTCAATTTATGTAATAATTTGTGTTCAATTCTGTGCATTTCGGATGCCGAACGTTTGCAACGTAATTATTTGGGACTAATTTTCTTTTAACTTTTCCCCAGATAGTGATGATTCCGTAAAGGATCCCAATTATCAAGAGGAGAAGTCAAAAAGTAATAATATACATACTTCAGACTCTGAAGAAGAAGGTGCCAGCACTAACTACAACTTCTCAAAAGACCAAGACTTGTTTAATTTAAATAATAATATTGCTTCAGTTGACACCATAGAGCAAGTTGACATGTTATTGGTAAGTAATTCAGCAGAACATCGAGACATAATAGTTAACCATACAAATCAGATAGATCTGGTCGCAACAGAGAATAATTCGCTTGTAGTTGGGAATGATACCACTATGCCAATAGAGCCAACCACTTCCAACATCACCCCAACTAAAGTAGGAAAAAAAAGACCAAGGCAAGAGTTAAATTGGAAGAAGAACATCGCTAAGCGATTAAGAAATAGTGGACTATCATATATTTCAACAAAAACTAATAAGCCCTTTCCAAAACGCCAGCTTAAACCACCTTGCAGAGAAAATTGTAAATTTAAATGTAGCTCTAACTTCTCAGAGCTTGAACGTGAGAAAATTTTAAACGAATATTGGGGTTTAGGACAAATTGAGAAACAATGGACGTTTATAGCTAATAATGTCGATTTAGTTATTCCAAAACAGCGATATGTGAAAGTGGACTCAGACGGAAATATTGCTGCAAAGCGTGAAAACAACAACGCTTTCTTTTTGACTATTTCTGGTGCAAAGATCAGAGTATGTAAATTGTTTTTCAAAAACACTTTGGCTATCAATAACCGCCCTATAGAGACCGCGTTGAAAAAGAAAAATAATGACACTAATATCTCGTCAATGAAAGATTACCGTGGCACTCATCTAAATCACAGTAAAGTTGATGAAAACATTAAAGAAAGCATAAGAAAATTTATAGAAGCGATACCAAAAATAGAATCGCACTATATTCGAGCAAACTCGAAAAGACATTACATTGACGGCAGCAAAGCAATTACAGACCTGCATAGAGACTACGTTGAACAATGTAAATCTAAAAATATACCCTATGCAAGTTATTTAATGTTTTATCGTATATTTACACAAGAATTTAATATATCGTTTTTTGTGCCGAAGAAAGATTTGTGCGATACATGCGAAGTTTATAAAAATAGTACGCCCGAAGAAAAAGAATTGAAAAAAGAAGACTACGAAAAACATATCAGTGAAAAAGAATTATCACGCATTGAAAAGACAAATGACAAGAACAATAAAAATATTTTAGTTGCTGTTTACGATCTCCAAGCTGTATTCCAGTGCCCTAAGGGCGATATTTCTGTATTTTACTACAAATGCAAACTTAATGTTCTTAATCTAACAATTTATAATATTCAGAATAATGTTGTTGAAAGTTACGTATGGGACGAGTCACATGCAAATAGAGGCATAAATGAAATAGGTACTTGTGTATTTAATTACCTTACCAAAATGTCAAATTCAGCTGAAGATTTAGAGGTTGTCTTCTATTCAGACAACTGCGCAGGGCAAAATAAAAACAAATTCATGATTGCCCTGTATTTATATGCCGTACAGACCTTGCCTAACCTGAAATCCATAACACACAAATATCTTGTAAAAGGCCATACCCAGAACGAAGGCGACTCTGCCCATTCCCAGATTGAGAGACAAGTAAAGAGGCTATTAAGATCCGGTCCTATATACACTCCCGACGGATTTATCGGTGCTATAAAAACAGCCAGGAAAAAGAGTGAGCCAATACACGTCAATGAAATGTGTTTCGAAGATTTTTATGATTGGAAAAGTGTGTGTAATCAAATTAATTTTAACTTAACAAAAGATGAAGATAACCATGTAGTTAAACTATCAGAAGTAAGAGTAATAAGAGTTAGTAAAGATGATACAAATGCTATATTTTATAAAAATTCTTATGCTGAAACGGACTTTAAAAAAAGCCGTCGTTTTGAGAAAAAAGAGAAACAACAATATAGAAATAAAAAATCTCTATAATAATAAACCCGGTATAGCTGAACGAAAAAAATCGGACCTAATGGATTTGATTAATAAGAAATTAATTCCCGGAGTTCATAGGAGCTTTTACGAATCGCTCTAAGAATGTTTTTATTTTATTTTTTATACTATTTTTGTAATTTTTATAACAATTATTTTTTATTACTTTATGTGAGATAAGTGAAACGTCGGTTCCTTTAAGTACAATACCTATGTGATATTTTATAATGAAAAGTTCCTAAGTCGTAATTTTATAGTACTTAATGATAAATACTCAAGTTTTTAATACATTTTGCAAGTATATAATACTTATAATTTTACATACTTATTTTTAAAACCTATCTCAATATGAATAAAAATATTTTTAGTATGTATTATTATTCTTATTGAGATGAAAGAAAGAAAGAAAGAAATCATTTATTTGCTGAATATGGTCGGTATTTACATGGTAAGTTAACATTATGGTGCAGCATACTCAACCGTGCAACGGTGTGCAAATTTTTCTATGTCCTAAATCAATTACATAATACCAACATTAATATTGAAAAAAGAAAAACATAAATATCATTCAAAATTTTAAATTATAAGGTCATAACAAACATAAAAAAATTATTGGTAAAATATGTCAAAATTTATAAGGTATGTATGTCAAAGTAGTACAATAAAATCACAAATATCAGTTTAAAAAGTCATTCACGCTATAATAACATTTTTCGACCAAATAATTAAATAATTCCTTTTTAAAATTTCTCAATGTCATATTTTTTAAAAAACTTGGCAGTTTATTATATATTCTAATAGGTTTTGTTTTAGTTAAAATATAGATTATGGTCCACCTAAAGTAGGTTTAGAATAAACCTAGTGATTATTTACAAAGACTAATGTTACGAAGAGACTGATTGGTTAGCTAGATCTAAAATAATAATAACAAATTTAGTAATAACAGTATACTTTTAATTAAGAACTGATAGCTATAGTTTCATTTTGTTAACTTTGTTGATTGTTAACTGTTGAATTACTGTATTTAAGTAGGTAACTGTATATCCTACCTACGTTATAATGACTAATGTTTATGCTTGATTTTCTTTTCCTACAAATTTTTCATTGATTTAATAAACATTTTTATTTCTAAAATGTGTTTTTATCGTCATTTTTGACATTCGCGGTGTTAGAACTTAAGCGACGCGACGATATGCAAAAAAAGTGTTTTAAGACCTTCTGAATATTTCTCACCAGTAGTGGGAGAGCCACTGAGGCGAACACTCGTCCCATCATGTCTCATTGAGTCGTCGTACCGCCATGCCAGGCCCCGGTAGCTCAGTGGGAGAGCACTCATCCGGCAAACGAGAGGTCCCAGGTTTACGAGTCCTGGTCGGGTGCTTTTTATTTAACACATTTATTCATTTCTTTAAGAGTAATTAAGCATTTTAAATGCAAAAACTTTGAAATATTATTCAACTAGGTTCTTCTCATTTTTAGTTCTACTTTTGTTTGGACATTTAACATTACATGAAGCTGTTTTTTTTATATTCAAGCAAAACAAGGTATCTGTAAAAAAATCAACGGATGAAGTAGTGTACACACTAATAATTGTGATTTATACAAATTAAGACTATTGTTTTGCTCCTACCTGTAAAGTTAGGTTTGGCAAAATGGAACCTTGTTGTTCTGGGGCGAAAAATTGTAGTTGTCAGCAACATGTGGTTCCTCGTTTTATCGGGCGTGTGTCTAGCTTGTGCATGTGACTTGTCAATTTTCTGCTGGCGAAAAACTGTACAGAAGATCGTGGGAGCATAAAACGGAATTGCTTGCACGTCTGATTTATTACCCCCTATTAAAGTAGTGAACTGTTTTACTATTAAATTTGATTATTAAACCTTACGTAGCCTTTTCATGGCCTGACTGCATAGCTGATCTGCCCCAACAGTATAGTAAAATGAAAATCTCCAGAATATCAATACAACTTCACTTTTATTTCCAACTCTTATCAATAGCACAACTTCGTAAGTAATTTTTTAGACAAATATTCAAATCGATCGCTCGAACTGAAGTGACTGACTTATTTCGAAGATCCAAATTCCGTCCTCAGCCCCACCACGCGACCGTCATTCAATCGTTCGCGCAGTGTGGCCAACTTCAAAAATATAAAATAACCAAAATTATGACAAAATCATGACAATAGTATCTAGTTTTAGGCATAAGCATCTACAATCTTATTAATATCAAGTAGGATGAGCTTAACTCCAGCTATAAAAGAGTCTGCAACATAGTTTTATTAGTATCATTTTTTATTGAATGGTTTCTTCTTTAAAAACGAAATGTTCTACAAAATTCGTATCGCAGGAGAAGTACTGTAAATGAAAAATGTCTTGTGATGGAAGAACCGTGTTATGTGCTTTAATGTTTTCCCTTGAAACAAGCGGATTGAAGCCAATATTCTCATTAGATTCCCCATTCTAAATTTATTGAGCTTACAAGTTGCAGTGTATTTATCGCTTCCGCTATAAATTGGATCTTCAGTTTTGTACGATACAGCATATTTATTACGATACATCCGCAATCTCACTGCCAGGCTAGAACAACATCCATCCAAGCCCATAAGGAAACGTTTATGTTATAAATAATTCCCTTCTTTTTCTTTTGGTTTAATGTCAACCAGCGGTCGTTTAAAGAATCCCCAGATAATATCATAGAAAAATATTTCTCTAACGAGATGGATAATATACCTACTCAGTAACAAACAACCAAAATGGAGCCAACATGACATTATCTTTTTAATTTGGTCCCTAATTCAGTTTTTTGTTGCTTATCCTATTGCTTATCATGAATTAGGTGAAAAAACATGATTGATGAATGAAGAAACGTATGGCAACATTGAAAATATGTTTTTCTGGCCCTTTACTTCAAGACAAAACTTAACTAAGGAGTCCTGTGCTATCGATCATAGAAGGCGATCAACAAAGAACCTCGCCAAGAGTAAGCATATACACGAGTCGAGATAAGTTCTGTGCTGGCACCCTGATCTCCATCATGCCTGTTCTCTTCTTATATGGTCTTCATAACATATGTTTCATCGCCATTTAATATAATTGGTTCAATCAGGCGTTACTTTGCGGAAATCCATGGCAACTACTATAACTAAGTTACCCTACTAATTCCGCGACTCGCACTTGCACTAGTGATGCAGGATCTCCCTCCCTCAAGCAAGCAAGAAGCAAAGAATTAAATGAACGCACACTCAGAACACGATAACCCACACAAGCTTCCACCGACACGTGGTTTGCTTCAACCATAAGTACCCTCAGGGTACAACGCCACCACCGGACTGATTTAATATGCTTTTTTCTTGACACAATTATATACTTTATTATTCGTATATTTAAATTTACTTTAAGTACTTTTTTGGCGGAAAAGACCCGATGTTAAGAATTAAGAACGCAACCTTTAATCACTGATACTATTGAAGTGTCATGTTGACAGTTGTCATTAGCTTAACCTTTTTTTGTTGTGTCTGTTCGCTCGTGAAGAATATATGCATATGCACTTTTATCCGTTCATAAGTCGTTTTATTCAGACTCAGCTTTGATGAAAAACTATGATGTCAGTAGAGCGTGGTTGAGACTGATTATCAGAGAAGACTCCGTGAGAAACCAAAATTATAAGCCGACCGGCATATTCAGCCGACATTTTGAGGTTATTTTTTTTATTTTATTTTTTATAATTGACTAAACCCGCGTTTGACCTCAATCTCACCTGATGGTAAGTGACAATGAGGTCGAAGATGGAAGCACACGGATTTAGGAAGGAACTGGCTCTTTATACAATATTGCCGGAACACATTACCGCCGGAGCGGTAACATTTGGCGGCAGACTTTATATAAAGGGTGGTCGCTAGCCAGGCAGACCCAGAAGGGATCCTACCACCAAGTTAAAACACGGTTAACGGCGTGCTTAGCCATAAGCACATTTATTTTCAGTGGAAATGCCCAGCACAGGCCACTATCCTTTTCACATCAACAGACTTGTTGGAAGAGACAATGACATACAACATCATTTACATTATTAGAACAAGACAAGTTGGAAAAAACTTCTCTTCGCATGTTTAACTGATATAAGTTCTTAATCAGTGAGGCTGAACATAGAAATCTACTAGTTTGATCATAAATGTCAATGATTTATCTTTAAAATTTACTTCACAGCCATTTTTAAACATAAAACTCACTGACAACAGATTTGCAGCAATTTGAATATATAAAACTTCCTTTACGTAAATTTTAGTTTCCTCATAGTTGTTTAGCAATAAATTTACCTTTCCCATACTTTTTACTGGTAATGCTGTTTTACTGACAACTGTTATGGTGGGTATTGGTGGATTTATAATATCAAACATCCAGTCACATCTATTGGCCTATAGTTCACTGTTTTATTCAGTCTCATTTAATATCTACTAGCTGTGATGAAAAACCATTACCATTACGACAATCTGACCAGTCGCCCGTGGATCCGGGCGAAAGAGACAAAAACCGGCTAACGATTTGGATAGTGTTGAGCAAGACCGCTCTTTGCATGCGTGCTGGAAGCGAACCGCCGACGAAACCCAGACTTTCAAGCTCTCTAGCCATACTAAACGTTTAATTACAATGAATTAGGATCTCACAATGAGCAGTCTGCATACCTGGCTGGACTCATTTCAATCTATTTAATCTTCTAAAGGCGTTGAAGCCGTGATGATCCCACCATAAGCCTTATTCACATGCACACAATGTCATGTAATGTCGAGGTACGTTTTATGAAGGACAATACGGTGTTGGAAAAACCAGTTTGCTCTAAAGCTTTTCTTGCTTATAATTTATTTACTTATTTTAGCATCAAACTATTCCTTCATTATTTTCAGGGACACGTAAAGTAGACTTCATTAAGTAGCATTCAAATCACAAACATTCATTATCTCAAGAAACAAAAATAGCATTAAAGGAACACATATCACGGTTCAAGGTTCATTACATCATGGAAGATACACAAAAGATATATTTACCAGAGGACCTTCATTAAAAAAAATATATCAATGTTTTCGGAAGATCACCCTACACTTAAAGTTACATTAACTAACTTCATCATCTCTTTCGGATACCCGAGAACAGATGCATGTTCATTTTGTGATGAAATAAAAGCCAAAACTACAATTTTAGAAAAACATATTGCACTGGCCCCAGAATATATTGGGAAGCAAAATAAATTAAAGCAAATAAATATAGAATTAAAGGTTCATCACCTAAAAGCACAGAAATTTTATGAATTAAGAGACAGGCCAGAGTTAAAGCAGGAAACAATCCACATTCTGAAGCTCATTGTTTTGATTTATACTTGATGCCTTGTAAGTGGTCACTAGTTGGCACTAAACGAGCATTATGCCTTATGAGCGTAACATTATACGCAGCAATACAGGATCACGAAAATGTAGAAAGCTTAAAATAAAATTTCTTGAATCGGCCGATTAACGATTTTCTTTTGTTTGAACTCGCGTCAATTTTACTGACGGTGCCTGGCTCGTTGTGACTCCGCCATTTTGTGATATTGCACTTTTGACTGAATCGCTGCTATCACTCATAATAATCATTGACACACGCTAATCGCAACCCACTTCACAACAGAACATTTATGAAGCCATTCAATGGTGCTGACAATCAACGATAAGACGATATGTGGACGGGAGCAAATGCTGGATCGCAGATATCGGATTGTGATATTTATAGTTTGCTCAGTAGTGTTTACCAAAGTAGCGGTGTGTTGCGGTGTCTGCTTACCAACAAACATTTAATTTCCGCCTTGTATTATTAGCTTTCAGACATGACCAAAAAACCATTAGTCGCAACAAGTTGCAGCAAAGAAGTGCCCGAGACTGGCCTTGGCCAGCTCATCTATTTCCTGTGATAATGTAGTCTCACACACAAGAAACGACTGATCCACCTAAAGAAACTACAAGGTTACGAAAGACTATCATTACACATCGCCAGATTCCACCAATAAAAATTGAGCGATTAGGAAGAGAAAATGTGAAAAAAGTAAAATTTTAACGCCAACACCCTACAAAATTGCTGCTGAAGAAAAATAAAATATCAAGAGTTCAAAAACGAAGAAAAGGAATGGGAAATAAGTTGAAAACGGTAATTGATAAGAAGGCGAAACAAACCAAAAGGTCGAAAGCCAAAGGGAGACATTATGAAGACGAAAATGTAGCCACTTAGATGCTAAATCATTAAATAAGAAAACGACTACTAGTGTACTAGTTTAAAGGACCATGAAGGACTGGATACAGCTGCCGACATCGTGCTCGTGTAGAATGCGTAGACGTCCCGGAATGATTATACAGGGTTAATTTTAATTAGGGCATTACCTCTTGCAGGCAGCCTCTCCACATAAATCCCAACAACATTTTTTCTAAGACTTTTTACAAATCTTGATAAATAACACAAAGAAAGAAAAACAATTTTTTTTTGCTTCCTCTGTTATTTATTACTCTGTATTTTGGGGGTCATCCCGCCACCCACGCCGATGCAAGGCGTGACGCAAGGTGTATGGCGTCATCGGTGTAAATAGAGTAACGCCAATTTAGAGACAATAAATATTTCTTTTATGGGAAAACTTAATTTTTTGTATGTGGAAAAGCTGCCTGCAAGAGGTGATGAGCTTATTAAACTTAACCCTGTATATGTGTTAAATGCACATGTTTTGAGAATGTTCAAAGGCGGTGATGTGTCCCATTTCAAAACTTAGTAGGTACTTAAGGGGCAAAGTACTTAAGCCATAAAGTGTAAATCAATATCTTAGGTGAAATTCTGGTAATCCTGGACAGATTGCCAAAACACTTGGACCTCTAACGTGTATTTTCGAGAAGTTATGACACATTTTGAAGTTGTATAATAGTACAGCACGGGAAAGAGGAATGACGCAACTATGCAATTACAGAGGACTCCTGATGAATTCGGAATTTATAAAAATGACGAAGGATAATTTTAGGAAGCAACCTGCAACCATTCCACTTCTAATTGGTTAGAAAAGTGACAGATTTGTTTTGTAATGCTTGTGAAAAATTACACCATCAGCCAGTAGACGTCCACTGGCCTCCCCCAAGGTTTTCCACATCGCTTGGTCCCTCTTGGGGGGGGGGGGGGGGGGCGTCTGGGCACGCTTTAACATAGACAGTGCGTCATGCGGGGCTTCGCGCATGTATTAACTGAATCACATTTTTTGATGTCCTTAACATGCACATCTACAGCTGAACAATACATAAATAATGGATAAAAGATAGTATTTTAAAATCCTTGTAAAAACTTTTGCTGAAGTATCAAGTCATCAAAGTAAATATTCTCCGTTTTTAAACATAATTTTTCAAAAATTTTAAAGTTATCTTCTATCATATGAAACAAGAATATTCAAAATCGATTCGTAATCATCCGCAAATTCACGAAACAAAGATACAAAAAATTAAACAAAAAAACATACACACGAATTGAGAATTTGGGAAGTCGGTTGAAAACTTAACCTACTAAGATTTTATCTCTATTTACTCCTGGATCGTACAAATTAAACACATTTTACCAGATCAGAGTTTTATTACATTTAAAGTGTTGCTGGTCAGTCTACAGTAAAACATGAATTATTTACCTCTGCCGTTGTCCGTGTCTCTTGCTCAGACGTCGTCCAGAAGATGGCGCTTGCAAAGTGAACCGGCTTGTTGTTTGGGGACCGACGCGTAAACTACGAGCGTCAGTCTTACGGGCCGAGTCGACCTGTAATTAAAAATATGGATTGAAATAAGTATTATGAAACACAATATTCAATTTCTATACTTCTAAATTAATAAATATTTGTTAGACATTAGTGCCATCTAGCCCTGAAGCAAGCACATAAGCTTGTGTTACAGTTACTAGACAACAGATATACCCTTCAGTTTTATTTACATGTGTTACACAGAGCGTCCCAAGACTAAGGGACATCAAAGGAAAGTAACACAATGTTCCGAATGTTCCAATATGGGCACTCGCTGATTTATTGTCCGTCCAAAAAAATGTTATGCCCTAAATGTGGAAGCCATTCTAATTGTACAATAGATAAAATAGTCTGGTGAAAGTAGAGACTGTAAAAATAGGTAACCCCGACAATAGTACGAAATACATAGATTAAACAAACTTGATACTTGATAAAAAAAAAAAAGTAGCGTAGAATATAACAATATTGGTACTGTCCTACTTTTAGATGAGAAGTATATTATTAAAATGATAGGCAACTAATATTTAATCAGTTTTAATAATAAAATAACAAAATACAATATATTTTTTATTTGTTATAATCAAAATCTGAATCTAGCAATTCTATATGGAACTAATCGTCAGTCACTGGAATCGCTGTTTCCTACATTGGTTATGAAATTATCTAAATTTAATTTTTTTTTATTCATTTTCAAATACGAAAATTCCAAAATCTGAATAACCAAAACCACCAACAACCGTTCGATTGACATCAGTGACACCAGAAAAACGACTTTGACTTTCATGCTAGTACTGCCATATAAAAAGTTTGCAAAAACCCTCTATTGTCTACTTTCTTTAGCCAGACTCTGTTAAATGCCTGAACTGTAAATGTAAACACTTTGTGCTTAGTAAAACCTGTCCTAAATATTTGAAAGAAAGAGAAATAATAATAATCATGAGCGCAGAAAATATTTAATAAGATATAAAAGAGCGTTGGAAGTTGTCTCTCAGAAATATAACAAAGAAATACCGACCAATACAACTATTAAAAATGAAGATAATAAAGACACAGGAAGAAAGAAACAGAGATGCATAAAACAGTGCAACTTTGAAAGCTATGGTACATCTAAATGAAGTAACTGAGATAACATCTGATGAAGAACCAAGAGTCTTGTCGAATCAAAGACTGAATAACACTAAGGAAAGATGACTGGACCTTATGAAAATCAGAATGTGGATTATGAACTAATAGAAACAAGAGAAGAAGAAGAATCTATTGCAAGGACACGAGGGATTACGATTTGATGTTAAAAATCTACAAAGCAGACTTCACAGCATTATTATATCTATGAAATCCTAGAAAGAGAAACTGATAGACATTAAAAGTAATATTTTACGAGTGTCAGGACTTCGTTGTGAATTCATATGTCATGTAAGCGTTTTTGAGAAATTTGTTAAAATGGTTTATAATCGTAATGAATAGGCAGCAGATAGATAAAAATATTAATGTCAATACTGCAATGGAACTTGCAAAGTTTGAAGTCAAAAATTTCGAGTTTTGAAGAACTTTTAATACAAAGTAAAATATACATAGCAAATGTCAGTGAAACCTGGTTTAATACAGACGTTGTTAATATTACAGATTATACTATTTATCGAAAAAACAGATTAGATAATTATGGTGGTGTTGCAATAATTGTACACAAATCTATTAAATGTTTAACCGGGTCCATTGTTTGTTATAATTATAATATAATAATAATAAAACTCTTTATTGTACACCAACATGGTTACATAGTATAAATGAAACAACAATTACAATTAACATACAAAGGGCGGCCTTATCGCCGAAGCCCGATTTCTGCCAGGCAACCCAGGCATTGGAGGAAATTTACGTGGGCGAGGTGTACGCCTAGTAAAATAAACTACATACGAATAATTACATACATTTACATAAACGTTTACATACATAACTATATACTATATAAATAAATAAAATATTAATACATATATAAATATCTATATTATGTCGATAGCTAAGATGGACAGTGTTTCACCTGATAATGACGTTTAAGCATTCGTTTAAAGATGCGCGGTGTGCGAGCAAAGCGGATCTCAGTCGGGAGCTCGTTCCATAACGACACCGATCGAACAAAAAAGGACTTACCTAAAAATGTGGATGTGTGAGATGGTGTCGTCAGGAGTAAATTTGATGAGGAACGCAAGTTACGGTCGTTATTGGTGTACCGATATTTTAAACGGTCTTTAAGATAGGCAGGTATCGCTTTGTCGTACAGAATAATACAGGAAGGCACTCCATAGTAAAGTCCATAACTGCAAAGGACGGCGCATAACTTTGTATGAGAGCTGGTACCCGTCTCAATAGACATGCGTAATATTGTTGAAAAGAGTTCATCTTCTAGAATAAGAATTGGTATGGCGCCTGTCTTTATTCTGAGTTCAAGCTGATAACCAACATAATCAAATTAATCAAAATCTCCGAAGACAAAATTAAAAAAAAAACCTTAATTCAGGTGTGCAACAGATAATCAGAGCGGCGGTGTCGCTTACTAGAGTGCGCGCAAGATAAGTCTGCGCGTGATGGGCGGCGTTGGTTGCGGTGGTGACTTGAAAATGGTGCAATCAACCCTTTGTTGTCCCGTTCTGCCTCACAAGCACGTTTCACTTTCATTATGATATCTCTCCCAGCCCTTTCGACAACCTTAGGCATAACTCCGCAAAACAATATAGCGGGCAGAGATTTAGTTCCAGTTTTAGGCATGCATCTATGTGACCCGTGTGCTGTATTTTGACTTAGAACGGACTAAGGACCGGAACTTGGCTCTATAATATTTTTGATTCAGGTTACTAAGACCTATCCAACGGCGTATCCTACATGGCTATTGGAGGTGAATACCAAAATTATAGTTGGACATTTAGGACCTCATAGCTCTGAACGGACTAACAGTCGGAACTTGGGGCCATAGTAACTTTGGTTCAGGTTACTACGACCTATCTAAAGGCGTATCTTACATGGCTATTGGAGGTGGGTACCGAAATTATGGGTCGCCCTTTATTTACAATATTATATCAGTTTATTGACCATCTTCAGTTCATACTACATCTTCGGATTGGGATCAGCTCTTTATCTCTTATACTAAAAATATTGTCGTAGAAGGGGATTTGAATGGGCACCATAGAAATTGGTCTTATAATCTTTAAATCAGACGTCAGAGGTGTTCAACTAGCGAACTCAGCACATGAAAATAATTTTATTTACCTTAATGAAGGATCACCAACACGTATTAAATTAGTTAGTGGCTGTCGTCAAAAATCTTCGCCAGATATAACTATAACTTTATTCAAGAAGCAATAGATATAATACAGAATAAGAAATACGCTATAGGAATACTATTAGACATTACAAAAGCATATGACAGAATCCAACATCCTATCTTACTAAGTTATGTAATATGGGCATTCGTGGGTCAGCGCATGTTTGTTTTATGTCGTATATAAAAAATTGAGTTAAATATGTAGAACTAGATACGTACAATCAGAAAATAATCGAAATTACGAAAGTCAGATTAGAAGCAATACAAATCAACTCTTCTATATCCCAAGGCAGCGGGCTTGCTTGTCTTTCATTCCTTATATATATAAACGACCTGCCTCAAGCAATAAACGAACAGAACGTCGTATTAGCTGACGACGTTTCTATACTCACCTCAACAACAATAAAAAGTCCTAATGTTAGTCTATAGTATATTATGTAACAAGTGAGCGAAGTTGCTAATTACAGTCGAGGCTGTGATTTGAGCCCGAGCAGGCGAGGGCTTAATAATGAGCCGAGACTGTAATTAGCAACGCTTACGAGTTACATACGACGTTTTTCAACACACTTGTGAGTAAAAGACAGACATACGTGGTCATAAAATAACAAACACACTTGATGACAAAGCTGTGAATTGTGATTGAAAAATGGCGCCGAACCTCGCGCATGCGCTTATTTTTTTTCCGCCAAATGTGTCAATGTCTGTATAGCATATACAGCCTATTTTAAGTGAAAATGTTTAATTTGGAGTGGTAAATGCAAATATTTTAATATTTTATAACAAATTATTGTAAATTGTTCATAATTTGTTTTATATACAAATTTGTTTTACTAATATAAGGCGCAAACATTTAAAAATGTATATGGATTTGAAGTGGTATAAAACCTCTTTGTTGTTTCTGAAAATATTTAATGTATAACCCGGACCAATAAAATATGCTCTGTTTACTCGCATGTAATTTGCACAAAGGTACAATTCAACTTTGTAGGATTCATTATATTATGCACTAGTGTATAATATATTATGCACGCGTGACTTATAGCCCAGTTTATAGTTCTAAATTCAATAGAATAACGCTCACTTTACGAGCAAGTGTGTTGAAAAATATATAACTTAATAAAATTTTGGATCACACTACAAAAAGAACATAACTTAGAGATTAATTATACGAAAACTAAATTAATAACCTTCCACCCACACCAGCAAAGCCCATTAGACATAGATTTTACATTAACAATGTAAAAATTGAAGTTACAAAATTTTCTAATCTGGTCGGTATTAACTTATAAACTGGAAATCTCACGTTAAAAAATCTTTGAACAAAACTCAGCTAAATGGAAAAATGGCAACAAACCTGCAAACCGCCCTTATAGTATACTATGGCTACGCCTATGCTTGTTTTTTTTTATGAATTATGGATGGCACGTTTGTCTTCCATGCTACAGTGTTACACGTCCATCCACGAGAAACCTATTCACTCGACGCTTAAAAGTACTTGGACTATACTGGTCAGGGAAAATAGACTTCAGTATGACATGTCCTAATTTAAAAATAAATTAAAATTGTGAACAAATTGACAATGTTGAATCTGCGAAATTTCTAGGACTAGTTTTAGATAAATTGTGCTTTCCGCACATATATCTCAATTACGGACTATAATAGAAAAATATGTACATATTTTGTAACGAATCAGAGATGTCTGGAATTAAAACAGAACTTTTGTCATATCATGGATATATCTCTTCTATTCTTAGGTATGGCATAATATTGTGGGGAAATTCAACTGACATTATCAATATTTTCAGAGCACAAAAAGATGTATCAAAAAATTTTAACTGTTCCCTGTCTGTTCATTTTTGAAATGTGTATGTTTGTGCGACTACACTCAAAGTTTTTTAAAACAAAAGAACAAATGATAAATGGCAAAGGTCGTCACAAAAAATTATAGAAACCCAACACAGAGATTGGGACTTTACTCAAAACATGTATTTTGCATGCAAAGATTTAAATCCATAGATGCGCCCTTTCAGTACAAAGAACTAACGAAATATTGTCATTACTGAAAGAGGTGCATGCACAAGTCTTGTGACAGTCACTAATGAGCGCTTGTCGTGCACGTTCACATAGATTATTTTGTTTAAAATATTTACATAAAGACTTAATTATGCTGTCTTGTTCATTTCGGGAGTATAAAAATACAAGTCGCAATACAAACAAGGATAAAGATGCTACTTTTCATGCGTTAGTAATTATTATATTATTTAATGCATTTCTCGATTTCGTCGGGCAAGGAAGCGCTCGGCCACCAAAGAATAAGTAATCAGATAGTAAATAAAATATCAACTCAATACTAAATGTAACCTATTTAAATCATATTAGAAAACCTTTAAAGTTTTTATTATTTTCTGGTTATTTTATGGAAATAGAAAAATATATTGGTTTATTTTAATCACATATTTTTTATCATGACAGGTTTTAAGTAATAATTTCCTATATTTTTAATTGTTGTAGACCATTAAAAAATATCAATGAAAGTTGTAATATTTGCGGGGAAGATATTTCTAGCACTATAACAATATTAACCCAATACGATGTAAACTGCAAAATTATATCGAACATTTTAGATACAAATAATGCACTGAAATTTCCAAGCAATTAGTAGGATACACAGGGTGACTGGTGGGTACACTTTCGGAATTCGAGGACGTGATAGTTTGAGGTCATACTCAAAGAGAAATAAATAAATTTTAATTATTTAATGAGTAAACTTAACCGAAAGTTATAGAATTCATGGTAACACTGGTACGAACGTATGCACGGTGTTATCAACACAGTATAGGTAGTTAGGTAGACGGCTTTACGAACGGTCGTCGACCTAGTAAAACTTTTTATTTATTAAAGGAAATTCTGCTGAAAAATTAAGGCACTTAATTTACATAATTATTATGATCAGAATCGAGTACAGAGTGCTCTCCTTCAATTTCTAAAATACGTCACCAGTCACCCTGTATACTGGCACTTAATTTTTCACTAACATTGCCTATAAATAAATAAATTTTTGTTACTTTGTACTTTACTTACGTCTGAATCAATCGCGGCACGTGACCTGGCAATGAATTCTTTAATTTTCGGTTAAGTTCACTCAGTAAATAATTAATATTTAATTTCAATATATTTTTTCTCTTCATGTATGATCTCAAACTATCACTTCCTTGAATTTCAAAAGTGACCATGTATATCAGGTTGGGTAGCAAGAAAAATAAAAAAGAAACTAAAATCCGTTAGGTACATGTATTGTCGCACTCATGTCTAAACAAAGGCTAGAATTTCATAAATTAATCTCTATAAAAAATATGGGTGGGTTAGTCTGTCCTGCTTGCGCTTTGTTTGATGTTTGTCCAAAATCCGGAAAATTCATTAGATCCCATATAAAATAAAAATCAACTCCCTACTTTCATAGCGAAAACAAACTAAATTCTATGAAATTACATAATGTTAGAGTCTTTTTTACACCGTAATATATTTGAAACATTACATACACATTCCCAAGAACAGCCCGCGACTTATAATCATAGAGTTTAAAAAATGAAAGTAATAATTGATAATTATATAAATGTAAGACTTCATTATTTACATAAACAAAGAGAACGCCAAAAATAAATAAGTAGGTGCTTTTTGCTGGTACCTACTTAAGTTAACAATTCTGTATGTATGTTTTTAATAAATAAACGATTTATAAATATTTATCTTTATTTTTATTACTCTGTAATCTTTCATAACTGTTTAGGCGTGTTTCTATCGTAAGTTACATCTGATCTTATTCTTTGTCGTTTGTTGACGTGGACGCGCCTTGCTTGTGTGAGTAAAAATGACAACCTTCAGACACGTACGGGCAAATCTATGGATTTAAATCTTTGTTTTGCATGGCTATTAGGATATTTTATATTTATAACTTCCTCAATATTTACAAAACCTGACATGAAATAAATTGAAAGTAGAACGCCACCTTTTGACATAACTTGCCAAACTTGCGTAGTCCATTTTTTTTTCATTTAAGTCAGTTAAAACTAGGCAATTTTTTATTTTGAATTTTTTTCTAAGATGTATGTCCTATTTTTATGAAACCTAGAGCAGCTGGTATCAAAATTCTGATTACAGTTTAGAGAAACATTATTCAGGGTTACACAGCAAAAAAAAGGTTGGAAAAAGTTAATATTTGTGACAACAGGAGTGAAAAGACTGTCACAGGTTGTGAAATTTTGCGTGTTTTTTAAATTAAAAAACATAGTTACAAATATAAATATAATCGAAAACAGCTACATTAGTCAAAGACTGTGTCGTAGCCGTTTACGCCCACCTCAAAAACAGTACTTATACAACTAAAATAAAGAAATTATATAATAATATTAAGTATCAGTATGTATAAAATCAAACCGAGGGTACAATCTAGTTAGAAATACAAAAATGCAAGTGTAGTTTGAATAATATCTAGAAGTACCCTCACCTAATTATAGGTTGTATGGTATTTACAGAAGCTTATAGCGGTTTAGTAAACAATACATTAAAAGCAGCGGTTTTTAAAAACAAAAGTGAAAAAAAAAAAAAAAACGATCAAGTAGATTCTTAAAGTTATGGATTTTAAATGTTGACTAAAATAAATATAATTTCAACTTTAAATTAATGTAGTTTTTAGGGAAAATTTATGATATATTTAAATATATTATTTTTCTTTGTTAAACCATGTTCTATTGTAATTATGTGTTTATTACTGTGTGAGAGTGAATGTGAATGTAGTGTGTAAGTGTATGTTGTGTGTTTTGTATGTATTTTTATATGAGTCTGTTTGTTTATGTTTGAGTTAATGTAATACATCTGTTTAAGTTTGAGGTCAACAATTGTTAACACTAAAAAAGCTTTATAAAATTTTCTACCTCAGAGTAATTTAATGATTGTAACCATTGCTTTATATGTGAGCAGCACTGCTTGACGGTAAGGGGATATATACTTAAAATTTTATTGACTTTATTATACAGTATCGAACTTAGATAACCATAGTGGCGTTTAACTAATTCAAGATGAGTTTTTTCAGTAGGACAGACAGCATGACGGCGTCTTTTGTCTCCGAATAAGTGTGCACTGTAAGGAACTTCTAAGTGTTTCTTTAATAAGCAATTTAGTATGTAACTTTTTCTCACTGAAAGAACATTACACTCATTATACAAATCTGTAGTAGAGAAAGTAATTGGTTTTGATGTGATGACTTTCAACACTGCACGCTGGGCCCTCTCCAAACGAAGTATCCGATATTTGCATGATGCTCTCCACACTGAGATACAGTAGGTTATAATTGAGTGTCCCAGTGCAAAATAGACCATTTTCAAAATAGGTAAATCAGCAGCAGTTCTAAGCTTTCTGAAAACATAAATAAGTTTTCTTACTCTCCCAACAAGTGAATTTATGTGATCATCCCAGGACATTATGCTGTCTAGAGTAACACCAAGGTATATCATTTTGCTTGTGCGAAAGATTGGAGGACATGAGCAGTTCAATTGCTGATCACATGTGTGGGAGCGTATACAAAATGAAGTATCTGGTTGAGATGCAGTTTTGGGTGAAAAGGTTAAGAATTTTGTTTTTCCTATATTGAGAGTAAGCAAATTAGAGCTTAGCCATTTCAATGTATGATTTAGCGCCGACTCAGCATATTCACGAGCTTGATTCCATGAGTCTCCGTGAATTATTAAGGCTGTATCATCAGCATATGTAATAATGCGGCAATTCTGCAATGACATTTTGCATAAATCATTAATATAGATTAAGAACAAGGTAGGTCCTAGGACACTTCCTTGTGGGACGCCGTAAAATATTGGTTCTTCCTCACTGGTAAAACCATTAATGGTTACACATTGTGTTCGACCATTGAGATAGCTCCGAAAGAGATCAAGCACGTGTCCTCTGATTCCCACTCGACATAACTTAGTCAGAAGTATGGGGATGGAAACCGTGTCGAAGGCTTTGGAAAGGTCTAGAAAAACGCAGAGAGCTTTACTTTTATTACTTAGGTGTTTCATAAGAGAATTTGTTAGTTCTAAGACAGCATCTTCAGTTGATCTCCCACGCCTGAAACCGTACTGGTTTGAAGCTAATAGATTTTGCGAGTCAAGGTATCCCACGAGTCGTTTATTGATGACTTTTTCGAGAATCTTGGAGAGAACCGATAACACTGAAATTGGCCTATAGTTGCTGACACAGTTTCTATCCCCATTTTTATAAATAGGGTGAATTAGGGCTTTTTTGAGAGCTTTGCCTATAATGCCTATAATTTTAAAATCATGCAACTTAGATTTTTTTTATATATTTCTGACAACCAACGTAACTTGTCTTTTCACCTGGTTTCGGGGTTGACGTCGAGTTTTGGGACACCTATACATACATACATATATAACCTCAAGCCTGTCTCCCTTTGGGGTAGGCAGAGACAAGGGAACACCAATTGCTGCGATCCAGACATACCCACTGACCTCTATATTTACCACTGGACTGGCTGTTCCGTAAGTTTGACAGCTATTTTTTTGTGCCTATTTGAAGCGCCACTAGCGAGTAGCGAGTGTCCGCAGAACAAATTTTGACGTATATTGCAAGTGGCCGCCAGAGAAGTGCTTGCTTATTGTTAAGTGATTTTATATTTTTTAAATATTAATTCGAATTTTATGTTGTTATTGTTATAAGCATTATATAAAAGTTATCAAGAATGAGGACATGTGACATATGTGTAAGCGACTAGTTTTAGTACCACGGACACTCGCTACTGCTCGCTATGTCCGACAGCGCCAAAATGGCGATTATCAAACGGGCACAAAAGCACTTTGACAGCCGCCAGTCCAGTGGTAAATATAGAGGTCAGTGAGACATACCTCTTTCGCTTCTTCAACGTTCATCAATCTTTTCATACATGATAGCCGGTTACGGGTACTTTCGACTAGGCCTTTTTTTTTAAATGTCGCCAATTTGATCGGCATACGTTCGCCTAGGCCGGCCCCTTCCAACAACACCATACATTCTTGTTTTGTACAGCTCTTTCGTAAATCTACTTTCACTCATCCTTAATGCTCAAACCACCGTAGCTACCCTTTTCAATCTTAGTCACTACATCCTCTTTCAATCCGCATCTCTTTCTTATTTCACTGTAGCGCACCCTGTCACTCAATTTCACTCCACACATGCTTCTCAACGCTCTCATCTCCACAGCATTAATCCTGCTTTCATGTCTCTACTGCCACACCCAAGATTCACTACCATACATAAGTGTTGCAGGCAGAGAGGGCAGAGGAATGCCTTTTTGCGACGATGAATATTACACACTTTTGGGACACCCTGTATATATTATATGATATTTATATTTAGTATGTTTATTGTTAACAATGTAAACTTGTGCTTTGCTTGTACCTCATGTTATAGTTTTTTTTTCTTTCAAACCATTTCAAGGTTGTCTGTAAGAGATAGCTTGACAGCAATAAGGCTGCCTGTTGTGCCTATCTTTGTTATTTTTATTTTATAAGTTTTCTTTTTGTAAATGTGTACAATAAAGTATAAATAAATAAATGTACTTACCTAGCTTTAAGATTTTTGTGAACCATATCTTTTTGAACTCAGAGGTAATGCTCTATGTGAAATAAATGTTCTAGGTATAAGATCTTGATGGGTTCAACTGATGGGTAAAAACCTAGTTTTGGAGGAAGGGCTGCGCTTTATGATTCACTTCTAGACGAAGGTCATATGTACAAAATTCATAACAATGTTTCCATTATGACATTAGAACTAGTTGCCAGCAGTGGAGCTTGTACATATGTGTTGACTTTAAATACAAACCAAGTTGTGTTTACAGATAGTAGAAGTGCCTTATAACATGTGTCACAGTGTGCAATGGGGACCCGTGGCGTCTCTGTGGTCCATTATGTGTGTAAAAACTGTGGTGTGGCGTTGAGGCTGCAATAGATCCCATTGCACATAGGGCTAAGTGGTAACAGGGAGGTTGATAAAGAAACAAATCCACTGTTTTGCATGGCATTTCATATAGTATAAAACCATTTTATTCCGAAGTTTTGCCGCAGTGCGAAATAGTGTGCTTTAACCGGTGGAAGATGCATTTTGATGAGAAATCGAAAACGAAGGGTATCTGGTATAGAACGTTAAATTTTGAACCTCTCTGTGTATATTAACAAAAATGTTTGAGAGCTATTTGTTAAAATAAATAATATTAATGTATTGGAGATAGGCACAGTACGAGTCATACTGAGTCTCCCGGCTTCCACAACTGCCACAGATATAAAATAAATATTTCAATATAGCTGTATAAACTATATAGAAATGTTGATTACTAGTAGTTAAGATTTGAATAGGTTAAGGAATGATTGGGTTGACATATCACTGTAGACAAAAACAACTAATAAAAAAAAAGATTATGAATCAGGAAAGCCAGCTGTTTCTCTTCCTGGGCATACTGAAAGTCAGTTAAGGGACGGAAAACATACATACATACATACATAACCTCACGCCTGTCTCCCTTTGGGGTAGGCAGAGACAAGGGAACACCAATTGCCTCGATCCATACATCGGATCGAAGTTATTAACGGAGGTTATCACGTTTTTGTGGGCAATGGGCTGACCTCCTGTCACTGCAATAGTCTCTCTCCATCATTTAATACCTCTAAATTTGTCAAACGTGACATCAGATGGTTTTAAAGCCTTTGGTGCCTACCCCATAAGGGATACAGGGGTGAAGTTATGTATGTATGTATGAATGAAGAAAACTTAAGCGTTCATACACAACAAAGGTTGTCCACCTAGGTGGTTCATTTGAGTGGTCCAACCACTCAACGAACCACCGGATGATATCCGGATGCAAGAAGATTGTAAATTGTTGTTGTTGTTATTTTTATTGTGTATTTTTAAAAGATGATTGCTGTTGAGTTTCTTGCCACTTCTTCTCAACAGATCGACTTTCCGAAGTGGTGGTAGATTCAGTTCAATTTGTAAATTGTGACTTATTTCAAATGTATTTAAATACTTACGAAATAAAGATTCTTTTGACTTTGACTTTGACTTTTAACGCGGTTTCTTGGCCACGATACAGGACACAACTCTGCATTCAACTGCCATGGTTGAATTTTTGTAGCTGTTGTATGCGTACAATCAAAAAGCAGCTGACCGCACCGTTAGCTGCCCCTGTGGTCAACCAATAGTGCGTATGGGTGCTATGACAATACCAAATTTTGGAAATGTTTACCTTCTCCATGAACTTCTCAATCAATTCAGGGCAGTTCAAGTTATTTTCAGGTTCCCATGAATCAAACTTGCTGGACCAGCCTTTCCAGTGTATAAAGAAATCCCTCTTGCCATTCTTTTTGTGACGTACTTCAAGGATTCTTTCAACCTGGTATGATAAAATATATTTATAACAAGTAATAAATAGTAACTTTTTTGTGTAACAAAAATAAAACCACTAATACAAACAATATTAGATAATCAACAAATAAAAAAAAGTCAGCAAAAGGTGTAATTCGAATAGGATGAAACACAAAGAATAAAAACAGTATTATAATATTTATTAGTATTTCACATCATGAACATGAATTCTTAGATGTTTTAAAGACATTTACCTCATATTCTGCATTAGCATCCGCATTTTCACTGTCCCAAACAGTTTTAGCTCTCTTAGATGGTGATTTATTTTCAGTTGCAGATGTCCTTTTTTTAGATTTCTTGGCTGAGCCTTTCGATACCTTTGTGCTGGCAGTCTCTTTCTATAGATAGAATAAACACATATTCAATGTTACTTTACCAATAGCGCATGCAATTTTACAGTATCAATTAAATATTACAACATCATGATGATAAAGATACACACTTTAGTAAGGAAAAATCATTTTTTTTCCATTAATTTCATGTATTTTGATGATAAAAGAGATTTTTGTACACTTTGGTGAGCTAAAAAACTTTAGGTATACTGGGCTGGAACTCTGGGGGTTAATAATGTATACCTTCTACTGATATAAGCAATATTTACTTAATAGATCAAAGCTATACAGGGTTAATTTTAATTACCACATCAACTCATGCAGCTTCTCTACATCAATCCCAACAATATTTGTTCTACGACTTTTTACAAATCTTGATAAATAACACAAAAAATAAAAACAAAAAAATGTTTCGTTCTTACTCTACATTTTGTAAGATGTACATATTATTATGATGAAGCGATATTTTACTGCGCAAGGTGAGTTGCATACCTACACTCACAGTAAATAGAGTAACGCCTCTAAACAGAGGCCATAAACATTTTTTGTATGGGAAAACTAAAATTTATTAAACTATTAATCTTAAAAGTTGTCAAACAAATGTTGGCATGATGTGGAGAGGCTGCCTGCAAGAGGTGATGCACTAATTAAAATTAATCCTGTATATGTTATAGGTATCTTAAATTGAAGAATGGAATTGGATGTTTCAGATCAATTAACATAGTTAAGGGCAGCAGTGGGCCACCACATGTGACTAATGAAGTTTGAAACATAGTAATCATCACTGAGCACTTTTTCAATAAGAAGTTACCAAAAAAAACTTAAAATGAAAATGGAAAGCTATAACTTTTCCTGGAAATAGCACATAGACCAAATAAGCTAGAGCTGGAGCAACAATAAGTGACAAACATACCTCTCCATTGAATTTATTGATAAGTTCAGGACAGGATAAAGTGTTTTCTGGCTCCCAAGTATCACTGCCACTTCCATAACCCTTCCAACGAATTAAATAATGCAACTTTCCCTTGATCTTCTTTGAGTCTACTATCTTTTCAACCTAAATATAAAAAGTTAAAATATAGTAAATGTTGGAATGAAAGTCACTAGGTATGTAAACAAAATTAAATAGCAGCACTTACTTCATACTCTTCTTCTTCTTCATCACCTTCATTATCATCAGTATCGTCTTTTTTATTCACCTCTCGGGTGGATCTTCTATTTTTGGACTTCTGTTTTGGTTTTCCGGCCTTTTTTTTCTTCTTGGTGTCTTTGGGTGCTCCAGAGGAAATGGAATCGTGGTCAGCATTATTTTGATCGGTTTCGTCGTCCTTTGGCAAATCGTCGGCTTCTTTAGCACTATTTGGTGCATCATTTTCAACTTGATCTTCATTCACCACAGAACCGTTGGTAGACGATACTGTATCATCATCTGCGCGGCTTTTCGAAAGTTTTCTCATATTGAATTTAGGTATGTAAACAATATTGTAAATTTAAATTTACAAATATATCTTATCTTTTTCAATGGAGGGAAAGCCAAAAAATATACGCGACGCCGAAGCTTCGTTCGTTCGTTTGTTCATTCGTTCAATCAAACTTCGCCGCACCTCTAGCTAGCTATAGACCGTTCTTTCACTCGCAGTCACGTGTCCCAATAAAATCCTATTTTATTGGGACACGTTTGATTGTGTCCTAACGCCCAGCCATAAGCCCCTGGGACGTTATAAGACAATGTGGGCGCTATTATAAATATCAAAATTTTGAAGCATTAAAATTCAGTTATTTTGTGACCATCGCAGTTCTTATTTTTTTAAACAAAAATTTGTATTTATAGGCCAATAAAATGACATAATCGAGAAAAAAGAAGAAAGTTATTCGATTATTACATATTATTGCTGCTTATGGGCGTTATTAAAAGCACCACTTATTTTCAAAAGCGTCATTACCCTACTTCGTTTAATAACGCCCAATGAATGAAAAATAAATAGTTTTTTTTTTTTCAAATATAAAGCTTGATAGCTGTTTAATGTTTTTATTTTGATTATTTAAACCAAAAAAGGCAAACTAAACATGTTTACTTCGAGATGTTACAAGCATTTTTAAGAGTAACACAAGAGTTCTTATTTTTTTGTAAAATTTTCGTTTTTGTATGCTTTTTTTAGTTCTCTATAAATAAATATTTGACATAATTGGCCATTATTGTTTTATTTAATTTCTAAATACGATATTCTGGCTTGGAATTTTTTTTTTATAAACGGGCGCTAATAGACATGAAACGTACATATTTTCTCATATAAATTATTATTTTTCAGTAATAAAAAGCAATGATGCGTTTATGTAACTTAAAATTTATGATCCAGTAAGCTGTTTATATTGAAAATAAATTATTTTTCGTTAAGTGGGCGTTAAATGCCTCCTGTACCTTACAATTTTTATCATATCATTTATAGCAAATCTCTTTAGAAAGAAAAAAATCTGGCTGGGATAACGTTACTGCAGCAGGAATCGTTTTTTTCGCATAACTCATAAAATATGAGCATACTAAATTTAAAAGTTCGCATAACATTTACAGGAGCTGCATTTCTAATCATTGAAATGGCATTTTTGGACAAAATCTGGCTGGGGTAACGGACGCCCAGAGATATGATGGTACCCTGGAGAGGATTACAGCTTGAACATTCGAAAACTTTGAATTTCTCCCTAACACTGTCGACTTTCAGGTTCTGGTTTGTGCCGAAAATAGTGATGAAATAGTCACATCAAACGATATTAATTTTGGCCTGGTTTAATTTGAAAATGAAATCTTTATTTGCCCTACATTTCTATGGTAGACAGTCACATACTAGTACGCAGCCTCTGACTCCAATTGGCTGTAGTTCAGTTGATGGTAAAAGCCCAACTCGGGATTTACCAGCAAAGTGGGTGTTTAGCTGGGTTCGATGAGTTAGTGTTGGCTGGCGGGCTCATGTGTCTCTAACGAGCATGTGTCCCCCGACGGTCCCCTCTCGTGCATCAAGAATTCACCTCCTTAGAGATTCCCTTAGGGGCGTCTATTAGGTGTACTAACGTTTCTTTGGCAGAAAAAAATAATAATAAAAAAAAAACAGTCACAATTGTATGTATATACAATCAGAAAAGATGAAGGACACACCTCAATGCTTAGTGGTAATAGCAACCAAAAAGCATACAATCACTACGTTCTAATGGCAACCACCACGACACGTCTGTGATCATACATACGGTTTGATTGACGTTGATTGAAATCTTTCCTGTCAGTGTCAAGTGTCAATTGAGTTTTAGTAACTATCCATCCTCATTCCACACGTTATTTTTGTTTCGCAAATGTGATAACAGTGGTAGAGAATAATAAAAACATGAGTAACAGAACTAGCTTTAAAAGTGCGCGAATGAATTCTAAATTTCAAAATGAATCTACAGACTTCAAAGGCACTAGACCTACACGTGAGGCTTCATCTGTACTGGAAATATTGGTGTTAATGATCGTGCATGTTTGCAAAAAGATTCTATTCTTTGACACAAATTTAAAAATAGCTTTATATTTAGGAGCTCTCTTTCTTCTTTCTCTTGTCGCAGATGTTTTGACCTTTCCAAAATCCTATTTTTCAAGAAGTGACAATATGTTTAATCAGTATTTTGTAAAAATAGGATGGTTTTGGACATTGTTTTTATTGGTGCCTTATGTGTTATTGACATCTTATACAACATGCTGTGGCAACAAAAGATTAATAATAACAGCTCATTTGCCGAGACTTTTTATAGCTACCATATTTTGGTATTGCTGGACTACACTATTCAATATCATTGAATCCAGATATGGAAGGTGTAACTCTATAAAATATAATGATAAAATATCTTGCCTAAAAGAGGGATACTTTTGGAATGGTTTTGATGTATCTGGCCATTGTTTTATTTTGATATATTCAAACTTGATCATGATAGAAGAAGCAAGATCAATTAATGGATGGGAAAGAATTAAAGACTATATAAGAGATGAAAAATATTCTCGAAGTATAGATGATAAGTCAGTAAGTGTGAATCCGTTGAGAAACATAAAGACCGAAGAATTAAATACTCTCAAGACAGCATATGAAAGCTACACTCCTTATGTGAGATCGTTTCTAATTGGAATAACTGTATTACAAATTTTATGGGATGTGATGTTAGTATCGACAATTGTGTATTATCATATCATGGTGGAGAAGTTTATTAGTGGCATTCTAGCTGTTTTAACTTGGTTCATAACATATAGAGTATGGTACACATTACCAGGCATTTTACCGAACATGCCTGGCGAAGGTACATTCAAATACAACAAAGAAAAACCAACTGCAACTACTCCTGTTTATAAAAAAAGAGTAAGCAATACAAATGGCAAACATTTTATGGGTATGCCAATAAATAAAAGCCAAGATACTACTGAAAGTACAAATGATGAAACTAGATAAGACAAAATGATAATTATTGGTTTTGGGTCAAACATAAGAGGTGGTACTTAAGTTAGTTTGGTGTTTATATTTATCATTAAGAGAAATGGGTGTGAAAGTTGATATCAAGTAAATATTTTTCAATTTTATGGTTTTGATTGTACTATATTTTATGTCTGAACTCAAGATTTATAAATAGCTATTTTAAAAGTAGATATATGAGTAAATTAAATATAGGGGGGTTGAAGATTCTTACCTGGTTTTTTGTATCTTTTGTTTATTATCAAGGGTTTTAATTTATTTATATCCTTGTTACCATTAAAAGCATTTGTTACCTAAATTATATTTGGTATTATTTAATTTACTTTTTAATGAACATAACTTAAGTAAAAGACATATATTATTGTTGCTGGTTATTTAATTCTAAACATATATGTACATATTATCATTATTTAATGAGACCATTAGCAAATCACAATGTAGAAAGATCATAACATGAATCAGATTTTCACATACTATGAAGTATAGAATCATTGAATACACTAATAACAAAGAAGATTCTAGAATAAAGCATGTATATTTTAATTTAGAAAATGATTTTTCTAAATAGATAGACAAATGCCAAAACAACTCCTAATGATGCTGCACCTGCAGCACCAACATATAGTGGTGGTTGGGTTGATATAATCATTTTAACATGAAATGGCAATGTTGGTATTGTTTTTTTATAAGAATCTCTTTGTTTTACTTTCTCATAATAGTCTTCAATGTGAGGTCTTTTTCCATTTAACCAGAATCTTTTCTCAAGACCAAGTTCCCAAAGTCTTTGTAATAAAATAGTCAAATTGATGTCTGCAATAGTAAACGCTTCACAGCAAAGCCATGTTCCTGAAACATTTAAGTAGTCTGATTTTTTCTCCCAAAATTAGTAAGTAGTCTGATTTTTTCTTACATGTTTAACTATTTGATGACTTTAAGATGAAAGAAATTCTTCATATATTCTTCTTCAATTTAGAAATACATAGCAATTAAAATATAAAATGTAGGATGTACATTTGGGGTGGTCCATATTTTTCAACTTTTGAATTATATGCCCGGGCCAATTTTTCATTTGAATACTTCTAAATATGAAATATTTTTTTGTTATTTTTTTTTTTGTTCAGATTTAGAGTTTGCTACTACCTGTCAAAATTTTTTCAAAAATCATTGAAGGACTGCTTGAATTATGGTTTCATTAATGTTTAATTTGGTGTTAATTCACATTTGATGTGCAAGTAACTAATCACAACCAACGAAAAACAAAAGCTTATTATTGGTAAAAGAGTATAGGAAAAAGTACCCTAATACTAACAAGTCAACCCTTGTATATACCCTTGTATATTAAAAATATTCTCTCAACTCAAATATTCATAACCACAGCAATAATTTTTTAATATTTCTTAGGTCCTTTCTATAAAAATACAGATTTAGTTTTTATTTAAATTTCATACCTTGGTAGCAACTAGGTCATGAATCTAGAGATCTCAGTCAATATTTCCGAGATTCAAATACCGGTATTGGACTAGGGTTGAGGTAGTTGTCTTGTTAGAATTAAAGGCGTCCTAGTGTAATGATTACCATTAGAATAAGTTTACTTTGTTAATTAAATTTACAGTTTTAAATAATATATGTGTTTTTGAAACTTTTTATGAATGATTTTTAGGTAATATTTAATTGTGTTTTAATTTGAATTACCCAATATGAAACGATTTAGAATTTTCAATATGACCTCTTATCAAAATGAGAGTGGGACTATATTATTATTATTATTTTTAAAATGTTTTCTCTCCGAGGAGGTTAATAAAGGTACGGGCCGAAGCCAAGTATTATTATTTATTAATAATAATAATAAATTTTCAATATGAGCTCTTATCAAAATGAGAGTGGGACTATATTATTATTATTATTTTTAAAATATTTTCTCTCCGAGGAGGTTAATAAAGGTACTGGCCGAAGCCAAGTATTATTATTTATTAATAATAATAATAAATATCTTTAGAACTAATATAAAGATTGTTAAAAGTGAACTGAAAAGTTATAAAAACAGTGTAGGTATGGATTGTTATTGTTTTAAATCAAGATTTTAAATAAAATATATTTTTGTTGTAAATAATTAAAAAAACGTGCCTTAATTAAAAATTGAAAACTTCAATACTTGCGGGTACAGAGATCTCGGTATTGAAGCCTAATTCCGAAAACCAATATTGAAAATAATACCGAGATTGCATGCCCTAGTAGCGAACCCTGAGGGTTATTAAAAAATATAAAAAAAAATTACTGTAATAGTTTCTTATGGTGTATAATCAAATAAAATAGTGCCCCGCAAAATAAGGAACAAAACCTTTTTTTTTTAGGAAAGGACCACCCTAATGTACAAAAATTAATTATTATATAAGCACATGTATTTTTGAGATTTTACCTGGAGCCTGACTGGTCAATTGCTGTTCAACTTGATCTAAAACCTGATCAACAATATTTAAAATCTTGATATATTCTTCTTCACTCAAGAGAATATCTCTTTTCCTGTCTTGTATTCTAGCCTTGTAGAGCAAAACATCTTTAGCTTTAGGGTTTTGTTCTGCAAGTTTTCGTAAATTGCTGGCACTGCTGAGATCCCCATCTTAATGCAAATATGTAATATGATTACCACAACACTATAAGGAACTTAAATAGTATGGATTTACTTACTTACTTTTCAGAACTTCTCTCACTGGTAGGATGAATGGTAACTTTGCTGTTGCACATAGTTGAGGATGAAAGAAAGATCCAACTGTTATAACACCAGCTGGCAATGCCTCTATCATTTCTCTGAATTTATTTATGTTTCCCAAAACTTTTTCATCATCAGTAACATAAATTAGTGGTGGCAACTCTGTAAGATTTATTATGGGGGATATAATATTTAATTTGTATCAAACTATCATCATTTATCAAGCAAGCTAGGTCCAGGATTAAAATCCAAGAAGGTATGTAAATATTACATGAAGATAGCTATGTACAATATGGATGCTTGTTTGTTATTTTATTATATTTATATTTTTAATTTTTTTCTATTTACTATTCAGTAATAAAATAACTTAAGGCTTTTAAGTAATAAATATAAATATTTATTTATGTTAAGGACACTTAAATGTGTGTTTATAGTTACCAGGATCCAAATATCGTTCTAAGTAGTCAAGAATTCTAGTCGAGTCTGGTATAATTCGATCTTTAACTTGAAGTACAGGAATTTCACCCCTAGGATTCATTTCCAAAAACCATGAAGAGTATTGGTCACCCTTAGTTATATCCACCTCTATGGGCTCAAATATTACATTTTTTTCATACAGAGCCATCAGCACCTGAACGTAAAAAAATTAATTGAAATAAGTACTTACAGGATAAAAAATAATGTAAAACTTCCACTTACTTTTTGAGAGTAAAAACTATAGTAGTTGCAATAAAGAATAATACTGCTTGAAAGTCCATTGCTAAGTTTTGAATTGCTTTTAGACTCATTCTTCAGTTTATAATCAAACTTTTTCACGTTCCATTTCTCTAAATACTGTTGAACATAATGCATTCTGAAAATTTACAGTTGTAGGTTTCAATTTTGTAACATTAATAAATAAAACTTCTCGTAACAAACTAATAAATTGATAAACAATTCAAGGCGGCTTTTTAGAAAAGGTCCGCAGTACCAACATTCAGCTAGAATAATCAGGTGATAAGATAAAAGAAAATCTACTTCCGGATCCACTCTTTTTTGTTATAATTTACTTAAAGCCCGAATCACGAACTCAATATCTGATGTAGATAACGTTTCATGAAGGTATTGGCAATATTATTGCGTTTTTCGCATCAAGCGTACAGAAATATTATACACACATAGGCGGGAAGATCGGACAGTGAATTTACCTGGGAATATTCTTAAAGTTATGGAAACAGAAGGTACAGGATGGTTATAAAGTTTTTTTTTTATGGAGAAACTTTTACAACAATAACTTTTCAGTAGTGTTCTTGTACAGTCGTATCAATGGATACTTAATATCTTACTATTTGGCTTAACTTCAATTAAAATCGAAAAACGATGTAAGCATGTGTAGTACAGTTGCGTGGCCGTTTTGTATGTGAACATGCGCGTGGACACTTGTGTGTGACGCATTGTTAGCCCTTACTCAGTGAACGCTAAATCATAGAAGTGTAACTAGCGCTTGAAAATGGCCCAACGAATATTCAGTTAGTTCGGGTTGACAGTACCTACATGTCATCGACCGTATTTATTAGTTATAAAACACAAACAAGTCATATTTGCGCTTTAAAATAGTTTATAAATCGTCTACCTGCATAGTAAAAATGCAAGATTTAGTTAACACTTGTAAATAGACCCGTGAACTACCAAATTCAGGTTTTTATAAGTAAAGCATGGGACAACTTTTTCTCATTGAGATATTATTACTCAGTCTATCGCGCGCGCTCGCAGAGACAAGACGTTTAGAACCGGTTTTGCTTTTTGTCGCGCGGCTTCCTGCTGTTATAATATTATAAATGTTCTGCTTACGTACGGAATATGGATAGTGATACGCATTTATCGGACGATGATCAGATTAGTGAGCAGATCAATATTTTGGAAATGCAAGTGGAGAATGACGTGATTTTTTCTTTATCAGAAAACATGAGGGTAGAACATACACATGAAGAGATGTTGGAAAGTCGAGCAGAAAAAAGAAATCGTGTTGTAGATGAAGAGGAAATATGGAAGGAAGTGGGTAGAAGAGGTAAATTAATCGCAAGAAGTCTCCCCAAAGAAGATTCAATTAGAATAGCACAGGAATACATTGAAATCAGCATGATGTCAAAAAATGAGGCGCTGCCTAAGCAAATAGGGCTGGCTCGTATTCTAAAAAGTGAAAATATAACTGACATAGTTAAAATAAAATATCTCAATTCATACAAAGTATTAATTCAGTTCAGTAAAGAAGAAAGTGCGGATAAATTAATAAAATGCAAATACTTTATTGATAAAGAATATAAGTGTCAAAAAACCTATGAAATTGGCGTTTCCTACGGAATCATTAAGGACATTGAGAAAAACTTGAGTGATGAGGATATTTTGAAAGAATTAGACAGCAATATACCTATCATTAACGCAAAACGTCTACAACGCCGTAACTTTTTGACAGTGGGCTTTTTGAAGACAGTGAATGTGTACGGCTTTGTTTTAAAGGGCCCTCGCTACCTGCGTTTATATACACTTATGGAGTTAAAATATCCGTGCACCCATATATAATCCCAGTCACTCAGTGCTCCAAATGTTGGAAATATGGACATAATCATAAAACTTGTACACGTAGTACGATAACTTGCCCGAAATGTGGTAAATCACATCCTAACTGTGAAACGCTTAATTACAAATGCGTTAATTGCGCAGGGCATCATATGGCCCTATCAAAGACATGTTCAATGTATATAATGGAAAAAAAAGTAAGGGAATTAATGGCTGAATTTAATTGCACGTATAAGAGAGCATTAACAATATATGTCCCACCTTCACCTAAAAGCAACAGTTTAACAAACACAGTGAGGAAACCTATTGAAGTAGCACCACCCAGCACTGCACATTCCATTAACAGCCATTCTTATGCAGAAATAATAAAAACAACAGCAGAAATACACAACAAAGGCAACCAATCACCAAAAATTTCATCAAAGAATACAACCTCATCTAAATCACAGAAAGAACATTATATTCCAGGTAGAACCAATTTAAATGAAGAAACACAAAATGCTAATGTATGCTTGGAACAGACAGATATGGGAGAATCAGATAAAAGTGCAAACCATGGTGACGAATCTAAAATCCAATACCTTTTACAAAGAATGAAAGAGATAATTTTTATGGAAAAATATAGTTTTTACGAAAAGTTGAAGTCATGTGGATGGTTAATATACAATTGGATTGTTAATTATATAGCTGAATATCTATCAGAGTGGCCTGTCTTAAAATCTTTTATACAAAATGGATTGTCAAACTTATCTAAGTGTTAACATTATACAGTGGAACTGCCAAAGTATTCGACATAAATTAACAGACCTGGAGCAATTGCTTTCACAAGAAAAGATCCATGTTGCCATTTTAAGCGAGACATGGCTTCTACCAACTGATCCTTTGAGATTAAATGGTTATAGTATAATTCGACAAGATCGAGAAGAAGGATACGGAGGCGTAGTAATTATTGTCCACCATTCAATCAAGTACCAGGTCAGTCAGCTACCTTTTCTAAATCCTGGAATTGAGTTGGTCTACGTTAAACTTCTTAACTGCTCAAATATCGAAAATATTATTTCTGTTTATTGCCCGTACAAGAACTGAAGATTGGGAAACGCTTTTCAGTATTAGCCAGATGAAAACAATAACAGCTGGCGATTTTAATGGACAACATCCTAGCTGGTCTAATAAGACAGATCCAAGAGGGTCCCAGCTGTTTGATGCAATCTTGGATAAAAATTATGTTTCTCTTAATGATGGGAGCCCCACAAGAGTTAAATTAGTCAATGGCAGACTCCAAAGATCATCGCCTGATGTAACCCTGGCTACAAGAGATATTGCGTTGTCATTCTTTTGGAAAGTAACAAATGAGAACTTGGGCAGCGACCATCTTATTATTAAATTTACTACTGGTACTATTTCACAGCCAAAATTTGAAAAAAGGCGAAACTTTAAGAAAGCAATTTGGAGTGAATATCAACAAAAGGGTCATGCCCATTAAATGCTTGAAACCAAGGAAAACATGTTATATTCAACAAAACCATGTTTATTTTTAAATATATATCTGAACTAATCAATTCACTAAAAAAGAATGTCGTTAAAATAAGAAATAAAGAAATTGTTGCAATGACCGGAAACTCGACCATTGCTATTTTCGATGAAAATGCGAGTTTTGGCAGTCTACTAGTGTTGTTTTATGTACTCATGGTTTTCTTTAACATCAAATCGATTATTGCGGTACTATAAAACTGTTTTTTTATGAACGATTTGCATATCATTAATTAAATTATTTGCGGTCGTCATTGTGATGAGAAATGTAGCTAGTTTTAAATATCATTCAATTATTCGTTAACTTACATCAAAAAAGTTTGTTACAAAACTAGCTGGCTACTTACTGTAAAGAATATGTAAAAGAATTTATTAAAAAAATCATCAAATATATTTTTCCGGTAAATAACTAACGATCGATAGATCGAATTGAGAAATCTCTTAAAATCGATTGATGCGAACACATCTGGTACATCACTCACTCAATGTCAGTCAGCTACTCAGTCAGCCAGCCAGCCATTTTGTTTGTGTTGTGTTATGTTGTTATTGTTACTAGCGATTACCGCTTTTTCTCCCTGTTTTCTCCTATTGATTTTTATTGACTACTGCGCGAATATGGATACCAATGATTTTGCTAACATGAATTCCGTTCCATTTGTTGTGATATTCCTGTTTTATGTACGTTATGTGAATCATTATCTATCACAAAAAGTAAACGTAAAAAACGTAATATCTCTTGAACGCATACTTTATTTGAAATAATTTTCTATCATTACTAATGCTAACATGTCTTAGTGTCATTATAACTAGAAATCAAGTTGCTTGGAACTGGGCATTTTCTCTAAGGGACAGTGGGCATGTCCTTTGCAAGAAAAGTTTTCTGATCTGTCTCTGCCTGAGGACCCCCAAGAAGCATACAATCTGTTTATAAACGTCATTAACTCTGCTGCAGATAATTATATCCCTTTTGTTAAAATTTGCCAGGATCCTATAAGACTCCAAAAATTTACTCCAAAACCATATTGGAATACAGAAATCTCGCAGGCAGTTGCGGAGAGAAGACTTGCTTTTGCTAAATTTAGAAAAAACCCTACCCCTGATAATCTCACTGTTCTTCAAATAAAAATATCGACGGCACAGAGAATAATTCGAAAAGCCAAACGTAAATCATGGCAAGAATTTTGTAATAATGTTGACTACTCTACTTCATCAGCTGAGATGTGGCGACGTATGAGATGGTTAAAACGACATCGACAACCTAGGTCTGCAATTGATGAATCTACTGCAAATAAGCTTTTACATAATTTAGCCCCTGATTATGTCTCTCCGGAACCTCCAGTGTTTGCATCTTTCAATGACTCCCTGAGTCGAGTAATCACTATACAAGAACTTAACCGCGCCGTTAAAAATAAGGATACAACTCCAGGGGATGATGGAATTTCTTTTTCAATGATAAAGCACCTTCCAGATAATGGCAAACAAGTCTTGATTTCCATATATAATCAGTTCTTATTGTCGGGGTTTGCACCGCATCAATGGAGAAGAACGAAAATAGTTCCTATTCCAAAGATTAATAATCAGGATCATCAATCACATAAAGATGTACGACCAATAGCTTTAATGTCTTGCCCATGTAAAAATTTTCATACTATTCTCAAACATAGGTTAGAATGGTTTTTAGAATCCAAGAATTGTTTTTCCACAAACACGGTTGGTTTCAGAAAGTCTCGGTCTTGCTTAGATGCACTTGTACGCTTAGTTTCCCATGTTCAGTTAGGATTTAGTAGTAATTTGATAACTGTAGGATGTTTCATTGACATAAATAACGCATATAATATGGTTGATGTTAAGACTTTATTAAATATGTTAAATAATATAGGAGTAGATTCCAACATATGTTACTACTTGTGGCATCTTTTAAGTTCTCGAGAATTAATTTTAAAATATTCGGATAACTGTAAATTAATAAGAACAACAGGCCGGGGTCTTGCTCAGGGTGACCCATTATCTCCTTTATTATTTAATGTGGTAACGATGCATATTTGTAAAGACATTGTTAATATTTGTACGAGTATTTCTCAATATGCTGACGATTTTGTTATTTATGGTAGTTATAAAAATATTCAGAGTGGATCAGTTATTATGCAATCCAATTTAGATAAATTGTGGAAGATGGTTGAAGCCCTTGGTTTAGAGGTGTCTGAAAAAAAGACAAAGGCCTGCTTATTTAAAAAAGGGGTAAACAGAGAGGAAATTAATTTACAACTGAACGGAAATCGACTTGCATTAGTAGAATGTGTTAAGTATCTTGGAATTTGGTTCGATAGGTCTTTAAAATGGGGTAAACACATTAATGAGCTTATACATAAAACCTCAAAATCTGTAAATCAACTAAAAATTTTAGCAGGATCTAATTGGGGAATTCATCCTAAATTTTTAAGAAGATTGTACATTTCTTTAATACGTAGCCGTTTGGATTATGGTAGTCCTCTCTATGACTCAAGTGTGAAAAGCCATCTGGCCAAACTCGATAAAGTGCAAAACCAATCTATGCGAGTTATTGGTGGCTTCATAAGGAGCACTCCAATTCACGTAATGCAAAACGAACTTTGTCTGCAGCCTCTCCACCTTCGCAGATATTACCTGGGCGGTAAATTTTATTTAAAAAGTAGATCGTTTAAAAATAATGAAAATATTAAAATAATAGATCTGTTGGCAGATAAATGTTCAAGATCTGGGTACTGGTGTCGAAAGAAGAAACCTCTACTTGTTACTGTGCATGAATCATTTAAAGCTATTCCTATATATTCCTCTAATAACTTAGAAATGTTTAATTTTGACACATGGGTTCAAAACATTGATATAGAAAATATCATCTTTTGCTTTATAGAAAATTTTACAGGGTCCAAAAAAACTTTTAATACTGTTTTTCTTAAAGATATGTGTAATGAGGTGATAGAAAATAAATACCACAGTTTCTTTAAATTATATACAGATGGGTCCAAAGATAATTCTGGAACTGGAGCAGCCTTTTTCGATCCCCAAACACAATCCAAAATTAAATTTAAAATTGATGCCGATGTGTCCATTATGTACGCAGAGCTTTTGGCGATATCCGAAGCCCTTTCATACTTAGAGAATATTAATTATAAAAAATTCGTCATCTTGTCTGACTCGAGAAGCGCTCTCCAACATGTGGCTCGGTGCACCTCGAATTTTCGAGGTCTTCCGATTGCTTACACTGTATTGGAGACAATACAAAAACTTCAATCATCTAATAAAATTATAAATATTCAATGGATCCCATCTCATATAGGACTAAAAAATAATGACACTGTGGACATTCTAGCAAAAGAAGCTATAGTAGATGGAATACCTCAACATATCGTACCTTTTTACTCTGACCTTTTACCTATGCTGAAAAAGCAAGTGTTTAATTTATGGTGTGAATACTTTAACAGAATTTCTCATTGTAAGGGCATTTGGTATAAAACGATAAGAGCCGAACCCTATCAGAACGCGTGGTTTGAGTCTAGCAACTTAGATAGGCATACTTTAGTAACCGCTTTTAGGATTCGTTCCGGACACTTGCCTCTTAACTTTGCATTTCTTATGAAAAAAGTTCCTTCCCCCAATTGTTTGGAGTGTGGTTCTGTAGAAGATGTTCAACATATGCTTATGGAGTGTGTCCGAAACGAAGCCTTACGTGTTCAAATATTCTTAAATATAATCACAAGTAATGTTGGATGCTGTAATAGCATTTTAAGTGAACCCGATTCTGAGGAGGCTAGGGCATTATATAGATTAGTTAAATTTGCTGTAAAAGCTAGATTTTAAGGTTTTTCGATTTATTCTAATTTGTACAAGATATCTGTTTTGATTTTGATGATTGTCAAATTTCAAAGTGTCTAGTTTTAAGATAGTTAAGCATTGTGAATACTTATAGGACTACATGGTCGCTTTCGTGTACCAAGTCCATTAATAAAGATAAAAAAAAAAAAGATATTATTACTTTTTCTACGGGGATGGCGTTGTGCCCGATGAATTAAGTATTACGCCCGATAGACTAAGTTTAAAATGTGTCAAAGGTAGGTAGTAAAAAGGTAATTGGTAATTGTGCATCAAAATTCATCATCCCGTTTTAAAATATATCGTTGCCCTATAATCGTACATAACGTAGGTCAAATAAAGAACCTAATATCAAAAATTATATTGTTTTCTCAAAATTAGTATACCTGGGTGCATCAAAAAGTTCTTAGAAACGTACATGAATACATACCTTTTAGGAGGTAGTTTTTAAAATTTTTCTATAATATATCAAGCTGAAAGTATTCGTGCTAAGTTTCAATTAATTCAGTTATTGCGGTTACGAAATAGATAGGTACGCTTTATGCTCACAATAGTTAAAAACAATTAAGTAATATTAAAAATAATAAACGCTTACATACCTAAATAATAAATAATTAAATTGTGTTAAAAAAACTATGTAGGTACTTCTGCCTTCGAGGGATTTTTTTAGACATCCAGCAGACATTAAGGACATTAGTGCTTTGTCTTATTCAACGGTCGCTTTTTAAGATGCTAAGCTTTAAAGAGGTAGAGTGACCTGTGAAGACGATCATAGCACAGGGAAGCCCTCAACCTCCGTTGCAGAAGAAATTATCAAAAAGTTGAGAAAATGGTTCTGGAAGATAGACGAAAAGCCGTTAAATTATAAATGTAATATTTTGTCTGCATCCTTACAAAATAAAGAATATGCATAGTGAAAATATTACTGCCTTTTACATAAATCGTCCATTATGACAATTCTTTCCGGCTCGTAAATGATCGCAAATGTTCATTTCAAGGGCCAATGATGTTAAGTTACTATACGTGCCAAACCATGCATTTTTGGTTCACTGGTAATACCGGGTTATTGGTAATTAGACCGGGATCTTTTAAGGTGATATAGGGGAGGTAATTTGATAACATCTGAGCCCAAATCATGTAATTACAAAGTGTTAAATTTTTTAAATAAGTCAGTTTTTCTTTTTTTCTGCAACAAAAATGATTTTTTGTGTCGGAACGTACCTATACAAAAACAGCGGTTTTTCTCCAAAAATTGCAAATGAACTTTTCGTACACTTTTTTCGAAAAACGTCTACAACTTTCCATAATACTTTCTAATCTGTGCAACTCTCTGGCTAGTAACGAACCCTATTATAGTCCGCTGACAACGATCTTTTGGCGCGTTGGCAAAAATTTTAACTAACCACGGTCTTGGGAAATGTCACTTCATGACTTTCACCGCTCGTATTTGTTAATGAACTTTTAAATTCAATATTAAGATATGAAATACGCCAAAATTTACAAAATGTGGGCTTACTTATTGTAGTTATAAAATTTAGGAAGTTGTTTTCAGAAAGAAAAACAACTTAACGTCTCAATAAATCCCTTTTTAAGAGTAAAGAAGAAGCAATTCTTCTCTGCAATGTTTAAATATTGCCATACTTTGAAAAATACACTTTAGAACACAACTTATTTCATTTTTAAATCTCAATAAAAATTACGTTTTCAGGAGAAAATCTCTTTAGAAAGACTGTTTGAAAAGTGAAGAAAAATAAGCAGAAAATACAAGCATTTCTAGATACGAGTACGTAAGTACCTAATAAAGAGACTAGTGGTGACGAGGATGACGAGGAAAATAATTTATCATAAAAATATGATATTATTTTACCTACTTATAGTACCTACCTCAATTTTTAATATTCATATTTTCTTGCTTAATCTTCTTTTTATATCTTCAACCCTGTGCTTTTGTACCACTAACGTTTTTCTCAATGTTTACGAAACTTGCGTTTCTGTATTACATAAAATGAAATCATTTCTGTTTTCGAACATGAAAAAACGAAAAGTTTATGTATTCATATTTTTCCTGAGAAGAGGGAAATTATAAGTAAGCCTTATTTCACCCGCACGCCCTTCTGACGTCATCACCCAAGCGCCAAAAAAGCCTTGTCGAAAAGCTGTCAGAAAACTCTAAGGCGTCGTCCTAATTGGCAGCGATCGTACGATGGCGCGATGCGTTCTCGTCGCGCGATGAGTTCAAACATACAGATGCTCGCACAATGACTTGCGAAATTCAAACAGGACACTCTGAAGATATCTGCATGTTTGAACTCATCGCACGACGAGAACGCATCGCGCCATCGTACGATCGCTGCCAATTAGGACGACGCCTTATTAAGGCGAGTATTTTCGAGCGCAGTAGGCAATTAACGCTATATGGGACTGCGTGGCGGGCAGTCGCGTAAATGAACACGTCAGCGCACAGAATTGTCACAGTATAATTAAAAGTAGTAATATAGTAGTACTATACCTATAGTGGGGCTTATTATACGAAATTCGTTTCTACGATGACTAAAACTTATGTCAAGGATGATATAACATAATCTATATTTTTTATTTATCTGGATATATTGCGATACCTATACTTACTATTTTATTTTTTATAAATATTGTAATGGCCATTTTATAGATGAAATCTTTTTAAATTTATATCCTTACTGAATTCTGTTGTGAAAATCGTGCTATTTTGACTTGAAAGTATATCGTGACGTTAATTTATAACTTTCATAAATTATTTGTTCCAAAATTCATTAAAATCCGATAAGTAGGTAGTTGAGATCTTTTACATAAACTTTTATGTCTCATTTCAATCCTATAGGGGCTGGTGTTTGAAAAAAGTAGGGTTTGGGAGCTATTTTCATTACTAATTTTGTACAAATCGGTCGGATGGTTTGGCTGAAATAAAGGAACAGAAAGATAGACTTTCGCATTTATTATTTAGTATGGATCCGTTACTTAGTCACTCAACAACACGAGTTAATTTAAAATTAATTAATTAATTTAAAGTTAATTAAATACTTATTGTTTCATTCGTTCAGCATTGAATAGCCAGAGGAGAGTTGTAGATGTTTTTAATTTAACGAAAAATTCATCTGCACTTTTTTGGAGAAAAATCCTGTTTTTAGAAACGTTTCTCCACAAAAAATCATTTTTGTTTTATAAAAAGCCCTGTAGCTTCTGCGTGGATTCATATTTAAAAAATGTTTATCAATTACAAAGTAAACACCTATACAAAATTGAAAACGAAATAGAAACCAGAACATTAGGTTTTACAATCGATGTTTGAAGGTTTAAAACTGAAGAGGAAAATCTGAAATATTTTTACCCGACTACGGAGAAGCAAAAAGTAGGGTTATGATTTTGACCTATATGTATGGATGTTCATCTGTTCCCTCATAACTTCTAAACTAGTTATCGTAATTAGACAAATGATCAAGTGTCATTGGAAGCGTCTTGATTGTCCGCTGGTTATAGGGGTTAGACGTCACGTTCACGTTAAATTGACTACGGCGCTCTCTAGGGGATTTAAAGTATAGAACTAAAAAAAACTCGACGGTTTCGTGTTGGGTATCAAATGAAAAAGCTTTTTTAGCACAGTTCAAATATGTAAACACTACTACTTACTACAAAACGAGTGAAAAAAAAGTTTAAAAACTAAAACCCGACTATTAAAACGCGCTCTAAAAAGTAGGAAACAAGTAATAGTCTTACTCAAACTCAAACTCAAATATTCTTTATTTCGTAAGTAATACATTTGAAATAAGTCAAACAATTTACAAATTGAACTGAATCTACCACCACTTCGGAAAGTCGATCTGTTGAGAAGAAGTGGCAAGAAACTCAACAGCAATCATCTTTTAAAAATAAGAGAAAAAAAATACACAAAAACAATTTACAGCCAGGGAATCCCATCTTCTTGCATCCGAATATCTTATAGTAAACCTTTTCACATAACACTTATCCTTAAATCTATCGAAGGGTTAATCTTAAATATTTTTGAATTTTATTATAAAACTAGCTGTTGCCCGCGGCTCCGCTCGCGGTTTTAAAATGTTTACGATCATTACATAAACTTAAGTATTTAATAATGGTATGCCCGAGTTCAAGTATTTTAATAATTCGTAACATTTACGTACCTACACAGTCTTGATAATGATGGGTAGGTAAGAATATTGTGGTTGAGTTACGACCGACGTTATTTACATTATTTTGAAAAAGGTGTTATTAGTTCATAACTGTTTTTGAGTATATAAAATTGAGTAGATTTTGGATATCTATAAGAGACTGAGGGATGAAAAATATTTTAATAGTGCACTCAAAAGTTTAATTTATCATTTTGTAGCTAAATTTGTAATAACATTTGTAATAACCTACCTACTTTCCAAATTTCAACTTATAGGTACAATACAATATGGGTAGGGTAGGTGGTAAGGATGGTTTTTGAGTGTGACAAACGGACGGACAATATATGGTGAAACTGTAAGGGTAAGTTTTTTACATTCGGCTATGGAACCCTAATCATTAGAAAATTTCATCCCCACCTCCACCACACCACCAACTTTGCAAATAGTGAAGGATTTAGATTTATTGTTATTTGTAGGACACATTACAATTCTGAATAAATTAAGGAATAAATTAATAAGGTCACCTCACCGAATCGAAACCATATCGAGTTTTAATATGGGATATCGCCATCTATCGGTAGGACTGAATTTGATTTGCATACAGACAAACTCACAAACAAACATACAAACAGAACAATTTTTTTATCAGAAGAGAGAATATTAAATGTTCAGACACGTTTTTATTACTCTTTTAATATAATGTAAAGATGGAATAAGGGATAGTGCCATTGGCATTTGCCTTGCCATCTATCGTTAGGATTAATACTAATAAATTTATTCGATTGCTTTCTGTTTCAACAACTCAATAAGGTATCATATACTTTCACCATAACGAAACCATAAGAGTTTTAATGAGGAATATCGCCATCTATCGGTGAGAAGAAACACTAAATCACTATGTTGACTTCAACAAATTAATTATTAATCATTAATTTTCCAAAATCTCGATTTTTATATGTCAGCCACAGATGTCAGCAGAATAGAACAACAAACAGACAGACACAAAAAGACATTTTTTTCTTTCAAATTCTTACTTTTTTTTCATTTCTTAATAACCTCACATATTTTTTTTGTAAAAATATTTCATGTTCACACGTTATTGTTTACTGTTTTATATATACATATGTATGTAAAGATAGATGTATGGTAAAGATTGATACAAAATAAAAAAAATAAGGAGCAGGATCGAACCCACGGCCTTAGACTCATGGTCGGTCTACGCGCAACTGAGCTATGAGTACTTCTGATCTGTATGCCGAACATCTCCACCATATTCTAGTAAGTTTTAGGCATAACTTTTAAAAATCTATTACAATTTTGTAGATCCTAGATTTTTTTATGTCTGCAGAATCTGCTCATCATCCTGGATAACTTTTGTTAAGGCATCATATCTATATTTCTTACGGTTTTGATGATCCCTTAAGGGTTCTGCATAAGGTGTTCCTTAGTGGTACTTACTAAAATTAAATCAAAGTGGCATACGATCACGTATGCGTTTTTTTTTAAATTGTACACTTTGAAATTACATATGATATGGGCTCAAATGATAACCTTATAGCTATCTCAACCGTGTAGCTATCTCAAGCACAGAAGCAGAACTAGAAGCTGCTAGTGAAACTGCTCGGGAGGTGATATGGCTTAAGAGACTGATTAGTGAAGCTACCGAGATCAAAGAGACGCCGACGCTATACGTATACAACGATGCGTGCATCAAAATTGCCCAAAATCCAATAGTATGCAAACACACAAAACATTATAATCCTGCGGCATTTCTATATCAGGGAACTAGTTAATGAGAATGAAGTACTTTAGTACTTATATTCATCTATGGTCTCGGTCAAATATGTTCCTACTGAAACTGATCGCAGACATCCTGACGAAAGCTGTACACCGACCAAGGCTTCTGGTCATATTAAGCAATCTGGGCTCAATAAAACTATCAAAAAGGGAGGATGTTAAGGTGTTGTGGCGTGTACGCACATAGCCTTATATTATTATTTTAAAAGTTTATTTTTAGTCTGTCTTTGCATTGCCTAGTTACTATGGCCCTATTTCATAAAGCTACAATTCGTGGTAAACTGACAATTGTTAGCGATTTTCACATGACTTTCGTTTCATAAAACTACAATTCTACAGGTGACATACAAGTGTCAGTAAAAAGCGTTTCATAAAAATTGTCACGACAATTTTCAGGGTTTAAAGTGTTACTAGATGTAAAAAACTTAAAATCCATTTATACCTCATTTCACTGACGAATGAAATGAGGTATAAATGGATTTGGATGGACGTTGTTGATAACGAAACGTGACTAGAAAAGGGTATTTACAATTTCGAAACGCATGTCAATTTAAAGCGACGTCTCTCATGCATGTAGGTCTCATCGTCATCCTTCCATCCATCACAATTTGTGAATCATTAAATTCTATATCTCTATTTCACATACATAATTCCTTAATTATTTAAATCCAATTTAAAGGGCCACCAATCAAAATTACACTTCTTCTCAACAAAATGCATAAATGGTTCTGCCTACAAAGTTTCCTAAATGCCCATTCAATTCAATTTCGTGTACAATGGCCACCATTATCATTATTTTGCATCAATTATTATCATTTTTCTTCGTGTTTTGCAATTGTAAGTCGTCGACAGGTCCTCACTTGCCTGTCGGATTGTCAGGACAATTCTACAATTTTTGGTCATTTTGACAGCTGACAGGCGTTTCATAAACGACAATTCATAGCGATTTGTATGACATTTGTCAGTAGACCGCCTGTCGCTACAATTGTTTTATGAAACGCATTATGTGACAATTTTGGATGAATTGTCAGGGTTTTATGAAACGCATTTTTGTAATTTTACAATGAATTGTCGACATACAATTGTCAGTCGATTTGAGTTTTATGAAATAGGGCCGTAGTTGGTTGAGGACTTGTTTCTGTTTTTTTTTTTTTTTTTTATGAAATATGGATGGGACGTTTGTCTTCCATGACACCTGATGTTAAGTGAACATGAAGACTAAGGTGGTACACGTCCATCCACGAGAAACCTATTCACTCGACGCTTAAAAGTACTAGGACTATACTGGTCAGGGAAAATAGACGCAGGCAGTTCATTCCAAACCTTGGCGACCCGTATCAAAAAGGAACTGTCAAAGCGCTTAGTTCGACTTTTCGGAATATCAACCACATACGGATGGAAGTTCTGGAAGTTCTGAAAGTTTGTCTTTATAGTATTTTTCCTACATCATTAAATTATAGAATTTTACATGTGTTTATTATTCTTCTGTGATAAATGCACAGCCTCAACAAATTAAACCCATATCACATCAAAGATCACAGTTATAATTTCAAACTGGAGTCAAATTTGGATTCATTTATAAAGTTGGATCAAAAATTGGAGTTTTGATCTATAGTTCGGCCGTTCAGAGAATGCGTTCCTGACACATCGCGATTGAACTGACGACGTAACTTTGTAATGGCGTTGGAGTTACGATAAAAAATATTTTTGCTGGTTGTTTATCGTTTTAACAATTGATGAGCATTAAAACAACATTATTATATCAATAATCAATGAATTTTATAATTTTGTGCCAAACTGAGCGTCAAATAACTTGGTAAACAATATTTTTCAAAATCTATACTGCGCTATTACAAGGTTATGTCAAAGCTTTATATTTGTAGTGCTGTGCTAACAATAACAGGCTATAACAGTATTGTAATCTGTTCTTAAACAGGTATACTTAATGAAATAATACGTTTTGTTTTTCTTTTTAAGAATTTGAAAATAATGGACTATAAGATAACTTTTATTAAATTAAAAAATAAAACTATGACCAAACCGAATGCGCAAAAAAAGTTGGTTACAAGCAAAAGGCATTGACGCAAATATGCAGATGCTAAAAGCAGAGCTAATTAAATTAGTTAAAGAAAATAAAGTGGCAAATGTGCGATACGAAATCGATGAACTGGCTCTGGAGTACGGTCATCGCGTTCTAAGAATTCCATCGTATCATTGCCAATATAATGCGATTGAGCTAATCTGGGCTCAAATAAAAGGTTACGCCGCCCGCCACTATACTTCCCCGCCATTCAGCACGAAAAAGATGATGACCCTATTAAAAGAAGCCTGCGGGGAAGTCACTAGAGATGACTGGGCAAAGGTTGTTGAAAGACTAAAAACCTGATTATGGAACATTTTGACCGAGATATCAGGATTGATTCTGTTATTGATAATAAAATAATTATACATGTAGGCGAAGATGATGATGAAGACACTACCTCCTCAAGCGAATCGGAGTCTGGTTAATATTCTGTACGCACATTCAATTCAATGTACTTTATTGCATAGAAATACAGATTGTAACTTTGTAACAAAAAATAAATAAAACAATTTTATTATATTTATATTACCTTTTTTTGGTTTCCACTTAAATTACTAAAATATAAATTTTAAATGATTCCGCCAATTTAAAACGAAAATAATCTTAAAAATAACGCGGCGTTTCATTTTGGAGGAACGGTAACGAACTCAGTGTTATGTTGTGCCCATCACTAGTCATGACTAACTGATAGGTGTCAGGAATGCATTCTCAGAACGGCCCATGGTAGGTAGTAATAGACTACCTACCATGGAACGGCCGAACTATAGTGTTCAAGATTATGACGGGCATAGATGAATATAAGTACTAAAGTATAGATGACCGTCTCGCGGTTTATGCACTTTAACGCCATACAGTATCCACTCTAGGAACCTTTTTGACCAAAGCAACCCTAGAATGCAGCCCGGCCGTACCGCGCCACTTTCATATTTTCAGAAATTCGTAGTACAAGTTATTACTATTGCGCAATTATAATTTGATTCGAGTAACGAGTCAAATTTAAACTGCGAAATACCAATAAGTTGAAATAAATTGCACAAAGCATGATGCTATGGGAATCGGGAGTAATAAAAAATATGCATCTCAGACAATTATTTATTTCTTCTTAATTATTTTTTTTAATTTTTATATTTGTGTTTGATATAATAATTTTAGGCCATAGATTTGTTCGGGTCGCCTTCGTCAAACTCAATGCTTTTGCTACACAAATTGTTCACCTTCTTGCACCAGTCATTAAAAATCAATGCAATTCCTTTTCTTATCTCACTATCTCACTAGAAAGTCAGTATCCTACGTTAAAAAATATCACTTCACAAAAGTAAAATCTTCAAGTCGAGATCGTAAGAACGCGTGGAGTGAACACTCTACTCAACGTACTTTGTAGAAAACACTAATAAAAGAATTAAGCGACTAAAAACACACAGAAAAATAAGCAAATGCAACGATCGCAAACACTTGATTGGTTGGATACCATACTACAGATACGCTCCTTGGTACTATAGATATATCACTATCGAACGCAGCAAAAAATACAAAAGTTCCAGTAGTGCCCGGCACGTAGCGCTAGTAGTAATAGAATTTTGGTATTTGTAGGGAAGACAAACTAGCATCAGGCCTGGCTCACTCCGCGCGGTACATCCGTTATTTACCTACAGCAAAGCGCCCCGCCGGCGCATTTCGAATGGGTCGTGTGTCACGCGCGCGCGTTGTAGATACCTACCTACCTAATAGCACTCACAGGAATTCTATGATCGAGGTCGTAAATAGTATTTAAAAATGGACTTAAAAAGGAACAAATATTCAATTAGATTATGTTTAGATTTGACTATGTTCAATTTAGTAATCAAACCATAGGTAGTATTACTAATTATTCGTTGTAACTGTTTTTTCATTTTGTACTTTAGGTAAGTTGAAATAATATTTTTTACAAAGGTAGAATAACAGTAATACCTACATCGGTAGATACTTAATTACACATAAGGAGATAAATTATTCTTCACTAGGCAGCAACCCTAACAACGTAAGAAAAGATAAGAGGCATGCGATAGAAAGAGACAAAACTTCTAGGTATATAAATTTGCAGGTACGTAATGCTGTGCGAGCTGAATTCCACCGTATCGCGTCGTAGCAAGACTCGAATTTATTTAGATCTTCTTGCGGAGTAATTCTTCTGTACCAACGGTTGTAGCCTACTTTCTTGGTGGGTGAGGGCACGGTAGCTAGTAGTCACAGGCCGGATTAACCCCAGAGCAAATGGAAAGCTCCTAGATGGTAGCGAGGCTAGCTCTTCCTCGGGACGTGGGATGGCCAACTCAGAGGTGTGAGAGGTAACAAAATTTATATCTATAAGGGCGCCAGCTCCTCTCAACACACAAACGAGAACACAGACACGCTATGAAATCAAACACAAAAGTATGGAGCACAGTTATATTGAGAAACCACGGATTTACATTAGTAGTACTAGATATGGTAAGCTAAGTTTAACCTAATACATTTTACATTAAAACATAATACCTTGGAACTTGGATCTTGAGGTTGGTAGAAGGTTTTGGCCTATTAAAAAGCTGTGAGGACGAGCTTAAATCCTCGTGTCTCTCGTCTCAATATTGATGTCATTCCGGGAGCGTAGAAATAGAATGGTGTGTGAGAAAAAAGAGTAACCATAAGAAAAAAAGAAAAACCCAACAACGTTGGGTTTCTCAAAGAAGTAATTCACTTTATATAAGATATTGAGGGATTAAATCCCGTGGTGGACCTGAAAAGAACAGACAAAGGGATATATTTTGTCAAGATGGCTGATTTAACTCAGCACAAAATCGATATGCCACAAAAGAAAACTCACCAATTAACCTCCAAACATCTCCTATAGATACAAACTAATGCCTCATGGCATATTAATTAATGAAATATCTAATCGCCGACAACTGTCCTTGCGAATTCACGACTCGAACAAAAAAGATGGATGACAGAGCGCACAGAGTATTTATAGGCTTCGACATCCTAGTTCACTCACTCTGACCGAGGGACTACCAAAACCGTATTAAGCGCGCTCTACACTCTTGCAAACTATCAATCGAACGGGATTGAGAGGTACTAAAAAAATAACCTGCCCTCTATATTTACCACTGGACTGGCGGCTGTCAAAGTGCTTTTGTGCCCGTTTGATAATCGCCATTTTGGCGCTGTCGGACGTAGCGAGTGTCCGTGGTACTAAAACTAGTCGCTTACAATATACATATGTCCTCATTATTGATAACTTTTATATAATTCTTATAACAATAACAACATAAAATTCGAATGAATATTTAAAAAATATAAAATCACTTAACAATAAGCAAGCACTTCTCTGGCGGCCACTTGCAATATACGTCAAAATTTGTTCTGCGGACACTCGCTACTCGCTAGTGGCGCATCAAATAGGCACAAAAAAATAGCTGTCAAACTTACGGAACAGCCAGTCCAGTGGTAAATATAGAGGTCAGTGGTTAAAACATTGTTCTATTTCTATGGAGGCGCCCTTGTCAAAATATAGCATTTATATTATTATACAAATATCATTCATATATGGTATAAAATAATAAATATATATTTTTCTCTTTTTTTACGGCTAGGTTTGCATATGACGAAAGAGACATACATATTTAGATATTGCTATGTGTGCCACATACTGTCAAAGTTCATTTATATATGTCAATGGTCATAAAGTTTAGTTCAAAAAACCTCTATAGATGGCACTTTTAAAAAGCAGAAGGCGTTAGGTCTGTATACTAAAATGTAGGTAAGTGGTATCTATCATCTATGGTTATTTATATGTTCAATTCCTGATACAGACGTCAATTAATTTATTTTACTTTTAAAAACGCAGTTTGGAATAAATGGTTAAATGACAGACAAGACTTCGCCTTTTGTAAAGCGCCATTATCGAAGCCTTTTGTACCATTTTTGTATGTTTTGGTTTTTTTCATGAGCTGTCAGAAAATAACTCATTCAAAGAAACCTACTCCCAGCTTAATACCTCGTTTGTCTCAGATTTACTAATTCTAGACTAGACATGGTTTAAGCTTGAATTAGATGATTTTTTATAATAGATGTTTCTACCAATAACCCACTTAGGTGACTACTTCTCAAAAAGTTGTCCACTTTTAGAAATTTTAATTGTCCACTGATGAAAAACGTATTTTTTTTATGATGTGAAGTTTCTTTTTAGAAATTGTTTTCCTTAAATTGTTGTGCGGTTAAATACTATTTTAATAAGGTCATATTTACACCCATTAAAGTAAAAACAAATAAAAAAAATTAACTTGTTTGGGACAGTAAATTAGCCCGCCATATAAAAAACAAATGTCCCCTCTCTTTCTCAAGAGGTAAAAAGTCTTCAAAAAACTTATATTTGAAAAAACTCAAAATGGGGTTTCTTTTTTCTACATTTAAATAATATCTGGCACAATTTTAAAACACACCTGAGCTTCTAATTGTCTTTTGTATTATTTAAAATTCAAAAATATTGTATGTCTCACAATTTTTTTATGAATTTCGTGACACATTTCTTGACGCTATTTAACACCACCAAACCATTTCCCGAAGTTTGAAGTTGTTTTTTGCGGATGGCAGCCCTGTTTGATTCCATAGACAATCAGGAAATCGTTCCTCTATTTTGTGTTTAGCTGTCAGTTAGCCAAACAGTCGGAGCGTTTGAAGTGGATTTCATTTATAAAATATTTCCTGACGAGATTCGGACCCAAAAAGTAAGTTATATTATTATTATATACATGCAAAATTTTGAGAGTATAGTGCTTAATAGACGGAAACCCTTTGCTGTTAGATCCAATAGATAATTTCGATGTTATTACAAAAATACGATTGCATGTTAGATTTTCCTCACAAAATTTCGTGACTATTTCCTGACGTCAAGAAATTTTGGATGTTTCATGCAGTATACCTACTAGGTAGATAAAAAAGGTCGCTTAGTAAATTGTGGTGGTATTGTTTTACACTTCAGATCTTAGATGACAAAACAGGTACTTTTATGTGGAAAATGACATCAACAGATCAACAGACTGCTATTCCAGTACAAAAGTTGAAAACTAGAACAATAACAAAACTCAAAAGTAAATTACACCAAAGAAAAGAACAGACTGAAACAATTGAAAAGAGAAAAATGCTTAAAATAAAGACTGATGAAGAAGAAGGGAGGCTACCCGACGACAAAAAAAAAGAAGGGAACATTTTTTCTACTGACATAAATGTAAAAGAAATTTAAATTTGTTGCCCTGTCTTCTGAAAGAATTCATATAATATATTGTGTGTCCAGTTATTAATAAAAAATAAATTTAATTAATATGACCAGTACGTGTTTAATTTTGAGTTACTTGATTCCTATAACAGGTGGTATGATGTCGTCCTAAGTGACGATAATTTCTTGACGTTTCTTGACAAACTGATTTCTTGACAATTTCATGACGGGACATTTTTGAGAAATACTCAGGTACGTGAAAATGTTGCCATTATTAGAATACTGCTCTGAAGAACAAACCTATGGAACTGCCCTAAGCATGTACTTTTGTTGTATACCTACGTAAACAAATCGGGTAACAAACATGGCGGATTAGGGATGGATGTGTCGATATTTTTTTAATGTCGATAATAAGTTGTTTCTTAAACCTGCCGGAGAAACCAATAAAAGTTTTCGCTGTTTTCTAACAACCTTAAATTGGTCGGGTTAACATAGTCGTTCACTTCCGAATGACTTTAATCGTATTATCTCATTAATTATCAAATGTAGTAGGCTGAAATTTTACTGATAACGACTGAACTAAACAACTAATTATTGACATAACATTCGGTTCATATATACATATACAGGCTAACCGGTGACCAAATAACACAGCGCGCATCATGACCGTGATCGTAATCGATATCGATAACAAAAATCTCTCGGCGGCACTTCCGTAAGTAAACAACACGGGATACTAAAATGGCGTCATTCGGCAGCAAAAGTACATTGAAAATATTGACGACGGTACTGACAAACAGAGTGTTTATCCGAAAACACAGATTTTCATACGCAAGAATATTCGTGCGAGAAAGAGACATAACTATTTTGTCGTCCTATATCAAATAGACTTTTTAATTCGATTCCATATGTTTGTTCTTCTGAGGAATACTGTATCGCGAAGACCTACCTTTCATTCAATCCAAGTCGGTTTAGGAATGAAAAAAAAATCAATCAATCAATCAACATAATTTCCAGTAGTAAAAATAATGTTTTTTATTCAATTTTATGTATGAATTAAATGCTAATGAGTGTTGAAAGTAGCCTAGCAATTGTAAAACTAATTTATTGTGTCTTAAACTAAATAAATCTTATTATTCATTGTGAAATGTATCGTCCTGGAACTGTTATTTGAATGAATGCTATCGTGATTAAAATGGAGGCTTCTAATAACACAGACGCCGTAAACCTTGGCGTTGGTGAAGTAGAAGCAGAAATTGGAGAGGAATTAAAACAATTAGAAGAGGGAAAGGATTTTGATACCCGAAGTGAGGTTACGAGCTCGTCTTCAAGTGATTCAAGCTCACCTAGTATTAGCTCTGCCAGTAACAAATCAAAGGAGAGACGCAGTACTCGCAAACGTACAAAGTCAGAAAGCCCTGTTCAAACAAAACGCAGGCGTATAACTAGTAGCTCTAAGCAAGTAAAAACATACGATTATATGACTAAATTGAACTATTTATTTCGTGACACACGTTTTTTTCTTATAAAGTCAAATAATGCAGAAAACATTACATTATCAAAGGCAAAAGGTGTTTGGTCAACTCTGCCACAAAATGAAGCAAATTTAAATCAGGCATTCAGAGAGTCGAGAAATGTGTTATTAATATTTTCTGTCAAAGAAAGTGGTAAATTTGCTGGTTTTGCAAGATTAGGCAGTGAATCTCGAAGAGATGTACCACCCATATCCTGGGTTCTACCTCCTGGGCTATCTGCCAAAGTTTTGGATGGTGTTTTTAAAGTGGACTGGGTTTGTAGAAAAGAACTCCCATTTAGCAGTACTTTACATTTATACAATCCTTGGAATGAAGGAAAACCTGTAAAGATTGGAAGAGATGGTCAAGAAATTGAACCAAAAGTTGCAGAAGAATTATGTAGATTGTTTACTGAAGATGAAGGTATTGAAATGACACCAATATTGAGAAAAGCCAAAGAAGCTTCGAAAAGGATGGTATCTAAAGGTACTGGACCTTACAGAACATTTAGAACACCACTTGCTAGAGGCTCAACTTTCAGAAATAGATTAGGTTCTGCACCAAGAAGTAGGAGAAAGATGTTTGTGTCTGCTAGAAGTCGAATAAGCAACAGTTCTTATAAACGCCGCTCCCCATCACCATATGGGCGTGACAGACTTCCCTTATGGAATTCAAGACGAGATGTGTGGGGTGGTGCTGCAGCTGCAGAGTATGTTGCTGAATACATGCGTGCCATGCAGCACACCTTGCCACCTCTGCCATATGCACCACCACCTCCACCACCGCATGGTTATGAGACACTTCCTCCACCTCCTCCCCCACCACGTCGTTACTATGATCCAGCTGAATATCCTCGCTCCATGGTGCTCTATGATAAGCGTTCATATGAGAGATCTGTTGATGAGTTCCTGTGGCGTACAGTTGACCGTTCTAGAGCACGAAGCCGTGACCGTGAAACACACCGTTCTTATCGTGATCGTCGATAGACTGTGTCTCCACCGATGTATTAGTTTTTAAAATATAATAGTAATAAATAAATGTGTTTGAACTGTGGACTTATTGAATTTAAAGTCTAATGTGGTGTGGTGAGCATTGTTTAATGTGGACAGTATTAATCTACAGTTGAACTTGATTTATGAAATAGGTCATATATTACTGGACATTGCATTCTAAGGTGGTGTGTTAGCAGGGTGTGATTATTAAGACTGAAAATAATAATTTTTAAAGTTACGGTATCAAGGTAGTGAGCACATTTTTGGAGCCTAAATAGACTGGTATTGATGAGATTGTGAATCCGTAATTACAGTTAAATTGATACAGGTGTTATAAACTACATTATTTGGAAACTTTTAGACCACGGTTATTGATGTGGTTGTGTTTATCTGTGATATTTTTTATAGCTTCATATTAAGTAGTAATAACAAAAAACTATCAAAGATCAATTCACTTTTGAAATAGATCCTTGGTTTTAATAATACATGCAATTTTTCAATTAAAATTCATCTTTAATATAGGCAATTCAATTTGAGAATATCATATTTTATGATATTAAAAGCATTTTATTTGATCATAATATGCATATATTCATTAATGTTTATAGTTTAACTCCATACTCATACTGCATTTGGGCAGAAGTCACCCTAACCATTGGCTATAAAATCAGTTTTAATAATAAACAATATTTTTTTTACATAATACACAAATGTATGCACAGTTGCATCATTATAATGTATCCTCCCCATGTTCATGTAATATTTTTGATAAATTATGGCTGTGAAACAGCTTTAAATTTTTCTTGAAAAAATTATGTAATTTTTTTTTTGTATCTTATCACTTGCATATTTCATTCTTCATTATAATCGTCAGCAGGAAGAGGTCTATTGTTGGACAAAAGTTGATGTCACTTCGTGTTTCCCACATCCAACATAGCTTAAGCGGCGAGCTTAAGCAGAATTTTAGTGGCATGTTGGCCACTTAACTGTCACTGTCACCTACACTGGGGTATTAGGACCACAATATTTTACATAGCTTCCTGAATGCTGCCCTAGTATGATTTGAATATTTTTCAACCTACCTAGCTGGATTTTGTGTCCTAGGTATACATAATCAACTGCAACATTAAAGTTTTACATGATTTTAATCTGATCCATATTAGTTTTTAGACCCATTCGCTAAGAGACTACACTGAGGTAATTAAGCATTTTATTCAAGCCCTGCAGGGCCTCAGCCTTGACATCGATGTCGTCCACATGTCGAAGGTGAGTGTTATCGCCAGAGATGTTGATGCTGAGCCTATCCCAGTCTGAAAGCTTAAAGATATCTTCCAACCCAACTGTGAACTTAGGCGAAATAACTTCCTCTGGCATGACGGGCCCTAAAATCTAAAAACATGGATAAGTTATGACGGACATTAAATTCTAAAAACATGGATAAGTTATTGTGTATTTTTAGATCTAAATTTTATTTTATAAACTACACAATTAACTACAACTGCAGAATCTCTTTTAACAGTCAATCTTATAGTGATTGGTTTTGCTCTTCTGTTTTCTTCTGTATAACCTTTCGCAGTGTGTATGTGTGGTCTATGATGCTAAAGCCTTGAGCTGGTACATCAAATTAATTCGAGCTATTAACAATTTATTCGAGAATAAATTTGATTATAATTAAGTAAATCAAAGTATTTTCGCTTCAAAAATAAGGAGCCACCGTGAGACGGTGTAGCGCAGTGCCGTACAGTGCCATAATGGAGATAATTTTAAGAGCTTATATGAAGCGGTGTGCCGTGCACGGCGCCGTGGCACAATGCGGCGCCGTGAAATGGCACAGCATACGGCGTCGTACCGTAGAGATGGATCCATGCCCTCACTGATAGCAATGAAAAAAGTTGAAAAACAATGGTTTTTATATAAATGCCTAAGTGAGAAAGATTATTTTTAACAGTTTTTGAGGGCAGCTGGTCGACTTATTCTAAAATTATGCTAAAAGCCACACCATTTTTTTCATATCTTATTAAACTAATTGAGATGTTGACTTTAGTACTTATTTTCATCTATGATGTTGACATGAAAATCTTGGAGGAAAGCAGTTGTCCATCAGTGGTTGTCTAAGGGTTTTACCAGACCGATCGATCGGTTTTTTCTGATCGAGCCTGATCGGATTGGCGTAGTAAAAACTATCGATCGATGTCGACTAATCCATTCAAGAATCGAGTGACGCCTTCTTACCTTTAAGGTTGCTGATGATGCGTTTGCTCAATTTAGGTACTATTTGCAGGTATCACTAATCACTGTCGATTTTAATTTGGACGCTTCAAATGTTTTCTTCACTACCTACCTGCCTATCTCCCATTTTCAATGTTTTTCTGTCATCTCTTGGCTGAGGTCGACTAAGAGCGGGGACTTTTGGCTGCCTTAAGTGGTATGAATGAATATTTCCTGCGACTTTTTCGACGAAATAAAAGGAAGAATAGCATTGATTTTTTATACCAATATTAAGCACCTACATGACGTTGAGCTTACAGCAGTCATTTTACAATTTAAGGTAAATTTTGCTACACGAGTAAAGGGGTATTTTTGGAGAACAATCTATGAGACCGTGAGCAGTGTTTTTTTTTAGGTATATCAACTTGTTTAAAAACTCCAATATCTAATCATCATCACAACTCTTTGTAATAAGCCCACTGCAGGGCATGAGTCTCCCCTGGGTGACGAGGAGGTATAGGCCATAATCCACCAAGCTGGCCCAGTGCTGGGTGGTGGATGTCAGAATTTTCAGGGCGCCAAAGTGGCTTCTGACAAACCCTAACTACTACTGTATACAAGTATACAGCACCCGGGACCGACTGCTTAACGTGCCCTCCGCTCCGAAGCACGGAAGTCGTCGTGAGAAATGAATGGTCGGCGCGGCGGTCACCCATCTAAGCACCGACCGCGTCAAACGTTGCTTAATCTGAGATATCGTATGATACACACAGTAACCACGGTGCCACGACTTCATATTCTAATAGGATAAGAAAAAAAGATTGGTTAACAGAGTGGTTTTAGCATAAATTTAGAATAAAGCGCCCAGGTGCCCTCGAATACTATAAAAAATAAACTATGTTCCAGTAGTATGTTATTGGGCATTCTATATCAAATTCCAATCGCTCAAGCATTCGCTCTTTCCATGTGATATAGAATACCCAATAACATAAAACTGCGAACAAATTTGTACAAATCAGAAAACATTATAAATATTCTGAACCCAGCGCACACTGAGTGGGATTCGAACCCACCACTCTCGAATATCAGCCGGTGCTCTACCAACTGAGCTAACGCCTTACCTACGTCGAAGATTGAATTAATGCCTTACTTTGGTTTTAAACAATCAAAGCATGGATGTTTGGTCAGCATTTTGAAAGTACTTAGGTATATTATTAGGTACTGCTGTTTTGTTATAGAAATTCATGCTACTTTAGATTTAATTTCTGGTTAGACTATTTATTTCTTCGCTCATATATTTTTAGAATGATATTTTTTTAAACCACTTCAAAAAAAGGATGTAATCAACTAGACCATACATTTCGCGGTACTGTAGGAATTTATTATTAGTTTATGAATGCATTCTAAACCTTTCATAATAAATAAATCAAGAATAAAATCCTCAGACAACCACTCCAACCACATGACCCCATGGTAAGCCTTACTAAAGAGATCCGGAAACAGTTTTATGCTCCGAACCCTCGACCTCTCAGCGCCTTAATCCACCACACCACTGAGGTTGTCAATAATTATAAGAGTATGTATGCGTGTTTGTTTGTACACGTATTTCTACGCGCAGAAACTGTAAGTCAGTTAATAATAGTTTTCATAATACAAGTTTTCACTTAAATCAGAGAACTGTTCAAGTTTCATCAAAATCAATTCAGTAGTTTTCAAGATATTATGAAATCGGTTTGTTAAGTAATTAATATTTCAAACTACATATATCAAAACAATGTCATTAAAGCAATCTTATTTTATACCTTACGCTAGACAAGAGCAAAGTAACCTGGCGATGTAATATTATAAGTGCGAAAGTTTGTTTGAATGTATGTATGTATTTGATATCGTAGATTTTCGATTTAAAGATTTAAAGGTATTTTGTTTGAACATTTGTTACTCTTAAACGCAAAATGTAGTAGACGGAATGATTTGTAATTTTGCATACGAGTGTTGAAAGAATGGTTTGAGATAATACCTACATATTATTATAATAGGCATAGTATTTCACAAAATATTCCCACTGCATCGAGGTTTTCACGGGTGAAATCGTGGACAAATACTAGTTATTGTAATAAATTAATTATATTACAGTACGCTAATAACTCACAGGTAAATACAATGCAGACATTCCGTCAGCAATTTTGTTTTACACGTTTCATTACCTATACCGATGCGGCAATTTCAAAAGAATTCATAAAATTAGGTCGAAAAACATGTTTTTGAAATGATGATTTACCTACCTACTTGTAAAGTTATTTGTGTTGTTAAATTGAATACTTTTTAAAAATAATATTTCTATGGTAGGTAGGTAGGTACTTATAAGATCACTTTATTGTCAGTCTGTTAAGACCCTTTATCTCAGGAATATATGGATTTAAAACAAGGGAATTAAAATTAATAGGGTACTTCCCGCTGTCCTAGAACTATGAAATTAAGCAAGAACTTTGTCATATATATCTATATTATGAGTTCAGGGAAAACTCTGATTTTAACTCAAACACAAAAATGTTTCGTTATGCAAGGATTTTATTCTTTAAAAAAGTTGCTAAACCGGGGTGTCGTTTGAAAAGGTTTTATCGGCTTAAGCTTAAAATAATTTTATATACTTTAGGATACTTCAGATTTATGATGAAAAATAACTAACTTTTCACTGATTTTTAGGGTTCCGTACCCAAAGGGTAAAAACGGAACCCTATTATTAAGACTTAGCTGTCTGTCCGTCTGTCACAAGGCTGTGCTGTATCTCATGAACGGTGATAGTTAGACAGTTCACAGATGATGTATTTTTATTGTTGCTATAACAACAAATACTATTAACAGAATAAAATAAAAATTTTAGGGTGGGCTCCCATACAACAAACATGATTTTTTTTACTCGGTTTAGCTCGATTTCGATAATAGCAACATGTAGGCACTTGAAATATTCACAAAATACTCAGTTTTATTTTTACTTTAATAATAAATAATTTGGCCGGTTTTTATTAAAAGATAAGATATTATCGTAAAAAGTTAGCGAAAATATTATTTGAAGATTTAATAAAATTGTAGAGTAAAACAATGAAGTAGGTACGTAGGGGAAGGCCGGGCAAAGCGAACACCCCGGGTAAAGCGAATACTTTAAATAACTACTAAATTATTTTCGTTTTATTTAACACGCCACCTCAGTCACGTTCGGCCATCTTGGTTCAGTCAGTGGCAAACACTCAAGCGTGCGGCTGCGTCACGTGTCGTTCACGAAATAGAAATTTGTGTTTTCGTAATAAAAAGATTAATTTAGCAAGGTGAGTATTTTGATATTACTTTGAATGTTTATAATTATTGTTACTCAGATATATTATCATTGTGTTACTTATTAAAGTGGTTTTTTATGGTATAATGAACAGAAAGCCAGGATCTATAGTTTTTGTATAAAATCAATTAACCTCAAAATTTATCGAGGCGGGCAAAGTGGATAGGGCAAAGTGAATACGGTATCCGCTTTGCCCGCTATTAGTAATTATTGATTAACATTTCACAATAATAATATTCTCATTGTGCTTTTTTGTTTTAGATGGTAAATAAATATAAAAAGAAAACCAACCAAGGTTCGTGGGATCCAAATGTGATGCAAACGGCTATAGATTTGTGCAAGGCAGGGGAGTCGATAAAGAGCACGGCCAAAAAATATGGGCTAGCTTACGCAACCTTGTATAGACACGTGAAAAGCGGTAGTGTTGCTCCAAAACTCGGTCGCTTTCGCCCTGTTTTCACTGAAGCTCAAGAGATAGAACTTACCACCTATCTCAAGGACATGGATTGTGTCTTTTTTGGACTGACGCGGGAGGAATTCAAAAATTTGGCTTTTACTTATGCAAAGAAAAATAATTTAAATTACCCAAAAAATTGGGACACTTATAAGAAAGCTGGAGATGACTGGTTATCATCATTTTTATCACGTCATAAAGAAATTTCACTGAGGACTCCAGAAGCAACATCGGTTGCGCGGGCAAAAGGCTTTAACCGACGTGAAGTTGGACGATTTTACGAAAACTTAGAAAGCTTGATTGACAAATACAATATTGATGCTGCTAGATTGTTCAACATGGACGAAACCGGTATTTCTACAACTACCAATAAACCACCTAAAGTTTTAGCTGCAAAAGGGAAGAAGCAGGTGGGAATAATCGCAAGCAAAGAACGTGGTCAGTTAACAACTGTCATCGGTTGTTGTAATGCCGCTGGATCCTTTCTTCCGCCATTTTTAATTTTTGCTAGGAAAAAAATGCAACCTAGACTTTTAGACGGCGCTCCTCCTGGAACTCAAGGAACTTGCACACCAAATGGTTGGACTTCAGGTGAGGTATTTTTAGACTGGATGCATTTTTTTGTCGAACATGTTCGACCAACTTCTGAAAAAAAGATACTTCTTTTGTTGGACAATCATGAAAGCCACAAGTATTACCCTGCTTTAGATTACGCCAGTAAGAACCATGTTGTTATTTTATCCTTAGCCCTACATACAACCCATAAAATGCAGCCCATGGATGTAGCTATTTATGGCCCACTGAAAACATTTTTTGAAAGAGAAGTTAATTCATTCCAAAAGATGCATCCAGGGCGCATTATTAATCAATACGATGTAGCCAGATTACTATCGCCAGCTTATTTAAGATGTGCACTGGCTATAAATGCAGTTCATGGGTTCGAGAAACCTGGTATTTGGCCAGTAAATAAATATGCTTTTGGGGAGGAAGATTATGAACCAGCTGCTGTACTAGCTGGCAGATCAGATTTGAATGTAAATCCTGAGGTCACAAATTCAATGGACGCAATCAATGATTCCGTATCTTTAGCAGAAATTCCTTTACCTGCATCACCATCGCTTTTGTCAGAATCTATTCCACCAAATCCAGCAAATCTTTTTTTAGAAAACATCCTATCTCTAAGCAAAACTACAATCCCTGATTCTTCAGATTCCCCGCCAGCATTTATAGTATCCCAAGATTTACTTAGGACACCCGAAAAGATTAACATTGAAATTAGATGTTTGCCTGAACCACAACCTGGATGTTCTCGAGCGTTCTTAACTTTTGAGGAAAGAGAAGTTACAAATCCTCCAGAAAGTGACACACTGATGCCAGGGGCTCAAACAATTATTTCATCTAACACAAGCTGTCGAAATTCTTCTGATCCAGAACCTGGGTGTTCAGCCTCTCACTGCAGCCCTTTGATGTTGAGACCTATACCACAGCCCACTAACCCAATGACCACTCGTAAACGTAAATTACAAAAATCTCAAATATTAACTAGTACACCAATCAAAGAAGACCAAAAGCAAAAATTTGAGAAAAATATAGTGAAGAATGTTAATAAAAGACTGGATGAAAAATCTAAAAATATTTCTAAAAAGACTGTTAATATTATCAAGACTGAGAAAAAAAATAAAAAAAAAGCTAAAGAAACTAAACTACCAAGGAATATTAAAACATTTAAGGATATTTTATGTTTTTTCTGCGGCGAAATGTATATCGAAGAGGACGACAATCCAATTGAAAATTGGATTCGATGCGACATTTGCCACCGTTGGTGTCACGAACAGTGTTCTGCTTTTGAAGGCACTGCAGGGTACAAATGTGATAACTGTTCCTAATTTAAAAATTTAAGTTATAGTTTTTATAAAAGTTATAGTTTTGGTTTATTTTTTGATTAATACCTGTTTTTATTAATTAAAGGGTGTGTGTTCACTTTGCCCAAGTACTGTATCCACTTTACCCAGGGGTCAGGGCAAAGTGAATAGTTTCCCATTTTTTCATATTTTAGTTATTGTTAATTATTTTGAATTATTTGAAAAGAACTGATTATGTTATTTGTTAGACCCATTAATAAAGACTGATTTAAGCAATTAACTTTGTATTTTTTCTTCATAGTACTTGCGAAATAGGCAGATATCTCTTAAGATATTCACTTTGCCCGGCCTTCCCCTACCTTTATAATAGAATATTTACATTAAATCTATGCTAAGAGTATCATAAATAGGAAATTTTTAAATTTATGTTATTTATTAAATAATGTTTATAACGAAAAACCTACTAGACACACTGCAGGTCCTCCCCTTAGCAGAAACAGAGCTAGCCTTAGACATTATTATATACCGTTTAAAATAGGGAGCATTGTAGTAACTACATAGGCATCACTGAAGACGTGAAACTATTACCACTAAAATTTCTATCACCATTAGAATGCTACATTATCCTATAGCAATAAAAGCATAACTTCCGAACAAATTGAATACTTGAATACCTTGTATCAACAATTTTTCAATAACTAAGAACCTATTTGGGTGAAATGAGTGTTCAATCAAAGTTTGACGAGAGCAAAGCCGTTGGCTAAAGCTAGTTTTCAATACTTAAAGGAAAATTACAAAGATTTTATTTAGTTCAAATAAACAGAAATATTAAATATCACACAAATATATTTTAAATGACGACTTTGCAATAATCGTATGCAACAGGGCTGACACAAATCGAATGAGCGAATACTGCTATGCTGTGGATGAATAAAATATGATAATAAGTATTCTAATCAATAGATTTCACAATCTAAAATGAAGTATTATGATTAAAATGTACAAATTGAAGAAAAAAAAAAAATGCACAATGAAAAATAAAAATAATAAGTATTAAAAAGCTGTGATTAATCTAACATAATTCACAGCTTACTTATCTAATCTTCAACATCTTTAAAACTATGATACCTGCCAAATTATTTCAAATATAATAAACTATATATAATAAACTGCGCGCGGTTTAACCCGCGTAACTTTTGATCCCGTAGGAATTATGGGATAAAATATAACCTATAGCCTTTCTCAAGAGTTAGGCTTTTAAAATGCAAAAAGATTTTTTCAAATCCGACTAGTAGTTTCTGAGATTAGCACGTTCAAACAAACAAACCCTGTAGCTTATTATATTATATTGGTTATATATACATATACATAGATTATAACAAAATATTTCTACTATACTTTATTTTAATGTACTTTTTTTTAATGATAAGGTTGATTTAGCAGTTTTAAAAAAAAAACTTTATGTTGACAACCCTGTGAATTTTAGCAAAATTAACAATATTGGTCAATAAAACCGAGTGTTTCTTTGATTATCGCCATATTCTTCACAAGTCTACAAGTCTCCGAGTGCTCCACAGTCAATAAGTTACTGGTGTTGAAGAAAATCGCAGCTCAAGATCAATTACCCTGTTGTTATCACCTGCAAGGTAAAATGTAAGTTTAAATTATTATTTTATCTTTCACTTGAACTATATAAAAACCTTCCTAAAGACGAAGCCTCTGTTCTGCTGTACCGCACCGTCGTCGCCGCCGCCGCCGCCGCCCTCACCATGCTGGCTTTGCCGTGCAACAGATGGCAATGCATACATTAGGAACGGCGGCGGTGTAGAGGCGGCGTCGTATACACGAAGTTGTAACTTCAGACATACGTTAATTAATTATCTATCTTTACAGGTCTGACTCAGAGTTTGAAGCTGTTTTCGGAGGGGGCTCATCCTCCACCGCGCGTAAAAACACAAGCAAGAGGAAGAGTACGACAACTGTGGCAAGGTATATTGCGAGCATTTATTTACTTACTTTTTTCTAGTCATTCTAGCAAGAAAAAATGTGCACTAGAGCTGTGTACTTACTGCATACATCTTACTTTATTTATTAACTTACTTTATTAATTTTGAACTGAATTAAATTAAATTTTAATGCTAAATATTATTTAATATGTTCAATTAATTTATATTTTTTGTGTTTTTAACATTTAACTTTATTAACATATATTTTTTTCGTTTTACAGATCAGACTCAGAGAATGAAAGTGTTTTGCCAAAAGTAACAAAAAAGAAACCTGTTACTAAACCGCGGTAAGCATATTATGTTGATGTGTGTGAATGTTTTTTAGGTAAAGTTAATTGTGTGAGACATTATTTAATCAATACTATCTTATTTTCAGAGGTCAAACGAAGAGCCCGAAGGACGTGTTCGAACTGCTGTCTGAGGACGACGAGACCATAGCTGTTGAGAACACTCAACGGCGTAACGCTAGTGGTCAGAAGCTGAGTAGCAGCGTGACCACGAAAGTAGCCAACGGCGTGGTGCGACGCACCGCTGACATCGAAGGCGCATACTACGTGGAGGTGCGCGTATACACCACTAGCGACGCGCTCAAGACACCGCCCGAACAACGCTACAAGAAGGCGCTCGTCACCGTGAAGGTCCAGCTAAACACGGAGTCATCTGAGTGGCGAGATCTTCAAAAATTTATGAAAAATACAAAAACCCTGTTTAATGACCAGGAGCCTTTATTTTATAGTAATAAAATAAATTTTAAATAATAAGTGTACAGTCTTTTTTTAGAGATAAGTATAATAATATAATATACAACTTTTTTAGTAGTTTTCGTTTTTAATATTCCTTTAAGTTAAGATTATTTTTCATTATAGTTGTTCACACATTAAGTTTGACTCTTTACTCTTGCTATAACATAGCAGTTCAGTAGTAGTGCTGTCACATGGCTGTAGATTTTTAATGAGAATTTTAAAATTTTTAATTTTTAATTTTTAAGACTTTGCTTCACACTAAGAATAATTTATTTCTTTCAAAATTATTTTCATTTTTTTTAAATTCGCATACACCCGCACCCAGACCCGGAACAACTACTTATATTGTAAGTCATCAAATATTTGCCCCGTGCAGAGTCGAACCCGCAACGTGCAGCGCAGCAATTAATAACCACTGCGATTACTTTACTGTGCCTACTGTCAAATGAATGAATAAACTTGATGTGTGGTAACTAATTAGTAATTTTTTTCTTTTATATTAGATTAGTTTCTATTGTTTTCGCTTTATTTTAGTCCTAGGTGTCTGTTGTAATAACCCACCAACATTAGTTAATACGGTGTTTATTTCAGCTTTTAAGGTAAACATAATTAATATTAATTAATAATGCCTTTTTGTAGTCCTTGTTCCATACGCGTGGAAAATAATCAATGGGTGGGGCATTTAAGGAGTGACATGCACAAAAATAAGAGTGCAGCTCCGGAAGAAAATGGTATAGTCAAGATCGCAGCTGCATTTAAAGGTCGTATTGCTACCTACAGAATACTAGCGGCTGGAGAACAGGAGAAGTCCTTACCAGAGGTATTTCTTAATAGTATACGCGAAAAATTGCTTCACCTTTTAGAAAAGTCTTTAATTAAACATATTAACTTAAAGATTAATGTAGAATATTTTGCTAATTTTATTTTACCACATAGCGAAAATCATGAAAATAAATCGTTTGCGACTAAAAATATTACAATACATCGTAACTTTGACTTTGACCAGGTATTCGACTCTATTGTTAGTGTGTTAAGTAAAAAGATTGAAGAATTTCAAGAACGTGATAGTGGTTGGGCTTTTTTAAACAGTAATTACGTAGAAATAAATATAAACAAATTCGAACCATTAAGTGGTTCTGGTTCAACCTATGTAGATTTACCTTTGGTTATAAAAAAGAAAAAAGCATGTATTAATATAAAAAACAATGATAAGTTTTGTTTCATGTGGAGCGTTGTGGCATCGCTCTATACAGCCGAACGCAACTGTGATCGCACGACATCGTACCCACACTTTAAAGAGGTTTTAAATATTAATGGTATGAACTTTCCGGTTACTTTTGATGATATTAAAATATTTGAGGAAAATAACAGAACTATAAGCATAAATGTTTATTCTTTAAAAGGTAATTGCGTTGTTGGACCGATTTATAGATCTGAGTTTAAAAGGAAAACTAGAATCAATTTACTTTTACTTGAAAAAAAGAACAAATCTCATTACGTATTAATAAAAAATTTATCGCGTCTTGTTCGTACACAAATAACTAAGCATCATGGCATGATATACTTTTGTGATGATTGTTTACTTTTCTTCACATCCGAAAATAAACTTGACGCTCATATTTGTAGTGGTGTACGCACCGTGCTCCCGGAAAGAGGTAGTTATCTCTGTTTTAAAAATTTTAATCGAAAACAAGATGTACCTTTTGTAATATACGCGGACTTTGAAACACTTCTTAAACCGATAGTGACATGCGAGCCAGATCCTACTTGTAGTTTTACATTGAATCGTAAACAACACATTCCAGCAGCCTTTGCTTATTACATAGTCTGTTCATTCGATAGCAGTCTCAACCGATATGTTAATTACCGCGGGCGAGACTGTTCTCAACAATTTCTAAAATGTCTTTATAAAGATATAAAAAGAATTTATAACGTTTTAAATATCACGGTTCCTATGATGTTTAATGAAAGAGATGCAGAAATGTATGCTCGTGCTGAATTCTGTCACATTTGCAATAATCTCTTGTTGTTGGATAAGGTTAGAGATCACTGCCACCTGACAGGCCGCTATCGCGGCGCATCTCATCAGCACTGCAACTTAAAGTACAATCTCCCTAAACTAATTCCTATTTTTTTTCACAATTTAGCAGGTTACGATTGTCATCTGTTTATTAAGGAATTAGCGGAAAGTTTAGGTCCTATAAAAGTAATAGCGAAGAACAAGGAAAACTATATATCCTTCACAAAATTTTTAAAGATATCTGATAATCAGTTTGCTCAAATAAGATTTGTAGATTCTTTTAAGTTTTTGGGTACGAGCTTAGAAAAATTAGCAAACGGTTTAGATAAATCCGATTTTAAACACTTACAACAATGTTTCCCAAAAAAGAATGAATTTCAACTTATGACTCGTAAAGGTGTCTATCCTTACGATCACATGAAATATTGGAGATCATATACTGAGACAGAGCTTCCATCTAAAGAAAGTTTTTATAATTCTATGACTGAAGAAATTATCAGTGATGAAGAGTATATTCATGCGCAAGTGGTTTGGGATACTTTCAACATATCTAATATGGGAGAATATACAGATCTTTATCTCAAAACCGATGTTTATTTACTAGCAGACGTATTTGAAAACTTTAGAGCAATTTGTAAAAAAAATTATCGATTAGATCCTGCCTTTTACTTAACAGCTCCAAGCTTATCGTTTGATGCAATGTTGTTAAAAACAGGAGTAGAGCTAGAGTTACTGTCAGACTTAGAAATTGTTCGTCTAATACAGAAGGGAATAAGGGGTGGAATTTGTTTATGTTCTACCCGACACGCAAAGGCAAACAATAGTTATATGCGTAATTATGATGAAACTGTATCAGATTCTTTTCTAGTATATATCGACTGTAATAATTTATACGGTTATAGTATGTGCCAATTTTTACCTGTATCCGACTTTAGATTTTTAAAACAGCATGAAATTGATCAATTGCAAATTATGAACATACCAGATAATGCAGAATACGGATTTATTCTTGAAGTGGATTTATTATACCCCGATAAATTGCATGGTACTCATAACGAATATCCTTTTTGTGCGGAAAAATTTATACCTCCGGGTGGCACAACATCTAAATTAGTGCCAAATTTATATTCAAAATATGAATATGTTATCCATTACGTTCATTTAAAGACGTGTTTAAGCCATGGTTTAATTTTAAAGAAAATACATAGGATTGTAACGTTTAAACAAAGTAATTTCTTAGCGGAATATATTAATCTTAATACAGAACTAAGAAAAAAAGCTATAACACCGTTCCAACAAGATCTATTTAAACTTTTAAATAACTCGATTTTCGGAAAAACTTTGGAAGATAACGAGCGTCGCGTAAACGTTAAATTAGTTAATCAATGGCAGGATGGTGGCAATAGAACCAACCGAACACTCTCTGCTGGAAAATTGATTGCACGACCAAATTTTCACAGCGCAGCAATATTTTCTGAAAATTTAGTTGCTGTTCAAATGAAACCGGAACAAATTGTATTGGATAAACCAATTTATATTGGATTTACCGTTTTAGAGCTTTCTAAAAGTCACATGTACCAGTTTCATTACTCTGTAATAAAGCCTCATTATGGAGAGAGAGTGCGACTTTGTTATACGGATACCGATAGCTTTATCTATGAAATAAAAACAAGTGATTTTTATAAAGACTTAAAGCAACATTTCTTAAAATATTTCGATACTAGTAATTACGTTTCTCATAATCCTTATAACCTACCTATCAGAAACAAAAAGATACCTGGTCTATTTAAAGATGAACTCGGAGGTCATATTATGACTGAATTTGTGGGGTTACGATCAAAACTATACTGTATTAAAACTGAATCTGATGTTATCAAGAAGGCGAAAGGAATTAGAAAAAATGTAATAAATAACTTACAAGTATCCGATTATAGTAATGCTTTACTATTAGATAAAATAGTGCGTAAAAAGAATATACTGTTCAAGTGTATTAAGCATGAGATTTTTACACAGACGGTCAATAAAATTGCTTTATCTAACGCGGATGACAAACGTTTTATCATGCCTGACAAAGTTTCTACAAAGGCTTGGGGACATAATTCTTTAATATAGATATATCATGTTTTTATTTTTTGTTGTTTACTTAGAGCTGAAATAAACATTTTATTCCATTTCTTTTTTTGTGTTTTTTACTTAATGTCAATCTAGTTGTAAATATTGTATGTAGGTTCTTACTTATTAAGCTTTTTAAATAATGATTTAATGATTTATCTTGAAATAAATGTTTGATCATACTACTTAATTTTGTGTTTTATTCTTTTCAAAAAATGTAGTACCTACCTATTATATCTTTTTATAATATTATTCACAATTCAAGTGAAATAAAAGCATTTACCTGCATAGTATCGCATAGCATTGCAATAAGACACCTGAGGTGTGTGCCAGATGCCGACATCCTGTTTATTTGTAAATTAAGGGATTTCGCAACTTACGTAAATGCTATTGTTGATTTTATTGATATTATATTTTATTGTTAGACTCATTTATTAAATAGCGTTGCACGGATACACATCGACGGCAAAAGAATATCTATTTGTAAGTATAGCTCTATATATTATTATTTTTTACTTATATTTTATGCTCAATTATTAACTAATTTGATTTTCTATTTTTACTTTACAGAAAATGTCTAACTACGATGATACAAGTATTATGCTGTCCCAGTTCACTCATGATCCCTGGGAGGGATTAACACAAGTATGCCAAGAAATAATGGACAAGAACCCAAACGATGAGTCTCAATCATCGCGAGTGAAGAGAGCCAAGCGAAAAACCGAGCCTGAAAAAAAGAAATCTAAACACTGCAGTGCAAAATCCTTCATCATCAACAGGGAACGAGCTAAAGGCAGACGCCTTATACAAATAAGAGTCAGTGATTTGAAAAATGAACCTTGCTGTTCGACGGTCTGCGAATCGCAAGAAAGCAGCATTTGCGAGAACAATGTGGTGACCAGTGCTCAATATGTGGTGATAGATTCAGTGGATGAAATAATGGACCTAACTGATACTATAATAAGAAAAATTTCCAAAAAATTGTGTGGTGATAGTTTTTAGTTTAGTTATTGATAAGTATGTAAAGAAATTTTATTATATAAAAATTATAAAATATAAATAAAGTTTTTATTGTAAAAAGATAGCTTTGTATTATTTTAAATCCTATAAGGCTTAAAGTTAAGTGACATTGTAATTAAAAATATTTCATAGTTATTTTAAAATAGTTTATTCAATTTTTATCTATAGTACAAACAGCATTTCTTAAACACCATTTTTTAATACATATAGTATTTTTTAAAGCACAATATTTTGAATGACTTATACAATTAAAATCAAGGCTATTTTCATTACAATATTGATTATGTAGAGTTACGAAATTAGGACAACCTTGTTCCTCTACATTTGTAACCAGACAATTTTCACATAATTCTTTAATCCATTTTACCTTTTCATTCCCTTTAACAAATATTTTTTTCTTTTCTAAAAAAGGCTTAATTATCCGTTTAAATTCTCGATAGTCAATGTGACCTTCACTCCAGTAAATGCCTCTATGCTTTTCAATCCAGGCTATTTGTTGCTTTTCTTGGTAAGATAACTTTGTATATGAATATGGAGGTTTTACTAAGAATACTTGAGTGCATTCTCCAACAGCCAAAGCCAATTCTTTGACAATAAAGTTGTTTTTATAATCTTTAAAACCTTGAAGGTCAATAAATAATTTATTCATGTTATCTTTTTAACAATATTACTGAGAGGCTTGTATTCAACAACACAGTCGTTGAGTATGAGACAGTATGCTGACGTTTGGTCTGGAATATCGCTATTACTTTCGATTTCTACACGTATATTGACTACTGGTCCTGTCTTTAAATTATCATTCTGTCTAGAACAATCAATCACAAATAAAGGTGCCTTTTCTTTGAACTCTAACGGGCTTAATAGAGGTTCTGTTCGACGTCCGTAATACGACTGTTGAAACTTTGCATATTGCTCGTATAATAAAGCGTAACGATGATCTAAGAAATTTACGTCAAGACTTTCATAAGGATAGTATGTTGAATTAAAATAGACTTTTACATCTCGCAAATTACAATGATCGAATTGCGACATATCACTGGAAGAACTATTTTTCCTATTCGTTTGCAATCCTATAATAACAAATCTTGGTTTCTCAATTTGAGAAGATGTCTTAACACACCATGTATGCTTCGTAGTCATCGGTAATAATGGATACTCGTACAAATCCCAATTTCTAAATGCTAATTGAATGGATCGATCTTTTTCCAAAAGTTTAATTAGATTGAGTCTTTCTCTATCCGATACTTTAACATGAGGAACCCGCCATACAATTTTACGGATCTCTATGTCGTCCACGATTTCGCCAGTACTTAATTTAATAGCGTTTAAGTTCGTATTACTTCGAAGGAGAATTAATTCATGTTTACAATTTATTATCACTCTATTATAATCTTCAGCAAAACCGAGAATATTTTTAAGTGGTATGGATGCTGAGAATTGACCACCTTGGATACTTTTTGTACCGTGAATGTCCCAACCCCAAGCTTTTGACATTTTGGATTCACTGTCATTCATTGACACTAAAGATTTAATTGTAGTTGATATACCAGCATTTTTAACTTTATCTATTTCCACTCCATTTAGTTCATACCGAATATCTTGAAAAAGGTAAAGTAATGGGTTGTTAGTAAATTGAACAGAAGTAATTTTTGCTTTAGTTTCTCGGTTTAAGACATTCACAGTACCCTCCAAGTACAGTGTACTTGCTGATGGTAAAATATATAAATCTTGTTGATTGATTGGTATGCGGATTTCATCATTTCTATTGAAACTTGTTACATATGGTTTATACGAATGATATTCGATAGCGTCGATGGAGTCATCATGTCCAGGCGGACTTGTTATATCCAATATACTCATTTTAATAATCCAATTAATTTAAGAAACTTTTTATTTTCACTTGTTAATTTTTTGGTCCTTTTAGGTGTGCTTTTGCTTACTCCAAGATGAGTACCTACTAACTTTTGGGGTAGACGAAGTAATGTATTTATTGAAAACTAACATTTTTTTCGAAGGTGTAAATACATTTGCACTTCTTCACTGCGTAAGTTAACCAACTGATTATTAATGTCTAAAATTCTAATATTTATACAACTTATGTTCTTATTATTCACAGGAAAATAAATAACGTTTCTAGGTATTTCTATTATTCTGTATCCTGGCGGCACATTCGGTGCAAATTCATGTATAATATGGCTCGATGTCCCATTAATATATGATCCACTCACTAAGTCACATTCAATTCTTATTACAGTCGTTGATAAAATATTAACGGGTAGCAATGATTCATGAACTTTATTTGCTGCTAAGGTCTGCTTACCAAATCCTAATAAATCTCCTAGAGAATTTTTTTTATCGAAATGAATATCTTTAGTGCACATTATAGAAGTTTTTAAAGTATTATTATTGCAATTTAATAGAAGAGTTGCATTTTTTATTTTCATGTTTAAATAGTCATATATATCTTGCAGTTCGTATGCACCTTCAGGTATGTCTATTACATCGTTATTGCCATAGTAAAATTTATTGTTTCGACTGTCAATATTGGGTATAGAATTAAATGTGGAAAGGTACAAAAGCGCGCACTCATATTCACCCTCCAGTTGTAAAGTAGGAGAATAAAACGTTGACAGAGAAGACGTGTTCCCAGTTATAGACAGTGTGAATGTCATTTTTATAATGATTGAAATAAAAGTGTTTGTGTTATTTTATATTTTTATTCCAAAAATTTCTTAAAAAATTTATACATAATTGACCACAATTTACAGTATTAAAGTCTTGATACTTAGTATAATTGTAAAAAATATTACTATTATTTAAATACCTCACCACCTCAAACGGAGGTTTTAGATCACCATAACTATCAAAATATTCACAGTAAGAGTTTAGTTTTACATAAGCCACCCAATGAGTTCCTTTATTACAGGAGTTATCTAAATTAACAATACCACACTCGATACGTTTTACTCTCTTAGGCATTTTGTCTTTCATGTATACACCACGAAAATATGGTATATCTTTAGTAAACTTAATAATATCATAATTAGTAAGAGCGTGATTGGGTAGCCTTTTATTCAGTTTTTTGATTTATTTATAAATATCCCAGTACCTTTTTTATAAGGCTTAATATATAGACCTTTACCCAGCGCAATAGATTCCATAGTTTTGTTATGTCTTTCAACCTCATTTAAATTCTGTTTCGCATTTTTGTATTCATTAACCGTTTTTGCGATACCAGCCGCTCCGCCTGCTAATGCTCCTAGCGCTGACAGTCCTGCAAAAATTGGTATCAGAGGCAAGACACCGCCAGTTTTCGGAAGTGGTATGACACGTGGTAGGTGTATTGATTGTTTGTTTGCTAACAGCCTTTTCGCTGCTAAATACGCAACTTTTATTGCATTCTTCGTATCATTAGGTTTCAGCTTTTTTAATTGGGATTTGATTTTTGATGTTAATGTTTTAAACTTTTTAACTCCAGCTCCAGTCTTAACTTTGGCCTTCATAATTTTACTTACAAGCCATGAAGCTATTTTTTCACTGTTTCTAGCATCTTTAGAGCGAAGTCTTTGTTTAGCCATATCTATTAACTGTAAATCTGCTTTATTTCGATTATCAAAATCACTATGTTTCGAATATTCTATGTCGTGTTTCATACAAGCTTCGTCTAACTTATTGACTCCTTTGTCACCTCTCAAAAGTCGCTTTTGCAATTTGGTTCCAGGTCCACAATAGTTATATCCAGGTAAATGTAGTTCAATCGGCAAATGATCAATTAACTTGTTTACAAGACCTTCTCCTTGCATTGCTTATATTGAAATGGATTTGAGGGCTTAGACTATTTTCTTTTTATCAATCCATGAATTTTCTTGTTCACTAAGCCCTAACCATTTAACAAAAAGATTACTACCCTTCTTCTTTAAAATTTTTTCAATAAGATAGATACTAGGACAGTTTGTTTTTTGTAATTCTTGTTCATAAAATGTGCCTAAAACTGGCTGCTTTCGTAAATCCTCTATGTAGTATGTCACAGGTGTAGTGGCATTTACTTTAATTACTTTAAATAGTTCAGTTGACCAATTAGGTGTGTAGCCCTTGTCAAAAGAACTTTTATATTTACTTATTCGAACAAAATCACCCACATTTATTTTTTGCTTTCTTGATTTAATTGCCTTTTTTTGAAATTTTTCAATATAACTCAAGATTATCATTTCGTTTGCATGGTTTACATCCACAGGTTTATGTTGCGTAGTTCTATGTTTTTTGTTATTGTAAGAGTTTAATATACTTTCTATAGGATTACCAACCCACTTATAGCTGCCTTTTAAATTAAAATGTTTGTACAAGTTTGTTTTAAGAGTTCTAATTAATCTTTCAACTATAGATGCTTTTTTTGTAGAGTATGTAGAGTAGTGATTTATTTTAAATTTATTCATCAATTTTTTGAATTCTTCGTTATAGAACTCTGTTCCCATGTCTGTTTGTAAATTAATAGGACGTCTTTTAGAGGTAATAATCATTTTATGGAATGCTTCTGCAATTTCAGACTTGGTTTTCGTTTTGACTGGAACGGCCCAAGCGAATTTTGAAAAACAATCCACTATGATTAGTATAAATTTGTATCCTTTATTATATTTTTTCAATGCCTTGATATCAATAAGATCAGCTTGCCATAAATCATCGATTCCTCTTAAAATAACACTTCTGCGAATGAAGTTTTTCCTCGCAGGTTTGTGTATTTCGTTTACTACTTGTTCTTTACTCATTTTGGCTGATTATGCAGTGCTTTGATGTTATCAATTTGTTCTTTATTATAATAGTTTGTATGTAAATGGTTTAAAGAGTTAATAATATCCCGTTTTATACTAGCAATTTGATTCTGTAATTCATGTTTACTGCAACAAGTAAGTAAAATTTTATCTACATATTCCTTATTAACTGCTTCATCTGGATTCGATGGAGTTTTGACACCTTTTAAAACTGTTGACTTCAGATCAAATTCGCCGCTGTTTGTCTTATTCAAGGTATTTTCAGAAAAAAATAAAAACTCCGATAAACGCATTCGTTTATGGACATGATGACCAAATTTATCAATATTCATTTTAAAGCACCTTAATTAAGTATGGTTAAATGTAGAATGAAACGAAATGTACATAAGTAAGTATATTTATTATATAACACCACATTCTCGCAATTCTTCAGTTATTGAGATAATTTCATTGTCCAATCCTGAGTTGCCCGCATTTTTAGACGCGACTAGTATTTTCAGTCTCTCAACTAATTCGTTTGGATCATTCCAATATACAAGATCTACATTTTTCTTCCACTTCTTTAGCATGGCCAAACCTTTCCCATGAGCGATGTTCGTAGTTTGTTCGTTTAACTTGAAGAGTGGTTTTATCACTTCCATATATTTTATCCCCTTATTACTTTTAATAGGTTTGTTCGGATCATAATCTCGTCGATGCGCATTTGTATCTACTAGCATAAGCTTATAATTTTTCATGTCTTCTGCAGTTACGAATTTTAGATCAGGTGTTTTCTTTAGCAATAGCTCTGTTAACCCTTGCGTCCTTTTGTACTTTCTTCCTGCTATTTTAAACCAATTTTCATCAGTTTCAAAAGTACCTGTACCCATTAGAAGTTTTCCACGTTCATTTCTAACACCAAACGGAATGTCTTCTATCACTTCTGAAGAAAGTGACCAAGAAGAAACATCGGACGGGCTATTGGGATAGGATTCAACAGTGTTGAAAGAATCGTCCTTACTAATTTCATTATCTGTTATAATCTCATCCCTTGGCTCAAATATTTCATTTTCAGAGTTCACATTACTGACTTTAAAACTATAATTTCTTTCATCATCTTGCTTTTTCAATGCCTCATTGGAAGTATGTATGGTTTTATCAACCATTTTATTTAACGGATTAGTTATCGGTTTAAAAACAGATTCAAAAACTTGTTCATTGGATGATTCCATATCACGCATTTTTCGTAATTTATTTTTCACAGCTTCAGCTGCATTTATAATTTGTTGTTTTAAGTTGCTATTCATTTTAAATATAACGTCTTAAAAATTGTATCAACAACTGATAAATGACAAAAAATAAATAACTTGTTAACTTATATAGGTAAGAACATTATTCAAATTCTACAAACGTATCAAATTTATTTCGATAACAACCTTTATTTTTTTCACAGTCTTTGTTTATTACCACGTAGCTGTATGGGTCTTTCCATATTTTAGAGCACATTTCACGAAACTCCTGCCAGGTCATATCGGTATTAACATGTTCAACGTACACGTGTTTCATATTTATGTCATCTTGTTTAAACAGAACTATCAAATTTGCATTATCTCTTACAAGTTGTTTAGGGATTTTTGTATAAGTCTGATTTATATAAAAACAATCAATATTTTTATGTCTGCCCATAGCAAAGTAGTCACGCATGTTGTTTTGATTCTCACAAGCTACATCATCAAATATTATTATAGAATCAGTTTCTGCCTCTTGCGGACTAAGTACTTCTTCATTACCATGATATTTTCGATAACTTATATCGGGTACATGTTCATAAACATTTTCGAGGAAAATATACTTAGGTTGTTCAAGTGTTTTTGAATATACATATACATTTTTATAACATAACGCGTCTTCGTGTAGAAGTAAACCAACAACTAAATTTGTTTTTCCACAATTAGAGGGACCGCATACCAAACAGCGGATTGTATTTGGAAACAAAAGGCCATGGCGGGAAATAATGGGTTTGGAATCAACACAAATTTTTTCAAGCTGTAGTGATGTTGGTTGTTTCACGAATTTCATTTTATAACAGTTTACCCATACGAAAGTCAGAAACAAAATGAAATTATTCTAGTGTATCTGACGTTTTATTACATTTCTAACGAATAAGGTTTCTGAATTACGAATGAAGTTGCGAGTCTGCAACTGAATGAAATTAATAAGATATTTTATTCCTTTGATGCGGACACGCGACCTCACTCGTAAGTTACAATGCTCAATAACATAAGAATTTTTATAATGTTTTCTGATTTGTACAAATTGGTTCGCAATTTTATGTTATTGGGTATTCTATATCACATGGAAAGAGCGAATGCTTGAGCGATTGGAATTTGATATAGAATGCCCAATAACATACTACTTGTTCCTTCTGTAATTAAATAAAAAACAGTTGTTTCCCAACTTTATTTATTGTTATTAGTTAGGTACTTGATACTTTCGTCTTTAATTCACTGCACAAGTAATCACTACCTAAGTAAGTAAGTACTGTTTAATTTTTCTGTCTTAGAATAGCCCTACCGTCCTTGGATAAGCGTGTCGTAGGAGGCGACTAATCCGAGTGACAACCGCTTGGTGGTAGGATCCCGTCAGAGTAAGACTGGCTAGCCGCTCCGGCGGTGATGTGTTCCGGCAATATTTTATGAAGAGCCAGTTCTTTCCTAGGCACTTTATCAGATGAGATTGAAGTGAAATGCGGGAATATGATAACACAAGTAAAACTTAAACAGTCGTTGTTTTTAAAACTAAAGTGTATTCTGCGAAAGTAAAAAAAGTTTACTTACTTACGTTAGCAATATAACGTAAAAACAAAAGTGTGCTAAGGAATTTCGAGACGTACCGCCAGGCAAGGTAGCTCAGTGGGAGAGCACTCGTCCAGGAAACGAGAGGTCTCAGGTTTGAGTCCTGGTCGGGTGATTTTTATTTAGCACATTTTTTCAGTTATTAAAAAAAAAGTTGCTACAAAATGGCAGGGTTTTGCAATTGACCCATTTTTAGGTATGAAATGTGTATAGGTAGTTACTGCTCCTGTTTTATTACAACATGCGGGGACACACTGTATCTATAGGTACAGGGTTATTGGAATTTGGAACAGAAAATTTTAAGGAGACAAAATTTGAAGGAGTAATTTCCAATTATTAAAATATGAAAGTTTAGATCCTACCATTTTTTTAATATTTGAGTTTTGCTTTTTGTTTTTGAAAATCCAGTTTTACCTTTAAACATGCATTGTAAAAATGCTAGTGTTCCGATTTTGAATCTCTTTTTTGTTCTTCAGTGTTAGATAGGTGTTTATTTTATAATAAATAAAAAAACTTCGATGTGATTCAAAACAGAAGCTATACGATTTTTTATAAAATTAAAATGGATATTTTTGGAGCAGCGATTTTACAAAAACTTTCATTTGTGCTGATGAATTTAGCGTGCGCTTTTTAAAAAAAAACGTCTCTGAATACCCAACGAGGTAACACCATTAGCATTTAAATGCATAGTTGTAGGAAAAAATCAAAAAACGACATTTCTAAACCTCCTAAGAGATGCAAAGAGGAATTGGTACCTACTCAATTCTCACAGTCAAAATCTTTGTGAATCATTTAAATTAGGGTTCTCTATCGATAATTTGACGAATTGCAACGAAAGGAGAAGAGGAACTGGTCAGATCATGCTATTTGTATTTCTTAGACGTAGTCTAACTGTGCCCATTGTAGCAATTAAAATAAAGTAACTTCAAATTGGCTTAGTTTCATGTCAATTGACCATGTCATTTCCATTTCTACATACGTACATAACTTCACGTCTGTATCCCTTATGGGGTAGGCAGAACACCAGAGCAGAGGTTTTAAAACCATCTGATGACACGTTTGACAAATTTGGAGGTAGTATAATGATGGAGACAGCCTATTGCAGGGACAGGGGATCAACCTGTCTTTATTTTATTTATCACAGAACCAACAGCACTTTATAAACATATATAATCACAACAATAATCAATATTACCTACACATACTGCCAGTAACAGGTTCACCTTTTTTTTTAATGATTATACCTGATTATACATATAGGTAAAAGTAGAGTTTAACAATATGTAAAAGTGAGAAAAAAAAATAGTTATAAAAGTTCACAATTTAAAAAATGATAATAAAAATAAACAGTTTTAGAAAAATGTATCAAGGAAGGAAAAACAAAAAATTAATAGGTAGGTATCTAAATATACTACACAACCGACGAGCAGTAAGACTGCGCGTACCTAATGAGTGGTGTGTGTGTTGTGAAAGAATGTGGCTGTAGTTTTTAAGATCAGATATAACACTATACCTATTAATATAAATATCAAACTTTATGAGTAATATTATGTATAATTTGTCTTTTAAAAGTTAGTTTTGTATGCTGGAATATATCGATTGTCTCAAAATACTGATTATGGCAGCTGAGTATAAGGCTGATAACCGAGTTCTTAGCATAATTGGAGTGGCTAAAGGGAGCAGTGTCTGGTTCGTCTCACGGGTGTTCTAAGATGCGTAGTGAGCGACAGTAACTCGGGGCTATCAATGTTATTGCTACAAATATCATACAAAAATAGCATCTGCAAGGAGCTTCTCAATTCGTCTGTTTGTTTTTTTTTTGTATCTTTGTTACTCGATATTTCGGACAGTTATGAATCGATTTTGAAAACCTTGTTTCATATGATAGAGGATACTTCATAGTTGGTCCCATATAAATTTCATCGAAATCCGTTGAATAGGTACTTCATTGAAAATTTTAAAGTTTTTTTAATGCTCTGCATTCGTTGATTATCTATTTCAGTGTACTCATCCAAAATACGATTCTATCGATATGTTAGGAGAGTTAAGGTCAAGGTGTACGAAAGGGTCGCATTTTTTAGACATTCGAATTTGGTCGGATAACCAGTCATTGTTTATTGCTTATGTTTTTCTCGATATCTCAATAAATACGAAATATTCTAAGTTGATTTTGTTACTTAACATTATTTTATAAAGCGCACTTATAAGTGCATGTTTCACATCCACATAACTGTAGTTGAGACAGTGTCTTGACAGTATCGCATCACCTAGAATACGTCATCCAAAGCTCTACCAAATGAAAGCCCTTGGATGTTTACGCCTTTGCTCGGCCCTGCGCTACTCACTCCTTCAAGATCAGTCAGGCCAGCGATAAACCTTCATAAAAACCTGCTGCATAACATAATCGCTGCGGCAATGATACCTACTTATATTCAGATGTTGGAGAGCTCTCTATCTACATGTACTCCGAATCCAAGTCATAAAACATCGCTGCCCTACGCTCGCATATATTACTACCCTGCGTGCAGTGAGACCTTGCGATTGCGATTACTCTCATAGTCATCGTCATTTACCAGGCAAGCGCTTCGAGAAACAAGGATTATTTAACAAACTCTTTTAATTTTTTTAACGGTTTTAATGAAATGACGAAAGTTTTCTTTACACATTGTTTTAATTTCATCAATACAGGATCCCGCCAAAATAGTTCTAAATACTTACATTGAGAGCAGGTTAATAATGATGTATGGGTTTATTCTTACTAATATTATTAAATATGATAGGTAGTTTGGATATTTGGATGTTTGTTCCTCAATCACGGCAAAACGGCTCAACGGATTTGGATCAAATTTGGCATGGTGATAGTGTACAGTCTGGCCCGAATACCCGATATTCCCACGGGATTCAGAATTGTTCGGGTAAAACCGCGTGAAATAGTTAGTTAAAGATATTTTTTTTCTTTTAAGTGATCGTACTTAGGTACGATAGAAAGCGAGTCTAATTCGTAGTCTAAAATGCAGTCGTAAATAGATCACACTTAAATTTTGTTCACATAGAAGAATTTTAAAATTTTAGTTATGAAAATTATACAGGGTCATTATTTATTGGACCCGCATCTGTTGAGGGGTTACAGGTAGGTCAAAATAAATAATTTTTACTAAGGAACTACCCATCCTCAAATTTTTCATTTTTGAGTTATTTCACTCTTTAGGACTTTTCACTCTTTAGGACTTTACTGTAAATACCCATCTTTTACTAGTTTTTGTGAGAAATGACAAAAATCTGCGCTATCTTACTGCCTATTTTGACGTTATCATGTACCTAAATGATTAATGAGTTCCTGATATGAAGTAAAAAAACCTTAAATAACGTCGAAGGAGCGCTTGTTGTGGTCTTTCAAGCAATATTGTCTACTTAAGTTAAACCAAAACGTCGCACTTAAAATGCGTTTCCTGTAAAAATAAGTCCTAGTAACTTCCCGTGAAGATTACATCATAATAAAGATCCTACAAGTTAAGTATAATACTTAGATATGAACTATTTTGAGGGAAAATGCTGGTCGAAAAATGACAGGAACAGTCTTGGAGATACAGAGTTGGTTATGAAAATAAGGTTTAGAGTCAGGATTGCATTCTCCTATGTCATGAAATGGAGTGTAGTAATGTGTGAATAGGCTTGCCCTGTGCACGTTATGCAAAACTTTCAATAGGTACTGATATTCCAAGACATCTTGTAACTGCGTTAGGAGTCACATTGGTTGGTTCTCATCCTGTTTGTCCACTTTGTACAAACGTGGACTACTTTCTTCTGATTTTCCTTTCTGGAAAGAACCACTCTATCCTAGCCACCAGCAGATACTGTGGGGTACTAACGCATCGGGCAGTCGACGATCTAGATAAGGTCGCGCGAGTTCTTGGCGTGCTGCCCGGGATTCTCTTTCGCTAAACCCGTTACACATGATTAAGCCAGCATGTTCTTCGTTAAAATAGGCAGCCAAAGCTAACAAGATCCAAATTACAAGCAAATATCGTAAAAAAAGTAACATAGTCAGGTCACATGTTCAAGAAAATAATCAGTCCAAAATACAAGCCAAGTCGCTATTTTATGAAGTTTTTTTTTGAAACGCACGGGTGGCAAAAACGCACATCTTGTGCAACATCTTTTAAAAAAAATACCTGATTCAAAGTATTTATTTTTTTTGTATTTTTTAAAACTCGTCCCTTGGAGCCTTCTGTTAATGTTTTACATAATGATTGCATTACCTTTAAATTTATTTTTTCTAGCAATTTGAAAAAGTCTACCTAAATATTGTACTTTGTTGGATAGCTTAAACAATACCCACTTATACTTTACTATGCTGCAATCTGCACAATAAGTTACTAGGACTTTTTTTACAGGAGACGCATTTTAAGTGCGACGTTTTGGTTTAACTTTAGAAGAGAATAGTGCTTGAAAGACCATACACATCCTTAGACGTTATTTTAGGTTTTTTACTTTATATCATTTATCTACATGATAAAAAAAAGTAAAAAAGGCCCCTTTATCATTTATTCAAAAAAAAAACAGTTAGATAGCGAAGATTTTTTTATTTCTCACAAAATTAGTGAATATGGGTGTTTACAGTAAAATCCTAAAAACTGAAATAACTCAAAACGATAAATTTTAGGAGGGGTGGCAGATGCGGGTCCAATAAAAAATAACCCTGTATACAGAGGGTTAATATTAATTAGCGCATCACCTCTTGCAGGCAGCTTCTTCATATCTCGGTATTTTTCTGCGACACCCCGCAACCCCGCGCCCCGCTTCACGTGGCGTATCAGTGTAAATAGAGTAACGCCAGTTTAGAAACGATAAATATTTTTTTTATGGGAATATGTACTATGATTTTTTAAATTATTAACCTTAAAAAGTCGTAGATCAGATGTTGTTGGGTTTGATGTGGAGATGCCACCTGCAAGAGGTGATGCGCTAATTAAAATTAACCCTGTATATTTCTGTTACATCATTTTTAAACAGTTTTTCATATATTTAGCACTATTTTAGCAAGAGCTACAGAGATATTGGTAGATAATTAAAACCGAATATTTTAAGGTCATTTGAGCCCATATCATGTAATCTTAAAGTGTAATATAATATTTAAAATATTTGGATTTTTACCCTTTTCCTGAAAATCCAGTATTACTCATCTAACAACATCGATTGCAAAATAAACTGCTAATTCGATTACAAATCTCTTTCAGTTTTGGGTAAGTGTAAGTTTATTTCTCCGAAAAAGTGCTGATGAATTTAGCGTGTAGTTTGAAAAAAATCCTACTCTCTGGCTTTCCAAGGAGGTCTTCGGATTGGCTTACGTAAGCGGATTCTGTTATCTTTTCTTTTGTGACGCACATAGTATGGGGTAACTGGTGCCGTGGTAATCTAGAGTTATTCCCTGTTCGAGCACATGCAGCGACGCAATTGGAAAGGCCGCATACTCTTCATTTGTGAACTCTCGAACGCTCGAATGATATCGTTCAGTACCTACAAGCCAAGTTTTATTTCAAGTCACAGGGACTGGGAGCCAAAGAAAAACATAGAATGTGCCAGCTGCTTCTCATCCCGAGCATTCTGTAAAAGTCAGTTAAGGGACTTAGGTGTTATGGGAGCCTTTTTGTGGGCGACAGTAGATAAATGTCTTCAAATACGTACACGTAAAGAGAAAAAAAATTTGTATCAGTTGTCTTCAAGGTAGATTACTGATTGCTACAGACAGTTAGGGACCTTGGGGTGCTCCTTGACTCTAAAATGAAGATGTCAGAGCTTATCGACTACAGTCACAAAGGCTTACAAAAGTTTGGGCTTTGTACGTCGCGTGACTAAACCATTTTCTGACCGGATTGTATTAAACTATTATACTACGCCTATGTTCGAAGCGTGTTGGAGTGTTGTTTGGAGCCCATATCACATAAAATGCATAGGTAAGTACGAGGGCAACGCCGCGCCGCGCCGTTGTCGTCGTCGTGAGAAAAGCTAATAAGTACATATCTATTGAATAACTTTACACCGCAATATCAAATTAAAAAATTAAAATCAATCTCACTTATTTCTGTACTATTACCAATCAAATTAACTTTCGAGTTTCCCGGATTCGTCCAAATAGGGGCAAGTGGTTTGAAGTGCTTGTCGACGTTAATTTAATCGAAATCAGGGAGAAGTGAACGGGATTCGTGGAAGGGAGCTCCGTGGATATCAGCGCGGTGTCTTCGCCGGTCGCACGAGGCTGTGATCACGATGGATGTGATTACGTAACAGGAGGCGTGGCGGCGCGGCGGGCGCACGCGCGGGGACCAGCGCGGCAAGGGCGCGGCAGTCGGCGCTCGGCGACTGGAGGTGCTCCGCGCCGCGCCCCATACAGCCGCAGCGGGCTCGGGGCGTGGCGCTTACGTAAACACGCGTGGCGCTCCCGTACACAGACTCCGGCACCACTCTCCGTCCCACCAACACCTTATGTAGGCCCGCGCGGCAGCTCCTGTGTATGCGGATAGCTGGCTCGCGGCCGCGCCGCCGCCGCCACCGTCGCCGGTCACCACACTTATAGGTACGTGCACTCGATGTGTGTTGTTGTCATATTTATTTAATTGCCAAGTTGTGGTTTCTCACGTAACAAAAGTTTTACGTGAAAACAACTTTACTAACGATGCTTCTGTAACGTTTACATAAACAGAAGTATTTGTTGAGCTTCAGTTTAGATTTCTTAAATGTTAGATTGTGTTAAAAGTTGGATAGCACTTCGGTAGGGACGTAACTAAAATGTAGTCTAGATTACTAGCTATTCAAGAAAGTTAACTACAACCACATTTAATTTTTTAAACATTACAGATTAGCAGTTACTGAATGTTTACTTACTTCGGTACTTACTTATTGAAATTGAAATTGAAAATCATTTATTGTATCAACCAGTGTATTATCAGAACATATAGAACTAATCAAAATAAAAAAAATATAACGAAATTTTGTAAAATTACAGCAATGTTAAAAAGAAATAAACTTAAAATTAATTACAACTTTACCTTAATACCTACCTAATTAATCGTACCAATGCATTCATATTAATTTGATATTAAATATCTACATTATCTACCTTATATCTACCTGAGTTATAATAGGTAGGTACGTACCTGTGGATGACATACCTATCTAGGTCTATAGGTACTCCCCCTTAATTCAAAATTTTACCATTAATAGTAATAATATTTAAAAACTAACAAGAGAATGATGTGATGTTCAATGTTACTCTAAATTCAAATTAGTTACCCGTTGTTTGTTACCAAGCAGATACAAAGTACAATTTAATAAATTCCAGTTTAAATCCTATTTATTCTGATTAATTGTTTATATTTGAACGCAACGGCGACGTTTCGTTGTCGTTTGACCACCGACGCACCGAGGTCATATGTCACAATGTCCACATAAATAATTAAATTTGATTAAAACTGCTTACCGTCTATCTACCAAACTTGGAGAAATTAATTACTGCAGGTTATATCTTTATTTAGACATTAACAAAAAAGGGACTATTTATCTAAGTTATTGGTGTAAAGTGGGTGTTTATTTTGACTAAGTTATCGACTATGTAGCCACTGTTTTAACACATCAAAGAAAATATTCACTTGTAGGTATATTTGCTTACTCCATAAGGATTTATCTGCCAGAGGCGTCTTTGAATACGTTAAATCCAGATATCGTCCCAAGGGATCTATTACCGGGATAGGAGTCCTTCGGTGTAATACGCCCAGTTTCAGATCGATCCATCAAGACTTTCCGATTTAGAGTTTACAAACATGTATCCATCATCCATCATGATAAACTATTCGCTGGATAGATAAAGAATTTATATGAAAATAAATATAGGACATTTTTTTTATTGGACATTCAATTAGGACATTCAAAATTCAAAAAAGTTTTATTCATCTTAAGATTTTTTCAATTCACTTAATGACGTCATTATATACTAGCTTCATATACGGCTTTAACTAGTTGTTGAATAAGTTATTACAGTAGAGTAGACTAAGAGTCAAAGAAAGCCGGCGGAAAAAAACACTTAAAAATAGGTACAGTACAAATTGACCGTGACATGAAAAAAAAAAAAACAAACACAAGACAGCTAATTGTGAGAGCCAATGTCATGCCACAACCAAATTGCTTACATAGTAGGTGCATTAAATAACCAGCCATCACCCTCCTCAACCGTATTTTAGGGAAGAGGGTGACCCATACCCAACGCTGCCACTAGCCATGGCGACTGAGGGAGCATGACGTTCTTGCTGTTGTCTTGACAAGAAAACAAGTGAGCGTAACAGTCACCAGTATGCCATATGGCATATTGCACAGCCAAGCCGTAAACAAAATTACCTAATAACTTCTATAAATATCCTGTTGTGAGCTTAATATCTACTATTTTCATGAATATTTTAAGTTCCGTCACTCCCAACATGAGCGTACTCTACGAACGTTAGACAACCTCGTGCTCAGCACACCTTCTCACTCTACGGATTATCTAAGCAAATCATTTATGGTTCGAGCAGTAAGTTTCATTTAAAAAACTCTTAAAATCCCACTATTTGTCAGCATGTGAAGTTATTTGTTCACTTATTTAAGTACTATAATATGTGTGTATATGTATATTTATTGGTATGTTTAGTATATCCATTTATGTATTTTAATATACTTATATAAATTTCTCTATAGTTTAAGTATATTTTTATGTAAATTATGTTTTATGTAGGTTTATAGGTATGCCCTAAGCTACATTTTCGGATATTTTACATCCATGGTTGTCTGGTAGAGATCGCTTCCCAGCGATAAAGCCGCCATTTGTATATCTCTTTTTTTAATGTGTTTCAATTTCTTGTATTTTTTGTAAGGCGTGCAATAAAGTGTAAATAAATAATCCCATGCCTTTTTATCGTCTCAATAATCTTTACTTTTATAATAAGCTTTTCAAGATCGAGTGTCTTTAATGATTGATTGAAATTTATATAATGGCAGCGATTTAATTGACTTTGGAATTTTGTTTCAATATTATATATGTATTGACATTCCGATAAATGATTTGCTGCTTTTAGTCAGCCTTAACTTGGGGAATGCTAACTTATGGTCGTTCCTAGTCCTAGAGCTAAGTAGGTATGGAGGCTCTTTGTTTAAGATAGAAAAGACTCTCCATGTGTAACTCCAAATGTAATTCAAGCGCCATTTTCGAAGGAATTTAAAAGTTTAAAAAGTGGAATACCTATATTATTGACCTTCTTATATTTGTGACCCTTCTTGGCCATCGCTGCGTGCATGGTAATATACCTACTTAAATACTTGCGCTTTAATTAAATAAACAGAAAACTCAAACACAGATAATATAAGAATCAAATAATAATGAGAATTGCAATTTGTGCAGCCTTACAAACTTAAAGCAAATACTTCCAAGGAACCCGTTGAAAAAAATCTTGAATTGTTTCTGACTGATAGCAGTGTCATTTTTATCATATGGTTATATTTATAAAGAAAAATTATACTTTTAAATAAAAAAAATGGAGATTATACCTATAGGCAAATCGAAATATAAATAATTGAATATTTGAAATCAAATACTTATTAAAAAACAAAATAGGTTTAGGGTTTATCTGCCGAAGCTGGCGCAATTCATTTCTCTTCGGAAAGTTTCTGGCCCTCACTAACGACCACTACATAGGTACGAATGTATGAATGAAGTGCTTAGCGCCCGGGACCGACGGCTTAGCGTACTCTTCGAAGCACGGAAACTCGTACTTGACTGACATAGCCCTACGTTGTCTACATACATGTATATCTACCACCTCCGAGGCGCAGTGGTCTGAGACACTACTATATGCTATGGAACAAAAAAAGATTTAAAAGAAGAAAAGTACACTATCACTATGCAAAATTTCATCCAAATCCATTGAGCCGTTCTGACGTGCTGTGATTGAGGAACAAACATCCATACATATAAACTTACACATTGATAATATTGGTAAGAAGTAAGATTTATCTTCACAAATAGGTAAACCAGTCTCTGCTCGTAATTTCAAATGAAAAACTTTCGATTATGAATATCAATGTACAAACGGCACTTACATATCTCTAAAACGGCAGGAATTGATAGCTATGTAATATTATAGCTAAGGGGCAACTTAGCCTTCTTTGCCTAAGTAAGTACTATGGAAGTTTAACACCCCTTTTCGGATCAAATAGGAGTTCAAAGTCTCAATGCACGGGGGTGAAGCCGCGGGATTCAGATAGACAATAAATATAAAAAAATATAAAAAAAAACAACACTACAGACTTTTGCCGGTATTATACCTATAATTTTATCATAATGCGGACACATCTTCTCAACAATACTCTACATTACAATTCCAAATCTATCAAAAATTGTAATGGTTAAAAATTTAACATTAAGCTAAAAATTTGTTGGGGATATACACGTTTCGAAGGCTTGATTCCTTCTGTACATATTTGACGCACAGAGCACCAGTTCTTCAGCAGTAGTTACTAGTTTGGCAACAGTTAATCAACGACTCAACAAATATAAAATACTTAGGGACGTATTTAGTTACAATGCGCGTACAGATTGCTGTAATGGAACTAGTAATGTAACATTCTGCGCTCGTCGCGTATTTGGACGTATTCATCCGTAGCAGCAAGTAACGCGATACAAAAGTTCTTGTAGTTCGTTGTACTTTGATCAATGTTTCAATAATAGGGTATTTTTTAATTAAATTATGACGTATAAAAAAACTAATTACAGGATCTCGCTCAATTCAATTTTCGGTGAAAGTTTACATCGTACATATATTTTTTTCAGTTTTATCATTCTCCTATTTTAGAAGTTACAAGGGGGTAAACATTTTAACACAAAAAAAAATCTATAAGAAGCCTAAATAAGTATCATTTTTGAGGACCTTTCATAGATAGTAGTTAACCCGGGCTTGCGCAAACATCCCTGATGCGCTACAGGAGCGAGGGAACCCCATTTAAAAAAAATCAAAAGGTAATGTTTATGTTTATTTATGGAAAAATAGTATATTATGTAACAAGTGAGCGAAGTTGCTAATGCTGTAATTAGCAACGCTCACGAGTTATATACGACGTTTTTTAACACACTTGTGAGTAAAAGACAGACATACGTGGTCATAAAATAACAAACACACTTGATAACAAAGCTGTGAATTGTGATTGAAAAATGGCGCCGAACTTCGCGCATGCGCGTAGGTTTTTTTTTCCGCCAAATGTGTTAATGGCTGTATAGCATATACAGCCTATTTTACATGAAAATATTTAATTTGGAGTGGTAAATCCAAATATTTTAATATTTTGTAACAAATTAATGTAAATTGTGAATAATTTGTTTGATATACAATTTTGTTTAACTAATATAAGGCGTAAACATTTAAAAATGTATATGGATTTGAAGTGGTATAAAACCTCTTTGTTGTTTCTGAAAAAATTTAATGTATAACCCGGATCAATAAAATATGCTCTGTTTACTCGCATTTAATTTGCACAAAGGTACAATTCAACTTTGTAGGATTCATTATATTATGCACTAGGGTATAATATATTATGCACACGTGACTTATAGCCCAGTTTATAGTTCTAAATTCAATAGAATAACGCTCACTTTACGAGCAAGTGTGTTGAAAATAATATTATACTATTTAGAAACAATATATATTTTCAGAATACCTGATAATTATAGGAATTGATCTTAAACCGTCACGTAAAATTAAATCTTAACAAACATATTGACAAACATACATATAATGTTTACCTACTTTCCTATTATGGAAGCTGAAAGCTTAGTAAGTACATAATATGTACTATATATATATTGATTCAGAGGAATGTCAGTTAGGTAGACCTTCAATGAATGACTGGAATGTGATTCCATTGTGCAGGTGACCAATATAGATTTGTTTATCTTGGTTGTAGGGAAATATAGACAATTGATGGGAACTATGTAAGAAGGCATGTATACTTACATATCTAGTGTAGTAGGATGCCGAAGAAATAGATTGTACAAACAAAATGACGCCCATTACATAAATTACAATGGTAATCAAAATTGCAACTTTGTCGTTCCCCACGGTCGGTCCGTGAGGAAGGATAATATCGTGGTAAGAATCTCTTATAGTCATCAAAAATTATACGTTTTGAGATGTTTCACTCCAAGAGTCCTCATAAGACAAACTCCGCGTTGGGATCGGCAATAACTTGCTATTTCACTCAGCTTGCCGCCCTGCTTCACATATTTGATGAGACTGAACTTATGAACTTATTTGAACTGAATGAATAAAAAATAAAAAGCTTATCTGATTGCCAAATATTTTTGTATATTTAGGTAATATTAGATAATAATTTATGCCGTAAAATCCGTTAAAATTGGGGTTGAATTTTTTTTAAATGACTATAATTTCACAATGTAAGTACATCCCTACATATTCTATTATCATTATGCTGCCTGACAAAACTACATCATAGTATTAAAAAATAATAACAAAAATTATTATTTTTAAAGTAGGTACCTACGTATTAAAAAATGAACAGGGTTGGCAACGTGGTATCCTTATCGCATACAAAAAAGTCAATAACACCTCTGTCCCTTAACTGACTTTTACAGTATGCCTAGGAAGAGAAGCAGCTGGTACATTCTATGTTTTTATTTCGCTCCTAGTCCAGCATGAAAGCAACGCTAAGAGAATTAATGCTTTTAATTCTCTGAGTAATCTAAAATATTTCGAAAAACAACGACATTGTGCTAAATATGTAAAGAACTTCAAAGTCTATAAGTTTAATCAAAGGTTTAAAGCCAAGGTATTCGATTTTTTTAAATTTCCTGAAGGATCCGCCGTCCGAGCTCTTTGCTCATGGGCTCCAAGTTTTCAGGAAAGTTATCGATTGCGAGCCTTAAAAGTAAATTTTAAGTGACATATTGCAATGTAGGCACGGTAATAATAATTACTTGTAAGTAAGTACCACGTAAGTAACGGCTGGTAGGTACTGAATAAGTCAACAATAGGACGCTCACCAGCGGCTCTCACTCTTATGGTTACCCAAATAATAGGTACAGCCACCTGCATTAACATGTACACACTTCGCAACTTATTCGGTTGTGATAAGGTTCAAATTCCAATGAAAATGTATACATATTGTTAGATGTGACTGTACCTAAGGAGTCTTAAAAGATTGAGCTCATTGAGATTCATTACGAAGGCTGGTTTTTCAAAACCAATCTACTTTTCTTTGGATAGGTACTGGATCTTTGGAATATTTCTGTGAATGAGTTCTTATTACTAAAGCTAAATTAAGGTATGTAAAGCTAAATTAAGGTGGAGTGTGTTTATTTCTGACGAAATAAGCAGTCCGAAACGTGCTCTCTTGATTTATTCTTAAGCAGAAGACAGCAAACGGCTTACGACGGAACGATTTTATCCTATTGGTTATATGACACACGTGCATATAAAATATTAAGAGCCTATGTCTTTTCTTGATAGGCTAAAGAGATAATACTTATGAGTAATACCTCATTCCGCAAGATAACGTGTTTTTTTTAAAGACCACACCACAAACGTGACAAACTGTGTTATACTAAATTTCTAAATATGTACTGAAAAGACCGGGACGGTAGGGGATTGTGTAATTAAAGATTTTACTGCGGCTATAATTAGATATATCGTCGGTCGGAAACAGTAGTGGAACATTTCAAAATTCACTGTTCTGAGTAATTGCAGTTTGAAGTTTTTGAAAATTTTCAAATGTTATTTTACTGTATCTAGAAATGACTTTGTGATTTTTTAATTAATGTATTTACAGCATATTATAGTCAGGTATATTGTATGTTTTAAAGATTAAGGATATAATTTGTAGTTTTTTAGTTATTAGCATATTTATGAAATGTTCCATTAATGAATTATTATTTTTTCTGAAAATGTAAGAATTATGTGGAACATTTCAAAATAAGCCAGTGATGAAATAAAAAGAACAATCAATTTCAGAATTTTTACGGTTTATTTAAGGTTGAGAAAATAAAATCAGAGCAGTTTAAAACTTAAAAATTAATTTTGTTCATCCTCTTCATTTGGTTGACTGTCCCCAGCCTCCAAGCTTGAGTAATACTCCCGGTGTATTCTCGGAATTACATTGGAGTCACATAAAGAAAGTAAATCTTTCTTCTTAAGACTCGATATCTTTGGTCGCTGGTGGTACTTGTTTCGTAAATTTAGGACATTGGTAGCACCTCTGCCTCTCGTTTTGTTACGCACATTAATGCACTTCATCGTTGCGTTGGGTTCATACGTGTCGATATAAAAAATTAAATAAGGAGAAGATTCCTGCATGAAAATTTTTCTAATGTCATTCCAAACAACACGATCACCGTCATTATTAACTGTGAAATTTTTACCAAACTGCGTTACTAGGTCCTTTAAATCTAGAATATCACTGAAGTCTAATTCATGTACTTCGTATGGAGTTCCAGTTTTCTTAGCACATTGTATGACTGGCTTCCACTGTGCTGGAACAAAAATCGACCCATTTTTCAGTATTCGTGTCTTCTCCCGTTCAATTGTACTATGCACGCTGTCACCTTCGTTCTGGGTGTGTCCAACAACCAAGTATTTGTGTGTTATTGACACAACGCCCAAAACTTTGATAGCATAGTGATATAAGCTTAGTAAATATTTATTTTTATTCTGTGCAGAACAATTGTCAGTGTAAAATATAACATTTTTTCCCACACAGTGGTCTTTTAGAAATTTGTATATGCATGTCCCAACTTCATCACAACCTTTTCCCCCTAATGACTCATTCCACAGGTAGCAATAAGCAGCCTTTGATATAACATCAAACACGGTGCAGTTGTAAACATTTAACCTTCTTTTATAGAAAAAGAGGGAATCGTTTCCACATGGTGTTTGCAAAACTGCCTGCATGTCATAACAACAAATTATTTTGCTATCATCATTTCTACATGCTTCAATATCTGCTTTCTTTTCTAATCTGCACAAATCTTTTTCTTGCAAATGTTTCTCGTGAACATGCATTAGTTCCAACTTATCATCGCCAACGGCATTTTGGTATGATAAGCAAATTGAACACTGATCCTTCTTGGGCTTGTGAAACGCAATGTTAAATTCATTTCGAAAAATGTGTTCATAAGTTCCCTGCTTGATAATAGGCTTACTATTCTGATGGCACCATTCCTTGTACTGCCGATACATCAGAGTCAAGTTTAAGTCGCCGTCAAGATATTCTTTTGTGGAACTGGCCCGACAGTAGTGCGATTCTTTTCTCGGATAAGAATTGATATGCTCCCTAGCACCATCCTTGGCGACTTGTGGTAAACATCTGCCAGTATTGCCGTGACGTCCTCTAAGGTCTTCAGTTATTACGCCCGATGGTCCTACTTTCTTTTTATTCACTGTAGATAAAAAAGAATGTCCTATGTCCAACGTTGCCGTGAAGAACCGTTTGCAAACTCGATATTTCTCTGAATTTAGAGTAAAATTGTATGACACATTCAGGGATCGCTTACTATCTTCTTTGTGTAGTGAATACTTCGGTTTAACCACACCCATGCAATTAGCAACGAAGTAGCGTTGTCTTTCGAGATCACCAATATCCCAGAAATCGTTGAATATGTTTAATCGTTTTTCTTCATCAATTCTTTCTGTACATTTCAGTCTACAACCAGTTGAACATGGAGATTTTAGTGTTTTAGCGGGTATTGTGCGTCCTTTAAGTGTTTGGTAAGATTTTCCTGTATTTTTCAAACTTTTTTTCACATTTTTTTGCCACTTTTCTGGTTGTCTTTTCCTCTTTCTAGATCTTTTATTATTGGTATTCGAATCTTCAAAATCTACTACATCTGATTCATGCTGGCGTACATAATCGAAGTTGTTATTTCTTCGGCTTTCTACCACAGGCTGACCTAGTTCTTGATCTAATTCAACACCTATAAAAGAACAAACACAATTTAAATTAATACAAAATCATACCTTCTTAAAAAACATGTAACGGGTCACATGTTCAAATAATAATTAATCACTGTCTGACTACCTAAATTTTCACGTTCCCTTAAATTTGAATCACGCTGGCCTACGTCATCCAAGTTATTCTCTCTTTCCATTCCCACCACAGGTTTATCCATTTTTCTGTTTAACTCATCATCTAAAACATAATAAACAATTAAAACAAATTTACCTAGTTATTTTCTTAAAAATATGTATAAAAAGGATTAACTCCTAAGTAATTAATCATTTTATTAGTACCTAAATCTTCACAATCCGTTAAATCTGAATCATGTAGATCTACGCTATCCAAGTTGTTGTTTCTTTCTACTTGCACCACACGTTTATCTATAAAATATATAAAAAAAACAATTGAGACAAACATACCTACCACTAATACTAATGTTTTTTTTTTAATATTCATAAGAATAATAACGTCTGTACCTAGCATAAGCTCAGCATTCTCCCGAAATACAGTAGGCGTCGTTTTTAAACGTTTGCTTTCGTTTGTAATATCTTCTTGCTCTATAGAATTCTTTTCTGTTATTTTATGAATTGTAATATCATTATTTTGTGGGCCTATGTTAGGCAAGTTGAAGTTATTTTCTTCATCCATAACAATCGACTGCAACAGCTCATCCGATACGATACCTATAAAGAAATCGTTGAAACGTATCAAGAAACGTAAAATAAACTTGAAAAATCTTACCAAACACTTAAAGGACGCACAATACCCGCTAAAAAACGAATACCCCCATGTTCAACTGGTTGTAGTGGAAATGTACGGAAAAAAATTATGATAAAAAACATATTCAACGATTTCTGGGATATTGGTGATCTCGAGAGACAACGCTACTTCGTTGCTAATTACATGAGTGTTCCCTAAGTATTCACTACACAAAGAAGATAGTTAGCGATCCCTGTAAAATTTTACTCTAAATTTAGAGAAATATCGAATTTGCAAATAAATCGCAGGAAATGCATATTTTAGGAGCAGAAGTAATGAAAAAGTATTTATTTAACAGTAAGAACTTAGGTACTTACAGGAAGGGCTGTCTTGTCCCCCCATTATCTCATCTGGTTCGGTCTGATTATCATTTTGCTCTTCGATAGCAATAAAATGAGGGGTCTCTTTACGAGCAGCTTTTAATTTTGTCTCTGGAATGAAATGCAGCAAACCAAAACCAACCAGTAAGCAAAAAAAAAAGAAAAAAAAAACCATCTTTAGTAAGAAAAGACTCATCCATTGCAGAATTATAAGCTATCTGAAGATTATTTCATTCAACATTCTCCATTTGTTTAATATTTTAAAAGCACAGAAAAAAGCTAAAAGTGAGGTTATGTTATGAACAAAAGGTTTAGGATACCTAGGATATAGGTAAGAAATAACAAACTGGCTTAAGCAAGAAAAGACCTACCCATAACAGTATTTTATCTGAAGTTTCTTTTTCATTCATCATTCTCAAATTTGTTAAATTATTATAAAGCATTCACACAAAAATAAAGTTGAGGTTAGGTACACGTTGAAAAAATGGTAAAACAAGTAATTATAAAACTTACCGCCAAACTGCTCATGATCACTCCCTGAACTTCTGGTCATGGCTAGTTTTATTAATTTCTTAGCCCTTGAACTCATTTTCTTATTTTTAATAAAATTCAATCTCCGACTGTCGAACACACTCTGCGTCCAAAGCGCGACTGGCATAAAACGCGCATAAGCAATAATCAACTCGCCAATTTCATAGTCTTATTGGAACATTTCGAAATATTCCAATGATGAATTACGGTTGCACTTTAGAACTGCGGTGACAATGGCACATTTCGAAATGATCTGATAATGAAAACGAAGAGATCGATAAATCTTATTTTTCTTTATTGGAATTAACGGTGTCCTGTCGCTTAGAATAAAAATTTGAGTTATACCAGTAGTGATTTGGAAACAGTACTCAATGTACTACCGTTCTGCATACTTAACTCAAATTACGAGATTTTTGAAATGTTCCGGTAATGAATCCGACCGACGATATTTATATCACACAACATTATCTAGCCCAAATTAAGTATCTTAAAGAACTTGTGTTATGGATACTAGATAACTGATATACTTAAGAAATATATAAATATTGAATAAATACATATTTTTTATTAGAATAAACTTAAATAAACATATAAACATCCATGACTTGACGACTAATACCTGTGTTCATCACACAAATATTCGCTGCCGCCGGGATTCGAACCCAGGACCTCTGGCATAGAAGGCAAAGTATGTTACCTCTACACCAGCCGGTCGTCGACAAAATAAAACAATGACATACTGTTTGTTCGCACCATTGCCAACTTTATTTATCAATATAAGGCGCGCTCAAGCAGTATGTTGCGGTACCTACCTACATATGTTAATAGTGCTCCTAAATCAATAAAAACTAATTAAGTCACAGAAGGACAGAAAATGGTTTAAGAAGTTAGTAAGTTAACGTTTATTTAGTACCTAAAATAATCAAGTGTTAAAATACCTCACCTCTGTGCCCTCACCATCGGTCCCTTCAGATCATCAAAGGCGTAGGTTTTGGTATGCGCCAACAAAACGGTGCCTACATCCCATATTTGCGAGCAGTCCCTCTATCGCCTGAGGATGCGCCCAACGACCAGCAAATCCACACGGGCTGGTAGAAGATCCTACACCTACCACTCTAACCTATCGCCTTACAGCGAACAAATGGATAATTTGCCTTTTAAGATACAATGTCCACTACATTACGACTGTTTTATTAACTGAACTGCGAAATATAACAATAAAACATATTTTTCGAGAGTGGTTCCAAATATACCTACCTAATTTTATTCTAAACTTATGTAAAAAGGTTTTCTTTTAGTTCAGAAAGTTTTTTGTATTTTTTTTTATTGAAACGCAGGTAGCACAAGGTTCCTATTTCCAATGTATCTAGCTCTAGGTACTACAGACGAAGAGCTAAGAAGCCAATACTTTATGGTTGTCTAAGAACATATGTATAATGAAATTAATATGAAATTATGGTTCCATGTATCGTTTTTCTGGTAAACAAATGAATTTTTAATAGTTTTTAACTGAAACTTTGTTCAACAATATGAAACGGCGATTATTAATTTTTCTGTTAACTAAGAAAAACACATAAAAAATCATGGAACAATTTTCAGTGACATGAAAATCAATTTGAAACAATCTGTGTGGCTTTTTTAAATCTTTCAATACTCTCGAATAATTTAAAATCTCATCTCATCGAATATTATTTCAATACTTTCTGTATAGGATATAGAGAGAGTCCAAATTGAATTATTCCACGCAAGTTTTGGTCCCATACATTCCTGGATCAAAAAATACTTATATGTGAAAACTTATGCGCTTATGAATAAGTTAAAAACTTTTACAAAGCCGCGTAGAACTACTTGTTCGTTTGTGCCCAAAAAAAATACATTTTTATATTTGCATTTGCACGGTTAAATATATTATATATTAAGTTATATGGTCTGATTATACTGTACTATTTAGGGTAGAGTGACATTTCTTCCAGAGTATTATTTAGGCTAGTGAACTATACTTATTTAAGAATAAAAAGTATCCTAAGTAGGTATGTGTTATTCTAGGACATGAAACAAACAAACTTAGTTCAAATCTGTAATAAACACATCAATTTGTATCTTATTTATTTGAGAGTGAGCTGTTGAGTGATACAAGGTACAAGATACTAATCCCATTAAAGTTTATTTCAAAGATAGTCAGCTCTCACTATGTTTCATATTTATATTTTCGAACAATTTCGAATCCCGCCTTTCGAATCGAATTTCGTAGTCTATGTGCTAATCCATACTGTAGGTACAATATCACTATGCAAACATCCAAATCCGTTGATTGAGGAACATCCTATTTTCTCATAAGAAACATATCTTACCTAACAGATACCCTTTATAATTAGAGTAAAATTGGGTATTGGTAACTTGGCCACTTAAACCCTCGAATTTCGAGTGAAATGGATACTTAACTAATAACGTTTATACCTTCGTCTCAGGGTCTAAAAGGAAAATTATATAGTTCTATAACACTATCGAGAATTTGGTGCCAGCTGCCTGTAAGCCTTTTATTGGGGTCACCGAGGGAAATGCGTCTCGATTCATTGCCTTTTATCGCTATGACAAATCTGATTTATCCAGGCATTGATTTATTCTTGTATTTTATAAAAGGTATTGATAGAAGTGCGTAGGTGCTTTTCGGATTCGCCACGGGGGTCCTATTTTTAAGCCGCCAAAATAGCTATTAGTAACCTAATAAGTGTCTTTGGTTAGGAAAGAATCAGCCGTTATGTTTTTTCTCCAGTGTTGGGTTTCAAGTGTTAGATGGATGCGCGACATTCCTAGCCAAAAAAACCTGTGGACGTCGATCGAAGCCGTCGTCGGTCGACTGTCGATCGACTGGTGTGGGAACACCCTTCCTGGAATCAGGTGGATCCAATGCCTGATAGCTTATACATACAGGGTTGATTTGTAGTCACCGACCAAATTTTTTTTACACAGTAAGTATCATGTATAGAAATGATTTTTGCAAAGAAAAAGCATAAATTTTTTTTACAAGGAATTTAATATATCCTCTAACATATTAACCAACGCATGGTCACTCTGAATTTCCATTAAAATAAAGATGACTACGCGCTACTACAAAGGATCTTGTAGTACTACGTCTTAGTATTATCAAGAAATGCCGCGTCGTAGTAGCTATGTTCATCAACAGGGACTATTTTTTTTTAAGTTTTTGGTTCCATATTTCTACTTTCTTGTACTTATCGACGCTAAAATAAATATGCAGGTACGTTTATATCGTATCAAAGAAACTAACATTCAATTATGACTGGTAACTACAAATCAACCCTGTATATAAAAATAACTCGGTGTGTATAGTAACTATTTACCTACCTAAGTTTTGCCAGAAAGAACAGTAAGAACACTCGATCTAATTTCAAACTCTATCATCATTAAAACTCTTCGTAATGAGCCCACTGCAGGGCATGAGTCTCTCCCCTGGGTGAAGAGGAGGTTTTAGGCCATAATCCACCAAGCTGGCCCAGTGCTGGGTGGCGGATGCCAGAATTTTTAGGGCGCCTAGATGGCTTCTGACAAACCGTAACGACTACTGTATACAAGTATACAGCACCCGGGACCGACTGCTTAACGTGCCCTCCGAAGCACGGAAGTCGTCGTGAGATATGAATGGTCGGCGGTCACCCATCCAAGTACCGACCGCGCCGAACGTTGCTTAACCTGTGATATCGTATGATAAACACAGTAACCACGGCGCCACGACGACGTCTGCTGATAGCTTCAAACTCTTCAAACTCTATGCTAAAATGTATTACAAAAATAATTCTCAATCCTCTAAATGTATGAGTGTTGCCATACGGACCACGATTCAGATTCCTCATCACCACTTTTAACGTGCCCTCTGAAGATCTCTCCCATGAGTGACGAGAAGACAACAGCTTCCGGCAACCAAGATCGCGACAAGGTCAAGCGATGTTTGGTTTTAAACAGCGTCTTCACTGTTGTAAACTAGCAAAGTCACCTTGGCTTGAAGCTTTACTTTAAACAGTCAAGATGGTGCTTTAGGTGTTTAACCATCAAGCTTGCCTAGTGTTTGTTGGTGTATATCAGTATCTTCAATAGCCCAAATAGCTTCTGACAAACCCCTTCGACTACCTCCTACTTATATGTAAATTATCATCCTTACAGTAAATCGTACCTAAATATAGAAAAGAAATATACCTAATATTAACTAAAGGAATTGGTTATTTTCCGCGCTTTTGAATAATTTCGAATGCTCGATATTTCGACACTGTTACAAGTTCCAGGATCACGACAGTTCAAAACTTGATACATACATAACTTCAACTTCACGCCCAGAAAAACGTCAATAAAATCTCTATCCTCCCTTAAATGAGTTTTACAGTACGCCCGGGAAGAGAAAAAGCTGGTACATTCTATGGTTTTCTTTCACTCCCAGCCCAGCATGGAAGCTAAACTTAATATGAATGTTAATGTCCATGATAGTTTAAAAACTTAGAAATAAGTATATCGCTTATTATTGAAAAACAATATACTCAGGCGATCGTAAATCTGTATTTTATTAGTAGGTATTTGAGCACATACTACACTAATATTACACAGAGTCCCAACTTAGAGGGCGTGGTCCTAACAACACACTATAAATCTTTCCACTGTGAGTTAGTGAGTCGGGTGTGAGCCGATATTGACTCTCAACGTTTTATAATAATAGTATTTATTTCAGACACTGCATATTCGCACAGTTTGTCAATATTGTAAGATTTTTTAGATAGCGCAAATATTATAAAGGTAAGTAGGTAAAATATTCGTCGCGATATACATAAAAATAGATAAAGTCATGAATTTATGAAGTAAAATAAAATAAACTATCCAAACATTTAATGAAATCGTAATATACCTTCTTTGAAACAGTAAGTGTTACCCACGGAGGTGTTACCAAATGTAATACCTAAGTCTAGGTCAACAGGAGGTACCCTATACAGGGTTGATTTGTAGTCATCAGCCAAATTTCAATGTTAGTTTCTTTGATACGATATAAACGTACCTGCATATTTATTTTAGTATAGGTCAGTACAAAAAATAAAAATATGGCAGCACAAAATTTTATGCAAATAGTCGCCGTAGATGAACAAAGCTACTACGACGCGGCATTTCTTTGGTAATACTACGACGTAGTACTACAAGATGCTTTGTAGAAGCGCGTAGTAGTCTTTATTTTAATGGTAATTTAGAGTGACCATGGTTTGCTTAATATTATACCAGATATATTTATTTCTTTGTAAAAAATAAAAACTTTTTTTGCAAAAAGTCGTTTCTATAAATGATTGTGTAAAAAAAATTTGGCCGGTGACTACAAATCAACCCTGTATACATAAGTAATCACTAGTGATCGGAATAGGTAGAGTATATTTACCTAAACTTCCAGGAACAGAGACAGAAAATGGAGACTTCCTACGACAACATTTTTTTCGGGACATTTTCCGGGACATCACATTAAAGAATGTTATTAATGCAGTAAAATAATTGAATTCAATCCCTATTTGTGTTTACTATCTTTAAGTATAAATAAAAGAAACAATATATTTAAAAAACATTTTTTATTGTAACAATTTTCATATAAATCAATGTAATTTCCAAAATTGTATACACAGAAAATTTTTAAAAATGTTGCTAGGTGAACGTACTCATGAAATGAAGAACTTTTTCTATAAGACCAACTTTCCTATTTGAGAAAAATCAGCTGTTCCATACATTTTGGACGAGTAGGTATGTACTTTCTGTATGAAACAGCAGATTTTAGCGCTTCGAGTAGGAAAGTTGGTCCCATAGAAACAGTTGTTTGTAATTATGAGTACTTTCATCTTGTTAAGTTAACAAAATTAAAAAACATCACTCACCCAATCACAAATCAATCTGGGTAAACAAAAATGTATTCAAATATGGTGTATATTTGAATATATTTTTGTTTACGAAAAAGTAATGCAAAAGCTCGTATCAATTAATTAAGTACGCTGTTTATAAAACTAGTATCAATATTTGTTGCTAGCCTTAACGTTCCGTGTTGTGTCACTTAACTGATGCCTTCATCTATCTACATAAATAAATAAATTTAAAAAGTTTCATAGCGAATACAACAACAACTGCAGCAAATATATTTATTGAAAAAAATTGAAAAGCTGAATTGTTAACTTGGGACCAAGGAATGTTACACAATATCAAAAAAATTATCAGATCGGAGTAAAATTATTATTCAGGCTTTTGTCGCCTGCCTTGATGTACTGGTCCATTGACACGTGCTGATCAACATTGCTTTTCTGCGTGGCTGTTACTGAAGTCTCGCATTTTGTGCAGAATATGACACCACTTGTTTCGTCATAAATCAGTTCCGGGTTATTAACAATCCAACTATTCACAAGTTCGGGTCTCACTCTTCTCGCCATGATTACCAAAATCTTAAAATAAAGTCCTTCAAAGCGAACAAATAAGTACCTGAAAAGAAAATTATGATGTGACAATTGAGTTAGCAAACAATTTTGACGTATGGCGGTGCGAACGATAGTAGCAATTCGGCATGATAGGGGTAGATAGCTCACAGGGCAATCATCATCATCATTTCAGCCGATAGACGTCCACTGCTGGACATAAGCCCCCCCAAGGATCTCCACAATGACCAATCCTGCGCCACCCGCATCCAGCGGCTTCGCGCGACCTTCACCAGGCCGTCGGTCTACTTTGTGGGTGGCCTGCCTACGCTACGTCTACCGTTACGTGGTCGCCACTCGAGAACCTTCGCCCCCCAACGGCTGTCAGTCCTGCGAGCTATGTGCCCTACCCACCCACTGCCACTTAAGTTGTGCAATGGAGACCGTAAATTAAGGAAATACTACATCGTTTCCTTTTTTAAATATGTGTGCTATTTTTTCACTCAACAAGCATTTCCTAACTTTGATGCTAACATATTTTAAATAATATAGCAATATATATTTAAAAAAATATAGCTATATTATCTAGTTTAGTTTATTATGCCATTTAGATGGGTCAGTATGGGCAAGTCTGAAACTATAAGACATACAAAGAAACCATGTCATCGATTTTAGTGACAAGTAAAACTACACGTACGGATAAAAAGATGTACTTAGTTCGGGAATCAAACCCGGTCGTATTGGAGAAAAAACTAAATGGCGTACCCTACATGCTTTTTAGACCATAAAGTCATGTAAAATCAATAGCTAAAGTTGCAACCACTACAAGTTCTTCCAATGCACAAATATTATGTACTTAATTAATGTGATATTTGCCGAGTGTCGGGTGAACCAACAATCAAATTTAGCATTTATTTTTCTTGTACTGGTTTTGAATACAAAGAAATGTTAAGAATAAGTATGACATTAGCTTACCTTGATATTTGGTACACTTGCAGTATCCAGTAACCGTTTAAATCCAATCAAAGCGTAGTCGTTGTCCGAATTCAGCCAGGTAGTCAGATAAAGCAGATGAAATTCCAGTAAACAAGCCAAGGTAAAAAGTTACGGATCCACAATATAAAATACTGCTTTGCTATTGTCCTGTGCTTATAAAAAGAATAGCAAACTTTTTTTTTTTTTTTTTTTTTTTCCGCCACAGAAAATTTTGGCACCCCCTAAAACAAGCTTTAACTAGTAAAGCAAGCTTTAGCGGGAGGAGGATGAATCCTATTACGGACGAATGGGCATTCTATAAGCTGTTAACCCCAGTGGCTAACGGAAATTAGAATGCCCAGACAGTGTGGAGACTCACTCAGTGAAGCCGAGCATACCCACTAAACATCCCCCTTTACGACCTACCTTAATCCAGGTTCTTGATCATTTATCGGAGCGACAGCCAATTGGAGAGAGAGGCTGCGCAGTGAGCGGCATCCAGACGGCTGCCACCAAAAGGAACTGAAAGTGAGAAAAACAAAGCTAAGATTAGCAGAAATGACAAAGCTGAAACTAAGATATTATCTAGAGTGATCAGACTCACTCTGAGATAGGAATGCTGGAAAGAAGGACTACGTTTAGAAACGTTGAGCTTGCTGGAGTTTCCTAATAAGGGGAGCGAACTTGGTTAGGACCGGAAGAGCACCGTTGAAACCCTCTGGGCTGGCGTCGAGAGCGGCGCCGAAAGCCAGGATCTCGTCGATGGGAGCGAGCTGGATCCAGAACGCCATACGGTCTTGAGAACCATTTGCGTTCTGGCACTGGGAAGCCGATTTGGCAGCCGGTTGCGATTGAGTCGCGACCCGGCTGCGCTGACCTGGAACGATAGAAGTAAAGGCCTTAGGGGCCTTTGAACTGACTGGAGGGGCGTCCGAGCTGGGCTGCGGTCGCTCTCTCCAGTTCTCGATGGGCTTCACGGTAGCCCTGGCAGCACGCGGTGCCTTGGGGCAGCCGCGAAAGTTTGCTGTGTGGCCTGATTGGCCGCACAAGACGCAGGACGGAGCGGTGGGCGATTCGGGAGTGCGAGAGCACTCCTTAGTCCCATGCGGATCTAGGCACTTGACGCACCTAGGGGAAGCAAAACAATTTGCCGCCGCATGACCATATAGTTGGCAGCGGTGGCACTGGCCTGGGAAACCACGCTTGTGTGGAACTTCGACGCGGATGTTGGAGAGACCGCACACGGTGGGCTTGCCTCTGAAAATGGACTGCCCTTGCGGGCTCTTCGCTAGGATTACTAGCGCAAGTGGGAACTGCTTGCCTCGGCGGCTGTGCATTTTGTGCACAGATTCGACGGGGAAGCCTTGAGAAGACAAGTCCTCTTGGATTTGCTCGTTCGAGAGCTCGAACGGCACGTTCCTGAGGACGGCACGAATCTTACGCTCCTCAGGGAGGGCGTAAGTGTGGTACTCGAGCTTGTGATCAGCAAGAAGCCGAGTAAGATTCCTGAAATCGGGAATGGAATTGACAACGACCTTAATAGAGTCACCCACGTTGGATGCCTTACTATACTGGATCTTGGGATTGTGTCTACCGCAGAGAGCTGAGACCTCGGTCCAGCGGCTCTTGTCCCGTAGAAAGACGGGGGGCGGAGACTTGACTTTCGGCGGAGCCGAATCTGATTGCGACGCAGGCTGTGACGCCGGGATCGCTGAAACAAAAGGCGCAGGAGCAGACGCCGGTGCGACATTTTGCGGAGCAGGAACAGCGGCTGGAGCAGCTGAAACGGATGGAGATAAAGTCGAAGAAGCATCTTGCTTCTTCTTCTTTGACTTTGACTTTTTGCGAACCTCTGTGAACGGAGCAGGAGATTCTGAAACTAACGGAGCGGAGTCGGAATCACTACCTGGCGGGGTAGTTTTCCGTTTGCATGCGGTGGAATCTACCGACATGCAATCTGAAGAAGGATCGACGACGTACTCGGATGGATCTGGAGACGCCGGAGAGTCGGTTTGGAACCCCTGTGAAAAAGAGGCAACCTGAGGACGAGCGGACAATTGCTCTCGCAATGACTCGATTTGGGCGAGAAGGGCATGCTTCTCGGCTGCATGTTGAGTTTCCAGTGATTGATTAACTCTGGACAACTGGCTGAAATCAGAAGACAACTGACTGAATTCAGAGGACGAGGGGCGTTTGGATAATTCCCTTTTCAGGGAGTCAATCTGAGCATGAAGCTTAGCTTCCTCGACTTTGAAATTTCTTTCAAGAACATAATTGGCCATTTGTGCATCCAATAATGGATCGCTTGTGGCCGGATTAGACGGACGACGGCGAGACATGTTGTGGGGCTGAAGGAACAATAACCTGGATGGATACTGCGTGCCGGTAAACGGCGAATTGGCTACACAAACTGCGCTGTAAGAGAAAAACGACCTAGTACGGACCTATTGCCGGTGAACGGCGGACGATCAGGCTTAGTTGTCACGGTTACGTATCCACCTGACCAGCGATGCTTCGGCCGGCAGCAGTCGGGTCCGCCCTGAAAAGGGCAGATGAATTAGCCCCGACACCACACAGCCTCCACAAGAGAAAACTTTCCGAAAGAGCTTAACTTGGCACCTGACCCGCACGAGTGCGGGGGAGGGAACAAGGGCAGCGGAATACGAACCATAGACGATACAGTTAATATGAGATAGATGGGCAACTTGATTTTATTGGCAAAATAGAATACTACCTCAAATCATAGATGGCGCTAGTAACTAAATTTAATTCCAAAAATGACCGCTAGACGGCCTTAATAGATAAGTCTCCATTATAAAAAAAATTAAGGTAAAAATATCTTATCCTGTTTATCACATTTAATGTAACATTTTACAGAATTTTATTATGATACCTGCTTTAAAAAAATACAGTATAAGGTATTTATAGTAACTAAGTGGTTAAAAATAAAAAAAAAACGAAAATCTTTATTTTTAAGGTTATTTATTGTTTTTGTTTTCTTTTCGTGGAATATTCAAAAGCCTCTTTCTTCGCTCCATCTTCCTCATCAAATTTTGTCAATTGTCCATTTATTTATTCGGTTCACCCCATTACAGCAACTGTGAATCAATATTTTCATTGACATTTTTTTTATGAAATCGACCAAATTAACCTTATGACTTACAGCAAATCATAATTAAATCACATGCACAATCACTGTATATTTACACAATATTTTACCCAATTTTTACACTGTTTTCGCTTTCCCGCACTTTGTTGCTGAAGTCTTGTAGTTAGTAAGTCACACTAGTAACTTCACGGCCAAATTCACAGCGAATTTGTTTAAATAATCTAAATCTTAAATAAAATGGCGGAGAAAACACAAAACGCAACAGACGCACACGCACACGATCATTCATAGACTATTATAATAGTCTGTCAAAGTCAACATCTTTTCCGGTTCCTGGCGATATATTAATAAATCGGCTATCTCAGCGCTACCTAGTTAATAACAGGAGAAATAACTTACCGAAAAGTTGTAGTACGTCATACCCTAGATGGTGCAGAATTCAATTTCATCGACACTAGAGTTGCATAGGCCTGATACGAACACTCGGGAGCGGCCGCAGACACGACCGTTCGGGAGCGAACGCAAACGGGAAGTGAATAGCAAACGCGACAACTGCTTTCTCTATTACTCAGTTACAAAAAAAATGCGACGACTGTAATCTCTATCTCTTTCACACAAACATGTTGTCGTTTACTTAGAAATATTAAATGTTTTTAAAAACAATAAAAATTGAGTAGTTTACGTGTAGACTAAGTATTTGGGTTCAGTTAAGAAATTAGCATGTATAAAAACTGTTACAATATTATTTTTGTATTTGTACTTAAAGATAGTGTTGAACACAAGTAGGGATGAATTCAATTATTTTACTGCATTAATATCAGTTTTTAATTTTATGTCCCGGAAAAAGTCCCGAAAAAAATGTTGTGGTAGGAAGTCTCCATTTTCTGTCTCTGTTCCTGGAAGTTTAGGTAAATATACTCTACCTATTCCGATCACTGCTAATCACCTATAGTCAAATTAAACGTCCTAAACGGTGGTAAACGGTATCTTAGGATTGTTTTAACTAAGAAGTTTGATTTTCTTCCCTGTTTCTTGAGGAACTGCAGATTTGAGTTTTTTTATTTTAATTTCAGCTTAAAACACCTACGGGTTCCTGTGAAAAAAGCGTCTTATGGACGGAAAGACAGGCGAACGACTAATATGATATTAAAAGGGTGATTCCTTCTTTATTTGTGTTGACGGTAGATATTAAGTTTATAATAAAATAAACTCCTTATTAATTAAATAAATAAGTTTAGTAATTTAATTGTTGCGTTATGTACACATACAGAGATAAGAAGAGAAATATACAGTGTAATTTAGGTATTCAATTGACTTCCGGCCGGCGTCTTGCATGTCGCCGCACTTTGCTACCATATATGGTCATTTTCATTAATAAAGGATGCTGATTGGCTGAGGAGCGGCGCACACCCCGCGAACCGTCGTCGCTCGGTTGGCTTTACTCAAATTTGAATCTAGTATGCAGAAACGTATGGAAGCGACCGGACACGCAGTGAGCACCTCTCCTGCGCCACGCGGCCTCACTAAAGTACAAATTCAGAGTTTCATTTACGAACCACAAATAATATTGGTCCTTCGATCAGGATACTAGTGTAGTGTTGTGTGATCACCATAATGTCGTTATTTACGTCACCGCCCACGCACCGTATTAAACCACGCGATGGGCACGCGGACGCCGATGTAACCAAAATGGCGGCAGCCGTTTTAGCTCGCTCGAGCTCCGATCCGCAGCTCAAACTGGAACCTGCAATCGTGAGAAACCCTGAAAACGACTGCATCTCAACAGTGTCGACTCGATTGGCGCACAAACTCCATCTGGAGCGCGCCGCCGCTGATGCGAAACAGAAGATCGACGCACAACTGGCCGCCGACATCGACGACTTGGAGTCCAGGTCGTCACGGACGTCCAGTAAAGAAAAGGTGGAACAGTGGTTGGAGCGAAGTCACGACAATGTCAAGGACACCGCGCCCCCGACCGATTTCACCAAGTTAGCGGAAGCTATCCGCGACGCGATTACAACGTCAATAGCTACAAGTAAACCCAACAACCAAGAATTGCTTACCAGACTTGCAACCTCCAAGGACCTACCTACGTTCTCCGGAGACCCCCTCGAGTGGCTGCAATACAAGGTGGCGTTCTACGAATCTACGCAGTTATGTAACTACTCCGATGGAGAGAACCTATGGCGACTAAGAAAGTCGCTGCGAGGCGAAGCGAGAGAAACTGTGTCCTCGCTACTAATTGGTAATACTTCACCTTATACCATCTTGGAAGCACTCGCCCTCAAGTATGGGCGACCTGACGCCATTATCTACAAAATTACTTCTGAAATTAAGAAAATGGCACCGCTACCTACGACGTACCAAAGTGAGATAATTAATTTTTCAATTAAAGTGAAGAACTACGTAGCAGCAGTTAAAGCTATAAATGAAAAAGAATACTTAACAAGCCCCGACTTGTTGAAAAGTATAGTGTCCAAGTGTCCACCATATCTGCTATCAAAATGGGCAGACTATGCTTACACTCGATTACATTGTGGCTTGACTAAAATCGAGATATTTACAGAGTTCATACACGACGAAGCCAAGAAGGCCGCCGAAGTAGGCTTAACTCACCTACACGTGAAAGAAAATAAGAAACAATATCACCACCAAGTACTACTAACGAGCGAACGCACCACCAAGAAATGTGCATTCTGCCGTGATGGTGAACATAAGATTTTTAACTGTACGCGTTTCAAACGCGCACTACGAAAAGATAGATGGATTTATGTTCGTGCCAATAAATTGTGCCACAAGTGTTTAACGCAAACACACGATAAATCCACATGCAGCGCACCCAGCTGCAGCGTTGAGGAGTGTGGGTTACCTCATCATAACCTACTGCACTGGAAGAAACCTTCACGGGAACCTGGGACACCACTGCCGAGCACCGAGTCAGCGCCGCTGAGCGCCGCCGCTGAGTCATCAAGCGCCGAGTCTCCGAGCGGCCGCCGCGACGACGTAGTCATAGCGCACGTCACCTCCAATACAGTGTTGTTAAAAGTAGTGCCAGTGCAAGTGTGTAGTTCAGTGCGTAGTGTGGACACGTATGCGTTGCTAGACGACGGAGCCACCGTATCGCTGGTGTCCCGCGAACTCGCCGAGCAGGCGGGCCTCGCTGGTGAGCGCGTCACCATGCGCGCCCGCAGCGCCTGGGACAGCGGAGAGTTGGTCTGTACCGCCGAGCTTATAGACTTTCAAATTGTAAGTAACAATCAATCATTTAATGTACGCGCCCGCAAAGTGAACGAACTTAACCTACCTAGTCAACCTATGCCAGTGGTTAATGTTAAAGACTCTAAGATAGAATTTAGTACTTCACAGTGCCCTATTGTAAAACCCATGTTATTAATCGGTCAAGACAATTATAATTTAATTGCCCCACTTATGTGTGTTAAGGGGCAACATAATGAAACTTATGTTACGCAAACCCCCCTAGGTTGGTGTGTTCATGGTAACATCCTATTTTGTCACGAAAACAACTTGCATTCGAGCGCCGATCGCATCATCACACCTGAAACACACGTATTTAACATACACACTCGGGCAAACGATAAGCTGTACGAACTAATTCGCAAAAGTTTCGAGTTCGATTCCATAGGCATTTCAACGAAATATCGTCAAAACCCCGATGACTTACGAGCCGTAGGTATTTTAGATAAAACATCAGTATTGTGTGACAGTCAGTGGACTGTTGGCCTACCGTGGAAACATGATAACTTTCAGATGCCGGAATCTTATAATAATGCACTCAATAGGTTACGTTCCGTTGAACGTAAGTTTTCGGTAGATAGTACCTACGCACAAAAGTATAACGAAAGAATTCAACACTTACTTAGTAATAAATACGCTCAGCCGTTGTGTACCGACATAGTTAATAGCGAACATGTTTGGTACTTACCGCACTTTAGTACAAAACAACGTAAATTAAGATTAGTTTTCGACGCGGCGGCAAAAAGTCAAAATAAGTGTTTAAATGACTATCTTCTACAAGGTCCAGATTTATTAAAATCATTAATAGGTATAATGATGCGTTTTCGTGAGTACCCGATAGGTATTGTCGGTGATATTAAAGATATGTACCTACGAATTAAAATTAACGAACATGATAGACAAGCCTTACGTTTTCTTTGGCGAGATGGGCCCAATGAACCCGTACGATCATATGTTATGTCGTCTCTCATTTTTGGCGCGAATTGTTCTCCCTTTATTGCTCAGTATATTAACCAGATTAAGAATACCGAACCTTTTACACAAACGATGAGTGACGCCGTAAATGCTATAAAGTTGAACCAATATGTAGACGATTATATTGACAGTGTACCTACCGAACTAATAGCATCCAAGTTAATTTCAGATATTACCTACATAAATAAACAAGGTAGTTTCTTAATGCGTAACTGGCTTAGTAACAGTTCAGCTGTTCTAAAAGATATCCCTACCGAGTTAGTCAACTCTAAAGCCCTAACGTTTTCTGACCAATCCGAACGCACCTTAGGCCTCCTATGGTACCCGCAGAGCGACGTGTTCGGGTTCGACGTGACCTTACGACGCATACCGGAAGACGTCTTGACATTTAAACGTATACCTACAAAACGTGAACTATTAAGTATAGTTATGTCTCTTTACGACATTCATGGTTTTTTAGCACCATTCACAATTAAAGCTAAAATATTGATGCGTGAGACCTGGAAGAACGCCTTAGGCTGGGACCAAGAGATCCCACACAGTATATACCTAAACTTTAAGGCCTGGCTGTCGCAGCTACAAACCATAGACCGGGTTCGAATCCCGCGCTGGTATTTTCGTTATCACACTGATAACGCGGGACGCGTCGAGCGAGAAAGCGCTATGCAGTCGCGAAGCGACGACGCGAGCGCAAGGGAGATGCAACTACACGTGTTCTGCGATGCATCGCCTACCGCGTACGCGTGCGTCGCCTACTGGCGTTTGAGTGAGCGAGATATCAGTACTACTCCCGATACATCCGTCGCATTCATTGCGTGTAAGAGTAGAGCAGCACCGCTCAAGTCTGTAACTATTCCTCGATTGGAATTACAGGCAGCAGTACTAGCTGTGCGATTAGTTGATACTATTAAAAAGGAACATCGCATTACGCCGGACAAGACATTCTACTGGACAGACTCTATTACCGTGTTGCATTGGATTAACAACACGCATAAAAACTACCAAGTATTTGTAGCCAACCGGTTAGGTGAAATTGACGAGCTGAGTAGCTCGAGTGAGTGGCACTACGTACCTACAAATCTGAACATGGCAGATATCGCAACTAAGGTTAATACCTACGAACTCACTTCTGAGTGTGAGTGGTTGTGCGGTCCTGAGTTTTTATATGCTATTTCGGATGAGTGGCCTACTCAACCTGAAATAAAAAATAAAATTGATGTTAATAATTTAGAGTATAATAAGTCTGAATTAATTAATTTAATTAACATAAATAAAGAATATAGGTACCTACCTATACCTGATCCCAAACGATTTTCATCGTGGTTGCGTTTAGTACGCAGTATGGCTACTGTTCTGCTAGCGACTGAAAAGTGGAAGAGTAAGGTGAATAAAAACTTACCTTGTGCATCATATGTCACACAGGAGTTAATGCAACGTGCCGAAACCTACCTAATTCGCCAAGCGCAAGTTGACTCTTTCGACACGGATTTACAATTGCTGAAAAATGGTGAATGTTTGGACCGACGAAGTCGCTTGATACAACTGACACCTGTGATTAGCGACCAGGGACTCATGTGCGTTGGAGGGCGCATAAACGCTGTACAGGACATTGGTATCGACGTGAGACAGCCTGTAATCCTCGACGGCCGTCATCCAGTGGCGAAGCTGATAGTCCGCTACTATCATGAGAAAGCAGCACATAGCCAGACTGAGATGGTAGTGAACGAGTTACGACAGAAGTACTGGATACTGAAGCTACGTCCCACCGTGCGCAGCATTGCCGCGAGTTGTCAATACTGTCGCATCAATAAAGCCAAGCCGCAACCTCCACGTATGGGAGACTTACCTGAAGCAAGATTGGCACATCATCAGCGAGCGTTCACGAACTGTGGTGTAGATCTATTCGGTCCAATGGAAGTAACAGTTGGCCGCAGGAGAGAGAAGAGATATGGAGTGCTTTTTACCTGTCTCACGGTCAGAGCTGTTCACCTGGAAGTTGTGCCTTCCTTATCTACCGACTCATTCATCATGGCACTGCGCCGCATGGCTGCTCGAAGAGGTTGGCCGAGTAAGATGTACTCCGATAATGGCACCAACTTCAGAGGAGCTGATACAGAACTTCAAAGGTCTTTGCAGCAGATCGATCCTTCGCTGTTGACAACTAAAGGTATCGAATGGCAGTTCATCAGTCCAGCTAGCCCACATATGGGCGGAGCTTGGGAGAGGCTGGTGAGAAGTGTTAAAACAGCACTGCGAGTGACACTTAAAGAACGCGCGCCCAGGGAAGAAACCTTAATTACTCTTCTGGCAGAGGTGGAAAATATGGTTAACGGTAGGCCGTTGACCCACGTTTCTGTAGATCCTCATGTGGACGAGGCTCTAACACCTAACCATTTTCTGATAGGCTCATCAGGGAATCTACCCTGCGCTGGCGTTTTTGATGATACTGACGTGTTTCTGCGCAAACAATGGAGGATAGCACAGCGGCTAGCTGACATGTTTTGGAGGCGCTGGGTGAAGGAAGTTCTACCTACTCTTTTGCCACGACCGAAGTGGTCAACAGAGGGCTTACAACTTAAGGTAGGAGATGTAGTAGTAGTCGTTGATCCTAGCTCGCCAAGGAACGTGTGGTCGAAAGGCATGATTGATAGGGTGTACCCGGGTACCGACGGTAGGATTCGGGTAGTAGATGTGCGCGTTAAGTCGGGTGTGATGAGACGGCCAGCAGCTCGAATTGCTGTGCTCCCCACGGATAATGAGTGTCGCGATCACGACACTGGGGGGGAGAGTGTTGACGGTAGATATTAAGTTTATAATAAAATAAACTCCTTATTAATTAAATAAATAAGTTTAGTAATTTAATTGTTGCGTTATGTACACATACAGAGATAAGAAGAGAAATATACAGTGTAATTTAGGTATTCAATTGACTTCCGGCCGGCGTCTTGCATGTCGCCGCACTTTGCTACCATATATGGTCATTTTCATTAATAAAGGATGCTGATTGGCTGAGGAGCGGCGCACACCCCGCGAACCGTCGTCGCTCGGTTGGCTTTACTCAAATTTGAATCTAGTATGCAGAAACGTATGGAAGCGACCGGACACGCAGTGAGCACCTCTCCTGCGCCACGCGGCCTCACTAAAGTACAAATTCAGAGTTTCATTTACGAACCACAAATAATAATTTGAGTTATGGCACCCTAAAAACAGTAGGTATATATACCTAGTTAAAATGTTTTGTTTTGGTTACGTAAATTTCAGAAAGCTTTTTTTTTTATCTGTTGGAACCAGCTGTGAGTAACTCATAGGTACCAAATGAAACAAGAATCATCAAAATTGATATACATATAATGACGAATGAATAACTTAACAAACATACAAAAAGAAACAAATTAAAACCCTCTTCTTTTTAGAAGTCGGCTGAAAAGGTAGTATTAAATCTACATCTTGCTCGTTTTTACCCACGACGGAACGGAGAGGGTGTTTGTGCGAACCAATGTTACCATTTATCTCCAGAACCACTGGTCCGATTTTAATATGTATGTATTATGTAGCGGTAACAACTCACCAGGGGGCGCTGCAGTAAACATTTGTTTGTAAAAGCCAATGTTACCGTTTATCTGCAAAACCATTGGTCCGATTTAAATGCTGTTTTCAGTGATCGCTTTGGATTTGATTAGCGCATGTTCTAAGATAGGTGTTACGGTAACAACTCACCAGGGGGCGCTGCAGTAAATATTTGTTTGCAAACCATTGGTCCGATTTGAATGCCGTTTTCAATTATCGCTTTGGATTTGATTGGTATAATGTTCTTAAATAGGTTTAACGGTAGCAACTCATTAAGGGGCGCTGCAGTAAACATTTGTTTGTAATAACAACCATTAATTCTGCAAAATCATTGGTCCGATTTAAATATGACATCATAGATATAGATAAACAAAACCAAAGCCATCACTGAAAACCGCATTAAAATAATCCAGTGGTTTTGAAGAATGGTAACATTGGTTTGCACAAACCATTCTACGTAATATGATATCGAGTTACGTTACAACAAAGCCCCAGCAAAGTTGAGCCACCAGCAAAGTTGAGTTGTAAATACTTATTACAATACTTCACTATGTATTTAAATAAACTACATGGGTTTTCCAGCGGTGGTGGGGACATTAGAGGGCTGATGAGGAACGAGGTGATGTGTAATGTAATGTATGGTACCTATAGCTCTTTAAAAAGTTTGAAATAAAAAACAAAATAAAAATTTTGAAAAACCCACGACACGACTGGGGCAGTATATAGGGTCTTCTTTATGAAGATCAATATATTTTAAGAGAAGGTTAAGAATGATGTATGATGTATGGATTCAATTTATGAAAGAATTTTTTTTTTGTTACAATTAACAAAAAAAAATTCTTTCATAAATATTTTAATATTCTCATAAGTTAACAACATTTTAGTTTAATCTGTTATTTACGACTAAAGCAAGAAATAAAAGTGTTTCTATTTAACTATTTATATTAAGAAATACGTTATACATAACCAAACAATAACTTATACTACGCGAAACTCACTCACACACACAGAGAAAAATCGCACTAGGCATAGGTATGTAGGTATTCTCTGACGGCACTATCGACACCGAAAGTCAAGCGAGCCGCCCGCGCCGACAACACTCTGTTCTCTGTTCTCGCGGCGGCGCGGCGGTTTGAGCCAAACGCGCGCGACCCGCTCACCGCTCGGCGAGCGCTCGCCACTCGCCAGTCTGTAAAAGTCTGTCTAATGATACGCGCGCGTAAATTAATAATTATCAAAATGCCTAATTTCGCGTACACGAACCAAGAATATCTTCAAATGGCTTTGTGCTAGTGCTGCGAGTGAGAACCTGTCACGAGCTCGTGACACGTACGAGCAGAGACATGGAAGGCGTCCCGCCCTCCGAACAATTCTAGGAGCTGTGCAGCGCCATCGAGATTATGGCACATTTACTCCACGTGCCCCAATGTTGTGTGCTGCCAATGTTATTAAACGAACAAGACTTTGTGTATCGCAAATAGGTAGTCATGTGCAGCAGTTACTATAAAGTGCTTGTGTATGTGTATTCGTGTGCTGTGTACCTAACATCATTGACAGGAAGCAATATGTAAGTTATTTTTGTACATAAACTGTAAATAATAATAGTTGATAATAAGGTGGTTCCATTTAAACATTCAATTGATTGTAAAATACATTTATTCGTTAAGACAAACAGCTCAAGCACGAAAGCTTTTTTTAAATTTATTTTTAATTTAAACATTATCAAAGAAGTCAACATTACTAAAACGGTATTTACAATTAGTTGAACGTTAAATTGACAGTTGAAGTGTGATGGGAAATTAGAATCAACTTTTATACGAAATAAGTATGATATTACAACAGCTGATTGTTACGTCATACATCAAGCTAAGTAGGTCACGCATCGCCCGGGCGCGCGTGGCATCGACCTTTGCTCGCGTGGATAGGTAGGTACTAACCGCGTAAGATCTTTATTTTAGTGAAGTTATTTTCTTAAAATAAATAGATAGGTTTTTTTTATTTCTTGCAAGGTTGTCGTAAATAACAGATTAAACTTAAATTCGGTCACTTAAAAGATTTGAAAATTTCAATAAAAAAAAAATAGTTATATGTATATTTTTATTTTTTTCATAAATTGAACCCATACATCATTCTTAACCTTCTCTTAAAATATATTGATCTTCATAAAGAAGACCCTGTATATGACGGTCGTACCCAAAACTCAAATTAAACAGGAAAAAAAGTGTTTATGCATAAAATCGAATAAAAACAACTTTTAAATGATCTGTAAGTCTATAATTTTTGTTCCAGCATATTCAGCACATCCACATCAAATTTTTTTTTTTCATTATACAATAATTTTCGGTTAAGGGTTATAATTGGATCAGAAGAAATTAACAAACGATTGATAATGTCGGTAAGGTTGTCAGTTCTTGATGTTTTCCTTGCAAAATTTTCTCTATAGGACTTAAAATCTTTATTTCGGGCTTCTTGAGCCTCCTCGCTTAGCATTCCTATAGGCAGTAATGCATGTTTAACAATTTCACCGCTATGGATCAATATTTTGTGAAGTGTAGGTGTCATAGGCATCCAAGGGTAAAGAGCAACATATAACTGAGCCGTATCCAAACAATATTGCTGAAACTTTTGTATGTTTATTTTAAAACCACTGGAAATGGTCTGCAATATTATATAAATACGTCTTATAAGTTCTTCATCAATGTTTGTAATACTGGACGAAACTTTATAGTTTTGAAAAAACTTGCGTGCTACATTCCCATCATTTGTATTTCCAAAACCAGGTTTAGGTTTGTCTACAATAAGAGACAACTTATTTTTGAATTTTGCCTGAATGTCTTTCTTTGTTTCGTCTATAAGCTCCTTATTTGTTTTAGACACACGCCAATTACGACCTGGTAATTTATAACTTAAGTGTAAAAGCGATTCAAATGATCTAATCCAGGCATGTAATACGGAAATGCCAAAAGATACATATTCAGATCTGATAGGTCTATTCTTAATCGCATTAAGATCATTAAATTCTTTCGATGTAGCATCGCATAAGTAACATCGCATCGAAGATTTTGTATCCGAAAGTGAGTTACACAGCTTGCCATCTACCATTGTAAATAAAGTATAGTGTTCAATCAAGTATTTTTTACCGTCTAAATTCACTTCTGTAGTAACTAACTCATTGATTTGCTTATCCATGTACTCTTTTTAAGACTTAACTAATTCATCAGTTTCTTTTTTATATTCAAGGCTTATGGGTCTACAGAATCTAGGTGATGAAGGTTTAGGGTTTTGCCATAATGTAATAAATTCTCCATTTTTTTGCCCAGTAAGTCGTAACGGAACCAAACATGTTAAAAAAATATATTTATCATCAGACGTTTCAGACAAAAACTTTTGTTTGTATTGAGTATGACTAGAGCTCCCATCAAATCCCCATTTAGAAAACATTACAATTTTTTCAAATTTTCTGTCAAATGGCTTATATTTACTATTATTAAATACGTCGAACATAATCCTTCGCTTTATTTTTAATTTGGGGCATAGATCTGGAAAGAAGTTTAAACGCCTTACATTTACGTATAGCAAAGAATTATGATTATTTCGATTTACCGCAACGGGCTTTCACTTATGACTTCAGATTAATGAAATAAATAGTTTAGAGTACCTAATTGTAAATTTAGTTTCAAAAGCCTCTTGCGGCTTTTTATAATAATGAACCGTAAAGTATTAGTATCATCGACATCGGAAAACTATCGTATCTCCTACTATAATTCAATGTTTCATTAAATCAAAGTAGTTTTTAAATAGGGCTTACCTTGATCTATTGACGACATAATAATGTTTTAATGTAAACACAAGAAGAAGAAAATGAAACGATATTGATTGCGTCCAATTAATCACAGAAATGAAATAAACTGATAACAGAGTACACTTTAAGTATGTCGATCCGGTAAACGACTAACTTCTCAATAACCTAACTGTCACTAACAGTTGTGGGAATACCTACCCTACATACAAAATAAAAATCATGTCTAACTACCTTCATTTAACAATTTGAGTTTTGGGTACTATCCTCATACATACCGCCCCAGTGTGCGACGGTTAAAAAGTAATTGAAAAAGAATAAAATAATTTAAAATCCCCCGAATTAAATGATTTATGTGACGAGAGATAATTAACGTGAAAAGCTTTTTTAAAAGTTCACTTGATCTCACACAGAGTCGGTCATATTATGAACAACATACTATTCGTTTTCATAGCACTCATAAAATTTAAGAAAGTAGTGCTGCTTATACTGAAAATCTAATCTCAAAAGTTCCAAAATATTATGTTTATAAAATTGTATATTTATTGGTATAAAATTTGCGATCGTAACCCTAACCCTTATTTCAGAATCACGATCGATAAGTGAGACTCTGAAAAACGATGTCCACGGGTTACGCCCGAGCAGCGAATATTTATGTAACAATTCTCTATTGTTGTTTTATAAAATCTAATTTAAAAACACATGAATTTGAAGTCAGACAGAACACGTTTTTGCTTGGTGGTAGGATCCCTTCTGGATCCGCCTGGCTAGCGACCACCCTTTATATAAAGTCTGCCGCCAAATGTTACCGCTCCGGCGGTAATGTGTTCCGGCAATATTGTATAAAGAGCCAGTTCCTTCCTAAACCCGTGTGCTTTCATCTTCGACCTCATCATCACTTACCATCAGGTGAGATTGAGGTCAAACGCGGGTTTAGTCATTAATAAAAAAAAAAAAAACGTTACATTACCTTAATAATTGGACATGAATATTGGACATGAATAAATATGATATATAAAACTGTTCCGTTACTGATTGAGGTACTGAGTGACTGAAACCATAACTACTGGGTGTGGAGAGCTCAAATAAACATGCAAGGGGAGTGTAGGGGAACAATAAGGAAATTCCTAGAGAAACGGGAAATATAGTACATTTTTAACTATAATCATTTAAACTTTCACTTGCATATTCTTCACTGTGTTCCTAAAGTTAGTGAAGAAAGTGGTCCTAGACCTGTGGACTTTCCCTCCGTTGGGTTTCCGTTGCTAAGTTGACACTGAGAATCGAGCACAGTTGTATTGTTTGTGCTTCAGTTGCCGCCACGAAAGTTGATATTCTATAAAACATTAAGTTACTTACTATTCGTTCGTGGTGACGTTGGTATTTTTAGCAACGTAACGAAAAATACCAAAATCAGTTGACGATAACAGACTTTTAACCAGTTTTCATATCATATAAAGCATATAAGTTTCAAAAATCTACTTGTGTCTTTACATTCCTCAGGTCATGATGAGCGACGTCTTTTCAACTTCATGAAAACTTTCGGCGATATTAACTTATAACAAATTCTACCCTTAGAACTTGTTGTAATATTTTATATTACATTCAGAACTATTTTTTTAGGGGTAATTTATGTACCCAATATGAATGTTAATTACACTACATCGTTAGAAAACATTCTTGAAGAACTTATCCCAATATACAGTCACACTATCGTGATGGGGGACTTCAACACTTGTTTGTTGAAAAATGACCATCGTGCCAAGAAACTAAAGTCTGTCGTTGAATCCAGTAACTTGCACATACCTTCACTAAATGCTACACATTTTTTTCCGAACTGTGCCCCTTCTCTGCTAGACCTGATTTTTGTCTCATCTCAAAGTCATATCAATAAACATGGCCAGTGTAGTGCAGATGTTTTTTCTTATCATAACCTTCTTTACTTATCGTATAAAGTACGCCCTTTAAAAATGAAGCCTAAAATTCTAATGCGACGCAATTTTGATGGTATGGATGTGGAAAAACTTCGTAATGATGCTTCTGAAATGGATTGGTCAACAATCGAAAATCTGTCAGATGTCAGCGATCAAGTGACAACTTTTAACCTCATGCTTACAGTACTTTATGATCGCCATGCTCCTATCAGACAGGTTAAAATCAGACACTTACCCGCACCGTGGCTTACCAAAGAAATAAAAGACCTTTTGTGTAAGAAAAATGCTGCCTATAGTAAATTTAAAGCCAATCCATGCGACAAAAATAAGGAACGTTATAAAGCTATAAGGAATCATTGCAACAAGGTGTGTAGGGATGCACAACGCCGCCATATTCACACATCCGTGGAAAACGGAAATCCAGCTAAAGTCTGGAAATTTCTCAAATCATTGGGCATAGGCAAAACAAATGATCCCATTTCTTCAAAAGTTGATTTAAACTTACTAAACAACCATTTCTCCTCTAGTTCAGTAATGGATGATTCTGTAAAAGATCATACCATCGAAAAAATTTCCTCGTTGCCGTGCCCCGATGTATCCCAATTTCAATTTCGTCAATTCACTGATTGTGATGTTAAGCTGAGTATACTCAAAATTACTTCTGATGCAGTTGGCTCCGATAGCGTTAGCCGTAGTATGGTTACTCCTATCCTAGATATTCTCCTACCAGTTATCACAAAAATCCTTAATAAATCTGTATCCACAGCCAAATTTCCTGAATCCTGGAAAGACGCAAATCTGATCCCGTTGCCTAAAACCTCTAATCCTAAAACTTTAACAGATTTTCGACCCATCTCTATCCTACCATTCCTATCAAAAGTCCTTGAACGTTTAGTCCATCATCAACTTTTTGTTTTCCTTAACTCAAATAATCTTTTAAACCCACTACAATCCGGTTTCCGTCCTGGCCATAGTACGGTGACTGCTCTCGTAAAGATAACGGATGATATTCGACAAGGCATGGATAACTCACTGGTAACTGTCTTAACACTCTTAGACTTTAGTAATGCCTTCAATACCGTTAACTTCGATATACTGCTCTGTATTTTGAAATCACTTAACATATCTCCAATAGTTGTTGATTGGTTTCGCAGTTATCTGCATGGTCGCCGGCAGCGGATATCCGTAGAAGACAATGTGTCCTCATGGTGTTCTACTAATGCTGGTGTACCACAAGGTGGTGTGCTTTCTCCTTTATTATTTACGATTTTTATAAATACCATAACCCACTCACTATCTTCTTCCTACCACTTGTACGCAGATGACTTACAGATTTACACTCACACTAAGCCTGAAGATGTCAAACAAGCCATAGACAATATAAACAAAGATTTAGCATCTATATTAAACTGGAGTTCAAATCACGGACTGAGAGTAAATCCCAATAAAACTCAAGTGATTATTATAGGATCTGCAAAGCACTTGGACAAAATCGATAAACATCATCTTCCTCCGGTTGTTTTTGATGGAGTACACCTCTGTTACAGTTCGGTAGTAAAAAATCTGGGAGTGCTAATGGATGTTAATTTGTCGTGGAAACCACAAATCGACTCAATTAGCAGGAAGGTGTTTGCAGCAGCTGGCTCCCTTAGGAGATTAAGAAATTTCTTACCCATATCAACCAGAATTGCACTCGCACAATCTCTTATTATCCCTATACTGGATTACGCAGACATCAGCTATCTAAATTTAACTGAGGAGCAATTAAATAAGCTTGAGCGCCTTCAAAACCTTTGCATAAGATTTATATTTGGTTTGCGCAAATATGATCACGTGTCCGAATACCGCGCTATGCTCAAGTGGCTCCCAATTCGTCTTCGAAGGAATACTCACACTCTCTCCCTTTTATTTGGTATACTGTTCAACCCTATCCTGCCTTCATATTTAAAGGAAAGATTTATATTTCGGCATCAAGACCATGAACGTAACTTGCGATCATCTAGCAACTATTTGTTAGTAACCCCACGTCATAAAACCCATTTTTACCAGCAATCGTTCACGGTAAAAGCCATATCCTTATGGAACTCATTGCCTTTGTCACTTCACAATGCAAAATCTGTAGACTCCTTTAAGAAAAATGTTAAGAATTATTACCTTCAGACTACTTCTCCATAAATTTAACTACGCTCCAAATACATTTGTGTACTTATGTCATTTATTTATATATTGTATTAAGAAATATGTAGGTATTTATTTATATATAAGTTTATTATTATTATGTATAATAAATATTGTATATATATTATTTTATTATTATAATGGCAATGCAAACCCTACCAAATTATTATTTTTTGTATTTTCTTTTTTTGTAAATAAAGGTTGCCTGGAAGAGATCGCTCATGAGTGATAAGGCCGCCTAAATTGTGTTGAATCCAGTTTTCCTTCTGTATAAAATATTTTAATATGTTTGTATCCTGTTGATTCTGGCAATAAAGTGTATTTGTATTGTATTGTATTTTTAATGAGATTTAATAAGCTATGAGGTATTCCGTAAGTAGGTCACACTAAAGGTATAACGCGCAACTTAAAAAAAAAACAAAACATAAAAAGAAAATGTTATAACCAAAATATTATGTTAATTACTTTTCAAAATACTCTAATTTTTTCATGCGGTCGAACCATTTTTTAAAACAGGCGGACCACAGATCTGAAGACATGCTTTCTACGTGGTGATTGAACGCTATCACAGCCTCTTCGTAGTGCAGATTTCTTTACCAACGTTTCTCGCCTGCCTCATTCCCATTCCCCATTAGAATGACCTACTTCAGTAACATCTGTGAGCACCATACCACGCGAACACGCTTCTGATCCGCTGTCATTTCATGAGGGATCCAACGACAACAATGTTTCCGAACTTTCAATTCTTTGTGTAATTTTTTTTGTATTTGGCTCATACCAAGTCCCAATAGTACTCGAATTGTTCCGAAGGTAATCCGCGGTTTTGCTTCAATTAGCCGCTGAACAATAGGTACCACATTATTTTCGTTGACGACAGTTGAAGGCCGCAAAATTCGTCATGTCTTCAACACGCCTTCTCTCAAATTTAGCAAACCATCGCCTCACGGTGCTACAACAAGGTACTCCCCAAAAGCATTTTGAAGACAAGCGGCGCAGTCTTGCGGAGAGAGAGAGACCTTTTAAAATCATTAAAAAGTTATCGCTCTAAAATCTTTTCGACTTAATTTCATTTTCGTGATTTCCCAACTTTTTTTATTACTAAGAAGGTTGCATGTCGTTTCAAAAAATTATAACATTCCAAATTCATATAGTCCCGATTAGCTAGAAGTACAAAACTTTTAGTGTGTCCCATGTATTTGACGGGAACTTAATAGCGCAAGGAGCACCAATAGAATTTGTCGTTCCTAAAAAAGTTTTTCTAAAAACTCAAATGCATTAGAAGTTATAGGACAAAATTTGGAAGTTCCGAGGACTATTTCTGAAGTTGTTAGGAATTTGTTTTGTTCTTTGAAAGTTGTAGGTAGGTCCGTTTAAAGCAGAGCTAACTGCTAAACTATTAACAAGAACTTACGAGCTAACTCCAGAAAACTTCCGTAATTTTTCCACTTTATTTCGTTTCAGAACGGGTTATAATATTGTTATTTGGAGTGTGATTCTCATGTTGCTCATATTTAGGCCATATTAACTCCGGAAAAAACAGTGGGTACTAGTCCTGCTTCATTTTGCTTAATATTATGTATAACGAATTAATAATCATCTAACTAGATTTTTGTATCATGCGTTGAAGTATTAAATATGATTTGATTTGATTAATTTTTCTAAAACCTTTCTGAGGAATCAGCATGCGAAAACAAGTGCAATAAAATTCAAATTAATGGGCATCCTTTATTTCTATTTACAAAGTACTTATTTGAATGCTACATTTTCCTTGTAGCAACCCTCTTGATTTTTCCAATGTCCTCAATTACCGTCGTTTACAAATAATTTACTAACATTCCTTAAATTTTCGTCATGAGTCACTCTGTCGAGTGGTTGTGGAAGACGCAGCGGGGGCATTGATTTATGATAACTTTTACGCATATATTTTTTGTTGGTGTTGGTTTTAAGGTCTTGGTTCACTTTGTTAACTACTTGTTGTCTTTACTTTCTGCTTTAAAACGAAATAATAAGCTGGGATAAACTTGTTTTATTGATGACTCGGGTAGTTTGTCCACCCACAGTCCGATGGTAAGTAAAGATGAGGTCGAAGATGACAGCACTCGGGTTTTGGAAGGACCAGGCTCTTCATAAATGAGATCTCTTTATGAAACGGCAGGAGTGGTGACATTTCGCCACAGATTTTCCATGAAGGGGACCTAGAGGTGGTCCTACTACCATTTGGTTTAGTCGCCTTTTACCTCAGTTATATCCAGGCGCGGTGGAGGTATTCTGCGCCGACCCTACGCGAGCAAACTATTATTCAAATTCAAAATTAAGGTTTCTGAGAAACGAATCAGAATAACCTCCTCAAACAAAATATATTTTCATTTCTTCGCCAGACAAAACCGAATACGATACTGTATTGATCCCTCATACGTGCTGAGGCCCTGTATGAACGAGTAAATCCAATTTTGGTTTCTGAAGTTTCATTTAAAAACTAACAAGGTTTCATCTGAACGTAACCGTCCATTCCGCTAACGATCTGCCTTGCCTTTTTTTGCGTTTTTGTATACGGTGCATGTATTGCGCCGAAGGTTATTAAAATTTTAACAAGAAGTTATATCTTTTGAGCTGCCTCGTATATTACCAATATTTGTGATGACTAGTATGAAATATAAACGTCGTGAAATTGTAGTAGCAATTTAGTGTAAAGAACGGATGGATCAGAGCTTTAGATTGACAACCAAGTTGTGAGGGAAGGCTCGCAAACTGGTCCTTCCTCCTAGGTCCGATCCTTTAGGCAACATATTCGGGAAAAGCTGGGCGAGAGGCAGCGCAAGACTGAGTGGCAATCCTTGGAGGTGGCCATTATTCAGCCGTCTTATTTTCATTTATAAAATAATTGAAATCTAGCTTAGATTTGTATCTTTATAGCCAAAAACTAAAATAATAAAGTACCTGGGCTGCCTTTTAAGTCGTGTCGTTGGGAAACCTCCCACGATGATTTAAAAATAGTATATTATGTAACAAGTGAGCGAAGTTGCTAATTACAGTCGAGGCTTATAATGATAATGAGCTTAATAATGAGCCGAGACTGTAATTAGCAACGCTCACGAGTTACATACGACGTTTTTCAACACACTTGTGAGTAAAAGACAGACATACGTGGTCATAAAATAACAAACACACTTGATAACAAAGCTGTGAATTGTGATTGAAAAATGGCGCCGAACCTCGCGCATGCGCGTAGGTTTTTTTTTCCGTCAAATGTGTCAATGTCTGTATAGCATATACAGCCTATTTTAAGTGAAAATGTTTAATTTGGAGTGGTAAATGCAAATATTTTAATATTTTATGACAAATGATTGTAAATTGTGAATAATTTGTTTAATATACAAATTTATTTTACTAATATAAGGCGCAAACATTTAAAAATGTATATGGATTTGAAGTGGTATAAAACCTCTTTGTTGTTTCTGAAAATATTTAGTGTATAACCCGGACCAATAAAATATGCTCTGTTTTCTCGCATGTTATTTGCACAAAGTTACAATTCAACTTTGTAGGATTCATTATATTATGCACTAGGGTATAATATATTAATGCACGCGTGACTTATAGCCCAGTTTATAGTTCTAAACTCAATAGAATAACGCTCACTTTACGAGCAAGTGTGTTGAAAAAACATAATATGGTTTTATCTTTTCGAATTTAGAATTCGAAACCAAAAGAATGTTTTCAGATTGGTTGAATAGTTTTATTATATCGTCTATTCAAAGGTGGCAAGTAATGAAAATGAAAATGTGTTAGGACCGTTGAACGCTGATATTGAGAATTTCAACGTTTTCCACGTAGCCTTTGTGACAAGCCACATGAAGGTCGTCGAAAATCCATGATGCAAGAAATTATCGAAGCCGTGCGGCAGCTAATCCTCGATGTGACATACCGTGAAATAGTTGGATTTGCTTAGCGAAAACCAAAAAACAGCCCCTGTTAGTTGATGTCACAAAACTCTGCAGCGATTCAACCGAGAAGAGTCAAAGCGTGTTTATAATATGGTTAGTGGTGACGAGTCTTGGATTTATGCTTGCTTACGATCCAGATTCTAAGCAGCAGTCTATGTTTCCAGGATGAGCCAAAACCGGCAAAAGTAATATGCTTAACATAAAAACAAATTAAATTACAAAAATGTACGATCGTGTATTTCTAATAAGTATAGGTTGTAGGGTCTGATCTAACACGATTCCTCCCGTCAAGCGCAAATGTCGGTCAAACTCCCCGATCCGTGTCGAGGTCAAGCTCGGATTGTGCGTGGGATCCACACCACGGAAGTTTACCCAGTAAATTGCCGATGTGTTATTCGATATATTTGACACATTTTTATTGCAAGAAAATAAATAATTATTTTCGGGCAGAATTATGGCGGTGACCAACCTATTAATTCTTTGGAAGATTATTTATGTCAGTAAGTACTTGTTTTAGATGGTGGGTTATAAGTTTTGGATTTAATTTAAATTATAGTAAAATGTTTGCCCCCGGAACAGACCTATTTCATGACCCTAAAAGCGCTTTCAAAAGGAAAGTAAGTGAAGCCCTAAATAACTAATCTCTTTCCACAAAACACACTCACACTCACTACACACCATACACTCAACACTTAGTTTTTTACATTGCTGTGAATTTTGAACTTAAATTAATTGCTTGATTATTATTATTATTATCTGATTTTTTGTAAATTTTAACATGTAAGGTTTTTTGTATAATAACATTTTTTTTTGTATTAATAATTTGACAATTTAATTTTTCTTTTTTATATAATTGACATTCACCGAATCTTTTCTATTTTAATTTTTATTAATGTAAGTGTCAATCATTATTTTTTTTTTATTAGTCAATTTTTTAATCAATTATTTTTCCAATCCATTTTTTTTAATCATATATAATTTTTTATCAGTATTTAATAATTTTAATGATTTGAATATAATAATTTTGTTACCTACTCGTCTAGAAGTAACACAAAAATAATGTAAATCCGTTATTGGCTATAAGAATTAGAATTATTTTATGTATCAATTAATTTAAAGAGCTGTGGATTTTGTGAATGAATAAATAAATAAATAAATAAACGCTGGAAGAGTTGATTTTATTTCAGCTTATTTAAAAAGCAGTATTTCATACCTACCACCTTCGTCGAGAATTATTCCTTCCTTTTGTACAAAATTCAAATGAAAATCCGTTCCGTTTTCAGGTTCATTGTTTACCACTTTGTTTTTTAAACCGATGTTAGGCCGTAATCCACCAAGCTGTCCCGGTGCTGGTTGGTGGATGTCAGAATTTTCAGGGCGCCGAAATGGCTTCTGACTAACCCTAACGACTACTGTATACAAGTATACAGCACCCGGGACCGACTGCTCAACGTGCTCTACGAAGCACGGAAGTCGTCGTGAGAAATTAATGGTCGGCGGTCACCCATCCAAGTTCAGACCGCGCCGAATTTAACTCTAATCGTGTCCTTTAAAAAAACGCCTAAAGGCCTCAATAAATTATTCACCAATATTGAAATTTTTGGTAAAGTTTTAGAAACACAACGTGGCACAGACGGCTCACTACAAAACCGATGTATACAGGGTGTACGTAATAGCTAAACGCGCACAGGCGATTATTCCGTAAATATAAGTGATATCCACAAACCAAAACACCCTACAACTTTGCCACCAAAACATCAAAAAACATATTCGATACCGAATTTCTGAAATCCGGACAGTTAATCAACTGTTAGTTGCAGACAAGCGTAAAAAACACGGGTTTCAGATGTAGAGCGAAAAAAGGGTGAAATCCTGCGTTTGACTGGAGACGAGCGGTTCAAAAATAGTATCTCTGGGCCGTATCCTGTATTTGTCTCGCTTTTACAACATACATTCATACAGCATATCTAACACCGTGGACATATTCAATTGTAGCCGGGCTGAGTTCACAGTAGTTGCGCAAAAATACTTGGATTCATTTTAATACTTACGTTTTGAAATCAAATCTAAAATAGGTACCTACTTATATATATTATTTTTGTAACATCGCATTAGGGTTTCCTGTAATGATGTTGTTAATAATTTTAAGTAAATAAATAAATAACTTCACGCCTGTATTCCTTATGGGGTAGGCAGAACACCAGAGGATTTAAAACCATCTGATGTCACGCTTGACTTTGAAGGTATTATAATGATGGATAGAGACTATTGCAGCCCACAAAAACACCAAAAATACCTCTGTCCCTTAACTGACTTTTACAATATGCCCGGGAAGAGAAGCAGCTGGCGCATTCTATGTTTTTCTTTCTCTTCCAGTCCAGCATGAAAGCTTTTACAATCGTCTATTTTTTATTAAACATTCCTTAGCAACAACCTTATGAAGTATTTAAAAAGGGTTAAGTGTGTAAAGTGAAGAAGATGTCAACACATTATGCTGACGATTCACGGTCTTGCTTAGGCTTGAATTCGATGTATTCATCAGGTGTTTGTTTAAGACAAAACTTATTAAAGCGGAAGTAAAGCAAAAGAGATGTGCCAAGATTGTATGGAGCCTTGGCTACGACTATGTACACCACGCGAAATTATAGCCATAAACGTGAAGAACAGTTTTTAACACATAAATGGCTACAGACTTACTTTGTATTTTGGTTCAAAGAAAAAAATTATAGTAGGTAATAAAATAATGCAACATAAAAAAAACATGACGGATAATAATATGAAAATTACGTATATCGGATTATAAGTATTTTCGTAGAAAGAGTAATATTCTCTCAATGTTTTGGGGTGCTGTACAAGTTCCTAGCCGAAGCTGGGACATTTCTTTTATAAGGTACCTAATACTTTAATTTAATAACTGCACTTGGTGATTTAACAAGCTGCGTACTACAGTGTTAATAACAACGACAACGTGTCGCCAACAGCTGCGATCATCCAGACATACCTCTTCCGCTCGCTCTGCATCCATTATTCTTTTCATACATGATCGTCCGTCGGTGACGCGGAGGTACTTTTAACTATACACTTTTTAAGCCCCGATTTCACCGCTTTCCTTCTGATCCTAGATTAACAAATCTCGGATTTGACTAAAGAAAAGTTGAAGGCGGAACTCGTTTTAACGAGTAAACCGAGTTCAACTCGAATTGATCGCGTTTTATTACACGGTGAAATTGGGGCTAAGTATGTTACCAATTTCCTCGATTTGATTAATATTCAAACTTGTTTCCTTTACTTTGAATAAAAAGGCATTGAAATCTACCGATCGTTCCGCTGGGCGGCTGGTAGAACAGGTTCTATTCATACTTAAAATATAAAAATAAATTACTAAAAAGTTAAATGTGGATGAAGTATACTTTTGAAAACTCTTTTTCTACCAACACGTATCTAATAAGGAAGCGAACTTTAGAAAATATAGCTGATAACTTAGTAAAGCAATCCGAGCTAAGTGTAAACATGTTTGTTGACAAGCTTTATACTTAGGTGTCTTACCTATTAAATTTACAATCTCGTTTGTATTTTTGTTCACGTGTTATCGAGCGAATAACATCATCTTATACACCTAGCTCGTGAACCTAGCAATCTGTGAATCAATAATATTCTGAGGAGAACATTACATTACCTGTGGTGATTGAATTGAGACGGTGCATTTTACTTTTACATTTTATACTTACTCTTTATAACAAAGACATACAAACATACATTACCTTAGATTTATCCATAGTAAGAAAGTCTGAACTAATATTTGTTTGTTTGTGTTGAATACACTTGAAAACTACTGAACCGGTTTACAAAATTATTTTACCATTACGAAACTGCATTATCCAGAGTAACATAGACTACTATGAGAATACAAATTTATCAATACATAGAATAGTATTGATAAATTTCGTAGATATGCGGAAAAACCGAGTGAAAGTTTTAATATGTTAGTAAACTGAAATCCAAGAAATAAAAAAAGATATTATATATCTGACCAGTGTAGAATCTTTTTATACCATAAGCCTATTGAACGATCAATGTTTATCAGTATCAATCAAAGAGAAAAGCCTGCTTTTGTGAGGAGGCACAAAAGCCTCGTCTTAAGGAAAAAGCTCCCAGCATGTTATCAAAGCTAATGAAGGTTTCTTGTTGGAAGGATATTGTATGTACGTGTACTTATAGATTTGGATCGTTAATTTGTTTATTTACAAGATGAAAGTATTGAATGAATGGAAAAATATTCGGAAGCTGGCCTCTACCTTGGTACCTATAACTTAAGTACCTACATCCACAAGCCTTCCGCAGAGAACTGCTAAGAATACTATTATTTTGTCACTTCTTGTATGTGTTTGAACTTTTAACTAAAATACAGACCTTCAGTTCTATCAGTCATCAACATGTGTTTTTTAAGGGGAAAACGCAAAAATTCACGGTAATTTGTACGATTTTACGCTGTTTATAAACGTAGTTGCTGTCTTACAGGTATATCAAGAAAAGATAATATCGGAATATATTTAACAACATATTATTCATTACATTATAATCCCAAAAATGCTTAATACCCTTGAGACCGCGGCAGAATAGGTAGCAACCCAGTAAATTGTTACTCTTACCACGTTTACTGTAAAATATTATATTCGCGAACTAACCCTTCTTAAAATCCAACCCCTGCCTCCCCTGATTTCACGTTCAATTAAAACCTTGCATTTAGGAAATTTCTGGTCTTGTAGCGCGGATTCTATAGAAAGTTTAACAATACCTGTTTCTTCAAGGTGCCATTCAGTGCTAACAATCAAGCTGGTACCTCACAGCACCCTATTCTCATATAATATACAGTGTAGATTGTAGAGTGAATAAATAACGGTTCAGTGAACCGCCGCGGTGCGGCGCTGTGCTCGGCTGATTGGAAACCTGGAAGCATAATGACGCCCGAACATCATGCTTTATACTGAACGTGTGCTTTATGGCCAATACCTTTAAAATGTTATGTATAACTACAGCTTTATTTAGATTTTTTATAATTTAATGCTTTTGCGCATATCGCTCGGCGTGGCAGAATAAGCAACGTTTGCCTTGGCCCCATCGGGTTACCGCCGACCATTAATTTATAGTATTTATCACAAGTTCCGAGCTCCGGAGGGCACGTAGAGCATTCGGTCCCGAGTGCTGTGCAGTGGTCGTTAGGTATGTCTGGTCCAACTTGGTGCTCTACGAAACCTATTCATCAGCCAAGGACCAAACTCCAAAATTATTTACGCAACGATTTTATTAACCAAGAACTAAATTTTTTTATATATTTCTAGTTTGTGTATTTCTAGTTGAGGAAGCGAAAGAGGTATGTGTGTATCGTTGCAATTGGCGTTCCCTCTCTGCCTACCCCAACGGGAGACAGGCGTGAGGTTGTGTATGTATGTATTTCTACTTTAGGTGTTAAATGCATCTCCTTAATCACAGATTAATATATTTACTTTGTTAGTAATATCACCTTGAATGCAGATGAAATGGGCATCATACGCAAAAACTTCACATTTTCAAGACCGTTTCGAATAACAAAATTAAGTATTAACACAAAGATTGACAAAGTTTGTACATTTAACCCTATTGAAGCAAAAGGACATTTACGTTTTAACTTCATCACAGTCTTCTCACAGGCATTTTTTCTTTCATAGCAAAATTATTTACAGGTGTGGCTTCTTACGTATTAACATTGTTTTAAATAAAAAATTCCGCACCCTCATTAAATCTATGTACCTACTTAATTTGTATGCCAGTGTGAAGTCGTCGTTGTATAGTGAAAGGTTTGTGTGGAGCTTGCTTCGATGACGGGAAGTTAAATAAGCATTAAGATATTTTTTTTTTAAGTATAAGTATTATTATTAGGATAACATTACCGCAATGTCATGTGTAGTCATAAAAACATTATAAATACTAATTTTCTTATTTTTTGACGGCTACGGTTAATTATGCTACGACTACAGCTTTGTAGTAGCTACGTAGCACAACAAAATTGAAAAAATAATCTCTTGACCAGTTTCGCTTGCGTAGTTTTACCCCCAAAATCCTGACCCGAACGACCCGATGCGAATATTATAAAGTCGAAGGTTTTGAATGTCTTTTAGAATTAGTCGTATTTAAAAAAAATCCTACATCTAATCATGATACAAAATTTATATTTATTTAAAGTGCAATAAGAACCCTTATCTTATAAAGACTTACGACCGATTTTAAATTTGTAGAAAAAAAGGTCCAAACATCAAAAAATTAGAATACTTAATTGATTTTATCTGATTCTTACAGTTCATAGAAAAATTTGCTTTTTTCTCACTTACAACGATAAAATACATCATTTAAAAATGATATTGTCGTTTATTGTAAGGCCTTTTAGATTTTTACTTGATTGTTCGTCTATACCGCCTAAAACTCGGAGACAATGAAAGTAATGATGTGGGTTTCTATCCATCGTACGGTTTCTATTAAAAAACCACAAGGCTACATGGTTGGTGTCAGTTTGGATATTTTTGATTTTAAATTCAAATTATTTAGTTGTACGAATATAGAAAAATACAAAAGATGTTTTATAATGTAAACATAAATTGAATTTTTCTAAAATTATGCCATTTAACACAGAAATTAAACAAAAATTCATTGGTCCAAACTTGATAAACTGTTCAAAATACGATGGCATTTGTATTTATTAATTTTTATTATTATAATGATTCTAGAGTTTTACAATCTTTCAAGTAGGTTTTGTAATATATTTTTAAACATCCAACTTCCTATTTCATAAAGTTCAGAAACAATTTTTAAAATCTGCTTTCATTTCTGTACCAAATAAGAGGCCATCATAGACGTAACGTCGCGTCGTCACGTCCAATGGATTTATTTTGTGTTTCCGCACCAATAAGTGTCTTTCCCCTTAATATTTGGCGAGTAAATGGTGAAAATGCTGGCCATCGTCTAAAATGCTACATATTAAGAGTATACTTATTGCAGTTTATTTAAAGCGTATCTCACAATATATAGATTACATTCCGTCTAACAAGTATGTAGGTAACTTAATTTAGGCGAAATAATATAGGCACTCTGTGCCAATCTGTATTTAACGGTTAAATTTGAACCACTACTAAGTGCTTTCCGCGGCTTTTTGCACTTAATCCTGTTGGGTATATCAATAAAATGTGTACCACCTATTGGAATTTCAATTTAATCCAATCTTGCCGTTTCAGAATGAAATAGTAAATAACATCCAATCACTATCCTGAAAAAGATCAGAAAGATCACGAGAAGACTTGCATTCCATGAACATACAGTATCGAATAATAAAAACTTTTTTTCTGAAAATCCCCTTGTTTATATTTATTTGTCCTACTGTAGGCCCTGCTAGCTGTTGAGTAAGGCTCAGATCGCAAACCTAAAGCTGGCCCAGGACTGGCTTCTTTCAAACTCTAAGGACAACTTTATACAACTGCTTACGTTTCCGAAGCACGTAAGGGCACGTTTAAGGACAGGGCGGCGCGTCGCGCGGGGCTTCGCGCGTTTTCGCTACATCGCCGGCTTTACTCTAAACCAGCGGATACTTCCATAGTGAAGCTAGCGATGTAGTAAAAACGCACGACGCCCCGCGCGACGCCCCGCCTGGCTTCTTAGTCCCCTCATACCCTGTCTAAGACTCCTAATACCCTGGCAAATAATTCAATGCAGTAAACTGACAGTTCCGGTGTGCCCACTTTAGGGAAGAAAAAAAATAATGAAGTGGTTTAAGTGAATGAATGTAATTATTTTTTAAATATTAATATCGTAATGTATGGAAAAAAAAATTTAAAAAAATTTTGGCTCACAAGATATTTCTTCTTGAAAATTCATTTTTAACGACGAAACGACTTTAAAAAATAAAGAAGTTATCAAGTTGATTTTACTCTGTTACCGTTTTAAAGTACTCGGTATGTCTGGTAATCAATTATTTACATTTAAGTTACTTTAAAGAAAATTACACACCTCAAATTCAATTATTTATATAGTTATTGCTTTCAAAGTTTTTGCGAAACGAATGACAAAGACTCGTTTGTTTTCAATCATTCTCATTCAGGACTTACACTACGAAGTTTTTAACTGGTATCATTATTTTCCTTTTTGATATTTCTAACTGTATTGCTTTGAATTATTTGCCAGCGTATAAGTACTAAGTCGTCTTGATAAACGCAAGGGAAGCTTCCACCCATCTTTGTACTCAGGGGTACAAACGTTGGCTACCAGTTGTATGGAATGATATGCACAGAAGCTTCTGTGCCATGACGTCTTACTTACTCATGTCGTTAGATATTATACACGCAATCAAATATTGATAATAAATAATAATAAAATCTCATACATATTATATAGATAAACGCCCTGCGGGAATCGAACACGCGACCACTGGCATCTCAGGCAGACAGTGTTACCCCATCGCCAATTTGGTCGTACATTAAAAAGATCCAATAATATATTTCGATTAGAAAAGAAAACCTCAGGCTGCAAACTTTCAAATTTTTTTTCAGCTTATTTTAATTAAGTAAATGAAACAAAATTACCATATATGTAACTAGGTTTTTTTTTAAATATTTTATTCTAGCACCACCGGCAGAGCCACTGTCTATTCTTTACTAATTACATGTTTTCAACTCTTACATAACAATTTCTTATTTTATAATGGCGTATTCGAGATAACCTTTTCCTTATTCTTAGCACGTATGTTATTAACTTGTGTATTTCTTATCTTAACTTCCTACTCACATATTACTAGGTTCAAACAAGTTGCTATATATGACCGTACATATATTGTACATATTACAATATTGGCGGTTTGATTGGCACGAAGATTTAAATTTGACCAATTTGAAATTAGCGTTTTTAGACGAGCATATACTGCTGAGTTCTGCGTCTGACGTCTCCAAAACACAAGGTTTTAAAGACGTTTTAATCGCTTTTAAGGCGAGGATGCAGCGTTTTTATACTTTTTTGAACACTAATATACCTACCCAGTAATATGTACATACATGTTGTCTCTGAAAAAAATATTCACAAAAATGAACCATATAATTAACCGCTGTGTAAAGATAGAAATATGATTTATGAAAATTGGCTCGATAAAAAAAGTCACAAACATAACACGAATAATTTAACATTTCAAACGGATATTTCTACGAAATGCCATAATGGATTCATGTAAAAGTTACATGTACTTCTCTTAACCGATTATGGGTAAAGAAAAACTTTATAATTTTAAAAATAAATCGCTTGTTCCCGCCGTCGGCGAAATTCGCTAGCGATATCTGGGCGGGAAGTGCGCTGCGTTGGAATACCTACACAACGCGCTAAAAGAGGCCCGTGATTTAAAAGCTTTCATTGCAGCAGCATACTTTGTGTCACTTCAGGCGGTTCACACAAGATGATGAACCTCCCAGTCATTTAGTTTATTATGCGGCTTTTACTCACATTTATTATCGGAGGTGTCCGACCAGTTGTAATATACTTACTGTTTTATAATGCATTATTTTTGTTATATTGTATTAGGGTTTAGTTTCTTCTATTTTGTATCTGAAAATGTTCTTCTATTGAAAATATTATGAAAACTAAATATTGTTTATTTACCTGTCAACTCTAAATTTGTCATGTGCTTATGTCACTTTTCAGCACAGATAATTTATAAACTGTTATTAGGTTTTATATTAATTTCTTTCTCAATTAATTTTAAAATTGTATTACTATAATTTGTATTACCGCTGGCCGATTATAGAATGGATGCCTCTCGAAACATAATTTAATTTACGGCGGTCGAACGAAATCGACGCTATAAAAGGAGTGGCGAGCTGATCTCCTGGCTTTTGACAAATAAAACACCGATGAGAGTACTTGGGAGAGCATTGAAGAAAAATCACCAAAAATACTAATAACTAAAGTAAAATGAAATAGTACCATATAACTGCATAATCTTTTGAAGCTGTGGATAACCTGGAAACTTCTGGACATATACTTATTGGAAAAATCTCAGTGTTTATATTTAAAAATTCCTAGTGGACTGTAAGTGAAAATAGTGCTTTTTATACATACTTGTAACCTTTTTTTGTAAATATATAAACTTTAACTTTATCCTTTATTTCTTTAACCTTTTCTTTTAAATAGTAGGTTACTTAGGCTATTACTTTAGGTAACACTACACAGTTTCTAACTCTTATGGAGTGTTTCATCAGGGGTAAGTGCAGCGTGACCGCGTATTAAACTATAGATAATATGACTCACAAAACATTTTATAATTAAACTCCCTAGTCCTGTGAGTTCAAATAAAAACTAGATAGTTGACGTATATGTAAGCGAAGTTTTGTTTTGTGCAGCGGCACGGGCGCGGGTATGCGGGCACACGGGGCGCTGATGGCACTCGCGGCGCTGGGCGCGCTGGCCACGGCGGCGGCGGAGCGCGGCGGCGGCATCAAGGTAAACTAGCTGTGCACCTACAATACATACAAGCACCACGCCTGTATCCCTCATGGGGCAGGCAGAACACCAGAGGTTATAAAACCATCTGTCACGTTTGACTTTGGAGGTATTATAATGATGGAGAAAGACTATTGTAGTAAAAGGGATCAGCCTATCGCCCGCAAAAATGACAATAAAACCTCTGTCACAACTGACTTTTACAGTATGCCCGGGAAGAAAAGCAGCTGGCACATTCTATGTTTTTCTTCCGCTCCCAGTCCAGCATGGAAGATACAACAAACGTGAACATACCCTTGTGGCGATCGATCTTTCCGCTTCAAATTTAGATTCGGACTGACAAAAATTCATATGACGAAAAGTTTAATATCGGTGCCTGACTCTGACCTCATAGCCGTCTGACCTCAATCACACAACTGGTGCGAAGTGAAGAAGAAGACAGCGCTAGGCTAGAGCTAGAGCGGCGAAATGTGGCGCAGACTCTATATGAAGGGGGGTGGCCAGCGAGGCCACTGATCTTTTTTATTTGCATTTGATATTTTGTCCGGAAATTTCTACGGCACCAAAAAAAGGGTACTAAATACTTCATTATCATATTAGCAACAAAACCTATTGAGGAGACTGTTGTGATTACTGCAGCGTTTGAAAAAGGGTTGTATTATAAAGTATTAAGTAAAAGCAGAAAGAATAAAAATGCTTTTGAACGAGAGAACCTGCGGGGGGGAAAGCGAAGTTTATTAAATATGCCCATTGTTATGTAAAAATAAACAACCGAATGCTATCCCGTGTCGTTGCAGCGGCACAAAGAGATTTAAGATTAAAGAAGTTTCTTTTGATCTTTTTCAAACTTGTCCATAAAGTATTAAGAGTTCCAGACGACCTGCCAAATTCAAAAATGCTACGGTCGTAGCATTAAGACTACAGACGTAGTCTTAAAGTCACGTGGTTTTGTTTCAAGGGCTGGATTTAATAGTCAACGAATTCAGAGCATTAAAAACCGACTTCACGTCAAAACTTTGGCTGAGTTATAATGTAATCATTCATGAGTTCAACATTCTCCGAAATCATAAATATTTAAAAAAAAATTTGAAATTTGCAATGAACCTTCTCAACCGATTTCGATAAAATTTATATGGGACCAACTATGAAGTATCCTATATCATATGAAACAAGATTTTCAAAATCGATTCATAATCCGAAACAGTCCGAAATATCGTTCAAAGACACAAAAAAAAGACGAATTTAGAACCTCCTCCTTTTTTAGAAGTCGGTTGAAAACAAGTCCTAGATACTGTCGAAACATGAAGATTAATATCCAAAATTGAATGCAATTGGTTTATGTTTGATGGGGGAGATTTATAACATGGAATCCTCCTGAGTATTGATAAGAGTTACAACAATATTCGCAGTAATATACCTACTTACATATATGCAAACAATTATAAAACTTGTCAATTCTACACAGGATATTTCAATAGTTAGTTCAATAGATAGGCTCACTATGTCCTTACGTTCCTTAAATTTTAAAGATTTATTTAATATTATTTAGGAGCCACCATGTGTTGCTGTCTTTCTATTGAACTTTCACTTGTAGGCATGCTGGCAGCATTGAATATCCAATATCACCTAGCACTTAAGAAAGAAGTGTCAAGCTTCAAGTACCTTAAGAATTCCAATTTTAAATCCGATAGCAGTTGATCCGTAGTGCCGGCACTCCGAAAATTCCGTTGTATGTAGCCACGCCCCGAAGCTGATTGAAGCCACGGCAATAGTTCTTCTTGACTGAATTATGTACCATGACTCCCTTATCATGTATTTACTATTTAAAATAACTTGTTTGACACTCTGATTTATTTATTTATTCGCATTCTCTTGAATTGCAATTTAGAGACTAGTAATATTCTCAGGACTACTATACTCTTCAATATATTTGTCATTATTTGTAGTGTGTATCTACATGAATTGTAAATAAAGTAATTTATAATACTTTTATTTGAACTGTGTGTGGAAAATCAAACAGCCATCGTAAACCACCTTTTGTCTCACGACGATTTCCATGGTATTAATATTTTTTTAAAATCAAATAGAAAATATTTACCCCCTCGATCTAAAAAACACGATGGGAATCTAACTCAAGATCCCTGACAAGAGTTACACGTACATATCCCGTTCAGCATAGAGTGATTGACGAGGGCGGGTTGTGTGGCGGCAGGTGGGCGGCAGCGGCGGCGGCGGCGCGCGCGACGCGGCGCGCGGCGGCGGGCTGCGGCTGGGCGGCGACGGGCTGCGGCGCGCGCGCGTGTCCACGCCGCCGCCGCCGCCGCGCGCGCCCTCCGTCATCACGGCCGCGCTCGTCGTGCCGCACAAGTCCTTCGGCGCACGGGACTACACCAAAGCCGAGAAAGCGGCCCTCTCCAAACTGCCGCGCAAGCTCAAACTTTTCTCGCACGTGCGCCTGAACATTACGCTTTCCATGCAGGGCCTTACGCCAAGTCCGATGTGTGAGTTTCGTAGTTTTGTTTTTCATTTGAACTACCTTATCCTTTTAGTAGTATGTCTGAAATTCCCGAATGTTTTTCTAGTTTTCTTTTATATTGCATGTTTCCAAATGGCAAGAAGATTAATTTGTTTTAAAATAGTTTGTTTCCGTAGGTACAATGAGTGGGCTCATTACACGGAGTTGTGATGATGGTGATGAAAAACTTGAATACTCTATCATGTTTGGAGCGTCATTAAATACTTAAAACGTTTCCACATAACCTCGAGGAAACCACATGCCCTATATTTACTTTGCTCTTATTTTAATTTATTAACAAAATTAGTAAAATATTCGTGGATTTTAAGACACATTTACCTACGTACCTTTATTTTGTATTTCACACTTAGTAACCCCTCCAAGTTTTGAACATAAATAGAGTTTCTAAATTGAACTACCTAATTAGTTGCATAAAAGCTACTAGTATACGAATGACTAATAAAAAGATATCTAAATAATAATTTTTAATTATTACTGCTTTCAGCAATCTTGGACTCGCTATGTAAAGAATTTTTAGCATTCAACGTGTCTGCTATTCTCTATCTTATGAATCATGAACAATACGGGCGCTCTACTGCCTCTGCACAATATTTTCTACAACTCGCCGGATATCTAGGCATACCGGTAATCCTTCATCTTTTGCATCTAATCTTTCTGTAAATATGCATGCTGTCTTGACTGCTGCTTGTGAAACTCTTCGTAAACGATGCATGCGAAATCCTTGACAAAGATTTGAATATTCAAGAAAATATTATAAGTAAATTCACTTACAGAGAAAGTTAACCATCTTTTGAGTACATAGATTGAATATTGAAATTTACTAAAAAGAAGTGATCCCTTGTGTCATTAATAAACGTTATCAATTCACTTTGAAAATTTGTGACTCCAAAGTTGATGATTATAAATGTTTACGTCTGCTATGCTAAAGCATGGGATGACAAAAAAAAACTGCACAGCATTATTTTCTTGTTGTGAACACTGTTATAAAACTGTGCATATTAAATAACATAGTTCATGACCAAAGTTGTTTGAAATAAACAGGTAATAGCGTGGAATGCGGATAACAGTGGTTTGGAGAAGCGGGCGTCGTACGCGTCGTTGCGACTGCAGCTGGCGCCGTCCATTGAGCACCAGACGGCGGCCATGTTGTCCATCCTGGAGAGGTACAAGTGGCACCAGTTCAGTGTGGTCACATCTGCTATCGCGGGGCACGACGACTTTATACAAGCTGTGAGAGAAAGGGTCACTGTTTTACAGGTAATTCATAGAGTCAAGAATATACAGACTGCAAAGCAAAATATTTTTTTACGGATTTTATAACTCATGGCCGCGTGTATCTGTTGGTAAATACAACGAAACTTACAGTTAAAATCCAGTAAATTCTTTTACACGATAATACGCGCTTTTACATTGGTAGAGGTTTTATATTACTTACAGTTACTTTTTCAATGCAAAAACAAAAGAATAAATGTGAATTAACTTTCGCAAAATTAGGTATTTATAATTAAACCTTAACGTAGGTTGGAGTGCAATCGCAGAATAAAATACTTGATCTAATTTCAACAATACTCTTTACAGGATCGTTTCAAATTTACTATACTTAATGCGATAGTTGTTAAGAAAGCCGCGGATTTGAATGAGTTAGTAACGAGCGAAGCGCGTGTAATGCTCTTATACGCGACGCGAGAAGAAGCCGCAGACATTTTGTCAACGGCCGGAGACTTGCACCTGACTGGAGAAAACTACGTGTGGATCGTGACGCAGAGCGTTCTTGGATCGATGCAGCAGCCGAACAAATTTCCGGTTGGCATGTTAGGTGAGTCACTAGATTTGATTCTAGGAAATGAGATATAACATACCAGAATTCTAACACCTACCTTACTTACCTCTTTATTGACATACCTACGTATCTGCAATTTTGATTCGAAAAGAACTAAGCGATTCCTAAGATAAAATAAATAAAATACTACGAGAGAAAAGTTGTTATAAGTAATTTGTGGTTTTTTATAATATTTTTTATAATTACCTACATGATCTTTTTATCTACCGCAGGTGTTCACTTCGACACTTCTAGTTCATCGTTAATAGCAGAAATAGCCACTGCGGTAAAAGTGTTCGCATATGGGGTTGAGTCCTACGTATCGGATCCTGAAAACATTCGATATCCTCTAGGAACTAGGATGTCCTGCAGTGGCGTGGGTGCTGGAGAGGCGAGGTGGTCGACTGGAGAGAGGTTTTACAGACACTTGAGGAATGTCAGTGTTGAGGGTGAAGTTGGAAAACAGGGCATAGAGTTTACGCCAGATGGAGAGCTAAGAGCCGCTGAGTTAAAAATTATGAACTTAAGACCTACATTAGGAGATCAGGTATATATTTTCTTTTCTTTTTAATGCATTGTGGTTTTAAGAATGTAATGTTTAACAAACCATAAATATATTTTTCTAATTTTAGCTAGTTTGGGAAGAAATCGGAACGTGGAATTCATTTCCAAGAGAAAAACTAGTAATTAAAGATATAGTGTGGCCTGGCGGTCTGCATACTCCACCTCAGGGGGTGCCAGAGAAATTTCATATGCGAATAACGTTTCTCGAAGAACCACCATACATAAACTTGGCCCCTCCAGATCCTGTCAGCGGCAGATGCTCCCTTGACAGGGGTGTTATCTGCAGAGTTGCACCAGAAACTGATGTTGCTGGGTTGGTCAATCATTACCCTAAATTGTGAAGCTGTTTTTACAACTACTAGAAATATCATAATTGATAATCATATTTTTTTGTTGTAGATTAGAAACTGGTACAGCCCACAGAAATAGCTCCCTATATCAGTGCTGTAGCGGTTTCTGCATAGACTTATTGCAACAACTAGCCGACGATTTAGGCTTCACTTACGAATTAGTAAGAGTTGAAGATGGGCGCTGGGGTACCCTTCATAATGGAAAATGGAATGGCCTAATAGCAGAACTTGTTAACAAAAAAACAGATATGGTGAGTTTAAAAGTCCATATGTCTTATGGTATATGGTACGGAAAAGCCGATTTACGATAATGATTTACTTGGTTTCAGGTCCTAACGTCTTTAATTATTAATTCAGACCGTGAAGCGGTTGTAGATTTCAGCGTGCCTTTCATGGAGACAGGAGTAGCAATTGTAGTGGCGAAACGAACGGGAATAATTTCTCCCACAGCTTTCCTGGAACCATTCGATACAGCATCTTGGATGTTGGTGGGGGCTGTGGCGATACAGGCAGCAACATTCTCCATTTTCTTTTTTGAATGGCTGTCGCCCAGTGGGTTTGACTGCTCAACAGGAAATAACTCTAAAAGATTGCCACAAAACAGATTCTCACTATGTAGAACTTATTGGATAGTGTGGGCAGTACTTTTTCAAGTAAGTGTGCTTAGGGTGAAAAAAAAATAGTTTCGAAGCTGCCTAAGATATTGAGAATCTTCATATAAAATGTCGAATTATATTTGTATTAGATATATTAATATATTGCTTATGCTACTGAACAAGAATATCCGAAATGAAACAGTCGTACCGTACCTAATTAATAAAGATCAAAAATTGGCCACATGACTATCAGAACAGTTATTAAAAGGAGTTATCATTCTTTATGTTACACTTCTTCATATACGAGCATCTTACGATAGTTCTATTTATTTTCTAATAAAATTTTATCTCTGTATTCCAACAGGCCTCAGTCCATGTAGATTCACCCCGGGGGTTCACTGCCCGGTTTATGACCAACATGTGGGCAATGTTTGCTGTTGTGTTTCTCGCTATTTACACTGCCAACCTCGCTGCATTCATGATCACGCGGGAAGAGTACCACGAGCTGAGTGGTCTAGATGACCCTCGGATAGCAAGGCCTATGACCCAGAGGCCTCCTCTAAAGTTTGGCACAGTGCCTTGGTCGCATACAGATGCTACGCTATCTAAGTATTTCACCGAGCCCCATGCTTATATGGCACAGTAAGTTTCCAAAATGTAAACTTTATGTTTTTGAAAGGAATTGCATAAACTTATTAATTCACTTTTTGCAGATACAATAGAAGTACTGTTGGTGCTGGGGTAGCAGGCATTCTGACTGCTGAACTGGATGCTTTTATTTATGATGGCACCGTTCTAGATTATTTAGTATCACAAGTAAGAGATCGTCATGTTTTTATTTAGAATCGATCCCCATTTTTAACTGCTCCGAAAAAAAGATATAATATTGTAATATTTCATTTGTATAACTGGTTCATAATTATTTGTACTAACTTTTACTATTGTATCGCCTCTCTGATTATTTTCCAGTCTTGAATGCACATTTCTTCGAATGCCATCTTTCGTCATTTTTTTTGTTATTAACGCAGTAGGTACTAAGACGTATAAAATGTTATGTATTTTTCTTTCAGGACGAGGACTGTAGATTATTAACTGTGGGCTCGTGGTATGCGATGTCTGGATACGGTCTAGCATTTACGCGAAATTCTAAATACCTCAGTATGTTCAACAAAAGATTATTAGATTTACGCTCTAATGGAGATTTGGAGCGACTCCGAAGGTAAGAGAATCATCGTCTATATACATTTTTTTGCAAATTATGAATAATGAAATTAAAAAGTAACAGCTATACTTCAGATAACCTTTTTTATGGTGAAAACTCAAATTAGGTTCGACTTATTACAGAAAACATAAAATGAACTCTCATTGTAATAAATCTACTGTGATTTTATATCGACACTGTGTCAAATAAAGAATATTACGAGTACTTACTTTCTACGTATCTACGCGTGCTCCCTTTTTGCGATTATTGTTGAGTTTGTTGGGTGGGTTGGTTGGGATCGAACACAGATTCAGTCAACGATCATGATCGTTAACAGAAAAAAAAATCCAGCAAAAGTCAACATAATTTCAATTTGACTTTGCATAAACTTACATGGACTTTAACAGTTCATCATTAGATATTATCCCATTGTTTGACCTTGATTAGAATTTGATATTACCAGAAATAAGATCTGTGCAGGTCCTGATCAGATTCCCGCAGTTTTCGTCATAAACTGTGCAGATGGCCTTTTAGGTCCACTCAGTTTCTTATTTAATGCATCCTGGTGTGAAGGTAGTTTTCCAAGCGTTTGGAAAGTGGCTCATGTTGTTCCGATTCCAAAGGTCTAATATTAATGACATATCGTCTTACAGACCAATCTCTAAATTATCAACTTTAGGAAAAATATTTGAGTCCATAATTTGCTCCGTATTTACTAGTCATTTTAAATCTATTTTGACAGATGAGCAGCACGGATTCCGATCCAGTATGTCAACAACCACCAACCTTATCTGCTACTTAAATGATATCTCCATATCCATTGATAACAGGCAACAAGTTGATGCTATTTACACAGATATAAGGAAGGCTTTCGATAGAGTCGATCATGAGTTGCTTATATTAAAATTGGGTAGCTTTGGAATACATGGCAAGCTGCTGTCTTGGGTACGCTCCTACTTGAGCCCGCGTTTTCAAAAGGTAGTTGTGTGTGGGCACGAATCAAACCTTTATGAAGCAATGTCTGGTGTCCCACAGGGTTCCCACCTAGGGCCGCTCTTGTTCCTAGTCTTTATTAATGATTTAGCCAAAGAAATCTATCACTCAAAATTATACATTTTTGCTGATGATTTAAAAATTTCTAAAATAATAAAAAACGAGGCTGATTCGAGGTTTTTACAAGACGACCTAAATCGTATATCCATGTGGACTTTGAGAAACCGGTTACCGTTGAACATAAGCAAATGTAAGCATATCAAATTCACAAAAAAGAGAAGTTATCTGCATAGTTCGTACTACATCGATGGCGTTGTACTCGAGGAAGTCTCAACAATCAGAGATCTAGGGGTTATGTTAGACTCGAAACTCACATTTAAGCCTCACCTTGAACTTATCATTAGCAAATCGCTTAAAATGCTCGGGTTTATATGGAGAAACTGCAAACAGTTCAAAAGTATCGTTCCGTTTAAAACCCTGTATATATCATTAGTTCGTAGCAACTTAGAATACTGTTCAAGTGTATGGAGCCCTCATTTCAAATGCGATATCAACAGGTTAGAGCGGGTCCAAAAACGTTTCCTCTTTCTAGCATCAGTCCACCAAAAAAGGCTTCGAGAGTTGGACACCTATGAATTACGTTTGGCACACTTCAAATGCGTAACACTAACTGAAAGACGCTGGTTAGCTGACCAAGTTTTTCTTTTTAAAGTCCTACGAAACTTCATCAATTGCCCACAGTTACTGAGTGAGATAGGTTTCTTGGTCCCTAGGTGGAACAAGAGACTTGATAACGTTCAACCGCTTGCTGTCAGCAGATTTAAAACTAACGTGGGTTTTCATAGTTCAATTCCTCGAATATGTCGCGATCATAATAAATTGTTCACGGATACTAAATTCGACATTTTGATAGGCTCTCTAGATAGTTACAAAAAACAATTATTCCAGTATTTACAAAGCAAAAGAGTTTAGTAGTTAAATAATTTAAAATGTAATTATAACATACCTGCCATTGTCATTATTTTTTAAGTTTTACAGTTTATTTTAGTAGTTTATTTTTTATTTTTACTGATTTATAAAGTAAATTATAGTAATATTTTGAATTAGTATTTTACTTTACATGTTTGCAGCATAAGTTAATTTGTAATTGATAATTATGATGTTATTGCCTATAATTGGGTATACACCCGACCATATTTTTTAATTTTAAGTTTATTTTTATATCATGTAAGTAATAGTGTATTACCTGTTGGCAATTTATAAATAAATAAATAATGCTAACCCTTTATAATGGGAAAACCGTAACACTAAATGATTTACCAATATCACTAAACCGTGTTCTTAAAGGCAAAATTTGGAAACCTCACATTGCCACACATCCTCAGATACTGGATGACGGGCACTTGCAAGCCTAACAAGCAGGAGCACAAGTCGTCGGACCCGCTGGCGCTGGAGCAGTTCCTGTCGGCGTTCCTGCTGCTGATGGCCGGCATCCTGCTGGCGGCGCTGCTGCTGCTGCTGGAGCACGTGTACTTCCGCTACCTGCGCGAGCACCTGGCGGCCTCCAGCGCCGGCAGCTGCTGCGCGCTCGTGTCGCTGTCCATGGGTGAGTGAGACGCGTGTACTGCCGCCACATGGGTGTGAGTGAGACAGGTGTACTGCCGCTGCCTGCGCGAGCACCTGGCGGCCTCCAGCGCCGGCAGCTGCTGCGCGCTCGTGTCGCTGTCCATGGGTGAGTGAGACGCGTGTACTGCCGCCACATGGGTGTGAGTGAGACAGGTGTACTGCCGCTGCCTGCGCGAGCACCTGGCGGCCTCCAGCGCCGGCAGCTGCTGCGCGCTCGTGTCGCTGTCCATGGGTGAGTGAGACGCGTGTACTGCCGCCACATGGGTGTGAGTGAGACAGGTGTACTGCCGCTACCTGCGCGAGCACCTGGCGGCCTCCAGCGCCGGCAGCTGCTGCGCGCTCGTGTCGCTGTCCATGGGTGAGTGAGACGCGTGTACTGCCGCCACATGGGTGTGAGTGAGACAGGTGTACTGCCGCTGCCTGCGCGAGCACCTGGCGGCCTCCAGCGCCGGCAGCTGCTGCGCGCTCGTGTCGCTGTCCATGGGTGAGTGAGACGCGTGTACTGCCGCCACATGGGTGTGAGTGAGACAGGTGTACTGCCGCTGCCTGCGCGAGCACCTGGCGGCCTCCAGCGCCGGCAGCTGCTGCGCGCTCGTGTCGCTGTCCATGGGTGAGTGAGACGCGTGTACTGCCGCCACATGGGTGTGAGTGAGACAGGTGTACTGCCGCTACCTGCGCGAGCACCTGGCGGCCTCCAGCGCCGGCAGCTGCTGCGCGCTCGTGTCGCTGTCCATGGGTGAGTGAGACGCGTGTACTGCCGCCACATGGGTGTGAGTGAGACAGATGTACTGCCGCTACCTGCGCGAGCACCTGGCGGCCTCCAGCGCCGGCAGCTGCTGCGCGCTCGTGTCGCTGTCCATGGGTGAGTGAGACGCGTGTACTGCCGCCACATGGGTGTGAGTGAGACAGGTGTACTGCCGCTACCTGCGCGAGCACCTGGCGGCCTCCAGCGCCGGCAGCTGCTGCGCGCTCGTGTCGCTGTCCATGGGTGAGTGAGACGCGTGTACTGCCGCCACATGGCTGTGAGTGAGACAGGTGTACTGCCGCTACCTGCGCGACCACCTGGCAGCCTCCAGCGCCGGCAGCTGCTGCGCGCTCGTGTCGCTGTCCATGGGTGAGTGAGACGCGTGTACTGCCGCCACATGGGTGTGAGTGAGACAGGTGTACTGCCGCTACCTGCGCGAGCACCTGGCGGCCTCCAGCGCCGGCAGCTGCTGCGCGCTCGTGTCGCTGTCAATGGGTGAGTGAGACACGTGTACTGCCGCCACATGGGTGTGAGTGAGACAGGTGTACTGCCGCTACCTGCGCGAGCACCTGGCGGCCTCCAGCGCTGGCAGCAAGCTGCGCGCTCGTGTCGCTGTCCATGGGTGAGTGAGACGCGTGTACTGCCGCCACATGGGTGTGAGTGAGACAGGTGTACTGCCGCTACCTGCGCGAGCATCTGGCGGCCTCCAGCGCCGGCAGCAAGCTGCGCGCTCGTGTCGCTGCCCATGGGTGAGTGAGACGCGTGTACTGCCGCCACATGGGTGTGAGTGAGACAGGTGTACTGCCGCTACCTGCGCGACCACCTGGCGGCCTCCAGCGCCGGCAGCTGCTGCGCGCTCGTGTCGCTGTCCATTGGTGAGTGAGACGCGTGTACTGCCGCCACATGGCTGTGAGTGAGACAGGTGTACTGCCGCTACCTGCGCGACCACCTGGCGGCCTCCAGCGCCGGCAGCTGCTGCGCGCTCGTGTCGCTGTCCATTGGTGAGTGAGACGCGTGTACTGCCGCCACATGGGTGTGAGTGAGACAGGTGTACTGCCGCTACCTGCGCGAGCACCTGGCGGCCTCCAGCGCCGGCAGCTGCTGCGCGCTCGTGTCGCTGTCCATGGGTGAGTGAGACGCGTGTACTGCCGCCACATGGGTGTGAGTGAGACAGGTGTACTGCCGCTACCTGCGCGAGCACCTGGCGGCCTCCAGCGCCGGCAGCTGCTGCGCGCTCGTGTCGCTGTCCATGGGTGAGTGAGACGCGTGTACTGCCGCCACATGGCTGTGAGTGAGACAGGTGTACTGCCGCTACCTGCGCGACCACCTGGCGGCCTCCAGCGCCGGCAGCTGCTGCGCGCTCGTGTCGCTGTCCATGGGTGAGTGAGACGCGTGTACTGCCGCCACATGGGTGTGAGTGAGACAGGTGTACTGCCGCTACCTGCGCGAGCACCTGGCGGCCTCCAGCGCCGGCAGCTGCTGCGCGCTCGTGTCGCTGTCAATGGGTGAGTGAGACACGTGTACTGCCGCCACATGGGTGTGAGTGAGACAGGTGTACTGCCGCTACCTGCGCGAGCACCTGGCGGCCTCCAGCGCCGGCAGCAAGCTGCGCGCTCGTGTCGCTGCCCATGGGTGAGTGAGACGCGTGTACTGCCGCCACATGGGTGTGAGTGAGACAGGTGTACTGCCGCTACCTGCGCGACCACCTGGCGGCCTCCAGCGCCGGCAGCTGCTGCGCGCTCGTGTCGCTGTCCATTGGTGAGTGAGACGCGTGTACTGCCGCCACATGGCTGTGAGTGAGACAGGTGTACTGCCGCTACCTGCGCGACCACCTGGCGGCCTCCAGCGCCGGCAGCTGCTGCGCGCTCGTGTCGCTGTCCATTGGTGAGTGAGACGCGTGTACTGCCGCCACATGGCTGTGAGTGAGACAGGTGTACTGCCGCTACCTGCGCGACCACCTGGCGGCCTCCAGCGCCGGCAGCTGCTGCGCGCTCGTGTCGCTGTCCATTGGTGAGTGAGACGCGTGTACTGCCGCCACATGGCTGTGAGTGAGACAGGTGTACTGCCGCTACCTGCGCGACCACCTGGCGGCCTCCAGCGCCGGCAGCTGCTGCGCGCTCGTGTCGCTGTCCATTGGTGAGTGAGACGCGTGTACTGCCGCCACATGGGTGTGAGTGAGACAGGTGTACTGCCGCTACCTGCGCGAACACCTGGCGGCCTCCAGCGCCGGCAGCTGCTGCGCGCTCGTGTCGCTGTCCATGGGTGAGTGAGACGCGTGTACTGCCGCCACATGGGTGTGAGTGAGACAGGTGTACTGCCGCTACCTGCGCGAGCACCTGGCGGCTTCCAGCGCCGGCAGCAAGCTGCGCGCTCGTGTCGCTGCCCATGGGTGAGTGAGACGCGTGTACTGCCGCCACATGGGTGTGAGTGAGACAGGTGTACTGCCGCTACCTGCGCGACCACCTGGCGGCCTCCAGCGCCGGCAGCTGCTGCGCGCTCGTGTCGCTGTCCATTGGTGAGTGAGACGCGTGTACTGCCGCCACATGGCTGTGAGTGAGACAGGTGTACTGCCGCTACCTGCGCGACCACCTGGCGGCCTCCAGCGCCGGCAGCTGCTGCGCGCTCGTGTCGCTGTCCATTGGTGAGTGAGACGCGTGTACTGCCGCCACATGGCTGTGAGTGAGACAGGTGTACTGCCGCTACCTGCGCGACCACCTGGCGGCCTCCAGCGCCGGCAGCTGCTGCGCGCTCGTGTCGCTGTCCATTGGTGAGTGAGACGCGTGTACTGCCGCCACATGGGTGTGAGTGAGACAGGTGTACTGCCGCTACCTGCGCGACCACCTGGCGGCCTCCAGCGCCGGCAGCTGCTGCGCGCTCGTGTCGCTGTCCATGGGTGAGTGAGACGCGTGTACTGCCGCCACATGGCTGTGAGTGAGACAGGTGTAATGCAGGTTTCCCATCAAGGCCAGCTCGTTTGTTTACAGTATATTGTCATCGACCATAGGTAATCGATATTGGTCTATCTATTAAAAACAAAAACCAAATAATGTTATCACTATTTCAGGACAATCTTTATCGTTCCACGGGGCGGTGATGGAGGCGGCGTCGCAGGGCTACGGCATCCCGGGCCGCGGCACGTGTCGCTCCGCGGTCTGCGCCGCACAGGTTCGTGACTGCTTAGGTTTTCGCCTCTTTTAATTACTTACCGCTAGAAGTCTCTTGTGACCAGTGCTGTTATGGAGGGTACTACTTTTGACCGCCACATATTATATCGATAAACCAACTACTACACCCATTGATAAATGCGTGCGATCTCTTCTTCATTTGCTATCAGGTGAGATTGAGGTCAAGCGCGGGTTTAGTCACCAATAAAAAGCCGACATAATTATTTATGGTTTTTTATTGATAATTGTACGGAGCCCTTCGTTTCCGCACTTGGCCGTTTTTTATTAACATGAATCGTTCGTGAGAATCGTTGAAACTTAATGCATATTATGTGTGTGTTCTTATCAGTGTTTTTTTATTCCGCCGAGGAAAGAATTGGACCCTAATAGACAAGACGAAAGGGTATTCTACAGGGTGTCCCGCCAACCCTATATAATATCTTCACGGAGGTATTCTAGTACCCACAAGGATAACAGAAAAAAAATATATAAAAATATATTCTTTGTTTACTAGAATTTGGAGGTACTAGAATACCTCCGTGATGGTATTATATAGTATAGATCTATGCATAGATCTGCTAGCCCGAAGAATAGTAGTTATAGAACAGCGCAGCGAGGCTGTGCGTGCGGAGACCGCGTCAGCAGCCATGAGTAGGGTTGTCAACCATACTGTTTTAACAGTATTATACTGTTGTTCACTATACTCTAGCAAATAATTCAACGCAGTAAACTTTTTCATTCGTTTAGCATAAAATTTTAACGTAATATATGAATATGTGAATTTGAGGTGTGTACTTTACGTTCTTAACCTTCTTCACAGTAACGTTAATGGTACAAGCAGTTTTAAAAATACGCGTTTAAAACATTTAATACATTGAATACTGTTTGATATTCTTTTCAGACTCAAATGTACTTTATTTGTATAAAAAAGAATAGAGTATATCCGGGTTACATCCGGTGTGGTTGCAGGTGTGGCGCGCGCGGCACGAGCGCGACGCGGCGGTGGCGCGCGCGCGGCAGCTGGCGGCGGCGCTGGCGGCGGCGGGGCTGCAGGCGCCGCCGCGCCGCCTGGCGTCGGCCGCCGCGCTGCTGGCCGCGCCGCTCGACGCCACGCGCCCGCGCACGCTGCGCGCGCCCGCGCATCTGCTGCCCGATCTCGACCGCCCGCTCTCTTGTAGCGATTTGCGCGATCGGTTGGTATCTTTTAAATTTTAATCTTTCTTCTATCTATCTATCTTTCTTCTATATACATGATTATAAGTTTAATAATATGTATATGTATAACTAAATATGTATAACTCAAAGGTGACTGACTGACTGACGGCTATCAAGCCCAAACCACTGAACGGATCGGGCTGAAATTTGGCATGCAGGTAGATATTATGACGTAGGCATCCGCTAAGATTTTGATCGATTCTGCCCCCAAGAGGATAAAGTTAATATAAAAAGGAGGGGTCGTTTGTCTTCCATGGTCGACACTTTATGGAATGTTATAATAAAGACTGTAAACGTCCATTCACATAGGAAAACAGACTACTTAATACAAAATTTTTATGTCACTTAGTTCGACTTTAGAGATTAACTATCTATTCCATTGTAGTTTTAGTTTAGTTAGTAACAATTTAATACTAGTCGAGTTTAGTAGTAAGAATAATAGACTTATGTCAATTTAGAATGTAGGTTAAATAAAAGAAGTTAAAGGACAATAGGATTACCTACAACTTACCACCTTCAATAAGAAACTAAAACATTTTCATAGTGTGGAAAGAATTACAAAAGAATGCTCCGTTTTCATGATGATTTATTTTTGTTTTTACAGAGAACGGACAAGAGTTGAAATGGAAACAGTGCTGTGAGGCGTTTTTTACGCCACTTTATTTCAATTCCTGAAGGCTGTTCTTACACCAAGTTATACATGACGAAGTTAGTTATACCTAATGTTAAAATACGGACAGATTAAAAAAATGTTGTAATTATTAAATAAACTATTACAATTATTAAAACAAGAGAGCTGGTGTAGATAGCCATGTTGTTTGGGACGCGCGCGCGGAGCAGGCTGGGCCCCGGGCGTGCGCCCTCGTGTTGTCTACTACAATAAATATATTTTTTGGACAATATCCTGGTGTTTTTATGTACCCCTCCACAACCCTTAGCTAAGCCCGAGTTAAATGACAATCTTCCACCTCAACTTGACGTAGCATCAGGTAAGATTGAGGTCAAACGCGGGTATAATACGATAAAAAACAATGATACTTTTTATCAGAAATACCGACAGCTTTTATAATAACTCGGTGCGTTAACGATTTTCTATCGAGTAATTACTTAAATGAGAGTAGGTATCTTAAGATTTGAAGATGCGTTTTGTTAAATTAATCACGTTTTTTACCTGATTTTATAACACCATATCTGTCTGAAAAGGACTGATAAGTCAAGTTAATATTGTAAGTAATAATATAATTAAGCGTGAATAAATTCGGATAGAGACATAATTTTAGTCCCTCTACCTACTTACCCCTAGATATGACTTCTATTATAAGTTAGGTACAAGAAATAAAGATAGTGAGGTTAGATATCTACTCCGGTACCTATATTTCCTAAGGAACAATATTATTTGATATTGTCCCTTGATATAAACTAATTGATGAACACTTTTAAAAATAAATAATATATTTTTTATGTTCAATCTTTATATAAGTTAATCTATATTAGTTGATTTACGAATAAATAATAAGTAACTAAACTGCATTTAAGATAACTTAATAAAGAGTAATGTTCACGGTCCATACAGTCTCTGACCTTTCAAACTACATTTTGTTGGGTATGTGAATGTATAAAGATGATATTATCATGGATTTTCATTTCAAGTGAATGATACTAGTAAGTAGTCTATTGAGTAATTTGAGAGGGTAAAATATTAAAATCCTTGCTGCGGTTTCTAATATAAGTAAATGATTTGGAATTAACCGAACATGAGCTACTATTTGCACTATATGTTGTTTTAATACATTTCATGAGTTGTCAAAAATCTGACAGGTCAGCTATGAACATTACTCTTTGTTTAAACATACTCTTTTGATATTTTGTTGTCTCTATCTCCTGATGCATGTCATATTTCATCATGTACATTATACCTAGTAGGTACATATGTAACTCACAAGAAAAGTGACCGCATCTTCGTGGCGCAAAGGCTATTTCACTTGCTTCTGGATTTCCACGTAAGTACCGTCGTAAGTATAATCCAATAATTTTATTAAAAAGAATAACGTAATGGTCTTAGGGTATTGTAAAAAAGGTTCAATTGTAATCATTATATATCCCTACTGGGATATCAAAAGAAACAAAGAATACAATACATACATACAAATAAATACAAGGGTTTATACCTACATTAAAAAGGTCACACAGAAATGTCAATGTTAAGTAACTAACATGATACCGTTAGTTGATACGAAAAAATATAACATAAAACCATCCTTACATAAACAGATTACTAAGTAATCCGGAACGGACATCTCATACCTTATGATGATAGGCTTTACCTATGCATGAGACGACCGGCTGGTGTGTAGTGGTAACATACGAGTACGTTGCCTTCTATGCCAGAGGTCCTGGGTTCGAATCCCGGTTCGAATAGAATATCCACCGCTATTTGTGTTTTCAACACACTTGCTCGTAAAGTGAGCCTTATTCTATTGAATTTAGAACTATAAACTGGGCTATAAGTCACGCGTGCATAATATATTATACCCTAGTGCATAATATAATGAATCCTACAAAGTTGAATTGTACCTTAGTGCAAATTACATGCGAGTAAACAGAGCATATTTTATTGATCCGGGTTATACATTAAATATAAGAGCGCGCGCGTCCAGGCGGGCGCGGCCATACGTGCAGCAGCAGCGGCTGCACGGCGCCTCCAAGCAACAATAGCGTGTGTACGTGTAATGGGACAGGGTTACTGACGCGCAGCAGCTAACAGCTGCTTCAAATAAATTTTATGACCACGTATGTCTGTCTTTTACTCACAAGTGCATTTTTTTTTTTATATTGTAAGGATAGGACGTTTGTCTTCCATGCCACCTGATGGAATGTGCGCATGAAGACTATGGTGTTACACGTCCATCCACGAGAAACCTATTCACTCGACACTTAAAAGTTCCAGGACTGTAGTGATCAGGAAAAACAGACGCAGGCAGATTGTTCCACTCCTTGGCAATCCGTACCAAAAAGGAACTATCGAAGCGTTTTGTTCGACTTCTTGGTAAATCCACTATATAGGGATGGAAGTTCTGTCTGCGTCTGGTAGTCCGGTGGTAAAAAGGGGTGGGTTCAATTTGGTCAAAAAGAGCACTCGCACACTCACCAAAATGTAGCCGACAAAATACTGTCAAACAAGCAACCTTACGACGATGATCTAGGGTCTGCAATTTTTTATTTGTAAGGTTGTTGTTATTTATGATTTTACGGGCTCTTCGGTCAACAGAGTCTAGCGCTTCGAGCTGGTATTTGGCAGAATCATCCCAAAGGTGACTACAGTACTCCATGCACGACCTCACTTGGGCTGTGTATAAGTTGAGCAGCCGTTCAGGGCTGAAGTCCTTCCTAAACCCGTGTGCTTACATCTTCGACCTCATCGTCACTTACCATCAGGTGAGATTGAGGTCAAACGCGGGTTTAGTCACTTATAAAAAAAAAAGTACCGCCGGACCTTCGAGATGATACCCAATTTTTTTGAAGCAGTTTTTGCCATAGACTCAATTTGTTGACCGAAGTTTAATTTGGACGTTATAGTGACGCCCAAAAGCCCTAGTTGGTCGGTGATGGGAACAGATACATTCTGGAAAGTGGGCGTAAAAGTAAAGGTGCTCTTTTTTGCGGAGAATAGACACGCTTGTGTTTTGGAGGCGTTGAATTTGACCAGGTTAGATTCGCCCCAATCGGACACATTCCGCAAAGTCGAATCAACGCGCTCAATCATAGACTTTCTCAAAACCTGGATTTCATGGGCGCTCGTTCGCGCATTGGATATATATCTCTCAACAACAGTGCTGTCATCAGCATATCCAATAATGCCTGGTGTTAGAAGGTCATTAATGTGCAGCAAAAATAAAGTTGCAGAGAGGACAGATCCCTGAGGTACCCCGGCATTAATCGCCATTAGGTCAGAGGAGTAGCCGTCTAAGACTACTCGAATTGACCGTTCCCTCAGAAAATCAGATATCCAGTCGCAGAGCCCGGTCGGTATGCCATATGCTGGAAGCTTGCTTAAGAGACCATCATGCCAGACCATGTCAAAGGCCTTGGATATGTCTAAGGAAACAGCTATTGCTTCACCATGACCCTCCAAGGCCTCACTCCATAAGTGTGTGGCATTCACGAGAAGATCGCCGGTCGAGCGTCCACTGCGGAAACCATATTGGCTATCGCTTAGGAGCTCGTTGCGCTCGAGGTATGCCAGGAGTCGATTGTTCAATACACGTTCCATGACTTTGCAAAGTATGGAAGTGATTGAGATTGGTCGATAGTTGACAGGATCAGCACGGCTTCCCTTCTTCGGTACTGGTTGTACGTTAGCCAGCTTCCAGGATTTTGGGACTTTACCAGATTCCAAAGAAAGTCCATAGAGACGCGTCAAAACGGGAGACAACTCAGCTGCGCAGCGTTTCAACACCACTGCAGGAATACCATCTGGACCGCTAGCCTTATTCTCGTCTAGGTGCAGCAAGCATTTAAGAACCTCCTTTTGGCGAATATGAACGGTACCCATTGTAGGACCGAACTGAGGTAATTGGGGTGGGATTTTTCCTTGGCTATCTAGACGAGAATTTTCCGCAAAGATACTGGCAAATAAATCTGCCTTTTCCTTAGCGGTGTGGGCCAGAGAACCGTCAGGTTTCCGCAGTGGTGGCAGCGATGGGCGACAAAAGTTCGTTTCGACCGACTTGGCGAGGGACCAGAAAGCTTTGCTTCCCGAGGGGTATGACGCTATTCTGTCTCCAATACAGCCTATGTGGGCGAAACGAGCTCTTTTGATCACCTTCTTGCAGGACTTGGCGGCAGCATTGTACCTCTTCTTATGTTCATGCGAATCCACGGCTTTGCTTCTGCGAGCGGTTGCCCAGGCTTTGTACGCTTCTCGCTTACGCTTTTCAGCGGAAAAGCATTCAGCACTAAACCATGGGCGAGCTTTGGTTTCAAGTGATAGATCAGCGTAGGGAATGAAGAACTCCATTGCTTGACCTATCACACTTGAGACTGCATCAGCGCAGCACGATGGATCGGTTGATGTAAAACAAGCTTGCCGCCACGGATAAGATGCGAAGAAATGTCGCATTTCATCCCAATCTGCCGACTTGTAACGCCATACTCGCCTAGAACCACTTGGTCGGGTGTCAGGTGGCGAGTACTGCGATACAGATTTCACCAGACAGTGATCGGATGTCCCATAGGGTGCAGTGACGGACACCGAATATCTGTCGGGATCGGTTGTCAGCAGAAGGTCCAGGCAGTAAGCAGTGTGGCCAGCAACGTCTGGGATGCGCGTAGGCTCGTCAACAAGCTGAGAGAGGCCAAGAGTGAGCGAAAACTTAAAAGCCTCTCTAGCAGCATGGTCAGTGTCCTGAAACGGGTATAACCACTGTCCGTGGTGTGCGTTAAAATCCCCCAGGAACACCAACTGCGCTGTGGGAAAACGTTGCTGAACCTTGTCCGCTGTACTGCTGAGATAGTCCATAAGCCTTGTTGTCTCCCGATCTCCGCTGTGTGACCGATAAATACCAGCGTATACCATTTGGTCTAGGCCGGTATCTATGTGAACCCACATAACTGAAAGGTCCGGCACTTCTAAGTAACGGAGACGCTGACAACAGATCTTGTCACTGGCATACATGCACACCCCGGCGTGCGGGTGGAATTTGGACTCCAGGATGTAACCTGGGTAACAAAGGTATGCCGAGTCTGACGGATCACAGATCTGCGTCTCCGTTAGGAAGAGTAGGTGGGGTCTCTCCGTCTCGAGGTGGTGGTGGACATCATTGAGATTGGAGAGCACTCCTCGGATGTTACAGAAGTGCACTTTATACGAGAGGAAGTGCAACCGCTGTGTTACCTTACTCTTCTTTGGACCTTTCATCAGTTTTGGAGTGGAGTGAATAAGGAGGAGAACAGAAGTTGAGTGAAGTGCTACAAATGGAACCAAGCAACTCGATAGGGGTAACGCACCTTTGGGAAGCTCGCTTGGAGACTGCGGGGACGCCCGAACCCCCCCGAGTTCACCATCGGGTCCTCTCAAACCGGTCGCCAGCCGGCACGATGGAGCCTCTCGGGATTTTTCGCGAGGTGGCGGGGCAGCCTTTTACATGTGGCTGGCATGCTACTTGGGCCCCCTACTACCTGCGGTCGGCCAGCGGTGCACCGTGCTTCGGATCCCGCTACCCTCCAAAACGAGTCAACCGGTGAGTCATTATCCTACGAGTTGAAAACAGTTCTCCGGTGCAGCACGATTACTCAGACCTATCCTCCTCAATGGCTACACTAGACATCATGCCGGAACGCAACTAGATTACTTGGCGGCATGGTTTTATCTAGTGGGTGGTGACAAGCCACGGCCGAAGCCTACCACCAGATTTTACTGCTCGTTTAGCACCACCCAGGGACCACGTACAAGGCATCGAGGGCTAAACCTTGCGGACGCGAGCAGTTTTCAGTCCCCAAAGCTATTTTATCGGCTCATTATTAAGCCTCGACTGTAATTAGCAACGCTCACGAGTTACATACGACGTTTTTCAACACATTTGTGAGTAAAAGACAGACATACGTGGTCATAAAATAACAAACACACTTGATAACAAAGCTGTAAATTGTGATTGAAAAATGGCGCCGAACCTCGCGCATGCAAATGTGTCAATGTCTGTATAGCATATACAGCCTATTATATAAGTGAAAATGTTTAATTTCTCTTACGGCGTCCCACAGGGCAGCATTCTATGCCCCACTCTTTTTCTTATCTACATCAATAACCTTTGCTCACTAAAGGTGGGTGGTGAAATTTTTTCGTATGCCGATGATACGGTTCTGTTGTTTGCCGAAGATGCTTGGGAGGATGCCTTCTCAATTGCTCAATGTGGGGTAAACAAAGTGATGTTATGGTTACAAAGTAATTTTTTGACTTTGAATACGTCAAAAACCAAATACCTAACATTCTCAATACAAAATGCTAGCCAGTCCTCCCAAACATCTAAGCTAAGTGTTCATCTGCCACAGTGTACCACACTGGAAGAATGCTCGTGCCCAGCACTGGAGCGGGTCTCCAATATCAAATATTTAGGAATTATTATAGATCAAAATTTAAACTTTAAATCTCATATAGTACAACTTAGTTTTAGGATTAGAAAGCTAAGCTATACTTTCAAAATCCTTAGACATGTGATGGACCCATATCTGCTTAAGCAAGTTTATTTTGCCTTATGTCAGTCCCTCATTGCATATTGTGTTACGTCCTGGGGAGGTACACATAAAACAACATTATTGGAACTAGAAAGATCCCAAAGAATTCTGCTCAAAGTCTGCACCTTTAAACCGTACCGTTTTCCTACCGAGTCACTCTATAACTACTGTGAAGTTCTCTCAGTGAGGAAACTTTTTATACAGTCTACGGTTCTGCACCAGCATAAAAATGCAGTGTATGATGCAAGCTTACCGCGGAAACGTAGAGCTGATATCGAGTGCATCAAAGAAAAATACAGCACCAAATTCATTAACAAATATTATCCATTTCTTGGTCCGTACCTATATAATTGCCTCAAAAGAATTTTAAATTTATATAGCTTAAGTAAATATGAATGTAATCACAAGGTTACACTTTGGCTCCTATCGCAATCCTACGAACAAATTGAATCAATACTGACTCCAATAGTTTAGGGAATTAAAAAAAAAAAAAAAAAAATTAAAAGAAAAAAATAATAATAATAAAAAAATACACAAACTCACACTCGCAAATACACAACATATACATTCTCCACATACTTATACACTATACTACTTAATTTACACTTACTTAAACCACTTCGTGCTTATGCTACATACCTAACTATATGTTTATTTCAGGTTTCTTTTTGTTTGTTTTTAAATTTAATGTAATGTTTTTCTTTTTTTGATTAAAAATAATTGTTTATCCTTAAGAATTTCAAGTATACGAAAAAACTGTTATGTATTGTTTTCTCAATCTGGCAAATACAGCTACAATTATTTGGGTCGAGCATACTACTCATCCTAAGCTTACAGGGCTCTGCCCTTTATTAGGGAGTAGTGAACTCAGTAAAATAAAATTATATTACTTATTCTTAGATTAATCAAATATTGTAAAACTTTTACTGTTTTTTGTGATGCTTATATCTGTAATAAACGATTATTATTATTTTTATTATTATTAATTTGGAGTGGTAAATGCAAATATTTTAATATTTTATAACAAATTATTGTAAATTGTGAATAATTTGTTTGATATACAAATTTGTTTTACTAATATAAGGCGCAAACATTTAAAAATGTATATGGATTTGAAGTGGTATAAAATCTCTTTGTTGTTTCTGAAAATATTTAATGTATAACCCGGACCAATAAAATATGCTCTGTTTGCTCGCATGTAATGTGCACAAAGGTACAATTCAACTTTGTAGGATTCATTATATTATGCACGCGTGACTTATAGCCCAGTTTATAGTTCTAAATTCAATAGACTTCCCGTTTGCGTTCGCTCCCGAACGGTCGTGTCTGCGGCCGCTCCCGAGTGTTCGTATTGCGCTGCCCTTGTTCCCTCCCCCGCACTCGTGCGGGTCAGGTGCCAAGTTAAGCTGTTTCGGAAAGTTTTCTCTTGTGGAGGCTGTGTGGTGTCGGGGCTAATTCATCTGCCCTTTTCAGGGCGGACCCGACTGCTGCCGGCCGAAGCATCGCTGGTCAGGTGGATACGTAACCGTGACAACTAAGCCTGATCGTGCGCCGTTCACCGGCAATAGGTCCGTACTAGGTCGTTTTCTTTTTCAGCGCAGTTTGTGCAGCCGTTTCGCCATTCACCGGCACACAAATTCATCTTAGATATACTTCTTCCAGCCCAGTATTATGTCTCGTCGCAGTCCGTGCAACGATATCAGATGCGCAAACGATCGTGGTCGTATTAAAAATCTTCTTGATGATCAATATTTTCTAAAACGAAAAATTACTAGTCTTGAATTTCATGAGAAGGAGGGGAAGGCTGAAATTGCCAATCTTCAGGCTCAGATCGATTCTTTACAGGCGGAACTATCCGTTCGTCCGTCCTCCTCGCAGGTCTCCTCGCAGATCGCCTCCCAGTTCGATAAGTTTTCCAGGGACAAACAAGAACTGGAAAAACAACACGCAGCCACTCAGGCCCAGCTCAGGTCTAACTTCGAAAGCGAGAAGGGTATCCTTATCGCTCAAATCAAGTCCTTGCGAGAGCAAGTGTCCGCTCGTCCTCAGGTCGCCTCCCTTTCTCAGGGGTTCCAAACCGATTCTCCGGCGTCTCCAGATCCCTCTGAGTACGTCGCTCCTTTTTCAGATTGCATGTCGGTAGACTCCACCGCATGCAAACGGAAAACTACCCCGCCAGGTAGTGATTCCGACTCCGCTCCTTTAGTTCCAGAATCTCTTGCTCCGTTCTCCGAGGTACGCAAAAGAAGAAGAAGCAAGATGCTTCTTCGACTTTATCTCCATCCGTTTCAGCTGCTCCAGCCGCTGTTCCTGCTTCGCAAATTGTCGCACCGGCGTCTGCTCCTGCGCCTTTTGTTACAGCGACCCCGGCGTCACAGCCTGCGTCGCAATCAGATTCGGCTCAGCCGAAAGTCAAGTCTCCGCCCCCTGTCTTTCTACGGGACAAGAGCCGCTGGACCGAGGTCTCAGCTCTCTGCGGTAGGCACAATCCCAAGATCCAGTATAGTAAGGCATCCAACGTGGGTGACTCTATTAAGGTCGTTGTCAATTCCATTTCCGATTTCAGGAATCTTACTCGGCTTCTTGCTGATCAAAAGCTCGAGTACCACACTTACGCCCACCCTGAGGAGCGTAAGATTCGTGCCGTCCTCAGGAACGTGCCGTTCGAGCTCTCGAACGAGCAAATCCAAGAGGACCTGTCTTCTCAAGGCTTCCCCGTCGAATCTGTGCACAAAATGCACAGCCGCCGAGGCAAGCAGTTCCCACTTGCGCTAGTAATCCTAGTGAAGAGCCCGCAAGGGCAGTCCATTTTCAGAGGCAAGCCCACCGTGTGTGGTCTCTCCAACATCCGCGTCGAAGTTCCACACAAGCGTGGCTTCCCAGGTCAGTGCCACCGCTGCCAATTGTATGGTCATGCGGCGGCAAACTGTTTTGCTTCCCCTAGGTGCGTCAAGTGCCTAGATCCGCATGGGACTAAGGAGTGCTCTCGCACTCCCGAATCGCCCACAGCTCCGTCCTGCGTCTTGTGCGGCCAGTCAAGCCACACAGCAAACTTTCGCGGCTGCCCCAAGGCACCGCGTGCTGCCAGGGCCACCGTGAAGCCCATCGAGAACTGGAGAGAGCGACCGCAGCCTAGCTCGGACGCTCCTCCAGTCAGTTCAAAGGCCCCCAAGGCCTTCACCTCTTTCGTTTCAGGTCAGCGCAGCCGGGACGCGACTCAATCGCAACCGGCCGCCAAATCGGCTTCCCAGTGGCAGAACGCAAAAGGTTCTCAAGACCGCATGGCGTTCTGGATCCAGCTCGCTCCCATCGACGAGATCCTGGCTTTCGGCGCCGCTCTCGACGCCAGCCCAGAGGGTTTCAACGGTGCTCTTCCGGTCCTAACCAAGTTCGCTCCCCTTATCAGGAAACTCTAACAAGCTCAACGTTTCTAAACGTAGTCCTTCTTTCCAGCATTCCTATCTCAGAGTGAGTCTGATCACTCTAGATAATCTCTTAGTTTCAGCTTTGTCATTTCTGCTAGTTTTAGCTTCTGAATTTCTCGCTTTCAGTTCCTTTTGGTGGCAGCCGTCCGGATGCCGCTCACTGCGCAGCCTCTCTCTCCAATTGGCTGTCGCTCCGATAAATGATCAATAACCTGAATCAAGGTAGGTCGTAAAGGGGGATGTTTAGTGGGTATGCTCGGCTTCACTGAGTGAGTCTCCACACTGTCTGGGCATTCTATTCTCCGTTAGCCACTGGGGTTAACAGCTTATAGAATGCCCATTCGTCCGTAATAGGATTCATCCTCCTCCCGGCTAAAGCTTGCTTTGCTGGTTAAAGCATGTTTTAGGGGGTGCCAAAATTTTCTGTGGCGGAAAAAAAAAAAAAAACTAAATTCAATAGAATAACGCTCACTTTACGAGCAAGTGTGTTGAAATATACTATGTGACTTGACGGCTTGTCAGCGACGCAACATAATTTAAGGTTTCATAGAACATACAGGTACAATCAGGTACAGAAACAGGTACCTATCATATTTCCAATAAGATTACTATGTAATTTGATTGTGAATTTGAATCCTCTCGCCAGTAGGATTAGTTGCGTACTAAAGCCGCGCGAGAGCGAGAGAGAAGGTTCTTCCCTTTCTTATTCCAGGAAGGTTTGATTGCATGTGGTAGGTACTAGTTGCGCTCTGACGCCGCGCCGTTTGAGCGAGAGAGAACATATTTCTGTTTCGTTGAGTAGCATAAGAAACTGCAAGAACATTACGTTAGATAAATCTATAGCTTGTAGGTAAACTAGAATGTTCTTATAACAGTAGAGAAGCTCGAGATAGTAGAAATTTCTGGAATGTAATGTTGTATGAGCGAACAGGCATAGGTATATTTTAAGTTATGATGTTTTGGCGGTAAATTACGTTCTTTTGAATATTGTTTTGTGAATCTAGAGCTTTCTAGTATGATAATCATAGAAGTAGGTATGGAATTAGAAGCTATCTTGTATGTTCTCGAAATAATTTACGATGTATGTAGGTATAATATGATATATTGATAATCTGGTTTTCGACTATTTTATGTAATTCTATGGTAAATTGATGTCTGTATTGATATATTTGAATGTTAGGAACGTATTTATGTATAAAACAATATGGTTAAATGTCTTATTTAGGTATTAATGGACAAAGTTTGATATGGTTTTATACTGTTAGATTATTACGTAATTACGATAAATCTTGTGTTTATATTTTATAGAAATATGATAGTGATTTGTAAGACAAGTTTGATATTAAGTTTATATTGAGAGAAATTACGGTCTTATTTTACGTTTGGTTTTAAATTGTTTGAATTGTATAATCTGATAAGAATTATGATTTGCCGTAATTGAATTCTGATTATGTATGTTGAAAATTATTAGAAATAGTTTAGTTTTCATTAGGAACCGTTTTGCCTTAGATATGATGTCTTATGTTCTTAAGCACTTGTAAGCGTAAACGGTAATAATCAGAAGTTTTTGTTCTAGAAAGTTTTATGTATTAGGATATTTGTAACAATGGCTTTTATATTCAGTTAGAGTAGACTTAATCCTTTCATTTGATATATCTTGAATAGAAGTTAAATGGTTTGTAATAGAATCTAGAACAAAATCTTACTAATAGTGAAAATCAAAGCGTAATTCGGCTCGAACGTGTGAATCCGCCAGCCAATCAGAATGCCGGAATTATTTTGGCCGAGTTTTGAATAAATAGCGGGAGGCCCGCTACGGAGCTCATCTCATTTCAATCATGACATCAACGTCCCCGACAGTCGCTACGGCTCTCCAGGCCCATCAGGCCAGATTCGCGTCCTTTCTGGCCCCTCAGGCCTCCACCGCGTCTATCCCGACCCTTCAGGTCTCGCATTCCCCGGCCCCTCAGGCCTCCTCGTACCAGGCTTCTCAGGCCTTCCCGGCCACTCAAGCCATCCCCCGCTCGGAATCGCGCTCCCAGTCCCCCTCCGTCCCCCGGTCCAACACCGCGCCATACCCCAAGGCACCACCTTCAGTAGTGTCAAACGCCTCATCGAAAGCTCGCAAACATAAGTCCCGCATAAAATCACGTTGTTCACCTCGCGATCCCGAACGGTCCCTTCTGGGCCTCACCCAAGCCTCGCAGTCCTTACCATTGTCGCAACTCCCCGTGGTATTTGGCGACTCCCCCGCGTCCCCCGACACCCAGGCTCCCGCGGCTCCTACTACTCAGGATGCCTCGGACTCGGAAATCGACCGGATGTCGATCGCGTCCCCTCATGTTTCGGATAGTGAAGAAGAAACGCATCCCAGGCCTAGCTCCGCCCCAGACACCAGCAACGGCTGGCTTTCCGCCTCGCGCAAAAAACAAAAGAACAAAAAACAACGTCACAATGACGAGTCCTCCCCCCGGTCCCCAGAGGCTTCTCCGACACCAAACTCTCCAAAGAGAAAAAAAGCCACCCCTAATAACGCGGCCCCCGCACCTGCACCCTCATCCGCGAAAAAGCCCCCACCTGCCTTCATAAAAGAAAAAAATAAGTGGTCCGTCATCTCCAAAAAGTGCGATTCAAGCGACCCAAAAATTAATTACAACAAGGCAACCAACGTCGGTGACTACCTTAAAGTTGAAGCCTCGTCGATCAACGACTTCCGTGCCCTAACAAAACTCCTAGCAAACGGTAAATACCAATACCACACGTACGCTCTCCCGGAAGAGCGCAAACTTCGCGCGGTACTAAGGGGCGTCCCTTATGAAATCGAAAACCAAGAAATCGAAGAATGCCTCAAATCCCAAGGTTACCCTGTAACAGCCGTTCATAAAATTCAATCCAGCACCGGTAAAAAATTCCCTCTAGCCCTAGTTATTTTGGAAAACTCCCAAGACGGGAAGCGCATCTTTAGTGATCTCGAACACGTATGTCAAATCAAAGTCCGCGTGGAAGGCCCGCGTAAAACCGGTTTCCCAGCCCAATGCCACCGCTGCCAAGTCTATGGTCACGCATCGGCAAACTGTAGTGCAGCCCCCAGGTGTGTCAAGTGCCTGGTACCACACGCGACTCGCGATTGCACCCGCACTCGCGACACCCCCACCGACCCGGCTTGCGTTTTGTGTGGCAACTCTGGTCATACAGCCAACTACCGCGGCTGCCCTAGGGCTCCGAAGTCCAAACTCCCATCGACGGCCGTGCCTAAAAAGCCCTCCACTCACCCGCAACCCTCCGTCAGCGTCCCTCAGACGACTCAAAAGGCCCCTCAGGCCATACCCACCCCATTGCCGACTTCATCGGCCTGGAGCAAGCCTATCTCTTCTCCGAAGCTAGCTCCTTACCCTCCTACTCAGGCTAAGTCCCAAGTAAGCCTAATGGCCCTCCTTGATTTCGCAGATATCGACGCGTACTTAGCTATTGATGCTGACCTCGAGGCAGCTACAACCTACTCCGAAGTCGTTAAAGTCATGCGCAAACACGAACCCATCATTCGCCACGTAAATAACCTTCTCAATGGCGGTAAATAATAGTGTCCCCCGTGCTCCCACAACCACGTCTGGTCGCTCCAAGACCAAACCAAAGGGCTTAACCCTCGGATCATTTAACGCGCGTTCACTCCATTCCAATTACCTCGAAGTCAAACTCTTTCTTCAAAAGCATGACTTCGATCTCTTTCTAGTCCAAGAAACTTGGCTCAAACCCAAGCACCGTAGAGGACTCTCAATTCCCAAATACTCGCTTGTAAGGAATGACAGAGTCGACGCTGATTGCGGCGGCACTGCTATTTACTACAAGCGTGGTCTCCATTGTATCCAAATCCCTACTCCTCCTCTCATTAACCAACGGTATGCAAGGTAGCCATCACAGGCCACCCCTCCATCATCATTGCTTCCATCTACCTTCCCAGCGATAGGGAGAAGCCTCCCCTTCGCAGCGACTTTGAGGCCATACTGGAGTTGGGCCAATCAGTCATTATGTTTGGAGATTTTAACTGCAAACATACTGACTGGAGGTGCTACTCAATCAACAGTAACGGCACCAAACTCAACGAGATCCTAGAGTCACTGAACATAGATATTGATATCTTATGTCCAAACTCTCCCATCCACTATCCTGCCAATCCTAACCACCCTCCAGATATCCTAGACTTCGCCATGGTCAAAAACGTCTCTCTAGACCTACGCTCTATTGATTCGCTCGACGACCTCGGCTCTGATCATCGCCCCGTACGCCTAACTTTAGGCAGTCTTTCCGATCCAACCCCTTCTTCGAAAACCTTTACCAACTGGAAAGGGTTTACGAAATCTCTTGCCACTCTCTCTGGCGCTCCCAACTCACCACTGGCCTTCCCTCCGGACTACTTCAATAGTCCCGACAGGATTGACAGTGCGGTTGACGTTATCACCGATGCCATCACCAATGCCATCAGTGAAAACGAAAAAACCGTTCCGGTTCCCAAACCCAAACTCCCTCCTCACATCCTCGCTTTAATCAAACAAAAAAACGTTGCACTTCGCTGGGCTAGGCGCTATCCAACACCCGAGAATAGGTTAACGGCAAATCAACTTCAGCGGAAAGTCAAAAAGTCCCTCGCGGAATACAGAGAACTTCAAGCTAACGAGCTTATGGAAAACATAACTCCATCTCACACGGCCTATTATAGAATGGCACGCTGCCTTCGTATTGACACAGTCTCCCACGTCCCTCCCCTGGTCCGCCCAGACGGCACCTTAGCCTTCGAAGATGATGAAAAGGCTGAAACGTTCGCCGACAGCATTGCCGCTCAATGCTCCCCCAGCTCCCAACCCGTCGACCCCGCCCATCTAAAGGCGGTAGAAGACGACGTCCTCTTCATGAAGGACTCCCTACCCCCGACCAGCGAACCCGTCAAGGTCTCCGAAGACGAGATTCGCCTTCATATCAAACGCCTCCATGCTAAAAAAGCACCGGGGGCGGATGGTATCTCTAACCAGGCGCTCAAGCACCTCCCCCATCAGATTCTTGCCGTTCTGGCAATACTCTATAACGCCTGCCTTGATCTTAGTCACTTTCCAAAAGCTTGGAAAGAGGCAATCGTTATAGGCATCCCCAAACCTGGGAAACCCCATCATATCCCATCCAACCATCGACCCATCAGCCTCCTCAAGGCTCTGGGTAAAAACTTCGAACGTATCATACTCACGCGTATCAAAAATCACCTATTTCCTATAGACGGTGATCCCCTAATCATAGCCGAACAATTCGGCTTCCGCGCTCAACACTCCTGCCCTCAGCAGGTTCAACGTATCGCCGAACACGCTCTCTCCGGCTTCTACCCTCGACGCCTCAAAACTGCCGCCGTCTTCTTCGACGTAGCCAAGGCCTTCGACAAGGTCTGGCACGCAGGCTTAGTACACAAATTATACGGTATAGGTCTCCCAGATAGTTTAGTTCGTATAATTTCGTCATATCTCAGAAATCGCACCTTCCGCTTTAGATTCGAAGGCACGCTTTCGTCCCCCCATCCGCTAAAAGCCGGAGTCCCTCAAGGCTCCGTCCTCGCGCCGTTACTATACTCGGTATACACTAACGACATCCCCAAACCATCCGAAGGTGTCCAACTCGCCCTCTTTGCCGACGACACTGCTCTCTACTATCGCGGTCGCGAAATGTCAACAATAGTTAGAAAGCTACAAAAGGCTGTTAACAACCTCAGCGCCTGGTTCTCGAAGTGGCGTATTGAAGTAAACCCCGACAAAAGCTCGGCGATTTGCTTCACTCACAAAGAACGTCGAAGGGCGGCCGCGTCCGACCCTTGCGTCCGCATGCGTGGAGTCCCCATACCGTGGCAAGCTACGGTCAAATATCTCGGCGTCACACTCGATAGGACGCTATCGTTCGAACCCCATATCACCAGGGTAACCAAACTGGCTAAATTCTACCTCAGCCGACTCCATAGCATGATAGGTCGCCTCAGTAAAATGTCACTGCGCAATAAATGTACCCTATACAAGGTCTGTATCAGACCAGTCATGACGTACGCCGGTCCCGTATTCGCCCACGCCAAGCCTCGTTTGCTCTACAAACTCCAAGCAGTTCAAAATAACTTCTGTTGGAGGGCCACAAACGCCCCGTACTATGTTAGGAACGCGGACTTACACAGGGACCTCAAACTCCCCACCATCCAGCAATACCTTAAGTCCCTATCCGTATCCCACTTCCAACGGTGCGAAAATCATCCAAATAGGCTAGTTCGTGCGACTGTCGGGTACCGACCCAATCCAAAATCTTTCAAACGCTCTTGTCGTAGGCCCAAGGACGTTCTCTCGGATCTTCCAAACCAGCTCTCTTCTGATCTGGACAATCTCCTGTCTGCCAGCTCATAGCTGATGTAAGTAGTCGATTCAGCACGTGGTGCTTCCTATAAATTTTTCTACGCGCAGCCTGCACCACCAACTGGCTGTCGCTCATTTCTTCGGTCGATTGTCTGTAGAAAGACAAAAGATCATTAAGGGGGAGTTTAGTGAGTAGAAGTCTCACACTGTTGGGTGTCATCTGGCCGGGGACTAAACCTCCTGGCAAGTGCCCCTTCGTACTTCTGACGTATTCTCCTCCTCCTCTCAGTGAGCTCTCGTACGGTCAATAGGCTTGCGGGTGCTCTGAGGGGTTGTCTTCTGTGGCGGAAAAACAAAAAAAAAAAAAAAACGGAGCTCAGTTCGTGTCTACTCGGCGACTAATGAAGAGCAAACTAGAAGAAGTCAGCAAGTCAGAAGAAGTCAGCAAGAAAGAAGACTGTACTCCATATTTTATTAAATCACAATCGTGTCTTTCTAGATCAGTGTAATTAGGCTTAATTCATAAGACTATACTACTAATTCATATGACTATACCCAGTATTGTATATGCCTAATACTGTATCTGGAAATAAAAGGGTTATTGGAGTACACGGCGGTTTCATTCAAGAAATCTACTTTGCTCTCCCTGTCTGCGGTACTTCGTGTTCGTGGGCAGTCTACTGGTGAGAAGCATCCATCCAGCTGGCGCAACCGTCTTCGGGGAAGCGGACGTCTCGAGCGTAGCACTACGTACTTCGGCACGGGCAGCGTGTTCGTCGCACAGCGGTCGCCCTAGTTTCGCCCGCCCGACTCTGGTCATACCTACCGGAGTCTATCATCACCGACTTTACACGGCTTATATCTTTATGTAGTTTACTCATGGTTTTCTAATTGCTGTTCTGTTTTTCTGGTAAAATACAAAACTATTTTTTTTCGCTGATCATTCGAAATACAAATTATTTTTTAAATATAGAATTGCTTTTTTGTTTATAAGTAATACAAATAGATACATACAATACATGGTGACTGGTAACAAATAGATATTGAAGGAGAGCACTCTGTACTCGATTCTGATCATAATTATGTAATAAAAGTAGGTAGGTACTTAATTTTTCGGCAGAATTCCCTACAAATAAATGTCGCTCGTGACCACGGGGTCTGCAAAGACACCGAAACGTCGAGTCAAAATTTAAAATGTAAATATACGCGATAAATCCGGTTAAAAAGTGTTTTATTTAATAGTATGAATCGCGAAAACTTAAGTCAACATTTATTTATTGAAAGAAACACCAACAGTGCACATACTTAAAATAACTCTTAGATTAAATATAAAATATAAAAAATTCTGGTATGCACACCAATTACAGGTGTTTACAGCATTAACAAAGTAATTAAAAACTTACAAATCATAATTATTGTTCAGTTATGACAAATCTATATTAAAAAGAACAAAAACAGAATTTCGAAAATATTAACAAAATAACAGATCTTTTATATATCTGTTTAGAAAATAATAATGAAATACAGATCTAAGAGATCTTAGGTGTTACTGATACAGTCTTTACAAATTGTTTATATGTATTATTAAAAATATCAAGGTGGTCCGATTGAGTACACAGTCTATTGTAGCTACGGCATATTCTTAACATAGGTGAGTTTAAGCCTAAATTGGTTCTGGCAAAGGGTACATTAAAAGCATTTTTGATTTTGTGACGAGGGTAAATGCGGGGTACGTTGAGGGATACTTGTTCCAGGAGTTGAGGGCAGTCTATGGAGTTACTAACAACTTTATATAGAAACGAGGCGTCGCGAATAGTTCTTCGTTGTTGCAAATTCTGCATTCTGAAATACTCCAGCCGATCTTTGTAAGGTGTTCTGTGGGAAATTCCGGAGTATGTATATGCGAGCGACCTTGTGAACGAGCGCTGGATGCTCTCAATACGCTGAGAGGGCTGAGCGTAAAAGGGATTCCAAGCTACACTCGAGAACTCCAAACAGCTACGCACATAAGAGTTGTAAAGCACAATTCTCGATGAGTACGACCGAAAGCTTTTTGTGTTACGTCTAATGAAACCAAGTTGTTTTGCTGCTTTGTTCACAATGGAGTCAACGTGTGGTTTAAAGGTAAGTTGGCTATCAATGAGAACACCTAAATCGCGTATTTCGTTGACTTCCTGTAAAACAGTCCCATTCAAAGAGTATGTTGAGTTTATGGGTGTTTTTTTACGAGTGTATTTAATGTAGAAACATTTCTTGACGTTAAGATGCATTTGATTTAAGTCACACCATTCGTTTATTCGATCAATATCGGCTTGCAGTAATTTCGAGTCATTTATCTTATCAATTTGTCGATAAATCTTTAGGTCATCGGCGAATAGTTTAAACTTACAATTTTTAATGTATTTAGTTAAATCGATATTATAAACTGAAAATAAGATAGGACCAAGATGCGACCCTTGGGGTACCCCCGACTCAGCATAATATATATCAGATTCAAACCCGTTTACAGTTACAACTTGTTTTCGTTTATATAGATATGAGCGGAACCATTTGAGGAGTGGTCCGTGGATACCCATGCGTTCGAGCTTAATAAGCAGCAACTTGTGGCTAACCAAATCAAAAGCGCTGCTTAAATCAGTATATACAGCATCGACTTGCAACCCTTTGTCAACAACCTTGGATAAGTCAGTTATAAAGCTAACTAGATTAGTTTCGACAGAGCGTCCTTTAATAAAGCCGTGCTGGTGTTGAGAGAGAAGCCGGTTGAAATGATTTGATACAATGGGACAAACGAGTGCCTCGAACAGTTTAGCAAAACACGATAAGTTTGATATAGGCCGGTAGTTAATTACTTCATTTAAATTACCCTTTTTATGTATAGGTATTATTTTTGCAGTTTTCAACTCATCTGGAAACTCCCCTAATGACAAGGATTTGTTAATGATAATTGATAATGGCAGTGCAAGAGCAGATCCACAGCGTTTGACCAGTATGGGAGGGATGCCGTCAGGCCCTGGTCCCTTATGTATGTCTAGCTTCTTTATTTGTTTTAGCACTTCTCTCTCAGTGAAAGATGTGTTGCTTAGACCAGTACTAACGTACCTATCAATTACGGTATTAACAAGCCGTGTGCTAGTTTGTGAAGCTGGAGAAGGGGGTAAACTAACTATTTTTGAGAAAGTTTCGGCAAACAGATTAGCTATCTCACAACCTGAACGTCCTACTTTATCCTCCATACGCATTTCAGCGGGAAATTCTGATCGAGTCTTTCGCTTGTCCTTTACATAACGCCAAAACCCCCTAGGATCATTTAATAGACTACATTCTGTCTTGTACATGTAATTCGAGTACAGAGAAGCCAGCAGTTTATGGCTACGTTCTCTAAGGATATTAAATTCTAATAAGTCTCTAGGGTTATTATATATACGATGTCGTTTTTTAATTTTTTCTTTAGCAGCTAATAACTTCAACAGTGGTTTATTGAACCAGGGGGGATATGATTTCCTGTTAAATTTATGTTTTGGGACAAATTTTTCAATTGAGGTAGTTATTGTTGAATTCAAGACAGAAATCATTTCGTTTATAGAGAGGTCTGTGGCAAATATATTATTCCAGTCAATCTGCTTGAGTTCATTTGATATGCTATTAAAATCAGCTTTAAAAAAGTTAAATTCTGTTCTTGTATTGGGACGTAGATACTTTGCTTCGCTCTCTGGTAAAGTTATTAAAATGGGTGGGTGTTTATGGTCAACCTTACTTAATTGACATAATGGTTCCGATATATTGACATCTGTCACAGTGCTTATAACAAGATCAAGTATTCGATCGTCCTCGTTAGTTATGTGATTAAATTGTAACATATTGTTAATTGACATAAAGTCGACTAAGGCGTTACCCAATAAATTGTTATAGTTGCCAACACGCATGTAATTGTTATTTCTAGTCCACGAGAGGGAAGGCAAGTTGAAGTCTCCTAAAAGTACTACCTCATCAACTAATTGGGTAATATTATTGGCGTTATCTAAAAATATATTAAGGGTGTTAGGAGAGACTGGTGGTGGGATATATACTGTGCCGATTGCAACTCTTTTGATATTTTTACCTACTCGTAGTTCGACAACCACCCAAATATCTTCACAGTTTGCGGATTCCCAGGCTTGCTGGCGGATTGATCTACAAGTACATGAAACTGCTATCAACACTCCACCTCCGTCTTTCTTTGAAGAGTTCAAATAATTACGATCGCGTCTATGTATAACATAGCGAGAGTCAAATAGTTCTCCATTAAAAATACTAGAATTTAACCACGTTTCAGTAAAAGCTATAACATCATATGAACAAAGGGACACATTGTTAAGGATTTCAACAGTTTTAGTTCGCATACCACGAACATTTTGGTAGTAAAAAGTAGCCATTGCAACCAATTTAAACCTAATAGGATATTACACATAAAAGATACTTAAAAACTACTTCATAAAATTAAAACTGTCCATATTACGAATTTGGAGAGCTTGGCAGTGTTCGTCCTTCCTGACATAGATGCGCCCATCTCTGACCCAGACGAATCTGTATCCGAGCTCCTTCCCTTTCAGTCTAGCAGCGGCGTGAAGAGTCTTGTTATATGGGCTCAGGTGTTCAGACACGAAGATAGGTTGAGCGGCGCCTCCCGAGTTCAGATGCTTAGTACTTAATTTGTCGCGGGGGTTAGTCTTATTAAACTTCTGCACAGCTGCAAGTACGCTGTCTCGTAGTAGGCGAGTGCGCAGCTTTACAACGATGGTTCGCGGTCTGTCCGTATCCTTTTTCAGTTTTGCAACTCTAGTACCATGGACGATATCACCTTCAGTTAGAGTACAGTCTACTTTTTGTGCTATTGCAACTGTAGTTTTTAGAATGTTTTCGGAACGATTCTCGGGGATTCCATTTATTTCTATATTGCACTCACGTAGGTTTTGTTCTAATGTATTCATTCTGTTATTAAATTCTCTCTCAAGGGTTTTAACACGAAATTCTAGGCTTTCATTAGTTTTGCGCAATTCCTTTACAAGACTGGACTCCTCATCTAGTCTCTTTTTGAGATCTTCGAAACAAGTGTTGAAGAATGTTAGTGACTGGTCGAACGACGACACTTTTTCATTGATACTGAACAGTTCATTCATCATCCCTTTAAGTGCTTTTTGTATTTCTTCTCTAATGATGGATTGCATTCCGTCACTTTCAGCGGCAGGCGCGTTATCTCCGTCGCCCGAAGAGCCACGACGAGATTTTGACTTAGGTGCGCGCATTGTGACATTTGCTGATGACGTCTGCACTGGTGCAGTAGCACCGCGGATTGGGGTATTCGTATTGTCCGACTTTGGTTCTTTACACTTGCACTGCGGGCAGCTCCAATTTACCTTAAGCTCGTTGGACATTACTTTGAAATGGTCTGTAGTAACATTGGCGCAATCGATATCATAGAGTGCTTTACATTGTGTACACTTAAGGTTTTGCTTGTTGACAATTTGTTTTAGACAACCACTACATATTTGTTTCGAGGACATAGTTTCAATTTAAATCTACCAAAATAGTAGAAAATGTTCGAACCTGGTATCACTAAGCCCGCTATCACTATTATATAAAAAAAAATAAACAGGCTAAAATATGAAGATAAAAATAAAAGTAAATATAAAAAACTTTTGGAATGTGACTAAAACTCTATCCAAAAAGGAGGAAAAATAAAAACTAACAATTTAAAATAAAAACAAAAAAAATAAAAACCAAAATACCAATTTAAAAAAATACACACAAATTATGAGGTTTGAACCTAGTGTGTCCTTATACCACTGTAGAAGCACGATTCTATCCGTCGAAGTCCCACTGCGCTATTGAGTAGTGACGTCACACGTCGAAATAAGCTATTAGTAGACACTCGTCGATTTCCTCTTACAATTTTGTATTAATCGAGACGGTAGGTTAAGAAATTCTTCAAAGCTGGTCAAATGTTTGACACTGATTTTAATTAACACTGCGAGAGAAACTGTAACCACCAATAAGCACTTATTTCCGTAATGCACTTAGCAACTCACTGATAACTTATTATGTCCAAGATAATGCCTCTTTCTATTTTTACAACTTAATTTAACGGGAGCGTATAATTTATGATGCGTACTAGAGACTACCCTGTGTATTCTCCATAACATTAAATAAGAGTGAATTTCCCAAATGACTTTTTTTTTGTCTTCGGTGAAATTCGTATTTTACAGCAAGAATATTGCATTAAATAATATTTTTTAGAATAGAATAGGTAATTATTGGGTTTTGGCAAAAATAGCATTTATGTAAAACTTTATTTAAAGGCAGAAATAAATAAATAAACTCCGAATTTTTTCATATCGGTGCTGTCCCTCTACTTTTTTTACAGACAAAAAAGCTTATACGCACGTAACTATGTGTAAATCAAGTGTACAACCTATTCAATTTAATGGAATATTAGTCTTATTATGAATAAATAGCATGTTTTATTCTATAAAGTAACGTTTATTTTTATTAGAGGCACAAACGTACTTGTCCTGCAAAATGTTCTTATTTCGGTGACCTAAAGTAATTTAAACTTAACTTTTTATGGACGAGTCCGACAGCCTCCCCGCCTTCGATTTTATTTCACGTTAGTAACGTGCTAGTACGCAGTCAGGACGGATTTCTGCGAAATCGCTGCATATTCCCGCCAATAACGTAAGTACGCCATTTCAGTTGCTCTCGGACATTATTTTTATAATATCGGTGATCGCTTTATCTGGTAAAATTGTGGTTGTTTGCTTCTTACAAAGGTAGTTAATGAATTAGTTTGATAAACTGTTATTGAACTTATCATAGATATAATAACTTTTTTTTTATTTTAAAAAAAGGGTGATTTTTATCATGTCGGTGTTCTCAAATCGGTGAAATCGGTGGTCTTTTATTCCCACCGATGTGATAATTTTCACCGATATCATAAGAAAATTTGAATCGGTGGCTTGTTTCTCATATCTTAATTCATGATTCGACGCACAGTTTTATCATATCGGTGAATTGCTTTATGATATCGGTGAATCATTTTATCAGATCGGTGAGTCTTTTTATCGTATCGGTGGTTAATTTAATTTGAATAAAGAAAATTATAATCAAAATAACCATTCTTTTTTAATTATTTATAATATAAAACTCTGTCCTCGTTGGTTGTGATAAGACCTCTGGTCTTAGTCAACTTCACGGTTGTAAAAATGCCTAGGTACCACCTATTTTCCTTTTGGTGTTCAGATGTGGATGGATTTATCATATCGGTGGGTATACTTATCATTTCGGTGGATAGACTAATCATCTCGGTGGTCAGCCTTTTTATATCGGTGTACAGATTTTTTTTTTCGGTGGACGGTTTATCATATCCGTGGCAACCAAAATTCAACCTTAATTTTTTCCTTAGTCTTGAATAATACGTTGATGTTGATGAAGGTGGGGATATTTAATATCCTAAAAAACACGTAAAAACTAAAAAATATACAAAAAACAGATAAATGAAAAAGTTCACCGATATGATACAAAAAACACCATTTGTTGAAATTCAACCATAAATAAAGAGTTTTACTAGGTCGACGACTGTTCGTGAAGCCGTCTATCTACCTTTTCTGTGTTAATAGCGCCCTGCGTACATCCGTACCGGTTTAACCATGCGTTGCGTAATGAATTCTTTAACTTTTGGTTAAGTTTACTCAGGAAATAATTAAAGATCTGAAACTATCACGTTCATGAATTTCGACTGACCCCACAGTCACCCTGTATAACTAGTCATTTATTTTATGGTAAGCGCTCTGTTTACATAGCATGTATGATTTTCGAAATGCGATAATACGTTTTCATCATGATGGACGTACAAGAAAATTCAAGTAATTATGGAGTAAGAGCGGTTACGCATTACATCCGATTCTTATCCGATCCGAATTCGAGAAGTAACGACCCGACTCCTGCGTAACCGTAGAAAAAATTCTATGATAGCTTACGCACTACATCCACCATCCGTCATCCGTGCTTTCATACAAAATTTCTAGATTATAGAGAACCACGCTAAAGAGTACCCTCGCACCGTGGCAGCAAAGCAGCAGAAGCGGCACGCAACATAAACGGCGTGCACGGAGCAAACGCTACCAACGATCGCACCAACCTTTACTGATTTGCCCACTTCCGTTCTAGATTTTATTGCCTGAGAAATCTGGAAGAAATTTCTTTGGAAATAAGCTTGACAAATAATGTTTTAAATTGTATGTTAACTTGCGTGTACGTAAATTGTTAAAAAAAAAAAAAAAAGCTCTGCAAATGGTTGCTCACAAATAGAATGATCGCCAGCGCGAAGTACGGTTCGCGACGAGCCTTACTCTGCTCAAAAAGCACACAAACGCAGGCATAGGTACTGAATCGCTTTGTTCATAATGATAGATACCTTAGAAATATTTTAAAGTGGGATTTACGATACTAATATTTAAAAAATTTTATCCGCGCGCTGGAAAAGTTTTCCTTGGCAACTTAAAAATTGAACTAAGTACTACAACACTGCGTTCCGGGAGAATCTCAAGTTCGAAGAAAAGGGGAGTTATCTTGCTGGCAACTTGCTCTACTTCCGGAAGTGCAACCAATTGTCCAAAAAGTGACTGGTTGTCTTGTTGATGAAATGAAACCCTTGTGAACATGAAATAAGGAAAACGTCTTCCCTGCCTGTGAACAATGTTACCAAAATCAAGTGTATCTCGACTAGGTAGCACACCTCATACTCAGAATCACCAAGCGGTTTTATTTTTAGGTCTAAAGTTAAGTGTTTAGTCTGAATTGGAGTAATTTAGAACTATAGTCTTAAACTTCACTTACCTACTTGACTTATGTCAAGTCCATTCAAAGTCTTGCCCATGTTCTTCGCCTCTACGATGACCGTCTATCTCCAGGTCTGTTAAGGGCCGCCACGCTTACGTTTTCCTTAGGGGTTCCAATCTAGGTGTTGCCTCGGAATTTATTTAGCGTCCCATCGGAGCGTGTGGCTCATCCAGTTTCACTTGACTTTCTGGTAGATTGGAGTCTCGCTACAGCCATCGCACAGTTCCATTTGGAGATTTTCTCGGGCCAAACCGAGAATATGGCGAAGACAGTCGACAAAAGACTCTGAGACAAAACCATCATGCTGGTACAGGAGTAATTTTCACAGATGGCCATAACCATTTTGGTGATTATTTCGGGGATTCCTCCGCGATGAAACTCCACCTCAAATTCAAATTCAAAAAAGTTTCCTTCTGCTATTCTGATGCCTCTTCTCGAAATATTGTTGTTGCCTTGGTCTCCTCTCTGAGATTTATAGAGTTGGCAACGCATTGGGCGCAGTCCCCCAAACTATCCGCCCATTATCGCCGATCTCGATGGGTACTGAGGTAGACGTGTCTACAATGCAAACTCAAGTCTTCACATGTCACCGAATTGTTGGTTGCCAGGAGTTGAAGATGGATACTGTGCCTATCTTCTATAAGACTCCAAGATCTCCATGATATCCACGTGTGTGTATAATTTTTTTATCCATGAACGACGAAGCTGGTCTCTACATTACATATCAAATGGTTTAGTACCAACGCTGCGTTACGTGTTCGAACGCGCGTACCGTACGTCCGTATCTTCAAATAGGCACACCTACCCATAGATTTATATTAACACTTACTAAGAGAAATTCAAACATACAAACTTTTCATAACAATACCTATCCGTACAGTACCTTCACGCGTATCATATGCGGCGCTTGGCGCATTCCGAACGTCCGTATCGAACGCGCTAATGGTAACAAGGAACACTATAGGTACCTACTCAAGAGGTACGGACGTTGCACTTTAGGAGTAGAGTAGGAGAGCCCATCACAAGTGTGGTATGAATATTATTAAAGTCATGCGTATATTGCATGAAATATCCACGACTTCGAACAAAACACATGGATAAAACGTTCCCGATGTCGAAAACAGCCTATTTGAAAGTCCCTAACTATACTGGAGCGTACTAATCTCTAATCTCAAAGCCTCTGTCAATGTCAATCAACTGTCATCAATGTTTTTAAAATTTTGATTTGTCATTATCATCTGTCCGGCTTAAGATTTTTGTATTTTTAAACAATAAGTTATTTACATAGAAATTCAACAGATTGTCCTATTTCTAATTCAATATAAAATGTCTAAAGACGTTATAGTTTTGGCACCCAATGGAAGGCGCCAAAAAGTGCACTGTAAGCCTGATACTAATATTTTGCAGGTATTGTTTTGAGTTTTGAACCGAAGTTTCTGTTATTTCTCTTACAAACACTAATTTTATTACCAACTATTATACACAGATCCTTGAAGATGTATGTCAAAAGCAAGGTTTTCAGTCTACCGAGTACGATCTAAAACATCATAACAATGTCTTAGATTTATCAACAACAATTAGATTTTCAAACTTACCAAATAAAGCTACTTTAGAAATGGTAGAAGCAGATAGAAAAAGAGAAGAAACTAATGTCACTGTAGGCTTACAGTTAGAAGATGGTAAGATAATAAATCAACATTCCAAACCGAACCAAATATTTACAGATAACTAATGTCCATTTGTTTTCTCCAGGAGAAAGAAGAACAGCTGATTTTAAACCAAATACATCATTGTTTGAACTGATTATGACACTTGCTCCTGAAGAAATAAGTCACTTCACCCATCCAACAATTCTCTATATGCGTCAAGAAGTGATTGGTTTAATGGCCCTCAAGGCTAAGACTTTAAGGCAATTGGGATTGATTCAAGGAAGAGCTATTTTAAGACTGCTGAATAAGGCTGAAGATACTAAGTAAGTATGTTTTTATTATGACAATCTTTAAGGTTCAAAAATAATTAATGATGTAAGTGGAAAAAGGTGATAAGTCACATATTGATTAAATCAAAGTTAAAGTTTTACTTATAATTTTTTAAATGACTAGCTTTTGAAATAATATGTCAACAGACTTATGTTTTAAATTTATTAATATAACCTGTAGTAGCAAGAATATGTTAGAAATTAAACTCTTTTGGTTTATTTCTTTATATTTTCATAGCAGTTGTATGTTTTAAATTAAAATATGCATATACAAGGATGACATTATTTGAGAATATAAATATATCAGCACTAGCTGTATTGTGTTGTTTGACGCGGGCAATTACCAATCCCACAGGAATATCAGGATAAAAATGTGCGTAAGTGCTTGTCCAGAACAAACATCCAGACATTTATTTATTTATTACCCTTTATTATACACAATAAAAATACAGATCAAAGAACAAAAGTAACAAATAAAAAAAAAACAATGTATTAAGGGCGGCCTTATCCAGTACAAGAAACTTTCATACAACCATACATCCATCCATCTAAACTTTCACAATTTTAATATTAGTAAAGATATATAAAACTGGTCCTTTGCTGATTGAGGTACTGAGTGACTGACAGTGCGCTATGTGACGGATGTGTACCTCAGGAAATTAATAAAGCAAACGCTTCGCGCGGCTCTAGCCGTCGCTCGATGTGTGAAGCCATGAACGAAAACCTAGTGGCTAATGAGCTCCTCGCGTTCCTTCAGCAGAAGCTGGACGTGATGGATGAGGTCAGTGCGGTGCACATTTGTAAATCCAGTTCAGCGGGGATAAAATGCAGCAAAGTAACTTTTATTTACATCGCTAAATAAACTGGAGCAATTGGTTATATGATTACGAAGAAGACCGATCCGGACGACTTGCCCACGTTTGTGACCAGGGACCTCAATAAGCTGCCACCTGTCACTTTCGACCACGTCGACGTTACCAGCCTTTTAAAGGATATCATGTCCTTAAAAGCGAACATAGCGAATGTGATGCTGAAACTTCCGAAAATACCGTTATTGAATTGCGTAAGGAAGTGGATGATTTGCATGGTTCATTAGCGGTATGTTGGTCATATCAAATCGATGAGTGGAACATAAACACTCGGCGAGGTGCGGCTGTCGTTTCGCCACTTGCGGCTGATTCACTTGCGGATGTGCCTGCGCGTGCCTCGATGCCCGCGCGTGCGTCACCCACCGCGTCAACTGAGTAGCTTCGCCCGCTAATGCGCCTGCACTGCCTCAGAATTTGGCTACGGTCACAACATCACGTTGCGGTTCCGAGAAGCTTCTACAAGCTTGGAAAACTGACAATGATGGCTACACGTTAGTCCAGAAAAAGAAGAGAAAGCTTTTACGTCGGAACCAGTGCGGCAAAGCTCCTACCGGCGCAAACCATCTACTGCGTCCCGAAGTGCCGAGTACGCTCCAATATCTGTCCCGCCTTCATTACACCACGAAGGCAGAAGATGTGGCGAAGTACATTGAAATAAAGACCCGCAATATTTTGAGGATACGTCTGGAATCTTAATTTTAACTCTTTTGTAGTAAGGGTCCCAACAAGTGAATTTTTAACCTATATGAAAGAAGAATTTTGGCCGAAAGGTGTTGTTTTCCGGCGATTCCGTGGCCGCTTAGACACCGTGCGTCACAGACCCCACGTGTGAAATAATGCTGACAGTGCACCTATTACTAACATAAATATAAGTTTTATGTATTAACAAAATTGTTTATATAATATGTATGTTATGTGACTGTAAGGCATTTATTATATGGGCATCTGTCTTCAATTATTAACATCTTGTTGTAAATATTGCCTGAAATAAACGAATATTGTTATTATTACAACTACTGGGCGTAGAGAGCTAAAGGGGTTTGAAAATTTTTGTATGGAGCCTGGCACACCTACTGTCCGCCATTTTGATTTTATTTCGATTTTGCGTCGCACTATAAAACTTGTATATTTCGATTGCTAACATACAGATGAGCAAAAAATGTTATATAACATATGGGTCTAAAACGTCACGTTTTAGAGATAATATGGAAAACAATTTTGCTAAATAATTACAATTTTTCATATATTTAATCTTTGAAATACCTCTCAGAATGTATCAAATTAGCATGAATGTTTGTAGTATTATCTTGCACATTAGTTAAGAGTAAAAATAACTTGTTTCTACACCTACCTGTATTAGTGGACCCCGCTTTTCCACAATAGTACATTCACTAATATTAACAGTATTATTTAACTAGTATGTAAACTATTAGTTTAACTATTTAATTTAATTAGTTAATTATTTAGTTTAGTGTGAGGTGTGGGAGTCTACTCTGGAGATGAATTGGAGATAAAGAAACTCCAGAAACACTTTACAATCTACATTATAACTTACATTATAATTACTTATATATAAGTCTCACATTTGGCAAAGAGCTGGGCGTTTTTTTTCACACCCATGGCTCCTTTTCATTTAAGAAGTCATCCACTTTATAGTTGCCTTTTTTACGTAAGTTCCTGTATGTCATGGGGAACCGAGTTGTAGAAGTGTATACACAAGCCCATCTTCTTCTTCTCGTGTGGGCTATAAGTATTTAAAGACAGACTTAAATATTATAGGGCGTTGAAATGACGCGTCTTTCTCTATCCCGCATTTCCGAATAGGTACAAGCAAATGTAAAAGAATTCTAAAAAAGAAAACTCTTACATACATACATAACGTCACGTCTTTATCCCTTATGGGGTAGGCAGAACACCAGAGGTTACAAGATCATCTGATGTCACGTTTGACAAATTTGAAGGAATTATAAAGATGGAGAGAGACTATTGTAGTGACAGGGGGTCAGCCTATCGCCCACAAAAACGCCTTTAAAACCTCTGTCCCCTAACTGACTTTTACAGTATGCCCCGGAAGAGAAGCAGCTGGCACATTCTATGTTTTTCTTTCGCTCCCAGTCCAGCGTGGAAGCATTTAGCTCCCAGTCCAGCAATAAGAAAACTCTTAATCATATCATTACACGTAGTAACTCTTTAGTAATCTGTGTCATTACTTCTTGTAAGTTACTAGAATAATATAGGTAGTTAGGTGCGTACCTACAGCGCTGGCTTTGCCGAGGTAATATGGCATTGTCAAGTTTTAGATAGGTAGGTGTAAAAACCAGTTATTTTTACTCTTAACTAATGTGCAAGATAATACTACAAACATTCATGCTAACTTGATACATTCTGAGAGGTATTTCAACGATTAAATATATGAAAAATTGGAATTATTTAGCAAAATTGTTTCCATATTATCTCTAAAACGTGACGTTTTAGACCCATATGTTATATAACATTTTTTGCTCGTCTGTATGTCAGCAATCGAAATATACAAGTTTTATAGTGCGACGCAAAATCGAAAAAAAATCAAAATGGCGGACAGAAGGTGCACCAAAAATTTTCAAACCCCTTTAGAAAATACATACATTAATTCCCGAATTGCTTATGAGAACGGGTAATATTTATTTTTAGCTTGTATGAAAAATCTTATTTGTGACGACCGCTTTGGCGAAGCAAACCTGTCTGCCTCAGACGCTAGTGGTTGCGGGTTCGATTCCCGCATGTAACAAGAAGTGTTCCGTGTCGAGGCGTTTATATTTTTAAATTCTAGGTTGCCCCCTAGTTCGCTACATGGTAGGTATCACATAACACAAGCTATGCTTACTTTGGGGCCATGTAGTTGGTTGGTGTGATTGTCTGGGGATTTGATTATTTATTATTCCTTGAGTGCACCAATGTGAAACTTGGTAAAAAGGTTCAATAGGCGTCTGGGAGCATTATGGAAGGAATTCTCGAAATTCCCTTCCCATGGGAACGGGAAATATAGGCTTTTTAGTTTGTATGAAAACTCTTATTCCTTAAGTACACCAAGATTTTAGTTTTTAGAGATACTCCGTCTAAATGTTTGCCATAACGACGCCATATTTTGAGTGACGCGCTGTATTACAGACCAAGGAAGAGTGTACACTTCTCGCACGATATTTTTTTCCCGATTAATCCTTCGGGTTGCTGTTGTAGACTTTAACCGTAAAAAATCTAGGGGCGTGAGATTTAGCGATCTGGGTGGCCATGCCATGTCTCTACTTGCCATGTATTAGCCGGTAATCAATTTTCCGGGGAATTCTTCACGAAGGAGGCTCATGGTGGCTCTTGCTGCGTGAGGTGGGGCGCTGCCCTGTTGAAACCCCGCATGGGAGCTATTTGATCTATGTTCTTTTAGTCTTGGAATGAAATATTCTTTAATCATGTGGCGGTAGACGTCACCATCCACAGTTACGGTTACCCGCGAGAATCCTCAAAGAATAACGGTCCAACTATTCCATTGGCAGAAAGAGCTCCCAGACGGTTACTTTTGGACTAGGCAACGCTTGTTGATGTTTTGATCGCGGGATTTATCCTCTCGGTGCCTCATTAGCGACAGTTTTGTCTACTACCAAAGTCATATAAGTCAAAATGAGCTTCATCACTAAAACAAATTATGTTAACAGTTCAGAATCGACTCAACGTGTCAGCACAGAACTCTTTGCGCTGTATAAAGTCATTTGGATTAAGTGCCTGTACGAACTAGATCTTGAAGGGGTACGATTTAATATCCAAGATTTAAATACGGTGAACCATGGTTTTTGGCATCTACGATCTCTCTTGCGCAAGGACTGACGGGAATTTTCTCGACGGGCGGGCAGTCCACGAGGCTCTGCTGGGACCCGGACGTGGCTTATTTACTGTTGAACGGAGCGTCTGGAACTCTGGACCCACGTCCAAATCAAACTTCCCCTTGGTGCTTCACTTGTCCGACGAATATTGTAGTGATAACAAAATCTCCGGCGAGCAGTAGTCCGCGAGCGCAACCTTTGGAAAATATTCGAAATCCAAATCCTAAATCTGTTACGCCAGAAAGACACCCTGTATAAGACCAGAATATCGTATTTTTTTATGAATTGATTCAGTTTAAAATCGATTCTTAAAAATATCGGTAATCTGTTAAGGGTTACTAGCAACAGCTTTCACTAATAGTTTCGTCCTTAATAAAGCTCCTGACACTGTATTTACGTGTATCAGTGTGAAATAAACAAATCACGGTAAGTATGCATAAATTAGAAAGCGCGCGAAAAATGGACGCAGTTACACTGCATAAAAAAAATGTTTTGACTGAATGAAGTCGATATAATATTGTCTTAAGTTATCGCGATTCATACTATTAAATAAAACACTTTTTAACCGGATTTATCGCGTATATTTGAGTCGCTCGTGACCACGGGGTCTGCAAAGACACCGAAACGGCGAGTTTAAATTTAAAATGTACGCGATAAATCCGTTTAAAAAGTGTTTTATTGAAGGTGATATGTTTGTCATATAATACGTTCATTCACTGAAGTTACGTTATGTTAAGTTTGAAAAAGAGATATGGTCATATCACTTTCATCCGCCATTAATTATAAAATTTATTGTAAGTACATTATCACCTTTAGGAATTACCTAAGCGATAATTTATTCCTAGAATGTACCTTAAAACCATGACTTTTCAGGTTTGTAGTGGTTTATATCGACATAAAACACAAAAACCCAAAAAAACGACTTATCACTTTCATCCACTCACCATTTAAATTTCTTAAGGTTTTATTATGATTTAATAATGTTTTTAAGTTTCTGCATTTTAAATGCTCAATTATTCTTAAATAAATGAAAGATGTGATGAATAAAAATTACCCGACCAGGATTCGAACCTGGGACCTCTCGTTTGCCGGACGAGTGCTCTTCCACTGAGCTACCGAGGCCTGGAGGTACGCCTTGAAATTACTTACCACATTTTTGTTTTTACGTTATATTGCTAACGTAGCTCCATCTTATGGTATAGCTTTGCAGCTAAGACCAACCGAGACCAATTTCTTTACAGAAATTGTGAATCCCAGTTAAAGTGAAGCATTGCAATGTTTTAATAATGTTTTTAAGTTTTTGCATTTAAAATGCTGAATTATTTTTAAATAAATGAAAAATGTGATAAATAAAAATTACCCGACCAGGATTCAACCCTTTTTTATTTATCACATTTTTCATTTATTTATTATGATTTACTTTGAAAACCACCTTTCTGCACAAATATACATATTTTTTGCTAGCATTTCATTACTTGCCCTTATTTTTTCTGTTCAGTTCCAGCAGCTTAAATAGTAATAAAGATAAATTTTGTATGTTCTTACTAAACAGCACTAAAATAGGCACTTGATGTTTTACAGCAACTTATCAATATGATTGTTACTTTCAATTACTTAGATACAAAAAAATGATAACTATCTATAGTTTATAGATTTTATAATCTGTGCCTATAAGTGTTATGTTGTAATTTTCAGACAAGCAAACATATCAGCAGTTTATAGAATACCAATGAAAGAACAGGATCCGCCACCGCCAGCGCCACCTGCTGAAGTTCCTCATAGCAAAGCTCAAGATCCTCCAGGCAATGCCGTTCCTACAACAAGTAACTCTGCAGAACAATCTCCAGAACCAACCCAAACTACTTTTAATCAAAATATTAAACAGTTTAATCCCCTGAAGGTTTTGAAAAACGAAATGCTTGCAAGAAAAGCTGATAATATAATAGAAGAGGAGTCAATTACCAGTTTAGAACATTGTAAAGAGGAGCCAATGGAAGTAGATCTTAGCGCTTTGACCACTGCGCAGGTGGAACCTTCTACGACCTCGCTAACAGCGGAACAAACTTTGGAACGAAGACTGAAAATAGAAGATGAAGTTACATTTGTAAGTAGGGTCATCTGTTATAAGTTAATTAAAATAATAATTATTATCATTTATTTCGGGCAACTTAAGACATCCTTAAAACTTCGTCCTTAAAACGTAACATGATTAGAATGTACGCTGTGAACGTACCTACATACATGTTGTTTGTTGTTGAAACTTCATTAGTATTAGAAAATATGATGAATGAAAACATTGTACCAAAAATAATTTTACTCCATTATAAACTGAAGATTTTTTGTGTGTCAAAATCAATTGAATTCGAAACGTCCTTACAAGGTTCTATCGTAACTTTTACTGACAGTTGTCATTCTAGTCATGATACGTTTTAAGGACTATAGTACAAGATGTTAAATACTAAATCTCAGGTCCATAGAAAATAATACCTTAACCTATTATACATACTTACAATATACTTAAAACTACACCAATTCACACGTATTACACTGCGACTGATATTGAAAAGAGGGTAAAAGCTGGAAATTGTGTTAATGGCGCCATATACTCGATAATGGCAAGCAAATTAACACCAAATAAGGCTCCTCTTGCCGTATGGTAGTGTATCTTGGGTGTGGCAGAAGAGACATGAAAGCAAGATTAATGCTGTGGAAATGAGAGCGTTGAGAAGCATGTGTGGAGTGAAATTGAGTGATAGGGTGCGCAATAGTGAAATAAGAAAGAGATGCGGATTGAATGAAGATGTAGTGACTAAGATTGAAAAAGGTATGCTACGGTGGTTTGGACATTTGGAAAGGATGAGTGAAAGTAGATTTACGAAAGAGGTGTACAGAGCAAGAATGGATGGTGCTGTCGGAAGGGGCCGCCCTAGGCGAACGTACGCCGATCAAATTGGCGACGTTCTTAAGTAGAGCCTAGTTAAAAGTACCCGTAACCGGCGATCATGTATGAAAAGATTAATGAACGTGGAGGAAGCGAAAGAGGTATGTCTGGATCGAAGCAATTGGTGTTCTCTTGTCTCTGCCTACCCCAAAGGGAGACAGGCTAGGCGTGAGGTTATGAATGTATGTAAACTGCGACTGATGTTCGGTCGGCACGCTCAGCACAAAAGAGTTGAAATTCGTTGTGGTGGGACTCCAGCCGCTCGACCCTCATGCTAAGCCCCGTCTTCGCGTGCAGATACTCCACCACATCCTTAGCTTTGAAGATATGATGCAAGCGGGACACGGGCAGCTGCGTCATTTGGGACCTCGGCAGGCAGCAGAAGAATTTCTTTATTCGGTGCGGTACCGCACTTGTTTTGACAGGAGGGCTTCTTCTTCCCTTTCACCATAGTGAAATCTTTTCTGTCTGTCTGGACCTTCAAGGATATAATATTCGGTGCAGCATAAGCTGAGCCTCGCAGGCTGCACTGCGCTACTTTAGACACGTGACTCAGGGCAACGGCCCGGCAGCGGAGCACCGCGGCGGACTTTCTAATTTCTAGCATGTATAGTATACTTTTTGAAAGTACTGATATTTATAAACCATTTACTTTAATTGCAGTTGGGCACGCAGAAAGCTATAGCTTTCATGCAACCTGATGGCGTAGAAGAGGAGTTCGAAGACCTGCCGAATGACTTCTACGAATTGACCGTAGAAGAAGTGCGGAAACTCTACCACGAGCTCCACCAACAGAGGCTGGAGTATGAGAACACGCCGCTGCTGACGGCGAGTAAAAGAGAGCAGATACAAGCAGAGGCAAGTAGAGCTTTTTTTTAATCAGTGCTATTTTTTTTTTCTTTTTATCGACGTTTGACCTCAGTCTCACCTGAACTACGATCACAGAACAATCGCAATCGAACGAAGCAATCGTATGTCTGCGAATGTTCGTATAGTATGGAGACTGTTGCAAGTTGAAAGTAACATTGTGATTTTATTATTTTGCAATTATTTGTCGCATTCGCGTGGGAAATTTCAACTGTTTTTTACAAATCATCAACTACTGTGTAAATAAATGTGTCAAAAAGCTATTTACTCGCCGGCTGCAGATCTGCTCTTATCCAGACTTTCCTAATGATTCTATGCCTCAATTTGGTCAGTGAAGATGACCTCGGAGATTTCATCTTTAACGTCGGCATAACTTGACAATAAATAACTTTACAATAAAAAGATGGATGACTATTTTTTTTTTTGCAGAGTTCCCAGCAAAGACTGAACCAATATAAAAATGTAGTTGTCAGAATCCAGTTTCCAGACCGCATCATTCTCCAAGGAGTATTTCAACCGACCAATACTATTGAGCACGTCTCCAACTTCGTGAAAGAACATTTGCAGACGCCGAATAGAACGTTCCAAATGTGTGAGTATAATTTCATTAGAAACTGTTTAGTACAAAGTTTTTTTTATAGAGTAAAATGCTCATCGGCCTCAGTGGAGCCTAACAGCGAGTTGGCCTTAAGATGAACATGGACAAGACGAAAATTTTATCGTACGTCCACGTTGCACCTGCTCCTGTGGTAGAAGGAGGCTCTACGCTCGAAGTTGTTGACAATTATATTTACCTGGGACAAAAGTCCAGTTAGGTAGGTCCAATTTTGAGAGAAGTCAATCGTCGAATCCAAATCGGCTGAACAGCGTTCGGGAAGCTCCAGAAAGTCTTCTCGTTCCAATTACCGCAATGTCTAACGACAAAGGTTTTTGACCAATGTTTGTTGCCAGCAATGACGTATGGTACTGAGACGTGGGCGCTAACTGTGGGCCTCATAAATAAGCTCAAAGTCGCTCAGCGAGCAATGGAAAGGTTAGCCGAATCAGAAATGAAGAGATTCGTAGACGAACCGCAGTTGCCGACATAGCCAGAAGAGTTCCAAAGCTGCAGTGGTAATGCACATAGCCCCCAGAACGGATAACCCTTGGGCAGTAAGATTCTCGAGTGGCCGCCACGTACTGGGAGACGCAGTATAGGTAGCCCCCCCCTAAGATGGACCGACTCAAACGCAAATATTATTTATTTCGTTAGTGTTTAAATACATTTGAAATAAGTCAAACAATTTCAAATTGAACTGAATCTACCACCACTTCGGAAAGTCGATCTTTTGAGAAGAAGTGGCAAGAAACTCAACAGCAATCATCTTTTAAAAATAAGAGAAAATCAAAATACACAATAACAATTTACAGCCAGGGAATCCCATCTTCTTGCATCCAGATATCTTATACTAAACCTTTTCACATAACTTTAAATCTATCGAAGGGTTAATGTTAAATATTTTGGAATTTTATTATAAAATAAAGCGTACACATTGACCCATGAACGAGTTGATCTTCTGGAGTCTACTATTATATTTATACAATAGGCAATCAAGCATTAGACAGAAACGTAGACATAGATATAGAGGTAAAGATAGAAGCAGAGATAGACGTAGCGATAGAGGTGAGAGAGAATACAGATAATGTGGATGGAGATGAGGATAGTCGTGGACAAAGACAGGATGTGGACATGGATCTGGTGAAAGTCGCCGGTCAACGCTGGCTGAGGCAGCGCTGGACCGATCGGTGTGGACAACCTTGGGGGAGGCTTGGTTCCATATAAATTTTATCGAAATCAATTTGCGAAAACAATGCGGTGAAAGCAATAAATAAACACATAACCAAAGTTAAACGTCATCTATGTACAAACTGTTCTTCAGCCACAGTTTCGGTTACGACTTGAAAATGTGTTTAGTCATTTATTGCATTGCATGCGTCATTTGTTGATTATTTTTTTATAATTTCAGTTACAACGCCGTTCAAGGAGACTTTAGACTACAAGAAGACGCTCGCAGAGGCTGGGTTCGTGCCGGGCGTGCTGATGCACTTCAAGTGGGCGGACGACTCGGCCGACCAGACCAACCAGACCTACCTCAAGCGGGAGATCTACGGGAAAACCACCAACAGCGACGCCGCCAGCCTGCTAGCCTCCAAGTATAGGTGAGTTCCAAATTTGAATTTGAACGTTTGATTCAGAAGTTGTTTTTTTTGAAACGGTAATTTTATTTATGGCCTTTTAAATTTCCACTGATTTGGCACAATGCGAACGCGCCAAGTCAGGTTTTAAATTACTTCTTCGTACAAACGCCTCGATTTTTAGTTAGCATTGTTTACTTAAACACCAGTGGGCTAGATGGGTTAGATGTTTGACTAGATAGCATACCTAGTATGGTGTTCCGAATGGAAGTTATACAAGAAGTAATGGTTGTACATACTACAATGTACTACAGCTTGCAGTGTTAACGGCAGCTACGTCATATAATAAAAATATTTACCCATAATAATCCATCACCATTACAACAACTGTTTTTCTTGAAGTATTCTAATAATATGCTGGCAAATGTGTAAGGTGATACCTTCTGAATCAATCAAACGAGTATTTTGATTTATAACCTGAATCTGAGTTTTCATGATACGAGTTTAAATCATGAGCGGATTATATTTTAATTGCTTTATTTCTCTTTCCTCAGAGCACCCAGCAGAAGAAAAGAAGAGAACGCACCGTCTGCTTCGCAGAACTCCAATGCTGGGCCGTCAACGTCAAAAAACGGCAAAATGCCAAAGTGGTTTAAAGTATAAGACTTGTCGCACCGAACAGGGATCATCTCGAAACTTTGTAACATACTAATTTTTATTTTGTTTTACTTTGTATATATACAGGTATCGTTGAAAAACGCATGAAATGTGTTATTCAAATAAATTTTTATGTACGAAATAAATCACAGATTTGATCGAATATTGTTTTAATTTTCTTTTTCTCACTTGGATTCACTACATACCTACATGTAAGAACTAGCGTGTTGGACTCATTCATGCGCCTCAACACATTAGTGCGATTTCATTCCTGTTAAAGCGAACTTTATATCAGTTCACTAGCTTTTGCCCGCAACTTCGTACGCACATAAACATTGTCTATATTTAACGCAACCAGTCATTGAAGAACTTTTATATCAAGTATTACATCCATGCACTGAAGTAATAATTGTTCATACAAACTAAAAAGTCCAATATTTCGTGTTCCCGTGGGAATGGCGGGAACTTCTTTCACAACACTAACAGTTACTCACGGGGGAACCTTTATACTAAGTATTACATCTGTGCAATCATGGAATTTTTTTTTCATACAAAGTATAAATTGTATATTTCCCGTTCCCGTGGGAATTTTGGAGATTCCTTTCATAGCACAACCAGTCACTCTTTGAAGAACCTTCATGCCAATAATCACAACCATGCACTCAAGATATAAAATATTTCATACAAACTAAAAAGTCCAATCCCTTCCCGTGGGAATTTCGGGAATTCCTTACATAATACAAACAGACACTTATTGAGGAACCTTTATACCAAGTATCACATCCGTGCACTCAAGGAATAAGATTTTTCATACAAACTAAAAAGTCCAATTATTCCCGTTCCCGTGGAATTCCTTCCTTAGTGCACCCCTACATCCCCTAAAGAATGCATGTTCCAAATTTCAGTTCTCTACGCCCAGTAGTTACGGCTGTACGTTGTCTGTCAGTAACTCCGTCAGTAACGGAACAGTTTTATATATATTGATTAGGTACTGGTCCCTACCCCAAAACTAGAACCTCGTCAACTATCGGTGGAAAGAGCTGAAAGGGTCATGCCCGTATACGCAGCAGGACCCTGTCTTTAAATCGATCAGCTACAGTTTAACGTCCGTAGAATGTAGTACCTTCCAAAAACATAAATAAAAAAGTTGTACCTTCATTGCTGCAAAGATATCAAGTTATTTTCCAGCAGGACCCTCAACCGTTTGAATCTTCAGAGCAATGGCATACGGCCCCGATTATTTCAATTAAATGTATTTTTTGTAAAGTACTAATAAAATGCTGATAAGAAATGTGGCTGTCTGGGCTGAAAACGTTAAAACATAAAAGGGTCTGCTGGCATGAAAGTCTCAGGCGATTCCTCATAAAATAATAATAATTTGAATGAAGTATAAATTAATTTCTGAGGTACTAAAATGCCTCTAATCGGTGTAAATGCCTGTGCTTACGAGGCTAACTTAAATTTTGGGGGGTCACAACTAAGTTTTGTAATCAGAAGTATCTTTTTTAGCTTCTTCTCTCATAAGGGGTTCATCTTTTCATGATTTTGGGGGGGTGGTCATGTCCCCTGTGCCCCCACACCGCCTGGGACCGCGTACAAGTTTGTCTTGTTGTTACCAAGAAAGCGCCAAAGTTTTGTAATAAAAGTCCAAATTGAAAAATTGTACTCATTTATTTACGTAAAAAAATACATTATTTACATACTAATTACAAACTAATCTATAATTTAATATAAGATGGCAACGTACCTAACTTACATCTGGAAGGTTTTATTGTTAAGTCACTCACTTGATTAGATTCATTATTAATATTTTCAAGTTCAACATCTAATTTATAATATCTACATTCGTCTTCTTTTTTTTGTTCATTTATATTTACAGCAGATTTCTTAATTTCTTTTTTACAAAAATTGGTAGATTTCAATCCTTGGTCTCTTTTCACTCTCGTTTTGTGTACTATAGATGTTTTTTGTTTGGAAATATCCGTGCGAATATTGACATGCCGCTTCAAACATTTCTCGCCACTTTCACAGTAGCCTTTCAAGAAATCACTGCAAACCTTGGCTTTCTCATTCAGCTTGATGTGTAGATATGGACAATTGTCTTTAGTGCACATGCCGTTCAAATAAAAATAGCAAGTTGGCATCTTCTTATCAGTCAGGTCATGGGAAAGAAGACAGCTACTGTCATGACACACGCCTTTTAAAAATTTCCTACATATGGACACATGCTTGTTATCATGTAGGAACTCACAGACTCCATGCAACTTCCGCAAGCACTTACCATACTTCCTAAATAATGGGCAAGGAATATTGTTTTTCTTTAAGCTACCTGGAGCTACTTTGAGCTTAGATTTAATACTTAATCTGGTTGTTCTTTTGTGTTTTATTGATAATTTATTTAAACTATTCACTACTGGGCCAGAAGAGGTTAGTAAGCTTCTTCTTACATATTTGAACTTAGTTCTGAAGGATGTATTCAAAATCCTTCTATTTTTAGTTACAGTAATTGGGGCAGGTGGCAACAATTTCGATTTAGAAATTTTGGAAGAGTTAGTGGTATCAGGGTTCTTATTAGAAACAGCCACCAGTTTGTATTTGGTTACTTTTTTAATAGCAGCTACTGGCCTATTTGAAGACTCAGTTTCTGTTGTTTTTCTATGTACATTCCTGACTAAACTGTACCTTGAGTTTTGGATGGGTGTAGAACATGAAGGAATAGAACTTGCTGTTTTGTATTCTAAGCTACTTTCCTTATTATTTTCGTATTGTACATTAGTAGACTGAACAACACCAGCAGAGACTGGTTTTGTGAAAGTTTGACCTGCTTTTATAAAGTTAGGATTTACATGAATTTTTGCTTTATTAGGGTTTATCAAAATATTTTGCTGCGGCATGTACTGAGTAAAATGTGGATTTATGTGCATAGTAGAATTTGGTGGTTGTGTAGGCCCATTACATTTTTTAAAGTTGGGGTTTATGAAAACTCTTTTTGTGTTATAGGAGCCACTAGGTTTGTCCATCCAATGACTAGCCATTTTATTGTAAGAAAAATTGGAAGACTTTGTTACCACTTTTACAATGAATCCTGTCAACAATTATTGTTTTTAATGTTTTCCCTAAATGTTGTGCAACAAGGTTATTAAGGTCAGGTAAAATATTTTTAATCTCTGTCTTCTTATTACCATTCAGCCATAAAATGCTCATGTGGAATGATGCATCCTGTAAAAAAATACAAAATTATAGGTAGGTTAAAATCACAATTGTTATTTTTATAATATAAGTGCACTTACTTCGTAAAAGGTTGGTAACTTGAATTCAAGTAAAGTTTCATCAACTTTCTTCACAATATTTTGCAAGAACCTTCTAGTAAAGTAATCAACTTCTAAAGATATAAATGTTCGAGTGTTCTCTTCATTGCAATACACATTAATGTTGCTGAATCCAACTTCCAGGCTAAAACATATTTACAAAAACATCAAGTATGTACTTGAAATGATTCAAAAGGTCCATGAATTGTTGTTTTCTAAAAAAAACGCAAATGGACATACCTAACTAATCATGTAAGGTTAAATAATGCATGGGGCATGCTAAGGTTCTAGCTAGAAAAGACTTTTGTCCTAAATATCATCTGTGTGGCAGCCAGTTAGGGAGTAATACATATTGGTGTGCTTTTACTAGTAATATTTTCCTTTTGTATGAAAGGCTTCTAATAAAAATAGGGCCTGTTTTTCAGCCTTCTGATTCAAAAACTTAACAGAAAAGATGTATTACTTATTTAAACAATTAAAGCAGCATTTACTACCTACATATAATAATAATAATATTGACATAAGTTAATTATGTTAATAATACTTGTAGTTTGTGAGCATATATAATAGCAACAAACCTTGTTATGTTTCTTAAAGCTTCTTGTAGAGTTTGAGTAAAACAATTAATTTGATGAAATTTCAAAACAACTGTCCTTGAAACACTTATATGAAAATCATTGGTTACAAAGCAATCTTCTTCAATGATATTAAAAACCAGGCTTTTTAGCTGCTTTAATAAGGACTCTAATTGTTCTTCAGCTCCATCTGAAATTGAGAAAGATTATTTAAAATAAAAAAATATCTCAATAGCAATATCATCTATCTATCATAAATATCATGCATGATGTTATATTTGTGCCTCCTATGACACAAGTTAAAATCATCATTAAATAAGAGAGCAACACCAAAATTTTTAAAATCCTGTTTGTGCACCATATAATTCAGTTTGTTCTTTCACTTTATTTTGTGCTAAAATTGTGTTTATAATTGTACAGCTAAATTACTTTGTACCTATATGATGTTTTTTCTTTCATCATCATCATTTTTTCTTTGAACTGTTACAAATAAATTTTAAACTATTTTTTATAGAGGAATTTATCACAGAAAGGTATCTAGTCACATCACTTATATCACAGGAGGCACACATATTCAGATGAGATGTTTAAACTGAAACACTTTACAACTGACTTCCATTATCAAGATTTTTTATATTAGTTTAAATTTCAACACAAGTAAACAGTGATATTTGATGCCACAACAGTAGTATTGTTTAAACAGTCTTATGGAATTGGTACATTTTGTTGTTGTTTCTCTTCTCTCTAGCATTACTCTTGAATAATATCTCAAAGTTCACTCATAGCTATTGCAATGTAATCCTAAGTTTTAAGCATTCTTAGCAATTTTAACACAGGCTTTGTAAAATATTATTTGTTATTTCAAAAGATATGTATAACACAATACTGAATAAGCATACACTTCACAAAAACATATGTAGCCCAGTTGCCTCTCTCGTGTGGGAAACTGCGAACACGTCCAGAATGATGAGTTGGGTCATCAATATGCTTCTCTTCTGTTGATACAATTGCAATACCTTTTAAATCAGGTGCAGGAAGCTTCGATCTGAAAGTATTTTTAAGCCATTACAGTTTTTCAAATAATAATCTTACAGATCTGTTTAAATTAATGCAACTCACTTGATTACGATATTATTTTCAGGATCACTTTCAATATCTGACTCTGAACCATAACCCAATAAATATGCTAGGCCAGACATGAGTAACTGACAATTAGTTCAATCTATTTCATTTTTTAACGTTATTCCTTATAGTCCTTGAGCGCACGAAAATAAATTTAAATGCGCAAAGCAAGCAAAGTGTTACTTACACACTATATTTTTTTATAGTTCTACTTATTTTGTATCTGACACTGACAAATTTGACATTGATTGACCACAATGTTTTCGATTTATTTTATCTCGCCGCGTTAATGAAGGCGTGAAACTGAACTATACATCTCAAGAGAAGCGTAGCAAAATCTCAAATAATATTAAATAAAAGTCATATAACATTTGTATTAAATATTGTAATAGTCTCCAAAGACTACAGTATTTTGTTTGTTAATATATTAAATAATTACAATTTAGAATGTGATTTGTTTTGAAGCCCTTTTTTTGGGTTTATCAAGCAAGACGACAAAATGGGGAGTTTTCTGACAGCTCATAAAAATTTGTTCAAAAAACCTCTATAGATGGCACTTTTAAAAAGCCGAAGGCGTTAAGTCTGTAAACTATAATGTAGGTAAGTGGTATCTACCATCTATGGTTATTTATAAGTTCAATTTCTGATACAGACGTCAATTAATTTATTTTACTTTTAAAAATGTTTTTAAAAATCCACACGCAGTGTGGAATAAATTCTTCGCCTTCACCTTTTGTAAAGCGCCATCTATCGAAGCCTTTTGTACCAATTTTGTACAGTTTTGTTTTTTTAATGAGCTGTCAGAAAACTCCCCATTCTCTCAATATAGAGTTCGTTATCTGTGAACTAACCTAGAGGAATAATATTGTAATTGATAATATAATTATAATAACTAAGGAAACCATTCGAAATAAGCAAACAAAATAGACAAAAGTACCAATATCATGTAAGTACATGATACTTTTTGTTCTTCTAATTAATGTTTTTGAAATATCCTTTGCTGTATAGAGTTGAAAATGAATAATTGTAAACACACTGAACTGGTGTATGAAGACACCGTTCAGTGTACATTTTACCTTTGTAACACAACTGAAGTGGACATTTGTTGGGAACAACGAGCGCAAGATATAAATCAATTAATAAAGAAACTATCCCATGGATATATTTGGCATAGAGATGAATTTGATGTTTGCTTACCTATCACTATGGATAAAGGTAAGAAAATTTTGATCCTTTGCCTGTGTTCTAGGTTATGCTGCTAAAAAGCTGGTCTTTAATACTATAACATCCATTTATTTTTCAGAAACTACAAAGCGTCTGGTCGGGACTACCTGTTTTGGGGATAACATAGAAGATGAGTGGTTCATAGTTTACTTAATCCTGAAGATAACTGAGACCTTTCAAGATATGATTGCTTATGTTAGTGATAGTGATGGGGACTTTTTACTTATTGAAGCAGCAGATTTTCTACCACAGTGGGCCAATCCAAACAGTACAGATAATAGAGTAAGTTTATTATCATATTTTCTAAGATGGCAAGCTTTTTAAACTTAATTTACTAAACAAACAAGCATGATTTTAAATATTCTCCTTTAAATTTTTTATTGTATTTTAGATGAATGGAAGTGTTGCAGTGGTTGCAAGAAAATATTGTTTATATATATTTTACATGTTTTTTTTTTATATTTGATACTTTCCTCTTACTGAATATTTCCCTTATTAAGAACCTTATTAACAATTTTGCAGGGTTTTTGTGATAATTGAGAATTGTGTGAAAATAATTGATTTCATTTATTCTTCTTGGCCTCCGTAAAACACCAGTGTTTTCAAATATAAATTTGTTGTTTTACAGGTATTTATACTTAATGGCAGCATCCACATCATTCCACCAAGTCTTAAGGATGATTCTGATTTGGATATTGAAGAAGCAATTTCATTAATATCCTTAAACCCTAAAATAACTATTGCATCTCTTGAAGTTCAAAAAGCTATCACAGAAAGAATTGGAAACTATCCTGAAAAAATATCCCATAATCTACATACAGCAATAGTAAATCTACCTTCAGAGATAGCTAGTTTACTTAAAATGAACCCTGCGTTGATAGCACAGCTAGTAACCACCTATTGTAATATGGATTCTATTGATGCTAAGCTTTGTAAAGATTTGAATTTTGAGGAAGAATATCCAGTTGAAGTCAAATTTACCAAGTGCTTGTATGCAATGTTAATGCATTCAAAGCTTCTAAACTTCAGAAAAAAGATATTTCAGAAAAATCTAGATAAAAGACACGAAATCGGAGTAAAATTAACCTGCGGATATAAGATTCTAATGCACAACTCAGATGATATTTACTCTACAAAGCAATTCATGGCTTTTAAAGATAGCTTAACTAAAAATGGTTATTTTAATAATAACATTGAAGGATCAAAGGATTATAATACATTATTGAACAATGCCAAAAACTATTTTATGAGTATAGAGTGTCCAAATAGTTCAAAATTTTTCAATACTGTCAAAAAAATGAAACAATCCAATGATTATAATAAATTCAAAGACTCCTTGCAGTCAAATCCTATTGAACTATTAAAAGAAGACAGTGATGCTTGGCTAAGTATCGACCCAGAGGAACTTAACATTATTTTAAATAGAAGATATGGTCAAAAAATTGATAAAATACAGCCTGAAACAATGTCATCACAGTTGACAGAGTTTTTACAACAGACATCAAATTTTGAAGGTATAGAATTAAATGAATTTGATTCCACGTTGATGAATGATGATCTTATAGAATTTGATACAGATGAATTTATGTCATCATTACAGAAGATGTTGAAGATAGTTTCTGATGAAAAACATGTAGACCTAGATAGTGATGAGGATACAAACTCAGAAAATGATGAGGTAAATATACATATTGATCAGGAAGTTAAAGATAAATTATATGATAAAGAAGATTTGACTAGCAATCAGTCTATACTAAAAAATATAGTGCAAAGTTTGAAAGAGGAGAAAGGTTTTCCTGGGCCATCAAGTAATATATTGAGATCTATTGGAATCAATAAAGAAGATCTATTAGATTCTGATGATGATGAATAAAAATAAGAATATATGTGATATGAATATAATACTTATATTTAATTTTAACCCAAATAGAAATCTTGTTTCATAGCTATTACATTCAGAATTTAAAGTTCAATTTGATGTTCAAAACAAGGTTTTCTACGCCTCGTTAATAGGCATGAAGACAGATTTTGAAATCACGTTTTATAATGTACTTAGGTATGTGATTATTCATATTGTTAATTTTAAATCCGAATAAAAATATTTAAATCACTGCACGACGGTCTCCGTGGCGCAGCGGTGTAGACGCTACTGCGCCAACCGTGACGTCGCGGGTTTGATACCCGCACGAAACAACAAATAAAAATGTTCTGGGTCTGAGCGTTTATCTAGGGTCTTTCAATAGGTAAGGACGGGACGATTAGATTTCAAAATGGAATAAAACAGGCTGTGTATGAAATATTAACGATTTTTTTCGGTTATTTGAAAGATTTATTTATGCCATTTTGTTTTGATATGAGATCATTCAACTGTCCGCCGCGTCTTCGAATGGTGGCACAAATTTGGGAGGTTCAATTTTCAACAGATAGACAACAATCAACAGGCAGATCCATTTTAATCCATTTGTTTAAATCCTAAATTGAACCATATGGATATGATATTTTCTTGTGGGGGTTTTTCAAGTATCCAATGACCAATTAAAATTATCAATAAGCCGCAATAAACTGATACCCTGAAAGTCGACATAACCAAGGCCATCACTCAGTTTCAGTAGAATAAATGCAGCGCAGTCATTGAAAATTGGACTTCCCGGATCCGTGCGAAACTGCGGCGGACATTGGAATTATGTTATAGGTATTCAAAAGAAAATGGCGAGAATGGGCCTTTCAAATAAAAGAATAATTTCCTTCATATCTCACACATAGCTATTTTATTCGATCTTGAAATTGATCCGTACATTTATTATATTCTAGGCTCCCCTACTTTGCTACATGGTATCTCATAACACAAGCTTTGTTTACTTTGAGGCCATGTACTTAGTTGGTGTGATTGTCTGGGGATTTCATTTTATTTATATTAGCAATTATCTAGCCTTTTCTTAACTCTCGTTTGATCTATCTCACCTAATGGTAAGTTAAACTGGGGTCGAAGATAAGCACACGGATTTAGTTAGGACTGGTAGAGACTGGCTCGTCATAAACGTAGCTGGCCGCATCATCGCCGCAGCGATGATGGAGGCGGCATATTCTATTCAAGCGATTTCAAAAAAAGGTGGAGGTTCTCAATTCGCCTGTTTTTTTAATGTTTGTTACCTCATAACTTTTGACTGGGTGAACCGATTTTGATGAATCTTTTTTTATTCGAAAGCTGTCGTCCCATTTCAATTTAGTCTAGTTCTGATAATGGTATCTCTTTTTTTAATATGTTTGAATTCGGAGATTGTTTACCTTGACGACCTTATACTTACTTCAGCCAAAGTTTTGACGAAGTCGGTTTTTTTAATGCTCTCGTTGATTACATCAAGGGTGGTCGCTAGCCATAAGGAAACAAGCGGGGTCACTCGGATGTCGCTGACCCTACATCGCTGAAACCTTACCACTGGACCTGTATGTCGAATTATCTCAGTGCTCATCCCGGCTAGAAACTAGCTACGTACGAGTTGGACTTGCACACGAAGGGTTTCTTACCCTAAGATACCGTTACCTTTTACCATATTCATATAAAGAAACACTTTATTCAGAACTAAAAAACAGGTTGAAAAGTAAATTGAATAAAGCGCCATTAAATTTGAATGAAGTATGTAGGTACTAATGTTTCAAAGAAACTTAGATATAAACTAAATAGGCACATAAGTAATTTAATAATAGTAAATTACCAAACAATCTCGCATCAAAGTAAGCTTCTTTATAAGTATATGCTTGTATTGTGGAGACCACAAAGTGGAACTAAGGGTATCCTCGTGTACACTTAGACCAGACCCAGCTTAGAAAAAAGGTTGCATTGTTTTTTTTTTATAGGATACTTATTATTGGAGTTCTACCCACTGTTGTTTTAGTGAATTTGTTAATTTTTTAGTCTGGATGGATCGCTATGGTCTCAAAAACCCGACGACAATATTTGCAGTGAACAATTCCTCAGTGGTAAAAAATCTGACGCGCAAACGAATCCGAGTTATGCTCCCACTATATTCCCTACAGTATCTGGATAGCTGAAAATTGACAAGACACATGCATAAGATAGATATATTACCGGCAATCTGTATAATCCGGTATTCTATACAATACCTAGGTAACGTACAGAATACCTGAAACGTGTAGGTAATGTATGAAATATTATTTATTTTATTCTTTGCCTAGGTATTTTACACAATACCGAATGCACAGCCTCCAATTGAATAGAAGAGAGCTAGTGTTCTGCTTAAGGATGCAATCATACCAAATGTATCATACAATTACCACACCGGAAGATGTAGTCGGAACGGTCAGGGCCCCGATTCTGTAATTAGGTAGGTACCACATATTAACATTATGTGCCTTAAAGGTGCCTTATGTTAACATGTGTCATTTTGTCAGCATTCTGCCAATTCAATGTTACTAGGAGAACTACAGTCCGACAGAACGAATCAAAAAAAAAGTAAGTATTATAGGTACCTATTTAATGAGAGATTTTCTGACAGCTTTTCGACAAGGCTTTTTTGGCGCTTGAATGACGACGTCAGAAGGGCGCTAGGGTGAAATAAGGGTTACTATTCGGTATAATTCCCTCTTCTCTGGGAAAAATATGAATGCATAAACTTTTAGTTTTTTCATGTTCGAAAACAGAAATTATTTCATTTTATGTACTACAGAAAAGCAAGTCGCGTAAACTTTGAGGAAAATATGAGTAGGTACCTATTAAAAATTGATTTAGGTACATGAAAATAATATCATGTTTTTATGATAAATGGTTTCCCTCGTCATCCTCGGCACCACTACTTTCTCTGTTAGGTACTTACTCGTATCTAGAAATTTTCGTATTTTGAAAGATTTCTAAAATATCTGCTTATCTTTCTTAACTTTTCATAACTGTCTCCCTAAAGAGACAATTCTTGTGAAATCGTATTTTGTATTGAGATTTAAAAAAAATGAAATAAATTATGTTCTAAAGTGTATTTTTCAAAGTATGACAATATGCAAACATTGCAGAGGCAACTTGCTTCTTTACTCTTAAAAAGGGATTTATTGAAGTTAAATTGTTTTTCTTTCTGAAAACAACTTCTTCAATTTTATAACTACAATAACTAAGTACCGGGTTACCTGGTAGAAATCGCTTTAAGCGACAAGGCCGCCCACATTGTTATTATACCTACATTGTTGCCACAGTGTACTCGGTGTTAGGTAAGCACCGTATTATTTTATTTTATTTTATTTTACTTTACCTGTAAAAACTGAAGTGTAAATAAATAAATAAATAAATATTATTATTATAAGTAAGCCCACATTTTGTAAATTTTGGCGTATTTCATATCTTAATTTGAATTTAAAGTACAATAATAAAAATGCGATGCGCGGTAAAAGTCATGAAGTGACTTTTCCCAAGACGGTGGTTAGTTCCAATTTTTGCCACGCGCAAAAAATTCCTTGTCGAACTATATCAGTGAATAACGTGCACGTCATCTTACATCTTACATAATGTTAAAGCTGCAGAATCCAGAATCGGGCCCTAGGTTTGACGACGAGCTTAGTGACGACGTGGATCGGGCACACGTGCGCGAGTGGTGTCGCGGCAGGAAGCGGCCGATGAAGCGCCATAAGTAAATAATATTTAAATCAAATCCAGTATCCACGCCTATTGCCCATTCATTTATTTCTTATTTTTATAAGTCATACAAAAGGACGGGACTATTAGATTTCAAAATGGAATAAAACAGGCTGTGTATGAAATATTAACGATTTTTTTCGGTTATTTGAAAGATTTATTTATGCCATTTTGTTTTGATATGAGATCATTCAACTGTCCGCCGCGTCTTCGAATGGTGGCACAAATTTGGGAGGTTCAATTTTCAACAGATAGACAACAATCAACAGGCAGATCCATTTTAATCCATTTGTTTAAATCCTAAATTGAACCATATGGATATGATATTTTCTTGTGGGGGTTTTTCAAGTATCCAATGACCAATTAAAATTATCAATAAGCCGCAATAAACTGATACCCTGAAAGTCGACATAACCAAGGCCATCACTCAGTTTCAGTAGAATAAATGCAGCGCAGTCATTGAAAATTGGACTTCCCGGATCCGTGCGAAACTGCGGCGGACATTGGAATTATGTTATATTCAAAAGAAAATGGCGAGAATGGGCCTTTCAAATAAAAGAATAATTTCGTTCATATCTCACACATAGCTATTTTATTCGATCTTGAAATTGATCCGTACATTTATTATATTCTAGGCTCCCCCTACTTTGCTACATGGTATCTCATAACACAAACTTTGTTTACTTTGAGGCCATGTACTTAGTTGGTGTGATTGTCTGGGGATTTCATTTTATTTATATGAGCAATTATCTAGCCTTTTTTTAACTCTCGTTTGATCTATCTCACCTAATGGTAAGTTAAACTGGGGTCGAAGATAAGCACACGGATTTAGTTAGGACTGGTAGAGACTGGCTCGTCATAAACGTAGCTGGCCGCATCATCGCCGCAGCGATGATGGAGGCGGCATATTCTATTCAAGCGATTTCAAAAAAAGGTGGAGGTTCTCAATTCGCCTGTTTTTTTAATGTTTGTTACCTCATAACTTTTGACTGGGTGAACCGATTTTGATGAATCTTTTTTTATTCGAAAGCTGTCGTCCCATTTCAATTTAGTCTAGTTCTGATAATGGTATTTCTTTTTTTAATATGTTTGAATTCGGAGATTGTTTACCTTGACGACCTTATACTTACTTCAGCCAAAGTTTTGACGAAGTCGGTTTTTTTAATGCTCTCGTTGATTACATCAAGGGTGGTCGCTAGCCATAAGGAAACAAGCGGGGTTCACTCGGATGTCGCTGACCCTACATCGCTGAAACCTTACCACTGGACCTGTATGTCGAATTATCTCAGTGCTCATCCCGGCTAGAAACTAGCTACGTACGAGTTGGACTTGCACACGAAGGGTTTCTTACCCTAAGATACCGTTACCTTTTACCATATTCATATAAAGAAACACTTTATTCAGAACTAAAAAACAGGTTGAAAAGTAAATTGAATAAAGCGCCATTAAATTTGAATGAAGTATGTAGGTACTAATGTTTCAAAGAAACTTAGATATAAACTAAATAGGCACATAAGTAATTTAATAATAGTAAATTACCAAACAATCTCGCATCAAAGTAAGCTTCTTTATAAGTATATGCTTGTATTGTGGAGACCACAAAGTGGAACTAAGGGTATCCTCGTGTACACTTAGACCAGACCCAGCTTAGAAAAAAGGTTGCATTGTTTTTTTTTTATAGGATACTTATTATTGGAGTTCTACCCACTGTTGTTTTAGTGAATTTGTTAATTTTTTAGTAGATAAAGATAAAGATAAAAAACGTTTATTGTTTCCTTAATATAAACAGTTACAATTTGGAACATTATAGGTTATACATTTTATTGATTTAAAAGTTAGTAGAAGTATTATATAAATCTTATAGACCATACAGGAAACAAAAGGCTTCAACTCAGCATAAGCGTTGCTGCATAAAAACTGTAGCACCGCGCTGATTTTCAGTTGTCGCCGGACTTAAATTAAATTATATCTAAAAAAATTAAAAAAAAAAAAAAAAAATTATACAATTTCAAAATATATACAATTAGTAAAATAAACATACATGCACTATATACATATACCTACATAGATATTGTTTCCATATATTATGAGATACACTACTTAGGATCGTATACAATTTGTGAGACTACAATATTTACAGATACGTATCATGGACGTGTTACTTATAGTACACAATAAAATAATGTTGAAATAGAAAATAAATAGAAATATGAGGTAAAAATATGCATATATAATATATACCTATATATATACCTACATAGATAAATAAATACCTACATATTACACATCTTTATATAACACATTATAAATATTACACAATATTGACTCATGAAAGGCTTGTGCTTATTTTATAGATCTTCACTGCTACAACTACAGTGTTGATTGTTGTGCGAGAATCAAACATTTGTAATGTTTTTTAAAGGTTGATTTGCCAATTTTTTGCTTTAACGGTGGAGGGAGGTTATTCCAGCACTTTGTAGCTAAGTAGCGGAAACTTCCACGGAAGGCTGCACTCTGATGCTGATGCGTTTTTAGCAGGTGCTGAGATGGATCGCTATGGTCTCAAAAACCCGACGACAATATTTGCAGTGAACAATTCCTCAGTGGTAAAAAATCTGACGCGCAAACGAATCCGAGTTATGCTCCCACTATATTCCCTACAGTATCTGGATAGCTGAAAATTGACAAGACACATGCATAAGATAGATATATTACCGGCAATCTGTATAATCCGGTATTCTATACAATACCTAGGTAACGTACAGAATACCTGAAACGTGTAGGTAATGTATGAAATATTATTTATTTTATTCTTTGCCTAGGTATTTTACACAATACCGAATGCACAGCCTCCAATTGAATAGAAGAGAGCTAGTGTTCTGCTTAAGGATGCAATCATACCAAATGTATCATACAATTACCACACCGGAAGATGTAGTCGGAACGGTCAGGGCCCCGATTCTGTAATTAGGTAGGTACCACATATTAACATTATGTGCCTTAAAGGTGCCTTATGTTAACATGTGTCATTTTGTCAGCATTCTGCCAATTCAATGTTACTAGGAGAACTACAGTCCGACAGAACGAATCAAAAAAAAAGTAAGTATTATAGGTACCTATTTAATGAGAGATTTTCTGACAGCTTTTCGACAAGGCTTTTTTGGCGCTTGAATGACGACGTCAGAAGGGCGCTAGGGTGAAATAAGGGTTACTATTCGGTATAATTCCCTCTTCTCTGGGAAAAATATGAATGCATAAACTTTTAGTTTTTTCATGTTCGAAAACAGAAATTATTTCATTTTATGTACTACAGAAAAGCAAGTCGCGTAAACTTTGAGGAAAATATGAGTAGGTACCTATTAAAAATTGATTTAGGTACATGAAAATAATATCATGTTTTTATGATAAATGGTTTCCCTCGTCATCCTCGGCACCACTACTTTCTCTGTTAGGTACTTACTCGTATCTAGAAATTTTCGTATTTTGAAAGATTTCTAAAATATCTGCTTATCTTTCTTAACTTTTCATAACTGTCTCCCTAAAGAGACAATTCTTGTGAAATCGTATTTTGTATTGAGATTTAAAAAAATGAAATAAATGATGTTCTAAAGTGTATTTTTCAAAGTATGACAATATGCAAACATTGCAGAGGCAACTTGCTTCTTTACTCTTAAAAAGGGATTTATTGAAGTTAAATTGTTTTTCTTTCTGAAAACAACTTCTTCAATTTTATAACTACAATAACTAAGTACCGGGTTACCTGGTAGAAATCGCTTTAAGCGACAAGGCCGCCCACATTGTTATTATACCTACATTGTTGCCACAGTGTACTCGGTGTTAGGTAAGCACCGTATTATTTTATTTTATTTTATTTTACTTTACCTGTAAAAACTGAAGTGTAAATAAATAAATAAATAAATATTATTATTATAAGTAAGCCCACATTTTGTAAATTTTGGCGTATTTCATATCTTAATTTGAATTTAAAGTACAATAATAAAAATGCGATGCGCGGTAAAAGTCATGAAGTGACATTTCCCAAGACGGTGGTTAGTTCCAATTTTTGCCACGCGCAAAAAATTCCTTGTCGGACTATATCAGTGAATAACGTTCACGTCATCTTACATCTTACATAATGTTAAAGCTGCAGAATCCAGAATCGGGCCCTAGGTTTGACGACGAGCTTAGTGACGACGTGGATCGGGCACACGTGCGCGAGTGGTGTCGCGGCAGGAAGCAGCCGATTAAGCGCCATAAGTAAATAATATTTAAATCAAATCCAGTATCCACGCCTATTGCCCATTCATTTATTTCTTATTTTTATAAGTCATACAAAAGGACGGGACTATTAGATTTCAAAATGGAATAAAACAGGCTGTGTATGAAATATTAACGATTTTTTTCGGTTATTTGAAAGATTTATTTATGCCATTTTGTTTTGATATGAGATCATTCAACTGTCCGCCGCGTCTTCGAATGGTGGCACAAATTTGGGAGGTTCAATTTTCAACAGATAGACAACAATCAACAGGCAGATCCATTTTAATCCATTTGTTTAAATCCTAAATTGAACCATATGGATATGATATTTTCTTGTGGGGGTTTTTCAAGTATCCAATGACCAATTAAAATTATCAATAAGCCGCAATAAACTGATACCCTGAAAGTCGACATAACCAAGGCCATCACTCAGTTTTAGTAGAATAAATGCAGCGCAGTCATTGAAAATTGGACTTCCCGGATCCGTGCGAAACTGCGGCGGACATTGGAATTATGTTATATTCAAAAGAAAATGGCGAGAATGGGCCTTTCAAATAAAAGAATAATTTCGTTCATATCTCACACATAGCTATTTTATTCGATCTTGAAATTGATCCGTACATTTATTATATTCTAGGCTCCCCCTACTTTGCTACATGGTATCTCATAACACAAACTTTGTTTACTTTGAGGCCATGTACTTAGTTGGTGTGATTGTCTGGGGATTTCATTTTATTTATATGAGCAATTATCTAGCCTTTTCTTAACTCTCGTTTGATCTATCTCACCTAATGGTAAGTTAAACCGGGGTCGAAGATAAGCACACGGATTTAGTTAGGACTGGTAGAGACTGGCTCGTCATAAACGTAGCTGGCCGCATCATCGCCGCAGCGATGATGGAGGCGGCATATTCTATTCAAGCGATTTCAAAAAAAGGTGGAGGTTCTCAATTCGCCTGTTTTTTTAATGTTTGTTACCTCATAACTTTTGACTGGGTGAACCGATTTTGATGAATCTTTTTTTATTCGAAAGCTGTCGTCCCATTTCAATTTAGTCTAGTTCTGATAATGGTATCTCTTTTTTTAATATGTTTGAATTCGGAGATTGTTTACCTTGACGACCTTATACTTACTTCAGCCAAAGTTTTGACGAAGTCGGTTTTTTTAATGCTCTCGTTGATTACATCAAGGGTGGTCGCTAGCCATAAGGAAACAAGCGGGGTTCACTCGGATGTCGCTGACCCTACATCGCTGAAACCTTACCACTGGACCTGTATGTCGAATTATCTCAGTGCTCATCCCGGCTAGAAACTAGCTACGTACGAGTTGGACTTGCACACGAAGGGTTTCTTACCCTAAGATACCGTTACCTTTTACCATATTCATATAAAGAAACACTTTATTCAGAACTAAAAAACAGGTTGAAAAGTAAATTGAATAAAGCGCCATTAAATTTGAATGAAGTATGTAGGTACTAATGTTTCAAAGAAACTTAGATATAAACTAAATAGGCACATAAGTAATTTAATAATAGTAAATTACCAAACAATCTCGCATCAAAGTAAGCTTCTTTATAAGTATATGCTTGTATTGTGGAGACCACAAAGTGGAACTAAGGGTATCCTCGTGTACACTTAGACCAGACCCAGCTTAGAAAAAAGGTTGCATTGTTTTTTTTTTATAGGATACTTACCTATTATTGGAGTTCTACCCACTGTTGTTTTAGTGAATTTGTTAATTTTTTAGTCTGGATGGATCGCTATGGTCTCAAAAACCCGACGACAATATTTGCAGTGAACAATTCCTCAGTGGTAAAAAATCTGACGCGCAAACGAATCCGAGTTATGCTCCCACTATATTCCCTACAGTATCTGGATAGCTGAAAATTGACAAGACACATGCATAAGATAGATATATTACCGGCAATCTGTATAATCCGGTATTCTATACAATACCTAGGTAACGTACAGAATACCTGAAACGTGTAGGTAATGTATGAAATATTATTTATTTTATTCTTTGCCTAGGTATTTTACACAATACCGAATGCACAGCCTCCAATTGAATAGAAGAGAGCTAGTGTTCTGCTTAAGGATGCAATCATACCAAATGTATCATACAATTACCACACCGGAAGATGTAGTCGGAACGGTCAGGGCCCCGATTCTGTAATTAGGTAGGTACCACATATTAACATTATGTGCCTTAAAGGTGCCTTATGTTAACATGTGTCATTTTGTCAGCATTCTGCCAATTCAATGTTACTAGGAGAACTACAGTCCGACAGAACGAATCAAAAAAAAAGTAAGTATTATAGGTACCTATTTAATGAGAGATTTTCTGACAGCTTTTCGACAAGGCTTTTTTGGCGCTTGAATGACGACGTCAGAAGGGCGCTAGGGTGAAATAAGGGTTACTATTCGGTATAATTCCCTCTTCTCTGGGAAAAATATGAATGCATAAACTTTTAGTTTTTTCATGTTCGAAAACAGAAATTATTTCATTTTATGTACTACAGAAAAGCAAGTCGCGTAAACTTTGAGGAAAATATGAGTAGGTACCTATTAAAAATTGATTTAGGTACATGAAAATAATATCATGTTTTTATGATAAATGGTTTCCCTCGTCATCCTCGGCACCACTACTTTCTCTGTTAGGTACTTACTCGTATCTAGAAATTTTCGTATTTTGAAAGATTTCTAAAATATCTGCTTATCTTTCTTAACTTTTCATAACTGTCTCCCTAAAGAGACAATTCTTGTGAAATCGTATTTTGTATTGAGATTTAAAAAAAATGAAATAAATTATGTTCTAAAGTGTATTTTTCAAAGTATGACAATATGCAAACATTGCAGAGGCAACTTGCTTCTTTACTCTTAAAAAGGGATTTATTGAAGTTAAATTGTTTTTCTTTCTGAAAACAACTTCTTCAATTTTATAACTACAATAACTAAGTACCGGGTTACCTGGTAGAAATCGCTTTAAGCGACAAGGCCGCCCACATTGTTATTATACCTACATTGTTGCCACAGTGTACTCGGTGTTAGGTAAGCACCGTATTATTTTATTTTATTTTATTTTACTTTACCTGTAAAAACTGAAGTGTAAATAAATAAATAAATAAATATTATTATTATAAGTAAGCCCACATTTTGTAAATTTTGGCGTATTTCATATCTTAATTTGAATTTAAAGTACAATAATAAAAATGCGATGCGCGGTAAAAGTCATGAAGTGACATTTCCCAAGACGGTGGTTAGTTCCAATTTTTGCCACGCGCAAAAAATTCCTTGTCGGACTATATCAGTGAATAACGTGCACGTCATCTTACATCTTACATAATGTTAAAGCTGCAGAATCCAGAATCGGGCCCTAGGTTTGACGACGAGCTTAGTGACGACGTGGATCGGGCACACGTGCGCGAGTGGTGTCGCGGCAGGAAGCGGCCGATTAAGCGCCATAAGTAAATAATATTTAAATCAAATCCAGTATCCACGCCTATTGCCCATTCATTTATTTCTTATTTTTATAAGTCATACAATCATATGATTAAGCTGGCTTACCCAAAATTAAAAATTAAGTATAAACTTTACCAATGATGGTGGCAATGACATTTCCATTCAATGAAACTAAATTTTCAGAAGATTAGCCACTGCTGTAAGCACTTTATGAAAAGTGAAGTAGAATCAGTGGATATTTGAACCTTTCGCCATTATGTGAATTTTTATACTGAAGAAAGTATACTAGTTCACCAAACGCTGACCAATTACTTTTTTCTAGTTAATTTTCTCTTGAGGCAGAATTTGGATAGTTACCGGGGTTCAGCCATTGCAATCTGCGCTTCCTATTGTCGTAGCGTATCCACTTTTCATCACAGGATTTAAAATCCCTTCATTATTGTGCTGGTTCAGTAATGTAACGCAGCAGTCGACGCACGTTTGTCGGTGTGCTTCACTCAATTCATGAGGTACCCAACTTCCGAGCTTTCTTATCTTCCCATTTGTTTCAAGTGGATTAAAACAGTTTTATCACTAACACTGCAGCCTGCAGCTAACTCGGACGTAGTTTGCGATGGATCCGCTTCCACAATAGCCTTCAAATCTTCATTGTCTACTTTGGTCTCCGGCCGTCCACGGGGATTGTTCGGTTGGTTGGTTGTTCGGTTGGTTAGGTTGGAATTTCCAGAACGAAAACGTTGGAACCAAAAACGCACTGTGCTTTCTCTAGTGACAGAAAAAAAAAACAAAAGAAACGGTTCTCGAGACACAAATTGATGAGTAAATAGCTATTTAAATTTGAATTTGGTATCCTAAACCAAAGAGGAGATATTTGAGATTAAAGTGGCCAGTACGACAAAACACCAATTTCATATGTAAGGACCTAATATACTTAAATGAAGATTGGAATAAATAGATCCAGAGTTCACGATCAACAATTAATTATTTCACTCGGAGATGATACGATACCGTAACAAGTTCTCTGTCGACAAACAGTGACAAATTAAACTAATGATTTAAAATCAATGGTCTTTATTCTATAATTTATAACAATTTTAGGTACCCGTTTTATAAGAAGAAAACTAAATTCTATAATCTTTAATTAATCCCATTTCTTTTGCCAACTGAATTGGTATTTTGAAACAATCGATTTTAAAATCGAACAATTTCATTAGGTCAAATTCACGATTGACGATTTTGACCTGTCACGAAAGACATTTGAAAAGAATTCAACTACCTAGTGTCAAAGCGTTGACTGACATTGACATTAGCGTTGAAGAAATTGGCTCTTAGCTTGATTGATTGATTGTTTTATCGAAGTTTACGTCCTAAACTTAGGTTATTAAATATTCGGAGATGAAAGTAAAAAAATACTGTTCATTTTCAGATTACTGAAAGATGTGAGATGGCATTCTCATGTCGTAAAATATATTATAAATATTTAAAATGGATAGTCATATCAGTATTGATAGCATTTTTTATGCAAATTTATATTGCAATAAACTTATTTCCTTCCGAAAATGATATTTCTTTAAATATCTTATCTCAAGATGCTTCGTCAAGAAACTCGGCACAAAACGACGATGAAAATATAGTGAGTAATGCTAAAAGGCACAATTTGTACCTCAGGGTAGAAGAATTGGATTTTAAACCGATTTGTGAAGTCAATAGTCGAGAAGCGATTTCGGCAATACATCGGGCTAAATCTCAGAAATGTAAACAAGAAATAGTCAACAAAACCTGTCTAATACAAGATGGTATGTTCTATCCTAAAGCATTGAGAAGTTATTGTCTCTCTAAAGATAAAAAGTATGGTACATATTTGGGATGCTTTCTGGATGAAAAGAAAAGAAGATTACTGACTAGTCTGTATGGCAACTATGCCAACAGTAACTCTCCTGGAGCTTGTTTGAATATCTGTTTACAGGCCGGGCTTCCTTATGCAGGTGTACAATATGCGTAAGTATAAGAATAAAAATTATTATCACCTTTGAATAACAATACTTAAGTTTATAATTTCCTGGGCTTAACTCCTAACCACGTTAGTATATTAGGGTGTCCCTGTTGGCCAGTCGAACTCCTTTGGGGAATACTGCAGTGGGGTCACTTAGGGTAGTGGCCGTATAAAATAGGAGTGGCAGAGCTATGCTAAACTGATCCTACATGGTCAAGAATTATATCCATTTTACATATTGTAGCCCTTCCATAAAGACTCAAATGTAATCTAAATGGCCTTCTGAGGCTTCAAAGTACGGAAATTCCGAAAGTGTATTACTAGCTTGTCATTATCCTTTGTAAGATAGAGATATTGTGTTAAATAATAACAAACATTGATCACTGTTATCCTTTTCATTTTGTGTATGCAAATGTTTCGTAGGAAAGCATTACCTTTCAAATCTGCATACCTCTACATGCTTTATTATTATTTTAAATCATAAACTACTTATTAATTTAAGACAGAGTTAAAAATATGCTCTGTTGATACTCATGAATATAATTTTTAAACAATGACCTGTAATTTTTAAAACAAGAAGCAAATCTTTTTAAATGTTTACATTTCTTATGAAAGCTAATTTGATATTCTGATTTTAAGAACAAAGTTGTTTCTGTATATTGCTTAAACATCAGATATGTTTAATAACTAAAGTTATGACAAGCACTCAAAATTGCTTTTAAAATAAAAAGAAGTGTAGGGCGCATAGATGTAGATGTATAGCATTTGCAAGTATTTAAAGCCTGTTTTCTATGGGCTAAGTTTTCAAGTTTTAGAGAATTTCTTACTCTAGAAAGAAAAAAGTTTTCCTTGGACTCACATAAATTTACTTTCAGTCTTAATTTTTTTTATATTTTTTTTTTATGAGTTACTTTATTGTACTTGTTTTTTAAGTTACGCCAGAATTAATAAATTATTAATATTATTTTTGGGGGCATTTTGTCTTCTCAGCTCTAGGCTGGTTATGACTACATTTAAGGGTTACACCAAGTAAAGGTAGTGGATGAAAAAGTTCAAATTTGTGATGTGGTTTCTAATTGCATGAACTTTCTCACAGTGCGACAGGTATTTAAAATTGCGACTTTTTGTAATTGAGTATAGATAAATGGTTTAAGGTCTAGTAATTTTAAGCTATGGTGCAAGTGTTTAGGGATAACTCCTGTAGTAGACAAAACTATGGGATTATTATTGTTCGGCATATCAAAATCAACTCGCCTTTCGGCGGAAAAGACCCGACAATCGGATCAGTCGGTCGGGTATCAGGGCAAGAGAGAAAGAAACCGGCGAACGATTCGGGCAGTGTCCAGCACGACCGCTTTCTGCATGCGTGCTGGAAGCGAACCACCGCCAAATCCCAGCCTTTCAAGGTATCTGACCAGTGTGGCTGGGGTCCAACCGTTTGCGGATATTACAACCGGGATGATTTCGGTGGACATAACTTCCCACATTTCGGTCAGCTCGTGTGCAAGGTCCAAGTACTTGCGATGCTTTTCGGTCTCGGCCTTCACGAGGTTCTCGTCATGTGGTATGGTTATGTCCACCAAAATCACTTTGGACGACGATCTGTCGATTAGCACGATATCAGGTTTATTCGCTAGAATAGTCCTGTCCGTGATAATGGGCCGATCCCAGTAGAGCTTGGCGCTGCCGTTTTCGAGACCTGGCTCCGGCGTGTACTGGGTATAGGGCAGTTTCCAATCGATGAGACCGTATTTCAGAGCGAGCTCTTGGTGGAGAATCTTGGCTGCTTGGTTGTGTCTATGCAGATACTCAGTGTTAGGAAGAACCGACAACCCGAGACTACATGTCCGAGGGACTCGCCAGGTTGGCGGCACGCCCGACATACGTCCACTGTGCCGTCCCTCATAAAGTGTTTCCGGTAGTTGTTCGTCTTGATAACCTGAACTTGTATTATTATTACTGACGTAATTCTCATATGTGGATTTTCTCTTGCCCAATAGTTAAATTAGGATTACTTCCCTAGTGAAATGCGACTCGTGAGTTCATAGTATGCGGTACCTAAGGCCATCGATATCTCGGTGTAACATTAGACGACATTACACATTAGACGATAAAAGTTCATTCTTCTTTCATGATCTCCAGCTTCAAGCCCTGCGAAAACGAATTATTTTAATGCAGTATTTGTCACTATATTTTAATAATAGTTATACCTATTTGAAAAAACCATAGGCCATAAAACCTTGAACAGGCGTGTAGTGGTAAGGATGTTGATTGACAGCTCGCAACATAGACCACACTTTCCATTGGCTGACGCCTAAAGCTAGGGCTACCACTCTAATGTCGGGTTCTGCAGCAAAAACTTGCAAAATCTCCTCGTCAATATCAACAGGTCATTGACTACTACTAGTTCGAGGTGTACCGCGGTCAGGCAAGTGTCTATTTGGGAATTGCTCCTGATAAAGATGCCTTGCTTCGTTACAATTAGCAGCGCCGTATAGGTACTAGAAGAATATCAATGTATTCTTCTTTGGTAAAGTTAGACATCATAAAAATATATCAATAACAAAATTGAACAAAAGCAGTCAACAAAACTTAACAGTGCCAAAAGTTAACACTAAATTACACAGCAGATGACAGTCAGCAGATTTACTACAAAAAATTACCTAATAGTGACAAAAAACAGTGCACGTCAAGCTCGTTTTAGAGGTCAAAGCAAAATTTTACAAAACGCTACTGGTTTTTCTTTAGATGTGATTTAATTTTAGTTTTCGAGATATTTTTCTCCCCTTTGTTATTTTTTAAGGGCAATATCTTTTTCTGAGAATTTATTTGCAGCAAAAACCGATGTAACTTAAACACAGGCACGTAAAAGTTACTCATTAAAAATAATTTATAAAAAATTAAGGATTAAAAAAAAGTTGTCCGAGTCTAAACACAAACTGTTGAAAAATATTCAAAAATATACAAATTTATGCTTATCTCCAAAGATTTAAATCTTTGCCTATCTCCAAAACTTTAAGACTTAAGCCATTTAAAGAATGCTTAAAACGGAATTATTTTTTCTAAACTGGTTCGGATCTGTGCATACAGTAAGGTCTCCATATTATATAAAAAGTTCACTTTGGGTAATTTCATTATTATTATTTTGTTTCTTCTGGACTGGGAGCAAAGGAAAAACATAAAATGTGCCAGGATAGAAGTTTTATTGGAGATTTTTTTTGTGGATAGGCTGGCCCTCTATCACTGCAATAGTCTCTCTCTACCATTATAATTCCTCCAAATTTGTCAAATTTGACATCAGACGGTTTAACCTCTGGTGTTCTTCCTACCCCATAAGGGATACAGTCGTGATTCGTGGAGTTATTTATGTATGTATTATTTTGTTTTAACAGAACGGAGTGTTTCTGTGGCGATAGTCCCCCGGACGCGACATCAATGACGGACGAATCTGCCTGCAACATGAAATGCTCCGGCGATCCCAGCAGCACCTGCGGCGGATACTTCACCATGAACATATTTGAAACTGGACTAGACGGTAAGTGATAGTACTGGAGTACGTCAACCGTGACGTTTACTTATGCTAGAATGAATAGCTGCCTACTTACGTGACACGTAATCGCTTTTACATTCCTCAACACTAATGGTATGTGACTATAAATCTGAAGAAATCCAAGAATAATAATTTCAAATACAACATTTTCTTCGGTAGGGATGGCCTAGAAAAAATTTCGCTCGCCCGAATTTATTTTTACTATAATTACAAATGACTAGCTGACCCGGCAAACGTTGTTTTGCCATATAAATAAAAACAAAATATATATAGATGTTGGCCGATTCTCATAGATACCGGATAAGCACAAAATCAAAGATCAAAATCGGTCAAGCCGTTTCGGAGGAGTATGGCAACGAAAACTGTGACACGAGAATTTTATATATTAGATATACCTACCTATGTGTGTATGATACCTATTACCTGACACAAGTTGTTATGTGCCCGTTATCTAATTTCTATACTTAATACAAGCTTTGGATAAGTGCGAGATTTATTGTACATATCAATACTAATCTATTAGAGCTGAAGAGTTTGATTGTTTATTTGGTTGAAATAGCTTATCTCTGGAACTACCGATTTTTATGAAAAAAACTTTTTGCATTTGATAACCTAATTCTTGAGGTACGTTAGAGATTATATTGTGTACAGAAATTCCTCGGGATCGAAAGTAATAAATAAATAAATAAAATCTCCAGACAATCACACCTAGGTAAGTACATGGCCCCAAGGTAACTTGTAATAATTGAGGATCAAACGAACTTCTAAAGTGAAGTTCGATCCTAATTATGTGAACAGCTTCTTTCGAAGCGATTGAGGTTTACTTTATGTAGTAGTAGCGCCACCTACTGCTAGCCTTTGCACGGATTTTAGAGTCTATGATAAGGGTTCTTTTCTTTTTTTTTTTTTTTAACAACTGTCACGTTTCGCTCCCTATGTCAGCATCCAGTCTACAGAACTCATTTTGTTTAAAGTCAATCTGTCTTATTCCTGTTTGTTCATTTCACTATATTGGGGTTGGGTAAAATACAAATATAAATTGAAATTACTCCATGTTGAAACATATTCATATTATGCTTATTTCAAAGCATAATAACGGGTGGGTTTATATTAAATCGCTTCGAAAGAAGCTGTTCACATAATTAGGATCGAACTTCACTTTAGAAGTTCGTTTGATCCTCAATTATATTTCACAGCTTCTTTCTTTGCGATTGAGGTTTACTTTATGTAGGATGTTTAAAGATTAGTTATAGTGAAATGAATTGGCAGAGTAGTAAGGTAAAACTCTTCAATAGTAAATAAACATACTTATTGAAAACAATTCAACAATGATTAGGCAAATTATTTTTCGTTACAAAGTTTGTTATAATTTCTAGCAAGGACTGAGGAAGAATCCGACCATCCTGCAGTCTTTTTGATAGGTCAATAGAAACTCCTAAATAAATAGCTCTTGATGTAGCAGCATGTCATGTACTATGTGCACTAAAAATATTTTCATCAATACCACTGAGAGTTAAAGTGTTTTTAACCCAGTGACTTAAAGTTTGGAAACCTATATGTTTCTTAAAACTAATAAACAAATTATCAGGTTTCCTTAAATTTTCGTTTTATTTATATACCTACATCTGTAAGGTTTTTGCTGGACAAATTTCTGGACGAATATTAAAAAACGGAAACTTTACCAAGGTCTGTTTACTATTAAATTTAGAGGTTTTTATAAACCCTTTTATAAGTACCTTTTTTAGTTATTAAAATATTTTTAATCTTTGTCACGGATAAAATTTGAACACGATGTTCCGTTACAAGAGCTATTAGTGTAACAGTTTTCTTGGAAAAGAGTCTTTAAGTCAAGGTCTTCATTAGGAAATTTTGTAGGTAAGTAGCTCAATACAACTGCTGGATCCCAGGTAAGATCATACTTGATGTGGTTGGTCTTCACATAACGACTCCTTTCATGAAACTTTTTAACCTGTCATATTGGGAATTTATGTTTAATATTAATGATAATGCAGATCTATAGCTATTAATAGTACCGTACTTAGCACCTTTTTCGAAAATTTCAGTTAGAAAATGAACAATTATTGGTTTAGAAGTTTGAGTAAAACTAAAATTATTATTTTTGCAATATTCAATCCACGCCTTGATACCTCCTTCACACTGTCTCGGTAAGAATTATCCAACAAAGATGCCAACATAATTTCAACGGACTTTGAAGACAGTGATCTTTTTACTAACGCTTTCTGAACAATTTCGCGGCAACCAAGGTTAATGTTTAATGAAGGTTGAGCGCAGATCTGAAAGGAGATTTCAGCGAATTAGTATTTAGTAAATACAATCACAACACAACCTTTTAAACAATGGCAACCATAGTTGCGTGGGCCAGTATGGTACTACCACAATACCCACAGACTTTTCACTAACAATTTTCTGAAGAGTTTTTGCATCTGGGTCATTTTTCCAGGTTACATAAATAGGACATTATAAGTTGCATCTGTTTGCAAAAAGATCAACCGATAGTATTCCAAACCTATTTGTTATATTATTAAAGGTATAGTCACTTAGATCCCATTCAGTGTCATTAAACTGTTTTCGTGACAAACTCTCAGCTTCTATATTATCTTTTGAAGTAATATAAGATGTAAAGATATTGATCTTACGCATTTCACGCTATTTCCATTGGTCTCGGGTAATATGATCCATATGTGAAAACTGAACACTACCCATTCTATTTATACAGGTAATGGTAATATCTATTCTTAACAATATATCACAATCGTAACTACCATAATTATGCGAATGTTTTAAGTCCGAAAAAACTGCTTTTAATTCCAGAGTATTAATGTGTAGCGACGACTCGCTTTCCTTCCAATGACCCGCTGCCTCTTTTCCATCACAAAACCCGCCCTAGCCAGTATATGATGCGTCAGGATAGATAGTTTTAGTGTATTGGCCTGTTCTAAGAGGAGAAAAGCCCTCTTCTAGATAATTTAACCACCAAGTAAAATCATCTTTATTATATCTGGGTAAATTCACTACCTGATCATAAGTAGGATTTTTTTTTTTTTTGGTGACAATATTTTAAATTGCTCGAATAACTTTGTGTATTATTTTTTCTATTTTAAGAACTTTTTTTTTTTTTTTTTGTGGGTAGTTTTAAAATAATTTTCTCTGAATCAAAAATAAACCCAAGGAATTTACATTGTGTTCTAGGAACAAAGCAACCTTCTTTCGTATGCATTATGAAACCTAAATTTATTAAAATATGTTTTGTAATCCAAACATTCTCATTACAATCATCACAATCTTTGCCAATGTAAAATATATTATCTAGATATATTATGGATGAAAAAATTATCCCGACGTAAAAATTCCATGACTGGTTTTAATATTTTAGTAAATACTTATATAAAGAGCGGTGCATAAGTCAAACGCTTAATATTTGAATTCATATAAAACGTTGTTATATTCAAATCGAAGGTACTTTCGGAAAGACTTATCAACATTGATGAAAAAATAACATGTAGCATTGTTTTGTTAACTTATCAGCGGTTCTGTAATCTTCCATTTTGAAGTGTTTTGTAGTAAATTAATTCAAAGATTTTAAATTATTTATGAAGCGATTTTCACCGTATAGCTTGAGCACAAGAAAAAATTTGTGATAAAATTTACCTGGCTCATGAGAACATACGAATATAGCATTTATTTTTAATAGTTTATCCAACGCTAAAATATAATCTTTATGGCCATGTATTGACCTTGGGTAAACACAAGAGCTACTTTGTTTAGCGGGCAGATATTTAAAAGGTCTTTAGTAACCAGCTATTCACGATAATATTAATGGATCACTCGTTATCTAAGCCCATTTTTGATGAAAATATCGTAAACGTCCATCGCACTGCACCTGGTGGTTTATTTCCGCTGGTTGCTAGTGTTCCACGACCGTTCGTGGTAGGTCCTACGTGGCGGGTACGTGTAGCTCTGCTGTGGAGCTCGAGCCGGCAGCTGTGGCTGCGGAGATGACGTCGTCGTTTTTTGCAATTTGCAGCGTTTCAGCAACATCTCCTCCCAATAGATAATCATCGCAACTTGTATTGGTCAGCGTGTCACGCAGGCATACGTTTATGGAACTCATTATTATGTTACGATGAGTTTTAGTTTCCCTATTCTGGCTATCGCGACAAGCGTAACTCAGCAGTTTTAAAAGTTTTTGCTTCAAAGTTTCATTGAAAATGATTACCATCGCTTGCGATAAAGCTGCCAAGGCGATTCCAATTTGCCCTTTTTTTTTTTTTGTTGATGTATAGAATCTCGTTTGGTAAGAGTTTCAGCCAATGCTGCTTTTGCTTCTAAATTTAATAAAGGGAGCAAGTAAATATTTGCAAATTGCGGGTACAAAATAGTCCTCAACAGGCTTATCTTTAGATTCTTTAGATCTTCAGCCGACAACTGCTGGTTTTTAGACCTCTTCCGGGACATTAATCGTATCAAAAAAAAAAAAGCTGATAATGACGGAGGTAGCTCGGGCACTTCAAATCTTGGATTCGGCGTGCAAGATCGTCTCCACCGCAAATCAGATTAATCGCCAACGGCGATATTATCTGGTAACTGACTAATCAAAAGAATTAATTATATGCATCGAAACTCGATGACTACACGCACATACCATGTGGGTAGTTTTGTGTCAACGACATTTTTTCTAATATTTATTAAAATTATATTAGAGATTCTCCACCGTACATCAGATTAATCGCCAACGGCGATATTATTATCGAGTAACGGACTAAATAGGAGAATTAATTGTATGCATCGAACCTCGATGACTACACGCACATACAATGTGGGTAGTTTTTGTGTCAACGACATTTTTTCTAATATTTACTAAAATTATATTAGAGATTCTCCACCGTACATCAGATTAATCGCCAACGGCGATATTATTATCGAGTAACGGACTAAATAGGAGAATTAATTGTATGCATCGAACCTCGATGACTACACGCACATACAATGTGGGTAGTTTTTGTGTCAACGACATTTTTTCTAATATTTATTAAAATTATATTAGAGATTCTCCACCGTACATCAGATTAATCGCCAATGACGATATTATTATCGAGTAACGGACTAAATAGGAGAATTAATTGTATGCATCGAACCTCGATGACTACACGCACATACAATGTGGGTAGTTTTTGTGTCAACGACATTTTTTCTAATATTTATTAAAATTATATTAGAGATTCTCCACCGTACATCAGATTAATCGCCAATGACGATATTATTATCGAGTAACGGACTAAATAGGAGAATTAATTGTATGCATCGAACCTCGATGACTACACGCACATACAATGTGGGTAGTTTTTGTGTCAACGACATTTTTTCTAATAAGTCCCAACACCGTTGGGTTCTTCGGAATTTGTAATTTGATGTCTCAACCTCCTCGAATTATTTTCTTGAGAATTTTCTCTTCCTTCGATGCACAATTTTTACCATTTAAACTTTTAAAATTTAACTAGCTAATTAATATATTTTAGTCGACGTGCGCAGGCTACAGCACGGAAACGCAGAATGAGTTCTGTAGACTGGATGCTGACATAGGGAGCGAAACGTGACAGTTGTTAAAAAAAAAAAAAAAGAAAAGAACCCTTATCATAGACTCTAAAATCCGTGCAAAGGCTAGCAGTAGGTGGCGCTACTACTACATAAAGTAAACCTCAATCGCAAAGAAAGAAGCTGTGAAATATAACTTGTGTTATGGGATACCATGTAGCGAACTAGGGGGAAACTAGAATATAACATACATAGATAAACAACTAGACACGGAACATTTGTTTTTTTCCGTGCGGTAGGGGAACCCGCGAGATCACGATAGTCGCAGTAGCGTGTGGCCGCTGCGGCGCGGAGAGCGCCCCGCAGCCTCGCGGGCAGCGCCGCACGAAGCTGCTAGTATCCATATTAAAGCATTGTTTCGTGTTTCCAATTAGTCACATGCTGGACTGATAGAGAAAGAAAAACATATAATGTACCAGCTGCTTGTCTTCCCGGGCATACTGTTAAAGTCAGTTAAGGGACAGAGGTTTTATTATTTTGGTATTTCAGGCCAGAGGTAGAGTACTTGACTATGTGCCAAATATTACGCTTAATGGTACAATTTTAAAACAAGTTAAACAGTTTAAATATCTAGGACACGTACTCACTCAAGACCTGAAAGACGATGCAGATATGGAAAGAGAACGTAGGGCGCTATCGATTCGTGCCAATATGATCGCACGTAGGTTTGCTCGCTGCTCAAGGGAAGTCAAACTAACTTTATTTAAGTCGTTCTGTACCTCGTTTTACACAAGTAGCTTGTGGGTGCAGTACACGAAAAGGCAGTATAATGCTCTTCGCGTTCAGTTCAACAACGCGTTCAGGGTGCTGCTGCGGCTGCCTCGCTTCTGCAGTGCGTCGGGGATGTTCGCCGAGTACCGCGTGGACTGTTTTTATACAACCATGCGTAAGCGGTGCACATCCCTGGTGAGGCGGGTGCGGGCCAGCTCTAGCAGCATCCTGAGGGCCTTCGCGGACAGATATGACTGTCATTACCTGAATCATTGCCATATGATTCATGTACTGCCTAATACATAACAGTTATTTCATTATTAGACTTATGTTATAATTATAATTGTATTGCATATTATATTTAAATTATTTGCAGTTTGAATTATTTAATTTTATAGATCCTATTTGAGAATAATCCTAAATAACATTATTGTGACGTTGAAGATGTAAATTTAAATTTAATACAGTAATTAATGCTTTTTCCCATCTTTGACATTCTAAAATATTATAATTCTAATTTTTTTTTTGTATTCTTAATTATTTAATATTGACATTTTTCATGCTAACATTCAATTTGTAATTTGATTGATAATTATTCTTATGTTCTCATTATTACTATTTTTTTTTTATTTATTGTATCTATCCTGATAATTACTTGTATGTACAATGATCTGTTAATTGATTGAAAAATAAATGATTTGATTTGATTTGATTTGATTGACGTTTTTCTGAGCAAAAAGCTGACCGCCTGTCTCTGCAATAGTCTTTATCCATCATTATAATACCTCCAAAGTCAAACGTGACATCAGATGGTCTTATAACTCCTAGTGTTCTGCCTACCCCATAAGGGATACAGGCAAAAAGTTATGTATGTAATTAGTCACATGTTTTTTTATTTTATATCGTTTAGTTCAGAACTTAGGAATGTAATAAAAGTGTAATTTTATGATGTGAGTAAGTGCCACTTGTTCAATTCAGGATTTTATGGCGGTTTTGAAATTACGATTATTGATCGATAAGAGATTCAATATATTCGAGTATGTTCTGTTTGTTTTTATGAGTTTTGCCCGAATATAGGCTCTCTTCATTGAAATTATGATGCTTTATTATCTGCAGCTTTACCAATTGTGTCTTTTGGCAGTGTTTTACAAAGAGATACTCGTAGGTTTCTCTGTTGGTAACCAATAAATTGATATGCTACAGGTGGCCACCTGCGTCCTGACGAATATCGTTTTAGACCCCTTAAGACCTCCATGACCCTTTCCACTTATTAATACCAACTTTTTAAATATTTTGTTATACAAAAAACAGAAGTCTTTTATGATATTCTCTTAAGTTTGCATGATTGATAATTTAAAATAAAACACTTTTTAACTGGATATCGACCCGACGACGTTCCGACCTCGTGGTCAGGCGCTCGTGACCGAAAAACCAAAACATAGAGTTAAAATGTAAAATATAAATTATACGTGATAAATCCGGTTAAAAAGTGTTCCGAAATCCTTCATTCAAATACAAATTAAGTAAAAAAAACTATTTTTTTTATAAATCCATCCACGAGAAACCTATTCACTCGACGCTTAAAAGTACTAGGACTATACTGGTCAGGGAAAATAGACACAGGCAGTTCATTCCAAACCTTGGCGACCCGTATCAAAAAGGAACTGTCAAAGCGCTTAGTTCGACTTTTCGGAATATCTACCACATACTTACGGATGGAAGTTCTGTCTGCGTCTAGTAGTCCGATGGTAAAAGGGTGAAGGTTCAATTTGTTCAAACAGAGCACTGGCGCACTCACCAAAATGTATCCTGTAGTACACGGTTAGACACACAACCTTACGACGATGCTCTAAGGTCTGCAGTTTTTTAGTGGTAAGGTCGACGTCATTAATTAGTTTACGGGCTCTTCGGTCAACGGAGTCTAGGGCTTCTAGTTGATATTTGGCTGAACCATCCCAAAGATGACTGCAGTACTCCATGCATGATCGCACTTGAGCTGTGTATAAGTTAAGAAGCTGTGCAGGGCCGAAGTACCGCCGTACCTTCGAGATGATTACCAACTTTTTCGAAGCTACTTGAGCCATGGACACAATTTGTTGACCGAAGTTGTTTAACTGGATGTTACAGTTACGCCTAAAAGCCCTAGATGGTCAGTGATGGGGACAGATACATTTTGGAAAGTGTGCGTAAATGTGAAGGTGCTCCTTTTTGCGGAGAATAGACACGCCTGAGTTTTGGACGCGTTGAATTTGACCAAATTCGACTCACCCCAATCGGATACTTTTCGTAAGGTCAAATCAACGCGCTCAATAATTGACTTTCTTAAACTCTGGTTTTCACGGGGGCTCGCTCGCGCATTGGATACGTATCTCTCTACAACAGTGCTGTCATCAGCATAACTAATAATGCCCGGTATTAAAAGGTCATTAATGTGCAGCAAGAATAATGTTGCAGAGAGAACAGATCCCTGAGGTACCCCGGCATTAATTGCCATTTGGTCGGAGGAGTAGCCATCTAAGACTACTCGAATTGATCGTTCCCTCAGAAAATCAGATATCCAGTCGCAGAGCCCAATCGGTATGCCATATGCTGGAAGCTTACTTAAGAGACCATCATGCCAGACCCTGTCAAAGGCCTTGGAAATGTCTAAGGATACAGCTATTGCTTCACCATGACACTCCAAGGCCTCACTCCATAAGTGAGTGGCATACACGAGAAGATCGCCGGTCGAGCGTAGAGGCCGATTTTAATTTTACTTCAAAGTTTTTTGTTGTACCTAAGGTTTTTACAAATTAACAACTACCTACTTACCTTTATCATCTGGATTTTTTTATTCACCTTAAAGTTTCGAAAAATATCAATTTCTCATTCGTGAAGCAGGTCACGATTTGCTGGTATCCAGAATTCCGTCAAAATCCTTTGCATTAGTGATACCATGAGAAATGGGTAGTATTTGCCTTTATTTTTTCATTTAGGTGGTCCTGGGAGAAATCGCCCAACTTGTCTTTTTGTAATAGGAGCTTCTATCGTTAAGTTTTAAGGCAATAAATAAAAGTTAATTAATATTGGTATTATTGTTGTTATTTCAGCGTTCGCTCCTGTATCTCCCAGTACAGTGAAGGGAGACAAATCAGTGAAGATCGTGTTTCTGCTGACACTGAACGGGCGCGCGCTGCGGCAAGTGTACCGCCTCATCAACGCCATCTACAGATCTAGTCATTACATTTACATCCACGTGGACAGTGTAAGTGCACCTTCCTTTTAATTAAAGGCTTCTTAAGAATATTGTCTTACTTTTTATAACAAACGAGGTTTTCACGCCTCTTCGTACGCGCATAAATCTTTATTCCCAAAAGAACAATACAGTGGTTGACACAATACAACACAATGTGTTATTGTTTTTGTCCCCATACTTACTAAAAAGTGCTATAACTATCGTTTCTGTGGAAATTTCAGAAATTCCTTCTTTAATTCAACCAAACACTCATTGAAAAACCTTACCAAGTATAACATCAGCGCACTCAAGGAATAAGATCTTTTCATACAAACTAAAAAGTTCCATATTTTCCGTTCCCGTGGGAAATTCGGGAATGCCTTCCTTAATGTTCCTCTACACTTCCTAGGAAATACTAATGTGTTCCAAATTTCAGCTTTCTACGCCCAGTAGTTATAGCTGTGCTTTGTCTGTCAGTTAGTCAGTAAACGACATTACCACACTTTTCCCGACGCGCCACCTCAGTCAACGCGCAGACAGCAGTGTTCCCGCCACACGCACATTACCACCCACTATGTATCTATTGTATTACGCTTATGTTACCATGCGTTGCGAAAAGAATTCTTTAACTTTCAGCTAAGTTTACGCAGTAAATAATAATAATACTTTTTTTATTAAATGTATTGTCCTCTTGTGATCTCAAACTATCCGTCCTCTAATTTCGAAAGTAGCCCGCCCCTCACCCTGTTAATTAAGATAACAACAAATTTCGAACGACAACGAAACGTTAGCGGGACTTCTACCAGCGCTGATAACATATAACATTCTTTGACATGTTGCAGCTAAATTTTGCACAGTCTTATGCTACACAAAAGTGAAATGCTACACAAGGTTTTATAACTGCTGTGAGCACCTTGATACTGAGGCGAGTCTGCTTGTTTGATCCCAGCCGCTAGACAAATATTAGTAATATCTGCAGATATTGTTTTTTTGTGTGTTTTATGAGTTTCTGCTCCGAGTTTAGGTGTTTATATTCTATACATATACGTAGTTATACTGTAGGCTCCTCCCTTGTTCGTTTTAGCTAAAGAACTCTTATATCAACGAATTGGCATCGGTTCTCTCCCTACGTGAGACGCTCTGGTATTTATATGTAGCGAATCAAAGTTAAACCCTGGATCCATTGCCTGAAAATTTGCCTGTTGAGTTTCTTTTCACTTCTCCTCAACAGATTGACTCTTCGAATTGTTGGTAGATTCAGTACAATTTGTAAACAATTAGACTTATAAATATATATATCAATAATTAACTTTATCTTTGAAAAATAATGTAAAAGTAACTTACTTTAATTAATATTTATGAATTATCTTTATTACGATTTAGATATAACTGTTTACATGTATAATCCTACCTCACTTATCATAAGCTGAGATTAAGACAAGGACGAGCGTAGATACGGGCCCAGTTTTTACGCCTATCTTTTGATCCCATAGATTCTGCAGTCTTCCATGCTGGACTGGGAGCGAAAGAAAAACATAAAATGAGCCAGCTGCTTTTCTTCCCGGGCATACTGTAAAAGTCAGTTTAGGGACAGAGGTTTTGTGGCGTTTTTGCGGGCGGCCCGCTGTCGCTGCATAGTCTCTTTCCATCATCATAATACCTCCAAATTTGTCGAACGTGACATCAGATGGTTTTATGGCTTCTGGTGTTCTGCCTACCCCATACGGGAAGCAGGCGTAAAGTTATGCATGTAGAAATTTTAATATATTTTTTTAAGCTTTTCAAGAGTTGAGCTACCGCATTCAGAAAAAAATATAAATTCCGACTAGCGGTTTCCGAGGTGTTTATTTGGCGGGAACATAGGTATCTAGGTGTAGGTTTCTTTTGGAAATAGACCTTATAATTAGGATATCAAATGGCAATAGAACTGGATTTTTTTCCGTCTTATCTTCAGAAATACTAGTGAACAGAATTCTATATGTGGCGTACTCAGATGTGACCCACAGAGATTGAATATAATAATATTAAACGTGCTTGATAAAATTAAGATAAAAGTATGATTAAATATTTGTGTCGTGAATGAGTACACGTATATTTTACTATATAAACTATTACTATTTGTTAATAAACTGTCACTCAACATGTAACTGTGTCTTGCTCTATCAACCCTTTCCTGGTCGTAATTCTATACCTAGGTAGGACCATGCTGTCTGTGTGTGCATATAAAATACGAAACAGAAATGGGTGTCGTTCCTTTAAAACAAAATATCACGTGATCACTTTCACAGTAAAACTTTCCCGCTGGCTGTAGAATTCCTTTCAGCCGCCAATCATTCTGAAAATAAGACGGAACAAATTCCAACTTTATTACAATTTAATTAAAACTATAATTCTGTGTATACACTATCGCATGATAATCAAACTCTCCAGGCTCAGGTCTGCTGTAAGATTCTTTAGAATGAAGCTGTACCTTTGTACTAAATCTATTTTCAATTTTTGAATGGCTATCTACAGGGTTGACTTGTAGTCACTTGCCAAATTTAAATGTTAGTTTTCTTTGATACGATATAAACATACCTGCATATTTATTTTAGCGTCGCTCAGTACAAAAAAAAAATAGAAATATGGAACCACAAACTTTTTTTTTATAACAGTCGCTTTTGATGAAGATAGCTACTACGACGCGGCATTTCCTTGATAATACTACGTCGTAGTACTACAAGATGTTTTGTAGTAGCGCGTAGTCATCTTTATTTTAATGGAAATTTAGAGTGACCATGCCTTGGTTAATATTTTAGCGCATATATTAGTTTCCTTGTAAAAAGCATAATACTTTTTTTTTGCAAAAATCGTTTCTATAAATGATACTAATTGTGTAAAAAATAATTTGCCCGGTGACTACAAATCAACCCTGTATATCTTAACCCGTGTACAGTCTGCAACAGAATTATATATGTGTGCGGGAGACTGTGCGGTACATATAATTCTGTTGCAGACTGTACATGACAGCCGTGGTCCCAGGGGACATGACCCCCCCCCCAAATCATGAAAGAACCTTAAAAGAGAAGAAGCTAAAAAATTTAGCTGCACTCCCCCTCCAAAATTAAATTGTGATTGTGACCCCTCCAAAATTTCAGTCTGCGACCTCGCCTGGTGCAGGAACTGTTCCCAAAACAGACCTATAGGAGATTTGTTCCCTCCCGGTACCTGTAGACAAATTAGCGCTTTCAACAAATGAATAAAAAATCTCTTCAACTTTATTGCATTGGTAGGTGTAGATTGCAGCTAACAAACGGCTCCTAAACAATGGTTATAAAACGCTCGTGTACTTACTGCACATACTTTTATTGCATCCATTATGATAAATGCAACTTAGCAATAACCATTAATGACAACATTTATTTATTTCAGAGACAAGACTATATGTTTCGAAAACTGCTGGAATTGGAAAAGAGGTTTCCAAACATTAAATTAGCAACAAAAAGATATTCCACTATCTGGGGAGGAGCCTCTCTCCTGAAGATGCTGCTATCCTCCATGCGCGAGTTCTTCCAGCTCGGCTGGACGTGGGACTTCGTCATCAATCTCAGCGAGAGTGACTTCCCGATCAAATCCATCGACGTCCTGGAAGAGTTCCTATCAGCCAATAAAGATCTAAACTTCGTCAAATCTCAGGGCAAAGATATACAGAGATTTATAAAGAAACAAGGTCTAGATAAAACGTTCATTGAGTGCGACACGCACATGTGGCGGGTCGGCGACCGGCAGTTGCCGCGGGGAGTCGTCGTGGACGGCGGCAGCGACTGGCTCGCGCTGTCGCACAGCTTCGTCAAATACGTCGTTGAAGATCAAAACGACCTGTTGAATGGTTTAAACGTCGTTTTCGAGCACACTCTGTTGCCTGCTGAATCGTATTTTCATACCGTACTCCGGAACTCCGGATTTTGTAAAACTTATGTAGATAATAACTTACACGTCACAAACTGGAAAAGGAAATTAGGTTGTAAGTGCCAGTACAAGCACGTGGTGGACTGGTGCGGTTGCTCGCCCAATGATTTTAGAATAGAAGATTGGGGCCGAATACAGATGACGCAGGACAGACAGCTGTTTTTTGCGAGAAAATTTGAACCTATAGTTAATCAAGAAATAATTACTAAGGTAGAGCAATTAATAGGTTTCAAAGATCATGATCACATTGAAAATTTGAATGCTTACTGGCAGAGTATTTATGACGCGGGCGACCTCACGGCGCTCACAGACGACCTGCTGCTGACTCACGCCGGCAGCCTCGCGCGGCGCGCGGCGCGGCTGCTGGCGGAGCGACACTGTCTCATACAGCCGCTCGAGATACTAGAAATTAATTCTTACAGTGTATTTGATACGTTCAAAGGAAACTTAGTTCTACAAAAAGCTCTGTCACAAACTAATGAGGAGGTCGTAATAGAAACTTGGTATAAATTGGAAAACACTTTGGCTATGAATGATAAAAGTAAATATTTCGATACTATTAAAATGTTTCACGTCAGCACAGGCTACGATCAGAAGGAATTAATGTTTAGGAACCTCGCGAACGTGCTAGGGCCTCTGACGACTCCGACGTTGATGTATCAGTTTTCTCCTTCCGTAGCGCTGGGGGATCATCTGACTGTCATCTGGTTGGACCCCGGCGGCGTCATTGCCGACGTTAATTCTATTCACGTGAATGAGAATAACTTGACAAACTTCATCGTGCCGCAGATCAAAACCCCGATGCTGCCCGGAATTTGGAAAGTTGGCCTTTTTCAGGACACCGAAATCATCGCAGTTAGCTCATTTTTAATTACTCCATTAGAATCCTTATTAGGTAAAGAAATGTCGGAGCTGGAAGCGAATATCGTTCATAGCGGGTCTCAGAACTCGTATAAGGTGTTTGCGGATTTAGAGACAAATATTTTTATTCCCAGCCAAGAAGATAGAGAAAAATTACAAAAAATGTCATCTTCCAACAGTAAACGATTAGGCAAAGACTTAAAAGAATGGATAGATAGTTTAAATGCAATATTCTATACAGTCCTTGGCACCTGCGTTAGCTCTTCAAAAGCAGATTTAAACTATAATTTTGTTTGTGGTAGGCACAAGTTTGATCATTGTGAAAAAACCGAATGGAGTTCATTGTCCCCAGATCCCAAAGGAACTATTGGTGTCTTGAACAAAGCCACGGGTAGACTGGATAGAAGTTAAATAAGGCTGTTATTTGCTTGTCATGTTGGCAATGTGGTTTGTTACCTAAGACGAGTTTTAGTTAAATTGTATCTGCCATAAGCCAGTAAACTTCACTTACGGACGAGATTTTTGAATCCCTACATTGTGGGCTACGAGCTACGAGGTGTCACGAACAATATTAGGTTCTTGGAAACAGTTTAATAACGAATGATTACAAATAATTCACTTGGAGAAAAATCATATTGGGGTCAATACACCAAAAACACAAAGAAAACATTGAAAAACAGTGCACTTCAAATAAAAAATAGATTTTCTCGGTTTCCATACTGTATGTATACTGTATTCCATACAAAATGGCGTGTTTTTGCTATCTCTTTCGCCCGTTAGGACGCTGTTTAAAGTGTAAGTAGGTACTTATCAACTTCTAAATCGAAGCCCATGAAAAATCTTGTCCTCTTCAATGAATCGAGTGGCTGGTGGACATCATTGTCTTTAATTCTAAAAGCGAAGTAATGTGCACAATCTATGCAATAAATAGGATTAATAATTGTTAAGTTTTCACTATTTACTATCAATATATATAAAACTGTTCCGTTACTGACTGAGCTACTGAGTGACTGACAGACAACTTACAGCCGTAACTACTGGGCGTAGAGAGCTGAAATTTGGAAAATACATTCTTTAGGGGATGCAAGGGTGCACTAAGGACCCGGGAATTATTAGACTTTTTAGTTTGTATGAAAAATCTTATTCCGAGTGCACGGATATGATACTTGGCATAAAAGTTCTTAAAAAAGAGACAGGTTGTGTTATGAAAGGAATTCCCGGAATTCCCACGGGAACGGAAAATAGGACTTTTGAGTTTATGCGTGTACAAAGTCGCGGGCAAACGCTCGTATGAAATAAAAGCTTAATAACGCTGCCTGTAAGGTACAAAAGGCGGCAGATCAAGCGTATTTCCTCATCCAATTTTTAACTTGATGCCGAGGGCATAGAGTTCAGATTCAATTACAATTTTTTGACATATTTGTAAAGGTTGATCTGCGGCCTTCTGTACAGTCTCGTGTAATAAAATGTTTACACTTAGCAACTTGTTCGCTTGTAATAAGGTTCAAAGTTCAATGAAAATGTATAGATATTATTAGCCGTGACTGTGTGCTCACAGTATGTCGCATGCCGCTTGCGTCGCTCGCATGCAGTTACATGAACTATCGCACACTATGCAGTGCGGCCGTAGCGGGCCGCAGTGCTTATAAAATGTATACGAAATAAAATAAACCACTTATAACCCTTAATCAAACCGTACAACTATAGCTCCAACCTGAACCTTATGTGTTTTAAATAACCAAAACCAATCAATTTATCAACTATGCTATGCCCGATTAAGGGTAATAAACGGATTTATATTCTATTTATTTTATACTTCTTGTAATTTATGTTTTACATTTTAACTCGACGTTTCGATGTCTCAGCAGACCCCGTGGGCACGAGAGACTGAGATGTCAGGCGTCAGATTGATAGGTGTAAAAGTTATACATAAAGCTATAAAAAGTGCTTAACTCAATGTCCGGTCTACGTCGCGCACCACATGCTGTGTTAATATCATAATGATCTTAACTCTCAATACCGTGTCTAACCCATCACATGATACTGGCAATGATAGTTAGTCGCTTAGTATTGACGGTTTGTTGCCAAATTGACAAAAAGTGTGACAAATTGAGTAAAAAGAATTTTATTTTAGATTATAAATCGTGAAAACTTAAAATAATGTGTTAGTGTAGGTCTACCGGGATCTGATGGCAAAAAAAGTAAAAAAGTATCGATTTTCATATGGCAACAAAAAAATGTCATCTGTCATCTGAAATTTCAAGGATTTTTTGGTTTGGCTTCAAAGGACAACCGCCACGTAGTATGAAAATTAAACCCAGGCACGGTGTAAAAGAAATTTATCTCAAAATACTGTCAATATTGAGTACCTAATTTAATACTGCATATGGGGAAGGACAAATATTTTTCTAAATTATATAATAATATTTTTTTACATTTCGCCGCTTTTTCACCTGAACGACTGAATTGATAAAACTTGGTATATAGATAGATAAGGTCCTGAATCAACATCGCTCATGAAAACGAAGGCGGAAACTAGTCCGATATTATACCATTTGAGTCATATAGAAGCAAAGCCAGCATCATCCACTTTGAATGAAAATCCTATAGATGATATTTTGTTATTTATCCAACATACATTAGCTTTTAATAATTTAAGGTACATTTTCAAATAATGAAAGTAATAACAATATCCGTTTTAGAAACAGATATTCAAATAGAACTTGATTTTCAAGTAATTTTAGCAAAATTATTCTGGATGTTGCTGATTTTGCATTAAATGTGTGGATGATGCTGGTTCTGTATCAATCATAATCGGATATTGCTGCATTTGCACCAACATGTTTTAAAGTGTAGTCAAGACTAATATTCTTGATACTTTGTTTTTATCAAAGCAATTTTTTTCGATTCTTCATATAAATGTGTTAATTACTGAAGAACCGAAAAACAATCGGTTATCGATTTGGGTTTCTTTGGGAAAATTGTTTAGTTTTATGAGGAGAACGACCCTCATCAAAATCTGGATTAGTAAAATTTGCCCCTATAATTTTTTAAACAATTCACAAATAAATAAAAGTTTTGAATTAAAGAAATTTATTTTTAACAAAACTAGCAAAACATTACTTGTTTTTATTGATATCAATCACACATGTAAATCATCCACTTCTTCTTGTGGCTCACAAAGTTCTTCATTGTTTTCATCTTGGTCATTTTCGTTATTTTCCTCTTCTCCGTCATTGCTTTCATAATCCTGTAATAAGTCTTTGAAAAATAACAATTCCTCATTTTGCTGCCACTGATCGCCCCAATGACTTTTAATTAAAGTTAGGACATCTTTCTTCTTTTTAGCAGATATATTGTTTGTGGCACTAATTTTTTCGGGATTTATCATGGCACTTACTTTTCCTTGTTTGTTAACGTTTTTTGAAACACCATCATCCATTCTGTAGTGAAGATGGCCTTGGATTAAAATATTTCCCTCTCTCTTTGAGCGTTTCAAAATGTACCTCTTACATTGCTTAAACTTAAAGTGCCATGCGCCAACAGGTTTTAAAACACCCTGTGAAGCAGTTTTCCAATCGAAAACTTCACAATCACCCGTTCCCAGATTAGTCACAGTACTAAATTGTGAAATAATGTCTAAGTATTTTTGGGGATTATTTAGTACCTCATGCAGACGTACTTCCTTCTCAATCCTAGCGAAAACTCTGTCCGGTGGTATGTAAGAGTGTCCTACAACTGGGAAGACTAACTCAATTTGTTTAATATTTTGTGGGGCTTCTGTCATCCATTTTGACAGCATTGCTAGCATAATTGTATTTTTATTCTGACCTGCACAACCATCTGCTACAAGTCTTATTTTTTGACATGATGATAAGTCACTATTTTTCAATCGGTGGTAAACGGCCGAAGCAATTTCGTTAGCAGCTTTAGGATAAACATTTTCTGTCCAACAATAGGCAAATACATTTTCAGTGGTTAGCTTGCTTTTTGAAGTGCCTTCCACTATTGTAAAGTTGTACAAGTAAACATTTCGCAGGTAATACGCGACTTGGTCAGGGACTTTAAGTAAATTCAAATTTTTTTCACAATCAAATGAAAATATCTTTAGATTTGGATCTTCTTCCTTAATTTTCTCAAAAAATGCTTTAGCTCTCAATTTGTGTAATCTTTGAGCTATTATTAGATTATTCTTTGCTTCAGAATCGGTTGCACGTTTAATTTCTGATAAAAATTTTATACAAGTTGCACAAACATCTGTTCTTGGGCTACCAAATCCGAGATTATAGTTTGAGTTAAATATATTGCGAAAATCTGGGGTAGCTTGCAAATTATAGAATCTCCATAATTTATTTATAGATAGCTCGGATGCCAAATAATATCTTTTAGAATGACCGCGGCAGTGGTGAGGTTCTTGACATGGAATTGAGTTAATGAATTTCATGACTGCTTCTTTTTTATGAGCATATTTCATTGAAACACGATCGCCTCCTCTCTTTTCTGTTAAAAGTTTTCCTGTCTCATAATATTCTTTCATAACACTCTGGACTCTATACTTCGTAATTTGCAAAGTTGTCAAAAAGTAACGTTGACAGACTTGAAATTTCTTTTTTTCTGACTGACTGTAAATATAATACTTTGTTTGGCATTTTTGCTCAGCATATATTTTTTTTGTAGAACGCCGACGTCTCACTTGTTTGACTTTGCAGTGTTTTAAAATAATTGCATCCTGAGTGAGTTTATCTGGCTTTGCATAAAAATTATCAAAAAAAGATTTGAGGTCGCTCATTTTCAACGACATACATTTAAAAGTTTTCTTATGGCGACACAGCAATCTTTTCGGAAGTGTTTTAGCAGAATATCTGGAACATAACAATACATTACATATTATTTATTCTTTCATAGTATGTATTTTAAACTGAATCAAAAAACTACTAGAGCATTTTGCAGTTCAATGTGCGCTGATCCGTAATAATCCTATGTTTCATATAAACGCAACGTCAAATTGATCCGTTATTTTATAAAATCCCCAAAGATGACTCTCTGACCAAATACATGCACCGGTATTGTAAAATCGGAAATAAGCAATTTTGTTCATCTCTGACCAAAGAACGAATTAACTTCAAGGATCAAAATTAGTTACTCAAACTAAAACTCACCGTTGTTTCTTAGCTATATTCCTTTTCCATTTTTCGGGTTCCGCCTTTCTCTTCCTACTGTTTTTATTGTCGCAAGGGCTGGGAAAACATTCCATGTTTTGATTTTTTGTAGATTTGTGACAAAATTATTCACTTTTACTATTTAATTCAATAATTAATTGAACACACGCGAAAACAAAACAAACAAAGTCGCCATACTAGTGGCGTCGAAATAGCGTCACCTGATTGGTCGAAAAGGATAATGCTGTTTTTGCACCAATTGTTAGGGATGTTGCTGTTTGTGCTACTAACTTAAATTTGAAATGTCTGTTTTTTACCGGATATTGCTGGGTTTGATACGATGTTAATGTTCAACCGATATATATTGACGTTTCTTAACAAAACTGCATTCAAAGTTGCTACAGTAAAAAAAGTGGATGTTGCTGACTTTGCTTCTATATGACTCATTTTACTGAAACATAAATACGGGATGACTGATGGGTCATTTCCGAAACGTTAGTCAGGACGGTGCGCGTGGCAGGAACACTACTGAGTGCGTATTGACTGAGGCGGCGCGTCGGGAAAAGTGTAGTAAGGTCTCTTTATTTATTTATAGGGATTTCTGTTGGAAAATTAAATACGTAGTTACTTTCATTGTATAATTATGATCAGAATCGAGCACAGAGTGCTCTCCTTCAGTAGCTAAAATTTTTCACCAGTCACCCTGTATAACCTTTGCCTAACTTCGAAGGCAATTGCACGCTTGAAGAAAAATATTTCGGTCATTCCAACTGTACAGTATTTAATTCACACATTATTTGTAATAACCGGGCCCGGGTTTTTTTGGCCATTGTCCTTTCCTTTAAAAAATTCCCCAGTATTGCTAGCGTCAATTCATTTTTTCTCTTTTTGCCATCAGATTCTGGTAGATCTATAGGTATATGATGTTCACCGGCGGGTTTTTGTGCTGCAATATGACCCGATATAGTGTACGCGTACCTTTAAAATGTAAAATATTTGCGGAAAAATCCGGTTAGTAAAGTATAATTACTTAAGTTTTAAGTTTAATGTTATGAGCGAAGATGAAGCGCACGAGTCTAATAAGGGTTATATTAGGACCCTGCCTGTACTATCGAAGACACTCCCGCCTGACCATCACTTAGTTCATTTTTGCTTGCACTCAAAAATAGAATAGATAGTCAAACAGTTCGGCGCCGCAGCAATATTTATGCGACATTTTTTTTAAGTGATCAGGCGGCATTGGCCGCGATAGTACCTAAACACCGTGATATTTTGGTGGCCTTACAAACGCATCTGGGTAAAATTTTTGATCTATCGTATGACTTGTCAACATTTAAAATAGATTTGAAGTGGTACCACTTTTACCAATCAAAAGGATTGGCTAATAGCACGAGCTGATCATTAGGGATCGGCGGCGAAATTTTTGAATGGATAGACAAAGAATGAGATACTTACCTACCACTATTACTATTTTAATGTTTACCCACGTTATAAAGGGTGTCACATACGTTCTTCTTTTTTTTTAAATTATTGGTAAAAGTGGGGCACTTCAAACATAATAGATGTTGTCAAGAAGGTAATCCAATAAGTCAAATACTGCAACCAAGATTCGTTTCTAAGACCACTAAAATATCCCGGTGTGTGAATATAGTTTCATACTTTCAATTTTATTTATATTTAAAAGCTGTTCTTAGATCATTTAAAACATTTTATGGCGGAATCCAGTAATGTCTATGAAATTATTTATAGTTAAAAGTAGGAACCTAAGTACTTGAGTCAAATGTTATATTCAAACATATTTATTTTGATATACCCCTTTTCTATTTTTATAAAATTATACTGTAAAAGTGTTTTGTTTAAAACCCATATCCTTTTTACATGGTTTTAAATAAATCATTTTTGTAATACACGTTATTGTTAATCGGAATTTTTTGATTACTCAAGGAATAAAATATTTTGTTAATATACCGATTGTTTTTTTATTAAAATAGATAATAAAATAAAAATACTTAATCAATAAAAAACTCGTGATATGTTTGTACCAATTTTGCATATTTTTGCCTGTTGTATCTTAGGCTGCAAACTGGACGGCAGCGACAGCGGCGCGGGGAATGTGGGCCGCTCTCGACGCCAGCGGGCGAGAGAGCGATTTGTCGCGGTGCAATACAAACTCAATACTTTCTATCGTGTCGCGGAAATCGCTGCCCGCGCCGCTGTCGCTCTCGCTGCTGTCCAGTTTGTAGCCTTAGAACCTCTGGACTCTGGACCTTCATAAAATATTGCTAGAATATTCATAGCCCACTTAGATTTTATATGAGGGGTGTTCGCTAGCCAGGCCTCGAAGGGGTTGTCCAGGGCGGTCAGGCTGTTCCAAGCTGACCCTAGGCCAAATCTCACAGAGGGTATATCTTATACAGGGGTTATACGTCGGTCTATAGGTTCGGAGTCATTTTCGGAAATTCTGGAGGCGTCATGCTGCTGCCGTCTAATGGCTCGTTTCGATAAGAACCAAAGAGTTAAAGTAACAGTAAAAATAGAAATTCCTTTACTAACTTGTTTAATATCTGTCACTTGGGCTATTACCTATTATAATATTAAAAAAATTTCCCACGTTAAACACAAATACCTACTAGAAAAAAACATTTTAATATAAACAACTATACGGAATAAATATTATAAAGTATATAAGTACATAATGCAATAGGTCCCTACTTATAATACAACAAATAAAGGAAAATATGCCTTACTCTGCCCATACCATTTTGTTTCAGGCGAATTCTTCCAGAATGGATAAAAAGAGAACATTATGGTTATTTTAGTAAAATTCAGGACAAAAGCCCTAGTTAGGCTGCTTCGTCGAATTTTCTCTGAGAATCGGATAATTCAAAATAAATCATAAAATCGTAACTCAATCTAAACCAGAACCACAAAATATGCTACACATCATAGGGGTTATTTTGGTAGGTATTGAGGTCTAAGGAAGGAATGGGGTCCTGGGAAACGTTTGATCCACCCCTTAACATAATTAATATATTATATTCGCAATCGTGTGGTTTATCCTCGCTATTTACTTACATGGAAATTATTGAATCAAATTTCGTTACAGATAAATCAATATTTATCTCTAATTAATGCTACTAAATTAATGCATGAATCAATGCACTTAACCACTCTATATACATATTGAATAAGACCGTTGCTGAACAGTGACGAAGCTTTCTATGTGCATTATCACTTTGGGAGACCTGTAGGTACCTACTAATATTAAAAAACAAAATTAATAAAAAATCATAGGTATATATTAATTAAATTCATAGTTATATTATTACAAAATTTTCATTTGGATTACTTGTTGGGTTGCTAATTTCATTATTCCATTAAAGTCTTCGTGTAGATGCGTCCTCCAATATTTGCATCTTCCCCAAACAATAGCAGGATAATTAGGAGATGAAATACCTTGAAAGATCCGAGCAATACTCCTCCCCGTGAAAGTGCAATCTTTATATGTTGCTATTAAAGCTCTTATGTCGGATATTGCTCTTTCAATGTCTAGAGGACGCTCACGAATAGTTACTTCTGAAGAAATATTATTTTCTCTTTCAAAGTAGTTCCGTATAGTCGCCTTTAACTCATCTGATTTAGTTTTTAGAAATTCATCAGAAAGTTCTTTGATTTCAATTGAATAATTACCTATTACACTAAAGCTGTTGTGACATTCTTCTAATTGATATAACATAGTTTTTTCTTGTGATGATACCATCTCATGTAAATCATCTAAAATACTATCTAGTTCGTTGGGATTTAAATCTCCACATGCTTTGATTCTGAAGCCTAGTGTGTTAAACTCTACTTTCAAAAAAGATCTTTTAGATGAACCAGCCTCTGATATCCATTCTAAATTTTTCAAATGATATTTAGTCATGCCACTTTCCCAGCCAATGGCTGCAGCTACTTCAATGACGTTGAACTCTATTACACTGTTTGAAGTGATTTTAGGGTCTTTCTTGCTTTCTAATAGATAAGCCATAGCAAGTGGCGCGCAAGTTTTCGCCGCTTCCAGTATTTTTTGTGGACCCCCATAAGAAGATATTTTGCACATAGTATAGGCATTATTTAAAACCTTTATGTATTGTTTTGGGTGCAGTTCTACATAACAGAGTAGAGTTGCAATATTTTCGGAGGGTAAATCTAATTCTTCTACTGTGATGTCTATAGGCACACCAACTTCGTGACCTTTACATCTGTTTGGGGTATTTTTATCAGAGTTTTCTTTCTCTAGCTTGTTACACTCACAAGGTATAAATACCTTTTGTAGTAGTTTTCTGATGGAAGGTCTGTCTATACTATCAGAATATATGTGTTTTAAAAGTTCATTTTTATCATTAGCACTGCTGCTCATGAGGACATGGCAGTAAGCAGGATGACTGTCTCGTCCCGCTCTCCCAACCTCTTGAACATATGACTCAAAACTTTTTGGCATGTTGTAATGAATAATACATCTGATGTCTGATTTGTTGATACCCATACCAAAAGCAACTGTTGCTACTATAATCCTTAAAGTTCCATCCATAAAATGTTTTTGAATTTTCTTTCGTTGAGCACCTGACATGCCTGCATGGTAGGCCTCAGCTATGTAAGACATTCGTTTTCGTTTCTTGTTTTGTTTTTCCATGTTTGGTTTCCCAGTTTCTTGGAGACATGACCTTAATAAAGCTGCCACTCTTACACATTCATCTCGTCTTATACAGTAAACAATTATTGAGTTAAATTTGCTGATTCTGTCTGTGGTCAAATAAACTACCAGGGCTCTATCTTTATCTTTTTCATAAGAAGCTGATAAGTACAGGTTGTCAGGTAATGTAGGGCTCGTGATGACTCCACTTATACCATCTGGAATTTCAATATGACTTATAATGCTTTTGATTGTAGACTGACTGGCAGTGGCAGTTAAGCCCAGAATACATTTCACATTTAGCTTTTCTTTCAAAACACGGCAAATCATCAAATAGCTGGGTCTGAAATTATGACTCCACTGTGAAACACAATGAGCTTCATCTATACATGCAAATGCTATTTGTGGAAGTGATTTAAACAATCCTGAAAACCCATTTGAACCATCTCCTGATATGAGAGCTTCGGGGGATATTAACAAAATATTAATTTCACCATCCTTCAAGCATTGAATAATTTTCTTTCGCTGTGTTGGGGGCTGGTTTGTATGTAGGCAACCAGCTTTAAGAAATTCTGGCATATTGAGAACTTGATCTTCCATCAAAGATACAAGTGGAGATATAACTAATGTTATACATTTGAAATGTTTGCTATAAATATATGCTGGCAGTTGGTAGCAAAGAGATTTGCCTCCCCCTGTGGATAGTATGAGTAACGTTGACATTCCACAAAGAATTCTTTTGATAGCCTGTTCTTGACCTTGTCTAAAAGTAGTATGTCCAAATTCCTTTAGAGTGTCTATTAACTCTTTTGGTGTATCTTCAGTGTAATTTGAATATACAGGCTGTACATTAACATTGGTTTCACTTGCAGTATTATTGAGTAATGCTAAAAATGATTCAGGGATTGCACTAGGTTGATAGACTGATAAGCTCAATTCTTCTGAGACTGATGAGGTTTTGCTTTCTTTAGAGACTAGATTTTGCATGTCTTCTAAAGTTGGTAATTCAGTGTCAACATATCCTTCTAGAGGTAAAAGATTGTCACCCTTGTGCGCTGAACAATATCTTGCCATGTGTCCCGATAAACCGCATTTAAAACATAATACTTGGCCTCCCTCAGGGTGTTCCATACCCGCATGAAGAGCTTTCTTGTCTTTCCACAACTTCTTTTTGTATGTAGAATACTTTAAATTCTTTTTACCTCTAACAAAAACTTTCTTTTCAATATTGATTTTTACAAAATTTTCATTTAGTGTTCCACTTTTAATTTTTTGTTCTAATTTTGAACAGTTAGACTCAACCTGTTCTAAAGGTTTATTAGAAGCACTATTTGCTGCTTCAATACCTTGCAAGACATTTTCTACATTTTTGTGTCTTGGTGTTATGTTCCCTTCTAGACCAAAAGGTAAATATTCTGCAAGATCTGGAGGCTTCACTTCATTATCAGCATCACTTTTATCTGATTTTTGCTTTATTCCATTTAATTTTCTATTAGGTCTGACTGACTTTTTCCTTCTTCCAGTTATTTTTGTATTCTCATGCCTAGCTTCTGACTTAACTTCAGAATTGTCATTAGTCTTCACTTTCTTCAGTGCCGGTTTCAGTTTATTTAAAACTTCATCTTCCTCTGATCCACTATTTTCTACAAAATCATTTAAATCCTTATCTTCTTCACTTAGTGTAGATTTACTTGGAGCAGTTATTTTTATATTTGTCAATCCAAATTTTTCTACAGGCATTTCACTAGATTGACTGATTTCATTTTTAGCATTTATACCTGAAACTCTTTCTAGCCATGCAGGGTTTATTTGTCTCACTGGTGTCTGTATCAATGAAATATCACTTATATTATCGACATTACTAGAAACCCCTACATTTTGTTCTTGTGTTAGTTTTTCATTAACACTACATTCTGGAGATATTGAATTGGAAAACTCTAAATCACTTTTGTTAAAATTACTATCCATACTTGAGTTTATGCATGCATTCTCCTGAGTTAATTGTGATAGTGATTTTGATAAAGAAACCTTTCTTGGATTTCTGATGGCAAATGTTTTGTTTGTGAAAAGCTTTTTTGATAAATTATTTATAAAAGGCAGATCTGGAACACTTTGTTTAAGCTCTTGTTTCTTGATTTCTTTAATGGAAAACATATTTTCTAATTCTTTTCCCGTAGGCAACTCTGGTAAAAGAGGTTTTATAGGTGAATTTAAACTTTCCAAATGAGAGGCCATGTCTAGTTTATGAAATAGCTCTGGAGATCCAATAATGTCTTCCTCTATATCACCCACAGAAAAACTGTTTTCTAGTGCTGCACTTTTTAATTGAAAATACTTTTTATATGCATATTTAATTTTGGCTGGAGCTTCTTTTATATCAAACCTGGACGGCGTTCGAGAATGCTGCACTTTAAAGTCTTTTTCCCAACTTTTAACTACTTGCTTACACTTAATGTATGCTTTATCTTTTTTTATAGTCTCAATTACATCCATATTTATCTTAGTTTTTATTTTTCTAACAAACAGAAGACTTTATACAATAAAAATACTATTCCGAAACCGCGGGAAATAGAAGATGAAGTTGTAGACAAAAAACAACAAGCGAGCACCAGCTGTTTTACTTTGACAGGTGCTTGACCAATCGGAAATGAGCCCCAAGCAAGTAATAAAGATTTTGATCGGCAATTAAAATACAGAGTAAAAACATAAATCATTTATGTAATAAAATACTATATTAAAAAGAAGATCAGAGATTTATTTATTACATGAACTTATAATAGTCTTGTATTATAAAGCCTTACTAACCTACAAATTATATTAATTTGGGTGTTTGAAAACTCAATGAAAATGGCTATGCCAAAAAATACTAATGAAATGGTTTATAAATAGTGACGCATATAAAAAAATAGTCATATTATAGTTTCGGCGATATAGCTATAGGTTGGTGAGAATTACAGCTTGAACGTCAAGCTGTAATCCTCACCTCTCGTGCACGCTAACGGTAAGGTATCAACTTGGTTTTTAACACTTTCCCATCCTTGTCAACTTTGACAGACTTCATACGCCATCCCGCCATACATTTTGCTAGAGTGCCCGCGAGGAGGGTCCACGGTATTATAGATGTGTCCACTTGTGCTCAGGACATGGGTTCGTGCTATATAACAATAACCCATGACACAAAATCCCCTCTTTTTTAAGAATTATTCAATTAAATGGTTATAGTTCTTCTATAGGCTTTCTGTATATATAGGATTTCTGGAAGTTTTCTAATGCCCTGAGATAATCGAAATGTGTATAGATCGAAATAAGGGAAAGGGAAAAAATATATTTATTTACGCCCTTATCACGGAACATGAATCGTCAACCTACTGCATGCCGTTAGCTGTGCCGTGCGTGAGTCATCGCCTGCTACACTGATTTACTCCGTTGTTAACGCTTTGTACTAGACGATTCTTTTTAAACCCAAAAATATCGTATTATTGATTGTACAAAAAGCAAACTATTTGCTGCAATAGTAGGTATAATAATATAAATAAATTACAATGAATGTAAACTGTCACCTATGTATGAATTAAACAAACAAAGCATACCTAAAATGTAATGGCTGTCTTCATAATTTACATTATACATGCGTTGGCCTTACGGAAACTGAATATAATAAAATTCTACCAATGCATAAATCCAAATGGAAGTGCCCTACATGTAAACCAAAGAAGGAAAGCCCAAAAAAAAGAAAACATTTGGAGATGAGTAACCAGGACCACCTCGGCTTTAAGAGTCCTAAAACGCCAATTAATTCCATTGCATCGGAAATACCTACATCAATCGGAAGTTTGGATACAAAATACTTTAAAGAATATTTTGATAAAAAATTCATGCCTTTGAGAGAAGAGTTAAAACACGACTTTAAACCGATACAGGACGATTTACAAAAGATTTCCGACCGCCTTAGTAGGTACATGGGAAAATAGGCTAGACGCTCTAGAGGTGAAAACGAGTTGCGTTCTGGAACTTCAGCATGAAAACCATGAATTGAAGCAAGAGTTAAAACAATTGCAGAGAAATTTAGATATTATAGATCAAAATTCAAGAAACAATAATTTTGAAATTCAAAACATCTCTGAGCAACGAAAACCTAATCAACTTGGTTTCAAACATAGGTAACCTAGTGGGAGTGAAGCTGCCAGCCGATAGTATCCAGAGCGCGCATTGGGCGTCATCGGGCGGGGGCGGCGGCGGCGTGGCGGCGGCGGCGCGCGCGGCGAGCGCCCACGCAACATCGTGGTGCAGCTGTCCTCGCGCAGCACGCGCGACGCGCTGCTCGCCGCCGTCCGCGCGCGCCGCGAGCTCTCCACCGAGCAACTGTCGCTGCCGGCACCTACTCGTCGGTTCTATGTAAACGAACACCTAACGCTTAAAAACAAACTACTTTACGCTAAAGCTCGTGCTGCTAGGACTGAGAAAAAGTACAAGTACGTTTGGGTAAAAAATTCATTAATGAGAAAAACAGATTCAAGTAAAATAATTAGAATTCGAAGTGAAACTGATTTGGAGAAACTAACTAAACTATTTGTGTTATAAATTTTTATCCACAATGGTTATTACAAATTCATTTTATTAGTTTTGGCTCTGCAAATGGTTATTTTGTTAAATGTTCATGTCTTTATTTTATATTTCTGTATATTTTTTTAATCGGTACCTACTGTATAATATGATTACAACTACGTTTTATTTTAGTTTTCATATATCGTGTAAATATAGCCTACCTTATAAACTGCATAAAAAGTATTTCTTTTCACTGAAATACAAAATTTAAAATAATGGGTCTAAACCACAATCAAAATATATTTTAGGTATGCTTATATCAATATTTTTTTCTATGGAGTGTACAATAATCAATTCAATTCGACGGATTCTTTGGTACTTAACAACATTACTTATATATTGTTCATTTCTATTCATAACCACTTCTTTTAATCCATCCATTTATAACTATTATACCTTTACAATGATTTTACTTAGAAAATGACAAGTACACAAAAAGTTCTCATTTAAAACTAGGTTTGCTAAATATACGCTCCTTAAACACTGGACAGGATGAGCTTATGGTATCCATGGATAAGTATAAACCAGATATTTTAGCGTTAAATGAAACTTGGACCAAAACTGATCAAGACAAGTATGCCCCAGTTATCCCAGGGTTTATACTGAAGAACACTCCTCAACCACACGATGAAAGAGGGGGTGGTGTTGGTTTCTACGTGCGGCGCGGTCTGCGAGTGCGCATCAAACCACACCCTCCTTCCACGCTCGAGCAGATGTGGCTCGAACTGAGCTTACCCGGGGTGGGCCGCGTCGTCGCCGTCGGCATCGCAGACCGCCCGGGCTCCGGGCTCTCACCCACCGCAGCTATGGACGCGCTAAGCCAGTCAGTAAGTGCTTTTAGATATTGTGATCATATTTTTATACTTACTGACTTTAATATCAACTTACTTAAACCAAATGATCACTCAGCACCGGAATTGATTTCTTTCTTCAGTCAACATAACCTGTATCAGCTAGTCCAGGAACCAACGCGAATTACAAGTAACTCTTCGTCCCTGCTGGATCTTGTAATAACTGATAGCAAAGATATCTGCAAATCTATAACTGTATATCATAACCCTATATTGAGTGATCATGGCTTAGTATTAGGCGAATTTAATATCAAGAGACCTGTATTTGCACCGTATTATTTGTGGACTCGCGCTTCATAAAATAGACGAAGAATTATTTATGCAGGACCTCAATTCGGTAAAATGGAACGAAATATACAATTACAGTGACATCAACGATATGGTTGACTTTTTTAATGATAATATAAACCAAATATTTAACAAACATGCCCCTCTACGTAAAATAAAAATAAAAGAACGTCCCTGCCCATAGCTAACCGACAACATCAAATTTATGATGTCTCTACGTGACAAAGCTCTTAGTAGAGCTCGATCTACAAAAAAGGAATCCCATATGAGATATTATAAGGATCTCAGAAACATGGTGACCAGTGCAATAAAAGGAGAAAAAGAAGCATTATTTACGTTCTATGTCAACAAAAACAAAAATAATCCTAGTTTGATGTGGAAATATTTTAAAAAAACATCTGTGCTTGGAAACAAATGCGCCGACGCATTACCTGACCATTTGTTGAGAGATCCCGATAAAATAAACAGATTCTTTCTCGATATCCCTGGCGATTCTTACGTAGATTTTAATTATATAAACACCTTTAAACATCACAAGTACATGGACACCGAGAAAACATTCAAAATTAAAAGTACAACGCAGGGATAAATAGTTAAAATAATTAATGCAATAGGTACGAATGCTGCAGGCCATGATACAATAACTATTCAAATGCTACGGATGACTTTACCTACCACACTACCAATTATTACAACCATGGTTAATAAATCAATAACCGAAGGCGTTTTCCCCGAAACATGGAAACTTGCCAAAATAAAACCTATACCAAAGTCATCGACAGTAGAAAGCTGCAAAGACCTTCGAGGCATTAGCATCCTGTCAATTCTATCCAAGATCACTGAAAGTGTAGTCTGCTCTCAGCTAACAGAATATTTAGAGATGGAGGACATGTTACCCATCATGCAGTCAGGTTTCCGTCGTCACCATGGGACCGCGACCGCCTTAGCGCATGTTACAGATGACATTCTTGCAGCAGCAGACAATGGAATGGGTAGTATTCTTGTTCTCTTAGATTCTACTAGAGCGTTCGACTGCATTAACATTGAACTATTACTGGCTAAATTAACATATTATGGAGTCTCAGAGGAGGCTTGTAAATCTTTTCTTTCTAATCGACAACAGTTTGTACATACCGATGATAATCGAGGTAACCATGTAAGTTCGGAGATTGAAACCCTCAAAAGAGGTTGTCCTCAAGGGTCCACACTATCACCTATTTTATTTATTTTGTATAAAACCGATCTCTTAAAATACCTTAAGTACTGCAAAGTCCACCTCTACGCCGACGACAATCAGCTTTATGCGTCTTTTAAACAAAACACACTTATGGAATCAATACTACAAATAAACGAGGACTTAGACAATATCTTTAAATGGGCGAAACTCAACACATTGGCACTCAACCCTTCTAAGTCCAAGTTCATTGTAATGGGAGGTAAAAAGCAATGCCAACAAATAATGGACTCATCGCCGGTAATCACAATAAATGGGGTCCGGGTGGAGCGGGTGACGTCGGCATGAACCTCGGTTTGAAGATGGACAGTGAGCTTCGCTTCATTGCGCACATTAATGCCAAGATCAGAACTGCCTTCTTTAGACTTAAAGTACTGTATGGAACCAGAGACTACCTAAATAAGAAGGTGAGACCTGTCAGAGGCACTCGTTCTTTCAGTAGGGTAGAGCCACCAAAGAGTACGCATTTTATAAACTTTTTATTATTTTTAAATCAACTTTATTCATTCACTTTGTAATTTACATCTAAGTTAGACTTTGGTCATTTAGGAACATAAATATAAACATAAATCTTAAGTAACAATCTCAAATAAAAAAAAAATGTCTTAGACTAAAAACTTGTCTCATGCGCACTCTTAGGATGCTTTGTTGCAAAGAGTACGCAGCCACAATCATTTATACAGGCTAAGAGTGCGCAAGAAAAAAAGTCAGTTATCCTAGGCAATTATCACAAGTGAAGGTGCCAAAACCTAAGTAGTCAGTGCATTCTTCGTGCCAATCGGGGCTAAACACGCTCTTAAATCTGCCTAGAGATTCGTGTACGGTGTCAGCTTTGAGCCTTTTCCTTAAAGTAGCTTCCGGTATATTTAATGATTCTGCAATAGACCTCTTGCTTTGACCACCTGCTATTTTTTCTTTCACATCTCTAAGAAGATCCTCAGTGAAAACTAATTTTCTGTTTGATTTTCTATTATATTTTCCCATCTTAGCTTTCTTGTGTAATAAAATTAGTAAATCTCAAAAAACACGTTTGCTATATATTTTAGCTTCATAGAAGCTATAAGAGTAGGCGTGCGCACTCTTTGGGTGCGTACTCTTAGCAAATACCCAATTGATATAAACAATAAAATTTTCGAAAGCACGTGTCATGGCGGCATCTCATGAAAAACAAAGTTTGGAATATAAGTTTTAAGTATAATAACAGTCGCTAGACAAAAATTAATTGCAAACCTTGTAAAATATGATAAAAATTGTTGAAAATTAAGATCAAACTAATGAAATTTTAATTTTTTAGCGAGTTGTTGTCCAGCACTTTGACATAACATATGCCATTGACAGATGACAGAAGTGTAACCATATTAAGAAAAAATAAAACAACTAAATGCACTGCGTACTCTTTGGTAGCGCGCACTCTTTGGTGGCTTTTTTTTTTTTTTTTTTTTTTTTATATTGTAAGGATAAGACGTTTGTCTTCCATGCCACCTGATGGAAAGTGCGCATGAAGACTATGGTGTTACACGTCCATCCACGAGAAACCTATTCACTCGACACTTAAAAGTTCCAGGACTGTAGTGGTCAGGAAAAACAGACGCAGGCAGATTGTTCCACACCTTGGCAATCCGTACCAAAAAGGAACTATCGAAGCGTTTTGTTCGACTTCTTGGTATATCCACTATATACGGATGGAAGTTCTGTCTGCGTCTGGTAGTCCGGTGGTAAAAAGGGGTGGGTTCTATTTGGTCAAAAAGAGCACTCGCACACTCACCAAAATGTAGCCGATAAAATACTGTCAAACAAGCAACCTTACGACGATGCTCCAGCGTCTGCAATTTTTTATTTGTAAGGTTGTTGTTATTTATGAGTTTTCGGGCTCTTCGGTCAACAGAGTCTAGCGCTTCGAGCTGGTATTTGGCAGAACCATCCCAAAGGTGACTACAGTACTCCATGCAAGACCTCACTTGGGCTGTGTATAAGTTGAGGAGCCGTTCAGGGCTGAAGTACCGCCGGACCTTCGAGATGATACCCAATTTTTTGGAAGCCGTTTTTGCCATAGACTCAATTTGTTGTCCGAAGTTTAATTTGGACGTTATAGTGACGCCCAAAAGCCCTAGTTGATCGGTGATGGGAACAGATACATTCTGGAAAGTGGGCGTAAGAGTAAAGGTGCTCTTTTTTGCGGAGAATAGACACGCTTGTGTTTTGGAGGCGTTGAATTTGACCAGGTTAGATTCGCCCCAATCGGACACATTCCGCAAGGTCGAATCAACGCGCTCAATCATAGACTGTCTCAAAACCTGGATTTCATGGGCGCTCGTTCGCGCATTGGATATATATCTCTCAACAACAGTGCTGTCATCAGCATATCCAATAATGCCTGGTGTTAGGAGGTCATTAATGTGCAGCAAGAATAAAGTTGCAGAGAGAACAGATCCCTGAGGTACCCCGGCATTAATTGCCATTAGGTCAGAGGAGTAGCCGTCTAAGACTACTCGAATCGACCGTTCCCTCAGAAAATCAGATATCCAGTCGCAGAGCCCGGTCGGTATGCCATATGCTGGAAGCTTGCTTAAGAGACCATCATGCCAGACCCTGTCAAAGGCCTTGGAGATGTCTAAGGATACAGCTATTGCTTCACCATGACCCTCCAAGGCCTCACTCCATAAGTGTGTGGCATACACGAGAAGATCGCCGGTCGAGCGTCCACTGCGGAAACCATATTGGCTATCGCTTAGGAGCTCGTTGGTCTCAAGGTATGCCAGGAGTCGATTGTTCAATACACGTTCCATGACTTTACAAAGTATGGAGGTGATTGAAATTGGTCGATAGTTGACAGGATCAGCACGGCTTCCCTTCTTCGGTACTGGTTGTACGTTAGCCAGCTTCCAGGATTTGGGGACTTTACCAGATTCCAAAGAGAGTCTATAGAGACGCGTCAAAACGGGAGACAACTCAGCTGCGCAGCGTTTCAACACCACTGCAGGAATACCGTCTGGACCGCTAGCCTTATTCTCGTCTAGGTGCAGCAAGCACTTAAGAACCTCCTTTTGGCGAATATGAACGGTACCCATTGTAGGACCGAACTGAGGTAATTGGGGTGGGATTTTACCTTGGCTATCTAGACGAGAATTTTCCGCAAAGATACTGGCAAATAAATCCGCCTTTTCCTTAGCGGTGTGGGCCAGAGAACCGTCAGGTTTCCGCAGAGGTGGCAGCGACGGGCGAGTGTACGTTTCGACCGACTTGGCGAGGGACCAGAAAGCTTTACTTCCCGAGGGGTATGAGGCTATTCTGTCTCCGATACAGCCTATATGGGCGAAACGAGCTCTCTTGATCACCTTTTTGCAGGACTTGGCGGCAGCATTGTACCTCTTTTTGTGTTCATGCGAATCCACGGCTTTGCTTCTGCGAGCGGTTGCCCAGGCTTTGTACGCTTCTCGCTTACGCTTTTCAGCGGAAAAGCATTCAGCACTAAACCATGGGCGAGCTTTGGTTTCAAGGGATAGATCAGCGTAGGGAATGAAGAACTCCATTGCTTGACCTATCACACTTGAGACTGCATCAGCGCAGCACGATGGATCGGTTGATGTAAAACAAGCTTGCCGCCACGGATAAGATGCGAAGAAATGTCGCATTTCATCCCAATCTGCCGACTTGTAACGCCATACTCGCCTAGAACCACTTGGTCGGGTGTCAGGTGGCGAGTACTGCGATACAGATTTCACCAGACAGTGATCGGATGTCCCTAAGGGTGCAGTGACGGACACCGAATATCTGTCCGGATCGGTTGTCAGCAGAAGGTCCAGGCAGTAAGCAGTGTGGCTAGCAACGTCTGGGATGCGCGTAGGCTCGTCAACAAGCTGAGAGAGGCCATGAGTGAGCGAAAACTTAAAAGCCTCTCTACCAGCATGGTCAGTGTCCCGAAACGGGTATAACCACTGTCCGTGGTGTGCGTTAAAATCCCCCAGGAACACCAACTGCGCTGTGGGAAAACGTTGCTGAACCTTGTCCGCTGTACTGCTGAGATAGTCCATAAGCCTCGTTGTCTCCCGATTTCCGCTGTGTGACCGATAAATACCAGCGTATACCATTTGGTCTAGGCCGGTATCTATGTGAACCCACATAACTGAAAGGTCCGGCACTTCTAAGTAACGGAGACGCTGACAACAGATCTTGTCACTGGCATACATGCACACCCCGGCGTGCGGGTGGAATTTGGACTCCAGGATGTAACCTGGGTAACAAAGGTATGCCGAGTCTGACGGATCACAGATCTGCGTCTCCGTTAGGAAGAGTAGGTGGGGTCTCTCCGTCTCGAGGTGGTGGTGGACATCATTGAGATTGGAGTGCACTCCTCGGATGTTACAGAAGTGCACTTTAAACGAGAGGAAGTGCAACCGCTGTGTTACCTTACTCTTCTTTGGACCTTTCATTAGTTTTGGAGTGGAGTGAATAGGGAGGAGAACAGAAGTTGAGTGAAGCGCTGCAAATAGAACCAAGCAACTCGATAGGGGTGACGCACCATTGGGAAACTCGCTTGGAGACTGCGGGGACGCCCGAACCCCCCCGAGTTCGCCATCGGGTCCTCTCAAACCGGTCGCCAACCGGCACGATGGAGCCTCCCGGGATTTTTCGCGAGGTGGCGGGGCAGCCTTTTGCATGTGGCTGGCATGCTACTTGGGCCCCCTACTACCTGCGGTCGGCCAGCGGTGCACCGTGCTTCGGATCCCGCTACCCTCCAAAACGAGTTACCCGGTGAGTCATTATCCTACGAGTTGTAAACAGTTCTCCGATGCAGCACGATTACTCAGACCTATCCTCCTCAATGGCTACACTAGACATCATGCCGGAACGCAACTAGGTTACTTGGCGGCATGGTTTTGTCTAGTGGGTGGTGACAAGCCACGGCCGAAGCCTACCACCAGATTTTACTGCTCGTTTAGCACCACCCAGGGACCACGTACAAGGCATCGAGGGCTAAACCTTGCGGACGCGAGCAGTTTCCAGTCCCCAGTTTACTATATTTAACTACTGTGATGTAGTCTACGGCCCCAGACTCTATGAAAAAACTAGTCGTGCAATACAAAGAGTCCAAAATGCATGCGCCAGATTCTGCTTCCAGATCCCAAAACGCTCTCACATAACACCGTTTCTCAATAAAAACTCTATACTTAACTTAATGGAGGGCAGAAGGCATCTTCATTTAGCAGGTTTAGTTCATAAAGTTGTGCATTCTGGGAAACCTTGATATCTCTTTTGACTGGCTCGGAAAAGCTCATAATAGAAATACACGGAGTAAAAATCTTCAAATCATGGCAACGTACAAACACTACACAGCCAACTTCAAAAGTAGTTTTAGGTTTGCAGCCTCTAAGATTTAGAACGTTCTGCCACCACCACTAAAAAGCCACAAGCAAACTGCCACAAAGCAAATGTTTCGAAAATTTTAAAAAGAAAAATTCTCTTTAGCAATATTACATAAGTATTTCATTTATCTAAGTAATAATATTTTTTTTCTTTTGATTTTGATTGCTATTATTATTATTTTTTACACTACTTTATACATATTACTATTACCCATATTATATTAAACAATACATACCCACAAAAATTTCAACAACAATAACGTACAAAATACCTAAACCCACAAAATACATAAACCAAAACAATACATAGGTACAACACTACACGAATATAACACTCGATTGCGCTTTCTACCTTACCTACCTACATTTTTTATATTTTTATCGCCCAATTCTGGCCCTTGCTGAAAACCAGCGTCATCCAGATGCGACTAACATCACGGTGTAAGTCTATCTGATGACAAATGCTGAGCTTGTGGCCATTTGCCAATAAAAAAAATTATCGCACTTTATACATATATTAGTAAATTGTTATGAGTACATCCCTTTTTAAATATGTTAATTTTTAAGTTATTATTTTTTTATTGTTAGAATATATCTTGTAAATGTATACTTTTCTGTTTTATGATATTTTATTTTTGTATAAATAATTACTGTGTTTATTTTTTGATTGGCAATAAACTAGTTTTTTCTTTCTTTTCTTTTCTTTAAACCTTTTTAGAAAAAAATATGCAAAGCTATTTCTAAGCCTATTATTTCATTTTATATACTCATGCACTTCTGCTCAAGATTATTAAGCGTGGTAATAATGAAAAAGCGGAACTTAATAGGTATATTGATTAAAAATCTAGGAGTTCTTATGGATTCCACACTTTCATGGAAACCACAAATAGAATCTGTCAGCAGAAAAAAATTTCACCGCTGCACGATCTCTCCGAAGGCTTCGTAATTTTCTATCAATACCTACAAAAATTGCTCTCGCACAACACAATCACTTATACTCCCAATACTGGATTACGCTGACACTAGCTATCTTAATTTGACCGAGGAGCAACTAAACAAGCTTGAGCGCCTTCAAAATATATGTATTAAATTCATATTTGGTTTACGAAAATATGATCACGTTTCCGAATTCCGCGTTAGGCTGAAGTGGCTCCCAATTCGTCTTCCGAAGAATACTCATAAACTAAGTCTTTTATTCAAAATATTGTTCAACCCTTCTCTGCCAACATATCTCAAAGAACGCTTTAATTTTCGCCATCAGCACCATGAACGAACCTGCGGTCAGCCAGCAACTTCTTACTGGCAACCCCGCGTCACAGTTCCCACTTCTATCAGCAGTCGTTCACGGTGAAAGCAATATTACTTTGGAACTCACAAGCATCTTCTCTTCTCAATGACAAAACAATAGAAACAATAGTTTCCTTTAAACATCATTTGAAAAATTTCTATCTCTCACATTTATTTCCTACTAAATGGAATATATATTTGTCTACTGTATATGTTATTCTATCTATTCATATATTTATATTAATTTAATGTATTTATAAGTATTGTTATACATCCAAGTATATCTATATATGTATTTATAGTGATTTTATTTTATATTATATTACTATACTTACCTATTTTTTGATAATTAGTATTATCTATGTATAAAAAAAAATTATGCCATTTTCATGTTTTTATTTTAATGTATAAGATTTCGTTTAAGATAGGGTTGCCTGGTAGAGATCGCTTTGAAGTGATAAGGCCGCCCAAATTATAAATAAACAAATAAAATCCCCAGACAATCACACCAACTACATGGCCCCAAAGTAAGCATAGCTTATGTTATGGGATACCATGTAGCAAACTAGGGGGGAACCTAGAATAGAAATACATAAATAGTTAAACACCCAGACACGGAACATTTTTTTTTTCTCGTTCCGTGCGGGTTCCAACCCGCAACCACTGGTGTCTAAGTCAGATAGGTTTACCCCATCGCCAAAGTGGTTGTCAATCAAATTGCACATTTCATGTTATTTTGTAAATTGTATGTTAATATTTATCCATTCTATGCAAATGGCAATAAAGTATTTGAATTGAATTGAGTTTCCTATGTATCTGGTGCCAACAGATACACAGGAAACCTACTGAGTCTCGCAAGAGGAATTTCCTTATTCTCAACTAATCGATGACTATTTTACTCTAGAGAAACTAATGAATATGTGCACAATGATATCACTATCGAAATAAGCGAAATTTGGTATGTACTATAACGAAATATAAATGTAACGAGCATTCTGGTAGAATACCAGTTTTCCAGACGTCATTATTTTACTGCATACGTTATTGCAAGATGAAGGAAATCAATATATGCAATGTTTTTTATACACCACCTTTGTTTAAAATTCGCATTATGTATGAGATAAACTCCACCTAAAACAAGATATTAATCCCTTAAGATTAAAAAAGGTATCTTACAGGGAATAAACAAATACTTTAATCCTAAGGGTTATAATGTCATTTGATTTTGGAATGTCAATTGGAGCGATATTTAAATTACCTATACCCGGCGCGGCGAACCTTGATCCCTATGACACTCACAATAATTTTCACAACATAACCTTGTAGTGCCGTCACCGTTACATTAGAATCGTATTGGAGGCGTCTAAAAATGGCATTTATTTATTTTAGGTAGCTATATTCCAATTAAATGATATTTCGTTGGAATTATAACAATTCATAACATTTGCAAGAAATTATCTCAATCTCAATCACACTTTACGTTTACGTTGTGCAAAAGTTACTTCGTAAGGTATTGAATCATACCTTACGAAGTAACTTTTGCACAACGTAAACGTAAAGTGTGATTGAGATTGAGATAGTTTCTCACTTCGTTCGGGAATTATCTACAGAATCCTCATAGATCTCTAACACATCTCATGGATATCATCTCACTGAGAATCCTTCATTTCGCTCAGGATTCAATATGATGCCCGTGACATAATACACTGCTTTATCCCCTTGATGCATAATCTACTATTGTTTACGCAAAACCTCACATAGGGGTCAAATATATTCGTTAAAAAATCGGTATACAAAAAAACTCCATGTGCTATTTGAGGGTAGTTACTATTTATTAATAGCTATAATATTTTTCATATTTATAAAAAAATCGAATCATCGAAATTTTTTATATTTTAAATTATAATAAATTACTTAGATCGTTTACGAATCACCATACTATTATATGTATAATTTGATAAAAGAGAATATTGCTATAAAGAACTGTAGACCGCCCCTGATATACATTTATGTTATGTCCCTGACCCACGCGGAGGGTCCGTGGTATCTAGAAAGAAGTAAAAAATAAAATAAAAAAAACATGTTTAAACCTAAAAACCAACACCTATACTAAAAATGTATATTTAAAATATATACTTACTATGGTGTAATATTTTTATATCTTAGTATATATTTGCAATGAAAAATCAATGGTATTATTGTGAACATATTCATTAGTTTCGATAGATCGATTGGTTGAGTGAGAATAAGGAAATTCCTCTTGCGAGATATAGTAGGTTTCCTATGTAAGTATCTGATGGCACCCTGGTTTTCGTTGGCAGTTTCATATCCTGAAAAAATATATTTTTTCCCTTTCCCTTATTTCGCTCTATACACATTCTGATTATCTCAGGGCTCTTTATATGTATAGAATAACTAGGTATGATTATTATTTTATTGAATAATTCTTAAAAACGAGGATACTTTGTGTTATGAGTTATTGTTATACAGGGTGAATGGTGGGTCACTTTTGAAATTCAAAGACGTGATAGTTTGAGATCATACTTAAAGGGAAAAAATATTATCAATATTAATTATTTACTGTGTAAACTTTTAAATAAATAAAAAAAAATCCCTAGACAACCACGCCAACTAAATGGCCCCAAAGTAAGCATAGCTTGTGTTATGGGATACCATGTAGTAAACTAGGGGGGAACCTAGAATAAGTATAAATAATTAAATAGATAAACACCCAGACATGGAACATTTTTTTTTCTTGTTCCGGGCGGGAATCGAACCCGCAACCACTGGCGTCTGAGGCAGACAGGTTTACCCCATCGCCAAAGTGGTCGTAAACTTAACCGAAACTTAAAGTGTGCCGCGATTGACTCAGTTGTATATGAGTTGTATATTGTAAACAGTAATATAGTAGTATTTATTTATAGGGAATTCTAGTGAAAAATCAAGTACCTACTTTTAATAATACATAATTATGATCAGAATCGAGTACAGAGTGCTCTCCTTCAATATCTAAAATTTGTCACCAGTCACCCTGTATACGAGGAACCCACGTCGTGGGCACAAGTGGACACATATTACCGTGGACACTTCTGGCGGGCTCTCTAGTAAAATGTATGACGGGATGGCGTATGAATTGTGTGTCAAAGTTGACAAGGATGCGCAATTGTTAGTTCCAAAAAATAGTCGCAACGACATGCTTAAGGCGAGGATTTTCGACCGCAGTAGGCATTAACGCTATATGGGACTGCGTGGCGGGCAGTCGCGTAAGTGAACACGTCAGCGCACAGAAATGTCACAGTATAAAATTAATAGCAGTAATATAGTAGTACTATACCTATGGTGTGCCTTGTTATACGAAATTCGTTTCTACGATGACTAAAACTTATGTCAAGGATGATATAATAGAATCTATATTTTTTATTTATCTGGATTTAGTATTGCGATACCTATACTTAATATTTTATTTTTTTATAAATATTGTAATTGCCATTTTATAGGTGAAATCTTTTTAAATTTATATCCTTACTGAATTCTGTTGTGAAAATCGTGCTATTTTGACTTGAAAGTATATCGTGACGTTAATTTATAACTTTCTTAAATTATTTGTTCCAAAATTTTACGTAAGCTTTTATCTCTCTCTCATTGCAATCCAATAGGGCTGGTGTTTGAAAAAAAGTAGGGTTTGGGAGCTATTTTCATTACTAATTTTCTACAAATCGGTCGGATGGTTTGGCTGAAATAAAGAAACAGAAAGATAGACTTTCGCATTTATTATTTAGTATGGATCCGTTATTTAGTCACTACAACACGAGTTAATTTGAGCTAAATAATGTAGTGTGAATGTTTCAAATAATTATTTTTTTTATGAAATGAAATTCAATCCACCCCTTCGGAATGTGCACCTGTTTACACGAAGTAGTAAATTTGTAGTAGTTAATTATATCAAAAAAATAGTAATGTATGATTATATTCTTAAATGTCTATGTATCGTCATAATGTATTAGCCGTCTAATCTATAAAGCCGAAGGGTTTGTCTGTTTGAACTTTGAACTAGATTATTCGTGAAAGAACCGATCAGATATAATTTAATGTTACTAAAGTTGATGTATAAAGGTCCAAAACACTATATTTTTAAAAAACATAGCATATGAAAGTTTAACCACAAAATACATAAAAGGTGACCAATTTAAACTAACTTTTAACACTGTGAAATTATAACTATCTGGAATCATAATTTCAACACACAGGAAAATTGGTGGTAGATGCCATCTACATTCCCTTTCAAGAACGAAGTTAGTACTTTTTATACAGGGTTGTTTTGTAGGCCCTTGCCAAATTTAAATATTACGTACTTTGATATAATACGAATAACCTGCATTTTTATTTTAGTATCGCCCACTAGAAAAAAGTAAAGATATGGCACCTTCATTTGTTTCACGAATAGTCGTTATTGATGAATGCCCTATACACAATACGATACTATGACGCGGCACTTTATTGATTACGTTTAATAATACTACGAAGACGTAGTACTACAAGATGTTTTGTCGCGCGACAAAACATGTTAACGATATGAGGTTGCAAGGTCACAGTTTGAGTTCAGTTCAGTAGTTATGCATACCTACAGGCAATAAAAAAAGTTACCTACACAAGTTACGTACAATCTTTTCTTCATACTTTTACAGGCTTAGAACCGGCAAATTGCAAAAGGTTTGAGGGATTTAATGTGAGAAAATTTAACATAATACTTTTAAGTGAATGCAAAAATAGATAGAAAGAAGAAGCATTTTGCACTTCGGCGTATTTAAAAAGATTGAATAAACTTATGTACATTAATTAAAGCTCTAATCTGTGTAATAAGTGATCAAAATGCATACCATTTTTCTCCAGGCAGAGTCTAGCACGTTTTAACGTAAGTATTTTCATGGGTTTTATTTAGCACTGCAGTGTCACTTTGTCAAATTCACACACTATTTGGTTTTTAAATCAGAAAGGCTTCGAGCTTCGTTCTGATACACGATTCCCTATTTGTAAACATTATCGATAGTTAGCGACGACTCACTGTCTAATAAACACATGCGGCGCAGGTTTCGCGGGCTCTCGCGAACGCAGCTGCATTACGCACGCTGCGCGTGCACTTTCGCCGAGGATGCGCGAGCGACTGAAGGTCATGGCAACAGACAAGTGTTTCCGGGTTTGCGACGGCGCCGCCGCGGCGCCGGCCGGTTTCGTTCACGTGCGATCATGTCGGTATCTTACCTGCTCGATGTAATGGCACTTATTGTCAAGAGGATACGATTGTTTTTTGAAAATTTAGACGTCTGTGTCGTAATTCATTCGGTTAAACAAGTTGTACCACTGCGCGTAGTCTTTATAGTATTCATTCGTAAAATAATATGACCATATTGTGCCTAACATTTAAGTGAATAATATGAATTTCCGTGTAAAAAAATAACTACTTTTTTTTTTGCAGAAATGGTTTCTATTAATGATACTTATTACGTAAAAAAAATTTGGTAGATGTTGTCAAATGAACCCTGTATATTAATAACTAGGTACATCAAAAGAATTGTAGGTGGCAGCATTACTCAAAAACATATTTGTTGAAATTATAAAGATACCAAACTAATTTGATATCTGGAACTTTTGAAACAGAGTCTATTTTACTCGTGACGAAAATAAATACAAGAAGGTATTTTAACGGACAGACATTTTCAATCCATTATTTTATTTGACGTTTAAGTACAGGCAAAGCAATATTATTTGAACGTAACCCATTCAAACAAATTAACTAACAAATTAACTGATATTCTTTTCAATATTAATAACTAATACCCATCTTAATCTCACCATCAGTGCTAATGTCTTATCAGCACTCATCAGTACCTATAAATTACCATTAGTACCTATCAGTAGTTACCCATCTGCACCGATAAACACCTATGAGAAGCCATCAGCACCTATCAGTACCCATCGGAACCCAATAGCATCTCTCAGCATCCTTCATTACCCATCAGCACCTATCAGCACATCTGAGCACCCAACCTATCAGTACTCAACAGCATCTATCAGCAACCACCATTACCCATCAGCACCTGTCAGCATCCATCAGTTACAATCGTCACCTATCAGTAACTATCAGCACCCATCAGCATCTATCAGCACACATCAAAAAGAACACCTCTATAATATACAACTTTGCATAGGTGTTCTTTAATACTTATATAATATTATGTTTCACGGCTTAATTCTTTGCGATTTAATGTTAACATGTTGTAGTAGTACTTCCAAGCGTCAGCCTTGCACGGTTTTCAGAGACACGTGTTTTTTTTTTTTTTTTTTTTTTATTTGGCAACCCTGATCCCCGCTCTTGAACTCCTCTCCACTTACTTCCTCTCATCATCCCTCCTCAATAATCATTCTGTATTTCCGTGCTCAAGCCTTCGCACGTGCGTCTATAATTTATTACTTAAATTAAACGTTAAATAGTTTGTGTTATAGTTTAAAAATTTAAATCTCAACTTATTATTTGTCGTTCGTAAAAATGGTGAAAAGGAAATATGAAGACATCGAGACCATACGCAAGAAGATCAGAAAACAGGAAAAAAAGCTTCAAAAGAAGCAAATGCCAAGTGAAATTTGTACCTTATCACTATCCATGGCTCTTTACATCGCATAATTGCGTTACGAATCCTTATTCGAAAACAAAGTTCAATGATCTTTATCACTGAATTTGAATGAGCCGAGTTTAAAACTCACAAATTTACCTAGTAAGAATCTTTATTCGAGACGATGGTAAATGTCATTGTTTAGTGATCTTTATCGCTAAAATGACTTTTCGAATCCTTATTCGAAAACAAAGTTCAATGATCTTTATCACTGAATTTGAATGAGCCGAGTTTAAAACTCACAAATTTACCTAGTAAGAATCTTTATTCGAGACGATGGTAAATGTCATTGTTTAGTGATCATTATCGCTAAAATGACTTTTCGAATCCTTATTCGAAAACAAAGTTCAATGATCTTTATCACTGAATTTCAATGAGCCGAGTTCAAAACTCAAAAAGAAGAATGGCAAGGTCCCATACAGGTCAGTACCGCTTTTATTTCACATAGCATTCACGTACCTCAAACTTAATATGTGCGTTTTATTGCTTAGATAACGAGTAATCAGAATATAATTATTAGATTTATACAGAAGTTGGGAATAAAAAGTCAAAACAATAATCTAACCTAAAAATTACAGGAATTTATAGTCCGTCTTTTCTAACATGGCGTCGTATTTTGAAACCATTGCATTACATAAGCAGGTATTAACCAATCCAGAGGTTTGAAACGGGGTGGCGGCGCGGGCGGCTTAATTCAAGTTTGACAGTAGGACTTTACAACTATTATTTTTTATTGCCGGGAAATTAAAAAATGTGCTTTCGGCAAGTTTAATTTGATTTTATTGTATTTCTAAATATTCCCAACAACTATCACAACAATAGATGTTGGAAAAAACGTGTCTCATATTGACCTATTAACTACATATAGCCCGGTTTTGATACGCTTGAAAACTCTAAAATTAAGTGATACCGTGGCCGCCAATCCCCTTTACCTAATTCGAATCTTTATTCGAGACTATGGAAAATTTCTTTGTTTAGTGATCATTATCGCTAAAATGACTACCCTACTTTTTGCATTTTATGCTCGTAGGTGCTAAAAACACTTCTTTCGAATTATTATTCGAGACGCTGACTACTTGCGTCTTTTCAGTGCCATCTACCTCAAAACATCCACCAGTAGATGATGTTGAGGATATAGAATTGGATAGCGATATCTTAGAGATGTTGGGAGATGCTCCTAAGATTGCTGAAGAACTAGGAAAACCTTTACATAAGGAAATTTCAACCCGGTGCGGTGGTCTGAAATCCTTTTAAAGGGACTACCCAAAGAGACAAGAGATAAAATCCTAGAGGATTATCTTATTCCTAGTAATTGTCAACTACTCCTTGCCCCTGCTCTGAATCCGGAAGCAAAAGTGGCAGTTATCGAAGCGGTCTCTAAACGGAATTCCTCCCTCATGTTTAGGCAAAGACAAACTGGTGTGGCTATAGCAGCTCTGGGAAGAGCTACCGAAACACTCGTAGGATCATCTTCATTAATACCACAGAAGCAACAAATAAGCAATGGTGCCATCTCGAAATGTACTTATATTGAAGGACAATTTTTATCCAGTATATTTCTTGTACCTAAGCCTAATGGTGATAAAAGGTTTATATTGAATTTAAAAAAGTTAAATAAATTTGTACTTGCTAGTCATTTTAAAATGGAAGATTACAGAACAGCGTCAAAATTATTAACTGAAAACTGCTGTAGACAATAGACTTAAAACATGCATACTTCTTTGTTGCGACAAATGAAGCTCACAAAAAATATCTTCGATTCAAATACAACAATATATTATATGAATTCAATTGTTTACCGTTCGGCCTTTGTACCGCACCTCTCGTGTTTACTAAATTAATGAAACCAGTTATAGAATACCTGCGTAGTCGGGGTATGATTTCAGTTATTTATTTAGATAACATTTTTTTATCGGAAAGACTTACTCGGAGTGTGTCACTAATGTATCTACAACTATAGATCTATTACAGAGCTTGGGTTTTTTGATTAACTTTTCAAAAAGTTGTTTAATACCTAAACGTGAATGTAAGTTCTTGGGCTTCACTTTCCGACTCAAAGCAGATGATTTTAAAACTACCCGAGGAAAAGAAAATAAAATTGAAAGATTTTATAAATAGATTTCTTTGTATAAAACGATGCAAGTTACGCGAATTCGCTAAACTCATTAGTTATTTAATTTCCGCATGTCCAACAATAACTTATTCGTGGTTATATACAAAAAAGCTTGAACAATATAAATATAATTGTTTATTAAAAAAAAAAAAAAAAACCAAACTACAATCAGACAATTGATATCATAATTACCCTACATGAAGAATTATATTGGTGGTTAGGAAACATAGATATAGGCCATTCATCACTCAAACCGAACAACTTTGTTTTAGATTTTTTTTTTTTTTCTGATGCCTCCTCTAAGGGATGGGGAGCGTATTGTGATACAGTTAGATGTTGTGGATATAGGAAAGACAACGAAACTTCTTGTCATATTAACGAGTTGGAACTAAAAGCAGCCTTTCTAGCTCTGAAATGTTTCACCAAAGAATTATCTAATTGTGACATCTTATTAACAGAATGGGCAGTATTCAATATGATCACCTAGATTATATATCTAGAAGTATGTGGAAATGGTGCGAAGAACGTAGAATAATCTTATTCGCTTCTTACATCAATACTAAAGATAATTGTGAGGCAGATTCATTATCTCTAAAACAGTTCGAGGATACAGAGTGGGAATTAAATCAAATTGCATTTAATGAAATAGTTCGCAACTTTGGTATGCCAGTATTGATTTGTTTGCAAACAGATGCAATACTAAGTGTAAACAATATGTTTCGTGGAGAAATGATCCCGAAGCATGTGCTGTTGATGCCTTTACACTGCCATGGACCAATATGTTATTTTACGCCTTTCCACCATTCTCGCTTATAGTAAAATTAATGCAGAAAATCATTTGTCATAAGGCCGAGGGTATTGTTGTGGTGCCATATTGGCCAAGTCAACCTTGGTTTCCTATGTTTAAAAAGTTGTCTGTTTCAATTTTTTTGTATTTTGGACCAGATATTGACCTTCTAACATCTCCTTTCAGTAGATTGTAGATTGTGTACACAAGAATCTACGCCTTGTTGCCGCGAAATTATCAGGCAAGCATTACTAAGGAAATATTTATCGAATAGGTCAGTAGATATTATGCTAGCTTCGCTTGCAAATAATACTTACAAACAGTACGATGTTTGCATAAAATCTTGGATAATTTACTGTAGATTACATAATTATGATTATTTTAATGCTTCTATTCCAATTGTAATACATTTTTTAACCGATATTTTTGATAAAGGCGCTAAATACGGGACCATCAATTCTTACCGCTCTGCCTTATCTCTTTTGTTAGGTAATAGCTTAAATGATGATCGAGTCAAACGTTTCATGAAGGGTGTTTACAAGTTGAGGCCCACCAATCCAAAATATAATACTTCTTGGGACCCAAACATAGTGTTAAATTATTTGGCCACTCAATGGCCAAATGAAAGCCTTAGCTTAGAAGATTTCTCTAAGAAACGCTGACTCTGCTAGGTTTGGTGACAGCGCAAAGAGTACAAACATTTTCTCTCATTAAAATAAATAATATAACTCAAAACAGAACAGAAATCTTAGTTAAAATACCTGACTTAGTAAAAACTTCAAAACCAAACTCCTTTCAACCCCTTCTAAGGCTACCATTTTTTCATACAAATCCTGCAATATGCCCTGCCAGATGCATTTTAGATTATATAAATAAAACGAGTGGTTTACGTAGTTGTGACACTTTATTTATTAGCCACAAAAGACCTCACTTAAAAGTTTGTCTCAAACTTTGAGTCACTGTATCAAATATACTTTACAACGCAGTGGCGTGGACACATCAGTGTTTAGCGCGCACAGCACGCGCCATGCGGCCACTTCCACTGCTAGCAGAGTCGGTGTCAATATTGATGTGATACGGAAAACCGCAGGATGGAGTAATACATCCTCAGTATTTGCCAAATTCTACAACAAAGAAATCGTATCGGATGCCAATCAATTTGCAACTAGTATTTTATGTAACTCCTTAGAATAAATAGATGTATATTTGTGATTTATTACTGTTGGTTATACTCTAACAATTCAGTTTTACTTATACCTATACTACAAAAATATTTCACATTAAAATACCTACTCTGAACATCCTACAACATGTTAACATTAAATCGCAAAGAATTAAGCCGTGAAACATAATTAAGGATCAAACGAACTTACCAAGTGAAGTTCGATCACAATTATGTGAACGGCTTAATTCGAAGCGATTGATATAAACCCGCCCAAACAGTATTCCTTTAAAGTAATATCACCCACCCATAATTATTGTGAATTATTTTTATGGGTACTACCTAGGAACTTTAGCTCTAAACAAAATGATTATTGAGGAGGGATGATGAGAGGAAGTAAGTGGAGAGGAGTTCAAGAGCGGGGATCAGGGTTGCCAAATAAAAAAAAAAAAAAAAAAAAAACGTGTCTCTGAAAACCGTGCAAGGCTGACGCTTGGAAGTACTACTACAACATGTTAACATTAAATCGCTTCGAATTAAGCCGTTCACATAATTGTGATCGAACTTCACTTGGTAAGTTCGTTTGATCCTTAATTATATATCCCATAACTTTGAGGTTTTGTTCCTTACTTAAAAAATAATACTTTTTGCCAAAGAATATGTGGTTCAAAAGTGCATACTTTCCAAGATATCCTTGGTCTTAATATAATGAGTTCTAAAATATCACCCGTGTAACATCTCATCCACTCAATAGACGCGTGTCACTGAAGTCATACAATAAACAACAAAAACATTTTAAACGTTGAGGAAAGTTGCATACAATGTACACCGCAAAACGTCGCAAACTGTACCTACCTGTGCATAGCGATAAAAAAGAAGTAGAAAACGCCACGTTGTCATACTTCGCATAAAGTTATTTTTGCGTACTTAATTGAATAATTTTGCATGAAAAATAAAAACCAAAAGAAAATTGAAAAATTATTCACATGTTATTTGATTCTATTACATGGCCCCATCAAGACCCTAGAGTTATGTGAAATCAAGCAGAACATATTGTACATGTATATTGTATATTGGCAATTTTTTTAATGTCATTTGGGGGTAAAGTTTTCTTAATAATAGAGATAGCAAATTCTACTCCATAAAACATTTCTTTATTTTAGGAAAAATCAAAACTGTATTCAAAGAGTTTTCAAAAACTCGCTTCTTCACCCAGGAATCGAACCGACTTAAATCTAAAAATGAAGATTTCATGGTTTTCCTTTCAATGAAATAACCTAGTATGTGAGAGAGATTTTATTCTTGTGATTGGCTCTAACGAACCACACAATAAAATTACAGGGTGTCATTTTTACAGATTTTAGTCGGTTTGAATCCCAGGTGAAACGAGTGAATTCTTAAAAATCTTTGAATGCGGTTTTATTTCTGTTCAATAATAAAGGACAGTTTCTTTGGAGTAAATTTTTCTATCTCTTCTTTAGAGTACTTTCCCTCCAGATGGCATTAAAAATTACACCCTGTATATTTATCGATGTGCACCTATCAGTATCTACGTTGGAATTGATGTGGAGGGGCAGCCCACAAGAGGTGATGCGTTAATATTAACCCTGTATACGTACGTATAGAATAATAATCCTCCTTTTGTTTTCGTCGGGTGATGAAAAGATTTATCGCAAAAAAAATTATATGCTTTTTTGCACTTGTTGTCTAATAAACTTAAAAAAAATATCAGAAACAAGTTTTTAGCTCTATATTCAGAAGTGATAATTGTTTATAATACTCCTTTAATTTATCAATCAAAATATAAAATGTGACTTAACAAAAATTAAATAATAAAATTGTCGTACTGTTATGTGTACGCTATGGTCAAAAAGACGATCAATTACGCGGGAAAATCGGGAGCAAAAGCGACACAGGTCCTACCTCCATGACGCCTCGCGTGGTACTGAATTGTATCGCACCGTCGTCTTTATTATATTATATTATATTAGAAAAAATAGAACGGTTTAAGAAAGAAATTATCCACATAAATTAATTTTATGCTACATTACCAATATTATGACAAGTTTTTGTAAGTATAAGTTTGATATTCTCTTAGAATATCGGAAAATCACTTAAAATTTTCATCCTTTTCGTATTTTTTTATGATCGAGTAAAGTTTTCAGTATCGTGTTTTGATCCACAGATTTATAAAATATATTAAACAAACTTCAACATTTATTTTTATCCGATCCAGACAAACAATATTGGCCAGTTGTAATGAGTTTGAAAACGCATAGATTTCGCGAATGGGGCCCTTAATCTCATAAATAGCCGGCAAACGACTCTAAAGATATGATGGTACCCTAGTGAGGATTGCAGCTGGAACGGAATCTCCGGAACGCCTTCGACTTTCAGGTTAACGTTTGTGCCAAAAAAATAGAGATGAAATAATCGTATGAAACGATAATAGCTTTGGGATGTTAGTAGTTACTAACCCTTAAACAACGGTTAAAAACCGGAAATGAGCAGTGTTCCTTGGTTCTAAAGATATCAAAAAATTGTTAATATCTTTTATGGAGAACAATATACAAAACATCTTAAGTCGTCGTGTTTTGACTGTAATGCTATGTATGTGCACCTATTTTGCGCAAACTCAGTTTCTGCGACAGGCACCTACTTACTACGGTCACCGCCTCATGCTGACACCCCTGCCTGACTAAATAATTTGATTAGTAAATTATATGTTTTAGTAGGTACATTTAACAAATTCGATCGATTTTCAAAACAATATTAATTTTCATAATGAAATTAAATTCCCTCTTTTTGATTAAATTAAATTAATACTTTTTTAAATACCTAGACACCTGTGCTAGGACACGTACCTACATTTTATACTAGGTGCGATTATCCAATTTAAAAAGCCATCAGTTAAATAGTATGTACCTTAATATTGTCTAAATATTAAGGTACATACTATTTAACTAAATATACGCTTTATCTTAATATCCGGTTAAAAAAAAGTGTTTTATTTAATAGTATGTACCTTTTTACATTTTTAAGCTATTGCATAGCTTCTATCGCGGGCCTTGAGCGTGGGGACCGAATCCAGAAATTCCGTAACGAAAAAAACCTAACACCCCCCACTCCGACCGGCACAGCGGTGATCTTTGATTTCATAACTTTACATGCGGGCTTTAATAAACAACCAGCGCCATCTACTAGGAACTTGTGGAACTTCATATTAGATCAAACATTACTGCATCAATAAAATAAATAAATAATTATAATTGCATAAGTTGATAAAAAATGCTATGCAAAAGCTTTACCGCGGCAGTCTCCGAGTGCCACACGTCTTTTTTATTTTTAACTGTGTAACCATGTTGGTGTACAATAAAGAGTTTTTTTATTTATTATTATTTTACCTACCCATTGTATTTAAATATCAAAACACAAATTAAATTAACCACCAACTTTTTCGTTGTATCCAAGTGATGTTGAGGAACTGCTCTATCCAAATGGGGTAATTCCACCCAAGGCGCTAATTGTTGTATGGATAACATGTTAAATAGACAAACCAATCACTGCCAAAAAGACACTAAACAGCTATTTTGATTTCAACTTATGAAGCTATGAGATTTCTTCCCCATTGATTGTAGCGCTAGGATTTTATGCTATACTTACGTTGTGTGCGTGACAGAGCTGTGCACGCTTGTGAGACCGCTTGGTTTTCTTAGTATTCTTTGATTCCACCATGCATGGCTAGGTGCGGACTAACAGTGTGTTTTAGTTAGTTCGAAAGTTTACTATAGCGGCGATTACGTTTGGATTTGTGATGCATGTCGGGGTTGTCTTGACCGATCTCTCTACGTTTGGAGTAACTGTTGGCTCGCTCCACTCAGCTGTTTAATAAAAAAAACACCCTATGATCGTTGTCTAAGTTTTCAGTAGACACCTTTTGTGTTTATCGGATTAGATGTTGTGGCGTCCTCAGACGTGACCCACAGAGATTGAATATATTAATATCTTTTAAACGTGCTTGATAAAATTAAGATAAAAGTATGATTAAATATTTGTGACGTGAATGAGTACACGTATATTTCACTATAGGTATAAACTATTTCTATTTGTTAATAAATTGTCACTCAAGATGTAATCGTGTCTTGCTTTAAAACCCTTTACTACCTACCATGCCCTTTACCTGGTCGTAACAGATGTCAACATCAACCACTCGGTAAGTTAGATTCGCATTACAAACTCTAATGTGAGCTCTTGTTAGTTGTCGAACTCAACAGTTGATAACAATCATTTACGAATGCAGAGCATTAAAAAAACCGACTTCACGTCAAAACTTTGGCTGAGTTGAGAATGTCATCAACGTAAATATTCTCCGAAATCTATACTAATATTATAAAGAGGAAACCTTTGTATTTTTGTATGTTTGTATTGAATAGGCTCAAAAACTACTGGACCGATTTCAAAATTTCTTTTACCATTACTTAGAGGGATTCTTCCCGCGGGATTCGGAAAATCGAAATTCGAGAATCGAAATTGCGCGGGTAAAACCGCGCGCAACAGCTAGTCATACATATTTTTTCAAAAGTTTGAAATTTTTAATGAAGCACTGAACCGATTTCGATGAAATTTAAAAGGAACCAACCATGAAGTATCCTCTATCATATGAATTAATAATTTTCAAAATCATAATTGTCCGAAATATCGTGTAATGAAGACACAAAAAAAACATACAGACGAATTGAGAACCTCCTCCCTCTTTGGAAGTCGGTTGAAAACTGATTCTGAAGCCCCTAAATTTGACTTTACGGCCCAGTGTTGCTATACTTTTGAAATTGCGACCATCAGAGTTCCATAAGTCGCTGCATTATGTAGGTACCTTTCGAACTATGTATACATTTAGTAGTTACTTCGTCTTGAACTTCCATCCATCGTAATTCGATATTCAGTAGCGCAGTTCAGAGGGAATACCTACTGTTGGTAGGGTTAACCACATCATCCCCACATACCCCGCCGCCGCGCCGTTCCCCTTGGACGACCGGGGACGTGACTGCACGTTTTCCTTCAGTCAAAAAAAGAAAAAAAGGGTTAACCACATTGTGAATGGCGCCCGTCTACGCAGGCAGGTACCACCGCCCATTTTCTCAGGCTTTGCTCTGTTTCAAAGAGTTTTATTAGGTACCTACTCTCAATTCAATTCTTTGGTTAAAACAGCATCCAGCTGTCGCATTGATACTGTTATTTATTACTCTCGTCGAGACTTATCATTGAATAGCTCAGGTTGCAGGTACAGGCGGTTGTGAATACTTCACGTGGGATAACCTTTCTAGTTACGCGCTTGTTTGCCTACGTCAATAGGAAAACAAAATGTCTACTCGAAACTTACAAAAACACATTTAGTAACTAATTTGTTTATTGCTGTAACATAGGTAATAGGAAATTAAGTAGGTATAACAAATAATTACATGACATGACACAAGAAGCCAATCAAACAAACTAAAGAAAACATAAAACATTTCGAATATTTATAAATACTTAAAAATATAGGTACTAATTATTCATAAGTATATCATGAAATACTAAGTTCAACACACAAGGCAGGTTAATGAGCCATTCTAACCGATAACCTGTACTTTCATTTAAATATAAAACAACCCTTTGGAGAAGATAAAATTACATTTTATATATTTTTAGGTTGGAAGAATATTTTCGTGAAAATTAATACTAACGACATGTGGACATTTTATTTTAGGAAACAGTTCCTGTGAAGAAATTTTTTTATGAAATCGCATATTTATAAAATGCAATTCAAGTTGGTCGGTTTGGTTACATGGCAAGTAATGTTACCTGTTGGAAAACCAGCCAGTATTATGGAAAGTATTATAAGATGGTTTTTCCTTAAGTTTTGAAATAATAGGTACGTGTTTATAGGCATGCTTAACCCTGTTTATAAATTAGTATCAGGAACCGCCGCTGATAAGTCGAACAATGTCACCGCATACCGCCTCGTTATGTTATTGGACAGCGTTATGTTTTGTTTACGCGAAACCTTATAATTAGTCAAATATTTTCGGTATTTTAGTTTTTGCATTTAATAATGCTCAATTATTCTTTAATAACTGAAGGTAATAAATTATTTGTTAACTGCAAAAATCACTAGATGGAGCTAGGTGCGTCAGAAATATAACGTAAAACAGAATATGCTAAGTAATTTCGATGGCGTGTGGCGGCCAGGCCCCGGTAGCTCAGTTGGCAGAACACTCGTCCGACAAGCGGGAGTCTCAGGTTCGAGTCCTGTTCGGGAGATTTTATTTAGCATTTTTTTTCAGTTATCATTAAATCTAATTTTGGAAATCTAATTCAATCAAAGTTGGAAAGCAACCCTGTGAAATCCCAAAAATGTTTGAAAGTGTATTAAATGAAATAGGAGCTATTGAAGGCGCAGTCATTGTTCAGATGTAAAGAAATTACATGAAAGATTTCGCAAGTTCGACAGATATTTAGAAAAGCCTTTCATCATTGACCTATTTTCAAAGATCGAAGAAAGTATTGATGTCGAAGATGACGACATTAAAATTGATATGTTTATGTCGTCATCTCTTAATATGATATTTGCAGAACCCAATTACTGTACAATATTTTAATACTTATTTTGATGCATTTTATTTTTAAAAATATTTTTATGTTTCATCGGCTGTTATTTCTCAAATGCCGTGTTTTACCTAACTTTTTTCTTTAAAATAAATAATTTCTGTTTTCAAACATGTTCATGCATTTATATTTTTCCCTGAGAATTGGGTGATTTTACAGAATGGTAAACCTTATAGACAACGTTAAGCGCCAAACAAGCCTTGTAGGACATGACGAAACAAATAGAATAAATTCAGTTAAATATCTTTTTTATTCAATATTAAGATTTGTACAAACTTATTTACTGAATGGTTCTGATAAAAGGAATAATAAATTTTAGTTCATGTTTTCGAGCCCTCCTATTCTGGACAAAAAGCAAGTCATTCTATAGAATAGTAGCCGTAAATGGCGGGATGCCTTTCGATCAATTTAAAATAGCGTTGCGATATTTTCAACTTTCGTTCTCGCTGTCAAAAAATAACGCAAATTGACCTTCAGGTTTCGTGTAAACAAAAAATAACCTCATATAAAGCACATCATCTCGATTTGCTCAATTTCAGTCGCAGCATATCGCACTGGTTATGAATTAAAATATGTTGCCAGTGGCCTGCTGTTGTTGACCATTGTTTACAAAGTAAGTTTCCTTACGGCGTCACGACAGCAGTCGATCGACGGTCGGCCTTGGTCGCACTACCGAAAACAACCGTTGGGTCGTAATTTTCACTTTCTCATCTATTTTCTTGGGATTGGAAACACCCAGCCTCTTTTCGTCCACTAGATCAGAGATAAGACATTCCAATATGTAGCTTGTATACATATAAATAAAGCTAAAATGGAAGGATATTAATATAAAATGGCCAAACCCTGTGAGCCTAGTTCACTCCAGGTGACACAGCAAAGTATCCCCTTTGCATTACAACGAGATAACTAAATATAAAACTAAGTTAAACTTTATTGTACATGTATTATTATTAAATATATTTAAACGTACATACATACAGATTATAAAAAAACATGTTTCTTAACTTGCTCAACAACAAACGGTAAGCTAAGAAACACAATTATGTATTAGTATTTATTTATACATTGTTTAAAAGATTTATATGTATTTAATATTGCATGACTGTGTTGTTATACAAGCCTTTATACTCTCTATTTTAATAGATAAACCTAGTTCATTAAAAAAAAATTATGTGAAAGCATTTAAAACTCCAAAATCAGATTTCTACAATTTTTTTTTCAACTTTGAAGAAATAATTATTATATTATCAATATAATAAGTACATACCTCATCCTACTATTATTACAAACGTTTAAAATAGTGGCTAAGTATATGACATTGAATAACATTCAGCATAATGGTAAACCATGGCGTTATTTTGATATTTTTGGACAGCCAAAGCGCTGAAGTAATCCGTCGCTTGTTTTATAGGTCTAGACAACGGATTCTTTTATTTTTTCGTTAATACTTACATAAACAGGGTGACTGGTGGGTCACTTTCGAAATCGCAGCACATGACAGTTTGAGATCATACATGAAAAGAATGAATTACTTACTGAGTAAACTTAACTGAAAGTTAAATAATTCATCACGCAATACATACAATTTTCCAACTTTTGATGCGGCGGCTTACAGAGTTGTGAGTGCCGCGAAAAAACACTTTATTTATGTATAGGGAATTCTAGTGAACTATTAAGTATCTAGTTTTATTTTATGATAGTTATATTTTACATTACTATGATCAGAATCGAGGACATAGTGCTCTCCTTCAATATCTAAAATTTGTCACCAGTAACCCTGTGGCAATAAACCCAGAACAATGCAAACAAACTTGTTACATACAGATGAATATTTGCATTCTGCGGAGATCGAACTTGCGACCGCTGGCGTCTGAGGCAGACAGTGGTACGCCATCAGCAAAGCGGTCGTCACCTCCTCAACATACAACTCTTTTTTGTGAGTAAAGGCTGATTCTGTGATCTCAACTTTCAAAATAATATAACATGCAATAGTACAGACATGAAGCATGTTTATAAGACCGACGCACGAAATCCTGCTATAATTTATCAATTTATAAGAAATCAATTAGATATCTCACCTACCTACAATATGCAGAAATTTCTCCAACAGTTTATCTGATCTAGGAGTTTTAAATATAATAATTTTAAATATCACACAACCACAAAAGTTAAGGTAACAATAAACATTCACGCACACACATACACACACCTATTAAGTTTAAGTTAGTATAAACACCTCTTAAAAACTGGCATAAGAAACGCTGGCATACCTCGTCGTTTATATTACAATAATATTATTATTAGACTATATTACGAACGAACACAAATGTTAGACGGATAGCGACACAAAACTGTTATACTGCGCAATGTTGCGTTTCAATATGTCCGCACATAGGCCTAGCACCCTCTCGAACCTGAAACAATCAACCATGTGTTAATATTTCCTTGTCATATGTTTATTTATAATAAAAGTAATAAAGGAGGATGCATAACTTTGTATGAGATCTGGTACCCGCTTCAATAGACGTGTGGTGTGATATATCGTTGACAAGAGTTTATCTTCTAGAACAAGAATGGGTATGGCACCTGTCTTAATTCTGAGTCCAAGCTGATAACCAACCTAATATAATTAATCCAAATCGAATCGCATTATATCGCAAAAGAAACCTTAATTCTGGTGAGCAACCGGTAATCATCCCTTCTACCTATACAGGGTTGTCTTTTAGTCACCAGCCTAATTTAAATTATATTTGCTTTAATACGATATGAACATATCTGCATATTTATTTTAGTATCGATCGGTACGAAATGTAAAGATATGGCAACACATTTTTTTTACAAATAGTCGCTATTGATGAACGTAGCTACTACGACGCGGCATTTTATCGATAATAGTACGACGTAGTACTACAGGGTGTTTTGTAGTAGCGTGTAGTTCCTTATTTTAATAATATTCATTCATAATTTAGAGTGACCACGATTTGTTTAATTTGTTAGCGAATAAATTGAGAAATAATTAGTCCAGCTACAGCATTTTTTTATGGCCACGTGATCAAGCTTCTATTATCATATCTTAGCCACTATAACTTTTGCAAAAAAATTGTATATAAGGAATTTATACTATAATGATACCATAATAATTTATACTAAGTAATATAACACACACACACACACGCTCACACACGCGCACACACACACGCATGACACCGCTCGTATTGATTGATATTGATATTAATAATTTATGTTCTGTTTTTAAATCTTACCTATTGTTAAGCATTCAATATTTCTACAACTAATAATTACCTATATTTCTAATTTTTAATTTAATTAATTTCTTTAGTGTACTTTTGTTTGATTAGCTACTCTAAAAAGAAAAAATATGTCTAAAAATTGTGAACCTTTTATTGGCAGTAAGTTTTATGTATCTGATTATTTCTATTGTAATCTAAAGTGCTGTTGGTTCTGTGAGAATTAATTAAATAAATAAATATATTCATTAACATTACGATGAAAAATATTATGCGACAAGAAGGGCTCACGTTTCGGAAGACGTAGCCGGTACGATGCAGTTAGGTTGCCGCGGCAGCGGCCGGCGAAGCGCCATAAGCCCTAGAGTTTTTTTAAATAACCCCGACGTTATTTGTGGCACGGATTGTGGCTGACATAGTAATTTAGAAGGCAACTTAGATTTTTAGAGGGGAATAATGCTATTTAAAAGAATTCTCTTTAATTAGCACCCATATTAATTTCCTTGTAAAAAAATCATACCTCTTTTCAACAAAAATCGTTTCAATAAATAATACTTATCGTTTAAAAAAACGTTGGCCGGTGACTAAAAAACAATCCTATTTAAATTATATTCTGACACTTAGGACGTTATAGCTCTGAACGGATTTACGATCGGAGCTTTGATTCAGGTTACTAAAACCTATCCACGGCGTATCTTACGTGGCTATTGGAGGTGGGTGCCAAAATTATGCATCGTCCTTTAGAATGTACCAGCTGCTTCTTTTGAAGGGCATACAAGTTTATAAAGTATCCGCCACAAATTTGAAATGACGTCACAATTTTGTACGTCGGCTTTAACAAGGTGTTGATAGTTATTGAATAAAATATTACAGTAGACCAAGAGACAAAAAAAAACCGGCGGAAAAAACTCTTGGCACTCTTTTTCAGTCAGGATTTATGAATTAATACAAATAGTTATATACAGTATACAAATTGATAATGACATGAAAAAAAAAACAAACACAAGACGGCTAATTGTGAGAGCCAATGTCATGCCAAAACCAAATTGCTTACATAGTAGGTGCATTAAGCTATGGATGCACACACAACACGAACATGACAAACTGGGACCAGAATGGAATAAAATAATCATTGTATCATCAGCAAAACGACCTGGCGCCTCTAGCAGCACCCATTCACGAGTATAACGCAAGCACCAGTCATCACCCTTCCCAAGCAGTTTTCAGTCCCCAACTGGGGACTGAAAACTGCTCGCGTCCGCAAGGTTTAGCCCTCGATGCCTTGTACGTGGTCCCTGGGTGGTGCTAAACGAGCAGTAAAATCTGGTGGTAGGCTTCGGCCGTGGCTTGTCACCACCCACTAGACAAAACCATGCCGCCAAGTAACCTAGTTGCGTTCCGGCATGATGTCTAGTGTAGCCATTGAGGAGGATAGGTCTGAGTAATCGTGCTGCATCGGAGAACAGTTTTCAACTCGTAGGATAATGACTCACCGGGTAACTCGTTTTGGAGGGTAGCGGGATCCGAAGCACGGTGCACCGCTGGCCGACCGCAGGTAGTAGGGGGCCCAAGTAGCATGCCAGCCACATGCGAAAGGCTGCCCCGCCACCTCGCGAAAAATCCCGGGAGGCTCCATCGTGCCGGTTGGCGACCGGTTAGAGAGGACCCGATGGCGACCTCGGGGGGGTTCGGGCGTCCCCGCAGTCTCCAGGCGAGTTCCCCAATGGTGCGTTGTTTCCTACGAGTTGCTTGGTTCCATTTGCAGCGCTTCACTCAACTTCTATTCTCCTCCCTATTCACTCCACTACCACAATGAAAGGTCCTAAAAAGAGTACGGTTCAACAGCGGTTGCACTTCCTCTCCCTTAAAGTGCACTTCTGTAACATCCGAGGAGTGCACTCCAATCTGAATGATGTCCACCACCATCTTGAGACGGAGAGACCACACCTACTCTTTCTAACGGAGACACAGATCTGCGATCCGTCAGACTCGGCATACCTTGGTTACCCAGGCTATATCCTGGAGTCTCTTTTCCGCCCGCACGCCGGGGTGTGCATGTATGCCAGTGACGCGATCTGTTATCAGCGTCTCCGTTACTTGGAAGTGCCGGACCTTTCAGTCATGTGGGTTCACATAGATACTGGCCTAGACCAAGTGGTTTACGCCTGTATCTATCGCTCACATAGCGGAGATCGGGAGACAACGAGGCTTATGGAATACCTTGGCAATACAGCAGATAAGATTCAGCAACGTTTTCCCACGGCGCAGTTAGTGTTTCTGGGGGATTTTAATGCTCACCATGGGCAGTGGTTATACCCGTATCAGGACACTGACCATGCTGGCAGAGAGGCCTTTAAGTTTTCGCTGACTTATGGTCTCTCACAGCTTGTTAACGAGCCTACGCGCATCCCCGACGTTGCTGGCCACACTGCGTATTGCTTGGACCTTCTGCTGACAACCGATCCTGACAGATACTCGGTGTCCGTCACTGCACCTTTAGGGACATCCGATCACTGTATGGTGAAATCTGTATCGCTGTACTCGCCACCTGACACCCGCCCAAAAGGCTCCAGGCGAGTATGGCGTTACAAGTCAGCAGATTGGGACGAAATGCGACATTTCTTCGCATCTTATCCATGGCGGCAAACTTGTTTTACATCAACCGATCCATCGTGCTGCGCTGATGCTGTCTCAAGTGTGATAGTTCAAGCAATGGAGTACTTCATTCCCCACGCTGATCTATCCCTTGAAACCAAAGCTCGCCCATGGTTTAATACTGCTTGCCTAGCCGCTGAAAAGCGAAAGCGGGAAGCATACAAAGCCTGGGCAAATGCTCGCAGAAGCAAAGCCGTGGATTCGCATGAACACAAGAAGAGGTACAATGCTGCCGCCAAGTCCTGCAAAAAGGTAATCAAAAGAGCTCGTTTTGCCCACATAGGCCGTATCGGAGACAGAATAGCAGCATACCCTTCGGGAAGTAAAGCTTTCTGGTCCCTTGCCAAGTCGGTCGAAACGAACTTTTGTCGCCCGTCGCTGCCACCACTGAGGAAACCCGATGGTTCTCTGGCCCATACTTCTAAGGAGAAAGCAGATTTATTTGCTAGTATCTTCGCAGAAAATTCTCGTCTAGATTGCCAAGGAAAAATCCCACCCCAATTACCTCAGTTCGGACCTACAATGGGTACCGTTCACATTCGCCAAAAGGAGGTTCTTAAATGCTTGCTGCACCTAGACGAGAACAAAGCTAGTGGTCCAGACGGTATTCCTGCAGTGGTCTTAAAACGCTGCGCAGCTGAGTTGTCTCCCGTTTTGACGCGTCTTTATCGACTTTCATTGGAATCCGGTAAGGTTCCCAAGTCCTGGAAGCTTGCTAACGTACAACCAGTACCAAAGAAGGGAAGCCGTGCCGATCCTGTCAACTACCGACCAATTTCAATCACTTCCATACTTTGCAAAGTCATGGAACGTGTATTGAACAATCGACTCCTGGCATACCTCGAGGCCAACGAGCTCCTAAGCGATAGCCAATATGGTTTCCGCAACGGGCGCTCGACCGGCGATCTTCTCGTGTATGCCACTCACTTATGGAGCGAGGCCTTGGAGGGTCATGGTGAAGCAATAGCTGTATCCTTAGACATTTCCAAGGCCTTTGACAGGGTCTGGCATGATGGTCTCTTAAGTAAGCTTCCAGCTTATGGCATACCGATTGGGCTCTGCGACTGGATATCTGATTTTCTGAGGGAACGGTCAATTCGAGTAGTCTTAGATGGCTTCTCCTCCGACCAAATGGCAATTAATGCCGGGGTACCTCAGGGATCTGTTCTCTCTGCAACATTATTCTTGCTGCACATTAATGACCTTTTGACACCGGGCATTATTAGTTATGCTGATGACAGCACTGTTGTAGAGAGATACGTATCCAATGCGCGAGCGAGCCCCCGTGAAATCCAGAGTTTAAGAAAGTCAATGATTGAGCGCGTTGATTTGACCTTACGGAAAGTATCCGATTGGGGTGAGTCGAATTTGGTCAAATTCAACGCGTCCAAAACTCAGGCGTGTCTATTCTCCGCAAAAAAGAGCACCTTCACATTAACGCCCACTTTCCAAAATGTATCTGTCCCCATCACTGACCATCTAGGGCTTTTAGGCGTAACTATAACATCTAGTTTAAACTTCGGTCAACAAATTGTGTCCATGGCTCAAGTAGCTTCGAAAAAGTTGGGAATCATCTCGAAGGTACGGCGGTACTTCAGCCCTGCACAGCTTCTTAACTTATATACAGCTCAAGTGCGATCATGCATGGAGTACTGCAGTCATCTTTGGGATGGTTCAGCCAAATATCAACTAGAAGCGCTGGACTCCGTTGACCGAAGAGCCCGTAAATTAATTAACAACGTCGACCTTACGACCAAAAAACTACAGACCCTAGAGCATCGTCGTAAGGTTGCCTGTTTAACCGTGTACTACAGGATACATTTTGGTGAGTGCGCGAGTGCTCTGTTTGAGCAAATTGAACCCTCACCCTTTTACCATCGGACTACTAGACGCAGACAGAACTTCCATCAGTATGTGGTTGATATTCCGAAAAGTCGAACTAAGCGCTTTGACAGTTCCTTTTTGATACGGGTCGCCAAGGTTTGGAATGAACTGCCTGCGTCTATTTTCCCTGACCAGTATAGTCCTAGTACTTTTAAGCGTCGAGTGAATAGGTTTCTCGTGGATGGACGTGTACCACCTTAGTCTTCATGTTCACTTAACATCAGGTGTCATGGAAGACAAACGTCCCATCCATATTTTATAAAAAAAAAAAAAAAAAACATATTTTAGGGTAGAGGGTGACCCGATACCCGACGCTACTACTATGCTTGCCGCCTGAGGGAGCATGACGTTCTTGCTGTTGTCTTGACAAGAAAGTAAGTGAGTGGGACAGTCACCAGTATGTCACATGTCATACTGCACAGCCAAGCCGTAAACAAAATTATTAAGTAATTAGAAACTTTTAGAAATATCCTGTTGTGCTTAATCCCGTGCTTTTTTTATCATCTAAGTAATCTTTAGCTTTATAATAAGCTTTTCGAGATAGAGTGTTTTTAATGATTGATTTAAATTTATTGAATGGCAGGGATTTAATTGACTTCGGAATTTTGTTATATACAACGTGTAACAAAATGGAGAGATAAAACTTTAGGGTTAGCTTCTATACCATACGTAGAATGTACAGTAAAAGAATAAGCATGATCAGTGCTGGTATAGACTTTCATACAAATTTTTTGAAATATTTTACAATAAAATATTTTGACAACCCTAGTCAACCTAACAAGCTAAAAATAGACTTGCGCCGCAATCAGTGACCTTATGACCTTTCCCGCACCGGCTGAATAGCGAGCGATACGCCGCGGCCGCCCACCGCGAGTAGCGCGGATATCAGCGCAGCTGATTGTTACTTACCTATCGTTTGGCACATTGAATCACACTTTCTAGCTAATGAAAACAAATAAAACAACATGTTAGTACAAATTTCAAGTTTCTATTCATTAATAATAAACGGGTTGCCCGGAAGAAATCGGGTTGCCTGAAAGAAATCGCTTAAAGCTTTTTAAATCGCTTAAATATTGTGTACATAATTATTTCTACGTTTAATGACAATAATGAGTGTTTGTTATAATTATTACAACTTAAATTTGTAATATCTGACAAACTCTTATGGCAAGTATCGCACTTATTTCAATCGACATTCAGTTCACTTTGCGTAAAAACACTCACAACTGTATCTAGGGTTTCCCTTACACTTGGCCAGAATTACAAAAACGGCTCACAATTTCTGCCTTCTTTTTCAATACACACACATCCACATGACGTTTGTGCCACCGACAAAAGCCTAACCGAGGAGGTCACAAATCCGCTGGTATCAGCTCTTGCGTCCATGGGGAATGATAAGGATGTTGGCCATCATCACTAAGCGTGCGCCATATCACCATGTGATTGACATCCAAAAGAGCGCCGACTCGTCCAGTGCTGCTCCTCGGATCCTCCTCGAAATGATCCAAGACTTGCTCTTCTAAGTTCTCGAAACGCGAAGGTGGCCGCGCTGGGTTTCGCGTGAAAAGAACCGGCGCGCTAAGCCGCAGACTCATGCTTCAAAACACGCCATAGCCGGGTAAGTGGCGCTGTTCAGCTGCCGGCCTGCACTCCACAAACCGCTGCCTTTAAAGTCTTCGAGCTTCGTTGATGCTGTGGTTACTAACGGCTCCAACATACATAATCATATCGTAACATTTGTTGTTTGAATATACATGTCGTATAACAATACTTTCAAGTCGAGAAATTTTAAGAAAACTTCGAATAAAATAGCGATAGCAACTGACGTGCACACTTCAAAACGGACATGAAAGAACTGAAATAAATTTCTATTAATTTTACTAATAACCGAACCAAACAGTTCTCTAGTACCTAATTTTTTTAGGGATTTTCCGCACCTATAGCGATATGATAAACGAAATCTTAGTACCCAATTTATTTCATAATACAGTGAAATGACTTCATTATATTATGTTTTTGTATTGTTAAGTTATTCTGTTACAAATAAATAGTTTTCAATCGTGAAATCACTTCAATAGTTTTTAAGTTGTTTGTTCAATATCAAAATATTAAAAACTGTTATTTGTTAATTTACGTAACTTATTTTTACGCTTCACACATTTTAAATAAAGAAATTAATCCATTTTGTTTCTCAAGAAAGAGAATAATAATAAAAGATAAAGATTCCTCATAAAAAATCAAGTTTCAGGACAGGTATACTTAGGATATTTTTCCCTATAGTGTTTGAAAATAATTTCAGCTGCCTGAAACAACCGCAACTAAAAACAATAATTAGTTAGTCATCAGTAATTTAACTTTTTTAAATAAAAAATTTAGTTGAGTTGAGAATTTATTCATAATAAATATTGAACGGAACAACCTTTAGTTTGGCTTGGAAGCGACGCGACGCGGCGGCGGTAAATCTCAAAGGGTATAATTCCGAAAGGCGCAAGTTCGCGACGAGAGACGCCGAAAGAAGTCCCGCGATTTGAGCGATAATAGACCTTGTGTGTTTGTTATAAGAGCTATGCACGGGTTATCTTTTATGAAAACGACTTTACTTAGTTGCTAATTTTATTAATTTAATGCTTTGTTGTCGTATGTATTGATAGTTATAAGTATGGGAGAATACAAGAAGTACAAGAAGCTGTAAGTATTGTATCATAGTTTGAGGTTTACAAAATCATAGGTATTTACCGAATATGTTTCCATTATAATTCTTAGAAAGTTTGAATGTAAGAGAGAGAGGATATTTCTTCGTTTTTTATTAGAATTATGGGTAAGTTTGATTGTCTATTTGAGTCTCTCTTCATTAGGTATAAGTTGCGATTTGACGCCGTGCGAAAGAATTTCCACGTAATACTTACCGATAGATTTGTAATAATTTCATTTTAGTTTCTTGCAATAGCGTATTTCTAAAGAAATGTGATAGTTTTTGTATGACAAGTTTGATATCATAGTTTATTGAGAGTACCTAAATTAATGTTTTGTTTTACGTTTCTCTTAAATTTATGATTACTTATGCTTAATTTGATAACATTTTTGATTTTAGTCGTAAATGTATTTCGATCATGTATGTTGTTAAGTATTAGAATTAGAAGGCTACCGAGCCTCAGCATCCGTTCATAACCACAAACAGTGTGACTTCTAAGTATTAAACGTTTTTAAAATACGTAACACTTAAACGTGAGAGCCCGGGAGTAGCGAGCGAGCGATCCGCGCGGCAGACAAAGGGCATCGAACTTGCTATTTCATAGACTATAAAAATTATGCAGAATGCTGGATTACTTTAAATTTATTTCAAGCTTTATTGTATGGTGGTGATGATAGTTGTAAGTGTGTGAGAATAAACAAGAAGTTAAATATCCTTGTCAGTGATGCATCATAGTTTAAGGTTAAGAAAATACACTCTCACGGATAGTTAAAATTAACGTGTTGTCGGTTCGAACGTGCAAATCTATTATTTCAGTAGAGTTTTAAATTGGTAAACCGCGTGATAAACGCACATATTGGTGAAATGGTAGTTTTAAAAATATTCTGCACTTAGATACTACCGAAAAAAACATTCCCGAGACGTTGTTGTCGTCTAATTTAGTAGGCACAAAATTACACTTTGTAGTATCTCTCTTGGTTACTTATCGCTTTATTTTAACGCCATCTGTTATCGAATAGATTCTATCAAAAGGTAACAGCTGTTTTTAGGGTTGACACTTCGATATTTTTGAACTTGAACTTGAACTTTGAACTTGTTTTCCGAACCAACCGTAAGGATTACAAGTTTATGTTACTGTTATTTATAAACTATCGAAGTGATCTAAACTTTGAACTTGTTTTCCGAACCAACCGTAAGGATTACAAGTTTATGTTACTGTTATTTATAAACTACACCACCAAACATACAATACCCTTAAGTATTATCTCTTCATTATGTTACACGTTGTATACGTATTGACATTCCAATAAATGATTTGCTGCTTTTAGCTAGCCTTAATTTGGGAAACGCTAACTTGTGGTCATTCCTAGTATTTAAAGAGTAATTTTTATCATGATTATCTTTCCTAGTTTTAAATTTATTACCATTCTTATAAATATACATAATGTTATCATAAATATATTGTGATGCAAGGGTCAAGATACCAATCACTTTAAACTTTTCTCGAAGAGATTTTCTATTTCCAAGTTTATACATTCCACGAATAGCCCTTTTCTGCAGTGTAAATATCGTGTCAATATCTGCGGCATTGCCCCAAAGTAGGATGCCGTAGGACATTATACTATGAAAATAACTAAAATAAACCAGCTTCGCCGTATTAACATCAGTCAATTAGCGAATTTTCTTTACCGCGAACGCTGCACAACTAAGTCTACTCGCCAGCTGTGAGATATGGGCGCCCCATTGCAATTTAGAATCTAAGATAATTCCAAGAAAAACAGTGTTATCTACTTGATTCAACCTGTTCCCATTAAGACGCAGATCAGACTAAACTTGTCTTACATTTGGTGCAGAAAATTTTATACATTTAGTTTTTTTATCATTGAAAGCTAGATTATTTATATTGAACCACTGCACAACATTTGAGAGAGCATTGTTTACATCGTCGTAGTTGATTTTCTGTCTTATCATTTTAAAAATTAATGATGTGTCGTCAGCAAACAATACAAACTCATGATTATTGCCTACCATATAGGGTAGATCATTTATATAGACTAGAAACAAAAATGGGCCCAGAATTTATCCTTGTGGCACTCCCATTCTCACAACCGACCCAGCCGATCTTTTCTGGTTTACCTCAACCTTCTGAATTCCATCACTTATATATGAATTCAAAAGTTTGAGGTCAGTGCCTTTGATGCCGTAGTGATGGAGTTTCCTGATGAGAGTGTCATGCTGAACACAGTCAAATGCCTTAGACAGGTCACAAAATACGCCTAGAGCATCCTGTGACCTCTCCCAGGCACCAGTGATTACTTCAAATAGTTCCAACACTAGCATCAGTTGTTGAACGACCCTTTGTAAATCCAAATTGTTTATTATGAAGTTAATTGTTATAGGTGAAATGGGCCAAAAGTTGATTAAGAATAATTTTTTCATAAATTTTACTAATGTAGGTAGAATTGAAATTGGTCTAAAATTAGTAGGGTCTGTAATGCTACCCGACTTAAATAAAGGAATAACCTTACTATGCTTCATTAAATCAGGAAACTTCCCACTAATAATACAGTTGTTAAATATTTCAACAAGGCAAGGAGCTATTACATCTATAATAGAATTTAATATTTCAACAGATAAGCCCCACAGATCAGTCTTTTTAATATCAATTGTCTTAAATGTTTTAATAATATCCCCGGTGTCTATGGGTTGGAACTTGAAAGACACCTTGCACTCACTCACATGATTTTTGAGCAATGATTCAGTCGCCACAGGTGATGAGTTTAGTGATTTAGTAGTTGAAACTGAAATTTCAGCAAAACAGTTCTCGAATGTGGTCGCAACATTTTCATCCACTTTAATGATTTAGGGACCTAAGGGAGAGGTGCGGTTTTTTATACGTTTTTTAAGTGACAAACGATATTTGAATGGTTTTTATTGGAAAAAAATGATGCTTTGACCGGTTTTATAAGTGACAAACGATACTTTGATCAGTTTTATAAGTGGTAGACGATAATGAAACGGTTTTATAAGGGACAACAGATATTTGAGCATAGTATGTGTTACATACCTGGCGCGGTCCAGCTTCACGCACTTGAGCGTGCCCGCGGCGCGCACGGTGGCGGCGCGCGGCCGGTCCAGCAGCAGCGCGATCTCGCCGAAGTAGTCGGACGGGCCCAGGCGCCCCACCTCCACCGGGCAGCCCTCCGCGCCGCGCTGCTGCAGCACCACCGCCGTGCCTGCGGGGACACGCCCTCCTTGTACACTTGTTTATGACAAAATAAGATAAAGACCCTCTTTGATAAATGAAAAAATGTGCTAAATAAAAATCACCGCACCAGGACACGAACCTGGGACCTCTCGTTTGCCGTACGTGTACTCTCACACTGAGCAGCCTGGCGGTACGCCTCGAAATTACTTTATAATTTTGATTTTACGATATATTGCTAACGTAGCGCCATCTAATGGTATAACTTTTTTCAAAGTATTAGATAAAATTGTAACAAACCAAAATTATTAACAAAGTACGGTGTTGGATTTCTCCTCATCAACATGGATTTTTTAAAGGACGAAGTGTTGATACAAATTTATGGCTTTTCACTGAAGAGATAATTAATTGCATGGATAATAAATATGTGGTCGATCCAGTGTATACCGACTTCACTAAGGCTTTCGACAAAATTTGTCACAACACTTTGTTGTTGAAGCTTTGGCGACTAGGTATACATGGAGACTAGTTTCGTTGGATTAGGTCTTACGTGGAAAACAGGAAACAAGCCGTAGTGGTTGCCGGTTTTACTTCCGATTATAAGACAATTACTTCTGGTGTGCCACAAGGCTCTCACCTGGGTCCTTTATTATTTATATTGTACATAAATGACCTTAGTAAAGAATTGCGTAACTCTGGAGTGCTTCTTTATGCTGATGATACAAAAATATTTAGTAGAGTAAATGAGGTTAGAGATCTTGGCATAATTCTCGACTCAAAATCAACATTCGTATCACACATTGACCATTAGTTAATAGCGCCTACAAACAACTGGGTTTTATTTTGCGCATTGGAAAATCTTTTTAATGTCCCCAAACGTACCCCCCTAACGTACAAAATTCTTTAAAACAGCTATGTGCGTAGTCGGTTGGAATTTGCTTCTATCGTTTGGCAGCCCTTATATGCAGTTCATATAGACAAAATAGAGAGAATTCAAAAAAAAATTTGAGAGCACTTGACTACAGAACTGGTCACCTTTACAATGATTACGAGTCTTCATTGGCAAGGCATAATTTGTCAATGCTTAAGCACCAGCGTGACTGTAGCGACGCCGTTATATTATACAAAATATTAAATAATGACACCGACTCACCAATCCTCCTCAACAAAATAAATTTCCACGTCCCGAGACTGAAATAAAGGTCATGTCGTAAGAAAAAGCTTTTCGCGATCCCCACAGTAAATACATGTTTCAGTCAAAATAGTTTCGTGAAGCGTGTTTGTAAGAATTATCATGAAAAATTGAGTGTGATAGATATATTTTCAAATACATTAAGTAAATTTAAAAAGCAAGTTTTAAATCATATTTCACATGTAACTAACTCATAGCAGACACAAATTCATTTCATTATGGTATAATTGATTAACAAAAATTTATTTAATTTAAAAAAGGCAAATCATGGGGACATACTTCTTTTCTTTTTTATATTTTTAACATTTGTTTTTAAACTTTTATTTTTTTTGTAACGTCGGCCACATGATCAGCTTCAAGTAATAAATTAAATCCCCACTTAAGGACCTTCTGTTTATATTTATAATGTACACAAATATGTTTGTCTTGGTTTTGTTTTTTTTTTCTTTCTCCAATAATATATATTTATATAAAATTATTTAACAAGATATAAAAGAAAAAAAAAATCTGTTCAACGCATTGTAGGTAAATTACTAAATTGTACTTTCTGTTTAACCCTACTTCTTTTAGGGAACTATTGGTTTATATAGTATTCATTTATAGTGATTTTTATAATTTATAAGAAACTGTTTGTTCCTATTATGAATAAATAAATAAAAAAAAACTTTGCAGTTTAACTGAGATTCACAGAAATTGTGGATCTCAGTTAAAGTGAAGCACTGCAATGTTTAATAATATTTTAAAGTATTTTGCATTTAAAATGCTTAATTACTCTCAAATAAATGATTATAATGGTTTTTATTTAACACATTTTTTCAAAAAACTTTAAAATATTATAGAACCTCTTTTTACTTGTATCTGAAAAAAAATTTAGATCGTGTTTTACTTTCAGTGAGCGTGGAAACTTTAAGATCCTGCCGAAGTAATCGGATGGGCCCAGTCAGCCAACCTCTACAGGGCAGCTTCAGGGCAGGCTCAGAGCCTTCCGAACCTAGCTGCCGGAGGACTACGGCTGTGCCTAGATCAGATATAAATCAATAAATTACTCAAATAAATAAAATAAATAAATAAATAAATAAATCCGATATGTCATATCAACTATGTAGCCGACAAAGAAGCTGTTTATAAAAAAATGTGTTATCGAGACCTCACAGCTATGGCATTTTACTATAGGTACACCCAGACCTGAGCCTGTGAAGAAAAGTTCCTTTCCTAAACTGACCTTCTTTCTTTCGCCGAACAATTTTGTGTAGATATTGTTAGAGATATTCTGCGAGCGTCGAAATGGGTCCGAACCATTCAAAACAAATTTTAGAGGTTAAAAAATTTAAATTTTATGATATGATTCTACGAAGATTGTGTTTTTTAGACTGTTGTATGTTAGTGTTGTAGATGTTGGAGCTTGAGTTAAGCGCCACAGATAGTTAAGTGAGTTTATTGGTTTATTGTTGTAAGTTAGGAAGGATGCTTGTACAAGCCTCAAACAAGATATTGAAAAGCTCGTGAAACGCCTGGAAAGCTCGGAAGAACGGATTAAAGAACTGGAACAGAGCCTGGCCGCCCACGAGTTACGTCATACAGATGGAGAATGTTCTCAAGAAAACCACATACTACGCACCGATTTAAATAAGTTACAATCTAAGTTCGACGACCTTGACCAGACATCCCGAAACTGCAATGTCGAAATACAAAATATACCAGAAAAGAAATCCGAAAACCTGATCCAGCTTTGTATAGAGATTGGCAAACTAATCGGCGTGAACATCAAGGAGTACGATATTAGATCCGTACACCGTGTGACCCGCGGGGCCCCGAACGATCGCCCTAAAAACATAGTGCTACAATTGTGCACCCGACGCCTACGGGATGAAGTTATAGCATCGGCGCGCGCCCGGCGCTCCCTCACCACGGACCAACTGTTCAACGGAGTCCCGACCTCTGCCGCCATCACTCAAAAACAAAACACACGATTCTATATAAATGAACACTTAACACTGAAGAATAAACTTTCATTTAGTAATGCAAGACAACAAGCTAAAATAAAAAAATATAAATTTGTATGGATTAAAAATGGTTGTATTTTACTGCGGAAGAGCGATGATTCGCGTGTTATCCACATCCGTTGTGACGACGACTTATGTAAAATATGACTAAGTAACTTACTTACATTTAATTGCACGTTCTTAAATTTTTTCACTATACATCTAGTTTATAAATTTTCTCATATAATTTTAGTACTAGGAAGCACGAAAACTAATATCTTTATTAAATTTAATTTAGCTTATATTTTATACTACTTTAATTTTCACAATGATTTGCAATAAATTATTAGTTTATTACCAAAACTGTGGTGGTTTAAAATCAAAACTCTCAGACTTAAAGCTAACCTTACTAGCATGTAACTATGATATTATAGTTCTCGTTGAAACCTGGCTCTCCTGTGCAATCCTAGACTCTGAATTACAAACAAACGATTATGTCATATATCGCCGCGACCGAAACTTGTTGGTAAGTAACAAAAGAGGAGGCGGGGGGGGTGTGTTGGTATTCGTGAAGAAAATTATAAATACAGTAAGGAGGTTTGATTTGGAGGCCTCTGACTTAGAAGAAATATATTTAAATTTCCCTGCACATGATAGTCTACTGTTATGCGCATGTTATTTACCACCGGCATCCAAAACCTCAGTTTATGATAGTTTTTTCTATAAGCTTCACGACATTATCTGTGATGGCCACAAAGTGATTATCTTCGTGTATTTACGGAAATGGAAGGTAAGGATTGTGGAACATACTCAAAAATATCCACCAAAGATAATGTGATAAATGAAGGTTGATTTATTTTATATATTTTTATTGAAACGTTATGAAAATAATGATTGTTTTTATAACAATGTTACAATTATTAAAATAAACAATAATAAAGAAGATCAATAAACGTAAGCAGAATCGAATCGGTCCAAACTAATTCAGTATCTGTATCAATCTTAAAAATGTTTCTATTGAAAAGGTTTACAACTCCTGCAAACTGCGTATTCATGGATATCCCGAAGCTAACACCAAAACCGTAATCTACGTGACAAATTAAGACACTTACATTTTGGAGTAGCATCTGTAATACCTAATTTTAGCCAAGGATTAAAGGTGAACATTTTGGCTCCTTTGGGCGCCATCCGCCATACACAAAAATAAATGATGGCGCCTCTAAGGCGTCACCCGCACGGAATCGGTTAAGGAATTTATGTTCCAAATTTCAAGTCTCTACACCCAGTGGTTATGGCTGTACGTTGTCTGTCAGTAACGGAACATATTAAGAAGATTTTGTGAAGATAGGTATATGATATATATGTACATATACCTATGTGTAGCGGATAGCTTGCCGCACGTCTGTCAGTCAGTCTGTTAATAAATCAGTACGTTGCCAACTATCCTTTGTTTCACTCGCCCTCACCTCGCTCCGTATTTAATAGTTTTTTTTGTGAGTTTTGATATGTTTCCGAGCTGTTGGAGTACCGATACGCCTTGGTGGTATATATAATCTCCTTGTAGATTGGTTTATAAAAAAGGAGAGTTTTATCATTTCTGGTAGATTTATGAAAAAAGTCAACGTAGTTTTGTGTATTTTCTGCGAACGTCGCAATTTTGACATCTCGCAAAATAATACTTTTGCCAAAGAATATGTGGTTCAAAAGTGCATAGATGTCGTCAATCTTAATATAATGACTCTCTGCAGTATACAAACAATAGTGTATTGTTGTGTAGCTACCTTCAACAATGATGTAGAAGTCGTTCCCCGGCTCGCCCTGGCGCACGATGGTCTCGCCGTCCGAGAAGCACGCGGGCTCGAGCGCGTCCGCCACCGTCAGCCGCTCCCACTTCTCCAGACTCTCTGAAGTAAACCAAACACTCGCATTCAGCATTTGTCTTCCATGACACCTGATGTTAAGCGTACATGACGACTAAGGTGGTACACGTCCATCCACGAGAAATCTATTCACTCGACGCTTAAAAGTACTAGGACTATACTGTTCAGGGAAAATAGACGCAGGAAGTTCGTTCCAAACCTTGGCGACCCGTATCAAAAAGGAACTGTCGAAGCGCTTAGTTCGACTTTTCGGAATATCTACCACGTACGGATGGAAGTTCTGTCTGCGTCTAGTAGTCCGATGGTAAAAGCGTGAGGGTTCAATTTGTTCAAACAGAGCACTCGCTTCTCTTTCAGTTTTTATGATTCATGGTGCGATCATGGTGCTTGTAACAGCATCGAAATATCGGACGTGCGAAAATAAAATCGAAAATCGAGGTAAGAATCCCGTAAATACATTAAATCATACAAAATTTTAGTTTGCTTTTATTCGATAGATGTCGCTGTACGTCGATCAAATCGCACAAAAAGAGTTATAAATGACTTAGGTATATTTACTTTGTAGACTACATTCATTCGTCCTCACTTTCACAATTATAATATTAGAAGGATAAGTAAGTCAAACTAAAGATAACTTAAACTAGAGGTCTCATTAGGCGAATCACTAACTATTTAAGCAGATGGTGATAAAGCCCCAGCTAGACTGTTGCAAGGAAACCAAGATGACTTTACTAGTACAACAGTGAAGACGGCTGTTGACAACCAGATTACGCATGACCTCGGCGGGTTGTAAACGGCGGTGTTAAGAAACACTACATAGAATACGCAAGTGTTACGATTTGTATTGAAACCAAGCGTGCCGACTTTATGAGACCTATTGTGACGTCACAGCTGATATTTATTACTGGGAAATACAAACAGATTCAGAGACACCGATGCCGCCGTGGAATCGATTTCCTAACAGACATACATACGCGCGGATTAAATCTAGAGGCGACCAACCTTGACGCTTGGTCGGGGTTCGGACAGTAAAGAACATGCAATTGCGTTATCCATGTAGATGTATGTCTGTGTTTAGGACAGGGTGTACGCTTGTTTGTATATTTTACTATGTAACTATAAATGACTCGAGATTTGTAGCTTTTTAGCCTACGTTTCAACCTTTCCTTCTTTATATACTCAATTGCATACAAAACTGCCATCGCGAAGATGTTGCCAACGCGAGAGTTTGTCTCCTTGTTTGCAACGACCGTTTGTAATAGTGTGAATGACTCGGAATTGGTTTTCAACAACTTAACCTTCCTTAACCTTGGTTGGAAGCATTGGTTTTCAACGTGTTTTAAACAGTCTGGCTGGGGCTTAATCAACTACACATGCCACATTTATCTATCACGAGTTTTTCGTACGTCACAGGCAAGATAAACCATCGGTCACGGATCTGTACACTGCTCTAAGACTAACGGCGGGTCTCAATAACTTACCAAACAGTTAAAGTGAAAGTCAAGATAGAAATTCCTATACAATCTCGTGTCAAACCTGTCACAAATCTGTCACTTGAACTCAACATAGTATAGGATTCTCATGTTTACTTTTACTTTAACTTTCTGGTAAGTTATTGAGACCGGCCGTATGACATACACTTGTTCCAAGTCAGCGTATTTAGAAACCTCTTTAATCACTCCCTACAAAAGGGCTTGGTGGATTACAAAACTTCAACTGCGTGGCGTTGGTACAGGGTATGACGACAAAGCGAAAGAAAATACAAAAAGTATCTTACCTAAAATAGACACACGAGACAAAAACTCGTCGTACATTCTTCTTTTCCGTATTGTAGATCCCATAAGTATGCGTCTATAGGAATCTCTATCTAATCCCCACAGTTTAAGAGTGGTTCTCGCTCGTACGGTGGCCGCTCGGGGCGTGCCGTAGATTAGCGCTAGTTCACCAAAGCTGCCCCCTTCACTGATGGTCGTCACCGGCTCTCCGTTCACTAACACCTGGAAGTTCGAGAAGCTTTGCAATTCAATATATCTACAGGGTGACTGGTGGGTCACTTTCCAAATTCGAGGACGTGATAGTTTGAGATCATACATGAAGAGAAAAAGTAAAATAAAATAATTTGTTATTATTTACTGAGTAAACTTAACCGAAAGTTAAAGAACACATGCAATCAATCAATTCAGCGCTAATAATAAAGTATAGAGCACGCATAACCAAGTGGGAACAGTAGGCACGCGTGAGAACAACGCTGTGTCATCGCAAGCACTAGAAGTCATCATCGAGCGCTCGACATGTTCATGTCAGGAGCCAATTTCTGTGTTTATTTCGATATTTAAGGGTGCGTATAAATTGCTGTAATGGAACTAGTAATGTAATATCCAGCGTCCGATGCCTGCGCTCGCTGTATTTGGACGTGTATTGCGCCGAACTGAGCATTCAATACGGGCATCCTGAGTAAGATTTTTTCCGTATTTCGTCGCGAGCACGGTCCGTCGCCGCACACGTTCTTTTCAACCGACTTCCAAAAGGAAGAGGTTATCAAATCGTGTGTATGTTTGTTACTTGATTAATTGGTCAATTATGAATCGATTTGGATGCTTCTTGTTTCATTTGATAGATCAAAATAAGTCAGAGGTGGCCCATTGAAATTAAGTGGAAATCGACTCAGTACCTACGTAGAAAACATTTCACTTCAGCCAAAGTCTTGAAATGGATTTAAAAATGTTAGTGAAGTTGGTTTTTTAATGCTCTGCATTTCATAATACGAGAGGTACTGCGACACTTCACAAAATTAATAGATCACACGGGCTATAGAGTCCGAAGACCTCATTCGTGATCTAATTTTTATCAGAGCTTCACAGCGAAGACACTTTTTCCCCAACCCAATAGGTATGTAAGCATTATTACTCCAAAATAAGTAAAAAAAAATAATTTTTAAAAACTAAAACCCGACTCTATCAATTATAGAGATTTATTGAAAGGGTAGCCGGGATCGTATGCCACTTTGATTTTATTTTATTATTAAAGTGAATCTGTTTTTCTATAAAAGGTGGCATACGGCCACGACTATCCTTTAAACATATCTCTATCAATATCGCGTAAATACATAAATATTTCAGCGGAGACTATGTTCTTGTTTCGTACTTTTTAGAGCGTGTTTTTTCGGGTTTTAGTTTTTTAACTTTATTTTTTACGCAATCACAAACTAACGCAAGCAAACCGCGTGAAGCCGCTGTTTTATGAAACTCAAAAATGTATAACCATTGTTTATTTGAGCGATATGGTGCAGAGAACAAAAGTTTGTTAAACTATGAGTCATAACTTTCAGGTGAATTTACTCAGTTCACTACTTCCTGAGAAAGGGCAGAGCCTTGTGAGCATAACATGAGTAGGTATTTATATGCTCAACTTAGGTTTAGATACATTAAATCAAAGATTTAAATCCATAGATTTGCCCGTACGTGTCTTAAGGTTGTCATTTTTACTCACACAAACACGGCGCGTCCACGTCAACAAACGTCACAGAATAAGATCAGATGTAACTTACGCTAGAAACACGCCTAAACAGTTATAAAGGATTACAGAGTAATAAAAATAAAGATAAATAATTATAAATCGTTTATTTATTAAAAAATTACCTACAGGATTGTTAACTTAAGTACCCACCAGTCACCCTGTGAATTGCTTCAAAATTTAAGTGTATTATTTGTATCTAAAACGTGGATATAATTTTGCAATTTACATCGTATTGGGTTAATATTGGTATAGTGCTAGAACTATCTTCCCCGCGAATATTACTACTTTCATTGATATTTTTAATGGTCTACAACAATTAAGAATAAAAAAAATATTACTTAAAACCTGTTATGATAAAACAATATGTGAATAAAATAAACCAATATATTTTTCTATATCCTTAAAATAGCCAGAAAATACGACGGCTTTGTAAAGTAAAATAAAAACTTCAAAGATTTTCTAATAAGATTTTAATAGGTTACATTAAGTATTGAGTTGATCTTTTATTTACTATCTGATTACTTATTCTTTGGTGGCCGGACGCTTCCTTGCCCGATGAAATTGAAAAATGCATTAAATAATATAATAATTACTAACACATGAAAAGTAACGCCTTTATCCTTGTTTGTATTGCGACTTGTATTTTTACACCCCCGAAATGAACAAGACAGCATAATAAAGTCTTTATGTAAATATTTTAAACAAAATAATCTATGTGAACGTGCACGACAAGCGCTCATTAGAGACTGTCACAAGACTTGTGCATGCACCTCTTTCAGTAATGACAATATTTCGTTAGTTCTTTGTACTAAAAGGGCGCATCTATGGATTTAAATCTTTGCATTAAATAACAATAAAAATTATCAATTATTAAAATTAGAACAAAAATAAATAAGTAATACCTAAGCAAAGTTTGCAGTTTGCGGTTGCTTGGCATACTACGCGAAAGGTCGCGAGTGCTCTGCTGGAACAAATTGAACCCACGCCCTTTTACTATTGGACTACTAGGTAGACGCAGACAGAATTTCCATCCGTATGAGGTGGATATTCCAAAAAGTCAAACAAGGTTGATTTTTTCCTAAGCAGTAGGTATAGTTCTGTACAGTTAAGCGTCGAGTGAATTTACGTGTACCACCTTACTCTTCATGTTCAGCTACCATCAAGCGTCATAGAAGATTAACATCGTATCCTTAATTTACATAAAAAAGAAATAGCCCCCTCACCTCGACCTCGCCAGAGTCTATGATGTAGAAGTTGTCGCCCTCGTCGCCCTGCCGTATGACGGTCTCGCCCGGCAAGCCCTGCACAGGGAACATGGCGTCGAACATGTCCGCTCGCTCCGACTCGTCCAAGTGCGTGAAGAGGACGTTGGACGCGATCGCACGCGACAACGCACCCATCGTTTTATAGTCTTTTGGCACCACCTGAAATTCAGTTTAATTTGCTTTATTCAAGAAATAAAATGCATTATAGGTACTTAAAGTTAAAAATATGATCTATACAGTGATCAGATTTTTACTTGGTAAAATTAAATGATAATGTACCGGAAATGTAGGTACAGTAAATGATAATGTTCGGTAAACGATATTCGGTAAACTACATATGGTTTGGAACAAAATATAATGTATTAAAATAGCAGGGTATCTGGGAAGAGATGAAAAAAGGTTATTAATATTTTGTGGGCCTTCAACGTCACATGAAGATCATTCAGACATTGAAGGGAAAACATTTATCCTGCATTATTTCTTAGTTTTTCTATTTAGTAGACAATCTTTGAATGTTCTTTTAAGAAAGAGTAATGTTCACGGTCCATACAGTCTCTGACCTGTCAAACTACTTATTGTTAGGTATGTGAATGTATATAAATATGATATTGTCATTGAAATGCCTCTTGTTTATATCTTAACTATTGGTGCAGACTTGATTTAATTTCTTAGAAACGATATCAGGGTTTTTATTTCAATTGCATGATACATGTAGACTATTGAATCACTTGAGGGTGAAATATTTAAATCCTTGTTGCGGTTTCTAATATAAGTAAATAATTCTTTGCACTAAATGTTGTTTTAATACATTTCATGAGTTGTCAAAGATCTGACAGGTCAGCTATGAACATTACTCTTTGTAATCAGTTTATATTATAGGCCATTTTGTAAATAAAAACACATGATTGTAAGAAAAAACGAACTACAATGGTAGTATACAAAGGAGCCTAAACTAAAAAGCCTAAATCATAAACCTTTACACAGTATATCACAAATTAAATAAAACACTTTTTAACTGGACTTATCGCGGACTCGACGTTTCGGTGTCATTGCAGACCCGGTGATCACGAGCGAAGCCACGATAAATCTGGTTAAAAAGTGTTTTATTCAATAGTATGAATCGCGAAAAATGAAGACAGTATTAAGAAAACACAAAACCTGCCTTCTTAACATAACTCGTAGCGTCCTCCTCCGTGACGGGCTCGGCGCTGATGGCGCCGCGGCGGCGCGCGGGCGGCCCGGCCGGCGCCGGCAGCGGCCACGGCTCCTCCGCCTCGCCCTCCGCCGCCGCCGCCGCCGCCGCCGCCGCCTTCACCTGCTCCTGGGTGCGCCATGCCATCAATAAACATATTCAACCAATGCAGACCATTCAAACGACTGGGACACAACAATATTTAGCATCCATTCATAATTGTTCAGAAATACAATGATACAAAAAAAACATACACACGCATTGAGAACCTTCTCTTTTTGGAAGTTGGTTAAAAATCCCCAAACAATCACACAAACTCCATGACCCCAGAGTAAGCAAAGCTGGGGATGTGGGATCAGGGATACCATGTATTGAACATGTACATTGGTTATTTGTGTGTAAATAACTACCTATAAATACCAAGGTATAGTAATCTAGGCTTTTATTTTAACTCCAAGGAAAAATCTTAGTTTCATATGGCATAGAGGATGTTGGAGTTTGAATGTGGCTGTATCTGTGGTCATATCCTCTTTAGTGTAAGCATAGGCAGGCAACACTTGATACATGTTAAAGCAATAGCTTTAGAATCTTGGAATGTATTCAAAAGTCATAACAAATGGTTTGTTATTGTTATTATTGTGTCACTTCCATTCTAGCATCTCATCTGAAATGTGTTCCTTAAAATATAATATTTAGTTAGCAAAATAAATAGTCAAAAAAAACAAATATGGAGAAAATATATCTTTAACTTACACCTGAAGATCCACTATAGTATAAAGAAGACTCCACGACTTTAGCCTACAGTGGACATGAAAATAATTATGCTTAGTAAATTTTTTGGCCCCGAAAAGATAATATTTAATGGCAAATAATCTGCAATTTTTATTAAAAAAAACCTTTATATCAAACATGGTGAGGTTGGCCGTAGAGTATTTCATAGTGAAAAAAGTTAAAAAACGTTAAAAAAGTTTTTAAAAGTAAGAAAATACAGGTACTATATGCCCTTAACGGATCTAGGTACACTTAACCTGTAACTGAAATGGAAGAATAACTTCAAAGTGGAGCTTTAACACCTTGTTTATTAGTGTTCTAAAAAACAGCCTATTTTTCACAATTAGGCTAATAGAATAATATTACATTTAAGCTACTTGTAAAAAGTTGGTTATTAATAACACTTGATAGATATTTCTATCTTCTTCTTTCAAGTCATTGTTTGTTTCGCAAATTTAATACCATACAAAATAGAAATGTTTATTATCTGCTGAACAACATTTTTTGAGTGATTTATGGTGATATATTTTAGAGTATTAAGTTACCATTTACTGTGATTATATTATCAACAGTTATTATGGCTTCACATTATAAGACTACAAAATTTATTTGTGCTCCTCATTTCAAAAACTTTTGACTTTGTGATGGCTATAAGAGGTCATAATAGAACTCTTAACACTATTTAGGAGAAATGTCTTGAGTTGGACTAAATCTCTACCATGGAAGCCTTCAAACATTTCAAACGTTACGAAACCCAACACTAAGGTTATCGAAGACCTATTCATTTATTTATTTACTGAAACTAAAAAAACAAAAAGTGGTCCACAGAACTTTACGGTACTTACACGCTCCAATTTTTGGAAATGTTGTCGTAAAAATATAACGGGATTCGACGGCTTATTAACACAGAGTTGAACAATACAATCTTTTATGAGCACTTGAATATTATTATTTTCTATATAATTTTCACATTCGTGTAAACATTGCTCTTCCTCCATTTCTATTTTTTTTCCATTTGACTGACAACTTTGACACATACAAAGTGTCAGTCATTCAAGTACAGGACAAGCATAAATATGTCACCGAAAATAATAAATTCCGTAAAATAAACTTCCGTAGGATTCTAAACGGAGACAAAATGTATTATTTTACGCCCATATTTTCGAAAATTCATAAACTTACCGAACTCACTTGTAAAATAATAAGTAAGCTCTGATTGGTAGAATAAGTCACGTGTTCTAATTTCAAAACACAACTGGAAGGCCTTGTGTCGGAACGGTTAGGCGCGACGACGAGCGGAGTTAGGTTGTACATATTAATATACGTGTGCGAACCGAGCGAGCGAAGCGAACGGTGCCGCAGCAGCGGCCTGTGAAGCGCCATAAACAATTGGTGTAAATAAGCCAAATTTTGTTCTTGTTTGTCTTCTTGACCAACCAGCGAGCACTTTATTATTTTCCGTATTTAAAAAAAGCGTAAAATCTCTAAATCTCTTCTGTGATTGGTCGAACTGTTTAGAATCTTACGAATGAATATCCGTAAGTTTATAAATTTACCACGAGACGTCGTAAATTGATATATTTGCGAAAATGTGAGCGTAAAATAATACAATTTATCTCTCGAAATCTTACGAAAATTCATAATTTTACGAGGAAATTTATAAACTTACGGTTCTTATTATTTTCCAGTAACACATACATTGAATAATAATTGAAAATACAAAAACGTCGTCAAAAGAGATGAAAAATTATGATTTTAAAATGAAAATTATTTAAATTGGCATGTGGATCATTTGTATTTTGATAAAACTTGCAGTATTCCCTAAGTTGGACACTACTTGTACCACAAAAAAGAATTACTTAAATCGAACTTGTGATTCGGGAGATATGCGAACACAAAAACATTCATACTACATTTTTGAAATTTGATAAACTGTTGATGAACACCCTACGCAAGGTGCAATACTACGGCGCGGCATTTCATTGGTTACGTTTGATAATACTATGACGTAGTAGGTACTACAAGATGTTTTGTAGTAGCGCGTAGTCATCTTTATTATTAATGCTTATCATTCATAATTTATAATGACCATGCTTTGCTATGTTAGCGAATATATAAATTTTCTTGTGAATAAAATACATAGGTACTTACTTATTTTTGCATAAATCGTTTCTATTAAAAACTAGCCCTGCTTTTTTACTAATAATACATTACTAGTTATGGATGGATGACCAGCTAACTGGAGTTGTTGCAGATGTAAGACTATAAGAAAATCGTAACTTGTCTCAAAGTTTCACAACCATATGAAAATGGCGTAGACATTTATATTTTTTTTTTATAAATTTCCCTACTTTTTTCATTCATTTCACTGGCATTTCATAAGTTTAGGTATTTTCGTGTATTTTTGTTGAATTATATTTTTTTAGACTCGTTTTATTTAATTTTAATACAATTTTAGATGTTTTTAACAATAAACATTTTAAGACATTTTTTTTCAACAGTTTTCATAGTGATTAGGTACTTTTAATAATCTACTGTGACAACAAAGTACTGTGCTAGAGTAAAACTTGGTAGTATTGCTTGTATTATATCAAGATTAGGATTCAGAAGAAAACCCGGTTATTTAATGAAAAATATATCAGGACTCCACGACAGTAGCTAATGCTAGTAATATTGCAACAAGTTAATTTAAAATTGAAAATAATAACGAGCTAAACAAATACGGACTAAATCAATACGGACTAAATCAACAATGCGAGGTCACTCTTTGCGCTGAAAAGGCGATTGATGGTCACTGTTATTAGGCAAATGCACGCTGTTCCTTTCACATCCATGATGTGTGAAAACGTTAGCATGTTTTGTCTACTTTACTTTTGAGTGATCTAATTAGTGGACCGATAGTGTTTGTGTTAAGTATCTTGATAGAATACAGATTAAAGCAGATTCTTTATTTTTCAAGTAATGTTATGAACGAATGTAAAACTTGGTAATGAATGTATACAGGGCGTCCCACGGCCATGCCACATGGAGGGAAAGTACCTTTAATATTGTAGATGGAACATTAACTGAAAGAAGACATTATTTTAATTTCAAAAACAATTTAAACTGCATTCATAGATTTTTAAATAATTACACGGTTGAACTGGGAATCGAACCTGCTACACAAGAAATTTAAATTTACCCTATAGTTTTATTATACCGATCGAAAGGCTTCATTATAAGGATTATTTTTTGCTAAATAACATAGAGTCAGAAATAAATTTCAAGATAACTTTGCAGTCAAGATAACCGTAACTTAGCTTCTACTAATGCATCGTTTGACACGAGAATAAGAAGAAACCATAACAATAAAGTTTGATATAATTTATTTAAATAAGAATTATTTAAATTAGTACAGAATCTGTCAAACTTCCTAAACCACTTTTAACTTAATAACGAGTGCAATAGTGCAATTTCAGTTAAAAAGTTTTGACAGATTTGTAACGCTTGATCAGCTGCTTTCTGTACCACTCCCTTCGCTCGTTCAGTTTGCGCACGTGTTGCCTATATGAAACCAGAGTGCTCCTCCTCGCTACGCTTTTAATTTCCCATACAACCATTGACTGACACACACACACTTTTATTTAAAATTTCTGTCAGTTGAATGAACATCTAATGACAAGCGTTTAAAATTTAAATCGGAAAATCATTATTTTATTGTGGCTGCTCTGTCTAAGAACTTTGTTTCGAACTTAGCTTAAGCTATGTCTCCATTTTTGACTTCAATCGTACCTACATGCATAGATATACAGAGTGTTCTAAAATTCGCGCGTCAAGCCAAAACATGACGATAGATATAATTGTTGGACATATAATCGACGACACCTTTATTGGTTACAATAACTTAAGTAGGTACTTAAAACCGGTTTGGGTTTTTATTTAATTATTTATTTGTATCATTTCTGATACCTTATAGATAAGTGAAATCATCATCAAATACTAAAATAGGAAATGGGGTGCCTCAAAGAAACTTTGTCTGTCTGTAATGCCTTTACGATTAAACCGTAGAACCTTTCAGAAGAAAATAATCTACTCGAAATACTTATCCTGTGCAGACAAAATCGCGAGCACCACGTACTGCAACAAAAAATAGAACAAGGTGTCATAAAATAAAGTATAAAAGCAGACTACATGTCTATATTTCCATTTCCATACTTATACAGGGTGTCCCGCCAACCATATTAATACCTTAACGGAGGTATTCTAGTACCAATATCAGTCCAGTCCATAACATTACAGAAAAAATATAAAAAAATAAAAAAAATTGTAAATTATTTATCAGTTTTCGTATGAAAGTAAAAGTTGAAATTTATTGCCTTCATACAAAAACTGAAAAATAAATTTCGAACTTTTCTTTTTTATTTTAATTTTTCTTAGCGGTTTTTGGAATACGCTACTTTCTTTATTTACCAGTCCAATTTTAAAATATATTTTTGCATTTCGAGAAACGTTGATTTTGATCTTGAAAAATGTTATATGCAATATTTTATTTAGAATTTCCTACGGGATCAAAAGTAACGTTGCTAGAAGCTCACAAAAATGCTAGCGTTCTTTTATAAAGTAATAACTTGAGAAACCTCTTTCGGTTAAAATTATAACTTACTATTTTTATAACATATTTGCTCGTAAAGTGGTTGTAATTACACCAATTTCAATATAGTAATGTATCTCATTACGTACTTGTGCGATAATGTAATGTAAAACGCACGTGTTTTTTTTTAAATAAAGTTTTAAGATACTCCGTCTAAAAATGAACGAACTTTTAAAAATCTTAGCAAAGAGGTTTTATGTCAAGAAAGTGGTCAATATTTTATGAATAAAATTAACTTTGGGAAATAAAATTCTTTTATTTAATTAATTTTGACAATAAATTACAACCATTTATCTGTAACAAAAACACAAAAATATTAATTTACTTTATTAGTAATACTGGCTGTTTTTGTACCTTTGCCTGAAAAAAAAACGTTGATGCGCGTGCATCGCTTATCTGTGGACAAGTAAAAATAATTCCGCGCGCTTTTCTTTTCGCTCTATTGTTTTTATTAGAAAATATCGTCAAGTAGTGATGAATTTATTAATTTGACACCGCCACAACTCTTAAACGCGGCGAAAAAGGCTACTCACAGCCTCTTGCCTGAAAAATCGACCGATAGATACTTACAAGCCTATCAAAATTTCATCTTATTATTCTCATCATAAAATTACCGCACTTATATCATAATGTACTATTACCCGCTCCGAAATCCTGCGTTTTTAGCAATAGTTACCTATAAACCCGTTTATTGATTCTGTTCTTCACTACCGCCATCAAGACCGTGAAGATCGCCGCCTTCGAATGAGGATGTCTTTCGCGTTTATGGGTGCTTACATAAAGAATTAGATTTCCAGTACTGACAAACCTGTGCGTTCTTTTCATAAAATTATGTCTTCATTAAACCGAGATGGACCGAGTGTTGTGCTGCGTTTCCACAGACGCGAAGCTGGGCGGAGACGAGTGGAGAAGGGCGATGAAAAGTGTTGAGTGTTTCCACTGAAGCGGGGTGGAGTGGAGCGGAGCGGAGTGGAACCAAATGGAACGGAATGGAGCGCCCCACGCCGCCATCCCAAGGGACGCCGTTGAGCATGCCGGTCCTGTCGACCTCACCGGACATGGACGGTGCTCCGGCGCCCACCACCGCCATGGACTACGCAACGGTTGCGGCTTCACCGCCGACACCGCCGCCACCCGCAAAGCGGCCTGCGCCTGCGCAGCCGCGTGGCAAAGCACCGGTGATGCGGCCTGCCACGCGTGCCCCGGCTACCCAGCCGGACGCCCGCGCCGCCGCCGCCTCGCCGACGCCACCCATGCCGCCGACGACCACGGTGAAGACCCGGTACCCGCCGCTGATTGTCGAGACCCTCCCCAACTGGCAGACTCACGTCCGCCGGTTGAGGGACGAGCTCGGCCGTCCAGCGAACGTGCGACCGTTCGGGAAAGGCATGCGGTTCACACTTACCGACGGCGTGGAATACCGCGAACGATATCTTTTTTTTATATATAAATTATGGATGGGACGTTTGTCTTCCATGCTACCTGATGTTAAGTGAACATGAAGACTAAGATGGTACACGTCCATCCACGAGAAACCTATTCACTCGACGCTTAAAAGTACTAGGACTATAGATCAGGGAAAATAGACGCAGGCAGTTCATTCCAAACCTTGGCGACCCGTATCAAAAAGGAACTGTCAAAGCGCTTAGTTCGACTTTTCGGAATATCTACGTCTAGTAGTCCGATGGTAAAAGGGTGAGGGTTCAATTTGTTCAAACAGAGCACTGGCGCACTCACCAAAATGTATCCTGTAGTACACGGTTAGACACGCAACCTTACGACGATGCTCTAAGGTCTGCAGTTTTTTGGTTGTAAGGTCGACGTCATTAATAAGTTTACGGACTCTTCGGTCAACGGAGTCCAGCGCTTCTAGTTGATATTTGGCTGAACCATCCCAAAGATGACTGCAGTACTCCATGCATGATCGCACTTGAGCTGTGTATAAGTTTAGAAGCTGTGCAGGGCCGAAGTACCGCCGTACCTTCGAGATGATTCCCAACTTTTTCGAAGCTACTTGAGTCATGGACACAATTTGTTGACCGAAGTTCAAACTGGATGTTACAGTTACGCCTAAAAGCCCTAGATGGTCAGTGATGGGGCGGATACATTTTTGAAAGTGGGCGTAAATGTGAAGGTGCTCTTTTTTGCGGAGAATAGCCTGAGTTTTGGACGCGTTGAATTTGACCAAATTCGACTCACCCCAATCGGCTACTTTTCGTAAGATCAAATCAACGCGCTCAATCATTGACTTTCTTAAACTCTGGATTTCACGGGGGCTCGCTCGCGCATTGGATACGTATCTCTCTACAACAGTACTGTGCGTGCAGCAAGAATAATGTTGCAGAGAGAACAGATCCCTGAGGTACCCCGGCATTAATTGCCATTTGGTCGGAGGAGTAGCCATCTAAGACTACTCGAATTGACCGTTCCCTCAGAAAATCAGATATCCAGTCACAGAGCCTAATCGGTATGCCATATGCTGGAAGCTTACTTAAGAGACCATCATGCCAGACCATCTCACTCAGTTGGAAGCGACCGAGAAGATCTCTTGGTTTTCCTACTCGCTTCCGGCTCAGCGGCATATCAAGGTGGCGATCCGCGGCCTTCCCACCGACACCCCAGCCCAGGACATCCAGGATGAGCTAAACCAGCTCTCCTTTCAGGCGGAGTATGTGCGGCCCATCCGCGCTCGTCACGGGCGCCCGGGCTGCATATTCTACGCCCAGATCGCCCGTACGTAGAACTTCGCCGACATCTACGCTGTGTCGGAGCTCTTGTGCATGCCAGGGATCAGGATTGAGTCCTGGCGAGGCAAGAGAGGTCCGGCACAGTGCGACCGGTGTCAGCGGTTCCAGCACTCGTCCCACCACTGCCACAGGCCTATTGCTTGTGTGCGGTGCGAGGGCGAGCACCACGCCGCAGAGTGCCCGCGCCCGCGTGAGGAGCCCGCCACGTGCGCTAATTGCGGGGAGTCACACCCCGCAAGTAGCGCAGCGTGCCGCGTCTTCCAACGCGAGGCGCGCAACAGGGGGGCGGGCACTGTCGCCCTAACTCGAGACGCTCCAGCCGCCCCGGGTCAGGCGAGCCTAATGGCTCCCGCCAACCCCGCGACGGCCGCCCCGACGAAGACGAAGAACAGGCCGCGCCGACTGCAAGGTGCCGCGAGCCAACCTCCGCCCCGCGCGTTGAGACGGCCGCGGCCCCCACCAAACCAGACGACCCCGCCAGCGCCGCCATAAAGGCCGCGCTGACGATTCTCAAGCAGGTCTCCAAAGACCCAGAGCCTGCCCTGAGGAAGGGCATACCTACTTCAGTTGGAGGCAGAAGCCGGCCATCTGACCCCCTAGCTTCCCACGCAAATCGCCTGACTGCCGCCTGTCTTGCGATAGACTGCCGGCGGGCTTGATCGCGGGTGAAGCTAGGCCACTATCGACGACACGCCAAAGGCTACTCAAAGACCGGCCCAACTCTTTGGGCTGCGCTGCTGCCTCCCGAAAGGGGCCAATGCCATGAGCGGATCCCACCGTTCCCCCCTCGGGGGGGGCGAGTGAAGACTTACGACGAAGGGAGAGTGTTAAATATCTGGGCGTACTTATTGACATCACCCTCAGATTTAATGAACACATAAACACTCTTAACAACAGATTAAGACAATAATATAATATGCTTTTAAATCCCTTAGGCAAGTACCTGAAAAACATATGAAATTAGTTTATTTTGCCCTTTCTCAGTCAGTCCTTCCGTATTGTATATCCTCCTGGGGTGGTGCGCCTAAAACATCACTACTAGAATGAGAGAGAACGCAAAGTGCCATCCTTAAGGAATCGTATTAGTTAAGTTGGCACCTTTTCTAGTCGATTCTTTTGCCACCTGGGTGGCTTTTTATATAATAAAATAAACAAGAAACTACAAATATATTCTCTTACAAAAACTATGTGTAAAATGAAATTAACTGAGTGGCTAATGGAACTAAATTACGATGACACTGAAGTGATCTTGACCAGCCTGGTTTAAATTTCATAATATTTTTATTAAGTTCTATTTCTAACTAATCCATCTTTTCTCCCCAATACTCACACGTAGACATACACATAATCACTCACACATAAACTTGTAGAGAAACACAATATCTATTATAGGTATAACAAGAATTGTAAAATTTTATAATAACTGTAAGCGTTTTTATGCATAACTAGCTGCTGCCCGCGACGTCGTCTGCGTGAACGCTATGCAGCACCAAACGCACCTACGATTATAACACTGCTAGCGTGATAATATGTAGCCTATATGTTGACCCGACTTCTTAACTATCTTCATGCCAAATTTGAAGTAAATCCATGCAGTACGTTTTGAGTTTATCCCGGAAAGACAAACAGACAAACAGACAAAAATTCTAAAAACTATATTTTTTGTTTCTGTTTCGATTAATTAAATTATTAAATTAAATTAAAATTATTTATTTCTTTTCACAAACATTTCTTAAAATAATAGTGACTGGTGCCTCCTTTTAGATTATTATTACAGATAATCTGTACCAGAAGGCACCGCTCCTCCTAATAACTACCAGAAACATATAGCAGTGAAAAAAAATATATATATACGTATACATTAGAAATAGGTACAAACTTAGTTAATATTTTAAATAGGTAGGTACATTGTTGATCTGTCACTAATTACATTGAAATAAGTTAAATTTAATGTTGTTACAACTTATTACATATTTTTTAAGTGAGAGCAGTGTGTGTATGCATTTGTTTGTGTGTGTGTGTGTGTGTGTATGTGTGAGTGAGCGTGTGGATGTGTGTATGTATGTGCGTGTGTGTGTATGTGCTAGTGTGTATGTGCTAGATTGTAGATCATACCCCAAGTATTCTTTTAAAAAAATATTCAATGTACAGTTTTGACTTTCCTACCACTTTATTATATGTATAGATACTGAAATGTAATATATAAATAATTAATTTATATACGTTTAAACGTTTAATTTAATTTAACATGTAATACTATAATACGATAAACGTTTAATTTAACATGTAATCAATATATATATATATATTATATATATGTATATAAAACTGTTCCGTTACTGACTGAGTGACTGAGGTACTGAGTGACTGACAGACAACGTACAGCCGCAACTACTGGGCGTAGAGAGCTGAAATTTGGAACAAACATTCTTTAGGGGATGTAGGGGTGCACTAAGGAAGGAATTCCCGAAATTCTCACGGGAACGGGAAATATAGGACTTTTTAGTTTGTATGAAAAATCTTATTCCTTGAGTGCACCGATGTGAAACTTGGTGTAAAGGTTTTTCAATGTGTGTCTGGTTGTGTTATGAAAGGAATTCCCGAAATTCCCACGGGAACGGGAAATATATGATGTTTTAGTTTGTATTTAAAAAATCCCATCCCTTGAGTGCACGGATGTGATACTTGATATAAAGGTTCCTCAATAAGTGTCTGTTTGTATTATGGAAGGAATTCCCGAAATTCTCACGGGAAGGGGTTGGACTTTTTAGAATGTATGAAAAATCTTATTTCTTGAGTGTACAGATGTGATACTTGGTATGAAGGTTCTTCAAAGAGTGACTGGTTGTGCTACGAAAAAAATTCCTGAAATTCCCACGGGCATGGGAAATATATGATTTTTAGTTTGTATGAATCAAGAAATCGATTAGATTATATAGACACTGAAAGTATGCTCCATCCCTTACAGTAGGTCTGCCGTACGTTTTTAAATTCAACTCTTTTCCTTTATAATTAGTTTTGTTTTCCGTTTATAATTCATATTTTTGTATTTTTTGTAATTCAACTCCTTTACTATATAGTTTGTTTTTGTTTTCCATTTATATTGTACTTTGAGCCCACATAAACTTTACTTTTAATTTTGTTTGAAAACTATAGCACTGGATTGTGAAGTGAATTAGTGTACTTAAAACCTTCAAGTCAATAGTAAGGAAGCTAATGCTTAAGCACAGGTTTCGACCTTTTTAAGCATTCGCTGACTAATTAATTTAAGATGAACTTGTGCAATACTAATATTAGACAATTATAAACCATTAAGTACATGTTTACTTATAAGATTTATATTTGTATTGTAAATTACTTACTATTTTTCAAAAAATCCATGTATGATCTCTTTTTGGCCAATAAACATTTATTTATTATTTATTTATGAAAAAAACTTATTCCTTGAGTGCATGGGTATGATAGGTACTTGGTGTAAAGGTTCTTTCAGTGGGTGTCTGGTTGTATAGTTTCTGAAATTTCCACGAGAAGGGTAGTTAAGCGGATACGAAGTTGCGGGATAAAGCTAGTTATTTATAAGAGGCGGAGACCGGAGTCCTGAAACATAGACCTCGAGTCTAGCTTAGGCATCAGTCTCACACAATATTCTTTGAATAAATTATGTTACACCCAATGATATTATAAACTATAGATATGTTACGTTCATAGTAATTTGCGTTCTAAACTGTTCCGAGCAATCAAAAACTGCATGCATTGACAAGTTTCACTGATAAGTATAACAAAAGATAAGAAAAAGCACGCAAATGAAAGAGATAGCTATAGTTTTAATGATTGCACTTCAATGTTTTCTTGTGTCATAGTTAATATTTACAGTCGTAGAGTGGACACTTGATTGAAAAGTAATTACATAGGTAAGAAATAATAGAAAATAATATTTATTGAAAATTTTAATATTTAAATAATTATTAAAAATAGAAATACAATGAATATTATATACCTTCAAAAAGATTTAATTTATTTCTTTTTTGTCTTTTAGAAAGGTTTTGTATTTCGGGGTTATTTTTATGAGCGGAATGGAGACGAATATTTGTGTATTTATCAATTATGACTTTAATCAGATGTACTCGATGATTGAAAATAGGGATCAAAGCAAAGTAAAAATAAAGAACAACTGAACTTTAATTGTAGGCATTTTATTCACTATCAATATTCGTTCTGCACTAATTAATCTATGTCCGCAGAGCACACATCTATCGCTATCGCGTTGCTCTCGCGTCAAAACTAGATCGCTATCTCTTTCTTCACCTGCATCAGTTATTAGATTGTTTGAAAAAATAATTTATAAATACTAAATAATCTAAGTACTTTCACATACTAACATGTGGTATGAGATCCCTTGCATTTTGTTTACTTTAGAGTTATAATTGGTTCACTTCCGAAACGCACACGACGGCATTTTATATTTATTTTGGTAAGGACACAGGAACCTATAGTGCGTCACGCTTGTGATTGCGCTCGACGCAGACTAATTACAAGACCTACCATTTGGCTCGTATTTGAGTCTTCATAACGCGCGTGCTTATAACATATCTGCTTTTGTTTTATATAATATCATTGGTTACACCAAATTGTAAAACCTAAATTAAGTACCTATTGTTTGAGAGAAAAAAAACTTTTTACTATTAAAAAAAATAATGGACGCCAATTCCAAACTTATATATTATAGTGACCGTGTCATACTTGGATCACATACATTTTGGTCTATTTTATTAAGGATTTACTACGGAATTTATTGTAATAATGTGGAACCATAAAAGTGCTGTTAGCGATTGATCAATGGCAGGCAGCAGAGTCCACTGACCTCTATATTTACCACTGGACTGGCGGCTGTCAAAGTGCTTTTGTGCCCGTTTGATAATCGCCATTTTGGCGCTGTCGGACATAGCGAGCAGTAGCGAGTGTCCGTGGTACTAAAACTAGTCGCTTACACATATGTCACATGTCCTCATTCTTGATAACTTTTATATAATGCTTATAACAATAACAACATAAAATTCGAATTAATATTTAAAAAATATAAAATCACTTAACAATAAGCAAGCACTTCTCTGGCGGCCACTTGCAATATACGTCAAAATTTGTTCTGCGGACACTCGCTACTCGCTAGTGGCGCTTCAAATAGGCACAAAAAAATAGCTGTCAAACTTACGGAACAGCCAGTCCAGTGGTAAATATAGAGGTCAGTGGCAGAGTCAGTGCCATTCAACCATAGACTTCTTTTTGTCAATGTCATTATTTAGCGTGGTTTGGTAGGCTGTTTCGTTCGCGTTCCATGAAAGAGAAATGATTTTGTGAAAAAATGGAAGAGGCTAGTGTAGAAGCCGGTTCGTCGAATCATCTGAACAATGTCTTGTCTGTCGAAGAAATTGCGGACATTCCGACTCCTATCGTCCATAAGATTAATAACTACATCGATCATAAATTTGAAGAATATCTAACGTCTAAAGCACTCCATGAAACCAGTAAGGCGCAAATAGGTAAGTGGCGGCGCCGGTTTGTGACGCTACGGTGCAAATTTACATCCCTTTGCAATTTTCCATGTTGCAAAGCTTTGTTTCATGTGTAGGTACTTTCCATTCCAGATTAAATTAACTTTTTTATACTTACCTTCCTCTTTCATACTAAATAAGTTTCAGTTTGAAAGTAGTTTCAGTTTGTTTTTGATTATAAAGAATTTTAAAATTGTGAAAGAGAAATGTAAATAACTGTTAATTCTTAGTCAGTAGTGTTAATCCTCTAGTGTCAGTAGTTCGGCTGGTAGTCCAGATGACCGAACTACTGCAACTTTTGAGTAGTAATAGTGGGTGATTATTGTCAAACAAACTTTTGCTACAGTTCTTCGAATATAATTTAATTACCTACTTTAACTTTTATTAAACGAATAAGTATTCAATATGTAGGTAACTTATCATTTTATTTATAAAAAAATCCAAATATTCAAAAAATATTTTTTTTTCTAATTATACATATTATAGTTAATACATATTATATACATTTTCCTTTCTTGGGCAGAAAGTCGACAACTTAGTATTTTCACATTTATTTTAGTGATTATATTTTATCATAGTTTGGATGTTTCTCTACCTTTTTTTGATAATATTTTGTGTCCAACCTTTTGATCTTTCAGATTTTGAATATTATCATCATCTCAATGACATGTATAATTTGCAGTATAAGTTGCTGCTTTTTATTATTATTTATTATATTAATTAAGGTGATTAGAAAAACTGACCACATGGAACTTTGTCCACATCCACATATTTTCAAATGATCTTTAATCATAATCAGTAAAGTAATATGAAAATATAGGTGATGGAATTTCCTACTGCAGTAAGGTCTCAGTCGGGTGAAAATGTTTCACTGTACACAATATTAAATATAGGGTCCTGATAAAGAATTCAAAATATTTTAAGATCAGGTTAAGAATTATGTGTGTTTAATTTACGAAAAATATTATAACTTTTTTTTTAATAATATTTATTGTAAATTATTTTTTTTTAATTCTTCTGTGTGATCTAAACAAGCCCGATCAATTATGACCTGTCAACTAATGGAAGGGATTGATAGCCGGAAGACATGTCTTAGTTTCAAATATATTTATATGCATGCTGTATGACAGTGAAATGTGTGGTCAATATAAACTCCTCTAACAACCTAATGTACCTTTATTTTGTAATGTAATGTATATTTGTTGCAATAAATGAATTTGAATTTAGACATACATCTACATAGATGACGCAAGTATCATGATTTGTATTGAAACCAAGCGTGCCGAATTTTAACAGCTACTGTGACTTCACAGCTCATATTTTGTGATATAAAATACAAACCAATTCAATGAAACCGATGCCGCCAATAAAATTGATTATTAAGAATGATATCTATATTGTGATATCGATTTTCTAACAGACATACATACGCGCGACTGAATCTAGTTGCGACCAACCTTGATGCTTGGTCGGGTTTCGGACTCGCGAAGCACATGCATTTGCGTTGTCTATGTAGATGTATGTCTGGGGTTAAGGCAACAATAGTCAGTCGTTTAATTCTATTATTAAAATAAAACATTGGTTCATTCAATTGTTAAAATTATTAAAGAAAAACTGGTTTTGTGACTGAATCAAAATTCAGTATTTAAGTTTCAGTTGGAATCAAATACTACCGTATTTCTGAAAGAACATAGTTATAATTTATTTAAAAGTCATTATTTCTGATAGCTGAGGCAGCTTTATATGACTCAGCTGATATATGTGCTAAAACCAGACAATACTATTCAAATAAATTATGATTAATCACAATTTTTCCTGACCACTTCCCACTGACCATTTTCCATAGTTGTGGCACTAAGTGTTGAGTGAATAGCTTTCTTGTCGATAGACCACCTAAGGCTTATAATAACTTCCCGGACAACGTTTTTTTTATTTTTTTTTTATCTTCATTAGTAGTTTACACAAAGTCAGTACTTAAAATACAATTGCAATTGTTATATTGTTATATCTTTGGATTTTTTCACATAAATGTGTATTATTATATTTCCAGGAGACAAAATCACTGCATCTGAGACATCTCTTCTTGAAATAACATCAAAGTATGAAGAGGCAGCTAAAAAACTTATATTTGCTGAAGAAACTATCACAGACCTAGAGAAACAGGTAGCTGTGCTCAATGCTGAACTTGTAAAATCTCATGATAAAATAACACAATTAGAAAATGAAGTTATTTCCATTAAAAGTTCAAGAGATGCTGCAGTTGATGAAAGGAATGACTTGACCCGCATTTTGGAACGGCGAGATACTGAAATAGAGAGGTTAACTGCTAATGAAGCTTCATTGTCTCAACAACTCCGTGCTGCTATTGATGCTAAATGTGAAGCACTTGCTTTGAATGATGAAATTCAAAGTAAAGAATTGTCATTGCAATATCGCGAGAAGCGTATAGAACAAGAACGTACCTTACTCAACTCTCAAATTGCTGGTCTCACAGAAGAAGTAAACAGGCTAACATCAGAATTGCAAACTTTACGTTTAAACAACACTAGCAGGCTTGTAAACTTAGAAGCACAACTTGCTGAAAAAACCGAAGAGCTAAATGCTGCTAATGAAACTATAGCTCAACTTAACGAAGCTAAAAAGAATCTGAATAGCCGCGCGGAAAATCTTACACAAAGATTGATGGATCAAAGAGAGGTGGAAAGTAAAATGACTGATAATTATAAGCAGGAATTGGATGCCAAAACAAAATTAGCTGAACTGTTTAAAACTATGCATGATGATGCAGAAGCAAAAACCATGGAGTTGACTGAAGGCATAACAGACTTACAAAAACTACTAAATGAAGCCACTGAAAAGTATGGAGAGTTGGAGACTAAATATAAACAAGCTGAGTTAGATCATGAAGAACTAATTGAAAAGAAAAATGAAGTTATTCTATCATTGAAAACTGAACTTGAAAATGCTAATGATCTCTTAAAAGCTGCAAATGCACAAAATCTTGATATGGCTCTTAGTGATTTAGCTCCATCTGCAGCAACAGCAAGCAAGCTCATGAAATCTGGAATGTCCTTAACACAAGTTTATTCACAGTTAGTGAAAGCAACTGATGAACTTGCCCAGGAAAAGGAAGAGAATCGTCGCTTGAATGCTACTATTAATACTATCATACAAGAGTTGGAGGAAAAGGCACCAATGTTACAAAAACAAAAATCTGATTATGACGAAGTATTAGAAAGCAACACTGCTTTAACACAACAAATTGATTCTCTAGTTATGGAATGTAATAGACTCAGAGATGAATATAGTGAATCATCAAAAATCGCAAATCATTATAGTAGAGAAAATGCTAAATTAAAAGGGGAGTTGGCTGATTTAGGGCGCCAAGTTTGTTTCTTATTAAAAGAAATTGAACATAGTCGTGGAGGTCTCTTGCCTAATGGAGATCATGACTCTTCGCAGAATGCTAACGATTCCGATCTTAACTCATCGCGATTATTATCAAAAACTTTAGTTACTTTTACTGACATACAAGAATTGCAATCAAACAACCAAAAACTTTTGCGCATGGTCCGTGAGCTTACAGACAAACAAGAAGAGTTAGAACGCACAAAAGACCAATTTGAAAGTGGAGAACTTCAAGGTAAAATTGAATCATTGAAGAATAGAGTCCTAGAATTAACTGAAGCACAAGAGAGGCAAACTAAAATGGTTAATGGACTTATTAGACAAAGAGATATGTTCAAAAAACTATATCATGATCATATGAAAGGAAAACGCCATGAATTGTCGTCTGTACTAGACACATCTGACTCAGAGAAAGGAGATTACACAATGGATACTTCTTCTGATAAACCTAAAGAACCAAGCACAGAGCCATCCTCTTTCGAAATTAAATATAGAGAAACCGAGAAACATTTAGAATTATTAAAAGAAGAATTTAAAACATACAAAGAAGAAAAAATGACTAACGAAAGAATGTTTTATGAACAAATTGATAACATGAGGCAAGAAATATCCAAACTTATCACTGCTAATAGCAAATGCTCGTCGACTTCCGAATATAATAATGAACGATTGAAAATATTGCAGACAAACATAGCAACCTATAAGAAACAAATCACATCTCTTGAAGAAAAGAATAAAGCATATAATGCTACAATTGCCAAACATGAAGTTTCGCTGCAGCACTTACGCGACGAAGCCTTGAATGCACAAGGCAAATTAGCGGCTGCAGAAATACAACTCGAAAATCTAAAACTTGAATGTAAGTTGCTTAAAGACTCTGAACTGCGCTTGCAGACTGAAAAAGAAATTTTAAATCGAGAAAGGCAAGGCCAGGCTTTATTGTTGAAAAATTTAGAATTAATAAAGGCTAGTCTAGAGCGTGTGGAGGTAGAAGGCCACGCTAAAGTAGAGACAAGATTAGATGAGGCAACTAGAGAATGTGCTGCATTAAGACGTAGGTTGCAAGAAGAACAAGACAGATTCAGAGAATTGGCTGCTCATTTAGAAAGACAAACTGAGACTGCAAAATCACGAATGCAGGAAGAAAAAGATGCTGCTGATGCAATGAGAAAGGAAGTCACCCAACTTAGAAATGATTTAGCAGAGAAAAATAAGACCAGTGAAGAGTTAAATAAGAAGCTGAGAAATGCTTTGTCACCTAATGCAGATGGATCCCTTGATACTATAAAGAAAATTAAAGAACTTGAAAACAAACTAGTTGACAGAGATGCCGAAATTAAATTGCTACAAGAACAATTAACTGTAGCTAGAGAGCACATTAAACAGTACTGTGATATTTCCGAAAATGCTGAAAAAGAGCTGAAGTTGCTCAATAGTGAATATGAGAGTTACAAAACTGAGACTGAATCTAAGCTTTCGGAGTATTCCTCAAAAATACAATTACTTGAAGATAAATGCTCTGAGCTTGAAGCAGAGCTGTCAATACAAGCAACAGGTGACAGTGCAAATGCTAACAACGGAAATGTTTTGAGGAAAGAGCTATTAGATGCTAAGGAAGAATTGAAAACCGCTTTAGCCACTTTAGATAGCTGTCGTTCAGAACTTGATGCAACCCATAGTGAAATTTCCAAATTATCTGAAGCAGTTCAAAAAGCTGAAGATAAATATACTCATGAAATGATTTTACATTCTGCTGATATTCAAACTCTCTCAGCAGTAAAAGAAGAATTGTCAAAAGCACAAAATGAGTCTAAAAAATTAGTTGCTTTAACAAATACTCTAAGGGAAAATTACGAATCAGAAAAAGGCCATTGGGTTGATAGAGAAAAAATAATCATGAGTGAGAATGAACAACTTGCTCAGCGTCTGAAAGATTTGAATGATCAAAACTCACTGTTGCATGACCAAATTCAAGCTTTGGGTACGCAATTATCCGTGTCTCATGCATCGAAATCCCTTTCAGAAAGTATGAATGAATCTGCGAATGAGTCTAATATTAATATCTCTGTTGGGGAAGACGAAGTTAAGTCATCAGAACAACTATTCCAAGTCGTCAAATTCCTCAGAAAGGAAAAAGATATTGCAATGGCCAAGTTTGATATTTTGCAAGCTGAAACTATGAGACTTAAGTCACAGCTTGAGATTTCCGAGAAACATCTAGATGATGCTAAATTAGCATTAGCTGCAGAAAGGGAAAGATCGGAAGTAAGCATGATTACAGTTAATAAACAATCTGATATTTTAAGGAAAGTAGAAACACTCAATGCGCTTACAGATAGTAATAGAATACTAAGAGAAGAACGTGATACCTTATCAGCACGTGTAGAGGCACTAACAACAGCCACAAAGACATTAGAGGAAACACTCATCCCATTACAGGAGAAAATCTCAGATATCACATCTAAAAATGAGACTTTGCAATCTGAAAATACTTCCCTGAAAACTGATTGTGCTAGGTGGAGAACAAGAGTCAATGCTTTAGTAGAAAGAGCAAACAAAACTAGTCCTGAAGATTGGAAGCGTCTTCAAAATGAAAGGGAAACTTTAGCTAAAATGTTGACCAATGAAAAGGAAACAGTTCGTAAGTTAACTGAAGAATTGGGTTCAATTAAAGCGGAAAAGAGTAAAATTGAAGAACAATGCACGGCACTTTCGCGACAACACAGTGAACTTGTGGAAGATAATAAAAAGCTCAATGAAGAAGTCCAGGTACTTAAAGAAGATATGTCCCGTCTAACGGAAGAACTAAACAAACTGAAATTGGAACTCGGTTCTGCGACAGAGTCTAGTACGAAACTTACAGAGGAACTGTCGAGCAAAGAGGCTGCCCTCAATGAACTTCGCAACAAGGAGCTACAAATAAGAAAGATTGCCAAAAAGTACAAAGGACAATATGAGGAACTTTTGAAAAATGTAGAAGATGAAAAGAAAAAGTCTGGAGAATCTGCCGCCGCAGCTGATGCTGCTTCTTCCGATGCTATTAAAGCCTTAGAAGAGCAAATCAAAGAACTGCAAGCTCAGCTGGATGCTGAGAAAACTGCTAATGAGAAACTTCAAGTAGATTTACAGGCCTCGTATACTGCTAATGCCGACAAGGAAGAGAAAGCAAAGCAAGTGTTGAAACAGGCAAAGAATAAGATTGTGCAACTCACAGAACATAAAAACACGCTGAATAGAGAGTTGGAAGAAACACGTAGTAAAATAGAAACGCTAGAACAAAGCACTCGTGATGAGCAAGATGTTCGGTTATCCCTTATAAAATCTCAGTACGAAGGACGTTTATCTCGATTGGAGAAAGAAAAAAGTGAGGCTCAAGCTGAGAAAGTGAGAGAAACTGAGGCGCTGCTACAGAAAGTAAACATATTGCAGAGGCAGTTGGCTAGTCAGTCTTCCTCTTCAAAGCAACAAACAACGGCAGAAAAACCAGCGATTGACCCGCCTACAGCAAACATCAAGCCTATGGCAGGTAATAATACTATTTTTATTTTTGCTTCTGCTAAGACCAAATACAAAAACGGAAAATTATATTGAAAACTATTCCAATACTAAAAAATATTTTCAGCTTCTTGTTCTTGTCCGTACTGGTAGTGCAAAGTTTTATAGTTTGTTATCATAATTGAATTCTCTTCAGCTAATTTCATCGCGTCATTCACTCAGTCACTCGGAGTCATAGGGCCTGTAAAATACATTGCAACGTCATTTTAAACAAACAAAAAGACCCTTAATAGATAAAATTAAAATATCAGTCAAATTAAAAGGGTTTCAATTAAAGTGTTCTTCATTGTCATGCTAATGAAATATTCTCGTCAGCATCATCATCATCAGCCAGTAGATGTCCACTGCTGGACATAGGCCTCCCCCAAGGTGGTCCACGTCGCTCGGGCCCGTGCCGCCGGAAACCGGATTACCGCGTATTATTTATTTTACATTTTAACTCGACTTTTCGGTGTCTTTGCAGACTCCGTGACTACGAGCGACTTTCCATTCAACATTAAAAAAAAATTATTTTTTTGCAATAATTTCGCTGTTCTTCTACTTATTATTCAGTACTGGGCATTATTTTAAGAAACCTATAATATAAAAACAAAAATATAAAATTTTCAAGTAGTGTCTAGTTCAATCCGGGATTCAAAAAGGTCTTAGTGATATGTGACGATGTTTTTGTCAAAGTAAAGTGATTCTCACGTGCCAAGGTGTAGCCCAGCAAAGCGTGTCGGGCAGCCGGCGCGGCGGGGAGCCACCGCTGGCGTCCATCCGGCCCATGGCGCAGGTGGGCCCCACGGCGCCGCACGACGCGCACACCACCGAGTACATGCCGGCGTCGTCCTCGCGCCCGCTGCCGCGCGCCGCCGCCGCCGCGCCGCCCGAGTCCACGCAGGTGAGCCCACGGCGCCGCACGCAGTACACGGCGCCGCACGCAGTACATGCCGCGCCGCCCGAGTCCACGCAGGTGAGCCCACGGCGCCGCACGCAGTACACGGCGCCGCACGCAGTACATGCCGCGCCGCCCGAGTCCACGCAGGTGAGCCCACGGCGCCGCACGCAGTACACGGCGCCGCACGCAGTACATGCCGCGCCGCCCGAGTCCACGCAGGTGAGCCCACGGCGCCGCACGCAGTACACGGCGCCGCACGCAGTACATGCCGCGCCGCCCGAGTCCACGCAGGTGAGCCCACGGCGCCGCACGCAGCACATGCCGCGCCGCCCGAGTCCACGCAGGTGAGCCCACGGCGCCGCACGCAGCACATGCCGCGCCGCCCGAGTCCACGCAGGTGAGCCCACGGCGCCGCACGCAGTACACGGCGCCGCACGCAGTACATGCCGCGCCGCCCGAGTCCACGCAGGTGAGCCCACGGCGCCGCACGCAGCACATGCCGCGCCGCCCGAGTCCACGCAGGTGAGCCCACGGCGCCGCACGCAGCACATGCCGCGCCGCCCGAGTCCACGCAGGTGAGCCCACGGCGCCGCACGCAGTACACGGCGCCGCACGCAGTACATTCCGCGCCGCCCGAGTCCACGCAGGTGAGCCCACGGCGCCGCACGCAGCACATGCCGCGCCGCCCGAGTCCACGCAGGTGAGCCCACGGCGCCGCACGCAGCACATGCCGCGCCGCCCGAGTCCACGCAGGTGAGCCCACGGCGCCGCACGCAGTACACGGCGCCGCACGCAGTACATTCCGCGCCGCCCGAGTCCACGCAGGTGAGCCCACGGCGCCGCACGCAGCACATGCCGCGCCGCCCGAGTCCACGCAGGTGAGCCCACGGCGCCGCACGCAGCACATGCCGCGCCGCCCGAGTCCACGCAGGTGAGCCCACGGCGCCGCACGCAGCACATGCCGCGCCGCCCGAGTCCACGCAGGTGAGCCCACGGCGCCGCACGCAGCACATGCCGCGCCGCCCGAGTCCACGCAGGTGAGCCCACCGCGCCGCACGCAGTACATGCCGCGCCGCCCGACTCCGTAAATGTTTTTACTTATTCCACCGGTGATTACAGAGATAGGCGTATTCCACAGAACTAACTCTTCGGCTCTATCATAATATACAATCAAGTAGATTTAGAGCGCACATTTAATATTACTGTTAATCAATGATTTCTGTCACCATATTTATTTTAATAATGAAAATACAAATGTAATAGTTTAATTTGAAACAAAGGGCAGAGTTCTTATATTTTGAAATGATATTAATATTGATGGACTTATAAATATTGTTTTAACTTGCCAGGATATGGACACAAGTGAAGCCGGCACTGGCGCTAGTGACAGTTCAGCGCAATCCTCTTCTCAATGCCAAACTCCACAACAAGTGAGTCCTCAGTATGCTCATTTTGCTATTCAAAAAAATACATAGAATAATTGTAAATACATACATAACTTCACGCCTGTATCCCTTATGGGGTAGGCAGAACACCAGAAGTCATAAAACCATCTGATGTCACATTCAGACCAGTCATATCGAATGTATTTGATAAAGCTATGGGGAATTAAACATGTGAAGGGTACAACCAGAAGGCGGACCCGGTTTTCAATACCTACAGAAAAACGTGCTTAGGAGACCTCTTCATTTTGGAACACGTTTTGAACCATGTTCATATAATGATTGCCAGCCTTTTTTGTAGTTTAGAACTTTGCTTGAGTAAAAGTAAAATCGCACACGGAAAAAAAGACATACGAAAATCCAATCTAAGAAACCATGTATCGATTTTAGTAAAAAGAAAAACTGTATCGCACATTTAAAAGAAATTAATATTTCGGGAATCGAACCTGGAACTTTTGAAAATTAAAACTAACGATAGCGTAGGTGTTAAGCAGTGAATTTTAATATGAGTAAAATGCACTAAATCAGGTATTTTTTTAATGTGAATGTAGTTTTACTTTTTATTCCAATCAATGAAATGGTTCCTAACGACGGATCTTCATTATGTCGAGATATTCCTATCCTGATCCATCTACCCGGTATAATAACTTATTAACTTTGTTTTCCTTGTACCCATACATTCAGCAATCGTTTATTATATTTTGGTGATCTCCAGGCCGTAGCGCTCGTGTTGCCGCGCATCGAGCAGCCCAGTGGAGCGTCGAGCGCCACGCCGCCGCCCTCGCAGACTCAACCAAGTCAGTATTACTACGTCATTTTATTGGTTTTAGAAAAAAAAAGATATAACCATTCAATAATATTTTAAAATGTTAGGTGAAATAAGTTTATAAAGCGGCTTCGACACGATAAATGTTGGAAGTGTCCGACTAGTTTCAGGCTCTCACAGAGTTCTTCTAAAGCCGGTCATCCACCGCCAACTAAACAAAGATAGTTTAGAATAGAATAGAATTCATTTATTCACTGAATATGGTACTACAATAGAATAAAATTAAATAAGGCAAAGTCTCTAAAATAAAGTAATGTCGAACAAATTTTTTTAAGTGAATGCAAAATGCCTATTTAAAAATATAATTTCAAAGGTCATATAAATTCAATTCAACGTCATAAAAACAATATGTCAACATAAAAAATCATTTAAATTATAATAATTATATTCCAATAAATAATTAAAGTGCTCTACTTTAAATTTATTTAGTTTCAGTTTTTGTAAATATTGAGGAAGTTTATTATATATCTTAATAGCCATACAAAATACATTTTTTGAGTAAAGTCCCAATCTTTGTGTGGGTATATACAACGTGTAACATAATGAAGAGATAATACTTAAGGTAATTGGTGATGTATTTTATACGTAACAGTAACATACATTTGTAATCCTTACGGTTCGGCCGAAAAAGAAGTTCAAAGTTTAGATCAAAATATCTAAGTGTCAACCCTAAGAACAGCTGTTAGCTTTTGATGAAATCTATTCGATAACGTATGGCGTAAAAATAAAGTGATGGGTATCTAAGACAGATACAAAGTTCAGCCGGTGCGGGAAAGGTCATAAGGTCACTGACTGCGGTACAAGTCTTGTTTTAGCTTATTAGGTTGACTAGGGTTGTCAAAATATTTTGTTGTAAAATATTTAAATAAATTTGTATGAAAGTCTATACCAGCACTGACCATGCTAATTCTTTTACTGTATATTGTATGTAGTGTATAGAAGCTAACCCTTAAATTACATCTTTCCATTTTGTTACACGTTGTATAATATAAAGTTGTGAAGTCCTTTGCCATTCATCATTTGTTTCTTTGTTTTCAAAAAATAGAAGTGATTTCGCAGAAACTTACACATTTCAAAAATGTACAGACAGGGAAGTGTTAAAATTTTTAATTTTTTAAACAATGGCTTACAGCTTTCTAGGTATTGTGCTCTAAAATTATTGATAATGTCAGTTGAATTTCCCCACAATATTATGCCATACCTAAGAATAGAAGAGATATATTGTGATGTTGGACGACCGGGAGCCAAATAAAAGACGTGTAGTTTAGTTTAAAGATGACACTATATTGAAGTAATATTGATACGTAACGAGGAGGTGCGTCATACACTACACCTCCCCGGCAATTTTAATAAAAAAAATAATATACAAATGATTTTTTTTTATGAGTAAAGACAAAATTGTTAAAACTTTTCACTAAACTTTATATAACTATAAAAAATACATTAAATGTTATGCATATATAGGTAGGTAATTTTATATCTATTGATATTTTTCACAATAACCTGCAATAACATAATAGGTGTTGTATTTCTTTCGACATACAAAATGTTAAAATACAAATTATTACTAAGTACTTACTATAACACTAAAACTTACCAGCGACATTGACAAAACATAGATAGAGAAACGAAAATTTTCTATTATATTTAAATATACTTACTTTACTAAAATAGCAGGTCTGATTTAACTAAAATACGTATACCTACAAAAACAAAAACTGAAAATATTTATGCGTCATATTCTGCAATAAAATACCAAAAATGAAGGCATACAATTATTAAAAGTTATATAGAAAAATTATATTCCTATTTAAAAAAAAAAATATTTCTACTTTTTATATTTTATTCAACCTTTTGCTTCGTAGCATTATTTTTTCTTACACTTCATTTTATTCAATCATTTACTTTGTCATATTTCTCTGTAAGTTCTACAATCATTAATCTATCTTACAGTATTGGCTACACTTTTTATCCTACTCTGGGATATTTTATTTTTATCGGTGGCCATCCTATTTTTTATTTATACATTTATATCGTATCGTATTTAGGGTACTTCATTTTATTGAGTCGACTCACAACTTTTACTATTTATTATTCATAACATTAGGGTCGCCGTTTTAAGACATTTTGTCTCCAATAGTTTTCACAGAGAAATCTCGTTTGCACCATGATCAAACTGAAGGATCGCTTTGTGCCCTTGTACCCTAATTGTGTGCCAAATACTTATTTATCTTCCATAATACTATTCACTATATATAATTATCAACCATTCAAAAACCAATTATTTAAGACTCTACCAAGATAAATCGTTCCAATAATATGAAATTAGAAAAAACTTCTTGGGTGATCAGTCCAATAATTTTTAATTTTCAATATTATGGAAGATTTCCAACAATTAACTTACTTAATCCTAAATCTAACAAATTCGACCATCTAATTAGCACATTCTATTACCTTCCTATACCAGTATAAACCTATTCATAAATCCTTACATTCAAATCCATGTAACAAGTGACTAATCATATTCGTATGATGACGAAAAGTATTTTAATACTTGCACAAACTTCTACTCTAAAACCTTCTTATTCCTTATACGCAAACAAATTATTCCGACTCTATTCTGTAAATTTCTAATTTTAACTTTTTCATTATTCTTATGATTTTTTAACCGTAGAGCTATTTAATAAAATTTAATAATCAATAAATGGGCTACATGTTAATCTATATGATGATTCAATGTATCAATTCGAGTATATTATATAATAAAATTTCTACAATCTTCGATATGTAATATTACTAATTGATGTTACACATGTTGCAACCTTTTTTGACAACAACATCAAATTGCTGACCTAAAAAAAAGACTCGGTTACAGTCACGTTGTCTTGCTTGATTCTCAAAACTCTCGGTATCTTTTTGCAACTAACAATAACACTAGTTACTTAGTAGGTAGTAAAATGATGACGGTGGTGAACTCATACTTTAAAAATTTATAACTCATGGCAAGTTTTATTTTATATTAAAAAAATGCTAAGATTATTTTGTTTTACCGACTTGCAAAAAGGAGGAGGTTATCAATTAGATTGTATGTTTTTTTATAAGCATACAGAGCTACATTTCAGAAATTGATTCGGGAATTTAACATTTATACTTTTATACTATTATTTCACATTCGACAAAATTATATTTTAGGACAGACAACCAAAAACAAAACGCCAATTGAGCTTTTTGACATGAATGTTTCAAGAAATTTTTGGCTAAGTACCTATTCAAAAAAATACTACTAGACCACTTCTATAAAAACATTCATTGAGATTTGAAGATTCATTTATAAAAGTAAACTTAATAAACCAAAACTATATCATCCTGATAGGACCTTAATGTAATATTGTTTAAATTTGAATCGAAATAAATAAGTATCCTTTTGTTTACTGGAGTTGTTCTCTGTACACGAAACAGAACTCCCTTACGCTGCAAATTTATGTTCTCAGAACATTCGATAAGGAATATGAAGACTTTGATCTACCTATTTATGTTTGAAATTTATTATTACGTAGAGATTAAAAATACAAATTAAATAATGTTTGATGTGAACAAAAAAAAACTAATAAGTACCTAAAAAACACTTTACTTTCATCGCAGAAAAAAAAATACTGATTCACTGAATAAAATAAATGCTTATGCAATGAAAATCTTTAAGTACAACAAATTTCTAAAGTATTTAAATTCAAGAGCGTATTTTAAATTGATATTGTTTGATAAAAAAAGGTTTATGATGTGTACGTACTTACTATAGTTGTTACTAGGGTGAATGCACTATTAGCTGACCAGTCACCTATAGTTCGGCCGTTCAGAGAATGCGTTCCTGACACATCGCGATTGAACTGACGACGTAACTTTGTAATGGCGTTGCAGTTACGATAAAAAATATTTTTGCTGGTTGTTTACCGTTTTAACAATTCATGAGCATTAAAACAACATTATTATATCAATAATCAATGAATTTTATAATTTTGTGCCAAACTGAGTGTCAAACAACTTGGTAAACAATATTTTTCAAAATCTATACTGCGCTATTACAAGGTTATGTCAAAGCTTTATATTTGTAGTGCTGTGCTAACAATAACAGGCTATAACAGTATCGTAATCTGTTCTTAAACAGGTATACTTTATGAAATAATACGTTTTGTTTTTCTTTTTAAGAATTTGAAAATAATGGACTATAAGATAACTTTTATTAAATTAAAAAATAAAACTATGACCAAACCGAATGCGCGAAAAAAAGTTGGTTACAAGCAAAAGGCATTGACGCAAATATGCAGATGCTAAAAGCAGAGCTAATTAAATTAGTTACAGAAAATAAAGTGGCAAATACGGTCATCGCGTTCTAAGAATTCCATCGTATCATTGCCAATATAACGTGATTGAGCTAATCTGGGCTCAAACAAAAGGTTACGCCGCCCGCCACTATACTTCCCCGCCATTCAGCACGAAAAAGATGATGACCCTATTAAAAGAAGCCTGCGGGGAAGTCACTAGAGATGACTGGGCAAAGGTTGTTGAAAGACTAAAAACCTGATTATGGAACATTTTGACCGAGATATCAGGATTGATTCTGTTATTGATAATAAAATAATTATACATGTAGGCGAAGATGATGATGAAGACACTACCTCCTCAAGCGAATCGGAGTCTGATTAATATTCTGTACGCACATTCAATTCAATGTACTTTATTGCATAGAAATACAGATTGTAACTTTTTAACATAAAATAAATAAAACAATTTTATTATATTTCTATTACCTTTTTTTGGTTTCCACTTAAATTACTAAAATATAAATTTTAAATGATTCCGCCAATTTAAAACGAAAATAATCTTAAAAATACGCGGCCTTTCATTTTGGAGGAACGGCAACGAACTCAGTGTTATGTTGTGCCCATCACTAGTCGTGACTAACTGATAGGTGTCAGGAACGCATTCTCTGAACGGCCGAACTATAAAGCTGACCAAAATCTACGTTTTTAAAGATTTTTAAAAAACTTGCCAACACAAGATGGTATTTTTTTATTTTTGTACCCTGGCAAGAGCCCACCTATCAAATGACGTATGGTAGCACCTCCACCAGTTCGGAAAAATTAAGGTTTTTTTGCTATGAAGATGGTGCCTCGTAAGTAGTGTTATAATTTACTAAGACTTTTAAATTGGCACTGCGTCAATAATCTGAATGCATCTTAGCTATTTTTAAAGTATTTTTTATTTTTTCACGTTGGGGGTATACAGTGATATGTGTTTTTATTATTTTTTGGTGATATTTATTACTGATCTATTTACCACACGGTGTTAACATGGCGGTTACGTTTAGGAACATCAGAAAGATAATATTGCCTATTGTTGACCAGTGTGGACAGATTTACGATTTTTTACTTTTTTTATAAAAGTCGATGTTTTTTTCTTGATTTTGATTTGACAAAGCATTGTCAAAAAATACTGAACACCCCCGCACTGGATTTGTAGTACTTCCAAAAGCTGACTGGGATATATGTTTTTGCTTAACCAGAGTGGTTAGGCTTACACGATGACTAGCTGGATGAGCCTTAAGTTGTCCAACTGTAATGGAATTGTGTGTAGTCTTGCTAGGCTACTAAATATATAAGTGACTCATGTCTTTTTTGTTTATTTAAAAAGTGTAAATAAAAATGCATATTTAATAGATTTTCAAATTTTGATTGCTTTCTCTAACTGTACGCTTAATTACCTACGTTTGAAGCTTTAAGATGCTTGGGCAATTGCACGTTGTTTGGTTATGTGGCTTTTTGTTTCTCAGGAAAGAAAAAGGTTGAAGGGCTGAAAATTTTCCGATATCCTGATTTATCAATGCAGTTAGCAATGGCTGCAGTGCGAGAGGGTAGATTCAAAATAAGGGAAGTAAGTTGACATTTTGGGGTTCCTCATAGCATAGTACAATTATTAATAAGCTGAAAGGTAGAATTCCGGAGATGAGAAAAATGGAGCGTAGTAACTACATATTTTACTGCTGTATGCAAGTAAATTCTTGCCAACGTGAACAAAGAAATACCACTGAAGAAAATAACTTTGATAGAGACAGACAAAAAAAAATTGGACAATGAAGAGAGAGTGTTTTTAAAAACTGATCTCCAATTTCTAATCTTATTTATTTCATTTTATTTGAATAGGTAAGAATTAATTAAATTCAGTATGGATATAAATATAAGATTTAATTTTAAATATTAAAATGCACAGTTTTTTATTAATTATGCTTTAAGCAAAACTAATGTTTTAAGAAAGAAAGAGAGAGTGTTTTTAAGAACTGATGTCCAATTTCAAGTCTTGTTTATTTTATTTTATTGGAATAGGTACATAGGTATAAGGAATTAATTAAGTTCAGTATGGTTATAATCATATGATTTAATTTAAAAAAAATATTAAAATGCATGGATTTTTCTTTATGTTTTGAGCAAAACTAATGATTTAAGAAGGAGTGGTCAACTTTTAGGACAAAAATGGTCAGTTATTGGTAATCAATGGTCAGGTAATGGTGTATTCGCTAAAATTACGAGGGTCATTTGAAAAGTTCTTAGCCTAACATTGTTAGACTCGTCGGTATATTTTATAACTACCCTCATTTTATAGCTACATTATTTAGCAACAAGTATGCACAGTTTAGTTCATTTGCAATAATTAATTGTTCGTTTACACGTGATACCGTAAGTCAAGTCAGAGCAATTTTTGAAAATGGATAAAATTGAACATCGTGCAGTGATAAAATACTTGTATTTGAAAGGTTTAACTCCAAAAGCTATACATGAAGACATGTCTGCCACTTTAGGTGAGTCCGCTCCTTCGTATGCGACTGTTAAAAATTGGGTGGCAGAGTTTAAACGTGGTCGTGAGTCCATTCAAGATGAGCCCTGTAGTGGCCGGCCCTCGACGGCTTCCACTGATGAAAACAAAGAAAAAATCTGTGATTTAATTTTATCTGACCGAAGATTGACAGTCGAGGAAATAGCTAAGACTGTAGGCATCTCTTCTGAGCGAACACATCATATAATTACTTCTGAACTTGGATTCTCTAAGGTGTCTGCGCGGTGGGTACCGCGGCTGCTTTCAGTGGAACAAAAACGCAACCGACTCACAACTTCCCGCGACTGTTTAGAGTTATATGAAGCTGATCCACAGGAATTTATTGAAAGATTTATAACCATGGATGAAACCTGGGTTCACCACAATACACCTGAGACAAAAGAACAGTCGAAACAATGGAAAAGGGCAGGATCACCCACCCCAAAGAAGGCAAAAGTGGTTTTATCGGCTGGCAAAGTCATGGCATCAGTTTTTTGGGATGCAAAGGGTATAATTCTGGTGGATTATTTAAAAAAGGGTGAAACAATAAATTCTGATTACTACTGCAACCTGCTGCGGCTTTTGAGAGAAAAAATCAAAGAAAAACGTCCAGGTTTATTGAGGAAGAAGGTCTTGTTTCATCAGGACAATGCACGCGTTCACACTTCTGTGCAATCCATGGCAGAAATCCATCGGTGTGGCTTTGAATTGTTACCTCATCCCCCATATTCACCGGATTTAGCACCGTCAGACTTCTACCTGTTCCCAAAGCTGAAAAAATTTTTAGGTGGTAAACATTTTTTTTACAAATGAAGAGGTCATAGCCGCCGTAGACGCTTATTTTGAGGAGTTAGACGAAGATTTTTTTAAAATGGGTATCGAAGCCTTACCGGGTCGATGGAAAAAGTGTATTGAGCTCGGGGGAGAGTATGTTGAAAAATAAAAATATAATCAAAATCATGTGGTTTCATTAAGTACGTTAGGCTAGGAACTTTTCAAATGACCCTCGTAACTTTCAGGGTGATTTGCAAAAAACCTTTTAAGTTTATCAAATTGAGACTAAGTTTAATAGTTTAAGTGATTAATCAGTGATCTGTGTCCCGAACAGTGACATTGTTCGTAAACAAATAACCATTTTTTATAGGTGGCTAACCATAAAACCGCTTAAATGGTCAACTAATGGTGTATCCACCCTACATACTTTTACCTGTTTTGTCAATGCGCTATACTAAATTATATTACTAAAGATAAATTCTTATTATCTCATTAAAAACATTTTTAAATGAATTCAAATAATTCAAATTAAAAAGTAAAATGATTACATACTGTAAATATAAAAAAAATACTTATTAATCCCGTCACTGAAACCTGATTTTACACACCTAGAGATTTTTAACACTTAAACTTTTCACGCCACTTTTCACACTCTTTAAACCTCTTCAATTGCTCGGTCGGTACCCATCCAGTAGGTACTCCTGCACTGTCCAATCCGGTATTCCATCCATCCGTGCCATCCAGACTCAATCAGCCTTTCTGACTTGTCCAACTCCCAGCACCCAACGTTTACCAAAGTTGATCCATTACTCCATTGCGCCGACCTTCTCAATCATTATATTCTTTAGTTGTTTGCTTTCATCAAATCTTCAAATAATCGCACATTGTGGTGTGCATTCTCCAAAAATTTTCGAGGGATCCATTGCGTGTTTAGTGTTTTTAAGTTTTTTTTTGCTTATAAAACTAATATAGAAATTATAAAATTTATAAATTATATATTTCTTTGTCTCATGTGCGCAGCGCTGCCGCAAGGCAGCACTGGCAGGGTCGCCATGTGATGTTGGACGACCGGGAGCCAAATAAAAGACGTGTAGTTTAGTTTAAAGATGACACTATATTGAAGTAATATTGATACGTAACGAGGAGGTGCGTCGATGGGACAATTATAATACTTATAACAAATTTACAAAGTGATTTTATAAATGATTTTTTATACATAATAAGAAAAAAAAACATAAACGTTGATTATTTTTGTATCACTATAATGATTCCCAACAAGTCAGACTAAGAAAAATAAAGTATAACTATAGAAAAATTATCTACTGCTGAATAATATATTATAATGTTGGAGAAGGAACACCACTCTATTCGACTGCGCTATTGTAGAGAGAAGGAATGGAGCAAATAGTTATAACGAGGAGGTGCGTCATACACTACAATATCCATGATATGACAAAAGGGCTGTTTCAATTCCAGATACCTCTCTGATTCATCTCAAAATATGTACATGTCGCAGTCATCTGGTAGAATTAGCCACTCAATTGGACGCCTAGGCCGTTTCAACTGGCTTAAAGATTTAGTCAAGTCGTTGATCGCAACGTTTAACCAGTTGGCTAAACGTTGTTTAGCCATTTAGTTACATTGGATATTGTTAAATTTATGATGTTTGGTTTAAATATTAAAACATTAAAACGGAACTTATTTTATTATATTTATGATATTTATATTTACGCGCGAGCCGAGCGAGCGAAGCGAGCGTGTTGCGGCAGCACCCGGCGATGCGCCATAATGGATTTTATTTCCTTGTAATTGAAATAAATAAAAAGAATCTAATTAGAAAAAATTTTGCTCGACTGGTTTTTCCGTCATGATAGATAATTTTACCATGGCCTACTTGTTTTATTACTTTATCCAAAACTGTACCAAATTTAAATCACTTGGCTGAATTTTGGTAAGCCATCTTCAAAGGGCTAACTTTCAACACGCCAAGTTGTTAAACGTTGAGTGTTCCGTGTTCAATCAACTATCGGCATATATAGAAGGCCGTTGATTCGGCCTAGGCGTCCAATTGAGTGGCTAATTCAACCAGCTGGCTGCGACATACACATTCTTCTATTCTAGTGCGTAAATTAGATATATGTGCTTTCCAATTACACCATTTGTCTATAACTAGTCCTAGAAATTTCGTAGATTCAACATTGTCAATTACTTCACCATTATAATTTATTTTGAAAGTAGGACATGTCATAATTACTGTACTGAATTAAATTAATTTAGTTTTATCTAGGTATATTGATTTTCAAATTATTTAAATTAAGCCAGTTCATCACCTTTATCAATTTTAGTTTGTATCCGCAAATAAAATACAGTCATTTTGTACATAGTCAGGTAGGTCATTAATGTATAAAATAAATAGTAAGGGACCTAATACACTTCTTTGCGGTATTCTAATGTATTTGTACGATATTTGGATCTACAATATATCCTATGTCTTTTTTTATGTAAGGTATTTCAACACATTGACTTCTGTCTGAAAGATAACTTGAAATCCAATCTAGTGCGACTCCTCTTATTCCTTAATTTCTAAAGTTTCTAATTACTTAATAATTTTGTTTACGGCTTGGCTGTGCAGTATATATATGACATACTGGTGACTGTCCCACTCACTTATTTTCTTGTCGAGACAACAGCAAGAACGTCATGCTCCCTCAGGCGGCATGGCTAGTGGTAGCGTCGGGTATCGGGTCACCCTCTTCCCTAAAATATGGTTGAGGAGGGTGATGGCTGGTGCTTGCGTTAACTCGTGAACGGGTGCTACTAGCGGTGCCAGGTCGTTTTGCTAATGATACTATGACTATTTTATTCCATTCTTGTTCAAATACTCTGGTCCCAGTTTGTCATGTTCGTATTGTGCATCCATAGCTCATTGCATCTGCTATGTAAGCAATTTGGTTGTGGCATGACATTGGCTCTCACAATCAGCTGTCTTGTGTTTGTTTTTTTTCATGTCACGGTCAATTTGTACTGTACCTATTTGTATTAATTTGATAATTCTGACTGAAAAAGAGTGCCAAGAGTTTTTTTTCGCCGGCTTTTTTGTCTCTTGGTCTACTGTAATATCTTATTTAACACCTATCAACAACTAGTTAAAGCCGAAGTATGTGATGACTGACTTCATCAAGTGTTTTGTGAAATTCCTAAGATGAATAAAACTTTTTGTTTTTTTTTTTAAATGTTTAGTTTTTCTAAGAGTCTTTCATGAGATACAAAATCAAAAGCCTTAGATATGTCTAGAAAGATAGCTACAGGATAAAGCTTTTTATTTAAACAGTCACTTACTTTTTTGATAAGGGAAAAACATGCGAGCGTTGTCGATCTTTTTTTTCTAAAGCCAAATAGGTCATTTGTTAAAACTTGAAATTTTACCAAAAATTGATTTACTTTACGTGACATAACAGTCTCTAATATCTAAGAAAAAATAGGTATCAGTGTAATAGGTCTGTAATTATTCAAATCTTCTTCTTTTCCTTTTTTAAGGAGGGGTTTTACGATAGATAATTTTAGGCGCGAGGGGAACTTTTCTTGCGTCAGTGATAAATTTATGATACATGTCAGCGGTTTAGTAATAAAATTATCATGTATGTACTTTTATTATTTTAGTGGAAATTCCATCATGGCCCACTGAATTCGTATTCTTTAAGCTCAGAATAACGTTTATAACCTCATTTTCCGATACAGGGCTTAAATAAATAGATGTTTAGCTTTGCGAGCCAGTTTTTCATACATTTACGTAAAATAGACACAGTTTGACGCACATGCATGAAGAGCTGGCTCATCTATGCGAGTTAAGCTTAAACTAACTTAGTTTAGTTGGCGGTGGACGATCGGCTTTAGAAAACGAAACTAGTCGGCCATTAGTGGTGCGAGTGAATGCCGCTTTATAAACTACATTACCACGTAGATACCTACAAACCAGTTATAATTAAGTCTGACGGCTGTAGTTGTAACGGCAATGAAATTCCTCCGGTAATTCTAATATCTCAGGACTAAGTTTTGTAGAGTTTAACCAGTAATCGCAGAAACACAGAGATAATATAATGTTGTAAATATATGAGTTGATTGGTACTAAAATTAAGAAAATAAACAAGTCACATAAAGAAAAAAAGTTGTCTGCATGAAGCTACTTATTTAATACGTAAATAAAACAATTCATCATTTGACATCATTCCTGTTGCACAATAGTTTGAATATAAGTTATCGGGTCCAATCTGGATCACTTGAATCTCAGCTGTGGTGGGAATACAAATTAAAAACGACTTTATCCCATTTATCTTATCTAACTCAGAGACTGAATGAAGGAAATAAAAATATAATTCTAGTTTTCATAATGTACAGGCTACCTACAAGCATCCTCTAATGGTATATTGTGTAGCAGGCGCCGCGAGCGCCGCGCCCGCGGCGGCCGCCAGTGCGCAGCCATCGGCCAGCGTCAGCACCTCGCACGCGCCGCCCGGCGTCAGCACCTCGCACGCGCCGCCCGGCGTCAGCACCTCCCACCCCGCGCCCGGCGTCAGCACCTCCCACCCCGCCCCCGGCGTCAGCACCTCCCACCCGCCGCCGCCCGGGGTCAGCACCTCCCACCCGCCCCCCGGCGTCAGCACCTCCCATCCGCCCCCCGGAGTGAGCACTTCGAATACCCCTTCGGGGGTGAGTACGTCCATTCCGCCCCCGGAGTCGAGGCCTGGGAAGAGAAGGCTGCAGCAGAGGCCTGTTGCCTCGAAGAGGACTAGGGTGCAAGATGATGTGAGTTGGATTTGTGTTGCTGAAAAAGTATTTCTATTGTCTTTTAGGCCTGATTTTTCATAATTCAGATAAAAGTTATCTAATCTCGATTTATATTAATTCACGCTTCACGATCATCTCAAGTGTATTGTCATTCTATGTTATTGTCACACAATCATAAAAAAAACTTAAAACAACTTTATTCTGTTATATTATACATTATTTGATAATTGTTATCTTACGATTGAAAAATCAGGCCTTAATAAACTAACCTTATAAGCACTTGTAATGATGGGATCGGTAGCCGAATTAAACGAAACTTATTTCGTTCAAATTATATAAATATAATAAAAAATACATAAAGAGGACATGCCACACTAGATAAATAAGCAGAATATATGTTTTCAACACACTTGCTCGTAAAGTGAGCGTTATTCTATTAAATTTAGAACTATAAACTGGGCTATAAGTCACGCGTGCATAATATATTATACCCTAGTGCATAATATAATGAATCCTACAAAGTTGAATTGTACATTTGTGCAAATTACATGCGAGTAAACAGAGCATATTTTATTGGTCCGGGTTATACATTAAATATTTTCAGAAACAACAAAGAGGTTTTATACCACTTCAAATCCATATACATTTTTAAATGTTTGCGCCTTATATTAGTAAAACAAATTTGTATGTCAAACAAATTATTCACAATTTACAATAATTTGTTATAAAATATTAAAATATTTGCATTTACCACTCCAAATCAAACATTTTCACCTAAAATAGGCTGTATATGCTATACAGACATTGACACATTTGGCGGAAAAAAAAACCTACGCGCATGCGCGAGGTGCGGCGCCATTTTTCAATCACAATTCACAGCTTTGTTATCAAATGTGTTTGTTATTTTATGACCACGTATGTCTGTCTTTTACTCACAAGTGTGTTGAAAAACGTCGTATGTAACTCGTGAGCGTTGCTAATTACAGTCGAGGCTGTGATTTGAGCCCGAGCCGCAGGCGAGGGCTTAATAATGAGCCGAGATAACTTCGCTCACTTGTTACATAATATACTATTAATGTCGCGTCACAAAAATATTATTGTTTATTATGGTTCGATCATCCTTCTACTCCTGTTTGCGGTGTTCTTGTGATAACTTTACAGTTTTTATGGTATCGTTCTCAAAGAACTACATTTTGCAGAGAAAGGTTTATCCATCATTGCTTGGCTCAAATAATAAAATTTGGAATTGATATAGTTTTCTATTTGTATTTAAAAATAATTAATTTAAAATAACACACATAATTATTTAGATTGTAATATCTTTGTCCCTCCTTGGCATATAATAATAAAATAATCTATTTAATTTAAACATGCTGTCTTTGCCTTTAACTGAGGTGGCACTTATGTAACTACCCTACAAACTGTTTACGTATAGCGTGAATGTAATAGTGTGTGCCTTGCTGGCGAACCTTTTAAATCTAATAAATAAATAAAGAAGAAACACATTTTGATCATTCATTTTCAAAAAAAAAAAACAGTATCAAAAAATAATCCGAAGATTAATATCATATTCACAGACTGATGTTTCATTTATTACGATTGAGATACAGATGGAAATCATTGACTGTCGATATAAATTTAAATGTCAGCTCAGCCGCCAAAGTTTATAAAAACCGAACGCTAAAATGATAATGTAAATCTGCAATTACATGCTTTAAAATCTGGCTGAAGAACATTTTAATAAGTGAAGTTAATTGTCAGGGGTTCGAGCGCTCCGTGGACGTGGAGTACCAGGTGCCCACGTCCTCGCGCTGCGACCACGACGACGACCCCGTCATCGTCGTGGACTCCGAGGACGACGAGCGCTGCACCGGCACCGGCACCATGTACCGGGTAACTGTCAGCTGTTGTTAGTGAAGTTCATTGTCAGGGGTTCGAGCGCTCCGTGGACGTGGAGTACCAGGTGCCCACGTCCTCGCGCTGCGACCACGACGACGACCCCGTCATCGTCGTGGACTCCGAGGACGACGAGCGCTGCACCGGCACCGGCACCATGTACCGGGTAACTGTCAGCTGTTGTTAGTGAAGTTCATTGTCAGGGGTTCGAGCGCTCCGTGGACGTGGAGTACCAGGTGCCCACGTCCTCGCGCTGCGACCACGACGACGACCCCGTCATCGTCGTGGACTCCGAGGACGACGAGCGCTGCACCGGCACCGGCACCATGTACCGGGTAACTGTCAGCTGTTGTTAGTGAAGTTAATTGTCAGGGGTTCGAGCGCTCCGTGGACGTGGAGTACCAGGTGCCCACGTCCTCGCGCTGCGACCACGACGACGACCCCGTCATCGTCGTGGACTCCGAGGACGACGAGCGCTGCACCGGCACCGGCACCATGTACCGGGTAACTGGCAGCTGTTGTTAGTGAAGTTCATTGTCAGGGGTTCGAGCGCTCCGTGGACGTGGAGTACCAGGTGCCCACGTCCTCGCGCTGCGACCACGACGACGACCCCGTCATCGTCGTGGACTCCGAGGACGACGAGCGCTGCACCGGCACCGGCACCATGTACCGGGTAACTGTCAGCTGTTGTTAGTGAAGTTCATTGTCAGGGGTTCGAGCGCTCCGTGGACGTGGAGTACCAGGTGCCCACGTCCTCGCGCTGCGACCACGACGACGACCCCGTCATCGTCGTGGACTCCGAGGACGACGAGCGCTGCACCGGCACCGGCACCATGTACCGGGTAACTGGCAGCTGTTGTTAGTGAAGTTCATTGTCAGGGGTTCGAGCGCTCCGTGGACGTGGAGTACCAGGTGCCCACGTCCTCGCGCTGCGACCACGACGACGACCCCGTCATCGTCGTGGACTCCGAGGACGACGAGCGCTGCACCGGCACCGGCACCATGTACCGGGTAACTGTCAGCTGTTGTTAGTGAAGTTCATTGTCAGGGGTTCGAGCGCTCCGTGGACGTGGAGTACCAGGTGCCCACGTCCTCGCGCTGCGACCACGACGACGACCCCGTCATCGTCGTGGACTCCGAGGACGACGAGCGCTGCACCGGCACCGGCACCATGTACCGGGTAACTGTCAGCTGTTGTGAGCATTGCTCATATCCACTGAAACTTGCGCAGAAATACCACTGGGTGTTTCATATTCATTTTTAAAGAATCATAATTTCACAATAACTTTCTTTTATATTATTCTGACTCAAAACAAACTTAATTATTGGAAAGACAAAATTATATTATATTTAGGTTTCGATAATTGATACCAAATAGTGAAGATACGAGCTAATTACGTTTGTATGGAAACACACCAGCATCAACAGCAATACAAGCAGGAAAGAAGAGTTTGCGCGTAATTCAACCAACTGTATAATATTGGGCCCATTTCGACATTGCATTCTCTAATTTTAAGTCCCTCTAAAGACAAATTTGAGGACTTCAAAATCAGTGTTTCTTAGAAAGTTATCTTTTTCCAGGAGGGTGAAGACGATGAAGAAGACATGGAGGAGGAGCAGGAAGACGAAGGTGAGGACGAGGAGGAAGAGGCAGAGGCGGAAGAAGAGGAAACCCCCGCGAGACAGGTATGGGATAAATAAATTATTGTAACAAAGTAAGCTATTACACCACATTATCTAGCCCTAATGAGTTTCATTAAGTTCTGCTCGGTATTTTGTAAACGGATAAATAAAAATATAAATAAATATTTCTGACACTCACACAACATTATCTAGCCCAAATTAAGTTTCTTAAAGAACTTGTGCTATGGATACTAGATAACTGATATACTTAAGAAATATATAAACATACATATTTTTTAATAGAATAAACATATAAATATCCATGACTTAACGGCTAATATCCGTGTTCATCACACAAATATCCGCCGCCGCCGGGATTCGAACCCGGGACCTCTGGTATAGAAGGCAATGTATGTTACCGCTACACCAGCCGGTCGTCAAAAATAAAGTAACGAAATATACAGGGTTACTGGTTAAGTCAACCTAGATCCGTTAAGAGACCCGTCTTTTCTAACTGATTTCACTATTAAACCCCAAATGTAACCGCAATTATTTTTTTTCAAACATGCTTGGAAGTTTGAGCATTATTTTGACAACCGTCTTCGAGATATATTGAACTTGCTGTACTGGTCGAGCAGCGGCCGGCAATAGTTGTATGAAAATCCATATCTGTCGTGTTGAGCGGCCAAATAAATTACTATGTACATCATGAGTCTGGCTAAACAAAGTAGACAATGGGGGGTTTTGCAAACTTTTTATATGGCAACTTATTCTGGTTTCATTGTTGTCAATGGAATGGTTGTTGGTGGTTTTCGAGATTTTGGAATTTTCATATTTGAAAATGAATAAAAAATTTATAGTTTCATAACTAATGTAGGAAACAGCAATACTAGTGACTGGCGATTCATCTAATACGAGGGGCGTTCAATGTATTCTCGGTATAGGCATGAACAAAAAAATCAGATAATTTTGGAAAAATTCTATTTTTCAAAGTAGTCCCCTAGACCCTGAATATATTTGTTAGATCGAGGAATTAGCTTCTCTTAACCTTGTAAAAAATATTCTTCCGGTTTCTCCTCAAAATGGGTATTAATAGCTGCCTTCAGTTCATCATCGTCGGAAATTCGCTTTCCACGAAGATCTGTCTTCAAATTTGGGAATAGGAAGTAATCACTGGGGGCCAGGTCTGGACTGTACGGAGGATGATTTATTTCTTCGAAGCCACCGTCCCGCGCAGCAGCCGTCGCCGCGCGGCCGTGGGAACCGGCGCGTTGTCGTGACGCAGCAACACCCCCGCTGCGAGTTTTCCTCGCCTCTTTTCTTTGAGTTTGAGTTTGCTGCTGTGATGCTTTCGCCTTTTTTGGTATCTTCTATCAATAAACAAAGTAGCAAATACCTTTTGCATCCCAAAAGACCGTGGCCATTATTTTTCCGGCGGACGGGGTGACTTTGAACTTCTTCGGAGGCTGTGCACTCTTTTTAACCCACTGCATGGACTTCTGTTTACTCTCAGGATCATAGTGATGAACCCAAGTCTCATCTCCAGTAACCAGCCGGTCGAAAATATTCGATGGATCTTCTCCACAGAGCTCTAAAATCTCCTTACAGCACTCGACTCGCACTTGTTTCTGAGGCGCGGTGAGCATTCTCGGCACCCATCTTGCACTGACCTTTGAGAGATTAAGATGGTCATGAAGGATTGCAAGTATGGTACCCACAGATAGATTGATCATCTCAGCTAACATCCCAATTTTTAATCTGGTATCTTCAAGAACCAATTTCTCCACTTTTTCACATTTTCTTCAGTGAGGGCGCTTACGGGCCCACCCGAGCGAGGGTCGTCTTCAATGCTTTCTCTGCTTCTTTTGAATTCACTTGACCACTTTTGAATGGTAGACAACGACGGAGTAGAGTCTTCGTAAACAGCAATCATCTCTTCATGAATGGTTTTCTGACTTTTTCCCTGCTTGGTGAGAAACTTTATAACAGCGCGATGCAAGATATTCTTAATCATTGTGGCGTCAGTCATTATGATCGTCTTTCACTGCAGATAATTAGATTACTAATAAACGTAAGTACTTGAAATTTTATATTTAAACCCTCAGATGGTGTCATTAGTAAATGAGATAAGAATAAGAATAAGAATTTATTTATTTGCCAGAATGTGGTAAAACAAGTTCTAAAATACAGTATTATAATACAGTCTTATTCTAAAGTACGCACATTCACTCCGTCTGAGCATGCAAACATATTTTATTACAAAAGTTGTTCAAACTTTATAATTTATAAATTGGTCATATTAAGTTAATTTTTTATGTTACAATTACAACAAAGTTCAAATGTCATAAGTAATCAGAAATACCATCAACTAATAAATTAAAAATAAAATGTAAATTAAAATGTCAAGTTCAAATGAAAACAAAAAAAAATTCAGTATATAACATGCAATGAAAATTTCAACTAAAAGATCATATATTGTGCCAACCATGATTTTAGTTTATTTTTAAAATGACTAAATGGAAGGCTCTTTATATCAACAGGTAATTTATTAAAAATTTTTATTGCCATTGACCGACAATTTTTGTCACGCATAACTGTGCGGACTTTTGGCATTACTAAACGGTTTGGTCGCCTACAGCTCCGTATTCTCGGAGTATCATATAAAGAGTCAAATAATTCTGGATGACATTTAACAAAAACACATATTTCATAAATGTATAAAGAAGGGACTGATAATTAGATTACCCACATTATTAACAAATCACCCCGATACCGAGAATACATTGAACGCCCTACGTATATAAAATTCTCGTGTCACAGTTTTCGTTGCCATACTCCTCCGAAACGGCTTGACCGATTTTGATGAAATTTTTTTTGCTTATCCGGTATCTATGAGAATCGGCCAACATCAATTTTTTTTTTTTGGCAATACACCGTTTGCCGGGTCAGCTAGTTCCATATAGAATTGCTGGATTCAGATTTAGATTACAATGAATAAAAATAATTATTGTATTTTATTTTTAAGCCTGATTAATAATAGTTGCCTACCATTTTAATTATATACTTCTCATCAAAAAGTAGGACAGTACCAATATTGGTACTGTGATAAATAAAAATCACCCGACCAGGACTCGAACCTTGGACTTCTCGTTTGCCGGACGAGTGCTCTTCCACTGAGCTACCGGGGCCTGGCGGTACGCCTCGAAATTACTTACCACATTTTTATTTTTTACGTTATATTTTTAACATAGCTCCATCTAATGGTATAGCTTTCTTTGCAGCTAAGATCACCCGGGACCAATTTCTTTTCAGAAATTGTTCCGAGAGGTCTCAGGTTCGAGTCCTGGTGGATTTTTATTTATTACATTTTTCATTTATCGGGAAGTTTTCAAAACGTACGTGAATGTTTTTAAACTCATCTGCCTAACGTCACAGAATAAGTAATAGTACCGTTGGTACAGAAGAATTACTCCGTAAGAAGATCTAAATAAATTCTTGCTACGACGCGATACGGTGGAATTCAGCTCGCACAGCATTCCGTACCTGCAAATTTATATACCTAGAAGTTTTGTCTCTTTCTATCGCATGCCTCTTATCTTTTCTTACGCTGTTAGGGTTGCTGCCTAGTAAAGAATAATTTATGTCCTTATTGGTAATTAAGTATCCACCGATGTAGGTATTACTGTTATTCTACCTTTGTAAAAAATATTGTTCCAACTTACCTAAAGTACAAAATGAAAAAAAAGTTACGACAAATAATAAGTAATACTACCTATGTTTTGTTTACTAAATTGAACATAATCAAATCTAAACATAATCTAATTGAATATTTGTTTCTTTTTATGTCCATTTTTAAATACTATTTGCGACCTCGATCATAGAATTACTGTGAGTGCTATTAGGTAGGTAGGTATCTACAACGTCCCGACGGGCGCGCGCGTGACACACGACCCATTCGAAATCCGCCGGCGGAGCGCTTCGCTGTAGGTAAATAACGGATGTACCGCGCGGAGTGAGCCAGGCCTGGTAACGTCTACCATAATAACTTTTTAGATATTCTTAAAATAAAATTAAACTGTAAAAAAATTGATTATTTGAACTTTCGATCGCTCAGAACTATAATATAATATAAACGTAAGATTACTGATTATAATTATATTATAATTAGTAATCTTACGTAGAATTTTGGTTACTAAGATCATAGAGATCAATTTCAAAAAATTACATTTAATAGCCAAAAATATTTATTTATTTACTCTTCATTGTACAAACACAAAATAGAAAATAAAGTACAATAAAAAAAGAAAACACAATCGGCGGCCTTATCGCTAGAAAGCGATCTCTACCAGGCAACCAAAAATAGGCAGTTTTTGTAAAAAAAGTTTTTTTTAATCCCCATAAAGACGGGTACTACACGCTCTTAATGGATCTAGGTCGACTTAACTAGTGGCTCTGTATCTTTGTAACTTTATTTATTCGTTTATCCTAGTTCGACGAATGTGAAAGTGGACGGATGTTTGTTCCTCAATCAAGGGAGAACGGCGCAACGGATCTTGATGAAATTTTGCACGGAATCAGTTTATTGTCAGGAACAACACATATGCTGCTTTGTATCACGAAGAAAAAATACATTTTCTTACGGGTTGTAATGGCGCAGTAAGTTTTCTTAAGAGCCCAGTAAACTTTTTTGCGCAATTGCTGTTCAAAAATCTAGCATAGTATAATAATCAAAACTTCAACTCGAACAAAATAGTATTGAGTACGTATTAAAACTAAACTTAAATAAAAATAATAAAAAATGGAGTCAACGGCTAATATTTGTGTTGTTTCCGGGATTCGAACCCAAGGCCTCCGGCATGAAGGCAATGATATACCGGCACAAAAGCTGGGCGTGATAAATAAAGCAAACAGCAGCGACGCTTGCAGCGCGAGCTCCGCCTCCCGCGCCAACAAGCCGGCTCAACCTCAGCGCCAACCTCAGCGCCAACCTCAGCTCCACGCGCCATCCGCTGAGATTGAGGCGAACACTGCTTTCATATCTATAAAATAAATTAAACTGGAGTACTGACAATACATACCTACATACATACACATAACTTCACGCCTGAATCCCTTACAGGTTATCAAACTGTTTGATATAATGTTTGACCAAGGTAATGTTTCCAAATTGGAATATTTAATAAACACTAGACCACACCGTAGCTAAAATTATGCTAAAAAAATGATAAAAATATCGAAAAATTACAATAAGCTTAATTAAGGGCGCACTAAAATGTTAAAGTTTAATGTAAATGACAACCGCCATGCTTGGTCGGCTTTGCATTTCGCCATATTTGATACTCTTTTTATTGTCAAAACTGTATCTGTCATGTCATCTGTCTTGTCATTTGGTACAAATCTGTCACTTAAAGCAAGGAGGAATGGAATGTCTGTACGGAGAAGCGATTTTTAATAAATCTTATGCTTTTTTTATGCGATGTCTTTCTAAAATTGCGTGATTACTGTTTGTATGTATACTTATTCTCTTCCATATATCCCTGTGCTCACATTATAGCCCCAGATACAAAGAAACGGAAACATATCCTTTGGAGGCATTATAATGATGTAGAGAAACTATTGTAGTGGGACGGGCTCAGGCTGTCGCTCAAAAAAATCTTCAATAAACCTCTGTCCCTTAACTGACTTTTAAAGCGTGCCCCGGAAGAGAAGCAACTTGTACATTCTACGTTTTTCTTTTGTTAAAGGGACAATATTTTATCATACATTTTAGCATATATGTGTACCGCGAGGTACATGGACACCACATTGTAGGGCATAAACGAGGAACTGTAAAATATAAGATATACATATATACATATTCAGGATTAAATGCTGTAAAATAAATTATTTATTTATTTATTAATTACTAGCCACCGCGCGCGGTTTTACCCGCGTAACTTTTGATCCCGTGGGAATTTCGGGATAAAATATGGTCTATAACCTTCCTCACGAGTTGAGTTATCAAATGCAAAATTAATTTTTCAAAACCCACTTGTAGATTCTGAGATTAGCGCGTTCAAACAAACAAAAAAAAACAAACTCTTCAGCTTTATATATCAGTATAGATGTGAAGTTCTAAAAAATTTCCGTTTATAAGTTCATTATTTTTTTAAATATGTCAGCAAATGTCAATAATGACAGGACGCCACCAACAACAAACTGTCAGCTAGACAGCTGTAGTTATTTTTTTAATGGGAGGCACTTTCTTGGCTTGCATAGCAGTCTTTTTACTGCATTTACACAACCCATATTGCTGTGCAATATGGCTGGTGTAAAAAGCCACGAGAAAGATTTTATTACTCAGTTTAAAGTTCAGCTATGACCTAAACTGTTGGAACAGTTTTATTTAGTGCAATCAAAGGGCCGCTGAATGTACCTCGGTACTTCAAATGGGCAACTTATACGGGTATCCTTTTCCAGTCCTTGATGTTTCACCATCAAGTCATCAACCACGTGACTTAATTACGTCTGTAGTCTTAATGCTACGACCGATACGACGATATGATCCTTTCGTCGGAAACCTAAATTGTGACGTGATTAAGCGGCCATGATGGTCTTATGATGAATAAAAATTTTTCATTTCATTACCGCCGGAACGGTAACATTTGGAGGCAGATTTTATATGAAGAGATGTCGCTAGCCAGTCGACCCCGGCGGGAGCCTAACACCACTCTCGGTTAGTCGCCTTTCACGACACGCTTATGCAGCGGTAGGCGGTAGTGGTATTGTAAGCCGAGCCTGCACAGACAATCATTACAATATTAGATGATGTCTCCTCAGGAGTCCCCCGGGCAGTCTCCAGAAGTGGGGCAAGAGAGGGCGGACGTGGGCATCGCGATAGTGGAGCCCGCGGCGCAAGGATCGCAGATAGAAGCCATTAGTAGCACCCCGCGTAAGTACCTTAACTTTACTTTTTATTCTTTTTTACAGAAATTATATATTATAATTAAATAAATTGATTCCCAGAATAGAAATCAGTTCCATATTGATAAAACGCTGTCAAATCCTGACGAAGAGGTTGCATCCGTAGTGTTTACTATTTTCTGGAATCATTTCCTTCTAATCGACGATGGATTTTTGTAGAAATCTTAGATGTATTATATAAAACTTTACAATACAATTTTTTTAAATAAAAAGTAATGGTGGCCTTTATAATAACAATACAATGTACCAATTTAAATCAATTACAATTTTAACCATGTTTATTTAGCAAGTGTGTAGATTTAAATAAGTGTAAATTTATTGAAGTGAAATCTATATAAGTATGAGTTAGATTGAGCGGGTAGCAAGATATTATACGAGGTGTTCCTGTTGATTTCCCATAACTTTGAGGTTTTGTTTCTTACTAAAAAACAATACTTCTTACTAAAAAATATGTGGTTCAAAAGAGCATACTTTTCAAGATATCATCAATCTTAATATAATGAGTTCATAAATTATCACCCTTGTCAATCTCTTTAACATTAATCCAATAGACGCGTGTCACTGAAGCACAACAAAAACAAAAACAACAAAAACATTTTAAATGTTGAGGAATGTTGCATACAAAAAAAAACAGCGATAAAAAAAAGTGTCAGAAAATGCCATGTTTTCATACTTCGCATAAAGTAGTTTTATATAAGATGTTTTGACTTAATTGAATTATTTTGTATGAAAAACAAAAACAAACAAAAATGAATAATTATTCACATGTTATTTAATTCTATTACATGGTCCCATTAATATCCTAGAGTTATGGAAAATCATCCGGAACAGCCTGTAGAGAAGGACTGTATTTTTTTAGTCTCCAGTTCTATTGGATACTTAAAAACCGCCAATTAATTTATCACTAACATAGATATCAGATATGAGAATTTGCAATGATTAAATATGGGCTAATAGTGATCAAAAGTTTGAATATCATATTTTTATATATAATTTGTAAATCTGGATTTATGCTCATGGACAGACCTCATATAGTGGTTTAAATGTAGACGAGGTTTACGGTTTAAGGATGCGTTTCCGAAAAGGCTAGGTATCGAATTCTACTACTACATGTATAAGATTCACGCACACAAGCGTGCCGTGAAAAAGACGAAAGGTTTTGAACAGTTTTGATACTTTAGTTTTAAATATTTGCAAATTCTTTTATTAAAACCATTAAATTGGGTAAGATTAATTAAAGTGCTCGGAAAGTTTGAGCTCGTTTTATTCGTAACGATAAAACCTCACCATCGAACCTGATGAGCTGGTGGTACACTCGAGGGCTTCTACTGGAATTCCTATTCCTAGGCATGTCAAGTTCGAGTTCATAAGACGAGACATTACCATCAGTCCTGGTAGTGGGAGCTGAAGGTATGCCTTGAGGTACTACTGGAACTCCTAGACGGATAGAGCTAGGCATGTCGAGTTTGGGTTCATTTTGATTCTTAGGACGAGACCTTACCACTAGTTCTGATAGTGGGAGCTGAAGGTATACCTCGAGGTGCTACTGGTACTCCTAGACGGGTAAAGCTAGGTATATCGAGTTTGGGTTCATTTTGATTCGTAGGACGAGACCTTACCACCAGTTCTGGTAGTGGGAGCTGAAGGTATACCTCGAGGTGCCACTGGTACTCCTAGACGGGTAAAGCTAGGTATATCGAGTTTGGGTTTATTTTGATGCGTAGGACGAGACCTTACCACCAGTTCTGGTAGTGGGAGCTGAAGGTACCATATTTTAAAAGAACTGAACAGGACACAAGGAACTGAAATCTATAGGCGGTCAGATTTGGTGGAATCGGGTTTTCATATTTTAAAAGAAATAATAAAATTTATGGACAAAAGATAATGCAAGTGATTGGGCTCCAAAAAAAAAGTCATTGTGCAGGGATGAGATGAGAGTCAGATTATAGATTAGACACATGTCATTCATATTTGTTAGGACGCCAAAAAAATTAGCCCTGGGAAAAAGAAGATATGACCAAAAATGCATTTTGCGTTTAATAGAATAAAAATCGTTTTCTTTTATGATACAGAAACTGAACGCCCGTAGATTTCTACGAGTGTATTCGTATTACCTTTACAGCCATTGACTACGAAACTAGTGAATATTGTAAATAAATACGATTATTGGTAAAAAAGTGCTTGTGTGATCCTTATAAGTACCTAATGGGTTGGCTACACAGTTGTAAACCGCGATTAGTTCGTCTCTTTTCTTAGTATAGCGACTTCCCTTCTTATTATCGTCGAGCGAGAAAGCGCACTCACACACAAAAGAGATTTTATTAATCTGTCTCTTTTCTTACTATAGCGAACTTTTTGCGGCACTGGTTCGGCGACATTGGAAGCACGGTTTACAACTGTGTAGCCACCCCTTTTGATTTGATTTGTCTTTTTTCTTACTTTAGCGATGTCTCTTATACGGCACTGGTTCGGTGACATTGGAAAAGCAGTTTACAAATGTGTAACCACCCCTTATGAAATAATGGTATATATGGTTCATCTAATACTAACTAATCTCGGTTTACAACTGTGTAGCCAACCCATTAGGTACTTATAAGGATCACACAAGCACTTTTTTTTACCAATAATCGTATTTATTTACAATATTCACTCGTTTCGTAGTCAATGGCTGTAAAGGTTATACGAATACACTCGTAGAAATCTACGGGCGTTCAGTTTCTGTATCATAAAAGAAAACGATTTTTATTCTATTAAACGCAAAATGTATTTTTGGTCATATCTTTTTTTTCCCAGGGCTAATTTTTTTGGCGTCCTAACAAATATGAATGACATGTGTCTAATCTATAATCTGACTCTCATCTCATCCCTGCACAATGACTTTTTTTTTGGAGCCCAATCACTTGCATTATCCTTTGTCCATAAATTTTATTATTTCTTTTAAAATATGAAAACCCGATTCCACCAAATCTGACCGCCTATAGATTTCAGTTCCTTGTGTCCTGTTCATCATCATCATCATCACAACTCTTTGTAATGAGCCCACTGCAGGGCATGAGTCTCTCCCCTGGGCGAAGAGGAGGTTTAGGCCATAATCCACCAAGCTGGCCCAGTGCTGGGTGGTGGATGTCAGAATTTTCAGGGCGCCAAAGAGGCTTCTGACAAACCCTAACGACTACTGTATACAAGTATACAGCACCCGGGACCGACTGCTTTACGTGCCCTCCGAAGCACGGAAGTCGTCGTGAGGTATGAATGGTCCGCGGTCACCCATCCAAGTACCGACCACGCCGAACGTTGCTTAACCTGTGATATCGTATGATACACACAGTAACCACGGCGCCACGACGACTTCCTGTTCAGTTCTTTTAAAATATGGTACCTTCAGCTCCCACTACCAGAACTGGTGGTAAGGTCTCGTCCTACGCATCAAAATGAACCCAAACTCGATATACCTAGCTTTACCCGTCTAGGAGTACCGATGGCACCTCGAGGTATACCTTCAGCTCATACTACCAAAACTGGCGGTAAGGTCTCGTCCTACGAATCAAAATGAACCCAAACTCGATATACCTAGCTTTACCCGTCTAGGAGTACCAGTAGCACCTCGAGGTATACCTTCAGCTCCCACTACCAGAACTGGTGGTAAGGTCTCGTCCTGCGAATCAAAATGAACCCAAACTCGACATGCCTAGCTCTATCGGTCTACGAGTACCAGTAGCACCTTGAGGTATACCTTCAGCTCCTACTACCAAAACTGGTGGTAAGGTCTCGTCCTACGAATCAAAATGAACCCAAACTCGATATACCTAGCTTTACCCGTCTAGGAGTACCAGTAGCACCTCGAGGTATACCTTCAGACCCCACTACCAGAACTGGAGATAAGGTTTAGTCCTAACAGACATAATGATTCCAAGTTTCCAAATTCAATCCTAATCATAAAAGGTTTTGTAATTTTTTTTTTTCAATAAAATTATATTATTACCTTTTCAACTCAGTTCAGAGAGCGTCAAGTATCGAGACTTGTTTGATGTAATAAATTGTGGATGTACAGCGATGTTTCTTAGCACGAAAAATAACTCAAAAGCGATACAGGTCCACTCTCGACAGCGGCTGAGCGGAGCGCAGACTGAAGATATCTAGTTTTTGTTTGGAATGATATTGACATTATTTGCTAAAGTATAATAACACTTACCACAGTGTGTAAAGATATACGCATTTATACAAATATGAAGAAAATTACGTGTTTGGTTTAATTTTTTTTTAAAGGGTTTTTAGTATTAATTTCAAAGAAAAAAATGCTAATTATCAAAAATGAACATGTCAACCACCGAATAGTATTTTTTTTATTCATAAATACTTGTGTTTTCATACCAAAAGTGGTACCGTAAATTGGCTTAAAATCGTCATTTTCGTGCGACGAGGCATCGCAAAATTAGTTTTTAAGCCACAAAAACAAATTTATTTATATTATTTTCATATAATAAATGGAGATGAAAGTCTTATCTATCTATTAGTATTTGTAATTATACTAAACTCTGCGCCATTTTATCACAATATGTACCAGAAAATACCCTATTTTGAAGATTTGCGGAAACGCGTCCTTAATATCGATATGTAATTTTGAAATCAATTTAGTCGTGGTCTTATGCCACCTTTTGTAGCAGAACAGCTTCAGAATAATAAGAAAATAACATGGAGGTGGCTTACGATCATGGCTAGCCTCTATAGCTTTCCTATCGTTTCCACTGACGCGGTGCCTGGATAGAGCGGTCCCGTGCTCGCGCTGTTTCCATGGAAGCGATGGAAGCGGCGGAGACTGCGGCGCAGTGGGCGGTGTGTGGCTCGCTCAGCTCTGCATCAGTCCAACCCAGTCGACGTCGGCTGGCTGAAGTAGCGGTCATTCCGTCTGTCTCCTGTGCCTGCGGGCTTGGGTTCGACTCCGGTTGGGTGGATATTGTTTTGATGGATACTGATATTAGTCGACAAGTCATGGATGGGTGTATAAAAGTTTATTATTTAATATTAATAATTTTAATATTTATGTGTTTCAAATTTTCCATTACTTTAGTATCGTTAGAACAAGTTCTTTAATAATGTAAATAATGGAGTTTAAAAAGTAGATAATGTAGTGTGAATTAGAAAAAATGTATATAAATACACAAATATTTTAGCGGAGACTATTTTCTCGTTTTGTTCTTTTTAGAGCGTGTTTTTAGCAGTCAAATTTAGTTTTTAAACCTATTCTGTGTTAACCACTCAACCGTCCATGGATACTAAGGTATCCAAAAAATATATGGCGTCTTACCTCCGTAGACACCATAGTATCCACAGCGCACGAGTTTCAAAAATGCCATCTCACTATTTGTAGGGGTACTTTTTGTATCATTCTCTAAAGTGCATTTAGAATATGATTTCAGAGCCTGGTGGCAGAGTAAAATGCTACCTTTGTTTTATTAAAAACAGGCAAAAGTGGTGGTAATAGCTCACATTGTCTGGTGACGCATGTTTGTTGACGCTGGTGTGGTTGCAGCGGGCGCGGCGGGCGGCGCGCTGGCGGCGGGCGGCGACGACGGCGACGGCATCGTGCCCTCCACGCCCACGCTCTACGTGCCGCGCCGCGCCGACGGGTCAGTCTGTCCACACACACACACACACACACACACACACCTCACACTCACTTCTGTGACCTCCATTGCTTCTCGATGTACAACTAACCGCGAAGATAATTTCATTCATAATTATTCTTTACAAATTCTTTGATTTCCAACTATTCATGTCCAACATTCCGGATTGTTATTTGTTGCCTAGGTGATTTTTATGCCGCAAAAAATGTTTCACTATCTAACGTCAAATCATAGATCTCTTAACACTATGGATCTGAAATAACAGCAAAAAATGGGTGCATACCTAAAGTTAAATCGTAGCATAAAATGGCCGCCAATAGTGAGCATACCTACTAAAGTTGTATCGATATCGATACTTCTAAGGCCGTATACAGAAAGAAAGCTGGAAACTTATAAGCGCTTATCAGCGAAAATGTCTGATTCATCGGACGATTATTTTCTTTTCTTGAGAAAATGTGTATTCAAAAATGCGAAATGAAGCTTTATCCTATTGATAGAGAAAGGAAACTTTTCGGGTGTAGCATCATTTATTAGTAAATAACTGAAAACTTGATGATCAAAGATATTTTTAAAAAAAAATTTTAGGTCTGTGCTTTATCCTGGTATTGGAAAAAAATATATAAATTACTAAAACTGTTATCCCACATGCTTACCATGAAAATGCTTGAAATGATTCGTCTGGGGATTTATTAACTTATTATTTGTCAGGAAAAATATACGCTTTTTCTAAATAGCTTTGTTTATAACTTTATCACGCCACCAGAAATAAATTGTCTTATCAAAATTTGGGGGTTCAAAACTTACGTTCTCCTATTGACAGTATTTGACAGGGAAGGAACACACATCCGATTAATTGCGACGGTTATTTTTACAAACTTCTGCCTGGTGCTGTCATACCATTTTTTATAACGGTCCTAGGGCGTCTCATGCAACTATTAAAAGAGACGCCCCTTAGCCGTCATCTGCCATTTAGTAAAACTTTCTGCCTTTTTTTTCCATTTACTACTTATATATACCAGTTTTTTCTTTTTTTTTGACTTTGATTATTAGTCTAAGAGTGTTTCCGAAGCATATTTGAAGCGTTTTATTCGAAATTGAGAGCAAGTATCGAATTAATGACAGGTGTTGTTTACCTTTTTGGAAAATCGAAAGAAGTATTGAAAGAATATTCCTTCGATTCTTTCGATACTGGGGAGGGAGAGGGAGAGGTTCATGAATTACGAAGGAACACAAAATAGTAACAATAAAAATGAAAATAAATAAATAAATGAAAGTGGACATTGCAATTATAAAAAGTGAAATCTGATCAAAATAATAGTAATTATAAAATATAACTATCCACATGGCCACTATGTAATAATTAACCATGCCTTCCTTTTATATTATGAAAGTTAGAAAGATTTTACACTCGTATTATGCAGGTAGCAGTAAAACAACATAGTAATTTTCACAAATATTTATTCATTTCTAAATAAAAGGTACAAAGTCTATTTTTATTGAATAATACAAAATAAGATTTCTTACCTTTTGGAAAATTGAAGCTAATTACATCAAGGGTCTTATTAAAGCTATTTTCCTAATGTAAAGAGCAAATATACCAAACTTTAACTTTTGTGTTTAAGTTCTCGCTTCCAATGGCTTCTAACCACCGTCCCTTTAAGTTAACATTTCTTGGAAACCTAAAATTATAAATATCGATATAGAGTTTTAAGAAAAATACATCACTATTAAATTCTAATGTAAACAAACAAGACAGTTTCAACAATAGGTTTCGGCAAAGTAAAACGTGTTTAATATAAAAAAAATGTAGTCTATAGTTAAGATTGCATGTCCAAATCACAAAAAAAAGTTATATGGAGCACTTTATAACAACAATTCACTTGTTTTAATCAATGAAAATCTTACTAACCTGTGTAAAGTTAAATTAGGGTATTTATCATCTTTCTTCGCACCACACCACAAAATTGAACATTTCATATTGAAAACTGCTTGCACTTTTTGCAGATATTAACATATAAAACACAAATTTGAAGCCACTTAATTAGTAAATTGAAAAAACCTTTCAGCAAAAACACAATTTGACATCTTAAGTACTCTGAATTCTGAAACACAACATGGCGACAAGGCACTCTAATGACATTCGTATGACGTCATGCCTTTAATTTTTTCATTCGGTAGGAGAATGAAAATAGTACTATCTCTTTTTTTCTTCAATGGTTTTTGTATTGGGAGAGTGAGATAAAAGAGTTTTAGTTATACCTACTTAATATCTATATAACTATAAAGTATGTATAGAAAAATAGAACATCTCCATGGATATCATCTCACTGCGTCAAATAGAAATACTTTCATTTCGCGGTTTTTTTCTGACAGATTTAGAACGTATGAATTTCTTAAAAAAAACTAGAGCCATATTTATTAGTAGGGATTTTTAAACCACCTAGTAAAGTGCAGCTGAACTTTATTGATGATCATTTGAATATTTTAACCTTATGTTTCAACCGGTCTTTGGGGCTGCCATTGAATGAATTCGTTTTGTAGTTTTATATTGAAATTTAAAATATTGATGGCAGCCCTCGACGGATTTTCTTGCTTGTTCATACGGAGTTGAATACCTATGTTATTGCGACATCTACATCTTCGAGAACCGAATAGGTAAGCGTAGGGAAGTGCTATGAAAACGAATAGTATGTTGTTCATAATATGACCGACTCTGTGTGAGATCAAGTGAACTTTTAAAAAAGCTTTTCACGTTAATTATCTCTCGTCACATAAATCATTTCAGTCGGGGGATTTTAAATTATTTTATTCTTTTTCAATTACTTTTTAACCGTCGCGTCGTGGGTTTTTCAAAATTTTTATTTTGTTTTTTTTTTAAATCGGGAGTTAGATCTATGTTTTCGTCACTTGACATTTTTCAAAACTTTTGAGAAAGAACTCCAATACACGAAAAAAATTTACTTGCGCGCCTAGCTAGTCGACTGCCTTTTTTACTTTTTTACAAGCGCGTCAAATCGTGCTGGCCAGTTTGATTTTTAAATCGATTTCAACTAACATACGATGTGACTGCGAAACAAATAGTTCGATATTTAAAATAAATTCTAATATAAATTACGGCATACTGGTGACTGTTCCACTCACGTACTTTCTTGTCAAGACAACAGCAAGAACGTCATGCTCCCTCAGGCGGCAAGCATAGCAGTAGCGTCGGGTATCGGGTCACCTTCTTCCCTAAAATAAGGTTGAGGAGGGTGGTGCTTGCGTTATACTCGTGAACGGGTGCTGCTTGCGGTGCCAGGTCGTTTTGCTGATGATACAATGATTATTTTATTCCATCCTTGTTTAAATACTCTGGTCCCAGTTTGTCATGTTCGTGTGCATCCATAGCTCAATGCACCTAGTATGTAAGCAATTTGGTTTTAGCATGACATTGGCTCTCACAATTAGCTGTCTTGTGTTTGTTTTTTTTTTCATGTCATGATCAATATGTACTGTATGCAACCTATTTCAACCTATTTGTATTAATTCGTATAATCCTAACTGAAAAAGAGTGCCAAGAGTTTTTTTTGGCGGCTTTTTTTGTCTCTTGGTCTACTGTAATATCTTATTCAACACCTTGTTAAAGCAGAAGAACAAAATTATGACGTCATTAAGCGGCCATTCGATGGTTTTATGATGAATAAAAAAAATACATTTCATTTTAATTTTAATTTTATTATATTTTGGATTCATAGGTCACATGGTAATTTACAAAAAGATTTTAGACAATATTCAATTGTGTCATGGTCACTGTAGATTAAGTTAAACCAAGTCGCAATAGGTACTTGTAATTTCATTATTTGAAAATTTGTTATTTGAAGTACACGGTACTTCTAACCTATCACACAATACATAGGGACCCAAAAAGTAAAGTCTAAGTGAAGTGGGCAATGTGGGGTTAAAATGGATTTTCGTCAAATACATATAACACACTTTCTACCAAAGAACTGAACAATTAACATGATTGGTTAATGAAATAATGAAAATAAAAAATATACTCCAACTAAACATAAGTTACCTCCCTTCATCGCTTCCCGTGGCTTCCTCAGGGTTGGGTTAGGATTTCTTTTTCAGATTAACCTTACATTTAACAAACTTCCTTTGTGAGTATCGAAAAATGTCACCTTACAAAATTATTACATACATACATAACGTCACGCCTGTATCCCTTATGGGGTAGGCAGAACAACAGAGGCTATAAAAACATCTGATGTCACGTTTGACAAATTTTGAGGGATTATACAGATGGAAAGAGACTATTGTAGTGACAGGGGGTCAGCCTATCGCCCACAAAAACGATTTTAAAACCTCTGTCCCTTAACTGACTTTTACAGTATGCCCGGGAAGAGAAGCAGCTGGCACATTCTACGTTTTTCTTTCGCTCCCAGTACAGCATGGAAGCAATTTATTAATTATTAACAGAGTTATGAATTTATCAAAATTATATATTATACCTACATGCAGGTCTACGCACGCTACAAGGGATTTTGTTAAACGATATTGGATCATATCCGCGCGTGATACGGAGTGTTGTCGAAGTGCGTCGTATGATTAATGTAGTCCTGTTGCAGTACAGCTGTGCATAGGTGCGTTACTCTGTGGACGACTAGAAAAGGTGTTTGATCATGTCGGTTGTGATATACAGGATGCCCCAAGACCATGGGACATCAAAAGAAAGTACCTTGTATATCGTAGATAAGTTGTTTTGCTGAATGAAGACTCTGTATGATTTTCAAATATAAGGTAATTATGGATTTAAAGATTTCACGTGTATTTTGACTATATTGGCTTGTTTTTTTAAATTAAATTTAATTTGAATTTGATTAAAATGAGTAATTTCTTGTAATTCCTTTCTTTTATAATACTATGTTCCTTATGAAGATTTGGAAGTTTTTGTCCATTTTTGCCAATCATCATTAAAATGGGAGTGGGTTTTTTTAATTTTAAGTCTCTTCTTTTCCCTGACGAAGCAAGTAATTTTTAGGAAATCTTCAAATGCAGAATTAATAATATCTAAAAATCAAATATAGTCTTATTTCAGCAAAATGTCCTATCTACGATATTTAAGGTACTTTCCCTCGATGGCCCATAGTCTTTGGACGCCCTGTATATATGATTTTACATAAAGGATAGCTTACTTCGAAATTCAAAAACTCGAAAGGGTTACATGTGTATGTTTGTTTGTTTCTCAGTAAAGGTTGTTCACATTGAAGTGCTCAATGACTTATCAGCAGAGTTCTGTTTAGCTTCACTAGACCGGTTCGTATGCCGTCGCGGCTTATGTTCGTCGTTATAGTCGGATTGCGGAACTAACTTTGATGCGACCGCTACACATTTGAAAGAAGTTTGTGACTTTTATAGTAATGCGATATTGCTGCAGGTTTAAGCCCGCGTCAAATTAACTGGAAATACATGGACGGGCCGTGGCAGTGTTTGTGGATTTATTGAATGAGATCGATATAATACCAGGCCTGGCTCACTCCGCGCGGTACATCCGTTATTTACCTACAGCTAAGCGCTCCGCCGGCGTATTACGAATGGGTCGTGTGTCACGCGCGCGCGCCCGTTGGGACGTTGTAGATACCTACCTACCTAATAGCACTCACAGTAATTCTATGATCGAGGTCGCAAATAGTATTAAAAAATGGACATAAAAAGAAACAAATATTCAATTAGATTATGTTTAGATTTGATTATGTTCAATTTAGCAAACAAAACATAGGTAGTATTACTAATTATTCGTCGTAACTTTTTTTTCATTTTGTACTTTAGGTAAGTTGAGACAATATTTTTTACAAAGGTAGAAAAATAGTAATACCTACATCGGTTGATACTTAATTACAAATAAGGAGAATAATTATTCTTCACTAGGCAGCAACCCTAACAGCGTAAGAAAAGATAAGAGGCATGCGATAGAAAGAGACAAAACTTCTAGGTATATAAATTTGCAGTTACGTAATGCTGTGCGAGCTGAATTCCACCGTATCGCGTCGTAGCAAGACTCGAATTTATTTAGATCTTCTTGTGGAGTAATTCTTCTGTACCAACTATTACTTATTCTGTGATAATACTTAACTGTATATAACTATAGACCGATCTCAAAATTGTGCATATTTGCTAAAGTTTTTGAACGCATTGTTTACACTGAAGTCTATAACACACTCTTAACAACTTTTATAGCTGAACAACATGGTTTCTTAAAAAACAAATCAACAACATCTAATTTATTATCTTTTTTGGAATATACAACTAGCAGTATGGATGCAGGTGGGCAAGTCGATTCCATATTTACAGACTATAGTAAGTGTTTTGACCGAATTGACCATACTATACTCTTGAGTAAGCTTTACAGCGCCGGCATCCACGGTGATCTATACAGGTGGTTTACTTCATATATTGAGAACAGATCTCAGGCTGTCGTCGTCGGAGGCTATTCCTCAAGTTTTAATTTGGTGCCGTCAGGAGTACCTCAAGGATCTCTTTTAGGGCCGTTATTGTTCAACATATTTGTAAATGACGTTACATTTTGTTTCCAGTACTCAAACTTTGTCTTATACGCCGATGACATGAAAATCTTTAAACAAATTAACACTATTCATGATTGTTATCTATTGCAACAAGATTTAACGAGATTCCAAAATTACTGTGATCTTAATAAACTGGACCTTAATGTGACGAAATGTTATACTGTATCGTTTACTCGAAAAAAATAATTTTTAGAATTTAAATACAAGCTAAAAGAACATGATTTAAAACGAGTAAATGAGATGCTTGATCTAGTTATTATTCATGACGCAAAGCTTACGTACGAAAAACATATTGACCATATAGCTGTTAAAGCTAATAAAGCAATGGGATTTGTAATCAGGTCGAGTGCTCAATTTAGTAGTGTCAAAATATTAAAAATACTCTTCTGCTCCTATGTGCGTAGCATACTCGAGTATGGTTCACAAATTTGGAATCCACAATACGAAGTTTATGTTAAAAGAATAGAATCCATCTAATGTAAATTTATGAAGCACCTCAAATACAAATGCAATGTGTTCGATAACAATTATGAAGCAAGGTGCGTAAGACATCATATGTTGCCCCTGAAGGATAGGCGTCAAATTGCAGATATCATAACCTTTATGAAAATTCTACAAAACCAAATTGATTGTCCTTATCTGCTTTCTAAAATATGTATTAAAGTTCCATCAAGGTCCGTTCGACAGCCCGTTTATTTACATGTCCCACACAGCTCAACTAATTACAGACAAAATTCTTTTTTGATTAGATCAGCCTATGCTATTAATAACTTAAATAATCCAGAATTTGACATCTTTCATCTTTCGATAAACGCTGCCCGTAATATGATTTCGAGACAAAAAAAGGATATTAATTGTTAAAAAAATAAATATATAATAGTTATTTCTAGCTATCACGCTCTTTGAATTGGTTTTTTTTTTATTTCTCATTTTTGTTTTTGTTAAAGATTTTTTTTCACCTTTCTCATTTCAGTGTTTGTACAAAAGACAACGTCTTATTAACTCTTATTTAAATGTGGAAACTATTAATTGGTGTTTAGTTATATAATTAGTTTTAAGATTGCTTTATGTTACACTGTAAGTTTTCCAAAGAAAATAAAATAAAATAAATTAATAAAATTAAATACTTGTATCTAAATTTCTCTAAATGACCCTTCTAAATTTAAACCAGTGCCTAGTTTACAACGTCACATTCGATGTTTTTAAACCACCCTATATAACAATTTTTTATTCAACTAAAAGTAGTGAATATCAATGTCATAGATTTTATTCCCTCATTTCAAACTCAGTAGGCAGCGCACGCAATACAATAGAATTATTGCCGACTTGAATAATAGTTGTGATAAATAATTACTAAAATATAAAAAGTAGTTTATAGCACTTAATATACCTTTATTTTTGTTATTAATCTAAAGAATTTGCCAAATCGGAGCAATAGTACTGGAGACTATCCCTATTATTCAAACTCGCAAACCTTGCCTCTTAATAGAATAGATCTACACCCTGTATAGAGACGGAGCGTTATGGTTAAACTAATGTGTTTCTTTTAATGTTTGAACAGTCTTTAAGCGGTACGCGGGTTAGTCAAAAATAATCATTATTCATTAAGAAACAGATCTCAATTTAAAATGTTCGAATAAACTTTTACGATAGAAAAATAATCAAGGTTTTCCTTTAGTTTAAGGAAATAGTATGAGTTTACATTTTTGTCAAATTCAAATTATTTAGGTATTGTACGGAGTACAATAAAGCTTAAATTAGGTCACGCGTCAGCGTTTTGGCAACATTGAAGATTTTAATCATTTTAACATAAAACATATTCAGTACGCAATTAGCACCTGACCATTACGCGACCTCATAATCATCTAACTCTTAAGTTCTGCAATAAACTGTTTTACGAATTAACTTCTACTCTATTACTCAGTAATATTCCAACTATCTTCAAGGTGTTCGGCGCCGGCCCGTACAGGTATTGCATTCCACAGTGGTAATAAGGTGTTTATACAATTTATTTGGCAAAGATACATTATGGACCCTGTTGGACACAGCAACCTGAAAGAGGAGAGAGGAGGCCCACTTAGTTATAATTTTATTATATATAGGTATTATACTAGGCTATTTTAATTCATTGTATTTTTAATGTAATCTGGGTTATTTCAATTTTATAAAAGTACTTACATAATATATGTATTTTAATATATATAGGTATGTTTGTCTATTTAATTTTATCTTCAAAATATTCATTTATTGTGTAATAACATTTATTAATTAAAAACTTTTTTAATGTCCGAATACATTCGTTTACTTGCGTAATGTTTTTGACGGAGTCTGGAAGTTCATTAAATATTTTTATAGACATTACATAGGGACTTATTGCATGCAAATCTAGGCGAGATCTGGGTAATGTTAGTTTGTTTATTTGTCGGAAAAACTAGATATAAAGCCTTATTAGTTTCAATGCTGTTCTTAGCACGCACTCTTAGTAATACGTGCTTAGAGAAAAATAACGGTAGTAAATAATGGGAACATTTTATGCGTAGTCACGTAGAACGTTAATACGAAGTGTATTGTTACCGAAAACGTAGAAACAAATAGATAAATATACAAAGTGTTCCTATTGATTTACCATAACTCTAGGGTATTTTTGGGACCATGTAATAGAATCAAATAACATCTGAATAATTTTCGATTTTATTATTTTTTTGTTTTTATTTTTCATACAAAATAATTCAATTAAGTCAAAACATCTTATGTAAAACACCTTTATGCGAAGTACGACAACGTGGCATTTTATCACTTTTTTTTTGTCGCTATGTTCAGGTACAGTTTGCAACGTTTTGCGTTGTACATTGTTTGTAACGTTCCTCAACGTTTAAAATGTTTTTGTTGTTTATTGTATGGCTTCAGTGACACGTCTATTAAATTAATGTTAGAGATTTTACAAGGGTGATAATTTATGAACTCCATTATATTAAGATTCATGATATCTTGGAAAGTATGCTCTTTTGAACCACATATTCTTTGGAAAAAAGTATATTTTTTAGTAAGGAACAAAACCTCGAAGTTATGGGATATCAAAAAGAACACCTTGTATAGACATTACTCATAGATTCCACAAAAAAAAAACTTTGTTGGCAGCCATGTATTGATCTATAACGACTTCCGATTAGCACAGTTGTGAGTAGAGTCTGTCAGAAACCATTTTGGCGCCCAGTGACTTCTGCCATCCACCACACCAAGTCACACTTATAATACTATCAGGTTTCTTTTCTGTACATAAACTGCTGAATCAATAAAGAATTATGAAGCGTGGCATTACGTGTAGCAACCGTAGATAAAATGCATCGTACGACCGAGCAAAGACACTAAATAATGGTAAATAGGTAGTTAAACTTCTTATCAAACACTTGATAATTTGTCACCAGCAGACAAAAATAGCTATACAAAATAGGAAAGTAAAACTTTTTGACGGCTTATGCCGTATGCTCAATCGGTGTGTATATTCTTTATTGTAGATAAAGCAACGGTCACTTCATTCTCGTGGACAATGATCTTTAGGGATTCCCCAGAAACTATTTTTCTGTAATAGCTTGGTCGATTGCGGCTTTTAACTATCCAGACAAGCGTCAGCAGCCCCGCAGCGGGTTGATAAAAATAGTTGACCATGACAATGTTGATGAATAGAAAAGTAAACAGATTAATTTTAAGTTTGTTTTATGATAGAAATAATTTGAATTGTATATCCCCTTCGTATTCATTTCCCGCAAAACGTAATAGAAGCTCTTTTGTAAGAATGGTCCCTCATAGCTTAGAAAAGCCCTACCGCCCCTGGACAAGAATGTCATGAAAGGCGACTAATTCTTCCTTCACTTGCCGTCAAATGAGATGGAGGTCAAACGCGGGCTCAGTCTCCAATACTAATAAACATGAACCAAACCTTGCAACTAAATATTCGCTGCGGCTGTTGTGAACACGTAGCATAATGGACGTCCTTGAATGTAACATTGCGAAGCAAGTACTGCGGCGGCTCTCGCTCATCGCCATGCTTATCGAAGCGGAAAACTACTAGTCTGCAACACATGTTTTCCTTTTGCAATCAATGTAAGAACTATAAAAAAAACGTTTTCACAAATTACATTTCAATATTTCGTGAAACATTTTTTCATTATAAGCGGGCCCTTTAATTACCAAACGGATATTTATATTCTTATCAGTGCTTTAGACAACCGTGTCAGACAAAAGTAATCATAAAAACCTCTTTTTGTTATGTAAACAATTATTTATCTTTTTTACGTTGTTTTATTATCGCCATCCGATATTCGTATGTTAGGTATGCGTAGTTTTAATTCGACCGTGACTCAAAAGTTTTGATTCAGGGCATTATACTTCCTTGTGTTTTGTTTAAAGATTCATAAACAAAAAAGACGTAGGTAGGTAATGCGTTTTATTAAAAGATATGGTTTTCTTTGTTGTTTTTGTTATTAGAATGAAATATTTTATATTTATTACTTACGTAAAAAACTTGTACTATAACGTATTAATTGCGTAAAAGTTTTATCGTAATTTAGAAATTTGTCTTTATTAGTTCATTTAAAGTCAACACCATAAAAGTGGAGATTTGACAAAGAGTACTTTCTAATAATACACTGCCTGACAAGAAAGTACAGCCACTGTTCTTTAACGAAAATAATTGTATTGAGAATTAAATCATTCGACATTCCATAAAAATGATTTTAATGTTTTTAGTACGTAAAGTAGACAATCTTTTGAATTATAATTGAATGAGCTCTTCTACTCGGGTCGTACTTAGCTTCGCATACCTATTTTAAACCTCTTTATCGAAAAAGAAGTATTTAATTATTTATTATCATTAACAAAATGTTCGTGTTTTATCGTAATTATGTTCCGGATTAAGAAAACTTATAAATAATATAACGGTTATAAAAGCTGTACAGAATTATAAACCTCAAGATGGAAACGCATCACTTATTTACATAAGATCAACTTTGACTAATTTTGAGCATGAGCGCGGCTGCCATTAGCCATCATCAGATTAACCTAAACTGGTTTTAACTAGTTGTCGTTTTCTTTATCAAATCGTAGAATCTATTAAATGTTTGTCTGTTTTGCAAAAATGCTGCAACATGTTGCGCAATAACATAAAAAAAGTAAACATAAGTATATAATTAGGTATTCCACATACAATATGCGCTAAGCAACATGTCCCGGTTGATGTAAACGTACTTGTGTACAGATGCCGTTAAGCTGCGGATACACGACGACACCTGACACTTGACACTCAGTGTATACACCGAGTGTCCGTGTGTGTCATGTGCCGCGACACTCGGTTGCAGCTCTAGGGGCGCTCTAGCTTGGTGATTCTAGCTCTTGGTGGCTCTAGCTGCCGTGTAGACGCGACGAGTGCAGTGTCTGAGACCAGTGTCGCGGTTTTCGGTCGTGCGCGAAACTTTTAGCTAGAGCAACATGGCGGCGGCACATTTTAAATTTGTAATATCTTCGGAAATATTCACTTAAATTACATGCTGTAAAAAGCATATTGATCTATAATAAATGCACAATTTATTAAAGGTACTTAATTGGATAAGAATGAATGCTGTATTGTTTAAAATCACTTCGTAAATAACCATTTTTTAGTAAAGGATAAAAATGGTTATGGTGCGTTATCCCTAAGAGATAGACATATACCATCGCGAACTTTTTTGTTGAACTTTTTAAGGTGGACAATACTGTAGTACATCATTTTGGTCTATCTCGTAGGGTTCAGCCAGCGTTTGCAATATAAGCGCTAAAGAACGTGCTTATTTACGACATCACATTAGAAACATCTAATATCAGTGTTTCTCTACTATATTATGCATGTATTATACATAATAACCTTCCTTAAGAATCAATCTATCCATTAAAAAAAACCGCATCAAAATCCGTTGCGTAATTTTAAAGATCTAAGCATACATAGGGACAGATACCTACGGGTCCAATTGATAACCTCCTTTTTAAAAGTCGGTTAATTAGAAGGCATTTATTCAGCGGGCGTTCATTTTTTGCAACTGATGTCATATTTTAAATAAAATGTGCCTTTTCATAAATGCAAACGATATTTTGACCAGGTTCGATTCCCGGTTATGTAAAATTAATAGTAGATATTCATTTCTTAATTTTAACTAAGTCCGTAAATATCGATTCATGGCGATGGAATGTCTGACACTGAATTGCGCATCGCTCCGTGTAGACGGCCAATACACTTCGACCGCGACACTCGATCTCAGAACTAGTGTCGACACTAAAAATTTCTCACCGTGTGGACGCGTCTGACACTTGTGTCGACACTAGTGTCGGTGTCGGTGTCACCGTGTATCGGTACCTTTAGGTTTATTAGAAGTCCCTTCAGCGTCCTGCAAATTAATTTGACAGCCAACAACCATTTTTATATCCCTGCAATAAAAGTTGAGACGAATTTTAGATACTAATTGTATTAAATCCAGATGCCATCATATTCACTTGGTTCCTGGGCGCCCTTTTCAGAACCTTCCGGTTAGCGTCCATCGATGAGGAAGTGCTACTTCACAATCCTAGCGCATGGTTTTATACAGGGGAATTTGTAGTGCAAATGTTTATACTTGTCATTTACATCTTTCGAACCATACCTACTTATTAGTTTTTAAAATATCATGGTCATTAACATTCATATTAACTATAGAAATGAAATAGTTAGCATGTTTTTTCATTTATTTTGAGTTGTCGATATTTAGGCATTGTTGCAAGCGCCATGAGTCTTTCAAATCAGTTTTGCAATGACTCCTCGATCTCCAAGAACACAGTTTAAAGTGGAGACATGGACAGGTAGTGATGTAATGCTTTACATTGTTTGATTATGATGTTTGACGGTCTCCGTGGGGCAGTGGTATAGACGCCGGGCTCGAATCTCCCGCACGGAATAAACAAAATGTTTGCTGTCTCGGTGTCTATCTATACATGTATTTATATTCAACTTTCCCCCTAGTTCGCTACATGGTATCCCACATGACAAGCTATGCTTACTTTTGGGCCATGTAGGTGGTATTATTGTGGAGGATTTTATTTATTTAGTTTTACAATCTTCTTCCAAGCTGGACTGGGAGCGAAATAAAAACATATAATGTGCCAGCTGCTTCTTTGGGCATACTGTAAAAGTCAGTTAAGGGATAGAGGTTTTACTGGCGTTTTTTTGAGCGATAGGCTGACCACCTGTGACTGCAATATCTTCATCAGATTTATAAGCTCTGGTGTTCTGCCTGCCCCATGAGGGATAGCGGCGTGAAGGGGCGTGTGTACAATGAGTGTGTTGGGCGCAGGTTCGGCGAGGCGGTGGTGTCGCCGCTGGGCGCAGGCGGCGCGCGCTTCACGTTCGCGGAGGCGGGCGGCGCCAGCGCGCACCTCGACACGCACGCCGACCTGGCGCCCGCGCTGCCGCCCATCTCCGACTCACGTATGTACCATGAGTGTGGTGCTCGGCGCAGCTGTCGCCGCTGGCTCCACGCTCGCGGAGGCGGGCGGCGCCATCTCCGACTCACGTATGTACCATGAGTGTGGTGCTCGGCGCAGGTGTCGCCGCTGGCTCCACGCTCGCGGAGGCGGGCGGCGCCATCTCCGACTCACGTATGTACCATGAGTGTGGTGCTCGGCGCAGCTGTCGCCGCTGGCTCCACGCTCGCGGAGGCGGGCGGCGCCATCTCCGACTCACGTATGTACCATGAGTGTGGTGCTCGGCGCAGCTGTCGCCGCTGGCTCCACGCTCGCGGAGCCGGGCGGCGCCATCTCCGACTCACGTATGTACCATGAGTGTGGTGCTCGGCGCAGCTGTCGCCGCTGGCTCCACGCTCGCGGAGGCGGGCGGCGCCATCTCCGACTCACGTATGTACCATGAGTGTGGTGCTCGGCGCAGGTGTCGCCGCTGGCTCCACGCTCGCGGAGGCGGGCGGCGCCATCTCCGACTCACGTAACTTATTACCTTGCTTGTTATTGCACACCGTGTGTCACCGCTGTCGCTGGCGTTCAAACAAAGCGGGAAATTTTCCTGCTTTTTCAAATTCATTCGTTTTTATTCAAGTTTTATTCGAAAATAATAAGAAAAACAAATATGAAATATTTCAAGTTTTTTTTATTAATAAAACGATAAAAACGGAAAAATATGAAAGAAACGGAAAATCATTGATGTTTTTAGTAGGTGTTGGAGGGTAGAACGACTTTTTTAGATTTTCAATCCTTTCATGGTGACTTTTTCGAAACAAACGGTTTTATTGAAATTTTCAGTTTCATTCCTAAGGAATATCAGAAAATATTTTTCAATGTAACAAACAAATAAAACGATAAAAAGTGACGTTTCTTTTGCCGAAAAAAAACAATTGTTTCTTTAAGAATGTTCAACCCTAACTCACCTTATGGTTAGTGAAGATGTGGTAAAAAATGACACGTGATGAAAATAGCCGCGGCGTGCGCAGCGCGGCGGCAGCGGCTGCAGCGCGGCGCCACGCCCGCACGCCCGCACGCCCGCACGCCCGCGGCACGGCACGTTGCTACAACGACGCAGACTCGTAAACATTCCCTTCTTCAGCTCATATGTTGTCTTCTCCCGACCTTGACTTCATATAGGTACCATCAGCAGGCGTAGCACGGTTTTCATAAGAGATAAGTCACACGACAAGACATAATCTTGTCACAGTCCGGTAATTTGTCTTATATGACAGCACGGGCACACGACGTGACCAAAAATGCTTGCCGCGACATATCTTTGTCTTGACGTTTATACAAAGAACGAGTTTAACAACTTTAAACCTCCAAATATAATTTTTTTGTTGGTGAATTTTTAGTTTTAATATTATTTTTAAGTTTTGTGACCATGTCAAGTGCCAAAAAGCAGTAAGTACCTTTACCGTTGAAGTCTTATAAGAATCTGATTATAATAATTGATAGACATAATTATTATTCATCATCATCACAACTCTTTGTAATGAGCCCACTGCAGGGCATGAGTCTCTCCCCTGGGTGACGAGGAGGTTATAGGCCATAATCCACCAAGCTGACTCAGTGCTGGGTGGTGGATGCCAGAATTTTCAGGGCGCCGAAATGGCTACTGAGTACTGACAAACCCTAACGACTACTGTATACAAGTATACAGCACCCGGGACCGACTGCTTAACGTGCCCTCCGAAGCACGGAAGTCGTCGAGAGAAATGAATGGTCGGCGGTCACACATCCAAGTACCGACCGCGCCGAACGTTGCTTAACCTGTGATATCGTATGATACACACAATAACCATGGCGCCACGACGACTTCATAATTATTATTATGAAAAAATAACCTCACAACCTCCGAACCGCAGTGATAAAAAATGTTTGGCGATGTGTCAAATTGTGACAACAATAAACAAAACGATGCCGCCATGCTATTAAATAAGAGATAGAACTTGAAAGAAGTTTTAAACATTTGTCAAGATGTGTTTGTCACTAAGACTAAGCAATTATGTCGCTCAAATTGTGATATAACCTCTGACACAAGTCTTGTCTTGACAAGCCGTGCTACACCTGCAGCAGGCGTAGCACGGGTTTCATAAGAGATAAGTCACACGGCAAGACATAATCTTGTCACAGTCCGGTAATTTGTCTTATATGACAGCACGGGCACACGATGTGACAAAAATGCTTGCCGCGACATATCTTTGTCTTGACGTTTATACAAAGAACGAGTTTAACAACTTTAAACCTCCAAATGTAATTTTTTAGTTGGTGAATTTTTAGTCTTAATATTATTTTTAAGTTTTGTGACCATGTCAAGTGCCAAAAAGCAGTAAGTACCTTTACCGTTGAAGTCTTAAAAGAATCTGATTATAATAATTGATAGACATAATTATTATTCATCATCATCATCATCACAACTCTTTGTAATGAGCCCACTGCAGGGCATGAGTCTCTGCCCTGGGTGACGAGGAGGTTATAGGCCATACATAATCCACCAAGCTGGCCCAGTGCTGGGTGGTGGATGCCAGAATTTTCAGGGCGCCGAAATGGCTTCTGACAAACCCTAACGACTACTATATACAAGTATACAGCACCCGGGACCGACTGCTTAACGTGCCCTCCGAAGTACGGAAGTCGTCGAGAGAAATGAATGGTCGGCGGTCACCCATCCAAGTACAGACCGCGCCGAACGTTGCTTAACATAACGTGATATCGTATGATACACACATTAACCATGGCGCCACGACGACTTCATAATTATTATTATGAAAAAATAATCTCACAACCTCCGAACCGCAGTGATAAAAAATGTTTGGCGATGTGTCAAATTGTGACAAAAATAAACAAAACGATGCCGCCATGCTATTAAATAAGAGATAGAACTTGAAAGAAGTCTTAAATATTTGTCAAAATGTGTTTGTCACGCATTCTAGATAAATTAAACTTGCCCCGTGCTGCTGTATAAGACTAAGCAATTATGTCGCTCAAATTGTGATATAATCTGTGACACAAGTCTTGTCTTGACAAGCCGTGCTACGCCTGCTGGTGAGATTAAGGGCAAAAGTGGGTTAAGTCATCATTCAAATGAACTCTGTTTAAATAGACTAATGTTTTATTAAACGCGTTAAGGTCGCAACTTTTACAAATAACAAATGTTTGAATGTAACACAATGTTCATAATATAATCGTGTATTGTATGTAGGCGGTGAGGGCGTAGAGGGTCGCGAATGGGAGGAGTCAAGAGTAGAAGAAGAGGCGGCCGCTGTTAGCTCACAGGGAAGCGAACCCTCGTCCCCGCAGCAGGTAATACACTTATTGCACCTCCTAAATAATAATCATATATATGTGTCTCTGCAAGGGTGTTACAAGAGCATTCGATCGAGGGCGTCGATGCATGGTATAATGGATTAGTCGACGTGGATCGAGCTTATGGAATATTGTCAGGTCACTCGGTGAACGCCGACCAACCATCGATCGATTGCTTAGTTGAACGGTATCCGTCGATCAATTAAAGCTACCAGAGCAGTCGCTCGACCTCGATCGATAACCTCCATCGAATGGTCTGGTAACACTCTAATTTAGTATGTTAACCAGAAAATCTAACTTTGAAGTAACAAAATAAATGAAATAATAGGCGATACTAGTCCCAACACTAAGGGCGCCTTCAAATGACAACCACACGTCTGGTTTATAGATACCCTTTGATGAACTATTTGTTTGAACTAACCATTATGTCGCTATGTACAGTGGGCCAAGAAAGTGGTTTAGCTATAGTTTTGATTTGGTTTCCTAGGCAAGAAAGTGTACAAAAAGGTTCAAAATAGAAGTTGTTAGATCTATCTGCTGGCGAAACAAACCTTCAGTGCGATCACAGAACTTTATCGAATCGTTTGTTAACGAATGTTCGTATAGTATGGAGACGGTTTTTAAGAAAAAATTTAAATCTATCCATTGCCGCACGGCCAGTTTAAATAAATGTGTGCCTTGTTAATTTTGAATGTTTGTAAACATGTTGTACTCATAAGTATCTGTGAAATAAAAAATTACAATGTTACTCAAAACTTGCAACCGACTCCATACTATACGAGCATTCGTAAACATTCGTTAATATACGATTCGATAAAGTTCTGTGATCGCACTGCTTTATCGACTATAAATCGTTAAGCGACAATCAACCTTAGGGTGGGAGTCACGTCTACTAAGAAGTATACATTTCCATTGGAATTTGAACCTTATAGCAATCGAATAAGTTGCGTGCGAAGTGTATACATCTTATTACACGTGACTGCACATCACTTTTTAGGCCCACTGTGTAATATACAGGGTTGATTTGTAGTCACCGGCCAAATTGTTTTTACACAAGAAGTATCATTTATAGAAACGATTTATGCAAAAAAAGGATTAATTTTTTTTGAAGAAAATTAATATATCCGCTAACATAACATAACATAAATTAAGCAAAGCAAGGTCACTCTAAATTATCATTAAAATATAGATGACTACGCGCTACTACAAAACATCTTGTAGCACTACGTCGTAGTATAATCAATGAAATGCCGCGTCGTAGTCGGTATGTTTTTTTTTTATATTGTAAGGATAGGACGTTTGTCTTCTATACCACCTGATGGTAAGTGCGCATGAAGACTATGGTGTTACACGTCCATCCACGACAAACCTATTCACTCGACACTTAAAAGTTCCAGGACTGTAGTGGTCAGGAAAAACAGACGCAGGCAGATTGTTCTACACCTTGGCAATCCGTACCAAAAAGGAACTATCGAAGCGTTTTGTTCGACTTCTTGGTAAATCCACTATATAGGGATGGAAGTTCTGTCTGCGTCTGGTAGTCCGGTGGTAAAAAGGGGTGGGTTCAATTTGATCAAAAAGAGCACTCGCACACTCACCAAAATGTAGCCGATAAAATACTGTCAAACAAGCAACCTTACGACGATGCTCCAGCGTCTGCAATTTTTTATTTGTAAGGTTGTTGTTATTTATGATTTTACGGGCTCTTCGGTCAACAGAGTCTAGCGCTTCGAGCTGGTATTTGGCAGAACCATCCCAAAGGTGACTACAGTACTCCATGCACGACCTCACTTGGGCTGTGTATAAGTTGAGCAGCCGTTCAGGGCTGAAGTACCGCCGGAACTTCGAGATGATACCCAATTTTTTGGAAGCCGTTTTCGCCATAGACTCAATTTGTTGACCGAAGTTTAATTTGGACGTTATAGTGACGCCCAAAAGCCCTAGTTGGTCGGTGATGGGAACGGATACATTCTAGAAAGTGGGTGTAAAAGTAAAGGTGAATAGACATGCTTGTGTTTTGGAGGCGTTGAATTTGACCAGGTTAGATTCGCCCCAATCAGACACATTCCGCAAGGTCGAATCAACGCGCTCAATCATAGACTCTCTCAAAACCTGGATTTCATTGGCGCTCGTTCACGCATTGGATATATATCTCTCAACAACAGTGCTGTCATCAGCATTTCCAATAATGCCTGGTGTTAGGAGGTCATTAATGTGCAGCAAGAATAAAGTTGCAGAGAGAACAGATCCCTGAGGTACCCCGGCATTAATTGCCATTAGGTCAGAGGAGCAGTTGTCTAAGACTACTCGAATCGAACGTTCCCTCAGAAAATCAGATATCCAGTCGCAGAGCCCGGTCGGTATGCCATATGCTGGAAGCTTGCTTAAGAGACCATCGTGCCAGACCCTGTCAAAGGCCTTGGAGATGTCTAAGGATACAGCTATTGCTTCACCATAACCCTCCAAGGCCTTACTCTATAAGTGTGTGGCATACACGAGAAGATCGCCGGTCGAGCGTCCACTGCGGAAACCATATTGGCTATCGCTTAGGAGCTCGTTGGTCTCGAGGTATGCCAGGAGTCGATTGTTCAATACACGTTCCATGACTTTGCAAAGTATGGAAGTGATTGAGATTGGTCGATAGTTGACAGGATCAGCACGGCTTCCCTTCTTCGGTACTGGTTGTACGTTAGCCAGCTTCCAGGATTTTGGGACTTTACCAGATTCCAAAGAAAGTCTATAGAGACGCGTCAAAACGGGAGACAACTCAGCTGCGCAGCGTTTCAACACCACTGCAGGAATACCATCTGGACCGCTAGCCTTATTCTCGTCTAGGTGCAGCAAGCATTTAAGAACCTCCGTTTGGCGAATATGAACGGTACCCATTGTAGGACCGAACTGAGGTAATTGGGGTGGGATTTTTCCTTGGCTATCTAGACGAGAATTTTCCGCAACGATACTGGCAAATAAATCCGCCTTTTCCTTAGCGGTGTGGGCCAGAGAACCGTCAGGTTTCCGCAGTGGCGGCAGCGATGGGCGACAAAAGTTCGTTTCGACCGACTTGGCGAGGGACCTGAAAGCTTTACTTCCCGAGGGGTATGAGGCTATTCTGTCTCCAATACAGACTATGTGGGCGAAACGAGCTCTTATGACCACCTTTTTGCAGGACTTGGCGGCAGCATTGTACCTCTTCTTGTGTTCATGCGAATCCACGGCTTTGCTTCTGCGAGCGGTTGCCCAAGCTTTGTACGCTTCTCGCTTAAAAGCATGAGCTGATAAGCATTCAGCACTAAACCATGGGCGAGCTTTGGTTTCAAGGGATAGATCAGCGTAGGGAATGAAGTACTCCATTGCTTGACCTACATCAGAGACTACATCAGCGCAGCACGATGGATCGGTTGATGTAAAACAAGCTTGCCGCCACGGATAAGATGCGAAGAAATGTCGCATTTCATCCCAATCTGCCGACTTGTAACGCCATACTCGCCTAGAACCACTTGGTCGGGTGTCAGGTGGCGAGTACTGCGATACAGATTTCACCAGACAGTGATCGGATGTCCCTAAGGGTGCAGTGACGGACACCGAATATCTATCGGGATCGTTTGTCAGCAGAAGGTCCAGGCAATAAGCAGTGTGGCCAGCAACTAGCTACCAGCATGGTCTGTGTCCTAAAACGGGTATAACCACTGTCCGTGGTGTGCGTTAAAATCCCCCAGGAACACAAACTGCGCTGTGGGAAAACGTTGCTGAACCTTGTCCGCTGTACTGCTGAGATAGTCCATAAGCCTCGTTGTCTCCCGATCTCCGCTGTGTCACCGATAATTACCAGCGTATACCATTTGGTCTAGGCCGGTATCTATGTGAACCCATATAACTGAAAGGTCCGGCACTTCTAAGTAACGGAGACGCTGACAACAGATCTTGTCACTGGCATCATGCACACCCCGGCGTGCGGGTGCAATTTGGACTCCAGGATGTAACCTGGGTAACAAAGGTATGCCGAGTCTGACGGATCACAGATCTGCGTCTCCGTTAGGAAGAGTAGGTGGGGTCTCTCCGTCTCGAGGTGGTGGTGGACATCATTGAGATTTGAGTGCACTCCTCGGATGTTACAGAAGTGCACTTTAAACGAGAGGAAGTGCAAACGCTGTGTTACCTTACTCTTCTTTGGACCTTTCATTAGTTTTGGAGTGGAGTGAATAGGGAGGAGAACAGAAGTTGAGTGAAGTGCTGCAAATGGAACCAAGCAACTCGATAGGGGTAACGCACCTTTGGGAAACTCGCTTGGAGACTGCGGGGACGCCCGAACCCCCCCGAGTTCGCCATCGGGTCCTCTCAAACCGGTCGCCAACCGGCACGATGGAGCCTCCCGGGATTTTCGCGAGGTGGCGGGGCAGCATTTCGCATGTGGCTGGCATGCTACTTGGGCCCCCTACTACCTGCGGTCGACCAGCGGTGCACCGTGCTTCGGATCCCGCTACCCTCCTAAACGAGTTACCCGGTGAGTCATTATCCTACGAGTTGAAAACGGTTCTCCGATGCAGCACGATTACTCAGACCTATCCTCCTCAATGGCTACACTAGACATCATGCTGGAACGCAACTAGGTTACTTGGCGGCATGGTTTTGTCTAGTGGGTGGTGACAAGCCACGGCCAAAGCCTACCACCAGAAGTTTGTGGTTCCAAACTTTAATTTATTTCTACTTCTTTATACTGAGCGACGCTTAAATTAATATGCAGGTACGTTTATATCATATCAAAGAAACTAACATCTAAATTTGGCTGGTGACTACAAATCATCCATATACATATACAGTTTATTAAAAAATGCTTAGATTAGATGCGAATGTTTAGAACTTATCTAATAGATATTTTTATTGAATCTTATTGTGGATCATGGACGGAACAAAGATAATTTCAGCCGCGAATACTGAACAAAAAAGATACCTACTTACAGCAATTTAATTATGATTCATGCCATTTTAGAAGTGTCTCGTTTTGTTAAGTCAACACCTGATAGAAACACTTGAAATAATTTCCCCTTAACTTTGATAATTACATTTTAAGATATTCAACTGACGGTAGAACTAATCTCTTGAATATTAATGAGACAAACAATTGGCATGATCACCGAATATTTTAATTGTAAAATTTCTCAAACATGTTAGTCTTCGTTTACAACTATGAACAATAATAAATGTCTTTACTACATTTGCTACAAATATTCAATTCGTATCGTTTCATTTTCTTTTTTAAAGTTAAAATATGAGATGATATTATCATCCATTACCATTAAATTATTTTAATTTTTGATACATAGGCTATACCCGATTTTAGGAAGCCGTAAATAATGTTACATCGAACTTATTATTAGTTCCTTCTTAGTTTAAGTTTATTAAAGCAAAGTGCAATTACTTAAATGAAAAGATGTGTCAAATGTAAATGTGAAGGTAAAAAAATATAAACCATACTATATTGTGTCAAATCTGTCATTGATAGGTAATTTAATGGACAGTAAAAGACAGGGACCGGAAAACCCCTTTTTGTTTAAGCGTATTGATAGTGTTACCCTGTGAAAATATTACCCAAATGAACGGGTAACCTCATAGATAGGGTAAACCTATCAATGTATACCGTTTTTCATAAACTTTTGATGCGCTTACACAACCATAAAGAATTATAAATTTAATATTTAAACACTCATCATTTAATCGGGGTACCCTATTTCTATATTTCGGCGCGTAGAGATACTATTTGCCTGCACGTTTTAAAACCTTTATGGATGGGTAAGCTTCAGAAGATTTTTCGAAAAGTTTCAGTGAGCCAAAGTAACTCTATTGCGTACCATAGTTTCAAGTCAGACTAAGGCGACGATACGGTCACTAAATTGATAGGGTTTTCGAAAACAAGTGTATAGGATAGGCGGAGACTTGGAGAATGTTGATGTTGGCGTGGCTGAGCTCGTTGTGTGCGCAGGTGGCGGAGGAGGGCCGCGAGGCGGAGGCCAGCTCCGCGCCGCGCCGCGCGCCGCCCGCGCGCTCGCCGCCGCAGCGCTGGCTGCGCGCCGCCGGTCAGTGCCCCCACAGCTTGTTACTGTACCCATTGCAGGTGGCGGAGGAGGGCCGCGAGGCGGAGGCCAGCTCCGCGCCGCGCCGCGCGCCGCCCGCGCGCTCGCCGCCGCAGCGCTGGCTGCGCGCCGCCGGTCAGTGCCCCCACAGCTTGCTTACTGTACCATTGCCCAGCTTAGCTATTTTGAAGTGTAAACAACCTTTGTGCAGATCTTGACTGACATTTTGACATTTCGCGGTGCCTGACAACTATGCCTATAGTACTATCAATCAGGTGATCGGGAAGATACAAGGTGTTTCAATTAAACTAACAAAAAGCTAAAAAACATTCCTGTGACTAAACTATTGCTTTCATTGATCTGATGTTTGTTCTGTAGCTTAGTAATGATACACAAAATATGTGGTATCATTTAATGCCTGTTGCTTGTATCGACCTTGTATGTGTTTAAGTATATGACATGTATTAGGTATATAATGCACATAAAGGTATAATATATATTATAAAGGTACTTTTGTCTTAATTTATGTTATCATGATGTATGTGAATGTAATTATTCGTGGGTATGTAGTTTATTTTACGAGCCGTACACCTCGTCCACCTTAATTTCATCTTAAGCCAAGATTGCCTGGCAGAAATCGCTCTTCGGCGATAAAGCCGCCTCTTGTGTGTTAATTGTGAACGTTCTTTCATTTAAACTGCGTAACCATATTGGTGCTTTTATTATTTTTATTATTATATCTTTCCTAACCGTTCCGTTCATATTATAAAAGAGTCATGGTAGCTAGATTCATGCCGACAATCTGTAACATACACCTGCACTTTACAATCCGTGTTATTAAACCTTTCTTACCTATTCCTTTCATATTATTAGGTCGTGGTCGCTGGATTCGCGCCGTCGCCGGTTAGTAACAACACTTTATTTCACAGCCCTTATGAAGCCCTTATATTTATTTATTATTATTATATTTATGTGTTTTTCCCCACATTCATTTTTTTACACTAAACTTTAATAAAAACAAATATGTATAAATTCTTTGTGTGATAGATACAAGGTGTTCTTTCTGATATCCCGTAACTTTGAGGTTTTTTTTTTTCCTTACTAAAAGATAATAATTTTTGCCAAAGAATATGTGGTTCAAAAGAGCATACTTTCCATGATATCGTCAATCGTAATATAATGAGTTCATAAACTATCACCCTTGTAAAATCTCTTAAACATTCATTCAATAGACGCGTGTCACTGAAGCCATACAATAAACAACAAAAACATTTTAAACGTTAGGAACGTTGCAAACAATGTACAACGCAAAACGTTGCGAACTGTACCTACATGTGCATAACGATAAAAAAGGAATAGAAAATGCCATGTTGTAATACTTCGTATAAAGGTGTTTTAGATAAGATGTTTTGAGATTGAATTATTTTGTATGAAAAATAAGAACAAAAAAAAATATTAAAATTGAAAAATAATTACATGTTATTTGATTCTATACATGGTCCCATTAATACCCTAGAGTTATGGGAAATCAAGCGGAACAGCTTGTTTAAAGTTCCCAATTTTAATTACAAAATGTAAATCTGTCATTAGACGAAAGGTTCTTACCACTTATGTAAAGTATTCAATTTCTTTATGATAATAAATAAATAGGTATACAGGGTTACTGGTTAAGTTGACCTAGATCCGTTAAGGGTGTGTAGTACCCGTCATAACTTATTTCACTATGAAACACCCTACCCCAAACCTAACCGTTTTCGAGATAATCGACTTTTTTCAATATTTTGAAATTGGTGCGCTTTTTTATTATTATTATTTATTTATTATATGCAGATTAAGATGTTCTATGATCTTAGTAACCATAATCCTACGTAAGCTGCCTAAATACATAGTTCTGAGAGATTGAATTTGAAAGTAAAAAACGTAGGTTCTATGATCTTAGTGACCAAAACTCACTAAGATCATAGAACATCTTTATCTGCATATAATAAATAAATAATAATAAAAAAAAATTAAAACTCTTTTATCTCGAAAACGGTTAGGTTTGGGGTGGGGTGTGTCATGGTGAAATAATTTAGAAAAGACGGCTACTACACGCTCTTAATGGATATAGATCGACTTACCCATATTATCTGGTCCAGCCGGGCTAGCACGGGCTGGGGATAAAATACCTCTGAAGAGAGGATAAAATTTTATACCGTTGTATCTTCCCTGCGAGCACGGGCTTGTTAGTGGAGAACGCTCATCGCCAGGGATAAGGCCTTCTCTCCCTTTAGTATTGCCATTTACAGAAAATGACAATATAAAATTAAACCATAGAATCAATATCAAGAAATCAATCAGTATTTACATCAATATCGATATTCTTTCATTCGTTTTTATGTCAACAATCCAACATAAAAATCAACAAGTTCAAGATCAAAGAATTAAGTTTTAAATATTTGAAATCGACTCAATATTTATCTTAAAAGTAAGTAATGAAAAAAGTAAGCAAATGTTTTACTTATGAGACGGCTGTATTTAAAACCCGTTTAAAAGTCACCATTCACAAGTATATAGCTCCTCTAGGCTTTACAACTGTTTCATGTACTACATGGTAGACATTATTATGTTAATAATATTTACGCAGATAACGTCTCTCAACCTAATATCAAACGACGAGCAATTTATCTTCGATAGACGGAGTCCGTGCTCTAATGCGAAGACAATCGGGAGAGATAAACCCTAGACAAATGTCAAAGTGACAAAATCTGCCTTCTCTCCTGTCGCCGTGCTCTAGGCGGTGGAGAGTATAGATTTCTCCCTCAAAAAGGGATAAAATCGGGAGATAAGAGCGGCCGTGCTAGCCCTGCTGTCCCTGTATCAGTCTGCGCCGCCGATCAGTACAAACCTGCACTATATGTATTTATATTAGGCCCCCCCCCCTTTTGTACCGGAGGAAAACCTGCAATAGCCTAGTTCGCTACATGGTATCCCATATTACATGATCTAGTTAGTTTGGGGCCAGGTAGTTGGTGTGCGTGTGTGGGGATTTTATTGTAACTTATTTTTACTGTTGTCCGAGTGATGATTTGTAGTGGCAGAAGGCGACGCGAGGCGGAGGCGAGTTGCCGATCAGTACCATACACCTTTATAGTCCGAGTTATCAAAGTTTTCTTAACCATTCCGTTCATATTGTAGTCAGGGTAGCTGGAAGAGCGCGCCCGTTAGTAACACCGCTTTACAGCCCTAATGTCAAACATTGCTTACCTATTCCATTCATATGACGACCACTTTGGCGATGGGGTAAACCTGTCTGCCTCAGACGCCAGTGATCGCGGGTTCGATTCCCGCACGGAACAAGAAAAAAAATCTTCTGTGTTTGGGTTTTTATCTATTTATGTATTTATATTCTATGTTCCCCCCTAGTTTGCTACATGGTATCCCATAACACAAGCTATGCTTATTTTGGGGCCAAGTAGTTGGTGTGGTTATCTGGGGAATTTATTATTACATAAATCATACATAACGTCACGCCTGTATCCCTTATGGGGTAGGCAGAACACTAGAGGTTATAAAACCATCTGTAGTCACGTTTGAAAAATTCGGAGGTATTATAAAGATGGTGAGAGACTATTATAGTTGCAGGGAGTCAGCCTATCGCCCACAAAAACGCCAATTAAACCTCTGTCCCTTAACTGACTTTTACAGTATGCCCGGAAAGAGAAGCAGCTGGTACATTCTACGTTATTCTTTCGCTCCCAGTCCAGCATGGAAGCAATATATTTATTATTATTTATTATATTTTCATACAAGCTTCACTTTTTAATATCAAATTCAAAAAATTAATCGCTTTCCTCATCCATATTAAAGATTTTTATTAATAAGCATAATACTAACAAAATACATTATCCTATGAAATAATGGTCTTTTAAAAATCCATATTAATTTTGGTATTTGACACCAGAAGCCATTAAAGTTTGTAAAGAAAAATGAATGAAAATAGCTCACCCTTAACCAGCACTCCATTGATCTACCATTGCCATTGTAATAATGTTTTTATGTAATTTTTTTCGCCTATTTTCTTTTATATATCTTTAATGTCAATAAGTGTAATATTAATGTAAACTATCATCACATTGAGATTTCTTTTAGTCAATGTTTTAAAGTTAAACATTTCTTCCAATCTGAGCTATATTGCAAGAAACTAAGGTTTAATAAACTTGTGATACAAAGACCCTACAAGAAAGTTACAAGATAACCCTAGTACCCTAACAGCGAAACCAGAAAAGTTGTTTTCTAAACCTGGCTGGGCTGGAACCCAAACCAAAGACCTCTTTCACTGACAAACACTTCACCAATACATTACATATAAATAATTATATGTGATGTATTGGTGAATAAGCTGCCGGAACCATCATACTGTAGATGTATTGTTTCAAGAAATAATAATAATTTGTATATTTGTTCAGAAATTTAGGAATAAAATTATGCTTACAGACAGTGAAAGCGGTGCTAGAGGACGAGGCATGCGTCGCGGCCGGCCCTTCCGAAGACCCAGCAACTACAGATAATTTGAAGCTTATCTCGCAAGCGGCAATACAGCCATTCCTATGATATACATTACTGTGTGATATAATGCGGACATTAGTTCGATATATCCTCCAACAAGCTCTTGTGTTCTTTAAGCCTTATTGCATCGCAAACCAACAACATGGTGAACGCTATACTGACATTCAACAAATATTGAAAAAACAAAGACTGCATAGTGGTTTCGATGCATTAAGACAAAAAATATGTTGAAAGTTCTGATGCTCCTCTATAGTTATTTAAAAATAAAAGTCAACACTTTCAGACCCATAGTTGAGAACAATACTCCAACACAGGTTCACTGTGCTGGAACCTATTAATAAAACCTGTTAAAACTTTAAATAAATCTATGCTTTATGCTTGAGTTTTTTTCGAGAATAGTAGGTATATGAGTTCTAGCAACATATTTTATTTATTATATCAGATTAAATTATTAGGGGTTATAATTTACTTATGCCATTGGAACATTTTATAATGTAAATAATTTGATTTTTTTTATTAAATATAATATTTTTATTGTACCTTCTCAATCACTAATTGTTTATTTAATAGTTTGAATGTGCTTGTTGAAGGATATAAAAATATTCAATATTCAAGATACATGTAACTTAGTTTGTAAGTCAAACATTTCCAATGTAATATGATTTTGTAGTATTAAAATAATTTTCATCATAACACCAGTTTTATTTCAACATTGTCCTGTCCTTGTAGGTAAAGCATAAAAGTGGGTGTACTTCTGTCACTACCCGAATAGTTGGGTATATAAAGATAAAACAAATACTATATGCTCCTACCTGCAGGAATAAATGTAGAACCAAGTGAGATCTTACATTTTTTCTTGTTTGTATTTAATAAACAATCTATCCATCATAATTTATTTAAAAAGAAGATTAAACTATAATACCGATATATTTTTATTTAGTAAACTTTTCATTATAATACTGTTTGAGTGAAAATCATTATTCAATCATAAAAAAAAAAGTGTTTCTAAATAAAATCTTGATTACTACTATTACTAGGTAATGATTTTGTTGTCCATCATGAACATGATTCCATAAGAACATTGTAGTGTTTACAAATTGCATTTGTAACATAATTGAAATAAAAATGGGAGTGATAAAAACAAAACACAAATTGGATTTTATTTTTTTTATTGTGTAAATACAGAAATAATTACAGATTCATAAACCAAACAGAGATTTAATTGTTACATATTTTTTATAGGTACCCATATTTTAAAGTTTAAAATTATCACTAACAACATTGCTTTCACAAGTTGCATCAAACCTGCAAATTAAAATTAATTATCACCTTTCAAAACATAATACAATAATATTGCTAAGCCTTAAAACTAAGTTTTCACCATAATGTTTAATATATATTCAGTATGGTCATGAAATGAAAGAAGTGTAAGTATTTGAAATTAGTTTCCATATACATTTTCGTCAGAAAATGCTATATACAGGAAGAAATCTTCATCATGATGTTCTTGATAGAGAGAACCCATTGTGGCGGAGGTGGGGGGAATTACGTTGTTCACAAAGAAAAACAACGCGTCCTCGGGTCGTAAATGAATACGTTTTCTAATCAGGAAGTAAAACTGACCAACAGTCAAGTCCGATGGCACCAAATATTTCTTCTTGTCGAGGTCTCCAAGACGAGCCTTGGGAGCTTTCTCTACAATTACTGGGACACGATCCGGATATTTCCTTCGGATTTTCTCTCCTTCAGCCTTCCTTTTTTCAAATGAATGTTCTTCTTTATATTGAAACTTCATTTTGAGATATTATTTCACAACAATTTTTAAAGAAATGATCCAAATTTTTTATTTCGACTTGTTTTTTGTTTTCTGCGTTATTGTTTGATGAAATGACGCAACCAGCTGATATGACAATAGTCAATACTTCTAATGAATGAATGACAAACACTGACCTCTATATTTACCACTGGACTGGCTGTTCCGTAAGTTTGACAGCTATTTTTTTGTGCCTATTTGAAGCGCCACTAGCGAGTAGCGAGTGTCCGCAGAACAAATTTTGACGTATATTGCAAGTGGCCGCCAGAGAAGTGCTTGCTTATTGTTAAGTGATTTTATATTTTTTAAATATTAATTCGAATTTTATGTTGTTATTGTTATAAGCATTATATAAAAGTTATCAAGAATGAGGACATGTGACATATGTGTAAGCGACTAGTTTTAGTACCACGGACACTCGCTACTGCTCGCTACGTCCGACAGCGCCAAAATGGCGATTATCAAACGGGCACAAAAGCACTTTGACAGCCGCCAGTCCAGTGGTAAATATAGAGGTCAGTGATGACAAACAACCACCACTAAACCTAGTGAAGTATGCATTATCCTTTATCAATAATATTGACAATAACCTATTTGTTTAATAATAATATTGTGTGTCATTACACATTTATTAGTATTAAATAACTATCCTCATAAAGATAATCCCGAGAGTTAAGATAGACACATAGCGATAAGTTGTAAATATGCTTTTTTATTATTCTAAACGCAGCATAAATCAGTTCCACCATAATTTGTAGAAAATAGAGTTAGGTGAACATCTTAGTTACGTACTAGTAAGAACGTAACTATTAAATTATTACGTTCTTACGTAACAATTTAATAGTTACGTTCAAATTAATGATTTTAGAAGCATTTTTATAGAAAACTAGCTTTATCCCGCAACTTCGTATGCGCTTAACTACCCTCCTCGTGGAAATTTCAGAAACTATACAACCAGACACCCACTGAAAGAACCTTTATACCAAGTATCACACCCATGCACTCAAGAAATAAGTTTTTTTCATACAAACTAAAAATCATATATTTCCCGTGCCCGTGGGAATTTTGGGAATTTTTTTCGTAGCACAACCAGTCACTCTTTGAAGAACCTTCATGCCAAGTATCACATCCGTACACTCAAAGAATAAGATTTTTCATACAAATTAAAAAGTCCAACCCCTTCCCGTGGGAATTTCGGGAATTCCTTCCATAATACAAACAGACACTTATTGAGGAACCTTTATATCAAGTATCACATCCGTGCACTCAAGGGATGGGATTTTTTCATACAAACTAAAACATCATATATTTCCCGTTCCCGTGGGAATTTCGGGAATTCCTTCCTTAGTGCACCCCTACATCCCCTAAAGAATGTATATTCCAAATTTCAGCTCTCTACGCCCAGTAGTTACGGCTGTACGTTGTCTGTCAGTCACTCAGTCACTCAGTACCTCAGTACCTCAGTCACTCAGTCAGTAACGGAACAGTTTTATATATATTGATTGTCATTTGCCCACTGCATACTTAATATACATCAACCCGATGAATAAGGCCGCCCATATTGTCCACGCTTGTGTTATGAAAGTATGTAATTTAATATATTTCTGTTCGACGATAAAGTGTATTTATTATACAGGGTCTGTAATAATGAATAGATAACCCGTTAACTGCAGTTGGTCCAGATATACCTAAGACTGTAAGAAAAACGTATCTTCTTGCCAAGATTATCAGGCATATGAAAATTGCGTAGACTTTTATACCTACTTTTTCATTTTTTCATGAAATTTCGCTGCAATTTCATCAAAGAGGACGTTTCCTTTTAGTATGGACGTCTGGCTAGCACTTGTGCTAAATAAAATAGGTGTGGGATACCATTATGAAAACATTAAAAATAGCTTTATATAAATTCTTACTTTTCGTGTACAATTTCAAAGAAATTTTGAATTGACAATAACCACAGACAACTATCGACACCATGGTTATGTCAATTTATAGCATGGAATTAATAAGTACTACGTACGTAGTACCTATTAATTCCATGATTTATAGTCATATTTTCCCTGACATTCCTATATTTTTGATTTTCACCTGGACGTAAAAGATGATGAGAAACGGAGACGTACACGAAGACGTAGTTCACGATTTGGGCTCAAATGATTGCAATTTACCTCCTTTACGTTACCATAAATGATTTTGGTATAATCAACTATTATAAAATAATCTTTTGATCACCTGTTATTATTATTATTAACTATAAATAAATATAATAATTTAATTATCTAATCAATCAATTCCATTAGTGCAACATTACTACGATTTACGAGTTGAATGAAGACCTACTGTCCATTATAATGCTATACAGTCTGCCCGTATCTTATGAGAACTTCAGAATTGCGGTGGAGACCAGGGATTAACTACCTGCTCTAGAGGATCTGAAGATCAAAATCATAGAGGAAACCGAGGCTCGGCGACAGACGATCACAAATAGCAGAAATGAGGGTGCACTACATGTTAAAAAGAAGATCAGATGCCAAAATTGTAAGAAGATAGGGCACACGACAGACGCATGCTGGAGCAAATCAACGCCGAGTAATCACAAAGACAGCAATAAAAGTTCTGGTGGTCAAACAAGCTTAAGTATATGTCTTTCTACTAAAAATGATCACGCCCAAGCACATATGTGGTGCTTGGACAGTGGATGTACATATGAGTGCACAAAAGGAAAGATTCAAAAATCTGAAAAGAGAGGACGCTGCATTAAAATTAGCTTCGGGTTCCACCACAAATATTGAAGGTAAAGGAGAACTTGGTTTTCTTTAAATAGCAACAGTTACGTCATGAGAGAAACTTTGTATGTCCCTGAGCTGACAACAAACCTTATGTCACTTAGCAAAATGACCGAAAAAGGTATAATTGTTACTTTTACTAAAGATAAGGCGGCATTAAGAAAAAAGATGGCAAAGTTGCGTTTGTAGCTCATAGACAAAATGGTTTATACTATGTGACGAGTGATAAAATCGAGAAAGTTCATAAAGTAGAAGAAAACAACTCCATGAAGTGGCATAAAAAGCTTGGACATATGAACGAGCCCGATATGAAGGCCATAGCCGATAAAGGTTTAGTACACGGAATAATGAAATGAAAATGAAAAGACATGAAGATCGAAAAACTAAAGAACCATTGGAAATCGTTCACACTGATATCTGTGGTCCCATGCAATGTGAATGATTAGGAGGGTCAAAATATTTTGTCATATTTATCGATGAGTTTACAAGATATTGCCAAGTATATTTTATGAAGCAGAAAAACGAAGTCCTTGAAAAATTTAAAGAATTTAAAACTGAATCAGAAAATTTCCTAAACAAGAAAATAAAGTTCCTTCAAAGTGACATCGGAACAGAATTATACTGCAACACAATCTTTGATTCGTATTTGCGAGACAACGGTATCCAGCGGCGGTTATCATGTACATTGACGACCACTTTGGCGTTGGGGTAAACCTAATTGCCTCAGACGCCAGTGGTTGCGGGTTCGATCTCCGCACGGAACCAGAAAAAAAAATGTTCCGTGTCTGGGTGTTTATCTATTTATGTATTTATATTCTAGGTTCCCCCCTAGTTCGCTATATGGTATCCCATACCACAAGCTATGCTTACTTTGGGGCCATGTAGTTGGTGTGATTGTCTGGGGATTTTATTTATTTATTTATATACGCCACAACAAAACGGTGTAAGCGAGAGAAAGAATAGAAGCCTTCTTGAAAATCTAGATGTTTATTAATTGACGCAAATGCTCCCAACACTTTTTGGGCTGAAGCAATAAACACGGCAAACTACAATATAAACAGAAGTCCATCAAAAGCATTACATGGTGACATCCCACACACCCTTTGGGTCGGGCGCACTCCATCAGTAAATCATCTGAAAGTGTTCGGCTCAAAATCATTTATCCTGAAGAAAAGGGGAAAGGGAAAGTTCACACCTAAAGCAAAAGAAGGAGTCTTTGTAGGATACGCAAGAAGAGCGAAAGGTTATAGAATATTTCTGCCAGATGAAAACAACGTCATTGTTAGTCGGGACGTAAAAGTACTTGACACAATTTATAATGAAGCAAGTGTAATAATGAAATGGATTTGATTGATGAAGCAGAGATATCACCACCGTCGCCTGTACCTATAAATATTTGTAATATAAACAAACATAACAAAAGAAATAAAAATCATCTTATCGACATTGAAGCCCAAGTCCCAAAGAAACAGAATGGAAAGTCAATCGCTATTTCTTGTACTTCTATTGAAGCACAATTTACTGAAGAAGACACTTCTGACGATGAAGACGTTACTCATGAATATGTAAATATTTATCCTGAAACTGATGCCAGGCCGATAAGGACTAGACGTCCTCCAGCATGGACGAAAGATTACATCATGACAGATCAACTGCCCGGTCTATCTACAGCTCTATATACATGGCATGATTGTGATGCAGCACTACTAAGCAATGACGTGGAAAAAGCAGAAGAGTGGCATGAAGCTATAAAGAATGAGATGAGAACTCATATAAAAAACGGTACTGGGATAATCAAAGAGAAAGAAAATAACATGAAGACAATAGACTTCAAAATGATACTTAAGTTAAAGAATGGTCCAGATGGTAATAAAAGAAAAGCAAGGTTAGTTTTCCGAGGTTTCACCCAGTGCCCGGTTTTTTTATAAAAGTTTTAGATAAAGTAAGAAAAATGCTAGAAGACTGCACCAGAATTAAAGGAGAGCATGTCTGTGAACTAAAGCGATCTTTGTATGGCCTCAAACAGTCTGGATGACAATGGTATTTAAAGCTAGAAGAGGAATTACAAAAAATTGGTTTTATTCCCGCAGTAGTTGACCCTTGTGTATTTATTCTAAAAAGGAGTAAAGAAAAAGTTATTCTGACAGTCTATGTCGATGACATTTTGTTGGCATATTCAAGCGAAAATATTTTCAAAGAAGTTATCATGCCCCCCAGTTCCCCAGACCTACCAGCATGAAGGTCCTCCTATCCTCTAGCCATCCCCTTTTAGTTAGTGAATTGTTGTATTATGTTATGTATATCTTACTAATTGTATAATGATAGCGTTTGTTGTTAATGGTAATAATTGTGTTGTCTAGTTTTTGTAGGTATTTGGGTATCTCAATGTCCGGTCTACGTCGCGCCCAACCTGTCATGTCAAATTGATTTTAAACATCATCTCTAATACCGTGTCTATCTCATCACGTGATACTGGCAGTAATAGCACGTCGCCTAGTATCGACGGCTGGTTGCCATTAAACTTAAAGAAGAAGAAGAAAAAATATGTTAACTAAAAATTTTGAAATGAAGGATCTCGGAAAGCCGAAACCATTACTGAGCATTGAAATCGAAGAGGGCGAAGTTTTTGTAAAGATCAATCAATCGAAATATATTGAAAAGATTTTAGAAAAATATAATATGAAAAATTGCAAGCCTGTCAGTACCCCAATAGAACCACACCTAAAACGTGAAAAAGAACAGAAAGCAGATGGAGTACCGTTCCAAACTTCAATTGGGGCCCTCATGTTCCTTGCGGTCGCCACACGTCCAGACATCATGTTTTCTTGTTCAAATACTCTGGTCCCAATTTGTCATGTTCGTGTTTTGCATCCATAGCTCAATGCACCTATTATGTACCTAAGTAATTTGGTTGTGGCATGACATTGCTCTCACAATAAGCTGATCCTTGCGATCTAAACTTTGACTTGGGTTGATTTTACAGTTGATAATCTCTCTTTCGTGTTTTCATACAGTTTCATGTGTTCGTATTTCCGATTTTAGGGATTTTCGATATACATATGGGATAGATAGACCATTGTTTTTGTTACTAATTTCGAAACATTAAGCGACACACACAACTTATGAAACAACGTTTTGCATGTAGGACAGGTAGCGTCACCTGTCGGCGATTCAAACTCTGCACAAGCACCGCGCTTACTCATTCTTGATATCCATCGAACGTTATTGAATGTGAAGTTAGTACGGACGTCAAAAAATAGATGACGCTGTGTTTAGCATGAGGTGTTTGTATTATTTTAATTAGAGTATTTCGTATTATCGCACAATGGTCTTACACACAAACTGTCAGCTGGCTTTATTTTACATTAGCTTAAGATTTACTATTTAATCAATTAAAACTAGGGACGAGATTTTACGATTCGGCTATCCATATTTTTTCTCGTTTTCTTTTTTTTTTTGATTGTCAAGTATTTAATTGCGAACGAAATTGTCTCCCACATAATTTGATTTCAATTAACAGCTTAGGAGAAATAATAATTTATAGGTACTGAACTGAATATTATAAAGAGGAAAGATTTGATTGTTTGTTGGTTTACATTGAATAGACTTCGAAAATACAGATCCAATCAAAAAACATCTTTCACTGTTGAGATGCTACACTATCTCCGGTGAACATAGGCCATATAACATCACGCTGCGACCAATGGGAGCGGAGTTGAAGAAAATGTTGCTAAAACGGAGAAATTATTCAACGTTAAGAGCTTATATTGCGTGCACTCCATAATTGATATAGATAAGTGACGTAAAGATCATGTATCAAAAATTGTTCCTCATCTAAAGTTCTGAAGAATTCCGTGATAGCAAATGTTCATCTTGTACGATTGACTCACAATAACCTTTATTATGCGTATAAAATGCGTTCAAAATTCATGTATTGATTTGCGATGGAGTTATTATGTTAGTTCTTCGAGATACCTACCTACCGAACTCTGAGTGGCCTATGGCAATATTCCCTCTTGTTGGCGGGGCACAGTTTCATAGACATAGAGAATTTCAAAGATACCAGCGACGCAAGTGGAAGTCGGAAGAACTAAAACGTTCAATCATTCAATCATTCAACAACCGGACTCCATTTTGAATTTTGATACTTACTATCACTTACTATTTTTGTTGAGTTTCGTTTTATTTTTGCTGTTTGTTAGCAAAATGAGTTTAGAGCGCAAGAGATATTATGTTTTCGGCTGTCAAGCTTTATGTGAGTATTTAAATAATCACGTTACGTTATCTTAAGAAATCGCAGTAACTGTATCAACTTTACTTATATAATTCCATTACCATTTTAGCTACACTTGATACCTCTACATAAGGTTCCAAATCCGGAAAAGGAACCGGATTTATTTGACTAATGGTTGTCAGCCGTTGGTGACTTTCTCAAAGAAAGTAACCGTCAAAAAATATATGCTGTTAAAAGTGTATGTGATCATCATTTCTTGGATTGCCAGAAAACATATGGAAATCGAATCATTCCATCAGCTGTCCCATGTCACCAACTGTTTTGTGAGTGTAACAATTATACTAAATAGAAACGATAAGCAAAACAGATAAATGGTCACCTAAAAAATTGTGTTTTCTAAAATATTATAAAATAGATCATATTTTTATTGAATATAATAAACTTTATAAACTAGTGCTAAGTATAACAGAGACTAGTGCCACTTTCCTGGATAACATCTAATCTGATAGAACTCTAGTATGTTCAGTGAAAAATAAGTTAAACTCTGATCACTCCGGGCAGTTTGTTACTGTCAACAGAAAGTGAAACAGGTTAATTAGAACATATTGGTTGTTCAAATTATTGACAAATGTTTAAGAGATTCAAATGTAATGTAACGATGTAAACTAACTATATGGAAGTAATTCTACAGAGTGACTGTTACAAAGCCCACCATATAAGCTACCATTATAAAACCATTTACAATTAAAAACTAACTTAAATCAATCACATTTATTTCAGATAAAACTATGGAGTACACTTTAAAAAGAACTCACAATAGAAAGTAAAAAATAATGCAGAGTGAAATAAGGCGATTGCAGTTAAAAATTAAAAGTTTCAAAATACGTGTGCAACATGTTGAAAAATTATCGGCCAAGAAAAATTTTGACAAACTTATTTTATAATAGGTGCAGGTCAATTAACAGAATATTGGAAGGGAAAGTGAAATATGATGGGGCAGATAAAACAAAATTGTCAGCATAAGAATTTTATAATAAACACAAAATTAAAAAATAAAATTTGCATTTATTATTTCCACCCAAAACCAGATATATATTTTTATTTTATTTTGTGATTGTGAAATATGCCATATCAAACTAAACAATATCGCAATTTAAAATAAGAATATTGCTGGTTGTCTCTATCTTAGTAAGTAGGTATTAATAGAAAAAAAAAATTAAAAAACCAGGACTACATTGTAATATGTATATTTATGGTTATGTATACATATAGTTCATACAGAGAGCTCTAGACGGCAGCACTGCCATACAAACAAGAAAAATCGTTTAGTTGCTACTCTTTTCCTTTAAAATACTTACCTTTCTCTTTGAATTAAACTTAGAAATAATATTTATTTGGATCATCAAATTTGTCAACGGGTTCAGAGTCAGCAAAAAATAAAAAAGTTGCTGCGCAATAACGTGATTGTTACAATGGTTTTCACTGGACCAGCAATTGGTTTTTTAAATCGATGACTAAGCTCGAGTTTTACCTCAAGTTTTAGTTTTAAACCAAATTAAATCAGCCCAAAACAATTATCATTTCATACGCCTATTTCATCACTATTTTTTGGTCGTTAGCCAACTATTTATGGGATTTGGTATGTCGTTATCACTATTTCACGACTATTTTTTGGACTTAAACCAAGTCGATAGACCTTGCCGTTTGTGCGCACGAGAGGTGAGGATTACAGCTTGACGTTCAAGCTGTAATCCTAACCAACCTATAGGTAGCTATACCGCCGAAACTATAACACAACTATTTTTTTATATGCGTCACTATTTTGGACTATGAAATAGTACCTATTTTAAAAACTATTTTTTAATACAGTTGCTCAAAAAGTGGCGTATTGCAGGGACGTTTAGCGTTCGGGATGTGGGCTATTACACACTTGTGCTTTTTCTTTACCTTTTCCGCACTCGTGCGTTTTCTTTCCCAAATGTCAAAATAATGTCTATTAAAAAGAAAAAACCAACCACGAAGTTTTTACTAAAAAAAAATTCATAGAAGTTTTTACGATTCATGCAAATATTTCTGAAAAGAAGCTACTAATTTGTTTCAATATCAGATATAATGATTTAATGCAATGAGTTAGGTTAGGTTTCATTTCATCTCATTAAATTCATTTGCATTTCATGTCAATACAAAAAATCTACTAAAGACTTGGCTGTATGGGCATAGTTCCCTTTGCCTATCCAGAATGGGTAAACAAAAAAAAATCTCTGTTTATAATCTTTCACGGCTGGCGCCATTTTGTATATTTTATAAAATTGCTTAATTTTTTCGCAACTGTATTAAAAATAGTCGTTCAGTACACGTGCGGCACCGTCATTGCAAAGAGTTCCGACAAATGTCTACACGAGCCGAGGCTTTCCGCACTCGTAATGAAATATACTATTTTGGCATAGTTAAAATTCTTTCCATTGAGATTTCAAAAGTGAGGATTGCAGCTTGAAGGACACCTCAACTTATCTTCCGATGGTTGTTTTTAGTTAATTAACTTATTTATTTTTGGCATTTTGCTTACCTACACCGACTCGTATTACTTATCTGAGTGTCAGTCGTTGGGCTGGCGGTTTGGTGACTTAACCAGCGTTTCACTGCTGCTGTCTAGTGATGTATTTCAGATTTTATATGAATACCTCTAAGGGTCCTACCTACCTCTAAGCGAAGGTTGTGTATCTTGTTGGCCTCTTCATAAGACCATTCAGGGGAATCCATTTTATATATAGTTAAACCGGTCCATGATTGAATTGTTCGATAAATCGTTGTTTTACATGATTATATAAATGGAACACTCTCTCTAAAATATACTAAGATTTTAAAAATGTTTTTAAATTTTTGCATTTAAAATGCTCAATTATTCTTTAAGAAATGAAAAGTGTGATAAATAAAAATTCAAAATTACCCGACCAGGATGCGAACCTGGGACCTCTCGTTTGCCGGACGAGTGCTCTTCCACTGAGCTACCGGGGCCTGGCGGTACGCCTCGAAATTACTTACCACATTTTTATTTTTACGTTATATTGCTAACGTTATATTTTTACGTTATATACACTTCTTTTAGTTTGACCAATGTAGGAAAGCCCACAGCCGCAGTCAATCTTGTATACACCTGGGTCTTGTAAAGGGATGTTGCATTTAACTGGACGAATATGTTAACTAATTTTTGATCTTGGTTTAAATATTGTTTTGATTGAAGCGCGCCTAAGAATTGTTGAAATTTTATCGGCAACATCCCTTTACAAGACCCAGGTGTATAAAAGATTGACTGCGGCTGTGGAATTTTCTACATTGGTCAAACTAAAAGAAGTATATTAACCCGCGTTAAAGAACACATAGCTGACATTAAAAATAGCTAACGACAAAAAAATAGTGATGAAATAGGCGTATGAAATGATAATTGTTTTGGGCTGATTTAATTTGGTTTAAAACTAAAACTTGAGGTAAAACTCGAGCTTAGTCATCGATTTAAAAAACCAATTGCTGGTCCAGTGAAAACCATTGTAACAATCACGTTATTGCGCAGCAACTTTTTTATTTTTTGCTGACTCTGAACCCGTTGACAAATTTGATGATCCAAATAAATATTATTTCTAGGTTTAATTAAACAAGAGGGAATATTGCCATAGGCCACTCAGAGTTCGGTACGTAGGTATCTCGAAGAACTAACATAATAACTCCATCGCAAATCAATACATGAATTTTGAACGCATTTTATACGCATAATAAAGGTTATTGTGAGTCAATCGTAAAAGATGAACATTTGCTATCACGGAATTCTTCAGAACTTTAGATGAGGAACAATTTTTGATACATGATCTTTACGTAACTTATATCAATTATGGAATGCACGCAATATAAGCTCTTAACGTTGAATAATTTCTCCGTTTTAGCAACATTTTCTTCAACTCCGCTCCCATTGTCAGTCGGTCGTAAGATAACACAGTGTAAGCACGCTCACGTCAGTTTGCTTTCCGATTTCCACTGCTTCTCAAAGTTTATTTTAAAAGTCTTTAAAATGCCGTTGTGTTCGCGTTGTGACAACAATGTCAAAGATGGTGTGGAGTGCACCGCATGTGGCAACTTCTTCGATTTTCCTTGTGCGGGAATAACTAAGGGAGGCTACCTAAAGCTTGGCGACAGAAAATCGATTTGGCGTTGTATCACCTGTAAAAATGCCAGTCGATCTGCTAGCCCTACCTGCCAACGACTCGCAGATTCTCGAACGCCCCAACCCACGGAGCTTTCAAAAATAACGGAAGAACTAAAAAGGCTCTCCGTAAAGATGGAGGCTCTCCCAAAACTGGTAGAAGATATTAAGTTTATCAGGGACGATATCGCAGGCTTAAAGTCCTTCGTAGAGTTCTCACACGCTATAATAGAAGCACTAAGTGATAGACTGTCAGGGCTGGAAAACCGAATACAGGTCGTTGAAGAAAACAAACTCGAGACCTCTAAACTACAACAACGCAAGATAGAGAGAGAGCTTATAGTCCATTGAAATGTTACATTTTTTAGGCCTAACCTTGCGTTTTTCAGAGGACGCAATTTTTATTTTACTATGACCAATAATAGATTACTATGTCATAGATTTTCCAAGAAAGTGTGTCTTAACCAGTTTTTTGAATATGTTAATTGTTTGAGCCTGTTTGATCGCAAGAGGCTTTACAAGAGAGGTTTTATGTAGAGGTGTGGCTAGCATAAAGTTATTGGTGGATCGTAATTGTCTATCGTGGTGTGTGTGGCGATATTCAAACCTTGCTTTTATTTGTCAAACGTGACATCACATGGTTTTATAGCCTCTGGTGTTCTGCCTACCTCATCAGGGATGCAGGTGTGAAGTTATGTATTATGTATATGTATGTATGCATAGCTAATATTCCCAGCTTATTGGAAGTTGGAGCAAAGTATTTTCTACCTGGACAGTATTCTCGGTAACGGCCATCAGATTACAATTATTATAAAAATCAATAATTGTCAAATTCTGTAATGGAGGGGAAAAGAGTCAATACTTAATCAATTATTAATAATTAAAAAAATATAATAACAAAATAAAAACAAAAAAAAACAATTACTGATGACACATTATTAGTACACACGTCTAGTTAAGAGTACTGAAAAATAGTACTCATTTCGGAGCGCTGTAAAACCTTAACAATTGACTTAATGAAAAAATGTTGCTTATGAAAGTTGTTCCTCAAAAAACGATCTACAAAAATGGTCTGATATAATTTTTTCGTAAAATGATAAAAAAAAGTTATATTAAAAAATATAAATTATTTTCACGAATTTCTAAACATTTTCGCTTATAACTTTTTTATTTATAGATCTACGACAAAAAGTTACTTGATCAAAGTTGTAGAGGATTTTATTTGCAACAAAAAATGTTAACACATTTTTTTTATCAGATAAATAGTTTAAGAGATATATCATAAAAACCATTTCAACCCCTATTTTCAAGATGGCGGCCGTAGGACAAGGGTGGCGACCCCACAAACTTGGTTTTAGCTTTACACTGACCCCCCTACACATCAAAAAAATAAAATTGCGTCCTCTGAAAAACGCAAGGTTAGGCCTAAAAAATGTAACATTTCAATGGACTATAAGCTCTCTCTCTATCTTGCGCTCGCGCTCTTGTTCTGCTTTGTCTGTTTCGCTACACGCACGCTACCACTGAGTATGACTCATTGTAAATATTCGTCTACGCTAATATGCGCGCTTCTTTGTATAAAATTACTATTGTATGCTTGCTTTGATTTTTGTATTGTTTATTCTATTGTTTTGAAATGTGTATATTTTCGTCTTAATAATATTTTTGCTACTTTAGGGTTCTGTATACTTGCTTTTTACTTGTTACCTATAATATATATTTTAGATATCTATTATTACGTTTTAAAATCTCACAATGATTAACATATACTATCAAAATGTCAGAGGACTTCGAACCAAGGCGCCGTTATTTTTAAGGAACGTATTGCTGAACTCTTACGATGTAATTTGTTTGACGGAAACTTGGCTTGTGGACGGGATTAATGATTCTGAGTTATTCGACGAGCGGTATATAGTTTGGCGGAGGGATAGGGACTACGCCAACACCGGGCAGGCGCTGGGCGGCGGCGGGGTTCTGGTCGCAGTGCGCCGCGAGCTCGCGGCAGACGCGCGCCCGGACTTCTGCTCCTCAGCTGAGGACATCTGGGTCGCTATTAAGCTACGTAGGAATCGCGAAATATTTAATCTTTATATATGTGTAGTTAATATATGTAATCAACAGCGCGGTTTCTCTCTGAATGCACAATTGACCAACTTTTCTCAATCACTGACTGATAATGTTCTGAGATCTCCTAACGACACTTATTTAATAATTGGTGATTTCAATATCTCTAATATATCGTGGAAAACCTCAGATGACTCAATTTTTTACGAACCAACTGACATTCAAGGCAGTTCCCAGATGACATTTTTTGACAACTTAAATATATGTAATTTACACCAATTCAATTATTTGTCAAATATAAACGACCGCATCCTGGACTTAGTACTGTGCAATAGCGGCGTAACTGTAACTGAAACGCACCAACCCCTTGTTCCTTATGATCCGCACCACAAACCCTTTTGTGTTAACCTTCAGTGCTCGAGAGAAAGCGAGCTCGCAGCAAGTCCCCGTACTATTTATCTATACGCACAAGCAGACTTTAAAACAATTAACTCTGAGTTAAGTAAAATAGATTGGGCAAGTACTTTTAGCACTATGACTCTCGAAGATTCGGTTGCATTCTTTTATAATATTTTATATAACCTCCGGGATTTACATATTCCCAAAAAAGTAGGTATGTAAAATTAATGCTAAATATCCACCCTGGTTTAAAACCCCCTTAATCAAAATATTAAAAGAAAAAGACAAACATAAAAAATACAATAATTTAGCGGATTATTATAGCTTTTCCCTATTACGTACCCGCGCTAAAGTAATGGAGGCTGAAATGCATCGTGACTACAATAAGCGGATTGAGAGCAACATTGCCTCTAACCTCCGTGAGTTCTGGACTTATGTTAAAAAGAAGCGGCAATCTAACTCATATCCAGCATCCGTGAAATACGACAATATCACTTCTAACTCAGGAATGGATATATGTAATATATTTAGTGATTATTTTCAATCGACTTTTCAGCCCTCAACAGGAACCCTAAACATAACTGAGCCTTCTGACGAAAGCCCGACTTCAATTGACTTAAGTAGTATTGAAATAACTAAACAGGAAGTGTTCAAATTGCTCTCGTCTCTAGATCTAAAGAAATCCGCAGGCCCCGACTACATACCTCCAATCTTGGCTAAGAGTTGCGCCAGTAGTCTCGCGACACCTCTGGCTCTTCTCTACATCCGTTCGCTGGAGTCAGGCAGCGTTCCACTCTTATGGAAAACAGCCTTTATTACTCCCATTCACAAAAAAGGCGCTAGAAATTACGTGCGTAATTACCGCCCAATTTCAAAACTCTGCATTTTTGCTAAAATGTTACAAAAATTATACACAGACAGATGTACGCTACATTAAAACACACTTTAATTAGCCAGCAGCATGGATTTATTCGAGGTAGATCCACAGAAACGAACATTCTCCTATGTACTGAGTTTTTGACTAAGCACATGTCTACTCCCTCTCAGGTAGACGTAATATACACCGACTATGCCAAGTGTTTTGATCGTATTGATCATAAAATCCTTCTCCGCAAGCTACAACACATGGGAATTAGAGGCAACTTGTACCGCTGGTTCGTCTCTTATATAGATAATCGCTGTCAAGTGGTTGTCCTTAACGGTTACATGTCCCAAAGTAAAAGTACCGTCTGGCTTGCCGCAAGGGTCAGTACTAGGGCCGCTTTTATTTTCTATTTTTATTAATGACGTTGCTGAGTGCTTTTCCTACAGTAAAATTTTATTATACGCTGACGACGTGAAAATACTTTGTCCAATTCATACATTATCTGACTCTATTAATTAGCAAATCGACCTTAATAATTTTCATATTTACTGCATTAAAAACAAACTTGACCTTAATATTTCTAAGTGCTTCATATGTACTTTTACTAGGAAAAGCATAAAGTAATCCATCAGTACACTCTAAACAACACCACTATACGGCGGGTAGTATCAATCGACGACCTCGGCGTTACTTTTGACGATAAATTAATTTTTGACCTTCATGTAAACAAAATCGTAAACAAAGCATCAAAAGCTCTCGGATTTGTCATGAGGACGGCCTCAGAGTTCAGCAATATAAAAACCTTAATAATATTATACTGCGCATTTGTTCGGAGTCAGCTTGAATACTTATGCTTCATCTGTATGGAACCCCCAATACAATGAATATGTAGGCCGAATTGAAGGTATACAGAAGAAATTCTTGCGATTTTTTCAATACAAGGCTAAGACATATGATACCGATTACATATCTCGATGTAAGCGATACCATTTTCTACCGTTGAGCAGGCGAAGGCAGGTAGCAGACATTTGTAATGTAGTAAAGATTATGAATAATGCTATAGACGTACCAGAGCTTTTGTCTATGGTTGGTATCTGCGCGCACACGAAATCACTTAGAAATCCTACATTGTTACACGTCCTCCCCGCAGGTACTAGCTATAGGCAGAACTCGTTCATAATTAGATCGTGCAACCTCGTGAACAAGGCGCTGCTGAGACTGAACGACCTGGATGTGTTTCTTGCCAGTGTCCCAAGTGTTAGAGCGGCACTCTCTAGGGAATTCTTTTTACCTCATTAATACTAAGTCATTTTCTGTACTTTTTTTTATTTTTATTTTACATGCGCATTTATTTCAATTTGAGTATTGTTTAAAATTCTATGTATATGTAATAATAATAAGTATTTATTTCGTTTCGTATCTGGTTTTAAACAAGAAAAAAATATTGCAACATTTAATCTTTATGTACCTACTTTTCTTAATTTTCCATGTAAGTTTATTTGTTTGTGAAAACTGCTTATTGGCCTTATTTTTCTATTGTTCAAATTATATAATAAATAGCTGTAAGTTTTCCGTGAATAAATAAAGAATTGGTCGCAGCGTGATGTTATATGGCCTATGTTCACCGGAGATAGTGTAGCATCTCAACAGTGAAAGATGATTTTTGATTGGATCTGTATTTTCGGAGCCTATTCAATGTAAACCAAAAAACAATCAAATCTTTCTTCTTTATAATATTCAGTTCAGTACCTATAAATTATTATTTCTCCTAAGCTGTTAATTGAAATCAAATTATGTGGGAGACAATTTCGTTCGCAATTAAATACTTGACAATCAAAAAAAAAAAGAAAACGAGAAAAAATGTGGATAGCCGAATCGTAAGATCTCGTCCCTAGTTTTAATTGATTAAATGGTAAATCTTAAGCTAATGTAAAATAAAGCCAGCTGACAGTGTGTGTGTGTAAGACCACAGTGCGATAATACGAAATATCCTAATTAAAATAATACAAACACCACATGCTAAACACAGTGTCATCTATTTTTTGACGTCCGTACTAACTTCACATTCAATAACGTTCGATGGATATCAAGAATGAGTAAGCGCGGTGCTTGTGCAGAGTTTGAATCGCCGACAGGTGACGCTACCTGTCCTACATGCAAAACGTTGTTTCATAAGTTGTGTGTGTCGCTTAATATTTCGAAATTAGTACCAAAACAATGGTCTATCTATCCCATATGTATATCGAAAATCCCTAAAATCGGAAATACGAACACATGAAACTGTATGAAGACACGAAATAGAGATTATCAACTGTAAAATCAACCCAAGTCAAAGTTTAGATCGCAAGGATCAGCTTATTGTGAGAGCAATGTCATGCCACAACCAAATTACTTAGGTACATAGTAGGTGCATTGAGCTATGGATGCCAAACACGAACATGACAAACTGGGACCAGAGTATTTGAACAAGAATGGAATAAAATAGTCATAGTATCATCAGCAAAATGACCTGGCACCGTTAGCAGCACCCGTTCACGAGTATAACGCAAGTACCAGCCATCACCCTCCTCAACCATATTTTAGGGACGAGGGTGACCCATACCCGACTCTACCGTTAGCCATGCCGCCTGAGGGAGCATGATGTTCTTGCTGTTGTATGGACAAGAAGGAGATGGGGATGGCGTTGGATAAGAAGGAGATGGAGTTGTAGTTGGAGATTCAACACTTTTGAAAAACAATTTACAACCAAGGACTTTTATCGTCCATATACTCAGATATTGTATAAAAGCCTTTTCAACACACTTGCTCGTAAAGTGAGCGTTATTCTATTGAGTTTAGAACTATAAACTGGGCTATAAGTCACGCGTGCATTAATATATTATACCCTAGTGCATAATATAATGAATCCTACAAAGTTGAATTGTACCTTTGTGCAAATAACATGCGAGATAAAAAACAAAATAAAAATTTTGAAAAACCCACGACGCGACCGTTAAAAAGTAATTGAAAAAGAATAAAATAATTTAAAATTCCCCGACTGAAATGATTTATGTGACGAGAGATAATTAACGTGAAAGGCTTTTTTAAAAGTTCACTTAATCTCACACAAAGTCGGTCATATTATGAACAACATACTATTCGTTTTCATAGCACTTCCCTACGCTTACCTATTCGGTTCTCGAAGATGTAGATGTCGCAATAACAAAGGTATTCAACTCCCTATGAACTTTATAAGAAGAGCAAGAAAATCCGTCGAGGGCTGCCATCAATATTTTAAATTTCAATATAAAACTACAAAACGAATTCATTCAATGGCAGCCCCAGACAGATTTTCTTGCTCTTCTTATAAAGTTCATAGGGAGTTGAATACCTATGTTATATAACGTTTTAACGGTCGCGTCGTGGGTTTTTCAAAATTTTTATTTTGTTTTTTATTTCAAACTTTTTAAAGAGCATAATATAGGTACCATACATTACATTACACATCACCTCGTTCCTCATTACCTATTTAAGAACATTATACCAATCAAATCCAAAGCGATAATTGAAAACGGCATTCAAATCGGACCAATGGTTTGCAAACAAATATTTACTGCAGCGCCCCCTGGTGAGTTGTTACCGTAACACCTATCTCAGAACATGCGCTAATCAAATCCAAAGCGATCACTGAAAACAGCATTTAAATCTGACCAATGGTTTTGCAGATAAACGGTAACATTGGTTTTTACAAACAAATGTTTACTGCAGCGCTCCCTGGTGAGTTGTTACCGCGACACCTATCTAAGAACATGCACCAATCAAATCCAAAGCGATTACTGAAAACCGCATTAAAATCGGACCAGTGGTTCTGGAGATAAATGGTAACATTGGATTTTACAAACAAATGTTTACTGCAGCGCCCCCTGGTGAGTTGTTACCGCTACACCTATCTAAGAACATGCACCAAGCAAATCCAAAGCGATTACTGAAAACCGCATTAAAATCGGACCAGTGGTTCTGGAGATAAATGGTAACATTGGTTTGCACAAACACCCTCTCACCCCAAACGCATATACCGTCTCCGTTCCGTCGTGGGTAAAAACAGAGCATATTTTATTGGTCCGGTTTATACACTAAATATTTTCAGAAACAACAAAGAGGTTTTATACCACTTCAAATCCATATACATTTTTAAATGTTTGCGCCTTATATTAGTAAAATATTCACAATTTACAATCATTTGTGATAAAATATTAAAATATTTGCATTTACCACTCCAAATTAAACATTTTCACTTAAAATAGGCTGTATATGCTATTTACAATAAGTTCTTTTTTCAAGTTTCAGATTGAAGAGGTAACAGACAAATAGGTGGATAGAAATAACAACTTTGGTAGGTATTAAATTTCTAATAGTAGGTAAGTATGTATTTCGGTAACCAAACGAAACAAAAATAGTTTAAAAGATTTATTGATTTCTGCACAATACTTATATTAGGCCAAAGAAGAATATTTTTATGACTATAATGTGATGAAGTTTACATCTTTTAATGTAGTGAAATCACATTTATCCATAACACGAACATGATAACTAATGCGTAAGCAGAACACTAGTGGAAAATTCCACAAGGTGGCACTCGCTTATGACATCAGAAGCGGTCGTCTATTTCCGACCACCACAGTGGCGCAGGGTGTACTAGCAAAATTCGTTTCTAAACATGCACGCTAGGAATAGGAATCATCAACTCAGTCACTGACATTTTTATAAGTACTTATTTTCAAATAAATTAAACATATTTATTTCTATAAAACAATTTCTTTGTTTTAATTTAGGTGAGGAAGACGGAAAACGGGGTAAGACAAAAACTCAACAATAACGCCACATCTAGCAGATTTTTGAAGTGTTTGTAGCACTGTTTAAGCCTCCATTTAATTGTCTCCTATGCCATAGTCAATGCTTGAAGGTTATTGCACAGAAACATTTTTTTTTTACAAAATTAAACAATCTGCTTTTTGCGTGTCTCTTCAAGTATTTTTATCTTACTCCGCATCCTGTAACTTTCATCAAAAGCTAGGTACAACTGATTCTTTTGGACACTTAATAATTAATTTTTATTTACGTTTGAGTTATTTAATAGATTTTTTGATCTGTACCCATTACCTACATTTTGATGGGGTAAGATGAACATATCAATTTTCGAGTAAGATATTTGGAATCAAATTATATTATGCTACCTACATAATCAGGTTTTTTGTTTGTTGCTGATTTCGCCTTTAACTTTTATTATAAATTTTATTTTAAACAATTACTCAGCAATGTTTGAGAACATCCACTTCGATCTTCCCGCGGTGGGGTAAGATTGAAATACAAAAATCAAAATATTTGTCTTGTTTTTGTTTCCTTAGGCGTTTTGACGCTTGAGTCTGTTATTTTGTTTTCAGGGCCTTAAATTCCATAGACTAGTATTGACCAAGAATGTATGTCATTCTCTTAGCGATTTTAGAAAATAGTTTGATATTTCCCCGCCACCTTTCCGTCTTTCCCCTGTTTTATTTTTGTCCATTGCAAATGATGCTTGGTGTGGTATTCATTAATTTATAGATTTAAATCAAATTTAACAAACTAGTTTAAAAAATACTCTCTGGTCGTCATATACAAGACATCAAATTTAAATTTTGATTAATGTGTAGTGTTTCACAAGGATTCAAAAACAACACTACTCATCTCATTAAAAAACCGTTCGATCTTGCCCTCACTCACCCTATTTGTTAAAAAATAGTTTAAACAGAAATATTTTTACTTATGTGGATTTTCGTTTCAGTAAATCTTATGTCCCATCCCTATGGCCGGTTATATTCGACGATGACGCTGGACATCAATGCAATTTTCTAATAATAAAATCAGTAATTTATGTAACGTCTGACATATTTTTAAGGTTTTCTAATTAAGAGACTTAAGCGTAGGTACTCAATTGTAAATGATTACTTGATTTACCAAATAATAACATTTTTTTAACATAATCCAGCGTTATTAAATAAAAAAAAGACGTTTGGCACTCGGAGACTGCCGCGCTAAAGCTATTGCATAGCATTTTTATCAACTTATACAATTATAATTATTTACGAGGGTGAATCCAAAATTTCATGGCCTAAGAAAAAAACTTTTTTTGTAAAAAAAAACATTTTTATTTTTCGACATAATCACCGTTTAATTCAATGCACTTCCTCCATCTCTCCTGCAACTTATAAATTAATACCTTCGAAAAAAAAAAGATTCTTCAAGCTCCTCAAAATACTTGTCTACCGCAGTTATCACCTCGTCATTTGTAGAAAAACTTGATACACCTAAGTGTTTTTTTTAAATTTGGAAAGAGGTGATAGTCTGACGGAGCCAAATCTGGCATCCCAATAAACAGATGCCATAACTTTGTTGGTTGACAAGACTACCTTTGTCTTCTTGGGGGTCGGTGAACCAGACCGCTTCCATTGTTTAGACTGCTGCTTGGACTCGGGGATAAAGTGATGAACCCAGCTTTCATCCATTGTTACAAACCGTGACAAAAAATCATCAGGGTCGGACTCAAACAGCTCCAAACAGTCACGAGAAATGATGAAACGAACCCTTTTCTGGTCAGCTTAAAGCAATCTCGGCACTCATCTCGCCGACACCTTGTGAAAACCTAATTCTTGAGTTTTAATATTTTGAACTTGATGGCCGTCCACTTCTGGGTCCGTCTTCAAGACTCTCCCGTCCGCGTTTCAATTCAACTACCCACTTTTTTACACACGAATATGACGGAGCAGATTCTTCTAATGTGTTAACCATATCTTCATGGATTTGTTTAGCGGTCAACCCCTTTTTATACAGGTACTTAATCACAGCACGTAGTTCAATCTAATGTATAAAATTCTCGTGTCACAGTTTTCGTTGCCATACTCCTCCGAAACGGCTTGACCGATTTGGATGAAATTTTTTTGTGCTTATCCGGTATCTATGAGAATCGGCCAACATTATTTTTTTTTATTTATATGGCAAAACAACGTTTCCCGGGTCAGTTAGTATTTTCCATAATGAGAAAACTTCACGACTTGCTTTACAAAAAAAAAATATTTAACAAAGAAAGAGAGATGTATCCAATTGTAAATTTGCACGCTTACTAGTAAATAAACAAGCTACAAAAGGAGGGTAATCAAATTTTTTTAGATATTTAATTACTTGGTCAGGCCACGAACTTTTCGATATACCCTCGTATTTATTTTATTAATGCAGTTAATGTTTGATCTAATATGAAGTTCCACAAGTTCCTAGTAGATGGCGCTGATTGTTTATTAAAGCCCGCATGTAAAGCTATGAAATCAAAGTATCACCGCGTTGCCGGTCGGAGTGGGGGGTGTCAGGTTTTTTTCGTTACGAAATTTCAGGATTCGGTCCCCACGCTCAAGGCCCGCGATAGACGCTATGCAATAGCTTAAAAGCATATGAAACAATTAGTGGTTTTAAGTCGTATATATACGACCTTGGCGGAATGGACTCGAAAATTAAACGGTTATATCCCACCGTGGCGGTTTAAGGGTTATTTCCAGTATTCTATTTCTAGACTCATCCATGTACATCATTAGAATAAAATTCAAAATACTTAACATAGAATGTGTCAGCTGCTTCTCATCCTGGGCATACTGTAAAAGTCAGTTAAGGGACAGAGATTTTATAGGAGGTTCTTATGTGGGCGAGAGGCTGACCCCCTGTCACGGTAAGAGGATGACCTCCTGTTATATTATAATGCCTCCAAATGTGTCAAACGTGGCATCAGATGGTTTTATAACCTCTGGTGTTCTGCCTACCCCATAAGGGATACAGGCGTGAGCGTGAGTAAAGTTATGTATGTATGTACTTCAAGATCAAAAGCATGTTGTTATCTGTGTCCTTTACCTGCTTGTTCTATTTTTATAAACAAGTTATATGGAATTAATTTACACAATAACAATTAATTGGTGCGTGTAGGAACCATTTAAAGAACAATTCCTTGGAAACTGCAGGATTGAAGATTTTTACTGCACTAGTGTCCTAGCGTTAACACTGCAGTACCCGCGTGGTTTTTGCACACCGTTTGCTCGTGTGGTCTACAATTGTAGCACATTTTCAGACCTAAATATCTCCTGAAAGAGATGTGGCAGATATAAAAATTGCTTTTTATTTGCAATATTTGTTTATTATCAACTATAAAATCAGTCTTATATCAGCCTCTTAAGTTATATTAGTAACAATTTTTTTGACCATTGAAAAGTCGTAAAAATCACTAAAGATCAAACAGTTTCATATTAGGTTCTAAAAAAAATGTTTCAATTTTCTCTATGGCAGTCAAGGCATATAGTTATTAACGAGATGAGCATTGCATGTCCATTGTCCCAAAAGTCTTAGATTTCTTCTGCCTCCTCTACCAACGCCGATCAAACTAACATTCCAAAAACGCTCGAATCTAGAGGAGATCGGTAAATCTAGCCTATTTCCTTTCAAATGCTGCTCTTATACCTTCAATATATTTGTTGGTATTTTCTACCATAAGTATTCATCAAAATACAGCTCAAAGCATTGAAGAGGAGTATAAGCTTCACGCGCAACACCTTTAGCGCAAGTAGGCGGATAGTCAAGTGTCGGGCTTGTCTCCTCATTTCGGCGGGGGTCTTTTACTCCATTTAGTATTATTATTGGAAGTGCAAAACTCACCAGCACCCCGTGATCGTATCTAAGGCGGAGGAATATCGAAATCAGAAGAGGTAAAAGTCTCATATTCATCAAATCAGGTCGGATGATTTCTGGGACCATTTCCTCCTCTTGTTCTGCCTCAGATCCGCTTTCAACTGCTCTTTCATCAGAAAAATTTGTAGTTTTTGCTTCATTTTCAGAAAACCAGTTTTAATAATGCCTTCAAAATCTTTATAAACTGCTGAAATGGAAATAATTACAAAAATGTTTGTTTTTTAAATATTTCTCAATTATTTTGAACAAGAAAAATAGGCTAATAATGTATTATTTCACTTATTTCTACAATAAAAGCAAAAGAAAAATGTTGAGAAATAAAAAGAGGACTTAAAAAAATATGTGATATAAAAATCTACTCACCCGATTCATACTCGCGTGTGCTACGCTTGTAGCAACTTTTGGCGCCAAATTACATTAATTTTCGCATACGCTGAGCATTACAGACCCACTGACTCAGCGTAATTAGTCTTATTCCTTATTCTGGAATAAAAACTCTAGACGGATTCATAGACAAAAAGATCTCCGAAAAAGTGCGAGGGTAATATACCACTGTAGCACACGCGAGTACTCAAAGTGTTAAAATAAATAAATACTGTTAAAACAAATTCTTTCTTGACACCAATCTATTCCGTGACAGCCATTAGGTTTTTGGGATACTTAAGTACCTATTTCAGAATTAAAACTGGCTGTTCTTCACTCAATATACAGCCATCCATCAATCCAAACTTTCAGATATATTATGTATATTAGTAACATATACCAAATCTATGAAATGTAATCATCTTTTTTGTTTAGTTTCTTGTCAATGCCAAAAGTAGGTACATATACAGGGTTACTTTTAATTGGACCCGCATTCTGTTGAGGGGTTACAGAGTAGGTCAAAAAGAACCATTTTCACTATGGAAACAACCCTCCTAAAAATTACCGCTTTTGAGTTATTTCACTTTTTTTGTAAGAAATAAAAATATCTTCTTCAATATCTTACTGCACTTTTGACGTTATCATGTAAATGATTAGTGATTTAATGAAAAGAAGAAAAATCTCTAAATAACGTCAAAGCAGCGCATGATATGGTCTTTCAAGCACTATTCTCTTCTGAAGTTAAACCATAACGTGACCACTTAAGAGGCGCCTCCCGTTAAAAAAGTCCTAGTAATTTACTGTGCAGTTTACATCATAATGAAGTACATTAAAGAAAGTAAAATTTAAGCTTCATTTGAATTTTAGGAAGTCTACTTATGTACCATTCAACAAGGTACATAAGTAGACTTCCTAAAATTCCTAGATAAAATAAATATAAAGGTAATGCAACCATTATGTAAAAAATTTACTGTAGGCGCCAGGGGATAAGTCTAGCAAAGAATCAATTTTCTTTTTAATTTTGCTCAACCAGTATGTTTTTGTCATCCGTGAGTAGTAAATGCATTTTTTACCCCACGGAATAAACTTCGGTGAAGAAAAAAGGAGGGTTATAATTTTGACCTGTATGTATGCATGTGGGTATGGATGTTCATCTTTTCCTTCATAACTTCTAAACAAGTTATCATAATTGGACTAATGAGCTGTTGTTGCAAGCCTCTTGATTGATTGCTAGACCTTATCTTTTAATGCAACTTTAATAAAAATTTTGATTGTTATGTAAACATTTATTCCACATTCTTATAAAATGTTTCAATTACAGTACCAACCATGGAATGAAGTGTCAAAAGGAAAACTGTATTATAAATTTATTTCCACTTATCTAATTGAAAATTATTACACTATTTTACTTGTCCTTAACTTTGATAAGATCGTCTAGGTTCAACGCAACACAAATTTCTTTAGAATCTGTGCGGGGATTTCTGTCAAGGATTTCTGTAATTGGATAGTAGTTATCTCTGTTGTCCACATTCCAACCTGAATACTGAAATAAAAGAAACAAACATTAAACTTGTATTTTTTCATGCTTAGATATATTTAACTTAATCAAATGCAAAATATTATTTAAAAGAGAATCGTCACTCCCCATACTAAAAATACAAAAATTTGTATAGTGTTTCTTTTTAGTTTATTAGATACATTTAATTGTAGGTAACCACAGAAAAATCATACATTATTATATTTCCTGTTTTATAATAAGTTATTTCACAGTGAAATTAGTAAAATATGGTATCACCAATTCAATTCAATTCAATTTTTGGGTTGAGTGGCAACCAGGCGTCGATTATTATTATTATTATTATTTATTATTTATTTATTGTACAAAATCTTTCTACACTATATAGTTATATTGTCATATTGATACTAAGCGACAGGCTATTACTGCCAGTATCACGTGATGAGACAGACACGGTATTAGGAAAAACAATGGTATCACCAACAACTTCAACAATGAAGATTGAACTTGTTTAAAAAAGTACACTTGACAGGTGACTGACAGATAGATGGTCACCATGTTGTTGATATACGATATTATCATTCGCGTTTCCTCCGTGTTCGTGAATGCGCTTTTTTCGGTTTTCATAATACTCTTCAGTCTTATGCAATTTAGGTGTAGCTCAGTAACAATATCAGCTTTCCGATACAATCAGTATTCTATTTGCCCAAAAGAATATAGGTAATTCAGTTTTTCATATTTTTCCCAAAACAAACAGAATCAATCAACATCGATGTCAAAGACAGACAGACCGTTTTTATTTTAATGACAGTGACGGACGGACGGGTGCCATATTGCTTTATTACCAGATTCCCATATATTTTTTAGCAAAATTACATAAAAATCAAAAAAGATATAAGCAACGCTAAAAATATATAATATCAGATATAGATATGCATTGTTCCATAGTTGATTTAAAAAATAGTTAATATAGTCTTAAGTTTTCGCGATTCATACTATTAAATTAAACACTTTTTAACCGGATTTATTGCGTATATTTACATTTTAAATTTTGACTCGACGTTTCTGTGTCTTTGCAGACCCCGCGGTCACAAGCAACTGGTTTCATGTTTATGTTTATACATTCAATAGTATGAAATGACGATTCTTCTTTGAGGCACAATCTTTTGCTCAAGAATATATTTTTTTTATTATTAATAAATAATTTAGAATCATTAAAAATAACTATGGACTTGGTTTGAATATGACATATTTTCCAGGAGCCAATATGAATGTTCAAATTGCATGTTAAATGTACAAGTTATGATACCTTATGTTTTTGCATTTAAAATGCTTAATTACTGTTAAATAAATGAAAAAATGTGTTAAATAAAGATCATCCGACCAGGACTTGGACCTGGGACCTCTGGTTTGCAAGACGAGTGCTCTCCCACTGAGCTACCGGGAGCCAGCCGGTATGCCTCGAAATGACTTAACACATTTTTGTTTTCACCTTATATTGCTAAAGTAGCTCTATCTTATGGTACAGCTTTGCAGCTTAGACCTATTTAAATGCAAAACCTTTAAAATATTATTAAACATTGCAATGCTTCACTTTAACTAAGATTCATAAGTCTCGGGTGGTCTTAACTGGAAAGCTATACCATTAGATGGAGCTACGTTAGCAATATAATGTAAAAACAAAAAATACATTTTAAAATGTTGATTTTGATCTGTTTTGTAACAAAATAATAAAATTCAAATTCATCTCAACATTGACAAATAATAAAATTCAAATTCATCTGAACATTGAAAAAATAATAAATTTCAAATTCATCTCATTACAGCCACAAATTTTTTGAACTCACAAGACTTATATTAGGTTAATGATTTTTTGTTTTCACATATTTGCTGAAATTAGATATTTTATGTAGGTATTATTGTTGCCTAATCCATACATCTATACTATTTAATAGAGTGGTGTCATTTATGATATTTCACAGCACTGTTATTTTTAACTGAATTTCTAAATGCACTTTATATTTATTTTATTGGAAATTAACCCTTAAAAACAACACAGTAAAATTATGTTTTTTTTGTGCAAAGACATTTTAATAAATAGGTATTTTATCAGATTACAAAAATATATCTTTTAATATATACCAGATTTGAAAAATAAGCTGAAAGTGCAGTTTTGTAAGCCATAAATTACCAAGCAGAGCTCTACCTGTGCAAGGGATAAGCAATGATTAAAAGCCCTCTTGGTGATCTATGGCTAACCCCTGGAGTGCCAGTGACATATACCTAAAGATGTCTTAGCTCAATTGGGTGGAAGATCTTTTTTATCATCAGAATACATGAAATTTCCTGAACGAACATAGAACATAGAAATGGTTTTCCCATTGTTAAATTGTCTACCCATATTATTATATCTGATAATGTAGTGATAATTTATCAGTACAGTTATCACATAATATGGCATCAGAAAAACTAATGGACATACAGGAGTGTATAAGGTGCAGTATGGATTAACTTGAAAGTGTGGTCATGCTACTGTCAATTAACATTATCTCAACATGGCACATATAATAGTTCAACTGCTTACTCAAAAAGATAAAATTTTAACTGAATACTTACGACGCAGGTACATTTGTGTAAAATTTTGCCACATGATTCCATAGGAATAAATTTTTGTAATAGAGCTTTTCCATCTATTTTCCATAAATTAAGTTCATCCAATTTTGAAATTACTGAATCACCTTCCCACTTCACATCAGATTTTAACAGAACAAAGTTTCCAGACTGCAAATTAGACATGTATTAATAACATATTTGGAAGTCAGATATAATGCAGATATCTCATTAAAATAGATAAATATTTGATTGTATGCAAATCTTACATGGAAATGCTTTGGTATATCTTTTGACTGACTGGAATCAGATTTATTTCCATCCGAGCCATTTTTCTCGTCATCTGATCCTTCTTCCTCATCCAATTCACCTTCGTCTTCGTCACCCTCTTCATCGTCATCACCTTCTCCTTCACTTTCTTCCGAAGATGAGTTTTTACGCTTTTTCTTTGAATTGTTTAAGGATGCTTTAGAAGCTCTTTTGCGACCACCACGTGTAGCTGGTTGTTCAACCTGCTAAGATAAAAAAAAGCAGTAAGTAAATAAACTGAACTAGAATGGATACATAACAATAACAATTGATAAAGTGACGGAATCTTTGAATAGAGTCGGGTAAGCACGAAAATAATACGACAACAGAAATGAAGCATATCAATTTCACGAATACAAACATTATTCATGTATATTTACCGAGTCGGCATCCGGCGTCCAATCTTCGCCGGAATCCTGAAAATCTTCTGGTTCACCTGCTGCTTCTGAACCATCTGAATCATCATCGTTCTTTTTTACAGACTTCCTTTTCCGCATTTTGTTTTAAATATTAATCTTAAGTTTCTAAAGAAATGGGCACTATCCTTATTTTTTACAACCCACGCCGCACGCCACCACTGTCGTTTCGTTCGAGTTTCGTTGCGCTCTTTCTTATTGTTTAATCTATGGTTAGCGCTATGAACGATTCAATCGAGACCTGAGATCGAGACCCAAATCAAAAAGACTGCCACAGACTCTTTTAAACCCTGCTCACTGGTGAAAAATCTATTTTGCAAGAAGTTTTTATAGGTAGATACAGTGCCACCAACTTATCTGTTCAGGTGGCGGCTAGCGGTGCGCGACTGTGAATGATTTCATTCGACTTATTCGACTTGGCAGGTTATTCGACTCAGTCGAATGACTCTTTGACATTAGTAACTAACTTCGCCGAGTCGACTTGGAATGTTAGCTACTAACATTTGCGTAGTCGACTGCCTTAGTCGTAAGTAATGACAGCAATTACTAATGTTAGTTATTTGAATTTCGACTACTAAGATTAGTATTTACGTTCTCATTTTTACTTTATATTTGTAATATTCCTATGGACCTTTTCTGAAATAAATAATTTATTCAAAAAATATATTACTTACATGACAGGATATTAAATAAAATGTTGAAATTAAGAGCGGTTTTTATTTCGTGCAAACACAGAATATAAAACCTTGAGATCAAAATGATCGTATCACAATAATCTTTATTTATTAGTAAATATGCTAATCAAACAATTTTTATCCTCCTGCGTCATTTTCAATACTTGCTATGCAAAAAAAAATACCTAACTAAAACACTTAAAATCTAAAATATAAAATCTCTCGCTCTCTAAGGGAGTTATGGGGGTGAAGCCGCGGGCAAAAGCTAGTCTGTCAATAAGAATAATTAATTGCTTACTAATGCATTCAGTCATTCAACTAATTCATTCGAATGCTTTCATTCAAGGTCAGTCGGCCATATCGAAGTCGAAACACCGTTAGTAATTACTAATATTAGTAGTATCATTCGACTCCGGACGTTAGTACATTACTAATCTTCAAGTCGAATATTCAAGTTAGTATTAGTAGTTTATCCGACTGACATGTTCATTCGCAGTCGCGCATCGCTGGTGGCGGCGTCGCTGTGGTCGTATCAAGTGTTGCCATTTATATATATTTTGCAATGATTTGGTACAGTTTAATCACAATTATGAGTTAAACATTTACTTTGTACTTACTTAAACAAATGGAACAAAAAATAATAAAAAAATCATAAAATGGGTCAACAAATTTATTTATATTTTTAAATAAAACACTTTGAGTTTCAGGTCGTGCAGCTTGCTGGATGTTAGATTTAATATTTTTCAGGATAGGGTCCCATGTCGGTGATAGTTTCCAACCATCTTCTCTATTAAAATTAGGGTGTTTTTTAATTTCAATCGCTTCTCTGATCATTCTAGGAATGTAATGCTTCTCTCTAGATAAATTTTCACTGAGTCAAACTTGGCTTGTCAAAATTGGGCTTGTCCATGGAATACTCACAAACTGCAGACTTTGAAGCTCTTCGATGTTTAATATCAGCTATGTGTTCTTTTACGCGGGTTGATACGTTTCTTTTGGTTTGACCAATGTAGGAAAGCCCACAGCTATTATATTTTATTCTATATTATTTATATTTTATAACAGTATGTATGATCGTCATGACACATTGTCAGTGGACGAACCCCAGGGATACTGCTACTTATTGGATCACACTGCATATCGTCTTCAGAGTCGCTGCTCTCGCTTTCACTATCACTAAGCAATGTAATGATAAACGGCTCATCCAAGTGTGCATCTTTCTTTCTGTACTCTTCATGAAGATTTTTCACATGATGGCAGTATTTCATCCATTCAGCTGATGAGATCTTTCCGCACGCATCCGAAATTAAATAAGGCATGTTAGCACTTGACTTTGAAATATTTGTTTCTGCCACTTTTCGTTTCATTGAACTCCATACCATTTCTATGGCGTTCAAGTCACAGTGGTACGGTGGGAGACGTAGTATTTGATGCCAATTTTCTTTTATTATTTTGTCAATCTCGTACTCTGGCATGGGCTTGTTATTTTTGATTAATTCATATAACTGAGGCTTTGTCATTTGTGCTGAAAATTCCACGCCCCTTTCTAAAAGCCACTTTTGCATATCAGCCTTATTGTAATTTGAGTTGGGGCTTCGGTTAATGCATATGCTATGATACGGCGCGTTGTCCATTACGATCAAAGACGGATGCTGCAAATTTGGCAATAACTTTTCGGTTAACCATTTCTTGAAATTCGTGCTATTCATTTCGTCGTGGTAGTCGCCACTTTTAGTATTGGATTTAAATACCAAAAGGGCATCCTTTACAAAGCCTTCTTCGCCGCCTGCATGTACAATGATCCATCTCTGACCTTTTGCAACTGGCTCTAAATCATCATCTTCTTCAGGGCCTTGCCAGCATTTTCCAGTCGAGTGTGATGAATTTATATAAGTTTCATCTAAATAAATTACAGGTTTAGTATTTTCACGCTCGTTATCTTTAATTTTCTGTAAATATGATGCTCTCCAAGCACATATATCATTCCGTTTGCAAAGAACTTTTCTGTTTGTTTGCGTTCTTCTAAATCTAAATCCAATTTTTTTTAACAATTTGCGAAGCGTTTCACGACTTCCCTTAAAATTTATCTCTTCACGTAGTACGTTCAATAATTTTGGAATAGTTGGTATTTCTTTTTTTATAGAGTAAAATTCATGAATTTTTCTTCTAATAACACCTATATCGAAGTCGTCCATTTCAATTTTACCTGAAGTCCTGTTTCTCTTTTTGCCTGGTGTTTCAATTTTAGTGCCACATTCTTGAGCCAATTTTTGTTCATTAACTAACTTGTGTAAGAATCGCTCAGAAACACCTGAAATAAATGAGATAACTAAATATAAAAATCATTAAGAATTATCATTTTTTAAAGTTATTGGAATTAAAATGTCGAATTTGAGAAGATTAGAAATACGGCTTAAATGTCAAATATCGCAAATTGTTTATTTAGGTAGTCATAATAACAGAAATATTTTAATTGAAGCTTTAATGTTCCCATAATTTGTTTTTAATCCTCTTAGGAAATTGATTTTCTTGTATCTAGCAACACTGATCTGTGGCTGCAGCAACGCGTTCATACAGCTTTTCGAATGGTATTATTGGCTGCTGTGCACGTTTTTCATCCTTCATAAAAGCTAATACTTTTAGTATAATTATTCGTGCATCACTTTTTACAGCCTTAGGCATTTTAGAAACACTTATTACCACAAAAGTAAAAATAAATCACAAAGAGCACTCACACTAATCGAAACTGACAGCGGAATGACATTTAAAAATGGCGTCGCTAGTTCTTCATTTGGCCACCTGAACAGATAAGTTGGTGGCACTGTAAGCATGCTCGCGTTTGATATATTCTACGATTATTTTAATGCCCACTGATCTATTCCACGGTGTTTTCACTAAATTTCGTTAGTATCACTAAGATATAGATGTGAAGTGTAAGGAGGATGTGAGCCTGGATTGATTGCGGTGTGATGAAATTAAATTTGCCGTGTTGTTTGTATTCACTATATTACACAAAGATAAATTACATGTAGATAAAATGCTATAAATAATCGCATAGTCAATAATGAAGAGGATATGGGCGCCAAGCAGCTAAGCAGTTAATCAGGGAACCCAAAGGATGTGGATAGCCAAGCAGCTAAGCAGTACCGACTTGGAATCCAAGGAAATCAAGCCCTTATAGAAAAAAGAAGACTATGAAAAAAAAAAAAAAATAAGAAGATTAGTAAGTTCGCCGATTTCAATGAAAAACGTCTATATTATAAAGTAAGGGTATAAGTGAATAGTTTTCATATAAAAAGGGTACTTACAATCCAATTAGATTATTGATATTTAAACAGTTAATATACGTGATTTCCTAGAAATTTAAATAACGTTTATTCGTGTATTTTTAATGTTTTTCTTTTGATTTTCATTTTATCATATTTTCCATATTACCTATGTTGGAAAGTTTAACTGTAATATATAATGAGCTAAAAGAAATACGTACATATTTAATAAAAATCGGTTCAGATCGTAGAAATAAGAGCATAGGGTTGAAGAAATTAGAAGAAGCTCGAGTGGTGTATGCTAAACTTCATAATTGTTTGCCAAAAATCCAATTACAAATAGAGAACCGTGAAATAAGTACCGAGGATACAACAAAAATAAATAAAATAATTGGTGAAGTACATAGTATTTACAGTAATATATGTTCATTAATAGCTTCAGATCAATCAATCATGGCTGAAAATAATTTTGATTTAAAAACTGCTATATCCTTGTTACCAGCTATGACTGGGCAAGAAAATGTGACCAAACAATTAATTGATAGTATCAAATTATACAGCAGTATGTTACCGGCTTCCTCACATTCACAATTAATTGAATTCGTCTTAAAAACGAAACTTTCCCAAAGTGCTAAGTTAAGATTGAATAGCACTTATACAAATGTCGTCTCTTTGCTTAGAGACATGAATACATTTTTAATTCCAAAAAAATCTCACGTAAGCATTCAATCTCGGTTACAAAATGCAACACAAGGTCATAGGTCTATTAACAGCTACGGTACGTACTTAGAGGAGTTATTCGTAAACCTCACTATTTCTCAGGCTGAAGGAGATACAACTAAATCTGATATTTCACGCCCAATTAATGAGAAATTAGCAATCAAACGTTTTGCAGATGGTTTAAATAATACCAGTCTCAGTATCATCATAGCTGCGAAAACATTTTCATCTCTTCCAGAGGCTATAAGATCCGCATTAGACGAGGAATCAATGACGTCCAGTAGTGGTGAAGTCATGAACTTCAGGCACCGCAAGACCTTAATTTCGCATAGAAATAACGCGACATCAAATTATTATTATAATCGTAACCGTAATGTGCCAAACTATAAGTATAATGGTAATCTTAATTCCCAATACCTAAGACGTAATAATTACAATCATAATAACTTTCGCAATAACAACAGTGGGAATCGATCTTATTACTCAAGAGCCCCGACACGAGGTAATATGACGCGCAAAAGCGCACCGCCTTCGTTGCAGGCGCAGTATTCAAGCGCTGGGAACGCTCGCTCACCGAGTTACCCGCACGTGCACCTTACTAAGCAAATTGACGAGGTTACTCCGCCAATTCAAAGAACTTCAGAATTTTTTCGTAAACAACAATGATTTTATTTTTAGTTATAATAACACTTCCTGCGTAATTTTTAATTTGAATAATCTAGATAGTTGTTCTATAAGGTTTTTAGTAGATAGCGGTGCAAGCCTATGTGTTATTAAGTATGAATGGTTAGAGGATAATAATCTTTTAGATAGGATAATTTTAGAGAAAAATATTACTATAAAAGGTCAACTTGTGCCACTCTGTTTGGGTTGGGTAACGAGGTCGCCATCGGGTCCTCTCCAACCGGTCGCTAACCGGCACGATGGAGCCTCCCGGGATTTTCCGCGAGGTGGTGGGGCAGCCTTTCGCATGTGGCTGGCATGCTACTTGGGCCCCCTACTACCTGCGGTCGGCCAGCGGTGCACCGTGCTTCGAATCCCGCTACCCTCCAAAACGAGTTACCCGGTGAGTCACTATCCTACGAGTTGAAAACAGTTCTCCAATGCAGCACGATTACTCAGACCTACCCTCCTCAGTGGCTACACTAGACATCATGCCGGAACGTGACTAAGTCACTTGGCGGCATGGTTTTGTCTAGTGGGTGGTGACAAGCCGCGGCCGAAGCCTACCACCAGATGATACCGCTCGTTTAGCGCCACCCAGGGACCACGTACAAGGCATCGAGGGCTAAACCTTGCGGACGCGAGCAGTTTTCAGTCAACTGATTTAGATGGTGCTGTTTATAATTTATAATATTAGAAAAATGCCATAGACAACGTCTCTTTCATCCTACTTTTCATTATTCGGTTCATTCAATCAATCACCTAACCGACTCATTAAATCTATCTTTCATTCGTTACCTGTGTTCGTTACTGCGCACCCGTTTTCGAATGTTGTTTTTATCGCTTTTTTCTTGGATTCCCTTTACTCACAACCCGGCCACCATTTGGACTCTGAAGCTCCCTTTTTTAATTCTGACCCGGCAATTCTACTGGATTTCGGAAACAACGCTGCAATTCTACTGGATTTTGGAAATTCGACCTTTATTGAAATTTTGATCGTGATAACGACTTGCTGATATATACTTATTTCATATAATCTTGATAATATACATATTTGAGGAGTCTTAAATAATCTTAAAGAAAAATACAGGGAAAGGGCCCGACTGGTTCTAGTAAAAGTTTCCGTCACTAAGTTCTAGATGGCGCTAGAGCTCCGTTTTAGCTGATATCTCTTTATCAACCTATAAAAGTTACTTTATGTTTTACACGGACCACTGACCTCTATATTTACCACTGGACTGGCTGTTCCGTAAGTTTGACAGCTATTTTTTTGTGCCTATTTGAAGCGCCACTAGCGAGTAGCGAGTGTCCGCAGAACAAATTTTGACGTATATTGCAAGTGGCCGCCAGAGAAGTGCTTGCTTATTGTTAAGTGATTTTATATTTTTTAAATATTAATTCGAATTTTATGTTGTTATTGTTATAAGCATTATATAAAAGTTATCAAGAATGAGGACATGTGTATATTGTTTTTTTTTTTTTTTTATAAGTGACTAAACCCGCGTTTGACCTCAATCTCACCTGATGGTAAGTGACGATGAGGTCGAAGATGAAAGCACACGGGTTTAGGAAGGAACTGGCTCTTTATACAATATTGCCGGAACACATTACCGCCGGAGCGGTAACATTTGGCGGCAGACTTTATATAAAGGGTGGTCGCTAGCCAGGCGGACCCAGAAGGGATCCTACCACCAAGACGACTAGTTTTAGTTTTAGTACCACGGACACTCGCTACGTCCGACAGCGCCAAAATGGCGATTATCAAACGGGCACAAAAGCACTTTGACAGCCGCCAGTCCAGTGGTAAATATAGAGGCACTGACCTCTATATTTACCACTGGACTGGCTGTTCCATAAGTTTGACAGCTATTTTTTTGTGCCTATTTGAAGCGCCACTAGCGAGTAGCGAGTGTCCGCAGAACTAATTTTGACGTATATTGCAAGTGGCCGCCAGAGAAGTGCTTGCTTATTGTTAAGTGATTTTATATTTTTTTAATATGAATTCGAATTTTATGTTGTTATTGTTATAAGCATTATATAAAAGTTATGAAGAATGAGGACATGTGTATATTGTAAGCGACTAGTTTTAGTACCACGGACACTCGCTACGTCCGACAGCGCCAAAATGGCGATTATCAAACGGGCACAAAAGCACTTTGACAGCCGCCAGTCCAGTGGTAAATATAGAGGTCAGTGTATAGAGGTCAGTGACACGGACAGACTGCATTCAAAGTTGCTATAGTTAAAAATTGGATAATGCTGCCTTTGCATCTATATGACTCAATTCGATTGCGTTAAGTAAGTTTATAATGTCGATAATTTATACTAAGTCATAGATCTATACAACTCATCTTCAATTTTAATTAAAATAAAAATATATTCTTGTCCGTTTATTTTGTGAGACTGTAACAGTCACTATTTTCTTATGAGAAAGTCTAAACTATACAGTAAAACAATGTATTTTTTTCCAAAAGCAAAAAAGGATCGGAGATCGATTTATCCATAACGTCGATGTCGATATGAATAAATTAATAACCTCAATATTTTAAACTTGGAACATGCGTGAGTGATTGATTGCGGCGAATAATCCAAGAAAACAAAATCGATTATTATAAATATAAATTTGACAAATCGCTGACATATTGTTAAATTGTAACCTACCTCCATGACTTTACAGTTGTTTCGCGTCATAGGTAAATCATTTGCATACCGTATTGGAAATTATTGTACTCAACAAAGGCGCCATTGCAGTTTATTACGTAGCGAGTACCGTTACCCAGAGAGGGGAGTAATCAGAAGTGCGAGGGGGACGAGATTCAACGGCGCGCTTGCAAGGCGAGTTTACTCTGTCACTCGGTCATTACGGTATTTCTCCGCATCGCGTCCTACTTTAGAAATTGTCGAAAGCAAAGAGACAATGCCAGAAAATAAACCATTCCAGCGCCTTCCAAAAAATGTTGTGCCAAAGCATTATGATCTAGAGTTGACTCCGGATTTGGAGAAATTTACATTCACGGGAAAGACGTCAGTGAAAGTATCGGTAAGTGAAATTCCATCATAAATAGTTAACCGTCCGGTTTCGTCGTTTAACGACGCACTGATTCGTCGCGTTCCCTTTCAGATAGAAGTTCCCTGCAAAGAAATTGTTTTGAATAGCTTGGACCTGGAGTTGAAGTGTGTCCGATTGAAGTATGGTAGTGACGGGCAAGATGTTACACCAGCAGACGTGGTCTTGTCGACCGAGGAAGAGACGGCGACGTTGATTTTCACCGACACCTTGGAGCAGGGCGAAGCTATATTATACTGCGAGTTTACAGGCGAGATCAACGACAAAATGAAAGGTTTATATCGCAGCAAGTACATGACGCCGGCCGGCGAAGAGCGGTACGCCGCGGTTACACAGTTTGAGGCCACAGACGCACGACGCTGCTTTCCATGCTGGGATGAACCTGCCATTAAAGCAACTTTTGATATCTCTTTGAATGTACCAACAGACCGTGTTGCTCTGTCCAACATGCCTGTTAAAGAGGAGACCATAACTGGCAGCACAAGATTTATTAAATTTGATACAACCCCCATCATGTCAACTTACTTAGTGGCCGTTGTGGTAGGTGAATATGACTATGTTGAAAAGAAGTCACATGATGGTATTCTAGTGAGAGTGTACACACCAGTTGGCAAGAGCAAGCAGGGTGTATTTGCTCTTGAAGTGGCTGCCAAAGTATTACCATATTATAAGGAGTACTTTAACATTGCCTATCCATTACCTAAGATTGATTTGATAGCCATTGCTGATTTTTCTGCTGGGGCTATGGAAAATTGGGGTTTGGTAACCTACAGAGAAACTTGTCTATTGGTTGATGAGGAACATACTTCGGCAGTGAGAAGACAATGGATAGCTCTAGTTGTAGGTCATGAATTGGCTCATCAGTGGTTTGGAAATCTTGTGACGATGGAGTGGTGGACCCATCTCTGGTTAAATGAGGGATATGCTTCATTTGTTGAGTTCCTTTGTGTTAATCACTTGTTCCCAGAATATGATATTTGGACACAATTTGTTACAGAAACATATATTAGGTATGTATTTTTTGTTTAACTGTTTATAAAAATACTGCATTTCAATATTTATGATAATGACAATTGTTCCAAGTTGCTAAATTGGATTTTTGCCAGTTGTATTTAAAAGTTTGTTGACCCACAAATAAGAGTGTAATTGCATGATCCACTTTCGCTGTTCATTGGTCATGAACATGCAGTTATCAATACATATAAATTAAATTGGTAATAAATTTCTAGGGCTCTTGAATTGGATTGCTTAAAAAATTCACATCCAATAGAAGTTCCAGTTGGGCATCCATCAGAAATTGATGAGATATTTGATGATATTTCATACAACAAAGGTGCTTCTGTTATAAGAATGTTACACAAGTATATCGGTGATGATGATTTCCGCAAGGGCATGAATATCTACCTCACTAGACACCAGGTTAGTTTATTTACACAACAATAATGTTATTATTATTACATGTAAAAAAAAATTACGAAAATAGTTTGATGCAACAAGTGGCCTTATCACTGTAAAGTTACCTACTTCATCCAGACAAATAAATAGTAGGTATTGTTTATATTTTTTATTACATATCTGTAAAAATATCAATTTTTCCCTAACAGAACCTGAAAAATAGAGAAACAAATATTTTATTTTACTGTTTCAATAATATTCATATTTATGTCAGTATGTTAAAATTTTCACTGTATTTGCAGTATTTTGCCCATACAAAACAGAAGTATTGGAAAAAACAATTTTTTTTTTCTAAAATGATTTATTTTATTTATTTATTTAACAATTTAACAATTAAAGTACACATAGTTGAGATAGAATTAAAAGAGACAATGTATAAAAATAAGTACAAAGGTACAGCTTATCTGTTACGAAATTTCTTACAGCAGACCCATGATGATGATTGTTTCACATTTATTCCAGTACAAAAATACTTTCACTGAAGATTTATGGTCAGCTTTAGAAGAGGCATCAAATAAACCTGTGGGTGCTGTGATGTCAACATGGACCAAGCAGATGGGCTTCCCCATGGTGCAGGTAAGAAAAAGCAAATACATTTTTTTGGCGTTATTTACCTGTTGTAAATCAACACAAATTGTGTAAAATAACTATCATGCAGAGCAAATACTCAGGATATGATATAAACTAGTAAACAAGCAAAATGAGTCAAAAGTTTCCATGTTAATCAGTTGTATGTAATAGGTATGTAATCGTCGGGTTTGATAAATTTATTATATGTGCACTCTATCGCTTAGTTAAACAATGCAAACCTGAAATGGGTGTCATTAAATACAATTGTTATCTGTCAGTTCTTGTCACTGACTGAAATTGTTTTAATCTATTGTAATTAATATGGTAGGATTATTAAGGCTTCTAATAAAACATGCAGTGCTGCCTGCCATTCAGCCCAAAGAACTGAATTGAATAATAAAAATTGTGTCTAATTGATTTCAATGGTTTTCAAATCATTTGATGTGATGTGACTCAGTTGAGTCTGAATGACAAACAGTTTCAATATAAACTTCTACTTAATTTTTTTGTTCTGACTCACAAACCACATTTTGGGATATTTTTGGCGATAGACTTTACATGAGAGGTGGTAGTCAGACCATTGAACCTTGCAGTGATCCTCTCATACTTATCTGCTTATGCTTATCTAATGTGGTAGAAATTATCTAAGTCAACCCTATGCAGTTTTATAGTTACTGTCGCACAATAACACTTGCAACTAACCGACTGTTTCTCCCAATTATTCTGGATTTAGGCTTTCACTGTGTAGATCACACAAATGTCATGTTAGTTTGTTGTATTTTTTCTAGTATTTAATTGACATACCTATATCCCTCCCAAGCACGGTTTTGCCTCGTACCTTGATTAAGAATTGCTTGATAAAATTTAGCTTGACTATCAAAAGATTGGTGATTAAACTTATTGTACTAATAAACAAAATCTTCAGCTTTATAGTATAGATCACTAGTGTATAGTAGTATATTCTTGGTTCTCTTGTCATCCTTTTGTCTTATCAAACATATACAAGTACAATACTTTTTACAATAGTAATGTTATGTTTATTGTTTTGTTAACAAGGTGACTTCTGAACAAAGGGGACCACATCGCGCGTTGACGCTGACTCAGCAGAAATTCTGCGCAGACGGAAGCCTCTGCGATGACTCGCTGTGGATGATCCCAATCACTATCTCCACACAGGAACAACCCGCTAAGGTCAGTCATATCTAGAAATACAAACACGGAAAATGTCACCTTTCATTTTCAAGTACCTTTATCTCCCCACTTTCATAGATTTCAATTGATCCTATCAATTTATCAGCAAGCTTAGTGAAGCTGTTGACATTGACCTACATTTTTGATTTCCTTTTCAATTGTGAGTTTAGATAATCTCTTCCTTGTTTGTTTGTATATAACCTTGTGTATGTTTGTGACAGCCATCTTCTACTGTAAAAAAGAAATGTTGTCAATCTGAAGACTGTGAATGCGCATTGCGCCAGAAGAAGAATCTTTACAATAATGAAGAAGTGCATTTTTTTTTATTCATTAATTTATCATTATCATTTGTTGAGTTTCGGTCGGAAGTATTAAGTGGTTAGGTGGTTCTAGTGGTTTGATTTAGCTCTAACTTAAATTGTGTATGTTTATAGAATTAATTTGTGTATTTCGTATAATTATTATCCCTTTCGGCAACGCTAAGATAGAAAATGTTGCAAAAACATGATACTTAAATTCTTTGTGTAAAGTTAAATGAAATTGAATTTGAGCGGGGCGTTCAATAAAAATGAGTTTATTGGGCAAGTATTAGCGATAAAGCTGCATTATGTTAGATATAAAGAAGAATACGTATTTGATTTCAAAAGATTGATGCATTAGTATGTTTAGTTTTAGTATTTATTTTTATGTTTGAAAAAGTCATTCACACATTGGTGTGCAAAGATTATACATGCAGGAACATCCATAAATGTTTATTTTCAAGATTTATGAGGATCATTTAGGAACTGTCAACAGATTTAAAAAATTTTGGGTTAGCTTATAAGGTTAATTTAAAAGTAAGTCTTTTTACTTAACATGGCCAAGATTACAAGTAAGACTCTGAGAGCACTACATTCTAAGTGTATTTGACATCGCTGGGTAGTTACATTCACATATAATGATAATAATACATTCACTGACATGAACCCTATTATTTATAATATACAGACCGTTCACTATAAGATGTCCCCTGCCTGCTGATGTTGGCAGCAGTGTTACCAATAATATGTGTCCATTTTAACCCCATAATCTAACTTTGTTTATACCTACCACGAATAAATATATGTTTAATTTTCTGATTTGTAAATAATAAACAACTATAAGACTAGGAAGGTTTTGAATGACGACACAATTTATATTATACGAGGGCGAATCAAAAAATTCTTAGAATTAATACAAAAAAAGAAAAATTTAAACAAAGAATATTTTATTTTTCTACGTAATCTCCTTCTAATCTAATACACTTAGAATACCGCATCTCCAACTTTCTTATTCCTTCCGCAAAAAAATCATTTTCTCGACTATTAAAAAACTCCTCTGCGGCAGTCACAACCGCGTCATCATTGTCAAATTTAGTTCCACGAATATGCTCCTTTAATTTTGGAAATAAGTGAAAATCACTCGGGGCTAAGTCAGGAGAATATGGTGCGTGATCAAGGACTTCGAAGCCAGCACTATGAGGTGGAGCGTTATCCTGGAGAAACAACACGCCCAATGACAATTTCCCACGACGTTTTTCTTTAATCGCTTCACGTAATTTCGGGATTAAGTTTGCATAATAGGATCCAGTTATCGTTTGCCCTTTTGGCAAGTAATCAATAAAAAGGATTAATTCACTATCCCAGATAACGAAAACAGCTTGACAAGCAATAGTGCCAACATAACGGCAGGGGACATCTTACGATGAACGGACAATAGTTTGATCTTTGCGAACTGTAAAAGTGTTTTGTCTCATTTTAATAAACGCCCCCGCTACATTCATGTAGTTTTGTAGCATTAGTTAAAGTAAGTTAGTAGTTTAATTGAAACAACAATACAGGCGCGCGGTTGTTGTGCGATCATCAAGCCCACTGCAAAGGCTTCTGCAAGAAAACCATGTTATGCATCTATTGAAACCACTTTATCATAAAAAAATGTTCTTTTATTTGTGATGGCCGAAATAGCAACCGCCCGTTCTATATTAACTCATGTCGTGTTGATTGCAGGTGGCACTGTCAACTGTTTTGGAGAAGAGGACTCAAGAAGTGGTTTTAGAAAATGTTTCGGAATTGTCCTGGGTGAAGCTTAACCCGGCACGGTAAGTTTCTTCTTTTAAAACTTGAATTTGTGAAATAACAAAACAAAGAAGTGCATTTATTAACAATACCGTCAAAAAAAAGCAAAAAGAGGGTATAATAAGAAACAAATAAAATTAAAATAACAACAAACATTATACATTAGTACAAGAGGTGGCTGCTTTAATACTTGGTATACTGCTATAGAACAAGTCAAAGTCGTTCAGTTCATGGTTTATTTCGTTCACGAGCCTACAGGACTGAGTAATAAAGGAGTTCTGTCTGTAATTGGTACTTGCGCTTGGTACATGAAGAAGAGTTGGATTTCTATATTGTTTAGTGTGTGCGCAAATACCAATCAGATACAAAAGCTCTGATACGTCCAGTCTGTTATTAACAATTTTAATGACATTTGCTACATCCGCTATCTCCCTGCGTATAACAAGAGGTAATATGTGATGCCGTCTACAACGAGAATAGTTGTCTTTGTCCATCTTTTTACATTTAAATTGCAAGACTTTTTAAAATTTGCGCTGAATGTGCTCAATTCGATAAATAGAAGTATCGTAGCAGTCTTGCACAGATTTATTGACAGAGTGGCTGATGACTGGGATTTTTGGATATTACAACAGTTTAGTCTACAACGCCAGGCAACGAAAGCAAAAAAAATGAAACAATATGTTTTCTCTTTTAATATTAGTAATGTCCGGTTCCAGGTGGGCTACTACCGCACCCGCTACTCCCCCGCCTTGCTGGAGCAGCTCGTGCGCGCCATCCGCGACGGCTCGCTGCCGCCGCTCGACCGCCTGGGGCTCTTGGACGACTGCTTCGCGCTCGTGCAAGCCGGCCACACACACACGCACGAGGTACGTACATCCACCGTGCAAGCCGGCCTCACACACACGCACGAGGTACGTACATCCGCCGTGCAAGCCGGCCTCACACACACGCACGAGGTACGTACATCCACCGTGCAAGCCGGCCACACACACACGCACGAGGTACGTACATCCACCGCCCGTGCAAGCCGGCCTCACACACACGCACGAGGTACGTACATCCACCGTGCAAGCCGGCCTCACACACACGCACGAGGCACGTACATCCACCGTGCAAGCCGGCCTCACACACACGCACGAGGTACGTACATCCGCCGTGCAAGCCGGCCTCACACACACGCACGAGGTACGTACATCCACCGCCCGTGCAAGCCGGCCTCACACACACGCACGAGGTACGTACATCCACCGTGCAAGCCGGCCTCACACACACGCACGAGGCACGTACATCCACCGTGCAAGCCGGCCTCACACACACGCACGAGGTACGTACATCCGCCGTGCAAGCCGGCCTCACACACACGCACGAGGTACGTACATCCGCCGTGCAAGCCGGCCTCACACACACGCACGAGGTACGTACATCCGCCGTGCAAGCCGGCCTCACACACACGCACGAGGTACGTACATCCACCGTGCAAGCCGGCCTCACACACACGCACGAGGTACGTACATCCACCGTGCAAGCCGGCCTCACACACACGCACGAGGTACGTACATCCACCGTGCAAGCCGGCCTCACACACACGCACGAGGTACGTACATCCACCGTGCAAGCCGGCCTCACACACACGCACGAGGTACGTACATCCACCGTGCAAGCCGGCCTCACACACACGCACGAGGTACGTACATCCACCGTGCAAGCCGGCCTCACACACATGCACGAGGTACGTACATCCACCGTGCAAGCCGGCCTCACACACACGCACGAGGTACGTACATCCACCGTGCAAGCCGACCTCACACACACGCACGAGGTACGTACATCCACCGCCCGTGCAAGCCGGCCTCACACACACGCACGAGGTACGTACATCCACCGTGCAAGCCGGCCTCACACACACGCACGAGGTACGTACATCCACCGTGCAAGCCGGCCTCACACACACGCACGAGGTACGTACATCCACCGTGCAAGCCGGCCTCACACACACGCACGAGGTACGTACATCCACCGTGCAAGCCGGCCTCACACACACGCACGAGGTACGTACATCCACCGTGCAAGCCGGCCTCACACACACGCACGAGGTACGTACATCCACCGCCCGTGCAAGCCGGCCTCACACACACGCACGAGGTACGTACATCCACCGCCCGTGCAAGCCGGCCTCACACACACGCACGAGGTACGTACATCCACCGTGCAAGCCGGCCTCACACACACGCACGAGGTACGTACATCCACCGCCCGTGCAAGCCGGCCTCACACACACGCACGAGGTACGTACATCCACCGCCCGTGCAAGCCGGCCTCACACACACGCACGAGGTACGTACATCCACCGTGCAAGCCGGCCTCACACACACGCACGAGGTACGTACATCCACCGTGCAAGCCGGCCTCACACACACGCACGAGGTACGTACATCCACCGTGCAAGCCGGCCTCACACACACGCACGAGGTACGTACATCCACCGTGCAAGCCGGCCTCACACACACGCACGAGGTACGTACATCCACCGTGCAAGCCGGCCTCACACACACGCACGAGGTACGTACATCCACCGTGCAAGCCGGCCTCACACACACGCACGAGGTACGTACATCCACCGTGCAAGCCGGCCTCACACACACGCACGAGGTACGTACATCCACCGTGCAAGCCGGCCTCACACACACGCACGAGGTACGTACATCCACCGTGCAAGCCGGCCTCACACACACGCACGAGGTACGTACATCCACCGTGCAAGCCGGCCTCACACACACGCACGAGGTACGTACATCCACCGTGCAAGCCGGCCTCACACACACGCACGAGGTACGTACATCCACCGCCCGTGCAAGCCGGCCTCACACACACGCACGAGGTACGTACATCCACCGCCCGTGCAAGCCGGCCTCACACACACGCACGAGGTACGTACATCCACCGCCCGTGCAAGCCGGCCTCACACACACGCACGAGGTACGTACATCCACCGTGCAAGCCGGCCTCACACACACGCACGAGGTACGTACATCCACCGTGCAAGCCGGCCTCACACACACGCACGAGGTACGTACATCCACCGCCCGTGCAAGCCGGCCTCACACACACGCACGAGGTACGTACATCCACCGCCCGTGCAAGCCGGCCTCACACACACGCACGAGGTACGTACATCCACCGTGCAAGCCGGCCTCACACACACGCACGAGGTACGTACATCCACCGTGCAAGCCGGCCTCACACACACGCACGAGGTACGTACATCCACCGTGCAAGCCGGCCTCACACACACGCACGAGGTACGTACATCCACCGTGCAAGCCGGCCTCACACACACGCACGAGGTACGTACATCCACCGTGCAAGCCGGCCTCACACACACGCACGAGGTACGTACATCCACCGTGCAAGCCGGCCTCACACACACGCACGAGGTACGTACATCCACCGTGCAAGCCGGCCTCACACACACGCACGAGGTACGTACATCCACCGTGCAAGCCGGCCTCACACACACGCACGAGGTACGTACATCCACCGTGCAAGCCGGCCTCACACACACGCACGAGGTACGTACATCCACCGTGCAAGCCGGCCTCACACACACGCACGAGGTACGTACATCCACCGTGCAAGCCGGCCTCACACACACGCACGAGGTACGTACATCCACCGCCCGTGCAAGCCGGCCTCACACACACGCACGAGGTACGTACATCCACCGTGCAAGCCGGCCTCACACACACGCACGAGGTACGTACATCCACCGCCCGTGCAAGCCGGCCTCACACACACGCATGAGGTACGTACTTACGCATTTATTTTACAACTTAATAATAAAAACACCACCCTGTCTCACATGGAAAATTTCACCAAATCCACCTATGTTTAGGTTTACTATTACATTAAATAGACAGAAAGTTCAATAAATAAGTAATCTGACATTAGTCCGGTCAATTTAGACATCCAAGGTTACTAAAATTCCGACTTGGCTGAATATTGCTAGGATTGTTCAATACACTGTTATAAAGGAAATGTTAAAAGGCCTCATCGATCCGGCACGTGCAAAAAAAGTTACTCAGGGTCAAAGGTCACAAAAACGGAGTTTTCGCGATTTTCAGCAAAACGGTAAGTTTTATCACAAAATTAGCTCAGACGAAAATTGTAGATCAGATAATTATCTATTGTCGCAGCGCTCCAGAAGATTCTGTTTATGTTTAAGTTGTGCCTAATTGTACCTACTACTTTAATAGTCGTGCAAGGGTTTATAGTATTATACAGATAATAATTTATTACTTAATTTAGCTTAACTCATCATATCAATCTAGTAATTTCTAATTTTATATAAGTACCTAACATACGTAGCCTTTATATTTATCACAGCCAAGTATAAAATTTTACTTTTGCTATTTTGTTCTGGTAGGCGCACTAAGTTCATGTTCTTTATAATACCTGTCAAAACTTACTTGCATTTCTGATCGCGACCTATTACGACGTCATCTTATCTTTACTGTAGAATTTTCTACTCCAAGCTTGTGAAACGACATTTAAAGATTTTTATTCAGATTGGGAGTTTTAGTTGGCACCTTTATGTATCAAAAACAAAAAATGTCTAAAAAAAAATGTTAAAAAATGTCTTCAATACTTTTTTTCCTAAGAGCCACCGTTTTTGAGATATAACGATTCAAAAAGTTGAAAGAGTTGTAATCGTCATAATATGCACACGGTTCCACGCCACCTTTGAGGTAGTGTACTTAGCGCGTTTTTTTAAATGTGGTTTCCCCGGGAGGCCTATGCCACTGATCTTTTATGATTCTGTTTAATTTGAAACTATTGAATAACTGTAGATCTTGACGAGGCTTGAAAATGATGAATAGGGGTGTAAATAAAAAAAAATATAAATCTATACTAATATAATAAAACTGAAGAGTTTGCTGTTTTGTTTGTTTGTTTGTTTGAACGCGTTAATCTCGGAAACTGTGGGATTTGAAAAATTCTTTTTGCATTTGATATCCCAACTCTTGAGGAAGGTTTGGGATATCTCTTGAGGAAGGTTTGGCTATATTTTATCCCGAAATTCCCACGGGATCAAAAGTTACGCGGGTAAAACCGCGCGCGGTGGCCAGTTTTATGATAAAATTTACAGTTTTGCTGAAAATGCCGAAAAACTAATTTTTGTGACCTTTGACCCTAAGAAAATTTTTGCTTGGTGGTAGGATGCCTTCTGGGTCCGCCTGGCTAGCGACCACCCTTTATATAAAGTCTGCCGCCAAATGTTACCGCTCCGGCGGTAATGTGTTCCGGCAATATTGTATAAAGAGCCAGTTCCTTCCTAAACCCGTGTGCTTTCATCTTCGACCTCATCGTCACTTACCATCAGGTGAGATTGAGGTCAAACGCGGGTTTAGTCACTTATAAAAAAAAAAAAAAAAAAATGCACGTGCCGGATCGATGAAGACTTTCCACATTTCCTTTATAATAGTGTATTGAACAATCTAAGCAATATTTAGCCAAGTCGGAATTTTTGTAACCTTACCCCTATTTTTTTGTCTAATTTGACCGGACTACATATTATGTTTATAATTGATAGTAACCTTCTTAGTTATAACTTTATTAAGATTTCAATTAAACAATTAACGGAAAAGCTCAAGTGTCTTTGAAAAAGTGGTTTTATTCTTAGTCATTACTTCTTGATTGGCATTCTCACAAGTTAATAATTTCATTCACAGATTCTGAAACTAATGGAAGCTTTCAACAATGAGACAAACTTCACGGTCTGGTCATCTATTTCGAACTGCCTCTCAAAACTCAGCGTGCTCTTCTCTCACACCCCCCTGGACCAACCATTGAAGAACTACGGAAGGAAGCTATTCGCTAACATTACAAAGAAGTTGGGCTGGGATGCGGAGGAAAAAGAGAGTCATCTTGATACATTGCTAAGGAGTTTAGTTCTGAATAAAATGATCAGCTTTGAAGACCCTGAAACCATCAGAGAGGCAAAGGCAAGGTAAGTCAAGATGAAAAAATAAAACAAGTGAATTCACATATTGTTTGTAATAAAAATTTTGCACTTTAGTTAATGGCAGCATAACATTCCCATAAATTAATAAGAACTTACTTGAGATACGATTATATGTGTATTGTAGAACATTGAATTGATCGCTCACATATAAAATCTGTTTCTTTGATTGACAGGAAGGTTATGTTAATGATTATGAATTTTTTGTTTGCCTGTGGCTTAGAAAAAAATGGATTATTTTTACTAGAATTCGACTAGTTACAAACGTTGCAAACGTTTAGCAACACGCAAAGCTTGATGTGGTTGCTAATGGTTTGACGACCGGCTAGTGTAGTGCTAACATACATTGCCTCCGATGCCAGAGGTCTTGGGTTTGAATCCCAGCGGCGTGTATTTGTAAATTAAGTTTCTCCTTAGATATTGTTGTGCAAGTGTGAGAAATATTTATTTTGAGGAAAACGCAACGAAGAAGCGTTATTCAGAAAATAGGATAGAATTAATGACTATTTAGTATTGAGGCTGTGGGCTTGGATACAACCCTTGCTTAATTTCAACAAAATGTTCATTTGCGAGCATGTTCCGTCGATTAATTATAATGCTAAATCAATAACATCGAGCTAGTTTAAGATACGTGCGCGCGTCTAGGTTTCCAAACCGTATCTCCCTAACTTACTATCGTCTCACTTTAACCCACTTGTTACGAGAAAAAGAAATGTTTGCTATCATAATGAAATTTTAATTACAAGTTTGGCATTGTTGACACCACGGAGGAAATATATAGAGGAGCTGCCCTATCCAGTTTTTACTAGGGACGCAAGTGAAGCCTACGCGCGGGGTGCGGGAGGGGTAAGCGGTGGGTTATGGCCAATCATAGCCAAACAGGCGATGGCATTAGTAGTAAGTAGTAAAAACCGGTTGAAACATAAGGTTAAAATATTCACATGATCATCAATAAAGTTAAAAACTAGGTGGCCCTAGTTTTTTAACGAAATTTCATACGTTCCAAATCTGTCAGAAAAAACCGCGAAATAAAAGTATTTCTACTTGACGCTAGATAGCGCAACCTTTTTTCGCGGCATAAAAATCACCTAGGCAACAAATAACAATCTGGAATTTTGGAAACAAATAATTGGAAAACAAACAATTTGTAAAAAATTATTATGAATGAATTTATCTTCGTGGTAAGTTAATTTTATTTGGATTGTCAATGTAATTCCTTTATAAAAGTATAGAAAACTAAATTTTACATCGAGAAACAATGGAGGATTTTTTTTTTAATATCTACGCGTGTACATACTTCACAGAAGTCAGCGACGAACTGACGATTAATGATATCTTGGAAAGTATGCTCTTTTGAACCACATATTCTTTGGCAAAAAGTATTATTTTTTAGTAAGAAAAAAAACCTTAAATTTATGGGAAATAATTAACAGGAACACCTTGTATATATACTATACTAGAACACCGGAACAGATTATAAGGTGCAAAAGCGGCCAAATACTTTTCATGAAATATAACTTACCACTACTTAATTTTGAATATTAATAAAATGTTCAGTTGCAAAGTTGCAATATTGTTTTCTATAGTAGATTTCTAATATATTTTCTAATCTAGATTTGGTGATTTGAATTTTTTTTTTCATATTATTTACACTTCCGCTTCTGCATCCGTTTCTGGTCCTGCTAAGACACTTCCGTTGCAACACTAGTTTTTTGTCGCCAGGATCCTCATCTGTGAGGTCAGCATCGAAATTTTTAGGCGGTAAAATTTATCTAAAATAAAATAAAGTCAAATAAATATTTGTCAAGTTTAACAGTAGTGGATTTTACTACTGGTCCTTATAAGGAATGCTGAAAACTAAAATTAAGTAGTTACTTCAGACTACTTAAGTAATTTAAGTCGTGAACGTTTAAGTCTAAAGTAATAAAAATGTACATTATTTACAAACGATACTAAATATCAATAGATTATGACTTCTATTCTACGTTTTTTTTATGAAATGAAATAAATCATCAATATATATAAAACTGTTCCGTTACTTACTGAGGTACTGAGTGACTGACAGACAACGTACAGCCGTAACTACTGGGCGTAGAGAGCTGAAATTTAGAACATACATTCTTTAGAGGATGTAGGGGTGCTCTAAGGAAGGAATTCCCGAAATTCCCACGGGAACGGGAAATATAGGACTTTTTATTTTGTATGAAAAATCTTATTCCTTGAGTGCACCGATGTGAAACTTGGTGTAAAGGTTTTTCAATGTGTGTCTGGTTGTGTTATGAAAGGAATTCCCGAAATTCCCACGGGAACGGGAACTATATGATGTTTTAGTTTGTATGAAAAAATATCATCCCTTGAGTGCACGGATGTGATACTTGATATAAAGGTTCCTCAACAAGTGTGTGTTTGTATTATGGAAGGAATTTCCGAAATTCCCACGGGAAGGGGTTGGACTTTTTACTTTGTATGAAAGATCTTATTTTTTGAGTGCATGGTTGTGATACTTGGCATGAAGGTTCTTCAAAAAGTGACTGGTTGTGCTATGAAAGGAATTCCCGAAATTCCCACGGGAACGGGAAATATACGATTTATAGTTTGTATGAAAAAATAAATTCCATGAGTGCACAGTTGTGATACTTAGTATAAAGGTTCCCCAGTGAGTAACTGTTAGTGTTGTGAAAGAAGGTCCCGCCATTCCCACGGGAACACGAAATATTGGACTTTTTAGTTTGTATGAACAATTATTTCTTCAGTGCATGGATGTAATACTTGATATAAAGGTTCTTCAATGACTGGTTGTGTTAAATATAAACAATATTTATGCGCGTACGAAGTTGCGGGCAAAAGCTAGTTATGTATAAAAGGCAAAACTGATTGATTGGGTATCAACGCACAGGCCAAACCGTTAGGGCTAGAAAGTTGAAATTTCGTACACGTATTCCTCTTATGACGAAGGCATCCACTAAGAAAGGATTTTTTTAAATTCAACCCCCTAGGGGGTGAAATAGGGGATGAAAGTTTGTATGAAACTTTTTATTCCTTGTACATATTTGCATGAAATTTCGTTTGGATCGAGTACTTACGGCAAAAGTAATGAGTTACTTATATCGGCGATTTTCAAAATTCAACCCCTAAAAGGGTGAAATAGGGGATGAAATTTTAAATTAGCGCACAGGCCTTAAAATTAAGCCTCAAGGCTATAACATTGAAATTTCGCACACTAATTCCTCTTATCACGTAGGCATTCACCAAGGAAGGATTTTTCAAAATTCATACCCCAAGGGGGTGAAATGGGGGATAAAAGTTTGTATGAAACTTTTTATTCCTTGGACATATTTGCATGAAATTTCGTATGAATTGAGTGCGGTAAAAGTATAATTTTAAGGCCTGTGCGCTAATTTAAAATTTCATCCCCTATTTCACCCTTTTAGAGGATAAAAGTTTGTATGAAACTTTTTATTCCTTGAACATATTTGCATGAAATTTCGTATGGATCGAGTACGGCAAAAATAATGAATTACTTATGTCAGCGATTTCCAAAATTCAACCCCTAAAAGGATGAAATAGGGGATGGAAGTTTAAATTAACGCTTAGCCAGTTAAGTTGTTTTTTAAGATTATTGCTTTAAGTCTTTCGATGATGAATGTAACCATCTTTAAGATGCCGTTTGCAGACAAGGTGCCGATGCTGATCAATTAGGTCAAATGGTAATACTGCCATCATCATTCACTGGTGGACCACGATATATGCATGAACGAACCCAAGATGCCATGACTATGTTCGTAACTATGGGCGACCTGATCTTTTTATAACATTCACGTGTAATCCGCGGTGGGAAGATATAGCAAAAAATTTGTTTCCTAGTCAGAAATCACAAGCAGGCAAAAAGAGGGCAGGGGAATGCCTTTTTGCGACGATGAATGTTTGCGGAGGAATAGACGATAAGATTGACGAAGTATGCGAGGTGATGAATACCAGGAAAATTGATGTGCTAGGTGTGAGTGAGTCGAAAAAGAAAGGTTGTGGAATGTCCACGCATGGCCGACTCTCTGCTTACTGGACGGGAGTAGAAGAGTTTGAGAGAGGAAGCCAAGGTGTGGGCATTCTTTTGTCAGAAAGAATGAGTGATTGTGTGAAAGGTTATGAGTATGTGAGTCCCAGGCTCCTGTGGCTGAGACTGAAAGTAGGCTTGACCAGGATTTTTATCCTGTGTCTGTATGCGCCAGATATGTCCAAGCCACAGGCAGTCAGGGAAGAGTTTTGGGATAATGTTAGAGATGTGCTTGGAAAGTGTGAAGATAATGAAAGAATTGTTATGTTAGGCGATTGTAATGGCTGGGTGGGAGTAAAGCGTGATGGGTATGAAAGGGTGTTAGGTAATTTTGGTGATGAAAGGATAAATGATATTGGCACTAGTCTGTTAGATGTATGTTTGGAGAGAAAGCTTGTGGTGACTAACACTATGTTTAGTCACAAAATGATTCATATGTATACATGGCAGAGACAGTCTGAGAGAAGTATGATTGACTTTGTAATTGTGGATGAACGGTTGAGAACGAAAGTCAAGGATACGAGAGTGTACCGTGGAGTAAATGTCGGAAGCGACCATTTCCTTGTGGTGTCACGAATAGCAGGTCTGCTTGAAAAATGGCGACATCGCCCACGGGTACGTATGTCTGGAAGGAAAAGAGTGAAAGTCGAAAATTTGCAAGAAGAGACTGTCCGTGAGAAATATAAGTTAGAATTGAAAGAAAGGTTGGGACAGCTATTGAATGATGAAGACTGCGAGATAGAGGAATATTGGAGTAGATTTAAGAATGGTATGGTAGAAACGGCCACCCAAATGTGTGGGGTAAGTGTGAAGAAAAATGTGAGAAGAGATAAGAACGAGTGGTGGGATGATGAAGTGAAAGGTTTTGTTCTAGAAAAGAAGAAAGCGTGGCTAGATCTACTAGCAGTGAGGGGCAGAAATAGAATACGAGATGACTTGAATGATGATGAAAGAGTGGCAAAAGAAAAGTATGATAGATTAAGAAAGACTGTGAAAGATATTGTGAGCAAAAAGAAAGAAGAATGTAAGAACAAGCTTGATAGGAAATTCTCGGAAAACTTTCGAGCCAATTCCAAACTGTTCTGGCACTTAGTCAGAAGAGCCCGAGGGCAGGTTGGAGACTCGAAAGTGGGCGTGTTAAGAGATCAGGATGGGAATATTGTTAGTGAGCATGAAGATATTATGAATCAGTGGAAAGAATATTTCGAGAATTTATTTGAACGAAGTGCGAGTGATGTTTTGGAAAGTAGGCCCTCACCTTCGAGTGGTGTGGCCAATCGTGAAAGTGAGATAAGTATGGAAGAAGTTATGAAAGCAATGGCAGGTTTGAAATTGGGTAAAGCGGCAGGGTATGATCGAATAGATGCCGAAATGCTCAAGGCGGGTGAAAGTGTCACTGCAAACCTGTTGTACCAGCTTTTTAATAAGTGTTGGCGGTCCGGCCGTGTTCCGGGCGACTGGTGCAAGGCCGTTATTGTGCCACTTTATAAAGGAAAGGGGTCACAGCAGGAATGCAAAAACTTCCGTGGCATTAGCCTTTTGAGTATTGTAGGCAAAATGTATGCAAAGATATTAATCGAAAGAGTGATGGATGAAACAGAAAGCAAGATCTGGGATGTGCAAGCGGGATTTCGAAAGGGGATGGGATGCACGGAACAAGTCTTTGCCTTAAGATCAGTAACCGAGAAGGTTCTGGCTAAACACCGAAAGGTTTTCTGCTGCTTCATTGACTTGGAAAAGGCGTATGACAGTGTGATGAGGAATGAACTTTGGTCAACTCTATCCGAGTTTGGGGTGGACAGTGACTTGATACGAGCACTCAAATCCTTATATAAGGACTCGAGTGCTTGTGTCAGGTTGAATGATGACTACACAGAATGGTTTAGCATCGATCGCGGTGTTAGACAGGGCTGTGTAGCGTCTCCATGGCTGTTCAACCTATTCATGGATAGCTGTTTGAAAGATCTGAAAGAGTGTGAATGGGGTTTAAAAATGAATGAGACAGTGATCAAAACTCTGCTTTACGCTGACGACCAGGTTTTACTTGCATCGTCAGCGTCGGAATTGCAGCAAATGGTCACTGTGATGCATGAGTCGTTTAAAAGAAAAGGTGTGAAAGTGAATGTTGGAAAGACGAAAGTTATGGTTATGGAGAGGAATGAAGATATGACGGAATGCAATATTATGATAGGGGAGGAAAAAGTGGAACAAGTGAAAGAGTTTGTATACTTGGGGTCCTTGTTTACAAGAGATGGGAAGTGTGAAGGTGATATTGAAAGGAGAGTAAAAGCAGGAAATTGTATTAATGGCGCCATATACTCGATAATGGCAAGCAAAACTATACCAAATAAGGCTCGTCTTGCCGTACTTGAGGGAGTTTTGGCGCCAACGCTTATGTATGGAAGTGAATCTGTAGTGTTACCTGGAGTAAAAGCCTAAGTAACCTACTATTTAAAAGAAAAGGTTAAGAGAAAAATAAAAAAATAAGTTTAAGTTTATGTATTTACAAATAAAGACTTACAAAGATGGTATAAAAAAACACTATTTTCACTTAAAGTCCACTAGGAATTTGTATAAACACTGAGATTTTCCACATTTCCAGAAGGTTTATTTAGTTATATATAGCGGCTCCAAAAGATATTGTAGTTATGATACTTGTACGGGTCGTTTCGTACACTCAGATGATAGATGATAAAGTCAATGATAACTCGGGGGTGAGATTTAACTGATATATTAAAAACTGATAAACTTAGATTAATTGATAAATGATATATGATTGATGAGCTCGCCGCGAATGCTTTACGTGAACTGAAATAATTTTGGTGCTACATTTGGCAGCGTCGCGGAAAATGCTGACGCCGAGCGAATTGTACGCGCTGCTAGCCCGTACATGCTCCCGGGCCAAAAAATGAGGTTGATGTGATGAAATGGTACAGAAAATATGATTACAAGGGGATAGAAACAATGTGTAAATACAATAAAAAATAATTACAAAGTGATAAAATAAAAGTATAAAATTTCCTGAAGATTAAAAAACAACGTATAAATGATAAAATAAAAATTAATTGTGAAATTAAAAGTCTTTCAAAATTCTATTAAAATTAAACTCTACTGTCGGCAATCGGGAAAACCGACTGAAATACGGGGTTGGTTCCCCTGCTTTGTTTAGCACGCTCGTTTACTTTATACAAATTAACACTTTCACTGCATTGACACTGCACAACACTTAGCCTCGAAGGCTCACTTTCAACACTACACTGAACACTAGCACTGCGTGCTGGCCCTGCGGCCGGCGCGGCTGCGGCCGGCGGCGGGACCGGCCGCGCGCGCCGGACCCGGCGCCACACCAACACTCCTCCGGTCGCAGCCGCCACACCAACCAATAAGTAGATGACGAAGTACTGGTGTATGTCGTGAAGTGACACACTCTCTGCTAACGGCTCACTCTTCTTCATAGCGTCAATCTGTTCTTCAATATCCAACATCTGTTTCTGATCTATCGTTTCGGCGCTGATATCGACAGGTGATCTTGGTAATGAAATGTTGATAAGATCATTAATGGGAGAGATCGCCGGTACGTTAATATTTGTTTTGATGTGCGCAGAACTCATTTCATTCTTATGTGAGTAAAACATATAGTCAGCTGATTTTACTAGGCATCCTTCGCTTATCGTAAACAATCCCGCTCGACTTAGTAGCACGGTTGTAACTTGATCGTCACAAAGTAATTTGAATGAACAATGATTACAGCAAAAATAAAAATAGGTATTGAATCGATTTGTTTCAATAAACTCGTTTTTACATACATTCGTTATGCTCTTGCAAGTTTCTGAGTCCTCTTCTTTCACACATAAGCTTTGATCTCCAGTCATATGATGTATAGGCTTTTTCAACGAGCAGAGTGATAAGTTAATATCTTGATATAAACAACTATTCAACTCGCTCTCGGTTAGGGTGAGGAACAAATCCTTTTTCAAATTCAAAGCTAGAATTCTGCTTATAGGTATTATGCTAGTCATACTGTTCCCATGTAGGGTAGGAATAGGTACAAGTTCTAGGATTTCGAATAAATCTCGAGCTATTAATGGGATTCTTATTTCTATAATGAATAAATTATTATAGATACGCGCTTTAGTTTTAAGTAATTTATATAACTGATAGATGTGCGCAGGATCGGTCGGTAAAGACAAGTCCTTAGGTAGTTGGGATGAAATAGTATTAAGTTCGGTCTGTAATTGCTCGGGGGGTAAAAGGTGTAAGTCCATTTTACCATGAAACACATCGGTGATGGTATCTAATAAATGATTTTGCATGTCGCTTAAGCGGTTAATAAGATTATTTGCGATCATAGCAGTTAAGGTAAATTCGTTTAGGTATGATGAGTTTTGTAAATAATAATTAACTTGGTTAAGTGATGACTCAATCGTCATCAACTTTTTGTTTACGACTTTATGATATTTTTGTATGTAGGCCTCTGTTCTTTTGATGATATTAAACTCAGCTTCCATGACTGAAGTCTGGTTTTTCCAAAGAAGCGTGAGATGATTTTGATTTGACTTTACTAAACTTATATCTTCTTCGTATTTTTCCGCAAAATTGCTGTCCAATACTCCAAACAGAGCGTTTGCGATGTTACCGACGGCATTGATAAGTCCACGCCGCAGCCTGGGCTGGCGCGTGCGCATGTCAAAGTGCTGATCTTGCAGTAGGTTGTTATAATGCTGTAGCTCGGCTTGTTCATGTTTCAATTGAAATATAACACTATCGCATTGTGAAGAGGTAGTTATCTTTCCGCATAAAGTTTCTAGGTATAGCATGTACTTATTAATAGCCTTTATGCCATCCCAGTATGGGTCTAAATCGTAGTAGACAACTAGGCGCCAGTCGTCTCGTATTAAATGCATGTTTGTGACGTGATCGAAGTAAATACTTTTGTTATTGATTGGCGTATTATTAAATGAACCGTACGCACCGGTAATAAAGGTCATGATAAAAAATAGAAGCGATGTAGCCACTGTTGCCAAATTATATTTTGGTCTGATTATTCTTTTGGTTCTTGGGGGTTGTTTTGTAGATGGTGACGTCATATCCTTGCCATTTTTGATAGGTAAAATTGAAAGTTTTACCACAGGTCTTTTGATAAGACCATTCTTCGTTTTTAAGGTGACAACTCGCACGTATCCATCCTTCCCAGGATGAAGCTCCACCACGCGGCCTAGGGGCCACTTTCCAGGGGGCAAATGGCCATCGTTGATTATAACGATGTCATTTAGAGTTATATTTTCTTGAGGTGATCTCCACTTTGATCTAGGAGATAAGTTGACCAAGTACTCCTCTTGCCACTTTTTCCACACGTCATTAAAAATACGTTGCGTGAGGTTCCATCGTGTTCTAAGGTCTGTTTCGGTTTCGTAAATCGAAAGTATAGGACCACTTGATAAAAAATGTGCTGGAGTAAGGTAATTTAAATCCTCTGGATCTTCAGTTAAAGGGCAGAGCGGCCTCGAATTCAGACAGGCCTCTAGCTGCGCTAATAGGGTGCTAAACTCTTCGTAGGTTAATTTTTGATCTCCGATGACCCTTTTTAAATGATATTTTAGGCTCTTAACCGCGGCTTCACACAAACCGTTTGCCGACGGCCATGAAGGTGCGTTAAAATGCCAAGTAATGCCCAGGTCCGCTACTTCCGAGTAGAAATCCTCTCTAAAAGTTGCTAGTATTTCCTCGTATTCTTGCTGTAGTACTTTATTAGCCCCCACGAAGTTGGTACCGTTGTCACTAAAAATATGGCGGGGCGTGCCGCGGCGCGCTGACATGCGCCTCAAGGCCGCTAAAAAGGCTGAACTTGTTAAATCGGATACAAGCTCGAGGTGCACGGCTTTGGTTGCCATGCAGGTGAACACCGCTATGTACCCTTTAGTGGTCTTAATGCCACGACCTTGGTTTGCTTTGATGAGTACGTGTCCAGTATAATCGACTCCCGTGTTATGAAATGGCCGACTTGGATTCGTCCTCGCAGCTGGAAGGTCCCCCATGATTTGATGATGTTGACTTGGGCTGTTTCGCCGACATCTAATACACTCGCGTAACCTCTTTTTTACTGCTCGATTACCGCCTATTATCCAATATTTTTGGCGTAAGTATGCTGAAGTTAACCTCGGTTCCCCGTGATAAGTGTTATGGTGCGCCTGGTCAATAAGAAGTTCCGCAAGACGACTATCCTTGGGAATTATAAATGGATTTTTCATATCGGGATCGAGGTTAGAGTGGCGTAATCTTCCGCCCACTCTAAGAATGCCATTTTGGTCAATAAATGGATTCAATTCCAATAATTGACGAGATGAAATTTTCCTACTATTTTGTAAATTACTTATATCTGTATAAAATGCTGATGTTTGGGTATGTCGTATTATTAACAATTGTGATTGATTTAATTCTCCTAGTGATAAGTAATTATTATAATGCTTATGTTTGTTTATAAATCGCCGAATCCAGGCTATAAATCGAACGACCTTCGTAAACGAATGATATTTTGATAATAAGTGATCGATAATGTAATAGTTTTCTTGCTGGGTTATGGTTACGTTCACTTTTTTCTCTTTTCTCAACTCTTGATTGGTGACGTATTCTTGTGTTACTTTCTGTTCAGTACATGATGCAAGCCACGCAGGTCCTTGCCACCACAAACTGTGCTCTTTGAGCTGCGATGCTATGAGACCGCGACTTGCACAATCTGCGGGGTTTTCCTCAGAACTTACGTAGCGCCAACAATCTGGAGGCATTGTTTGTGTTATCTCACTCACCCTATTGGCTACAAATGTTTTCCATCTTGCTGGGTCTCCATTAAGCCAACCCAGAACGATCATTGAGTCGACCCAGCCAAAAACTTTAATGTTATGATTGGTAAAGCATTTCTTAACCTTATTTATTAATCTCGTGAGTAACAATGCACCACTTAGCTCTAGCCTCGGTAACGATACGACTTTGCCAGTAGGTACAAGCCGTGTTTTTCCAACTAATAATGTTACCGATGATAAACCACCCCTTTTGATCCGGCAGTATATAACACAGGCGTAAGCTTTCATAGACGAGTCACTAAAGCCATGTAACTCGATGTCGGTGTTATCATCTGAGCCTAGCCACCGTGGTAGACGCATATAATTTATGTTATGTATATCAGCTCTAATCTTTTCCCATTCTAATAATATTTGTTCGGGAACAGGCTCATCCCACGTAATGTTAGAAGCCCATGCTTGTTGGAATAAAATCTTAAGTTTTGTTGATAAAGGTGATAACCAGCCAAGTGGATCGAATAATTTGGATATGTTAGATAGAAGCTCTCGCTTAGTAATGGAATTTGCTGTGTGTTCAAAGGTAAGCTGAAATGTAAAAACATCTTTCATCGGGTCCCAGCCTAACCCCAAGGTTTTTGAGCACTCTACTTGTTTAAAATTAAAATGATCTTGATTAGAACCATTTTCATTAACCGTATTTAATAACTCTGCCGAGTTTGATTTCCATTTTCTGAGGTTGAAACCTCCTGATGATAATAAACTTATTAATTCCTGCTGCAGTTTTTTCGCTGATTCTATAGAATGTTCCCCATACAACGCATCATCCATGAAAAAATGGTTTTCTAACACTTCTAAGGCCTTACTGTTATGGTAGTTATGTCGTTCATCTTTAGCAAGCTGTTTAAGAGTCATCATAGCGAGAAACGGAGCTGATTTTGTGCCATACGTAATTGTTGTTAACTGAAACTGTTGTATACGTTCTTCGCTAGAGTCCCTCCATATAATTTTTTGTAATTGCTGGTCATCAGGGTGGGTAAAAACCTGTCTAAACATCTGTTCGATATCTGCTGTAAATGCAAACTGGAATTGTCTCCATGTTATGATTAGTGACTGCAGGTCCTGTTGCAAATTTGGTCCACACTCCATGACGTCATTCAAACTATAACCAGTAGAGGTTTTCCCCGAGGCATTAAAAACTACTCTGAATTTATTACTATTTTGTACGCAATGATGAGTGTTATAGCATTCAGGTTTCGTGTTACTAATAGCCGGGATCATATGACCCAGTGAGCGATACTGATTCATAAATTCAATGTATTGTTTTTTCATGGTTGTATTTTTACGAAACTTACTTTCTAACGATTTGAATTGAGCTATTGCTTTAAACTTGGACTGACCTAATTTATTTTCAAAATCTGGCTTCATCGGTATCCTGACTTGATAACGTCCATCCTGAAGTCTAATTGTTGTATTGTTGTAATACTCTATACATTTTTGATCTTCAACTGATAAGGGCGCCTCCTGCCCTATATCTTCTATCTCCCAAAATTGTTTGATCTCGTCTAAGTTGTTTATGATGACGTTGCATTGTAAGGACTTATTTACATTGCCCATTAAAATCCAACCTAGCCGTGTGTTTTGAGCTATAGGAAGGCTCTGATCGGCTCTACAAAGACCTTCTAATAAAATTTGGGAGTAAATATCTGCCCCTAATAGCAAATCTACGGGACGACTAATGTTAAAATCAGGATCTGCAAGAGTGATGCTGTCTAAGTACGTACAGGATGGCTTATAAAATGTGCAACTGGGAAGGTTTTTAATAAGATTTTTCATGATGTAAACATCTGTCTGAAATTGATAAGTGTTATTTGACGATGCACAGGTGATAGTTATGAGACCCTTGCAGTTACTTTCCTTCGTACCTACTCCTGAAATTACTCCTTGGCATTTTTGGCGTGGGAGTTTCAAAAGTTGCGCGGCGTTTTCCGTTATGATTGATGTTTGTGATCCCTGATCAATGAGGGCTCGTAAACTGATATAATCCCCATCGTATTTTTGAACTTTGATAATCGCCGTAGATAAAAGTACTTCGGGGGTGTCACATTGTACGGACACGTGCGAGTTGCTTCGAACTTGCGACGTTTCAGGTCTCGGGTCATTCGCGTTCATGCTTTTTGATGATGTTTGATTATTGTTATATTGACCCGAACGAGTTATTGCTTCATGCAAAATAGTGTTGTGTGGATTATTGCACTCTCGGCACCTTTTTTCTGAAAAACATGGCTTACCGTAGTGTGGATAAAGGCAATTTTCGCATATACCTAGTTTTGCTACCATTTTGCATTTAGTGTATGGCGACATATTAGAAAACTCATGACAATTAAAAATTCCGTGGTCATTGACTTTGCAAAGTGCGCAATAGGTTCGACTTTTGCTCGATTGTTTCGAAATCGACCTAGTATTCGCCGGAAATGATTGTTTCTGGAATTTTTGATTTTGCGGGGTGAATGACTTATATGAATTACTATTGTTGGATACTTGTTTAGGTATATTATAATGATCTTGTTTCTTACGAGATGATTCTAGGCTAGTAAATTTACCTTCTAAAAATGATAGAAACTCTTGGATGTTAGGTAGCTCTCGGGGTTGTTTCACCGAGGTCACGTATTCATTATGGGTTTCAGCATCTAATTTTTGACACAAAAGGTAGACTAACAATGGATCCCATGAGTCCACTTCAGCTCCTAAATTCTTAACTGCGTTGATCGTCTCTACTGTGGTGTCATGTATGCGCTTTATCTGATTGAGTGATGAATGTTGCATATTAGGTATATTTAGCAAAATATCTATATGAGATCTAAAAATTAGATTCTTATTATTATACCGATGATTCAGTATATCCCATCCTATGGTATAGTTATCTGACGTTATTGATAAATGTTGTATCAATCGCTCTGCCTCGCCTTTGACCTTACTTTTTAAAAATTGCATCTTTTGTGCACAAGATAACGAAGGGTTGTTATGTATAGTTTCGGTAAAGAGGTCTTTGAATGAATACCATTGATGATAACTGCCACTGAATGAAGGGATGTCCATATGAGGGGTTGATTGATCCCTATGGGACACCGTCCATAGCTTTCTGTTCAAAGTTTTGATAATGTCGTTAAACTTTTTCTCATACCTAAAGAAAGTGTGTTCATATTCTTGGTTTCTACCCCCAAGCTCACTGTCTAGTTCCCAATGCATTTGATCAATTACCGACCACCGCGACTGTATAGCACGTAAAGTGTGATCGAATTCCCATTTTTCTGATATAGACTCGATATTTAAATTTGATAAAGTATGCTCTAATGCTTTGAAATTACTGGATTGTTTACGTAGCATTTCCTCTGTTTTACTGGAAGTGCCCATAGAATGAAGTGGCGGGTTCTGACGTGACGATCCAGGAACGCCTAACGGTGTAGCAGGCTTTAAAACTGGTGTCACGGGCCTGTCTTCTAACCCTTGATAATTTGAAATGGATGCTCTAACATTTTCATATCGATCTTTAACTTGCTCAAACTGATTATTTGTGAAATACGAATGAGATTTTGCGTACTCAATTCCGCAAAGATTGATGTGGTTAGTTTGATAATCCTGCCAATATTTATCCAGGGTATCCAATCGCCTCCTTATATAATCAGGTGTTTTACGATCGGACCCATCTTTCTTAAAATTAGTGTAAGTTTGCTCTATAGCGTTAAGAAGTTGTTGTTGAGTAGCTAGGATGTCTTCCATGCTCGACATGATGAAGTTTATAAGTATAAAATTGGAAAGATCTTACTTGATAAATCTGCAACCTGCTGTATGCTTAAGAGTGAGCCGTGATACTCGCTCTTACTCCGATAGTGTAGATTCGTGCACTGTGATCCTTAAGATAGTACACGCTAGTTCAGTCCTCACTTATGTCACACCAAACAGTCCGTTTCAAAGTATAACACACGCGAGGCCCTTATTCGAAGGACCAAAAAGAATGTACGGGTCGTTTCGTACACTCAGATGATAGATGATAAAGTCAATGATAACTCGGGGGTGAGATTTAACTGATATATTAAAAACTGATAAACTTAGATTAATTGATAAATGATATATGATTGATGAGCTCGCCGCGAATGCTTTACGTGAACTGAAATAATTTTGGTGCTACATTTGGCAGCGTCGCGGAAAATGCTGACGCCGAGCGAATTGTACGCGCTGCTAGCCCGTACAATACTTTTTCATTTTACTTTAGTTGTTAGTATTTTTAGTATTTTTCTTCAATGCCAAGTACTCTCCTCGGTGTTTTATTTTCAAAAGCCCCCCACGAGTTCAGCTCGCCACTCCTTATATAGGCTCCATTTCGTTCGACAGCTCGTAAATTTATTTATTTTTGAGAGGCATCCATTCTTTCATCGGCCAGCGGCTGTCACTTCTATTAATAAGGAGGTTTTAGTCTCTGGAGCAGCGGTGGTGGTATGGTAAAAGTGGAGCTGATACTTCTCTTGATTCTAAGTGTGCAAGTCTCAATATAATTTATATTAAAGTAATAATATAAAAATTAATTGAAAAAGAAATGAATATAAAACATACTAATAGTTTATAAATTATCTGTGCTGAAAAGTGACATAAGCTACATGACAAATTTAGAGTTGAAAGGTAAACAATAATATTTACATTTCATAATAGTTTACAATAGATACATTTGCAGCTATAAAATAAAAATAACAAAAATAATGCCTTATAAAACAGTAAGTATATTACAAATCTTGGGTGTGGCAGAAGAGACATGAAAGCAAGATTAATGCTGTGGAGATGAGAGCGTTGAGAAGCATGTGTGGAGTGAAATTGAGTGATAGGGTGCGCAATAGTGAAATAAGAAAGAGATGCGGATTGAAAGAAGATGTAGTGACTAAAATTGAATAGGGTATGCTACGGTGGTTTGGACATTTGGAAAGGATGAGTGAAAGTAGATTTACGAAAGAGGTGTAGAGAGCAAGAATGGATGGTGCTGTCGGAAGGGGCCGCCCTAGGCGAACGTACGCCGATCAAATTGGCGACGTTCTTAAAAAGGGCCTAGTTAAAAGTACCCGTAACCGGCGATCATGTATGAAAAGATTAATGAACGTGGAGGAAGCGAAAGAGGTATGTATGGATCGAAGCAATTGGTGTTCCCTTGTCTCTGCCTACCCCAAAGGGAGACAGGCGTGAGGTTATGTATGTAAATCACAAGATCGTCATGATTTGATAGCTAGAGTTTTTTATCATAAAGTAAAAAAAATGATGGATCTACTTACAAAAAGGTAAACTATTCGGTGAAGTGAGATGTTACATGTATTCTGTCGAGTGGCAAAAACGTGGTCTTCCTCATGTGCACATTTTGCTTTGGCTTATTGACCTACTCCTCCAGATTTAATATACAAAGTTATTTGTGCTGAAATACTGATCTGATTGAAGGGGATGAAATGGGCATTGTTCATTTTTTTAAATTTATTTCATACGAAAAACAGTTTCGAGGAATAAGGTTTCTGATTAATTTAGTCGATTTAAAACATTTAAAAATATTGGGGTTTAAGAGATTTTTAACAAAATACATTTGACCTTTATTTAACCTTGATGACGTCATCAAAGGCATCAAATCGGTCAAGTGTTATGCCTTAAAGGTGTTTAAAAAAAGTCAAACTAAACTCTATAGCTCTATGGTGGTTGTTTTGTTTTGTTTATATTTTAACGTAACCTCAACGTAACAACCTCAGCTTCTTTATTTTTCCCTGCGATTGATCTAAGTTTAATTAACAATAAAAAATTTAAGAGTAATTAATTATTAATAATTATTTAATTATAGATTATTTATACAAACTACAAAGAAAAGAAACAGAGGAAATAAACAAGGTTAAGATTTGATTTGAATCAATGTTTGAAATGTTGGTTTGTTGTCTGTTGACAATCCATTGGGTGACAGTGACATAGCATGACTTTAGCACACAGTCACAGCTAATGTTCTTTTTTATTGACTGACACATGTTTATAAAGTTAATGCCACTGATGACGTCATCACGTCCTAATTTCATAAAATCAATATAAATTTAACGACACAGTTAAAAATAAAACTATTCAAATTGTTCTCTCAAAGAATGGCTAAAGTTTAATATAACATAATAAAAATAATAGGTTAAAAAAAGTGAACAATGCCCATTTTTTACAGCCGAAATAAATTGATATGTATGCGTATCAATTATATTTATCCGTTATCTAGTATGTATAGAGCAAGTTCTTAAATGGAATTTAAGTAGGGCTAGATATTGTGGTGTGAATGTTGAAACAGTGACCGGTGTGACATTGGCTTGTGTGTGTGCGGCAGGTTCGAGCGGCACTTGGCGGGGCTGGCGCCGCTGGCGGCCGACCTGCGCTCGGCGTGCTACCGCGCCGTGCTGGGCGACGCCGACGCCGCCACCTTCCGCCGCTTCCTGCAGCTGTACCGCGCCGCCGACCTGCACGAGGAGAAGGACCGCGTCAGCCGCGCGCTCGGCGCCGTGCGCGACCCCGCGCTGCTCGCGCAAGTGCTGGACTTCGCTATATCGGTCAGTGCCTGCATGTGTGCATCGCTTGCTGCGGCTGTACCGCGCCGCCGACCTGCACGAGGAGAAGGACCGCGTCAGCCGCGCGCTCGGCGCCGTGCGCGACCCCGCGCTGCTCGCGCAAGTGCTGGACTTCGCTATATCGGTCAGTGCCTGCATGTGTGCATCGCTTGCTGCGGCTGTACCGCGCCGTGCTGGACTTCGCTATATCGGTCAGTGCCTGCATGTGTGCATCGCTTGCTGCGGCTGTACCGCGCCGTGCTGGGCGACGCTATATCGGTCAGTGCCTGCATGTGTGCATCGCTTGCTGCGGCTGTACCGCGCCGTGCTGGGCGACGCTATATCGGTCAGTGCCTGCATGTGTGCATCGCTTGCTGCGGCTGTACCGCGCCGTGCTGGGCGACGCTATATCGGTCAGTGCCTGCATGTGTGCATCGCTTGCTGCGGCTGTACCGCGCCGTGCTGGGCGACGCTATATCGGTCAGTGCCTGCATGTGTGCATCGCTTGCTGCGGCTGCCGCGCCGTGCTGGGCGACGCTATATCGGTCAGTGCCTGCATGTGTGCATCGCTTGCTGCGGCTGTACCGCGCCGTGCTGGGCGACGCTATATCGGTCAGTGCCTGCATGTGTGCATCGCTTGCTGCGGCTGTACCGCGCCGTGCTGGGCGACGCTATATCGGTCAGTGCCTGCATGTGTGCATCGCTTGCTGCGGCTGCCGCGCCGTGCTGGGCGACGCTATATCGGTCAGTGCCTGCATGTGTGCATCGCTTGCTGCGGCTGTACCGCGCCGTGCTGGGCGACGCTATATCGGTCAGTGCCTGCATGTGTGCATCGCTTGCTGCGGCTGTACCGCGCCGTGCTGGGCGACGCTATATCGGTCAGTGCCTGCATGTGTGCATCGCTTGCTGCGGCTGCCGCGCCGTGCTGGGCGACGCTATATCGGTCAGTGCCTGCATGTGTGCATCGCTTGCTGCGGCTGTACCGCGCCGTGCTGGGCGACGCTATATCGGTCAGTGCCTGCATGTGTGCATCGCTTGCTGCGGCTGTACCGCGCCGTGCTGGGCGACGCTATATCGGTCAGTGCCTGCATGTGTGCATCGCTTGCTGCGGCTGCCGCGCCGTGCTGGGCGACGCTATATCGGTCAGTGCCTGCATGTGTGCATCGCTTGCTGCGGCTGTACCGCGCCGTGCTGGGCGACGCTATATCGGTCAGTGCCTGCATGTGTGCATCGCTTGCTGCGGCTGTACCGCGCCGTGCTGGGCGACGCTATATCGGTCAGTGCCTGCATGTGTGCATCGCTTGCTGCGGCTGTACCGCGCCGTGCTGGGCGACGCTATATCGGTCAGTGCCTGCATGTGTGCATCGCTTGCTGCGGCTGTACCGCGCCGTGCTGGGCGACGCTATATCGGTCAGTGCCTGCATGTGTGCATCGCTTGCTGCGGCTGCCGCGCCGTGCTGGGCGACGCTATATCGGTCAGTGCCTGCATGTGTGCATCGCTTGCTGCGGCTGCCGCGTCGGGAGGTATTTGCATCTTACAGGTGCTATCGAACCAACTAAATCGTGACCCACTTTGTTGAAAATGCGTAAGGTCGCGCATAATGCACTTCAGACATTTGAGATCCTGTACGAATTCTGTACTCATTAAATGTCAGTGTCGAATGTAATGATAACAAGTTCGTCACCAAGGAAACCTACCTTCGAGCGAATTGAGACCTACTAACTTTTAGACGTAATGCCAAAATGAGCTTGTTGCAAGTCATAATTCACTTGGTTCGATAGTACGCGCACACTTTGTCGAGTCGCATCGCAACGCAAAAATCCGCCTGCGAGCCTCTCATATGATTTATACGAAGCATCCCACACTACGGGGCGCAGCGCGATGCCGCTGATCTTCCCGCACACTAAACTGCAATCAGTGTGCTATACTAGTGTAAAGTGTAAACTACGTGTCAAGCTCGTCGACACGTAGATTATACTCATAATACCACAATACCCATAGAGTATCAAACCAAACTTAACCTTATGTTCAAAGAGTTAAAGCTTTACCTCGTGAATTCTTACAGAACAATAAGGAAAGCACTTTTTACTCTATTCTGATCATAGTAGGTACTTAATATGTCACCAGAATTCCCTATACATAAATGAAGTGTTTATATGTTCTTTCTACTTGTGATGCGGCACTCACGACTCTGCAAGCCGCCTCACAAGCGCCGCGCAGGCAGCGTGTGCGCTGTGTAACCTTGCGTAGCGTAATTAATTTTTTATCTTTCGGTTCAGTTCACTCAGTAAATATGACGTCCTCGAATTTCGAAAGTGACCTACTGATCACCCTGTATAGGTGTGAGAAATTTATATGAACTTGAGCTAAATTTAAATTCAATGTTAATCAAATCTGCAGGCCTATTACGGTTCTTTCATGACATGACAATGATAAACAAGATTTCTATGATACAATGATCAACAATTATGACATAAAGGCGCTGCACAGACGACAGACTATCCGGGCGCACTTTTTAGTCTGTGAAAATAGAACCTATGCAATTATATGCAGTGACGCACACGACGCGCAAAAAGTCCGGCGCACAATAATTTGACAAAAGTTTGTATAAAAGTTTTACAAACTAAATAATTAGCACAAGTATCCGGCTCCTTTCGGGTGCAAATTGACATCCAGTTACAAAATTTGAGAATAAAAAGAAAAATAGTTAACCACCGATTTTTACTAATAACTAAAATCTTTTTGTGCGATCGAGTCTGCGGTCCGGCGTCGCAGACTCGATCGCACAAAAAGTGTGCCGTCTGCGCTGCGCCAAAGAATAAATGAATTCCCTTTACATTTGCATGCAAGAGGCGTTGCATTACCTTTTGAAATGACAGTTTCAATCATCGTCTATGACTTAAAAACGTCAATTGAAAAAGGTGAGATCGCACCCACCTCTACGATATGTTGGTTTCTTGATTTCATTTGTGTTCTTCCATTTCGTTTGCTTTCATAAATAAATACTTAATTATTATATATGGGGGTTATTGTATTCAATTTACATGGCATACCAAATAATGATCGTATGTTAAGTTTTAAGGCCGCTCCACATTCTCGCGAGAATCTCGCGAGTCGTTAATATAATTATCTTCATACATAGAATGAGATCAATATGTTTTTATCACAATTTATCTTTATTTGTTAGTAAATAAAACATATAAGATATTAATTTTTATCTTCCTGGCCCATTTTCAATACTAACAATATAAAAAAATTAACAAAAACTCTTAAAATCTATTACGAGTTACTTCAAAACTCTCTCTCTCTCTCAAAAGGGAGTTATGAGGGTGAAACAGTGGACACAAGCTGCCTGTCCAATGCATTCAGCCATTCAACTAATATTCGAATGCTTTCTTCAAGGTCAGTCGGCCATATTGAGGTTAACCATCGTTAGTAATTACGAATATTAGAAGCATCATTCGACTAAGGACGTTTGTATATTACTATCGTTCAAGTCGAATATTCAAGTTAGTATTAGTAGTTTATTTGACTGATATGATAATTCGCAGACGCGCATCGCTGAGATATACTCTGCGATATAACCGTTCAAATCGGCGGCTCGCTTGTTACTGAGAAACATGCGATCGTGACTCCTACACAAAACTCCAAACCCCACAAACCCCAAAACCCACAAAAAGTAGAGAAAAATGATAGAAATTGAGTAGAATACGAGAATGGCTTTCTCGCGAGAATCTGTTGAGCGGCCTTAACGTCAAAACTATTTCATATCATCGCATGGTTTTGAGATCCACAATAGCCCTGCTGTTTTAGGACCTTTATCTCTATTCAGCAATACATTCCAATTTGAAGTCTATAATGACAACTCTAAATCATTAAATCATATTGTATGTAGAATGTCTGTGAATTTTGTGTGTTTTGTGTATATATATTGTATGTCAGATTGTAAAAGCTTCTCTTTTACGCTACCTAATTTTTTATCCTGTTATATAATCGCGGGAACCTTTAATTGGCTCTCCATAGTTTATATTAAACAGTATATAATTTTGTAACAAAGCTGTTGGTTCTCCAAAAACATAAATAAATAATGTCAAACATAACAGCTCTAAAATTAGTTTTTTAGCGGTTTCCTTTGAAAATAATTTGTAATTATTCTGAGTTTGAGTCCCAGCCAGGGTCGATTTTATGAGTATTTTTATCTATAAAAGTATAATTTTCTATGAAACATGTATAAGTTATTGTCGTTCGTGTGCAGGACGAGGTGCGGTCGCAAGACACCGTGTTCGTGATAGTGTCGGTGGCGATGAGCAAGCACGGCCGCGACCTCGCCTGGGCCTTCTTCAAGGACCACTGGCAGCAGTTCATGGACCGGTACCAGGTGAGCGGCTGCTACTGCTTGATGTCCTCGAGGCATCGAACGAAGGTCAGGTTACATGTGGCCGCGCCGCACCCGCCCGCGGCCCGGCGCTCGCGGGGCCTCAGCGTCATCCATGTCTCATATATTATAGTTTATTGTGCTAATTAAACAGTATTACATCTTATTCCGCTGTTCTCTATCTAAGTGCGCCCAAATACAGTCCACTTAACTTATACGTAATGCGTACATTGCGACCTTCAGGTAAGATTACAAACGCGGGTTTGAAGGTATTTTGAATAATAGATAAACGATAAGGCAGTAAAAACGTTAGTACCGTAGAGGGGACCGATAAGCGGCAATTCTGAGAAGCAGATTAACTACTGAATGAAAATTCAGTTATTTAGAAATCACTTTTTTTATTATATTTGACTTAGACTGATCACTCATACCTCATTATTGGGTATCTATTTTAAAAGCGCGGCAGCGGGGCATAGCAGAATCTCGGGATCCTTCTACTTTCGGAGGCAAAAACAAACTCTAAAATGAAAATATTATCTAACCGACAATCCGCGTCATTTTTTATTATTTTACTTTTTAATCTTTCAAATGTAATTCTTACATCTGCCGTAAGGTCGGTTTGCGCTTATAAGTTGCGCACCCAAACCTTACGGGACCTTCTTGTCTAAAACGGAAACAGATCTTCGAAATATTTTTTTTCAATTAAAGTTCGTGGTGTAAGATGTTTTCAGTATGTCTTATTATTATTTTATAATCACAATATGTACGAGACTATCACCACTTTAGAAGTTCTATCCGCCGAGAAGCATTGGAAAGAAATTCAATATCAGTTGTCTATTTAAAATAATTAGTTAATTTGTCGCTCATGTAGGTACTCGGACATTTATAAGTAAAGTTTCCACGAGTCGTTTTAGACCAGTAGTGGTTCTGTGCCCCGGGCGACACATGACTGCAATGCTCAGGCAAGCGAGCGGCTGCCTGCCGCGGGGCAGGCATCGGCCCACTTCGACTGCCAAAAGCTGCTTTAGTGCTTGAATGCCCAACTGACCATTGTATAAATTTTACAGCAGATATTTTTATTAATTTAAATCAACAAATGATTGTATTTAATCATATAATTGATACAGTCTATATTCATTACATAATATACCCATAATGGTGTGTTCCCAAAAGTTCAAAGGATAGGTACCTATTATTTTTTACCCGACTGCCTTAAAAGGAAGGCTATGTTTTTGAGATTATGTATGTTTATTTGTTTGTATTACATGCTGTGAGGTCCTTCAGGGATTGGAAGTAAAAGAAAGTTGATTTCCAGAATACGATATTTATTGTCAAAAAAATCCTATTTATAGGGTCGCCTTATAATAGTTAATAAAATTTTAATAGCAGATTAACACTGATAAGTGGGTCATAATTACGAAAAATAAAATATTTTTCATAATTTAAAGTTTCAAAGTTCTTCTAAGTGATAAAAATTTAAGTTTGATCTGTAGTTTATGACTACACAACAAGTAATAAACGCGTGTCCATCTAATTGTGTATAGTCATAATATCTAGATTAATCTTAAATTTTACTCACAGAAAACAATTTTGTAATTAAAATTTATGAAAAACATAAAAAAAAAAATTATTTTCGAAATTCTGACCAACTCGTCATACCTAATCTGCTATTAAAGTATAATTGACTCCCGTCGAGGATCATCACTCGTCCCCCCTAGAGGGGACTGTGGAAGCAGCTCGAGGCAATGGCCTCTTTATGCGGTTTCAATCGCCTCCCGTTAAGACGGGAGGGGCGTTGGGGCGGACACTGTGTCCTGGGCCCATGAGTCATGCCGCGGCCGCTGGCGAGGTTCAGCCCGTCAGAAATTCTAAAGGGCGATCCTCCAGCCTACGGCCGCAGCTTCGTCTCGTCCGAGGCCGTGCTGGGCGCCTGGCGAGATCAAATCTGTTAGCATAATGCTATCAGGTGATCGGTCAGCCGGCGCGCACGGGTGGTTATTCAGGGGGGAGGGGGGGTGGAGGCCTAGCGAGAGTCAAGCCCGCGATGGGCGGGCGACTCTCTAGCTGGCCACCACTCGTCATGCTTTGGAGGTGCCACCTAGGTGGTGCAGAGTCTGTTCAGGGGGGCGCGGGGCCGGCGAGGTTCAAGCTCCCACCCGTGAGCAATCCTCCAGCCGGCGCACAGTGGTCCGGATTTTGAATATGGAGGACTTAGGACCCAAGGTCAATATTTCAGGCTGAAAAAAATCATATGGACAGATAAGTAAACGCTCATCAACGTTTGTTCTAGCGGTTTTCACGGAATTGTTTAATTTTGCGAAAAAAAAATATTGAAAAAAAAAATGTATGGAGAAAAAGTGAAATAACTTTTTTTCTCGATTTGTTTAAAAGTGTTAGCAATGAAACCTTTTGTATATTATTATGTTACATTTATCTGATAATTTCACTAAGAAATCTTTTGCATGCAGTTGCAGCTTTGGCGTTTATACGCGGTTTAACTTAAAATATTTAATATAAAAGAAATTACATGAAATCAGTAGTTTTTTGCTCTTTTAAAGTGGTTACGGGAATAAAAATATTTATATAAATACAAATAATAATAATAATAATAATTATGATTGAAAATTGTAAATTACTTACATAATTTTTACAGTACAATAAACATAATAATCGAAGGTTGTTTACATTATTTATTCAATCCAGACATAATTTTTGACAATATATTTTTTTTTAAATTGTTAATTACATAATTCTTACAAAACAATAAAATATAATAATCCAAGGTCATTTACATTATTTTAACACAGATATCAAATTACAAAATTACATAATTATTGAAAATTGTTAATTAAATAATTCTTACAGTTAGTACAAAAAATATAATAATCGAAGGTCGTTTACATTATTTATATCAATACAGAGATCAAATTACAAAATAAAATAAATTTTTATAGTACAATATAGGTAATAATCGAAAGTCGTTTACATTTTAAATTAAATATAATACACTTTTAAAAATAATAAAATGACTTAAACTTCATACCAATGGATCTGGCACATTTTCTGAAGCTTCTTGTTCAACTTCTATTTCCTCTTCTTCAACTTCCATTATTTCTTCTGCTATTAATAATTGGATAGCTTCTGGAAACATACTTGATGACTTCAATTTGGTGTATTTAGGTTTCAGATGAGATATATATGGATCTGAAGATATCAAAAAATTATGCATAATGTCTTCATTATTTTGCAATCTTCCTGTTTTCCTCGTGTGGCGCTCTCTGGTATTTCGGAAATCCTTATTTCTTGCTTCTCCTGCTTCTTCTGACAAAATTCCGATGGGAAGGCAAGAGAAATGTTTGCATATATCAGCGCCATGTATCAGCATTTTGTGTATACTGGAAGGCATGTTGTACCAAGGGTAGTGATGTATAAAGAGCTCAGCAGTTTTCTTGCAGTATTCACGGAATTCATCGATATTGACAGCTTTCCCAGAAGATAGCACTTGCAATATTACTGCGAAGTGTTTTATCAAATCAGCATCAATCTTCGTTATTTGAGCAGTCTTTTCGTATTCCCGAAAAAATCTTCTGGCCGTGTTCCCGTCATTTGTCGTTCCAAATCCCTGCTTCACAACATCAATCAAAAGTCCCATCTGTTCATTGAACTCCGATTGCACCATGTCCTTGCGAAACTTCTCAAGGTTCTTGTTGTCACCTCGGGCACTCCACATTTCGAAATCTAAGTTATACGATATGTGTAAAAGACACTCCATGCTTCGAATCCACATATGAAGAGTTGACAGTCCATATTGATATACATCTTCCCGAACAGGTCTTGAAAACATTTGGGAAAGATTATTCATCTCGCTAGGTTTTGCAAGACAAACATTGCAAGTAGCTGCAGATGGAGTATCTGTAATTATCGTAGTCACTTTTCCATCAATCATTGTCATGTGCAACTCATGAGCAACCTCGAAGTTTCCGCAACTTGAAATGGATAAATTTCGTATTTCTTCCTCCATTGCCGCCTGTTCTTGTTTAACAAAGTCAATCGTTTCCTTCGCAAACTGAAACTTAACTGGTCTGCAATAAGATGTTGAAGATGGCTTTGGATTATTCCAAATAACAATGTTTCTAGCCTCTAGCTTCAGAGGAACGAGGCTCGTCATGAACACAGAGGGGTCGTCAAATTGGGCCAGTTCACTTCTTTGCTTATAGTTGCTCTGTGCTGAAGACCCATCGAATCCCCATTTGCTGGTCAGCTTCAAATTTCTACTGGAAATGTTTAAATCGTCACCAACAACTTGCAGAATCCTTCGAGTTGTCACATCTAAAAGTGCTTGTAATTTCACCTTCACTCCATCTTCTGATATATCAATATCTTTGGCATCAGGATAACACCTCTTCTTAGCTTCTAACAACTTGTAGTAAGACGGAAGCTTCAATTGTTGTGACAATGCCGACCTTAAAGTGAGGTACTTCCACTTTGATAGATCCAATGAAGTAGTAAGGGCCAAAACTCGATCTTCCTGCATAATCTCTTTCTTTCTGTTCATTAATAAAAATGATTCAACTTCTTCAACCTTTTCAGGTTTCTTGATAAGACGATCGATGATGCGTGCAAGAACTTCTTTCCCATTAGATTTTAGCTTTGTAACAAAAGCAAAAGCGAGTTCCTCTTCCGGATAGTCGAGTAAAGTACCCGATCGCCTTTTCTTCCCAAGTCCTTATTCCCCAAGTCTTCAAATGGCTTCCTTGATATGACGTCTGTAGAAGTGCCCATGTCACTAGTCGCCTTCGAAGTAGATGCAAAAGGAACAGTTGCTTCTTCTTCTGGGAAATGATGATCCAAATTTTCACTCGCTTCAAAGATTTCGGTGAGATTTGCAGATTCACATTCAGGCCACTTGATTCTTGTCTCTAACCAGTTCATATGCTTTTTCATGAATGTTTTTTGTACTCTATGTGCTTCGGTCCATCGACGATTTAAGTTCACAGTGAGAGATCTTGCAAAATTCAATATTTTTTCACTATCTTCTTGCGAAATTTCAAGCGAAATGTTTTGAACTATTATTAGAAATAAAAAGCAGAGAGATTACTTCACGCCATACTTTAATAAGAACCATAGACTATAGACTTAACTGCGTTCTATATTTAACACAGCCCCTCAATTTACAGAGTTTTTAATCTTAAAAGTCTTAAATTGCACCACATAAGCAGTTATACAAACTTTAAGTTCCTTAATAAATTTAAATATCAAAACTTAATATTGTAATTACTAATTTACAATGACAAGAAATTATTAAGAGTAATTTAATTACCTTTACCAAAGGCAATTCAGCCTATATATACTAATAAAGTACACAAAAGTTACAAAAAATAACAACAATGTACCTAAGTTGACACAAATGAACTTAACTTAAACCTAAAACATTTCAGTATTTATATCTAAACACTTTATAAACCTGTACCTATCTAACAATGGTTATATCTAGGACAGTGTCTTGGTATCAGTACAAATACCACTAGATTAACACACATGAGAATAAAACCTATAACTGACAACATCTACCCATATCTCACAATATAGTCCTATGATAACATCTTGGGATCAGTTCTTAGACATATACCAAAAAAAAAACTTACTTATCTTATAAATAGGGCAGAGAGCTCTATTTTCTTATGCTGTAATGAATAAACTTTATCTAATAAACTTTTACTAAGTATGTAACACAATATTCATAATGAACCGACTAAATAACAATTTATGACATTCCAAGCAAGTTTATGACAATTTATTTATTAAATAGGGCACAATGCGCTATTTTCTTAAACTTTAAAAACATTAAATTAATGTTACTACAACAAACAAGTAAATTACAAGTTATTAAAACAACAATATTATAATAAAATAAAATAATATTATGATAAACCACACATTTTGGAGAAATAGTCATGTTTGACAATAGGCAGTGCCTTGGTGAAAATATCAGATATGTTTTCATTTGTTGATACATAAGAAATATCTACACTTTTACTGTTTACTATATCTTTAATGTAGTGATATTTAATTGCTATATGTTTTGAAGCTTTTGTATTTGTTTGATTTTGAATTAATTTTATAGTACTTTGATTATCTATCAACAACTGTGATTTTATGGTTTCACTAGGTAGAAATTCTGACATAATATTCTTAAGATGAACCAGTTCTGTCATAGCATGAGAGCCGGCTACATATTCAGCTTCGGCTGTTGATAAAGCAGTGCAAGTCTGTTTTCTGGAAAACCAATTCACTAGGTTGCTGTCATGAAATATGGCACAGCCACTGGTACTCTTCCTATCGGTTTTATCAGCAGCCCAGTCTGCGTCAGCATATCCACAGAGCAATGAAGATCTTGTGGCTTTCCTGTACAGCAGCCCCTGTTCCTGAGTCTCCTTTAGGTAACGTAAGATTCGTTTTCCTGCTTTCCACAGTTCAGTTGTAGGTTTATCCAAGAATCTACTAAGGTAAGATACTGCAAAAGTGATATCTGGACGGCTATTCACAGACAAGTATAGTAGTGACCCAACCAATTCTTTAAAAGGAACATCAATTATCTGATCTGAAGTTATATCACTTACATTAAAATTTACTTCCATGGGTGTTTTGCTTCCTCTACAGTTTTGCATATCAAATTTTTCTAATAACCTTTTTATCATTTTTGTTTGTTTTATTTTTAATTCATCCTTTTTCCTTGTAATTTCCAATCCCAAGTAGTCTTTAACTTCTCCTAAATTTTTTACTTTAAATTCCTTTTCCAAATGTATTATTATTTCTTTATTTTCACCAAGTACCAAAATATCATCGACATAGAGTAGTATCCATGTATTTCCTTTCCAGTAGAGACACGAGTCATATTTTGATTGAATAAATCCCTTCTTAGTGACAGATTGATGAAAACTTTGATTCCAGCACTTAGGCGCTTCTTTTAAGCCATATAAAGCCTTTTTTAGTTTCAATATTTTGTTATCAGCCAATTGGAGACCTTTAGGACAATTTATGTAAGTTTCCTTTTCAAGAACACCATTTAAGAAAGCCGTAGGTACATCTAATTGCACTAATTGTAAATCTTTAGTAACCGCCAAACTCATCATCAATCTGATTGTTGACATCTTAGCTACTGGTGCATAGTTATTATCTATGGAATTTTGTTGGAATCCTCTGGCAACTATACGAGCCTTCTTTCTTCCATCCTGTTTTATTCTAAAGATCCATTTGGTGTCTATAGCTTTCTGACCTTCCGGTAATGTGGCTGGTTCCCAAGTTTGAAGTTTTTCTTGTGACGTTAATTCCTTTTGTATCGCATTTTTCCAATCTCTGTCTTCTATGGCTTCTTCAAAACTTTGTGGTTCTCCTGACAATAAACAGTAGGCTGTATTCATTACATAATCCTGAATGTTTTTCGGCAATCTAACTACTCTTCCTGATTTGGTTATGTATTCTTGACTTTCTTTATATTCTTCATCACTGTTATTATTACTATAGTTTTCACTTTCTTTACTTTCTATTTCCTTTTCTTCCAAATTTTTACTTATTCTTTGTTCCTCTTGTTTATCAATACTGTCTTGACAATCCTTTTCTTCTTCTTTATTTTCTTCATCTGTCAAAATATTCTTTCTTGTTTTGTCCTTTTCTTCTTCAATGTATTCTATATTAGTTTCATCTATCCTCACATCTCTTGATATCACTATTTTGTCTGTTCTCGGGTCCCACAGCCGATATCCATTTGGACTGTAACCAATAAGTCTCATTTCTGTTGCTCTTTGTAGAAGCTTATCTTGTTTAGGCAAAATATGAACCCATGCTCTTGAACCAAACACTCTCAATCTTGACAAGTTTCTATTTCCAAACATTCTTTGAACAGGTAATTGAAATCCAATAACTGACGAAGGGCAACGGTTGATCTGATAGACTGCACATTTTACAGCTTCTCCCCATAGATATTTCGGTAATCCAGATTCGATTAACAAAGTCCTGGCTTTATTGTAGATAGTGCGGTTCATGCGTTCCGCTACGCCATTTGACTGAGGACTGTATGGAGTTGTAAACTGCTGAATTATTCCCTTTTCTGTACAAAATTTATTTAATTTTGAATTTTTAAACTCACCACCATTGTCGCTTCTTATATTCTTCACTTTATGTCCACTCTGTCTTTCCAATCTATTTATGTAATTAATTAACTGATCTGTTGCTTCATATTTATTTCTTAACAAGTAAACTTCTGTAAAATGAGAGTAATCGTCAATTATAGTTTGATAATACATTTCATTGTATATTGTTGCAGTTTTCATGGGTCCGGATAGATCGGTATGAATTAACTCTCCAATATGGCGCGAACGGGGCTTAGGCGTTGGTTTAAAAGGCACTCTTGTTGATTTTCCTTCCAGACATGGCTTGCACGGCTCATCACTACATGGCAACCTCATTATACGCAGCTGTTTGCGGTTCGCGTGTCCTAACCTTTTATGCCAGATTTCTTTTGAATTTGTCACCAAGCAATTTTCAATAGTATTGAACTGTAATTTCACTACATAAAGCTTTCCTGATAATTCACCAAGCACCTCATGTTGCCTATTGAAAATAGACACATTATTTTTATCAAATTTCACTTGAAAACCTTTTTGCAATAATTTAGTTACTGACAAAAGATTATGTGACAACTTTGGAACAATAAGACCTTCAATACTTATGGGAAATTTATTTTTATAATATAAATTTAACTTGCCACGTTTGTAACATTTTAAAGTTTCACCATTAGCTACACATATATTAATTGGCTTTTCCAAGTTCACGACATCGGTTATGTATTGTTGCAAATCTTCCTTGATCATATTGTCTGACGCACCTGAGTCTATGATGAATTGCACAAAGTTAGAGTTATATGCATAATTAATGCTCTCACTGACACTAAACGCTGTAAAAGAACACTGATAATCATCGTAAGAACAATGACCATGATCCCAGGTACCACCTCTGCCGCGACCTCTTTGATAACGTCTGCCACGTGCTGGTCCACCACGTGAAGGTCTCCACTTGCCGCGCTCCTTACAATTTTGTCTTATATGTCCGGTTTTACCACATTTATAACATGTAATGAAAGCGTCTTCTGTCGTATTGTTTTCTCGTGAAGATGAACATAACTTTATTTCTGCATCCAGCAATCTCGCTTTTATGAAATCGATATGCATTTCCTTTTCGTTACTCATAGTTTCGATTGAGGTTATGACGTTTTCATACGACACTGGCATGGCTGACAGCAAATAGCAAATTAAGTCCATGTCATCTAATTTGTAACCTATGGCCATCAAATCGTTTACCATAGCATCAAATTTCATAAAGAAATCTTGCAGTTTCTCTCTTTCACTACACCTTAAAGTGAGAAGTTGTCTTTTGAGTCGTAATTTGTTGTAAACACTTTTTCGTTCGAACATGTCATTTAGTTTAGTCAGCATCATGGCCGCCGTATTACAATTTCTGACTACTTCTATAAATTTGTCTGATAAACCTTGCACAATTATGGACCTCGCCTTTGCATCTAGTGTTTTGTTGCTTGCTTCCACCTTTTGATTTAACACTTCGCTCACCCCTTTTTCTTCTAATAACAACATAATGCGAAATTTCCAATTAGAAAAATTTACGCCATCTTGTAGCTTCGGAAATTCCATGTGAGACATTTTTGTCTTATTTTCACCAAATACTATTTTCAACTTGTACTTTCGAAACCAATACCTTCCACATAATAATTTGATTCAGCAACATTGATTTTTCACTTTATTAAGTTAATTGCGCAGTGGAAGCGTTTTGAACTATTATTAGAAATAAAAAGCAGAGAGATTACTTCACGCCATACTTTAATAAGAACCATAGACTATAGACTTAACTGCGTTCTATATTTAACAAAATGCAGTCCATAATTGCTTGATGTAGTCTTTTGTAGTCCTTGAGGTCTCCTTTTCGTAGAAACATATAAATGTCCAGGTAAGTACCAAATCCAGACATGATTAAGTAGGTAGTTTTCTTCACGTTAAAATTTTCAGGTATGTTGACTCTTCAAGGGTTGAATGTCTAATGACGCTCTAGCAGGAGCTCTCGTATCTTTTATATGATTAATTAGCGCGCAACTAGTAAGGGTATAAGACCCTTGGAGAAAAAGGGTGGGGGGAGGTGAGCAGGCAATGCGTCATTCTGTCACTAACTACGCTTTGAGTAACAGCGCTAACAACAAAGAAGTAAAATATTATTATGATTTATGAAATTAAATTGTATCTATTTTTCAAAATAATTGGAAGTCAAAAATCGTCGGCAAATAATGACTACTAATATTTATAATATTGAAAATATACGAAAATTATGTGACTATAAATAAAAACCTTTAATTGTCACAAATAGTTGAAATAAAAATATTGAAAGTTTCTATGCTTATTTTAGCCAAGGCTTCAAGTATATGCGAAAAAATATTTGTGAAATTAATTAATAAAGGTAATATAATAACATACAAAAGGTTTCATTGCTAACACTTTTAAACAAGTCGAGAAAAAAAAATATTTCACTTTTTCTCCATACATTTTTTTTTTCAATATTTTTTTTTCGCGAAATTAAACAATTTCATGAAAACCGCTAGAACAAACGTTAATGAGCGTTTACTTATCTGTCCATATGATTTTTTTTAGCTTGAAATATTGACCTTGGGTCCTAAGTCCTCCATATTCAAAATCCGGACCACTGTGCGGCGGTGCGGTGTCCAGTCCTGGGTTGGCTTCCGCAGGGATGAGTTCCCGCGGAAACGGTTTCTGGTCCGGGGGGCGCGCGTGATTCGGAGCTAGAGTATAACCCTGGCTTAATCACAACAAAATCTTAATTCGCGAGTCCGTTCCGTCAGTTACTTTACAGTTACAATGCCAACTCAATTAATACCGAGCTACTATCGACCGTCAGTCCGAGATACGTCAGCGCACCTAGCCGTCCTAACCGTATCTGTCTTGCCATCATACTACTTCTAGATATACCCGTTGGCGCTGCAATAGAATGCTAAACAGCCATTCATTGCATTTAGCGCCCTCTACGACAGTGCTACCAACATACTTCCGTTACCATGAAGTCATACTAACATCTTAACATCGCCAACTTATCGTTAACTCCGACATATATATATATATATTGATTTTTTTATTTATAGGATATGAGTAAATTCAAATTATTTATTGCATAAAATATATGAGTTTCGGAATTGTTTAATTTGTTTTGGTTAATAACGGATTTTGTTTAATGCCCACAAAAATATTTAATTGCCGCTTTATGTGTTACGACCAGGGAAAGGGTTTTAAAGCAAGACACGATTACATCTTGAGTGACAATGTATTAACAAATAGAAATAGTTTATATACTTAAATCTACGTGTATAATTAACTTTGTTAGCAATATTTTATCTTATCTAAAATGTAGTAAGTATCTATTAAATGTGCACTGGTCAACATGTTTTTATCAAGCACGTTTAATAGATATTAATATATTCAATCTCTGTGGGTCACGTCTGAGGAGGCCACAGATACTCCCCCCTTTAAAAAAAAGGTAAACACAACAATTCAATCTTACTCTAAAATTAAATACTACATAACAATTTCAAGCAAAACACTCATTTTTTTGTTGACATAATATGAGAAATATTTGCAAACCTAGCAATTTATAAAGTACTATGATTACGTAAGACCATATTATCAATTAAGACGAATAGCTTTTGCTTTCTCATCCGTTGGAGTGATTCCTTGGCTCGTTATATGATAACCTAAGAAATCGAGTTCGGTCTTGAGAAATTCGCATTTTTCTATGTTAATCGTTATCCCAAGTTCATGCAGGTCTTTTAAAATTATGTCCAGATGTTGCAGGTGTTCCTCTTTTGAGCTTGAAGTTAGATGTGTTGGTTGCTGCCTTGGTTATATCTTTATATTTTCCAGTAATTTTCTTAAGCTACTTTCCTGTGAAACAGTTTCAACGATAGGATGTTTTGCTCTGATAATTGTTGCAGGCATTGTCAGCTCAGTAACTTTCTCAATGAGCTTTTTTCCGTCGTTTGATCTGCTTTTTCCTGTCACATGGTGGTTGACATTTATGTGTCTTTTTCTTGAATCGCTAATGATATTGACCTTGGTTACAATACCTCGATGCACTTCTTGACCTTCATATTGAGCGGAATTCAATGCGTCGATACTTTTCGTTTTTTTTGCGTAGTGCAGCGATTTCAATATTCATTTGCGTCAGCCAATTTGCAAGGCTAGTGACCTCGTTTACTTCATTACTAGTAACAGAATTTGTTTTGGCGTTTTCGAATAGTAAGTCTGCCATATCGCTCATTTTTTCAAGTGTTGCGAATTCTGAAACTGCAAGTATAGAAATTATGGAGTTCGGAAGTTTTCTAAGCCATAGCGACTGGATTGTGTCGTCATTAGTAACTCCTTGTCCTAGTGCTTTCATTTGACGCAGCAACTGGGATGGTTTTTTATCCCCTAGATCCATCTCGTAGAATAGGTGTTGAAACTTCTTCTGCTTCGATTCTTCGTAGCAGGAAATGAGGCGGTCCTTAATAATTTGGTATTTGTTCTCTGCCGGAGTGTTAGTGATGATGTAAAGGATGTAAACAATGTAAAGGATGTATCCTAAACAGTTTGATATAATTGATAAATAGATGATATACGGAGCAATTAAGGAAATGATAAATAAAACCGCCCGGAGTGAAAGTTGAGTTAACACTGATTTTATTACTAAATGATTAATTAAATGTAAAATATGTAATTTAGGGCAATACGTCATACGGAGCGTATTGCTGAATTAGCGTCTTATACTATACGAAATGTACGTGACTGTACATCCTGCCGTCTCAAGCAGGACGAGACCTAACGGCCGTAGGGGACGTCGAAGTCCCAACATTAATTGTTTCTGAGGAGCCGTAACTAGCGCGCACTTCACTTTTTGGCACTGTTTCACACACACTAACACACGACTGCATCTCGACGCAGCCGGCCGCGCCGCCGCCGGGAGCCTGGCGTTCCGGCTCACTACGGCGGCGGCGGCGCTGGCAGCAGACGCTGCCACCCCGCAGCCTCCAGAAGAACACCACTGCTCCAGTGATTCCAACGAAGCCAATAAGCGTATACGTCATTGAATAGTGATGTATGTCATGCACAGTCAGCTCATTTGACGATTGCGACTTAATGCTGTCGATTTCGTCGCGTAAGTCGTTCGTTCCATACCTGCTCGTCATGGTATTTCACATGCTTTTCCGGAACCGAAGAATTTATGATGGTGTTCAAGATAGACCGCTCTGGGACTTCAATATTCTCCTGCTGAACCTTAGTTTGAGAGACAAAGTTATTGTGACCGTAGAGACTAAATAAGTTCGACCGTAAAGTGCACCCTTGACCTATTTTAATAATGCCGTTACCCTTTAATTGTTTAATTGTGACATTGCCTTGACAATAAATGCGTATGTGGCATTCCTCGCAGCACGCGAACAGCCAGGCGTTGTTATCATGTAACTTGATCCACTTGTCTTCGCAGGTTGCTACTATCGTGTTACAAGCCGAGCCACCTGTTTCGGTGTTTAATAGTTTAATGTCGCATATTGTTTGTTTTTGCATTAGCTTATATAATGGGTTATTTAATGAGCATAATAAAATGTTATTCGAAAAGTGTAGGCAAGATTGAAAATCGTTTTCGGTTAATAATAGAACCTCGTCTTTGTTGATATTATATGCTAGGTATGGATGTGTGGGTATCACATAATAATATTTAGTGCCTTTCCTTTGCGGGACTGTTATGATTTTGTTTAATTCGAATAGTTCGTTGCTTATCAGAGGTATTTTTATTTCTATAATTACGTAGTTATTTACTATTCGAGCAGCTATTCGCAGTATTTTGTATAATTCCTTATAATTTGAGGAGTCGACGGGTAGCATTAGATCACCGTGCAATTGACCTGATATAATGTTTATTTGTTCTTGGAGCTGCTCGGGTAATATCAAATGAGGATCGATGTGTCCATGCGTAATATCGGTGATAGTATCGATTATAGATTGTTGCATGCGTCTTAAGTTTGATATGATGTTATTAGCGATGAAAACAGATGATAAAATACTGAGGCCGTTAGTGTTGACATAGGTGATCCTATCAACCTGTATGGTGAAGTTTTGTAGGCGTTGTTCAATATGATCAAATTGCTGTTTCATGAGGTTTTCATTTCTTCGTATAATATTGTACTCGGACTCAATTACAGAGGTTTGATTACGTAAAAGTAATTGTAAATGATTTTCATTTCGTGATATTTTCTCTATGTCGTCCTTGTACTGATCAGCAAACCTTTGATCCAGGACCCCAAACAGAGTATTTGCTAGATAACCTACCCCGTTAATAAGTCCACGTTTTTGTCGCCTTTCGGGTTGTTGGCTAGTAAACAGTAGGTTAAAATGATCTAACTCAGCGATTTCATGCTCAAGTTGTGATACTATAGCTGAGCTGCCGAGCTGACCTTCAAAGTTCTTGGTAAAGGTCTTTACATTAGCTACATATTCCTTTACCTTTGAGATTCCCTGCCAATAACTCGACATATTATAGAAAACAATTAACTTCCAGTCGTCCTTTATGTATCGAAGATCTGATATTCGATCAAAAAATTGACCCTGCTGGTTTTCTATGCTTGATATATTAAATGTATTTTGCTGGACGCTTGGAGATATAAATGTAAACAATAACAGTAATGTTGTGATAAAATTGGTCAGCAAACGTTTTGATCTTCGAGGCGCTCTGGTTTGACCTTCACTGCGTACTCGGGGCTGATTTTGATCCGAGACCTGTTGCGTAGATGATGACGTAGGTGTAGGTTTAAGGTTTGGTTCGGGCTGCGTGTCGTTTTCTCTTGAAGTTGTACTACAGGAAGTAGTACAACTTTACTGACAGGTCTCTTTAACAAATGATTATTTGATAAAAGGATTACCACCCTTACATACCCGTCCTGTCCTGGGTGTAACTCCTGTACACGAGCAAGTGCCCATTTGCCCGGCGGCATGTTATCTTCTTTGATAATTACGACGTCCCCAACTTGAAGATTTTTGTTGGTAGTCCTCCACTTCGATCTAGTTTGAAGCTGTTGTAGATATTCAGTAGACCAGCGCTTCCAAAAGTGTTTATTTATAGTTTGAACTAAATGCCACCGGGTTGATAAAGACATAGATGTTGGGTCAGTTTGTGGTCTGGATAGGAGGGGTCCCCCTATTAGAAAGTGTCCGGGTGTTAAAAAATCGTCATCCACGCTCTCTGTTAGCTGACACAGTGGCCTTGAATTAAGGCAGGCTTCAATTTGATGCAACAGGGTAGAGAACTCTTCGTACGTTAAGGTTTGAGTGCCTAGAACCCGTTTTAAATGATACTTCATGCTTTTCACCGCACTTTCCCACAGGCCACCTGCGCTAGGCCAGGCCGGCGCGTTAAAGTGCCATTCAATATTTAAATCGTTAATATTATTAAAAAATTGATCTGTGGTGATAAGTTGGGTAATTTCTTTATATTCATTTTTTAGCAGACGATCTGCACCTACAAAGTTGGTCCCGTTATCACTGTAGATGTGACGAGGGACTCCTCGCCGTGAGCAGAAACGTCGGAAGGCAGCTAAAAACGTCGGGGTACTCAGATCCGACACCAGTTCTAAATGAGTTGCTTTAGTAGCTAGACACACGAAGACTGCAACGTATCCTCTACATTTCTTAACACCCCGACCCTTGTTAATTCTTAACTCGACGAATCCAGTAAAATCAACTCCTGTATGGGTAAAGGGTCGTGACGGGGTAACTCGAGGTTTCGGCAAGTCTCCCATAATGTGACAACGGTTGTCATTACTGAAACGGCGACACCTTACACAGTGTCGTAGCTGACCCTTAACAGTACGAATCCCACTGATAATCCAATACTGATTGCGTATATAGGAGAGAGTCAGTCTCGGGCCGCCATGTAAGGTCGTGATATGAGCCTTTGAAATCACTAGGTTTGTAAATCGGCTATGTGATGATAAGATGATAGGATGTTTTTCCGAAGCATGAATGTTAGCATTAGATAATCTTCCTCCTACCCTTAATATGCCTTGCTCATCAATCAAAGGATTCAAATTGATAATTTTACTACTCGAAGATACGTGACCCCTTTGTTTGATATTAACTAAATCTTCATAAAACTCCTCATGTTGTATAGTTTTGATAATATAGGTCATTGAATTATTTATTTCCATCGACGTCAAGTATTTACTTCGAACTGCGTGGGATTTGTCGCGTAAGCAACTTTGAAAACGCAACACCCATCCAAGTACCTTTGTTATTAGTGTAAGTGAACTATATTGATGCAATAACTCCGTAATTAATGATGTGTTTTTATTCTTTAAGGTGGCATACACACTTACATTTTTCTTGATTTCAATATCTGGACTTTCAAATGTCGTAGTATCGGGACTGAAACTAGTCGAGTCAAATGTTGATAACCAGTGGGGTCCCTCCCACCACAATTTAAATTCTGATAAAGGATGCTTTACTAGGCCTCGAGTAGCGCAGTCAGCTGGATTCTCCTTTGATTTTACATGATTCCAGTTAGCGGCCGGTACGACTTGAGTTATTTGCTCGACCCTGTTTGAAACAAAACGGTTCCAACGAGCTCCGTCTCCATTAAGCCATCCAAGTACTATCATGGAGTCAGTCCACGCGTGAATCTTGATATTTTTATCTTGCTCAGGAATGGACAACAAAACCTTTTTCACAAGTTGTGATAACAGGAGCGCTGCACAAAGTTCTAGTCGAGGTAGAGTAATCTTTTTCGTGACGGGTGCTAATTTCGTTTTAGCAGCGATAAGTGTGGATGTATAAGGTCCCATACACTTAATGCTTGTTAAATAAATAGCGCACGCATAAGCCTTTTCGGACGAGTCACAAAATGCATGAATAATGTTGTTTTCATTTGTGTTACCTATGTATCGTGGGAAGTTTATGTTCTGTAGGTCAGTAAAGTCGTCTTTAAGCTTTAACCACTGTGCATTTATGTCGCAGGAAACTTTCTCATCCCAGCTGGTTTCTTTTGTCCAGGTCGTTTGAAAAATAAGTTTAGCTCTAACTGATAATGGCGACAGCCAGCCCAGCGGGTCAAAGATTTTTGATATTTCAGATAACAGCTGGCGTTTTGTTAACACTTGATCTTGGCTGTTATCGTACATAAAGTTGATATGAAAAGAAAATGAGTCCCTAGTAGGATTCCACTTCAGTCCCAAGGTTTTTCTGGATTCCTGGCATCTAAATTCAAACGGTTGATTAGACGAGTGAATTTGATTTTCAGGTAGGTGTGATAAGAGTTGCGGAGCGTTGCTGGACCATTTTCTCAAGTTCATGTTTGCAGAATTAAATGTTAGAATAAGCTCGTTTATTAATTGGGTCACGACCTCTATTGAATTATGTCCTGCCAAAAGGTCATCGGAATAGAAAGAGGTTTTGATAGTTTCAGCTGCTAATGGGTACCTATGAGCCTCGTCCTCGGCCAGCTGTTTGAGAGTTCGCATGGCAAGGAAGGGCGCCGCCTTTGTCCCATATGTTACAGTTGTTAATTGATAGTCCTGTAGGGGATCAGTCTGCTGTTCCCGCCAGACAATAGTCTGCAGGTGTTGATCCGAGCTCCTGATAAAGAAATTACGAAACATCTTCTCAATATCTGCAGTGATAACAAATTTATATGTTCTCCATTTTAAAATAAGAACTGATAAATCCTTTTGTAAGTTAGGACCCCTGTACATTAACTCGTTAAGACTGTTGCCTGATGTTGTTTTAGAGGAGGCGTTAAAAACTACTCTTAATTTCGTGGTCTCAGAGTCTAGTTTAAGTATACCATGATGAGGAAGATAATTTGGCACTTCGTCACTGTAACATAGTGGACGCATGTGACCTAGTTTTATATATTCAGCCATAAACTTTTTATATTCGACGGCCAGAGCTTGATTTTTACTTAGTCGCTGCTCTAACTGTTTAAATTGGGCGATAGCCTTGCCCTTAGATGACCCTAGCTGCTCCTCGTATCCTGGTTTCATGGGGATGGCTACTTGATATGAACCATTGGTCATCCGTGTTGTTGTGGTTTTGTAAAAACCTTCACAGTAGGTATCTTCGTCGGATATAGTCGGCTTCTCAGTTTCAATATCCTCAATCTCCCAGAATTTTGATAAATTGATAGTGTCGTTTAAGATGACGTGGCAACTAAGAGTTTTTATGTTACCTGACACTACCCAGCCTAAACTAGTCAGTTGAGCGATAGGTGCCCCTTGAGGTCCTTTAATTAACCCCTCCTTAATTATCTTAGAATATATATCGACATTCAATAAAATGTCGATTCGTCTCGAAATGTTAAAGTCAGGATCTGCTAACTGTAGGTTTTCTAAATGAGGCCAAGAACTTTGTTGGAATGATATATTAGGTAGGTCCTTTACAACCTTAGAAACGATGTAAGCCTCTGCCTCAATTTGACATTGTGGGTCATGTAATGATTGTAGTTTGATATTAACCATGCCCTTACTTTGCTTCGAACACAAATCTATTCCAGACAAGCACATCGCGGGTCTTTGACGTTTTAAGCCTAAAAGCTGGACTACACGTTCCGATATGAGCGAAACCTGAGATGCTGGGTCCAACAAGGCTCTAACTTTGATAAGCGAACCATCTGATGAAAATACGTTGATAATAGCTGTTGCTAATAAAGATTCCTCTTCCTCCATTGATATATGATACGCATTACCTATGGCATGGGATGTTGAGGGCATAGAAGAATCTGATGTGTTGATTATTTGCTTTGATGGTCGATAAGGTTCATTTTGTTTGATATTCGAACTATTTGATGCCAATTTAGCAAAGGCAAAGTGCAATAATGTATTGTGATCAGCATTGCATTCCTTGCATCTTTTTTCTGACGCACAAGGTTTATCGTAATGTCGGTATAGGCAATTTTGACAAACGCGAAGTTTCGAAATTGTCCTCAATTGGGCATCCGGTGACAAGTTAATGAACTTTCTACACTTAAATAAATGATGATTTGCTTTACATAGTGGACACGTTGAAATATATGTAGCTAATGCTTGATAGTTCTTATTTGTAGGTTCATTAGGTTGATAATGATTATTTGATACTTGAGGCGGACGATATAAGTTATGTTGGTATGACCTAGGTTGAACCACCTTATGCTGATAATTTTTGTTAGGTGCTCCAGGAGCTGAAAGGGATGAGGGAGTCTCCTTTTCTCTTTTATAGATCGGCTCAAGGGCTTGATATTTGGACTCAATAAAGGTCATAAATTCGTCTAGCGTTGGTAACTCTCTTGGGGTTTTCCTTGCTTTCTTATAATCAGTATAGGTTTGCTGATCGAGTTTTTTACACAAAAGGTGAACTATGAGCGGGTCCCATGATGTGGTATCTACGCCTAAATTATGTATAGCGTGAATACACTCGGTAGTCGTATCATAAAGCCGACGTAGATCGTAGGATGTTTGCTTGGCCGAGGGTTGATTCAGAAATATTTCAACATGTTTTGCGAATAACATCTGTGGGTTATTGTACCTATGAACCAGGATGTCCCAAGCTGTATCGTAGTTCTCAGTACAAATGTGGAGATGTTGAATTATCCTCTCGGCTTCACCTTTGACCTTGCTCTTAAGGTGTTGTAGCTTTTGGGCCTTTGTAAGAGACACGTTATTATGAATGGCTTCAGAAAAAAGTTCAAAAAAGGTTGGCCATTGAGTGTATTTTCCGGCGAAGGGTGGGATTTCTAACTGCGGTATGGAATGTTGTCGATGATTATTGATTGCTATTTTTTGATGAAGTAATTTTTTAGTATCCTCAAATAACTTCTCATGTTTGGTGAAATCTTGATCGTAACTAATATCTCCTCCCTCTAAAATATTATCTATTTTAATATGCAGATCCTCAATCGTATTCCATTTGGCAAGAATATTGCGCAACTTATCCTCTAATTCCCACTTCTCTGATAAACTACCTAGGTCAATGCTATTAATAGTTCTAACTAATGCTCTAAAATATGTTCTTTGCAAATTAAGCAACGAATCTATTTCTCCACTAGGCTGTACGGCTTTTTCAATTTTCCCGAATGAGGTCAAAAGGGTACGCGTGGATTCATAAATTTCCTTAGTCAATTCAAATACCTGATCAGCAAAATACTCCTGAGCTTCCTCTTTACGAAGAGTTAGCTCGTTATGATTATGTTTGAACTCTTCCCAGAGATTATCTAGCGAAGAAAGTCTTAATCTTATGTAGTCTGGTGTCTTCCTTGATGCAGAGTCCCTTTTGAAATTAGTCTCAATATTTTTCAAGCTGGCTTTGAGTTCTCTCTGACGATTAATCAAGGAAGCTACCATGATGATAATGGAACGGACTTACTTGAACTCTGATGACGTTGATAAAATTCTGCTGCAGTGAGCACTCAAGTGCCTCGCAAACCTCGATGTAGATCTTCTTAAGATGCTGACAGATTAGGGGACTATCTCAGTCCTCCTGATATGATATATAATGTACGAAGATGATGATATACTGCACTGAATTGAAAATGTTCAAAGTTCAATGTTCACCACTAGCCACGTCACACAGTTCGGTATTATTTGCACTAAAATAATGATAAATGTTGTATGTAAAAGTTTATGTCACTGGCCGCGGTTCACTGATGATAATCAAAGGACCAAAAAACAATGTAAAGGATGTATCCTAAACAGTTTGATATAATTGATAAATAGATGATATACGGAGCAATTAAGGAAATGATAAATAAAACCGCCCGGAGTGAAAGTTGAGTTAACACTGATTTTATTACTAAATGATTAATTAAATGTAAAATATGTAATTTAGGGCAATACGTCATACGGAGCGTATTGCTGAATTAGCGTCTTATACTAAACGAAATGTACGTGACTGTACAACTTACGTCGCGTATTTCATCCTTCGATAATTGTGCAATTACTAGATTTTTTTTTACTGCCCATTGTCGTATGACAACAAAACAAGATAAAAATCATTCTACCCTGTACATACTAAAAGTATTTTAATTAAAAAACATAAATAATTTTCTGTTTCTTTCATATTTTCCAGTTTAATTAATAAAAAACTTGAAATAGTTCATATTGGTTTGTTTTTCTTGATACTTTCGAATAAAACTTGGCTAAAAATTAACGAATTTCAAAGAAATCGGGAAAATTTTCGGCTTTTATCAACGCGACCTGGGTAGCGTCAGTCAAACATTCGACTATTGCGAAATAGGGGCCGTCATGTTATGTGAAATGTTAGTTTAGTCATAAGAACTACTATGAAATATACCCAACTTAAACCTTAATAGTGTTACACTCAGGAGGATTCATATTTTAAAATACTTATTTAATAAATTCAAACGTAACACACTATGATGACTGAGTGGTAACTATCTAGTCTAGTTCCTGGGACTAGAGTGGGACCTTGATTTATCATCACCTTGATTTATAAACATTATCAACATAATTGATATGTAAATTACTCAGTCGGATACCTCCGACGTTAACCTGTGAGTAAAATACAAATTCAATTAAAAAAATTGACAATTTATTTCACAAATCCTCGTTAAATTTAATAAAGAAAATGCTGATTAATATACTTATTCAATCTCTGTGGGTCACGTCTGAGGACGCCACATAAGGGTACTTTGGAAATCAGCGTTGCCTTCTCGGGAAACACTCAGCTGAAAGTGCACTGTTGACACTTCTTTGTTTAAAAAAATATATGTTATACCTTGTAAGTTTTTGTGTCAATAAATGATTATTATTATTATATATATGTTTATTCGTCTCTGGTAATTTTTTTTTTTTTTTTTATAAGTGACTAAACCCGCGTTTGACCTCAATCTCACCTGATGGTAAGTGACGATGAGGTCGAAGATGAAAGCACACGGGTTTAGGAATTTACTTTGGTAACAGGATATTTACCATCTTTGTTATTTCTTGCGAGGTCTCAGATTGACATCAGGTTGACATAGCTTGTCATAGTGAACTTCCGATACACCGATTGTAAACGATGATTGTTCTCTTTCAGTTTCAAATAGTAATGATAAGTTTTGTTTGATTCCAGGGCGGGTTCCTGCTGTCGCGGCTGGTGAAGTCCACGACGGAGAACTTCGCGTCGGAGGCCGCGGCCGCCGAGATCGAGGAGTTCTTCCGCACGCACCGCTCGCCCGGCACCGAGCGCGCCGTGCAGCAGGCGCTCGAGACCGTGCGGCTCCACGCCGCCTGGCTGCGCCGCGACCTCGCCGCCACCGCCGCCGCGCTCACGTAGCTCCAGGTACGGCACCACGCGCCGCGACCTGCCGCCACCGCCGCCGCGCTCACGTAGCTCCAGGTACGGCACCACGCGCCGCGCAGCAAGCCTTGGTGCGCCTCAACGCGCCGCGACCTCGCCGCCACCACCGCACTCGTGCACTGCTCCCAGATCTTTGCTAATTGTCATATTCCCGGAAACAACCGAATCATTGAATTTTAAGAGCCCTAAACAATGCACTTGCATTTTGCACCTTGGTCGAAAGACATAGGAGTCAATATTATGTATACATAATAGAAAACAATTGGGGCGGTCGGCGGCGGTCACCGCCGGTCAGTCAAAGGTCCTTAAGTCGTTTTCAATTTGAGTACATATGATGTTAACTGTTATTTCTTTTGAACGAGGTGTAAAATGTAAGTGCATTGCTTAGGGCTCTTGCTTTCTCGTAAAATATCTTACGTGTTCTATCAGCACAAGAATTAGCATTCACTAAACCTAATAAGAGTTTGTTTTTCTTTTTCTTTTACTCGCGTTGTAGGTTATTATCTTACTGCTATAATGAATTGTGCAAAGTGTAAGGATACCGTTACTGACTTTGTTCTTTGTGGCAAGTGTGATGGCCGTTATCACTTTGGCTGTGCTGGAGTATCCGAGTCCAGTTACCGAAGAATAGGGCGTGAGAAAAAAACTGCCTGGCGATGTATAACATTATGAAAACCGACTTGAATGAAATCAAATCCGATGTAAGCAGCACTAAAAATCGTTTACATGAACTGGACGCGAAGTGGAGCGACATGGAGCTCAGATTCGTGGATCTTGAGGGTAGACTTAACAGCTTTGAAGAAAAAGTTTCCACCGTAACTGTTCTACAAAAAGATTTAAAAAAGGCACAGGAAACTATCACCACACTCAAGCAGGATAATAATATGCATGATCAATTCTCCAGGTTAAATAATGTCGAGATATCTGGAATACCACTCCGTAATGGTGAAAACCTTAATTCAATTCTGAACGACATTTGTTCTGTGGTGGGTTTTAGCCTATGTGAAACAGATATAGACTGTGTGCATCGAGTGCGCCGGCACATGCCTGACGCCAAGCATACTCCGCGGCATCCTGCCGTCACCGCGCGGCCCCCGCAGCGCCGCAAGCGCCCGCTGCTGGCCGCGCCCTCACCGCCGCCGACAGCGGCCTACAGGGACCCGCCTCCGCTATCTACATATCTGATCATCTTACGCCATCCAACAAATTACTACTTAAACGCGCCCGTGAACTAAAAACCGAAAAAAACTACACCTATCTATGGGTTAGAGATTGTAAGATCCTAATGCGTAAAAACAAAGTGTCGAAAATCACACGTATTACAAATGAATTAGACTTACTTAAAATTAAATGACTATTTCGTATATTTTTAACCGAATTCAAAAAAAGGAGGTTATCAGTTTGACCTGTATGTATGTATGTATGTATGTTTGGTGGCGATTTTCTCACGTTTGGCTGAACCGATTTGGATGCAGTTTTCAGAAAAAGATTCGTCATGTTTAGAAGAAGGTTTTAGTATATTAACCAACTTTAAAAAATAAGGTTTTCAATTTATCTGTTTATTTTGTATGAGAGATGAGCCGAATGTTCGGCCGAACATTCGTATTTCGTACAACATTAATTGTCTTCAGCCGAATGTTTGATTGATTTGCCGAATAATTACCTAATACTAGCAGTTTCCCGCAGATTTACCTGCACAACTTCTGATTAAAAATAGCCAACTTACAAAGAGGAGTTTAACCTGTATGTTAATTATGTTTGTCATCGATTATCTTGCGTTTGGCTGAACCGATGTTGATGCGGTTTTTAAAAGGGTGTTTGTCCCATTTAGGAGAACCTTTTACCTTTCACTTACTTTTAATTTAGGGCTAGCTTTTAGTTTTTTCATAGTTAGTTAGTTTCCATATTTGTAGATAAATTTGATAGATTTTTTAGTGATAAGCTTTGGATAAGTTCTTAGCTGACTGTTTGCACGAAGATTGTTTTAAGCGAATCTCTTTTCGTTTGTCAGTTTCTGCAGCACGAGCATGCTGGCGATACCTAAACAAGACCATCTCGTGCTGCATCAAATCGTCGTTAGTTTTCGTTGGAATTTAATTCCTCTTCTTTCTTAAAGCGTCCTTCTCCATATTTTTCTACCTAGGCCTACAGGTAAAACGTATATAAAAATAGTAGGTAGGTCAGTCATGATTTTACAGTACCAAAACATCACATTACAAGAAGAAGTAGGTAGTCTGATACCAAAACTAGCCCAAAACTTATCACTAAAAAACTATCACTAATATCTATAACTGTAGAACCTAACGAACTATGAAAAAACTAATAACTAGTCCAAAACAAAAACCTAACACTAAAAAGTATGAAATAAAAAATAAATAAAAAAAGTCATAAAACCAAAACCAAAATGAAAGCAAACTAATTATTTCTTTTTAAGAAAAAGTGAACCTCATACAAAAAACCAACCCACTAAAAATGTTTAAATAATTTTTATAAACGCCATCCTATTCCTGTTTCTATTCCATCTATATTACTACCCCGTATAGTAAATTTCTGCCAAAAATTAATATTAATGAATGTAATAAGAACATTAACAATTTATCTGGGTAGGTATTTACATAGTTTTTGAAGTCGGTGTCAAACCAATACAAGTAAGACTGCTGCCAAACAGAGAAAATTATAAGGCGAACGTATCAACGAAGATGGCGCTGTTCTCTAAAATACAGACCGTCTAATTTAGGGGCCAGACAATTCACTGTGCTACACTTTCTTTGACGGAAAAAATACCGAAAAGCACACACTTGAGGGCAACACGTCGTCGTCGTCGTCGTCGCGTCGTCGTGAGTGGATGTAACTTCGACCCAGATAATTTTTTTTTTTTTTTATATTGTAAGGATAGGACGTTTGTCTTCCATGCCACCTGATGGAAAGTGCGCATGAAGACTGTGGTGTTACACGTCCATCCACGAGAAACTTATTACATTTATGTATTAAGTTAATTATTACTGTTAATGTTCTTATTACATTCATTAATATTAATTAATTTTTGGCAGAAATTTACTATACGGGGTAGTAATATAGATGGAATAGAAACAGGAATAGGATGGCGTTTATAAAAATTATTTAAACATTTTTAGTGGGTTGGTTTTTTGAATGCGGTTCCTTAAAAAGAAATAATTAGTTTGCTTTCCTTTTTTGTTTTGGTTTAATGACTTTTTTTATTTATTTTTTTATCACTCAAATTTCACTATTACTTTTTTATTTTTACTTTGATACCTCACCCACCGAAACAAATAACAATTTTTTCATCTCAAAACGCAATTATTATTAAAATCTCATATGAAACAATTCTATCACTATTATAATAACAATAACCTGTATGCTCGCTTTATATTTGATAAAATTATTATTTACTCTGTTCATGGTTTACTAATTAAGATTTTTGCAAATATTTTATGCACAAGTGTAACATACACAAAAACCTTGCAGCTTGTCTATATACTCGTATTCTCGCAAATTTACTTGATGACTAAAAACGTTTTTGTTTTATGTGGCAGACCGACTGAGAAGGGTGTTTTTTCACGTAATGGCGTTATGTTCGGGTCACAACACAACTGTTCGATATTTATACTATCCATTCGCAATGCTTGAACTGAATTCCTTAACCATTTACTACCAAAACACGGGTTTACGCACTAAGTCACACAGTTTTTCATCTAATATATTACTAAATGATTATGATATAATAGTTTTAACTGAGACCTGCAGGCCTATTACGGTTCTTTCATGACATGACATAATAAACAAGATTTCTATGATACAATGATCAACAATTGTGACATAAAGAATAAACGAAGTCCCTTTACATTTGCATGCAAGAGGCGTTGCATTACCTTTTAAAATTCAATCATCAATCAAGTTTCAATCATCGTCTATGACTTAAAAACGTCAATTGAAAAAGGTGAGATCGCACGCACCTCTATGATATGTTGGTTTCTTGATTTCATTTGTGTTCTTCCATTTCGTTTGCTTTCATAAATAAATACTTAATTATTATATATGGGGGTTATTGTATTCAATTTACATGGTATACCAAATAATGATCGTATGATAAGTTTTAAGGCCGCTCCACATTCTCGCGAGAATCTCGCGAGTCGTTAATATAATTATCTTCATACATAGAATATAAAGCCTTGAGATCAATATGTTTTTATCACAATTTATCTTTATTTGTTAGTAAATAAAACATGTTAAATATTAATTTTTATCTTCCTGGACCATTTTCAATTCTAACAATATAAAAAAATTAACAAAAACTCTTAAAATCTATTACGAGTTACTTCAAAACTCTCTCTCTCTAAAGGGAGTTATGCGGGTGAAACAGCGGACACAAACTGCCTGTCAATGCATTCAGTCATTCAACTAACCATTCGAATGCTTTCTTTCAAGGTCAGTCGGCCATATTGAGGTTAACCATCGTTAGTAATTACGAATATTAGAAGTATCATTCGACTCAGGAGGTTTGTATATTACTATCGTTCAAGTCGAATATTCAAGTCAGTATTAGTAGTTTATTCGACTGATATGATAATTTGCAGACGCGCATCGCTGAGATATACTCTGCGATGTAACCGTTTAAATCGGCGGCGGCTCGCTTGTTACTGAGAAACATGCGATCGTGACTCCTACACAAAACTCCAAACTCCCCACAAACCCCAAAACCCACAAAAAGTAGAGAAAAATGAGAGAAATTGAGTAGAATACGAGTATGGCTTTCTCGGGAGATTCTCGCGAGAATGTTGAGCGGCCTTAACGTCAAAACTATGTCATATCATCGCATGGTTTTGAGATCCATAATAGGCCTGCTGGCTTACGCCCGATTTTAATGACTGCGAATATTTTTATAACAAATACGACGTTTATCGAAGAGATCGCATAATGAGTGACGGGAGGGGCTCCCGTGGCGGTGGCGTACTGATAGCGGTGCGGCGGGGCTTGTGCGCGCGCCGCAACGACGGCTTGTGCACTGAGCGCGGATCTGAGACGCTGTGGGTCAGCCTGAAGCTGCCGGCAGCGGCGGCGGCGGCGGCGCGAGCGCACGGCCCCCGCGACCCTCGCGTCCCGGCCCGCATAATGCTTCACATTGCGAGTTGTTACTATCCGCACGGTAATAATCATACCGAAAAACTTCAAACCTTTTACGATAATACGTCTGAATTTATTTTGAATAATCCTTCTGATTACTCTTTGATACTTGGAGACTTTAATATTTCCAACGCGACTTGGTACTGCGATGATAATTCTACGATTAAATTAATTACAAACTCTGACTTGAAGGCTACTTCACTTGCAGATTTTATGAGATTGTCGAATGTTTTTCAGTACAATAATTGCACTAATTATAACAACCGCGTTCTTGATTTGGTTCTTAGTAACGGTGACTGTTCCGTGACGAGTTGCCCACTAACTATAGAAGACGCCCACCATAAATCTCTGTGCATAAATTTCATTTTACCAACTACTGCGTATTTAAATGAAAATGAACATCTTAAATTTATTTATCACGCTACGGATTTTAAGCAGATGAGTGCGGGAATAATGGCTGTTGATTGGTCGACGGAACTGTCCCATCTTAATACGGAGGAGTCAGTAACTTATTTCTATAATATTTTGTATGACTTAATGGATAAATATATACCTAAAAAACTAGTTAAGTCAAATACGAACTTTCCACCCTGGTATTCAAAGTCTTTAATAAAATTGATTAGGCATAAAACCAAAATTCACACTAGGTGGAAAAAATATAGTAACGACTTATATTACCAACTCTCTAAAGAGTTACGCTCAAAAGAAAAACAACTTCAAAAAGAATGCTATAATAACTTTATAAATTTTTCCGAAGACAAAATAAATTCTTCTCCTAGATACTTTTGGTCATTCATTGAATCGAAGTTAGGGTCTAACTCTATACCTGCACACATGAAGTTCAATAATGAAACCTTGACGAATCCGTTAGACATCTGCAATATGTTTAATAATTATTTTAATTCAGTTTTCGTAACCAGTGAGGAGCCGCCGTCTCATGTCGCTCTAGATGGCACCTCATTAGTGAACATCTCAACAATTGAAATCTCACAAGGCCAGGTCTCAAAGCTATTTCAATCTGTGGACGTTAACAAGGGTGCTGGCCATGATAAAGTGCATCCAATTCTTATCAGTAAACTGCATAAAGATTTTTCAATTCCGCTTAGCATTATTTATCGAAAATCAATCTCCGAAGGCTGCTTTCCGACCATCTGGAAAAAGTCCTTAGTTACTCCTATACACAAAGGTGGCGAAAAACACGACATAAAACAATACAGGCCAATATCAAAAATTTGTTGCTTTGGTAAGATTTTCGAAAAACTAATTACGTCTTGCGTGACTTCAGTAATGAATCAGGTTCTGTGTGAGGAACAACACGGGTTCTGTCAGGCTCGTGAGGTTGCTACCAATCTGGCGTTGTACACGGACTTCTTACTTAAATGCCATGGACGCAGGTTACCAGGTGGACGCCGTGTACACCGATTTTTCCAAAGCGTTTGATAAAATTAGCCATTCCATTCTTATTAATAAACTTCTGGAACTCTGTGTACACGGTGACCTCCTGCGATGGGTTAAGTCCTATGTGACCAATCGCAGTCAGGCCGTTGCATTGAAAGGCTACCAATCTTCATTCCTGCTTACATCATCTGGAATTCCGCAAGGATCTATACTTGGTCCTTTCCTCTTCGTCCTGTACCTTAATGACATAAGAAAATGTTTTAACAATTCTTCTCACCTCCTCTATGCAGATGATACGAAAATATATAAAATTATTAAGACTGTAGATGATTGTATGGCCTTACAAAATGATTTGAATAGATTCGATAGGTATTGCAATTCAAATCAATTATTTTTAAATACAGATAAATGTCAAGTCATAACATTCACACGGAAGAGAAATCCAATCACACATGACTACAACATTGGAGGACGGACCCTTAATCGAGTCTCTTCGGTACGGGATCTTGGGATTGTTCTAGACGCCAAGCTTAATTTTAATCAGCACATCGACAGCATAGTGGCCAAAGTGCTTAAGCAACTAGGTATGATTATCCGAATAGGAAAACCTTTTAAACGTGCCAAAACCCTAATTCTACTTTATAATGCCTACGTACGTAGTGCGTTAGAGTTCGGAAGTGTAATTTGGAGCCCAGAGTACGCTGTTCATATCAGTCGTATTGAAAGAGTGCAAAAGAAATTGTTGAGAACTCTCGATTATAGGTCTGCCGTTGAGTATGTAAGCTATGAAGAAAGCGCTGCAAGATATCATATTCATCGGTTGGACCTCAGACGTAAATTTCTTGATAGTGTTTTCCTCTTTAAAATATTGCATTCTAAAATTAATTCACCTGCCCTATTACATAGGATTTATTTTAAAATACCGCGAGCATCCTCACGCTCATTAGATACCTTTCACATTCCCGCCTATCATACGAACTACGCTAGAAATACCTTCTTCAGGCGGTCCTGCCATTATTACAACACCTTTCTTAAAACAATCGATATATTGCTGGAATAATATACCTCCACCTCTGCGACTATTACCATCAAAATTCACATTTAAAAAACACTTTAGAAAATTCCTTCTACAGAAGCAAAAAATTGGTATTCCAAGTGGCTATTCAGTGGCGGATTTCGCAGTGTGAGTTTTTAAGAGAAGACCCTACACTACCTATACATAGATTAATTACATATTTACATCACCTACACAATGTCTTTAGCAGAACTTTGACACACTTAACACTTAGCATCACATACACTTTACATGCATTTAGACTACCAGTTACACGCACTTATATACATTGCACTTTACAATGAACACGGTGTTCCATTGTCTGGCTGACAATTTCTAACTGACCACTGCCTCTGTTCTTCAGGCTACGGCAGAATAATCAGTGTATTGCTCGCAAGAGCAAAACAACGCACTGAGTTGTAGCCTTTTTGTGCTACTGCAACACATTGTTTTAATAATTTTAATAATTTTATATATTCTAATAGAGGCCTATTCGCATTTTTATTTTTATTTCTTATTAATTGTATAAAAGAAAATATATGTATTAATTATTATTATTATATTTAAGTATTTTCGTCTTTTGTGTTTTTATTATTGTTACTTTTTTTTTTCTGTTTAGTTATATCCAATAGCTGTTTCGTTTTTCATCCTGTAAAAAACAATAGGCTTTTAATTTTAATTTTAATTTAATTTAATTTATTTTTTATGTGTTTTTTTTTCCTTTTTTATGTTTTTGTTTTATTATCTCCATGTGTTGCATCGAGTAACAAATAAACTGATTTATTATTATTATTATATTTTCATGAAACTTGAGAACATACAGAATAGATATAGCAAAAAAGATATTCGGTTAAATATTTGGTTATTTGGTTGTTTTTGTTATTGGTTGTGATTTGTTTAGTTTGGCTTATGGTTTAACAATTAATAAATGTTAATTGTTAAACCATATATAGGTTATTATTATTGAATGTTAGTTTAAATTGTATTTTTTATGGTACTATAGGTCTATTTGTGTTATAGCTTATATTATTATTTTTTGTTAAAGACTGTTTGTTACCTCAATGAATAAATAAATAAATTGTAGTGACAGGGGGTGTCGTGTACGGGGCGAGTACCGCGGTGATTAAATGTTAATGTTAAAAAACTGTTCAAATGATCACTTTTTTATTTAATGTCAAATATGTAAGAATGCACCCGGGTGTGACGCTAGTTGTAAATTATATCGATACAAAATTATTAACATAAGTAATTAAGTAGGTCGATGCCTACGTCAAACAATATTGCAAAGTAAATGTTCGGTAAATCACCGAACATATTCCGCGGCACCAAAAAGTGAAATGATTAAAAAGGAAGAGGATTAGTAAATGTAATGTTATGAAAATGTTTTACAAGATGATTGCTGATGATGATGATACAATAACTATTTTATTTGATTATTGCTTAAATACTCTGGTCCCAGTTTGTCATGTTCGTGTTGTGCATCCATAGCTCATTGCACCTACTATGTAAGTAATTTGGTTGTGGCATGACATTGGCTCTCACAATTAGCTGTCTTGTGTTTGTTTTTTTTTCATGTCATGATCAATTTGTACTGTACCTACCTATTTGTATTAATTCGTATAATCCTGACTGAAAAAGAGTGCCAAGAGTTTTTTCCGCCGGCTTTTTTGTCTCTTGGTCTACTGTAATATCTTATTCAATAACTATCAACACCCTGTTAAAGCCGAAGTACAAAATTGTCACGTCATTAAGCGGCCATTCGATGGTCTAATGATGACTAAAATTTTCATTTCATTTTATTACAACCAGGAAAAGGGTTTTTAAAGCAAGGCACGATTACATCTTGAGTGACAATTTATTGACAAATAGAAATAGCTTATATACTTAAATCTACGTGTATATGTAATTAACTTTGTTAGCAATATTTTATCTTATCCAAAATGTAGTAAGTATCTATTAAATGTGCACTGGTTGGTCAACATGTTTTTATCAAGCACGTTTAATAGATATTAATATATTCAATCTCTGTGGGTCACGTCTGAGGACGCCACAGATACTCCCCCCTTTAAAAAAAGGTAAACACAAAATAACAATTCAATATTCTTACTCTAAAATTAAATACTACATAACAATTTCAAGCAAAACACTCATTTTTTTGTTGACATAATATGAGAAATATTTGCAAACCTAGCAATTTATAAAGTACTATGATTACGTAAGACCATAATATCAATTAAGACGATTAGCTTTTGCTTTCTCATCCGTTGGAGTGATTCCTTGGCTCGTTATATGATATCCTAAGAAATCGAGTTCGGTCTTGAGAAATTCGCATTTTTCTATGTTAATCGTTATCCCAAGTTCATGCAGGTCTTTTAAAATTATGTCCAGATGTTGCAGGTGTTCCTCCTTTGAGCTTGAAGTTAGATGTGTTGGTTGCTGCCTTGGTTATATCTTCATATTTTCCAGTAATTTTCTTAAGCTACTATCTTGTGAAACAGTTTCAACGATAGGATGATTTGCTCTGATAATCGTTGCAGGCATTGTCAGCTCAGTAACTTTCTCAATGAGCTTTTTTCCGTCGTTTGATCTGCTTTTTCCTGTCACATGGTGGTTGACATTTATGTGTCTTTTTCTTGAATCGCTAATGATATTGACCTTGGTTACAATACCTCGATGCACTTCTTGACCTTGATATTGAACGGAATTCACTGCGTCGATACTTTTCGTCGCGTAGTGCAGCGATTTCAGTTTTCATCTGTGTCAGCTGATTTGCATGTCTAGTGACCTCGTTAACTTCATTACTTAAGTTATCAAATATCCGGTAGAATAAACGTTGAAACCTCTTTTGCTTCGTATTTTCGTAACAATAAATGAGGCGGTCCTTAATAGTTTTATATTTGTTTTCTTCCGGAGGGTTAACGATGACGTCGCTGACTTCGCGTAGTTCATCCTTCGATAATTGTGTGATTACCAGATTGTACTTGTAGTCATCTCCCTGTTCTGGATGTACATCCGGATGGCTGGACCATTTGGCGTATAAAGCTGGCTCTTACATAGATCGATAAACAATCGTAGGTGACTGCAATCTGCCTACATTTTATCGTTTGTGACTGGTTAGTTTATTCAAAAAATCAAAAAAATGGTGTCCAGCCAGCCAGAATTTCGTAATTATGAGCATCTCGGATCTCAGCCCCAAGACGGTTTTGAGAACCCAGTTCTTATTAAAAGTATAGTGACTGGATATGTGACTGCAACCAAAGTTGTTTCATTCAATTTGATACGATACTTTTCGAGAAATCACAAAAACAAACTGTCCAGCCAGCCATAATCCGGTCGGCTGGACCATTTTGTTTTTGTCGATATATCAATAATTATAACACTGAAAGCAGCTAATTTAGAAAAAATCCTTAGTGACTGGATATGTGACTAACATTATATAGCTATAAATATGAATGATTCGTGCATTTATGAGTTATTGGCAAAAAGATTTTGTTGACACCTGTCAAACTTCCGGCTGGCTGGACCACCCATTCCAGCACTTCTGAAAGGCCTTCGCAGTCGGAATCTTATAAAACGGTTAGTGACTGGGGCGAAGAACACAAATCTTCGTTTGTGACTACTCTAAATGCAGTCAATCAAAATATATAAGCAATTATTTTTATGCCATACTATGTAATTGAGGGTGACCATAATTTTTGGTTGAAACAGGGATTAAACGTGTTTAATAATGATATTCGAGTACTTTTAGTATTAAAAGTTGTAAAATGTATGTAATACAACAAAATAAAATAAATATTATACAGGGTTTTGAAATAATAGTGTAAAATATTTTAAGAAGGTATTAAGAACAGGGTATAGATTCGATATAAGTAAAAAGAAAAAAAATCATTTCAAATTCTGCTAAGTAGGTAGGTACTTACCTTAACAAAATTTAAATTGTAATATACGACTACTAGCAAAAAATAAAACCTAAATAACCCTCTTACGTGGCACGGTAACTACGCGCCTATGACGTATAACAGCTGTTTCGCCCGCTCGGGCGTGACCGGGAGTGACCTCGCGTCGAGGTACTTAACAGAATTTTGAATTAAAAACAAAATCTTTTTACATACATCGAATCTATACACTGTTCTTAATGCCCCCTTAAAATATTTTACACTATTATTTCTGGACCCTATATACTATTATAGGTACTTAAAAACACTGTAAGTAGGTACATTTTAGTATTAACAGTTGTAAAAACGTATTTATAATGCAACAAAATAAAATAAATATTATTTACGAATGTACTTAAAAACACTGTATGTACTTTTTTGATAATAGAGTCGATATTAGTTTGTTTTATTTAGAATTTTAGGAAATTATTCATTGACCCACCCGACGCTACCGCTAGCCATTTTTATAACAATTTTAATCAGAATAGACCGAATTCATTGTGGACTTCGCGAAATAAGATAAGGTGTCACTATTTATCTACAAAACGTTGGGTGACTAACACAATAAAAATACAAGTGCTATATTGACTGTATATATTGAAGAAATTCCTGTAACTATTAGAATTCGTGAAAATACCTATAAGATTCTTGGTGGAGTGGAATCATTAACGGTGGTTCATTGGGGCATTATAAAGCTCATATATATTCAAATAAAAATAATTGGCTTTGCTATGATGACATGGATAACCAAATTAGGCAAAGCATAAGGCAGTCCATAATATTACATTGTCTTATATCACGAGATATATTTAACAAGTAAGTGTTTGAAAGAAGATTTGATTTAATTGTAATCCGAATGTTTCATTTGTTAAGAAAAGACTGATTTATCAAAACAATATGTGATTTTTAAAACTTCTCATTGTTAATTCATAAGTCATTTTGTTTTTTTTTTTAGATGGAAATAAGTAGGATACCTTTAATTTTAAAGCATATTATCAAACAAAACTAGGGAATGGTTGTTAATGATTTATGATTTAAGTGTTTTGTAAATTATAAAAAAAAGAGTAACATATATCTTTTGTTATAAAAGACTAAAAATATCCAAACAAAAATTATTGAATTTGAAGACTATTCTTTATTTCTATTAGCCAACATGTTCTAATAGAGTGCGATAAGGAAGGATAAGGAATGTGTATGTGATATAATACAATATGTGATTTTCAAAACTTCAAATTGTTAATTGAGGTTTAGTCATTATGTTTATTAAGATGTTATAAACCGTGATATTTTGGCCCTGATAATATCTGTAACCGTGATATTAAGCCCTAAGCGATGAAAGATGTATGAAGCCCGCCATTAAATTTTAAGCAGGGTTTTATACATCGTCAAAAATATATCATATACATTTTATATTTTTAGTAAAGTTGTAATTCAAGATTATTTTAAATACTGCAAAGAGATTCTGTAGATATAGTATATTAACCCATTTTTTTTCATTATGACTATGTCTTAAAAGCAGAGTTGTGACATTTAGTATAAATGATTTTCGGATGCAAATGTTGTTGCGAAAAACAGATCTTTAATTAGAAAAGACTGATTAATATTAAAAATATATGAAAAATAACTTATTCTTAATTTATTACTATAAGACAAAAGTTTCATATTACGCGATAAGGAATAACTATGTGATATGATACTCAATTCCTGTTCTCGTTTGTTTGTTTCTCTTCCTCAAATTGTTAATTAATTAGTACTTGTTAGTGTTTTGCATTTGGTACTTTAAATGTGATTTGTATTTTATACTTTTAATAATTGTTAAACATTTTAATGAATATACAAAAAACTATAGGTATCTTTAAAAGTAGTTTTTTTTTGGCCCTAAAATTTCACCCTGTTTATGTATAAACACGTAGTAGGTTATATACAGGATTTTGAAATAATAGTGTAAAATATTTTAAGGGGGTATTAGGAACAGGGTATAGATTCGATTTATGTAAAAAAAAAACATTTAAAAATTTTACTAAGTAGGTAGTAGGGACCTACCTTAACAAAATTTAAGGTGTCCGTATCGACCGCGCGGCCACGGCGTTTTTTCTTACATCTAACCATACCAAGATTATGTAAAAATTTGTAAAAGTCGATTCCTAAAAACATAAATTTGTAAAAGGTATAGTTAAAAAGTTATAAGGGTTTGAACGTGGCCGCGCCATTGAAACAATGCGAACCGCGCGGCCACGTAGATCTTTAAAACTAAACATTGCAGAGACCTGAAGTTTAGGTAAAACACGGATTGAATATGTAAAAAATTTGTAAAAATATAGAAAAAAATCCTGGATTTACATTTTAGAAGCTGTAAGCTTATAACACCATGGCCGCGCCATTGACCGGTATAAAATTACGTTATCGTCGATATCTCGCTGGAAAATCATAGCAGAGGTCTGAAGTTTTTTGTAAAACCTGGATTCGAATTTGTAGAAACTAGTAAAAATATAATAAAAAATCATAGGTATACATAATAGGAGCTGTAAGACCAAAAACCCATGGCCGCGCCATCGAAACGTTAGAAAAGTACTTTACCGTCGATATCTTGCTGAACAAGCATCGCAGAAGTCTGAAGTATTTTGTAAAACCAAGATTTAAATTTGTAGAAACCATTAAAGATGCACAAAAAACTCCTAGGGTCATATTTAAGGAACTGTAGCACTGAATCTTAAGAACGGCTTGAATACGTCGATAGGGTGACCATGGTTTGTTGATGACAGAAATGTCCTATATAATATAAATGATATAAAACTACTTTTTAACCGGATAATCGCGTATAATTTATACTTTACATTTTAACTCGACGTTTCGGTGTCTTTGCAGACCCCTTGGTCACGAGATCAAATAAATGATACGCGATTAATCCGGTTAAAAAATTACTTTTATTTAAATTATAAATCTTGAAAACTTAAGACAATATTATAAATTATATCTAAAGGATTGTAAATTGAATAAAATGAATCGATAAAGTAAAAAATATATGAAATATAAATATAAATTAAATTAAATTAAATTTACTATGCGAAATAAATATGGATTTGTGATATAATTTCTATTAAATGGGTGGAAAGTTTTCTATTATCAATAAGCCATGGTCACCCTATCGACGTATTCAAGCCGTACTAAAGATTCAGTGCTAAAGTTCCTTAAATATGACCCTAGGAGTTTTTTGTGCATCTTTAATCGTTTCTACAAATTTAAATCTTGGTTTTACAAAATACTTCAGACTTCTGCGATGCTTTTTCAGCAAGATATCGACGGTAAAGTACTTTTCTAACGTTTCGATGGCGCGGCCATGGGTTTTTAGTCTTACAGCTCCTATTATGTATACCTATGATTTTTTATTATATTTTTACTAGTTTCTACAAATTCGAATCCAGGTTTTACAAAAAATTTCAGACCTCTGCTATGCTTTTCCAGCGAGATATCGACGATAACGTAATTTTATACCGGTCAATGGCGCGGCCATGGTGTTATAAGCTTACAGCTTCTAAAATGTAAATCCAGGATTTTTTTCTATATTTTTACAAATTTTTTACATATTCAATCCGTGTTTTACCTAAACTTCAGGTCTCTGCAATGTTTAGTTTTAAAGATCTACGTGGCCGCGCGGTTCGCATTGTTTCAATGGCGCGGCCACGTTCAAACCCTTATAACTTTTTAACTATACCTTTTACAAATTTATGTTTTTAGGAATCGACTTTTACAAATTTTTACATAATCTTGGTATGGTTAGATGTAAGAAAAAACGCCGTGGCCGCGCGGTCGATACGGACACAATTTAAGTTTAATTTGTAATATACGACTACTAGCAAATAATAAAAACGTAAAACAATATTAAATAACAAAGTACCTACCATTTTACGTGGCACGGTAACTACACGCCTATGACGTATAACAGCTGTTTCGCCCGCTCGGTCGTGACCGGGAGTGACCTCGCGTCAAGGTACTTAGCAGAATTTTGAAATGAAAAAAAAAATTTTTTTTGTACGTAAATCGTGTCTATACACATTTCTTAATGACCCCTTAAAATATTTTACACTATTATTTCTGAACCCTATACATACTCACTTATATATACTAACCAAGCTGTGTTAAGAATAATTTCCCAAACTTCAACAATTAAAATTAAATTAATAAAGGAATTCTAAAAAAAGTATTCTAAAATTTGGTCACCCTAATTCAACAAAACATGTCAAAAAAACAATTGCTTATATATTTTGATTGACTGCATTTAGAGTAGTCACAAACGAAGATTTGTGTTCTTCGCCCCAGTCACTAACCGTTTTATAAGATTCCGACTGCGAAGGCCTTTCAGAAGTGCTGGAATGGGTGGTCCAGCCAGCCGGAAGTTTGACAGGTGTCAACAAAATCTTTTTGCCAATAACTCATAAATGCACGAATCATTCATATTTATAGCTATATAATGTTAGTCACATATCCAGTCACTAAGGATTTTTGCTAAATTAGCTGCTTTCAGTGTTATAATTATTGATATATCGACAAAAACAAAATGGTCCAGCCGACCGGATTATGGCTGGCTGGACAGTTTGTTTTTGTGATTTCTCGAAAAATATCGTATCAAATTGAATGAAACAACTTTGGTTGCAGTCACATATCCAGTCACTATACTTTTAATAAGAACTGGGTTCTCAAAACCGTCTTGGGGCTGAGATCCGAGATGCTCATAATTACGAAATTCTGGCTGGCTGGACACCATTTTTTTGATTTTTTGAATAAACTAACCAGTCACAAACGATAAAATGTAGGCAGATTGCAGTCACCTACGATTGTTTATCGATCTATGTAAGAGCCAGCTTTATACGCCAAATGGTCCAGCCATCCGGATGTACATTGTTCTGGGCGGCGACTATAACTTCAAAGTGGGTAAACCATAATTTGGGTTGGTCTTGCCGGAAGCGTGGAATACGCTCCGATATGCTTCTGGCGGCAACTTCAGGTTCCAATGTAACAGGATTGACTGGAGCACGTAGAGCCATTTTCCTTTTTATTTCTGGTCGGGTCCTCAAAAATCTTCTTGCTTAATTGGCTGCGAGACTAACTTCGGGGTCACCACTTATTACGACCAGGAAAGGGTTTTAAAGCAAGGCACGATTACATCTTGAGTGTCAATTTATTGACAAATAGAAATAGCTTATATACTTAAATCTACGTGTATAATTAACTTTGTTAGCAATATTTTATCTTATCTAAAATGTTGTAAGTATCTATTAAATGTGCACTGGTCAACATGTTTTTATCAAGTACGTTTAATAGATATTAATATATTCAATCTCTGTGGGTCACGTCTGAGGACGCCACACGTTTCATTTTATTAAGCAATTTTTTTAGTAGTATGAACTTAATTAAATATTTTGTGTCCCTAGTTGAAAATAAGAGCAGGTTTGTTTGTAACTTCACTCTTCTTTATATTAATGAATATGACGAGCACTAGGCTATCACTTAGCCACAATAACACGCGCGAAAGGACACTATCTTTATTTATTCGACACTGCACTCTTTCCACTATCACCTACAAAAAAACCTCCAATAAAACCTCTTTTAACTTTTACAGTATGCCTGAGAAGAGAAGCAGCTGGTACATTCTATACATTGGAATCAACAACACTCAATAATCATATTTTGAAGTTTTTTACATTTAATAATCCTCAATCCCTAAGCAAAGCCGCCAATGTATAGGGCTAGTTTTATTTTTCAAAATTGAAGGTTCGATTCGAGGACTGCATCGATGACATGGTCCCTAGAACAGATCTTCGCATGTCCTTTAGTTTGAGACTTTCATGCTGAACGATCTGATTGGTCCACCCCGTATAATTTGGATACCATCAGCCAGGGATCGGTGCCTCAGTTGGTAAAGCACCCGCCCCGCCAGCGAGAGTCCCGATCTTGCAATCAAACATCCATCTACACATTGAAACTTTCACATTCATTATAATATAAGAAGTAAGATGGGCATCAGATTACTAAATATGACATTGAGAAACTAGCCATTCTTGTAATATCCGCCCTCTAGCTGGAATGGTCCCAGACATATTACTTTTTTATTAAATAATTTATTTAAAACTTTTGTTTCAGGACCAAATAGAAGACTGAATGTACAACGGAGTATGTGACGCTACGGCTACCTAGCGCAGCTAGCTTTATTATTTCAACAACATTCTATGTAAATTTATATCGAGTTATTGCTGTAAAATAATTTACTGATCGAATTGTATTTATATAAATTATAATACTGATGCATTTGTTGAGTATGTGAGGTTTAGTCGGTGATATGATTTACTTCTTGTGTACCTTAATATGATTCTTTTGTAATGCCTTGCCATACATAATTATTTACATGGTAATAGTTTAGAGTTGTTCCATAGAACCACAAGTAGAGGAGATACGTAAGAGCTGACGCTTTAACAAAGATCCTAGTTATTCTATTGAACATGAACACAAATCCTTCTCTCGGGAAAGGTATAATAAGTAATACTATTAGCCACTGCTCAAATGAGAATTTCGCGACGTTGTGCCTTTAACATTACTTGACTGTTACAGTGACGTTGTGCGTTTATGTATTTAAACCCGACCCAACAAGGACCTCATTTGTGCCTGAAATAAATGATTGTATAAATATGTAAAAATATTATTTAAACTTACGTTTTTATGAGTTACAATTTATGTGATATTGGTGCTGAGTGCATTTTATGTTGTTCCAGTTTACGAAAGGTTATTAATTGTTCTAATATTTAGTTTGCTTTATACTGACAAAGATTAACAACTTACCTATTGTAAATTTGAGTTTCGTTTTTGAGTCAAAATTGTGATCAGCGGATATAACAAAGTTACCAGAGAACCGGGGCGGCCGAATTGTTGTGTACACTGATTTTGTTTTGTGAGACTGTGTTATTGCAATAAAATGTACAAAATTCTTATTTTCGTCTTTTATTTGTATAGCCAAAGTTTAAGTAATTGTGAAAAAATCCTCTCTTCGTAATATTAGATTGGAAAAGATAACAAATATAAGGTTATGCAAGTTGTAACAAAATGGAGAGATAAAACTTAATGGTTAGCTTCTATACCATACGTAGAATATACAGTAAAACAATTAGTATGATTAGTGCTCGTATAGACTTTCATACAAAATAACACGTTTCATTTTAGTATGGACGTCTGGCCAGCACCTGTGCCAAAGAAAACAGTTGTGGAATACCATTATGAAAACACTTAAAGTAACTGTAAATTAAATTGTAAGTTACTTTTCGTGTACATTAAGAAAACTACTTGAATCGAAAATGACCACAGAGTGACCATCGAGTTCGACCCCTCTGAAGGAAGGTATCGACGAGATCTACACGAATAAACAATAAAATTGCTAAATTTTGAAGTTTTCGACCAAAAACCCAGTTTTCTATAGAAAAATTAGCAATATACGATTTGGATGCACAAAAAACGATATAATTTTGCTAAGCAGGTAGCTGATTGAGGTGTCAGAAGGAGCGCCTCAATGCGTTTGACAAAATAAAATCAATTTAAGTAATACCTACAAATTTTCAAAATGACTATGTAAACTACGATAGGTTAGGTTTGGGTTAGGTTAGGTTTTTGGTTGCTCTTCTCTGCAAATAACTTTTTTATTTTCAAGCCGATTGCGGAGTTCGACCCCTCTGAAGGAAGGTATCGACGAGATCTACACGAATAAACAATAAAAACGCTGAGTTACTGTTCTAAATTTTGAAGTTTTCGACCAAAAACCCAGTTTTCTATAGAAAAATTAGCAATATACGATTTGGATGCACCAAAAACGATGTAATTTTGCTAAGCAGGTAGCTGATTGAGGTGTCAGAAGGAGCGCCTCAATGCGTTTGACAAAATAAAATCAATTTAAGTAATACAAATTTTCAAAATGACTATGTAAACTACGATAGGTTAGGTTTGGGTCAGGTTAGGTAAGGTTAGGTTAGGTTTTTGGTTGCTCTTCTCTGCAAATAACTTTTTTATTTTCAAGCCGATTGCGGAGTTCCACCCCTCTGAAGAAAGGTATCGACGAGATCTACACGAATAAACAATAAAAACGCTGAGTTACTGTTCTAAATTTTGAAGTTTTCGACCAAAAACCCAGTTTTCTATAGAAAAATTAGCAATATACGATTTGGATGCACCAAAAACGATATAATTTTGCTAAGCAGGTAGCTGATTGAGGTGTCAGAAGGAGCGCCTCAATGCGTTTGACAAAATAAAATCAATTTAAGTAATACAAATTTTCAAAATGACTATGTAAACTACGATAGGTTAGGTTTGGGTCAGGTTAGGTTAGGTTAGGTTTTTGGTTGCTCTTCTCTGCAAATAACTTTTTTATTTTCAAGCCGATTGCGGAGTTCGACCCCTCTGAAGGAAGGTATCGACGAGATCTACACGAATAAACAATAAAAACGCTGAGTTACTGTTCTAAATTTTGAAGTTTTCGACCAAAAACCCAGTTTTCTATAGAAAAATTAGCAATATACGATTTGGATGCACCAAAAACGATGTAATTTTGCTAAGCAGGTAGCTGATTGAGGTGTCAGAAGGAGCGCCTCAATGCGTTTGACAAAATAAAATCAATTTAAGTAATACAAATTTTCAAAATGACTATGTAAACTACGATAGGTTAGGTTTGGGTCAGCTTAGGTTAGGTTAGGTTTTTGGTTGCTCTTCTCTGCAAATAACTTTTTTATTTTCAAGCCGATTGCGGAGTTCGACCCCTCTGAAGGAAGGTATCGACGAGATCTACACGAATAAACAATTAAAAAGGCTGAGTTACTGTTCTAAATTTTGAAGTTTTCGACCAAAAACCCAGTTTTCTATAGAAAAATTTGCAATATACGATTTGGATGCACCAAAAACGATATAATTTTGCTAAGCAGGTAGCTGATTGAGGTGTCAGAAGGAGCGCCTCAATGCGTTTGACAAAATAAAATCAATTTAAGTAATACAAATTTTCAAAATGACTATGTAAACTACGATAGGTTAGGTTTGGGTCAGGTTAGGTTAGGTTAGGTTTTTGGTTGCTCTTCTCTGCAAATAACTTTTTTATTTTCAAGCCGATTGCGGAGTTCGACCCCTCTGAAGGAAGGTATCGACGAGATCTACACGAATAAACAATAAAATTGCTGAGTTACTGTTCTAAATTTTGAAGTTTTCGACCAAAAACCCAGTTTTCTATAGAAAAATTAGCAATATACGATTTGGATGCACCAAAAACGATGTAATTTTGCTAAGCAGGTAGCTGATTGAGGTGTCAGAAGGAGCGCCTCAATGCGTTTGACAAAATAAAATCAATTTAAGTAATACAAATTTTCAAAATGACTATGTAAACTACGATAGGTTAGGTTTGGGTCAGGTTAGGTAAGGTTAGGTTAGGTTTTTGGTTGCTCTTCTCTGCAAATAACTTTTTTATTTTCAAGCCGATTGCGGAGTTCGACCCCTCTGAAGGAAGGTATCGACGAGATCTACACGAATAAACAATAAAAACGCTGAGTTACTGTTCTAAATTTTGAAGTTTTCGACCAAAAACCCAGTTTTCTATAGAAAAATTAGCAATATACGATTTGGATGCACCAAAAACGATGTAATTTTGCTAAGCAGGTAGCTGATTGAGGTGTCAGAAGGAGCGCCTCAATGCGTTTGACAAAATAAAATCAATTTAAGTAATACAAATTTTCAAAATGACTATGTAAACTACGATAGGTTAGGTTTGGGTCAGGTTAGGTAAGGTTAGGTTAGGTTTTTGGTTGCTCTTCTCTGCAAATAACTTTTTTATTTTCAAGCCGATTGCGGAGTTCCACCCCTCTGAAGAAAGGTATCGACGAGATCTACACGAACAAACAATAAAAACGCTGAGTTACTGTTCTAAATTTTGAAGTTTTCGACCAAAAACCCAGTTTTCTATAGAAAAATTAGCAATATACGATTTGGATGCACCAAAAACGATATAATTTTGCTAAGCAGGTAGCTGATTGAGGTGTCAGAAGGAGCGCCTCAATGCGTTTGACAAAATAAAATCAATTTAAGTAATACAAATTTTCAAAATGACTATGTAAACTACGATAGGTTAGGTTTGGGTCAGGTTAGGTTAGGTTAGGTTTTTGGTTGCTCTTCTCTGCAAATAACTTTTTTATTTTCAAGCCGATTGCGGAGTTCGACCCCTCTGAAGGAAGGTATCGACGAGATCTACACGAATAAACAATAAAAACGCTGAGTTACTGTTCTAAATTTTGAAGTTTTCGACCAAAAACCCAGTTTTCTATAGAAAAATTAGCAATATACGATTTGGATGCACCAAAAACGATGTAATTTTGCTAAGCAGGTAGCTGATTGAGGTGTCAGAAGGAGCGCCTCAATGCGTTTGACAAAATAAAATCAATTTAAGTAATACAAATTTTCAAAATGACTATGTAAACTACGATAGGTTAGGTTTGGGTCAGGTTAGGTTAGGTTAGGTAAGGTTAGGTTTTTGGTTGCTCTTCTCTGCAAATAACTTTTTTATTTTCAAGCCGATTGCGGAGTTCGACCCCTCTGAAGGAAGGTATCGACGAGATCTACACGAATAAACAATAAAAACGCTGAGTTACTGTTCTTAATTTTGAAGTTTTCGACCAAAAACCCAGTTTTCTATAGAAAATTTAGCAATATACGATTTGGATGCACCAAAAACGATGTAATTTTGCTAAGCAGGTAGCTGATTGAGGTGTCAGAAGGAGCGCCTCAATGCGTTTGACAAAATAAAATCAATTTAAGTAATACAAATTTTCAAAATGACTATGTAAACTACGATAGGTTAGGTTTGGGTCAGGTTAGGTTAGGTTAGGTTAGGTTTTTGGTTGCTCTTCTCTGCAAATAACTTTTTTATTTTCAAGCCGATTGCGGAGTTCGACCCCTCTGAAGGAAGGTATCGACGAGATCTACACGAATAAACAATAAAAACGCTGAGTTACTGTTCTAAATTTTGAAGTTTTCGACCAAAAACCCAGTTTTCTATAGAAAAATTAGCAATATACGATTTGGATGCACCAAAAACGATGTAATTTTGCTAAGCAGGTAGCTGATTGAGGTGTCAGAAGGAGCGCCTCAATGCGTTTGACAAAATAAAATCAATTTAAGTAATACAAATTTTCAAAATGACTATGTAAACTACGATAGGTTAGGTTTGGGTCAGGTTAGGTTAGGTTTTTGGTTGCTCTTCTCTGCAAATAACTTTTTTATTTTCAAGCCGATTGCGGAGTTCGACCCCTCTGAAGGAAGGTATCGACGAGATCTACACGAATAAACAATAAAAACGCTGAGTTACTGTTCTAAATTTTGAAGTTTTCGACCAAAAACCCAGTTTTCTATAGAAAAATTAGCAATATACGATTTGGATGCACCAAAAACGATGTAATTTTGCTAAGCAGGTAGCTGATTGAGGTGTCAGAAGGAGCGCCTCAATGCGTTTGACAAAATAAAATCAATTTAAGTAATACAAATTTTCAAAATGACTATGTAAACTACGATAGGTTAGGTTTGGGTCAGGTTAGGTTAGGTAAGGTTAGGTTTTTGGTTGCTCTTCTCTGCAAATAACTTTTTTATTTTCAAGCCGATTGCGGAGTTCGACCCCTCTGAAGGAAGGTATCGACGAGATCTACACGAATAAACAATAAAAACGCTGAGTTACTGTTCTAAATTTTGAAGTTTTCGACCAAAAACCCAGTTTTCTATAGAAAATTTAGCAATATACGATTTGGATGCACCAAAAACGATGTAATTTTGCTAAGCAGGTAGCTGATTGAGGTGTCAGAAGGAGCGCCTCAATGCGTTTGACAAAATAAAATCAATTTAAGTAATACAAATTTTCAAAATGACTATGTAAACTACGATAGGTTAGGTTTGGGTCAGGTTAGGTTAGGTTAGGTTAGGTTTTTGGTTGCTCTTCTCTGCAAATAACTTTTTTATTTTCAAGCCGATTGCGGAGTTCGACCCCTCTGAAGGAAGGTATCGACGAGATCTACACGAATAAACAATAAAAACGCTGAGTTACTGTTCTAAATTTTGAAGTTTTCGACCAAAAACCCAGTTTTCTATAGAAAAATTAGCAATATACGATTTGGATGCACCAAAAACGATGTAATTTTGCTAAGCAGGTAGCTGATTGAGGTGTCAGAAGGAGCGCCTCAATGCGTTTGACAAAATAAAATCAATTTAAGTAATACAAATTTTCAAAATGACTATGTAAACTACGATAGGTTAGGTTTGGGTCAGGTTAGGTTAGGTTAGGTTAGGTTTTTGGTTGCTCTTCTCTGCAAATAACTTTTTTATTTTCAAGCCGATTGCGGAGTTCGACCCCTCTGAAGGAAGGTATCGACGAGATCTACACGAATAAACAATAAAAACGCTGAGTTACTGTTCTAAATTTTGAAGTTTTCGACCAAAAACCCAGTTTTCTATAGAAAAATTAGCAATATACGATTTGGATGCACCAAAAACGATGTAATTTTGCTAAGCAGGTAGCTGATTGAGGTGTCAGAAGGAGCGCCTCAATGCGTTTGACAAAATAAAATCAATTTAAGTAATACAAATTTTCAAAATGACTATGTAAACTACGATAGGTTAGGTTTGGGTCAGGTTAGGTTAGGTTTTTGGTTGCTCTTCTCTGCAAATAACTTTTTTATTTTCAAGCCGATTGCGGAGTTCGACCCCTCTGAAGGAAGGTATCGACGAGATCTACACGAATAAACAATTAAAAAGGCTGAGTAACTGTTCTAAATTTTGAAGTTTTCGACCAAAAACCCAGTTTTCTATAGAAAAATTTGCAATATACGATTTGGATGCACCAAAAACGATATAATTTTGCTAAGCAGGTAGCTGATTGAGGTGTCAGAAGGAGCGCCTCAATGCGTTTGACAAAATAAAATCAATTTAAGTAATACAAATTTTCAAAATGACTATGTAAACTACGATAGGTTAGGTTTGGGTCAGGTTAGGTTAGGTTAGGTTTTTGGTTGCTCTTCTCTGCAAATAACTTTTTTATTTTCAAGCCGATTGCGGAGTTCGACCCCTCTGAAGGAAGGTATCGACGAGATCTACACGAATAAACAATAAAATTGCTGAGTTACTGTTCTAAATTTTGAAGTTTTCGACCAAAAACCCAGTTTTCTATAGAAAAATTAGCAATATACGATTTGGATGCACCAAAAACGATGTAATTTTGCTAAGCAGGTAGCTGATTGAGGTGTCAGAAGGAGCGCCTCAATGCGTTTGACAAAATAAAATCAATTTAAGTAATACAAATTTTCAAAATGACTATGTAAACTACGATAGGTTAGGTTTGGGTCAGGTTAGGTTAGGTTAGGTTAGGTTTTTGGTTGCTCTTCTCTGTAAATAACTTTTTTATTTTCAAGCCGATTGCGGAGTTCGACCCCTCTGAAGGAAGGTATCGACGAGATCTACACGAATAAACAATAAAAACGCTGAGTTACTGTTCTAAATTTTGAAGTTTTCGACCAAAAACCCAGTTTTCTATAGAAAAATTAGCAATATACGATTTGGATGCACCAAAAACGATATAATTTTGCTAAGCAGGTAGCTGATTGAGGTGTCAGAAGGAGCGCCTCAATGCGTTTGACAAAATAAAATCAATTTAAGTAATACAATCAATTTAATAATACTCAGCGTTTTTTTAAAGAGCCAGTTCCTTCCTAAACCCGTGTGCTTTCATCTTCGACCTCATCGTCACTTACCATCAGGTGAGATTGAGGTCAAACGCGGGTTAAGTCACTTATAAAAAAAAAAAAAAAAAACAAATTTTCAAAATGACTATGTAAACTACGATAAGTTAGGTTTGGGTCAGGTTAGGTTAGGTTAGGTTAGGTTTTTGGTTGCTCTTCTCTGCAAATAACTTTTTTATTTTCAAGCCGATTGCGGAGTTCGACCCCTCTGAAGGAAGGTATCGACGAGATCTACACGAATAAACAATAAAAACGCTGTGTTACTGTTCTAAATTTTGAAGTTTTCGACCAAAAACCCAGTTTTCTATAGAAAAATTAGCAATATACGATTTGGATGCACCAAAAACGATGTAATTTTGCTAAGCAGGTAGCTGATTGAGGTGTCAGAAGGAGCGCCTCAATGCGTTTGACAAAATAAAATCAATTCAAGTAATACAAATTTTCAAAATGACTATGTAAACTACGATAGGTTAGGTTTGGGTCAGGTTAGGTTAGGTTAGGTTTTTGGTTGCTCTTCTCTGCAAATAACTTTTTTATTTTCAAGCCGATTGCGGAGTTCGACCCCTCTGAAGGAAGGTATCGATAAGATCTACACGAATAAACAATAAAAACGCTGAGTTACTGTTCTAAATTTTGAAGTTTTCGACCAAAAACCCAGTTTTCTATAGAAAAATTAGCAATATACGATTCGGATGCACCAAAAACGATGTAATTTTGCTAAGCAGGTAGCTGATTGAGGTGTCAGAAGGAGCGCCTCAATGCGTTTGACAAAATAAAATCAATTTAAATAATACAAATTTTCAAAATGACTATGTAAACTACGATAGGTTAGGTTTGGGTCAGGTTAGGTTAGGTTAGGTTAGGTTTTTGGTTCCCCCCCAAGTGGAGTGTGCCTTGTCGTGGCGGGGGGGCTCAGTAGCCCGTCGCAATCCAGCGACCGGGTGAAGCTAAATCACTCCTACGTTGGGGTCGCTCTTTGTACTCCTCTTGTTAGAAGAGGAAGACTTAAGAGCGACAAGGTGGGGGTTGGCTCGCTCCAAGAGTTGAGTCGTCGGTGCCCTGTGGCACCCGGGGTGGGAGTTGGCTCACTGCGTCTGTCCCGTATCGGGCGGCAGTGGGTCGTCGGTGCCCTTTGGCACCCGGGGTGGGAGTTGGCTCACTGCGTTTGTCCCGTATCGGGCGGCAGTGGGTCGTCTTTGCCCTGCGTCTGTTCCACATTGGGCGGCAGTGGCTATCGTGGCGGTGGCACTCTGTGCCAGACCTTTGTGGGGCGGCAGTCTTGGAAGGCTGTTTCGTACAACTTCTGAGCTGTCGGCCAACCCGTTATCCTGAATTGACAGGACCGGGGGCCCTAGGGCTGCGAGGAAGAAAACCTCAATAAAAATTACCCTAATCCCAAGTTTGCAACTCGGCGATGGGATGAATGGCTGGGGGGAGCCCAGTCCCTAGAGTTTGGGGAGGGGGGGATGGGTTGGTTCCAAACCCGCATCAACTGCGAAGGAACTAAAATTACAATATGATGAGTGATTTTAAAAAGACATTACCCCAGGAGGGTACCCGCCATGCGGGAGAATCCCTCAGTGCCAAGGCTTCGGCCGAGGCACTCTGCCCCTCGTATTCTGGGGGGGGCAAAAATCGCTCCGGGGGCGCAAGTTCCCGTGCCGCTTCTCGGCAACAAGGTGGTGGAAAATCATCAGACCTGATGTCAGTGTCTTCGGACTCTGAAGGATCTTGTTCTGATCGATCCGAGATCCTATCCAGAGGCGTGAAACGCCCAAAGACGAGCCACAAGGGGAGGGACTTAGCAGTGCCAATGAAGGCTTCTGCGAAACGAGGCCGTAGCATCAGGGGTAGACCATCTACCACTAGCCATTACGTAGGCTTGGCCAAGGCTAAAGAGTACCTCAAATCAAAGAGGGAAAAGTTAGACTTGTTGGCTGAAGAGGAGGTTATGACAACCATGAGGGAGTTTCAAGCTATACCGGCTGACGCTGCCAAAGATCAGGTGCAAATGTGCCTGACTCTTATAAGGACTGTGGCTGCCAAGAGCAAAAACCTCAAGGGGACATTTGTGAAGGCTTTGAATCAGTCTTCTACAGAAATAGAGAAGGTTATGGAGACGCTGTACGAGCGAAACCATTCTGAGGAGGTCGCTGCTCTCCGAGCAGAAAACTCAAGACTTGGTGCGGCTGTAGACTCCCTCCGTGTGGAGATGGTTGCCTTACGAAATGAGTTGGAGCAGGCCCGTAAAGCCCCGGTACCACCGATACAAGTAGAGGCCCAGACAGAGAGTTTCCCCACAGGGGAAGAGTTCAGGGCAAACCTGATAAAGGACTTGGCTTTCATAATGGATGCCAAACTTGCAGGAATAAACCACCGCCTCCTTCCGGAGGAACCGTTGCGTCCACCTTTGAGTGCAGACGTTAATCGCGACCAGTCGGCGGCGCCGTCTTCTCAGCGGCAACCTCCAAAAAAGAAGGCACCGAAGAAAAAGGCCCCGACTGAGATGCCGGAACCTGTGCCTGTAACGCTTGAACCGGTACCAATCCCGGGACCATCAACAGAGTCTTGGAACGAGTTCGTAAAGCGGAAAAACAAGAAGAAGGCCACTACGGCTCCACCTTCTGCCCCGGTTCCTACACCAGGCCCTAAGAAGGCAAATAAACGACGAAAAGCCAAGTTGCGCGCGCCAAGATCCGCAGCCGTCGTCCTGACGCTGCAGCCCGAGGCGGTACAACAAGGCTTAACCTATGAGAGGGTCCTCAGTGAGGCCAGAAAGTCCATCAATTTGAACGATCTAGGCATCACTGGGCTTAACTTCCGTGTAGCGGTTACAGGGGCTCGGGTGCTCGAAGTTCCCGGTACTGAAAGCGGCGAGAAGGCTGACCGTTTCGCCACTGAGCTTCGAAAATTGTTGCCGGAGACTGTGAAGGTCAATCGGCCCGTCAAACGGGTCGATATACGAATTATAGACCTGGACGACTCGGTATCGACCGGGGATGTTGAGGTTGCTGTAGCCCGGACCGGAAACTGTCCGGTGGACCATGTGAAAGCAGGAGAAATCCGACAGGGTCTCTACGGCACCAGCAGCGTACTGGTACAGTGCCCGGTAGCTGCTGCAAAGCTGATATGCGAAGCAGGTAGAATCCTTGTCGGCTGGAGTTCGGCTCGGGTTCGTATGTTGGAACCAAGGCCACTGAAGTGTTTCCGGTGCATGGAAATCGGACACACAGGGGCTCTATGCAAATGCGCAGTTGACCGCAGCGGACTTTGCTTCCGCTGCATGAAGCCCGGTCACAAGGCTGCAACTTGCGTAGAAGATCCCTTCTGTCCGATTTGTAAAGAGGCAGGAAGGCCGTCAAATCATGCCATTGGAGGTCGCAAGTGCGCGCCACCTAAGAAGGGGAGAGGGCGAGTTTTGGTGCCCTCCGTTCCCGCGAAGCCGCCCCAGGAGGCGATGATGACTGATCACAATGGCTAGTTCACCTCGCTTCCTACAAGGGAACTTGAACCACTGCAGCGGGGCGCAAGACTTGTTCGTGCAATCCATGCTGCAGTGGTCCATTAATGCGGCGGTTATCGCAGAGCCCTACTTTGTCCCATCTTCGCCTAACTGGGTGGGGGACACTGAGGGCACAGTGGCAATTGTGGTGGCGGTGGAAGCCGCTTCCCCACCTCTCTCTGTACGGGTGAGGGAGCGGGGTCTTATCATGGCGTCTTGGGGAGACCTGACCTTGGTGGGGATTTATTTCTCGCCGAACAGGTCTCTCGCAGAGTTCGAGGCGTTTCTAGACCGTGTTGGTGTGGCTGTGAGGCGTGCGGTTCCGGGTCATGTATTCGTGCTCGGGGACTTCAACGCCCATAGCGTGGCCTGGGGTTCCCCTGTGACTGATGCCAAAGGCTCAGCCGTAGAGGATTGGGCGGCGACTTGTGGCCTTGTGCTCCTGAATCGCGGTAGCACCAACACGTTTGAGACACAGCAGGGTGGGTCAATAGTGGACTTATCGTTTGCTAGCCCTGCTGTGGCCTCGCGGACGCGAGGGTGGCGGGTCCTAGACGAGGTGGAGAATTTGTCGAATCATCGGTACATACGATTCGAAGTCTCCACCTCGCCTACTAGTATGACGTCGTCGCACCAACGGGGAGCGGAACAAGTTTTCCCTCGATGGGCCCTGGCGCGCCTTGACAGGGACGTACTAAATGAGGCTTCCATCGTCTGGGCTTGGAACCTCGCGTCGGTAGAGCCAACAGAGGTTGACGCGGAAGCGCTACGACTCCGGGGGGCCTTAACGCAAATCTGCGACGCGGCAATGCCCCGGGCTCGGCGCCAACCTCCACGGCGGGCGGTATACTGGTGGTCGCAGCACATCAGCGACTTACGCGACGAATGCGCTTCTGCACGCCGTCGCGCCACCAGGTACCGGAGGCGGCGGTTCCATGACGAGGAGATGGCGGCTCTTTTGCACGACCTCTACAAGGAGACCAAAAAGACCCTGCAGAAGGCCATTGCAAGGGCAAAGGTCAGTGCTCGGGAGAAGATGCTGGAGGACCTTGACCGGGATCCGTGGGGGCGCCCTTATCACGCGACTCGGAACAAGCTTCGGCCGCAGGCGCCTCCACTGACAGAGACAATGCAGCCCCAACTGCTGGAGGGTGTGGTGACGGCGTTGTTTCCGGACGCGCCTGAGCGCACACCCCCAACAATGGTGGAGGAGGATGTGGCTGCATCGGAGTTCATCGAGGCCCCCCCGCCTCTGGAGCTGGCCGAGTTCAATTTGGCCATGCGCAAGCTACGGGCGAAGAACACCGCGCCGGGACCAGATGGTGTTCCGGGCCGGGTCTTGGCTTTGGCGCTTGACGAGTTGGGAGCCCACTTTGCCGGGTTTCTCGACACATGTCTAGCGTCTGGCCGATTCCCGTCCTGTTGGAAGGAGGGGAGACTTGTACTGCTCAGGAAGGAGGGGCGCCCAGCAGATTCTGCTTCTGCTTTCCGTCCTGTCGTACTGCTGGACGATGCGGGAAAATTCTATGAGCATATCGTAGCCTCCCGCATCGTGCAGCACTTGCGCAACGTGGGTCCTGATCTGTCGGACAGGCAGTTCGGGTTCCGAGAAGGCCGGTCGACCATCGATGCGATAACTCGTGTCAAAGGCATCTCGGACGAGTCGGTGGCGTCGGGTGGCGTGATGCTGGCGGTCTCCTTGGACATCGCCAATGCCTTTAACACGCTGCCCTTCGCCTGCATTGAAGAGGCACTACGGTATCACCGCGTGCCCCTTTATTTGCGAAGGACCATCGCCGACTACCTGCACGACAGACAGGTACTCTACATGGGTCAGGACGGTAGCACCCACAGGCGGGCGATTCGTTGCGGTGTTCCTCAGGGGTCTGTCTTAGGACCACTCCTTTGGAACATCGGGTACGACTGGGTGCTACGGGGCGCTCTTCGCTCTGGCCTTAGTGTCGTCTGCTATGCCGACGACACTCTGGTCACAGCTCGGGGGAAGGATTTGGCGCAGGCGACGTCACGCGCCGAGGAAGGGGTGCAGCAAGTGGTTGGGCGGATTGAGGCGTTGGGCCTAAAGGTTGCCCTCGACAAAACCGAGGTTCTGTGTTTCCACGGACCACGGCGGGGGCCTCCTGCAGGTGCCAACGTATCAATTAACGGACTTCGGATCGAGCTGAAGCCCCAGATAAAATATCTGGGACTTCTGCTCGATGGCAGATGGGACTTCCGGGCGCATTTTCGCCGATTGGCCCCCAAGCTGATTGGGACCGCATCGGCGCTCGGAAGGCTCCTGCCAAACATTGGCGGACCCGACCAGACATGCCGGCGCCTCTATGCCGGTGTGGTTAGGTCGATGGCGCTCTATGGGGCACCAGTATGGGTCGGTGCTTTGACTCGCCCGAACGTAACGTCGCTGAGTTCAGCCCAGCGCGTTCTGGCGGTCAGAGCGATCCGAGGATACCGTACGGTGTCCCATGGAGCGGCATGTGTGCTCGCTTGTATGCCTCCCTGGGATCTCGAAGCCGAGGTTCTAGCGGACGTATACGAGCGACGCGCGGATGCGCGCGCGCGGGGAGTGGAGCCAGCCCCAGACGAAGTCCGGAGGTGGAGGAAGGTCGCCCAACGTACCTTGCTGCGGAGGTGGAGGAGGAGGCTCGAGGAGCCGAGCGCGGGTCTGCGCACACTGGAGGCTGTTCGCCCAGTCCTAAAGGAGTGGGTGAACAGAAGACACGGGTCGCTCACCTTCCGGCTGGTCCAGGTTCTGTCCGGGCATGGAAGCTTCGGCAGATACCTGTGCCACATAGCCCGAAGGGAGCCATCGGCGGTGTGTCTTCACTGCAGCAGTGGCAGCGAAGACACAGCCCAGCACACGCTGGAGGAGTGCCAGGCGTGGGCGCACGAACGCGCAACCCTCGTGGCAGTGGTAGGACATGACCTCTCCTTGCCGGCCGTGGTAAGAGCCATGGTCGATGACGAGAGGTCGTGGGACGCTGTCGTCTCTTTTTGCGAAGGTGTAATGTCGCAAAAAGAGGCCGCGGAGAGGAGTCGAGAGGATGATCCCCTATCGGCTCCAATCCGCCGCAGGAGGACCGGTCGGAGAAGGAGGGCGTATGCCAACCTGACCTGATCCGGTCGAGTGAAGGCCTTGGGCGGTGGATACGGGGGTATCCGCCGCTCGCTTCCAAAGGTCTTCGCTGGCAGCGGCGTGCTACGTGTTTCGAGCATGACGCTGAGCGAGGGAGGTTCCGCGCTGCGGAAGGCACCGGCGGGTTCGCGGAAGAATGCGCAAGCGTCCCCGTGCTCCCGCCAACAGGTGCGTGACGAAACACCTTGGGGTTTTAGTCGGTAAGAGTCCGACATAACCTGGCCGCTCCCCCGGGCGACAGGTATCCATGAGGATTTCCCCAAGTAAAAAAAAAAAAAAAAAAAAAAAAGGTTAGGTTTTTGGTTGCTCTTCTCTGTATATAACTTTTTTATTTTCAAGCCGATTGCGGAGTTCGACCCCTCTGAAGGAAGGTATCGACGAGATCTACACGAATAAACAATAAAAACGCTGAGTTACTGTTCTAAATTTTGAAGTTTTCGACCAAAAACCCAGTTTTCTATAGAAAAATTAGCAATATACGATTTGGATGCACCAAAAACGATATAATTTTGCTAAGCAGGTAGCTGATTGAGGTGTCAGAAGGAGCGCCTCAATGCGTTTGACAAAATAAAATCAATTTAAGTAATACAAATTTTCAAATTGACTATGTAAACTACGATAGGTTAGGTTTGGGTCAGGTTAGGTTAGGTTAGGTTTTTGGTTGCTCTTCTCTGCAAATAACTTTTTTATTTTCAAGCCGATTGCGGAGTTCGACCCCTCTGAAGGAAGGTATCGACGAGATCTACACGAATAAACAATAAAAACGCTGAGTTACTGTTCTAAATTTTGAAGTTTTCGACCAAAAACCCAGTTTTCTATAGAAAAATTAGCAATATACGATTTGGATGCACCAAAAACGATGTAATTTTGCTAAGCAGGTAGCTAATTGAGGTGTCAGAAGGAGCGCCTCAATGCGTTTGACAAAATAAAATCAATTTAAGTAATACAAATTTTCAAAATGACTATGTAAACTACGATAGGTTAGGTTTGGGTCAGGTTAGGTTAGGTTAGGTTAGGTTTTTGGTTGCTCTTCTCTGCAAATAACTTTTTTATTTTCAAGCCGATTAAAGAGTTCGACCCCTCTGAAGGAAGGTATCGACGAGATCTACACGAATAAACAATAAAAACGCTGAGTTACTGTTCTAAATTTTGAAGTTTTCGACCAAAAACCCAGTTTTCTATAGAAAAATTAGCAATATACGATTTGGATGCACCAAAAACGATATAATTTTGCTAAGCAGGTAGCTGATTGAGGTGTCAGAAGGAGCGCCTCAATGCGTTTGACAAAATAAAATCAATTTAAGTAATACAAATTTTCAAAATGACTATGTAAACTACGATAGGTTAGGTTTGGGTTAGGTTAGGTTAGGTTTTTGGTTGCTCTTCTCTGCAAATAACTTTTTTATTTTCAAGCCGATTGCGGAGTTCGACCCCTCTGATGGAAGGTGGAAGGTATCGACGAGATCTACACGAATAAACAATAAAAACGCTGAGTTACTGTTCTAAATTTTGAAGTTTTCGACCAAAAACCCAGTTTTCTATAGAAAAATTAGCAATATACGATTTGGATGCACCAAAAACGATATAATTTTGCTAAGCAGGTAGCTGATTGAGGTGTCAGAAGGAGCGCCTCAATGCGTTTGACAAAATAAAATCAATTTAAGTAATACAAATTTTCAAATTGACTATGTAAACTACGATAGGTTAGGTTTGGGTCAGGTTAGGTTAGGTTAGGTTTTTGGTTGCTCTTCTCTGCAAATAACTTTTTTATTTTCAAGCCGATTGCGGAGTTCGACCCCTCTGAAGGAAGGTATCGACGAGATCTGCACGAATAAACAATTAAAAAGGCTGAGTTACTGTTCTAAATTTTGAAGTTTTCGACCAAAAACCCAGTTTTCTATAGAAAAATTTGCAATATACGATTTGGATGCACCAAAAACGATATAATTTTGCTAAGCAGGTAGCTGATTGAGGTGTCAAAAGGAGCGCCTCAATGCGTTTGACAAAATAAAATCAATTTAAGTAATACAAATTTTCAAAATGACTATGTAAACTACGATAGGTTAGGTTTGGGTCAGGTTAGGTTAGGTTAGGTTTTTGGTTGCTCTTCTCTGCAAATAACTTTTTTATTTTCAAGCCGATTGCGGAGTTCGACCCCTCTGAAGGAAGGTATCGACGAGATCTACACGAATAAACAATAAAATTGCTGAGTTACTGTTCTAAATTTTGAAGTTTTCGACCAAAAACCCTGTTTTCTATAGAAAAATTAGCAATATACGATTTGGATGCACCAAAAACGATGTAATTTTGCTAAGCAGGTAGCTGATTGAGGTGTCAGAAGGAGCGCCTCAATGCGTTTGACAAAATAAAATCAATTTAAGTAATACAAATTTTCAAAATGACTATGTAAACTACGATAGGTTAGGTTTGGGTCAGGTTAGGTAAGGTTAGGTTAGGTTTTTGGTTGCTCTTCTCTGCAAATAACTTTTTTATTTTCAAGCCGATTGCGGAGTTCCACCCCTCTGAAGAAAGGTATCGACGAGATCTACACGAATAAACAATAAAAACGCTGAGTTACTGTTCTAAATTTTGAAGTTTTCGACCAAAAACCCAGTTTTCTATAGAAAAATTAGCAATATACGATTTGGATGCACCAAAAACGATATAATTTTGCTAAGCAGGTAGCTGATTGAGGTGTCAGAAGGAGCGCCTCAATGCGTTTGACAAAATAAAATCAATTTAAGTAATACATATTTTCAAAATGACTATGTAAACTACGATAGGTTAGGTTTGGGTCAGGTTAGGTTAGGTTAGGTTTTTGGTTGCTCTTCTCTGCAAATAACTTTTTTATTTTCAAGCCGATTGCGGAGTTCGACCCCTCTGAAGGAAGGTATCGACGAGATCTACACGAATAAACAATAAAAACGCTGAGTTACTGTTCTAAATTTTGAAGTTTTCGACCAAAAACCCAGTTTTCTATAGAAAAATTAGCAATATACGATTTGGATGCACCAAAAACGATGTAATTTTGCTAAGCAGGTAGCTGATTGAGGTGTCAGAAGGAGCGCCTCAATGCGTTTGACAAAATAAAATCAATTTAAGTAATACAAATTTTCAAAATGACTATGTAAACTACGATAGGTTAGGTTTGGGTCAGGTTAGGTTAGGTTAGGTTAGGTTTTTGGTTGCTCTTCTCTGCAAATAACTTTTTTATTTTCAAGCCGATTGCGGAGTTCGACCCCTCTGAAGGAAGGTATCGACGAGATCTACACGAATAAACAATAAAAACGCTGAGTTACTGTTCTAAATTTTGAAGTTTTCGACCAAAAACCCAGTTTTCTATAGAAAAATTAGCAATATACGATTTGGATGCACCAAAAACGATGTAATTTTGCTAAGCAGGTAGCTGATTGAGGTGTCAGAAGGAGCGCCTCAATGCGTTTGACAAAATAAAATCAATTTAAGTAATACAAATTTTCAAAATGACTATGTAAACTACGATAGGTTAGGTTTGGGTCAGGTTAGGTTAGGTTAGGTTAGGTTTTTGGTTGCTCTTCTCTGCAAATAACTTTTTTATTTTCAAGCCGATTGCGGAGTTCGACCCCTCTGAAGGAAGGTATCGACGAGATCTACACGAATAAACAATAAAAACGCTGAGTTACTGTTCTAAATTTTGAAGTTTTCGACCAAAAACCCAGTTTTCTATAGAAAAATTAGCAATATACGATTTGGATGCACCAAAAACGATGTAATTTTGCTAAGCAGGTAGCTGATTGAGGTGTCAGAAGGAGCGCCTCAATGCGTTTGACAAAATAAAATCAATTTAAGTAATACAAATTTTCAAAATGACTATGTAAACTACGATAGGTTAGGTTTGGGTCAGGTTAGGTTAGGTTTTTGGTTGCTCTTCTCTGCAAATAACTTTTTTATTTTCAAGCCGATTGCGGAGTTCGACCCCTCTGAAGGAAGGTATCGACGAGATCTACACGAATAAACAATAAAAACGCTGAGTTACTGTTCTAAATTTTGAAGTTTTCGACCAAAAACCCAGTTTTCTATAGAAAAATTAGCAATATACGATTTGGATGCACCAAAAACGATATAATTTTGCTAAGCAGGTAGCTGATTGAGGTGTCAGAAGGAGCGCCTCAATGCGTTTGACAAAATAAAATCAATTTAAGTAATACAAATTTTCAAAATGACTATGTAAACTACGATAGGTTAGGTTTGGGTCAGGTTAGGTTAGGTTAGGTTTTTGGTTGCTCTTCTCTGCAAATAACTTTTTTATTTTCAAGCCGATTGCGGAGTTCGACCCCTCTGAAGGAAGGTATCGACGAGATCTACACGAATAAACAATAAAAACGCTGAGTTACTGTTCTAAATTTTGAAGTTTTCGACCAAAAACCCAGTTTTCTATAGAAAAATTAGCAATATACGATTTGGATGCACCAAAAACGATGTAATTTTGCTAAGCAGGTAGCTAATTGAGGTGTCAGAAGGAGCGCCTCAATGCGTTTGACAAAATAAAATCAATTTAAGTAATACAAATTTTCAAAATGACTATGTAAACTACGATAGGTTAGGTTTGGGTCAGGTTAGGTTAGGTTAGGTTAGGTTTTTGGTTGCTCTTCTCTGCAAATAACTTTTTTATTTTCAAGCCGATTAAGGAGTTCGACCCCTCTGAAGGAAGGTATCGACGAGATCTACACGAATAAACAATAAAAACGCTGAGTTACTGTTCTAAATTTTGAAGTTTTCGACCAAAAACCCAGTTTTCTATAGAAAAATTTGCAATATACGATTTGGATGCACCAAAAACGATATAATTTTGCTAAGCAGGTAGCTGATTGAGGTGTCAGAAGGAGCGCCTCAATGCGTTTGACAAAATAAAATCAATTTAAGTAATACAAATTTTCAAAATGACTATGTAAACTACGATAGGTTAGGTTTGGGTCAGGTTAGGTTAGGTTAGGTTTTTGGTTGCTCTTCTCTGCAAATAACTTTTTTATTTTCAAGCCGATTGCGGAGTTCGACCCCTCTGAAGGAAGGTATCGACGAGATCTACACGAATAAACAATAAAATTGCTGAGTTACTGTTCTAAATTTTGAAGTTTTCGACCAAAAACCCAGTTTTCTATAGAAAAATTAGCAATATACGATTTGGATGCACCAAAAACGATGTAATTTTGCTAAGCAGGTAGCTGATTGAGGTGTCAGAAGGAGCGCCTCAATGCGTTTGACAAAATAAAATCAATTTAAGTAATACAAATTTTCAAAATGACTATGTAAACTACGATAGGTTAGGTTTGGGTCAGGTTAGGTTAGGTTAGGTTAGGTTTTTGGTTGCACTTCTCTGTAAATAACTTTTTTATTTTCAAGCCGATTGCGGAGTTCGACCCCTCTGAAGGAAGGTATCGACGAGATCTACACGAATAAACAATAAAAACGCTGAGTTACTGTTCTAAATTTTGAAGTTTTCGACCAAAAACCCAGTTTTCTATAGAAAAATTAGCAATATACGATTTGGATGCACCAAAAACGATATAATTTTGCTAAGCAGGTAGCTGATTGAGGTGTCAGAAGGAGCGCCTCAATGCGTTTGACAAAATAAAATCAATTTAAGTAATACAATCAATTTAATAATACTCAGCGTTTTTTTAAAGAGCCAGTTCCTTCCTAAACCCGTGTGCTTTCATCTTCGACCTCATCGTCACTTACTATCAGGTGAGATTGAGGTCAAACGCGGGTTTAGTCACTTATAAAAAAAAAAAAAAAAAAACAAATTTTCAAAATGACTATGTAAACTACGATAAGTTAGGTTTGGGTCAGGTTAGGTTAGGTTAGGTTAGGTTTTTGGTTGCTCTTCTCTGCAAATAACTTTTTTATTTTCAAGCCGATTGCGGAGTTCGACCCCTCTGAAGGAAGGTATCGACGAGATCTACACGAATAAACAATAAAAACGCTGAGTTACTGTTCTAAATTTTGAAGTTTTCGACCAAAAACCCAGTTTTCTATAGAAAAATTAGCAATATACGATTTGGATGCACCAAAAACGATATAATTTTGCTAAGCAGGTAGCTGATTGAGGTGTCAGAAGGAGCGCCTCAATGCGTTTGACAAAATAAAATCAATTTAAGTAATACATATTTTCAAAATGACTATGTAAACTACGATAGGTTAGGTTTGGGTCAGGTTAGGTTAGGTTAGGTTTTTGGTTGCTCTTCTCTGCAAATAACTTTTTTATTTTCAAGCCGATTGCGGAGTTCGACCCCTCTGAAGGAAGGTATCGATAAGATCTACACGAATAAACAATAAAAACGCTGAGTTACTGTTCTAAATTTTGAAGTTTTCGACCAAAAACCCAGTTTTCTATAGAAAAATTAGCAATATACGATTCGGATGCACCAAAAACGATGTAATTTTGCTAAGCAGGTAGCTGATTGAGGTGTCAGAAGGAGCGCCTCAATGCGTTTGACAAAATAAAATCAATTTAAATAATACAAATTTTCAAAATGACTATGTAAACTACGATAGGTTAGGTTTGGGTCAGGTTAGGTTAGGTTAGGTTAGGTTTTTGGTTGCTCTTCTCTGCAAATAACTTTTTTATTTTCAAGCCGATTAAGGAGTTCGACCCCTCTGAAGGAAGGTATCGACGAGATCTACACGAATAAACAATAAAAACGCTGAGTTACTGTTCTAAATTTTGAAGTTTTCGACCAAAAACCCAGTTTTCTATAGAAAAATTAGCAATATACGATTTGGATGCACCAAAAACGATATAATTTTGCTAAGCAGGTAGCTGATTGAGGTGTCAGAAGGAGCGCCTCAATGCGTTTGACAAAATAAAATCAATTTAAGTAATACAAATTTTCAAAATGACTATGTAAACTACGATAGGTTAGGTTTGGGTCAGGTTAGGTTAGGTTAGGTTAGGTTTTTGGTTGCTCTTCTCTGCAAATAACTTTTTTATTTTCAAGCCGATTGCGGAGTTCGACCCCTCTGAAGGAAGGTATCGACGAGATCTACACGAATAAACAATAAAAACGCTGAGTTACTGTTCTAAATTTTGAAGTTTTCGACCAAAAACCCAGTTTTCTATAGAAAAATTAGCAATATACGATTTGGATGCACCAAAAACGATGTAATTTTGCTAAGCAGGTAGCTGATTGAGGTGTCAGAAGGAGCGCCTCAATGCGTTTGACAAAATAAAATCAATTTAAGTAATACAAATTTTCAAAATGACTATGTAAACTACGATAGGTTAGGTTTGGGTCAGGTTAGGTTAGGTTAGGTTTTTGGTTGCTCTTCTCTGCCAATAACTTTTTTATTTTCAAGCCGATTGCGGAGTTCGACCCCTCTGAAGGAAGGTATCGATGAGATCTGCACGAATAAACAATTAAAAAGGCTGAGTTACTGTTCTAAATTTTGAAGTTTTCGACCAAAAACCCAGTTTTCTATAGAAAAATTTGCAATATACGATTTGGATGCACCAAAAACGATATAATTTTGCTAAGCAGGTAGCTGATTGAGGTGTCAGAAGGAGCGCCTCAATGCGTTTGACAAAATAAAATCAATTTAAGTAATACAAATTTTCAAAATGACTATGTAAACTACGATAGGTTAGGTTTGGGTCAGGTTAGGTTAGGTAAGGTTAGGTTTTTGGTTGCTCTTCTCTGCAAATAACTTTTTTATTTTCAAGCCGATTGCGGAGTTCGACCCCTCTGAAGGAAGGTATCGACGAGATCTACACGAATAAACAATAAAAACGCTGAGTTACTGTTCTAAATTTTGAAGTTTTCGACCAAAAACCCAGTTTTCTATAGAAAATTTAGCAATATACGATTTGGATGCACCAAAAACGATGTAATTTTGCTAAGCAGGTAGCTGATTGAGGTGTCAGAAGGAGCGCCTCAATGCGTTTGACAAAATAAAATCAATTTAAGTAATACAAATTTTCAAAATGACTATGTAAACTACGATAGGTTAGGTTTGGGTCAGGTTAGGTTAGGTTAGGTTAGGTTTTTGGTTGCTCTTCTCTGCAAATAACTTTTTTATTTTCAAGCCGATTGCGGAGTTCGACCCCTCTGAAGGAAGGTATCGACGAGATCTACACGAATAAACAATAAAAACGCTGAGTTACTGTTCTAAATTTTGAAGTTTTCGACCAAAAACCCAGTTTTCTATAGAAAAATTAGCAATATACGATTTGGATGCACCAAAAACGATGTAATTTTGCTAAGCAGGTAGCTGATTGAGGTGTCAGAAGGAGCGCCTCAATGCGTTTGACAAAATAAAATCAATTTAAGTAATACAAATTTTCAAAATGACTATGTAAACTACGATAGGTTAGGTTTGGGTCAGGTTAGGTTAGGTTAGGTTTTTGGTTGCTCTTCTCTGCAAATAACTTTTTTATTTTCAAGCCGATTGCGGAGTTCGACCCCTCTGAAGGAAGGTATCGACGAGATCTACACGAATAAACAATAAAAACGCTGAGTTACTGTTCTAAATTTTGAAGTTTTCGAACAAAAACCCAGTTTTCTATAGAAAAATTAGCAATATACGATTTGGATGCACCAAAAACGATGTAATTTTGCTAAGCAGGTAGCTGATTGAGGTGTCAGAAGGAGCGCCTCAATGCGTTTGACAAAATAAAATCAATTTAAGTTATACAAATTTTCAAAATGACTATGTAAACTACGATAGGTTAGGTTTGGGTCAGGTTAGGTTAGGTTAGGTTAGGTTAGGTTTTTGGTTGCTCTTCTCTGCAAATAACTTTTTTATTTTCAAGCCGATTAAGGAGTTCGACCCCTCTGAAGGAAGGTATCGACGAGATCTACACGAATAAACAATAAAAACGCTGAGTTACTGTTCTAAATTTTGAAGTTTTCGACCAAAAACCCAGTTTTCTATAGAAAAATTAGCAATATACGATTTGGATGCACCATAAACGATATAATTTTGCTAAGCAGGTAGCTGATTGAGGTGTCAGAAGGAGCGCCTCAATGCGTTTGACAAAATAAAATCAATTTAAGTAATACAAATTTTCAAAATGACTATACAGGGTCTTCTTTATGAAGATCAATATATTTTAAGAGAAGGTTAAGGCTGGTGTGTGGGTTCAATTTATGAAAAAAATAAAAATATACATATAACTATATTTTTTTTATTGAAATTTTCAATTCTTTTAAGTGACCGAATTTAAGTTTAATCTGTTATTTACGACAACCTTGCAAGAAATAAAAAAAACCTATCTATTTATTTTAAGAAAATAACTTCACTAAAACAAAGATCTTACGCGGTTAGTACCTACCTATCCACGCGAGCAAAGGTCGATGCCTCGCGCGCCCGGGCGATGCGTGACCTACTTAGCTCGATGTATGACGTAACAATCAGCTGTTGTAATATCATACTTATTTCGTATAAAAGTTGATTCTAATTTCCCATCACACTTCAACTGTCAATTTAACGTTCAACTAATTGTAAATACCGTTTTAGTAATGTTGACTTCTTTGATAATGTTTAAATTAGAAATAAATTTAAAAAAAGCTTTCGTGCTTGAGCTGTTTGTCTTAACGAATAAATGTATTTTACAATCAATTGAATGTTAAATGGAATCACCTTATTATCAACTATTATTATTTACAGTTTATGTACAAAAATAACTTACATATTGCTTCCTGTCAATGATGTTAGGTACACAGCACACGAATACACATACACAAGCACTTTATAGTAACTGCTGCACATAACTACCTATTTGCGATACACAAAGTCTTGTTCGTTTAATAACATTGGCAGCACACAACATTGGGGCACGTGGAGTAAATGTGCCATAATCTCGATGGCGCTGCACAGCTCCTAGAATTGTTCGGAGGACGGGACGCCTTCCATGTCTCTGCTCGTACGTGTCACGAACTCGTGACAGGTTCTCACTCGCAGCACTAGCACAAAGCCATTTGAAGATATTCTTGGTTCGTGTACGCGAAATTAGGCATTTTGATAATTATTAATTTACGCGCGCGTATCATTAGACAGACTTTTACAGACTGGCGAGCGCTCGCCGATGGAGATGAGACGTATTTACTAGAACAGATCCACGCACTAGATATTTTACAATACTAAGTGGCACCTATCAAAATTTTTCAAATACTTGATCCACCTAGTATTTTGTAAATTACACGATTTCCGACCCTACGACAAAGTTATAGAGGTTATTATTGCGTAACACATAATTGCGTATTATCCACACCTAGTATTTCTCTCTAAGCTTGTGTGCGAATGTCTCCGTCTTACCGAACGAGTTTGAGCGTGACGAAGCGAATGCACACAAACGTAGTAGAACCATATTTATTTCATGCGCGCGTGATAATTGCATTAAAGATTTACTATTTAGATTCACTGAGTGTCGCATATTAGAATAGTTTTCGAGTGTTGATTAGATAGACTTTGAGTAACTCCTATTTCAGAGAAGTATCTATTCAAAGAAAATTATATTTTAAAGTCATATTACGCTGGACTGGGAGCGAAAGAAAAACGTAGAATGTGCCAGCTGCTTCTCTTCCCGGGCATACTGTAAAAGTCAGTTAAGGGACAGAGGTTTTAAAGGCGTTTTTGTAGGCGATAGGCTGACCCCCTGTCACTACAATAGTCTCTTTCCATCTTTATAATACCTCCAAATTTGTCAAACGAGACATCAGATGGTCTTGTAACCTCTGGTGTTCTGCCTACCCTATAAGGGATACAGGCGTGACGTTATGCATGTACATGTATGTATTACGTGGATTAGCTAGCACTAGTCAGCGTCAAGTATTACGTGAATCTATTAATACTAGGTGGAATAGGTATTTGGATCGAGTATTGGAAAATACTAGGAATAGGTGCACCTAGTATCAAATTTACCTAGTATAACCCATCTCTACTCGCCGAGCGGTGAGCGGGTCGCGCGCGTTTGGCTCAAAGTCGCCGCGACGCCGCGCCGCGCCGACAAGCCAACAGAGTGTTGTCGGCGCGGGCGGCTCGCTTGACTTTCGGTGTCGATAGTGCCGTCAGAGAATACCTACATACCTATGCCTAGTGCGATTTTTCTCTGTGTGTGTGAGTGAGTTCTTAATATAAATAGTTAAATAGAAACACTTTTATTTCTTGCTTTAGTCGTAAATAACAGATTAAACTAAAATGTTGTTAACTTATGAGAATTATAAAATATTTATGAAAGAATTTTTTTTTGTTAATTGTAACAAAAAAAAAATTCTTTCATAAATTGAATCCATACATCATTCTTAACCTTCTATTAAAATATATTGATCTTCATAAAGAAGACCCTATATAAACTACGATAGGTTAGGTTTGGGTCAGGTTAGGTTAGGTTTTTGGTTGCTCTTCTCTGCAAATAACTTTTTTATTTTCAAGCCGATTGCGGAGTTCGACCCCTCTGAAGGAAGGTATCGACGAGATCTACACGAATAAACAATAAAAACGCTGAGTTACTGTTCTAAATTTTGAAGTTTTCGACCAAAAACCCAGTTTTCTATAGAAAAATTAGCAATATACGATTTGGATGCACCAAAAACGATATAATTTTGCTAAGCAGGTAGCTGATTGAGGTGTCAGAAGGAGCGCCTCAATGCGTTTGACAAAATAAAATCAATTTAAGTAATACAAATTTTCAAAATGACTATGTAAACTACGATAGGTTAGGTTTGGGTCAGGTTAGGTTAGGTTAGGTTTTTGGTTGCTCTTCTCTGCAAATAACTTTTTTATTTTCAAGCCGATTGCGGAGTTCGACCCCTCTGAAGGAAGGTATCGACGAGATCTACACGAATAAACAATAAAATTGCTGAGTTACTGTTCTAAATTTTGAAGTTTTCGACCAAAAACCCAGTTTTCTATAGAAAAATTAGCAATATACGATTTGGATGCACCAAAAACGATGTAATTTTGCTAAGCAGGTAGCTGATTGAGGTGTCAGAAGGAGCGCCTCAATGCGTTTGACAAAATAAAATCAATTTAAGTAATACAAATTTTCAAAATGACTATGTAAACTACGATAGGTTAGGTTTGGGTCAGGTTAGGTTAGGTAAGGTTAGGTTTTTGGTTGCTCTTCTCTGCAAATAACTTTTTTATTTTCAAGCCGATTGCGGAGTTCGACCCCTCTGAAGGAAGGTATCGACGAGATCTACACGAATAAACAATAAAAACGCTGAGTTACTGTTCTAAATTTTGAAGTTTTCGACCAAAAACCCAGTTTTCTATAGAAAATTTAGCAATATACGATTTGGATGCACCAAAAACGATGTAATTTTGCTAAGCAGGTAGCTGATTGAGGTGTCAGAAGGAGCGCCTCAATGCGTTTGACAAAATAAAATCAATTTAAGTAATACAAATTTTCAAAATGACTATGTAAACTACGATAGGTTAGGTTTGGGTCAGGTTAGGTTAGGTTAGGTTAGGTTAGGTTTTTGGTTGCTCTTCTCTGTAAATAACTTTTTTATTTTCAAGCCGATTGCGGAGTTCGACCCCTCTGAAGGAAGGTATCGACGAGATCTACACGAATAAACAATAAAAACGCTGAGTTACTGTTCTAAATTTTGAAGTTTTCGACCAAAAACCCAGTTTTCTATAGAAAAATTAGCAATATACGATTTGGATGCACCAAAAACGATATAATTTTGCTAAGCAGGTAGCTGATTGAGGTGTCAGAAGGAGCGCCTCAATGCGTTTGACAAAATAAAATCAATTTAAGTAATACAAATTTTCAAATTGACTATGTAAACTACGATAGGTTAGGTTTGGGTCAGGTTAGGTTAGGTTAGGTTTTTGGTTGCTCTTCTCTGCAAATAACTTTTTTATTTTCAAGCCGATTGCGGAGTTCGACCCCTCTGAAGGAAGGTATCGACGAGATCTACACGAATAAACAATAAAAACGCTGAGTTACTGTTCTAAATTTTGAAGTTTTCGACCAAAAACCCAGTTTTCTATAGAAAAATTAGCAATATACGATTTGGATGCACCAAAAACGATGTAATTTTGCTAAGCAGGTAGCTAATTGAGGTGTCAGAAGGAGCGCCTTAATGCGTTTGACAAAATAAAATCAATTTAAGTAATACAAATTTTCAAAATGACTATGTAAACTACGATAGGTTAGGTTTGGGTCAGGTTAGGTTAGGTTAGGTTTTTGGTTGCTCTTCTCTGCAAATAACTTTTTTATTTTCAAGCCGATTAAGGAGTTCGACCCCTCTGAAGGAAGGTATCGACGAGATCTACACGAATAAACAATAAAAACGCTGAGTTACTGTTCTAAATTTTGAAGTTTTCGACCAAAAACCCAGTTTTCTATAGAAAAATTAGCAATATACGATTTGGATGCACCAAAAACGATATAATTTTGCTAAGCAGGTAGCTGATTGAGGTGTCAGAAGGAGCGCCTCAATGCGTTTGACAAAATAAAATCAATTTAAGTAATACAAATTTTCAAAATGACTATGTAAACTACGATAGGTTAGGTTTGGGTTAGGTTAGGTTAGGTTTTTGGTTGCTCTTCTCTGCAAATAACTTTTTTATTTTCAAGCCGATTGCGGAGTTCGACCCCTCTGATGAAAGGTGGAAGGTATCGACGAGATCTACACGAATAAACAATAAAAACGCTGAGTTACTGTTCTAAATTTTGAAGTTTTCGACCAAAAACCCAGTTTTCTATAGAAAAATTAGCAATATACGATTTGGATGCACCAAAAACGATATAATTTTGCTAAGCAGGTAGCTGATTGAGGTGTCAGAAGGAGCGCCTCAATGCGTTTGACAAAATAAAATCAATTTAAGTAATACAAATTTTCAAAATGACTATGTAAACTACGATAGGTTAGGTTTGGGTCAGGTTAGGTTAGGTTAGGTTAGGTTAGGTTTTTGGTTGCTCTTCTCTGCAAATAACTTTTTTATTTTCAAGCCGATTGCGGAGTTCGACCCCTCTGAAGGAAGGTATCGACGAGATCTACACGAATAAACAATAAAAACGCTGAGTTACTGTTCTAAATTTTGAAGTTTCGACCAAAAACCCAGTTTTCTATAGAAAAATTAGCAATATACGATTTGGATGCACCAAAAACGATATAATTTTGCTAAGCAGGTAGCTGATTGAGGTGTCAGAAGGAGCGCCTCAATGCGTTTGACAAAATAAAATCAATTCAAGTAATACAAATTTTCAAAATGACTATGTAAACTACGATAGGTTAGGTTTGGGTCAGGTTAGGTTAGGTTAGGTTTTTGGTTGCTCTTCTCTGCAAATAACTTTTTTATTTTCAAGCCGATTGCGGAGTTCGACCCCTCTGAAGGAAGGTATCGACTAGATCTACACGAATAAACAATAAAAACGCTGGGTTACTGTTCTAAATTTTGAAGTTTTCGACCAAAAACCCAGTTTTCTATAGAAAAATTAGCAATATACGATTTGGATGCACCAAAAACGATGTAATTTTGCTAAGCAGGTAGCTGATTGAGGTGTCAGAAGGAGCGCCTCAATGCGTTTGACAAAATAAAATCAATTCAAGTAATACAAATTTTCAAAATGACTATGTAAACTACGATAGGTTAGGTTTGGGTCAGGTTAGGTTAGGTTAGGTTTTTGGTTGCTCTTCTCTGCAAATAACTTTTTTATTTTCAAGCCGATTGCGGAGTTCGACCCCTCTGAAGGAAGGTATCGATAAGATCTACACGAATAAACAATAAAAACGCTGAGTTACTGTTCTAAATTTTGAAGTTTTCGACCAAAAACCCAGTTTTCTATAGAAAAATTAGCAATATACGATTCGGATGCACCAAAAACGATGTAATTTTGCTAAGCAGGTAGCTGATTGAGGTGTCAGAAGGAGCGCCTCAATGCGTTTGACAAAATAAAATCAATTTAAATAATACAAATTTTCAAAATGACTATGTAAACTACGATAGGTTAGGTTTGGGTCAGGTTAGGTTAGGTTAGGTTAGGTTTTTGGTTGCTCTTCTCTGTAAATAACTTTTTTATTTTCAAGCCGATTGCGGAGTTCGACCCCTCTGAAGGAAGGTATCGACGAGATCTACACGAATAAACAATAAAAACGCTGAGTTACTGTTCTAAATTTTGAAGTTTTCGACCAAAAACCCAGTTTTCTATAGAAAAATTAGCAATATACGATTTGGATGCACCAAAAACGATATAATTTTGCTAAGCAGGTAGCTGATTGAGGTGTCAGAAGGAGCGCCTCAATGCGTTTGACAAAATAAAATCAATTTAAGTAATACAATCAATTTAATAATACTCAGCGTTTTTTTAAAGAGCCAGTTCCTTCCTAAACCCGTGTGCTTTCATCTTCGACCTCATCGTCACTTACCATCAGGTGAGATTGAGGTCAAACGCGGGTTTAGTCACTTATAAAAAAAAAAAAAAAAACAAATTTTCAAAATGACTATGTAAACTACGATAAGTTAGGTTTGGGTCAGGTTAGGTTAGGTTAGGTTAGGTTTTTGGTTGCTCTTCTCTGCAAATAACTTTTTTATTTTCAAGCCGATTGCGGAGTTCGACCCCTCTGAAGGAAGGTATCGACGAGATCTACACGAATAAACAATAAAAACGCTGAGTTACTGTTCTAAATTTTGAAGTTTTCGACCAAAAACCCAGTTTTCTATAGAAAAATTAGCAATATACGATTTGGATGCACCAAAAACGATGTAATTTTGCTAAGCAGGTAGCTGATTGAGGTGTCAGAAGGAGCGCCTCAATGCGTTTGACAAAATAAAATCAATTCAAGTAATACAAATTTTCAAAATGACTATGTAAACTACGATAGGTTAGGTTTGGGTCAGGTTAGGTTAGGTTAGGTTTTTGGTTGCTCTTCTCTGCAAATAACTTTTTTATTTTCAAGCCGATTGCGGAGTTCGACCCCTCTGAAGGAAGGTATCGATAAGATCTACACGAATAAACAATAAAAACGCTGAGTTACTGTTCTAAATTTTGAAGTTTTCGACCAAAAACCCAGTTTTCTATAGAAAAATTAGCAATATACGATTCGGATGCACCAAAAACGATGTAATTTTGCTAAGCAGGTAGCTGATTGAGGTGTCAGAAGGAGCGCCTCAATGCGTTTGACAAAATAAAATCAATTTAAATAATACAAATTTTCAAAATGACTATGTAAACTACGATAGGTTAGGTTTGGGTCAGGTTAGGTTAGGTTAGGTTAGGTTTTTGGTTGCTCTTCTCTGTAAATAACTTTTTTATTTTCAAGCCGATTGCGGAGTTCGACCCCTCTGAAGGAAGGTATCGACGAGATCTACACGAATAAACAATAAAAACGCTGAGTTACTGTTCTAAATTTTGAAGTTTTCGACCAAAAACCCAGTTTTCTATAGAAAAATTAGCAATATACGATTTGGATGCACCAAAAACGATATAATTTTGCTAAGCAGGTAGCTGATTGGGGTGTCAGAAGGAGCGCCTCAATGCGTTTGACAAAATAAAATCAATTTAAGTAATACAAATTTTCAAATTGACTATGTAAACTACGATAAGTTAGGTTTGGGTCAGGTTAGGTTAGGTTAGGTTTTTGGTTGCTCTTCTCTGCAAATAACTTTTTTATTTTCAAGCCGATTGCGGAGTTCGACCCCTCTGAAGGAAGGTATCGATGAGATCTACACGAATAAACAATAAAAACGCTGAGTTACTCTTCTAAATTTTGAAGTTTTCGACCAAAAACCCAGTTTTCTATAGAAAAATTAGCAATATACGATTTGGATGCACCAAAAACGATGTAATTTTGCTAAGCAGGTAGCTGATTGAGGTGTCAGAAGGAGCGCCTCAATGCGTTTGACAAAATAAAATCAATTTAAATAATACAAATTTTCAAAATGACTATGTAAACTACGATAGGTTAGGTTTGGGTCAGGTTAGGTTAGGTTAGGTTAGGTTAGGTTTTTGGTTGTTAGACTTGTTGGCTGAAGAGGAGGTTATGACAACCATGAGGGAGTTTCAAGCTATACCGGCTGACGCTGCCAAAGATCAGGTGCAAATGTGCCTGAATCTTATAAGGACTGTGGCTGCCAAGAGCAAAAACCTCAAGGGGACATTTGTGAAGGCTTTAAATCAGTCTTCTACAGAAATAGAGAAGGTTATGGAGACGCTGTACGAGCGAAACCATTCTGAGGAGGTCGCTGCTCTCCGAGCAGAAAACTCAAGACTTGGTGCGGCTGTAGACTCCCTCCGTTTGGAGATGGTTGCCTTACGAAATGAGTTGGAGCAGGCCCGTAAAGCCCCGGTACCACCGATACAAGTAGAGGCCCAGACAGAGAGTTTCCCCACAGGGGAAGAGTTCAGGGCAAACCTGATAAAGGACTTGGCTTTCATAATGGATGCCAAACTTGCAGGAATAAACCACCGCCTCCTTCCGGAGGAACCGTTGCGTCCACCTTTGAGTGCAGACGTTAATCGCGACCAGTCGGCGGCGCCGTCTTCTCAGCGGCAACCTCCAAAAAAGAAGGCACCGAAGAAAAAAGCCCCGACTGAGATGCCGGAACCTGTGCCTGTTACGCTTGAACCGGTACCAATCCCGGGACCATCAACTGAGTCTTGGAACGAGGTTGTAAAGCGGAAAAACAAGAAGAAGGCCACTACGGCTCCACCTTCTGCCCCGGTTCCTACACCAGGCCCTAAGAAGGCAAATAAACGACGAAAAGCCAAGTTGCGCGCGCCAAGATCCGCAGCCGTCGTCCTGACGCTGCAGCCCGAGGCGGTACAACAAGGCTTAACCTATGAGAGGGTCCTCAGTGAGGCCAGAAAGTCCATCAATTTGAACGATCTAGGCATCACTGGGCTTAACTTCCGTGTAGCGGTTACAGGGGCTCGGGTGCTCGAAGTTCCCGGTACTGAAAGCGGCGAGAAGGCTGACCGTTTCGCCACTGAGCTTCGAAAATTGTTGCCGGAGACTGTGAAGGTCAATCGGCCCGTCAAACGGGTCGATATACGAATTATAGACCTGGACGACTCGGTGTCGACCGGGGATGTTGAGGTTGCTGTAGCCCGGACCGGAAACTGTCCGGTGGACCATGTGAAAGCAGGAGAAATCCGACAGTGTCTCTACGGCACCAGCAACGTACTGGTACAGTGCCCGGTAGCTGCTGCAAAGCTGATATGCGAAGCAGGTAGAATCCTTGTCGGCTGGAGTTCGGCTCGGGTTCGTGTGTTGGAACCAAGGCCACTGAAGTGTTTCCGGTGCATGGAAATCGGACACACAGGGGCTCTATGCAAATGCGCAGTTGACCGCAGCGGACTTTGCTTCCGCTGCATGAAGCCCGGTCACAAGGCTGCAACTTGCGTAGAAGATCCCTTCTGTCCGATTTGTAAAGAGGCAGGAAGGCCGTCAAATCATGCCATTGGAGGTCGCAAGTGCGCGCCACCTAAGAAGGGGAGAGGGCGAGTTTTGATGCCCTCCGTTCCCGCGAAGCCGCCCCAGGAGGCGATGATGACTGATCACAATGGCTAGTTCACCTCGCTTCCTACAAGGGAACTTGAACCACTGCAGCGGGGCGCAAGACTTGTTCGTGCAATCCATGCTGCAGTGGTCCATTAATGCGGCGGTTATCGCGGAGCCCTACTTTGTCCCATCTGCGCCTAACTGGGTGGGGGACACTGAGGGCACAGTGGCAATTGTGGTGGCGGTGGAAGCCGCTTCCCCACCTCTCTCTGTACGGGCTAGGGAGCGCGGTCTGATCGTGGCGTCTTGGGGAGACCTGACCTTGGTGGGGATCTATTTCTCGCCGAACAGGTCTCTCGCAGAGTTCGAGGCGTTTCTTGACCGTGTTGGTGTGGCTGTGAGGCGTGCGGTTCCGGGTCATGTATTCGTGCTCGGGGACTTCAACGCCCATAGCGTGGCCTGGGGTTCCCCTGTGACTGATGCCAAAGGCTCAGCCGTAGAGGATTGGGCGGCGACTTGTGGCCTTGTGCTCCTGAATCGCGGTAGCACCAACACGTTTGAGACACAGCAGGGTGGGTCAATAGTGGACTTATCGTTTGCTAGCCCTGCTGTGGCCTCGCGGACGCGAGGGTGGCGGGTCCTAGACGAGGTGGAGAATTTGTCGAATCATCGGTACATACGATTCGAAGTCTCCACCTCGCCTACTAGTATGACGTCGTCGCACCAACGGGGAGCGGAACAAGTTTTCCCTCGATGGGCCCTGGCGCGCCTTGACAGGGACGTACTAAATGAGGCTTCCATCGTCTGGGCTTGGAACCTCGCGTCAGTAGAGCCAACAGAGGTTGACGCGGAAGCGCTACGACTCCGGGGGGCCTTGACGCAAATCTGCGACGCGGCAATGCCCCGGGCTCAGCGCCAACCTCCACGGCGGGCGGTATACTGGTGGTCGCAGCACATCAGCGACTTACGCGACGAATGCGCTTCTGCACGCCGTCGCGCCACCAGGTACCGGAGGCGGCGGTTCAATGACGAGGAGATGGCGGCTCTTTTGCACGACCTCTACAAGGAGACCAAAAAGACCCTGCAGAAGGCCATTGCAAGGGCAAAGGTCAGTGCTCGGGAGAAGATGCTGGAGGACCTTGACCGGGATCCGTGGGGGCGCCCTTATCACGCTACTCGGAACAAGCTTCGGCCGCAGGCGCCTCCACTGACAGAGACAATGCAGCCCCAACTGCTGGAGGGTGTGGTGACGGCGTTGTTTCCGGACGCGCCTGAGCGCACACCCCCAACAATGGCGGAGGAGGATGTGGCTGCATCGGAGTTCATCGAGGCCCCCCCGCCCCTGGAGCTGGCCGAGTTCAATTTGGCCATGCGCAAGCTACGGGCGAAGAACACCGCGCCGGGACCAGATGGTGTTCCGGGCCGGGTCTTGGCTTTGGCGCTTGACGAGTTGGGAGCCCACTTTGCCGGGTTTCTCGACACATGTCTAGCGTCTGGCCGATTCCCGTCCTGTTGGAAGGAGGGGAAACTTGTACTGCTCAGGAAGGAGGGGCGCCCAGCAGATTCTGCTTCTGCTTTCCGTCCTGTCGTACTGCTGGACGATGCGGGAAAATTCTATGAGCATATCGTAGCCTCCCGCATCGTGCAGCACTTGCGCAACGTGGGTCCTGATCTGTCGGACAGGCAGTTCGGGTTCCGAGAAGGCCGGTCGACTATCGATGCGATAACTCAAGTCAAAGGCCTCTCGGACGAGTCGGTGGCGTCGGGTGGCGTGATGCTGGCGGTCTCCTTGGACATCGCCAATGCCTTTAACACGCTGCCCTTCGCCTGCATTGAAGAGGCACTACGGTATCACCGCGTGCCCCTTTATTTGCGAAGGACCATCGCCGACTACCTGCACGACAGACAGGTACTCTACATGGGTCAGGACGGTAGCACCCACAGGCGGGCGATTCGTTGCGGTGTTCCTCAGGGGTCTGTCTTAGGACCACTCCTTTGGAACATCGGGTACGACTGGGTGCTACGGGGCGCTCTTCGCTCTGGCCTTAGTGTCGTCTGTTATGCTGACGACACTCTGGTCACAGCTCGGGGGAAGGATTTGGCGCAGGCGACGTCACGCGCCGAGGAAGGGGTGCAGCAAGTGGTTGGGCGGATTGAGGCGTTGGGCCTAAAGGTTGCCCTCGACAAAACCGAGGTTCTGTGTTTCCACGGACCACGGCGGGGGCCTCCTGCAGGTGCCAACGTATCAATTAACGGACTTCGGATCGAGCTGAAGCCCCAGATAAAATATCTGGGACTTCTGCTCGATGGCAGATGGGACTTCCGGGCGCATTTTCGCCGATTGGCCCCCAAGCTGATTGGGACCGCATCGGCGCTCGGAAGGCTCCTGCCAAACATTGGCGGACCCGACCAGACATGCCGGCGCCTCTATGCCGGTGTGGTTAGGTCGATGGCACTCTATGGGGCACCAGTATGGGTCGGTGCTTTGACTCGCCCGAACGTAACGTCGCTGAGTTCAGCCCAGCGCGTTCTGGCGGTCAGAGCGATCCGAGGATACCGTACGGTGTCCCATGGAGCGGCATGTGTGCTCGCTTGTATGCCTCCCTGGGATCTCGAAGCCGAGGTTCTAGCGGACGTATACGAGCGACGCGCGGATGCGCGCGCGCGGGGAGTGGAGCCAGCCCCAGACGAAGTCCGGAGGTGGAGGAAGGTCGCCCAACGTACCTTGCTGCGGAGGTGGAGGAGGAGGCTCGAGGAGTCGAGCGCGGGTCTGCGCACACTGGAGGCTGTTCGCCCAGTCCTAAAGGAGTGGGTGAACAGAAGACACGGGTCGCTCACCTTCCGGCTGGTCCAGGTTCTGTCCGGGCATGAAAGCTTCGGCAGATACCTGTGCCACATAGCCCGAAGGGAGCCATCGGCGGTGTGTCTTCACTGCAGCAGTGGCAGCGAAGACACAGCCCAGCACACGCTGGAGGAGTGCCAGGCGTGGGCGCACGAACGCGCAACCCTCGTGGCAGTGGTAGGACATGACCTCTCCTTGCCGGCCGTGGTAAGAGCCATGGTCGATGACGAGAGGTCGTGGGACGCTGTCGTCTCTTTTTGCGAAGGTGTAATGTCGCAAAAAGAGGCCGCGGAGAGGAGTCGAGAGGATGATCCCCTTTCGGCTCCAATCCGCCGCAGGAGGACCGGTCGGAGAAGGAGGGCGTATGCCAACCTGACCTGATCCGGTCGAGTGAAGGCCTTGGGCGGTGGATACGGGGGTATCCGCCGCTCGCTTCCAAAGGTCTTCGCTGGCAGCGGCGTGCTACGTGTTTCGAGCATGCCGCTGAGCGAGGGAGGTTCCGCGCTGCGGAAGGCACCGGCGGGTTCGCGGAAGAATGCGCAAGACGAAACACCTTGGGGTTTTAGTCGGTAAGAGTCCGACATAACCTGGCCGCTCCCCCGGGCGACAGGTATCCATGAGGATTTCCCCAAGTAAAAAAAAAAAAAAAAAAAAGGTTAGGTTTTTGGTTGCTCTTCTCTGCCAATAACTTTTTTATTTTCAAGCCGATTGCGGAGTTCGACCCCTCTGAAGGAAGGTATCGACGAGATCTACACGAATAAATAATAAAAACGCTGAGTTACTGTTCTAAATTTTGAAGTTTTCAACCAAAAACCCAGTTTTCTATAGAAAAATTAGCAATATACGATTTGGATGCACCAAAAACGATATAATTTTGCTAAGCAGGTAGCTGATTGAGGTGTCAGAAGGAGCGCCTCAATGCGTTTGACAAAATAAAATCAATTTAAGTAATACAAATTTTCAAATTGACTATGTAAACTACGATAGGTTAGGTTTGGGTCAGGTTAGGTTAGGTTAGGTTTTTGGTTGCTCTTCTCTGCAAATAACTTTTTTATTTTCAAGCCGATTGCGGAGTTCGACCCCTCTGAAGGAAGGTATCGATGAGATCTACACGAATAAACAATAAAAACGCTAAGTTACTCTTCTAAATTTTGAAGTTTTCGACCAAAAACCCAGTTTTCTATAGAAAAATTAGCAATATACGATTTGGATGCACCAAAAACGATGTAATTTTGCTAAGCAGGTAGCTGATTGAGGTGTCAGAAGGAGCGCCTCAATACGTTTGACAAAATAAAATCAATTTAAGTAATACAAATTTTCAAAAAGACTATGTAAACTACGATAGGTTAGGTTTGGGTCAGGTTAGGTTAGGTTAGGTTAGGTTAGGTTTTTGGTTGCTCTTCTCTGCAAATAACTTTTTTATTTTCAAGCCGATTGCGGAGTTCGACCCCTCTGAAGGAAGGTATCGACGAGATCTACACGAATAAACAATAAAAACGCTGAGTTACTGTTCTAAATTTTGAAGTTTTCGACCAAAAACCCAGTTTTCTATAGAAAAATTAGCAATATACGATTTGGATGCACCAAAAACGATATAATTTTGCTAAGCAGGTAGCTGATTGAGGTGTCAGAAGGAGCGCCTCAATGCGTTTGACAAAATAAAATCAATTTAAGTAATACAAATTTTCAAAATGAATATGTAAACTACGATAGGTTAGGTTTGGGTCAGGTTAGGTTAGGTTAGGTTTTTGGTTGCTCTTCTCTGCAAATAACTTTTTTATTTTCAAGCCGATTGCGGAGTTCGACCCCTCTGAAGGAAGGTATCGACGAGATCTACACGAATAAACAATAAAAACGCTGAGTTACTGTTCTAAATTTTGAAGTTTTCGACCAAAAACCCAGTTTTCTATAGAAAAATTAGCAATATACGATTTGGATGCACCAAAAACGATATAATTTTGCTAAGCAGGTAGCTGATTGAGGTGTCAGAAGGAGCGCCTCAATGCGTTTGACAAAATAAAATCAATTTAAGTAATACAAATTTTCAAAATGAATATGTAAACTACGATAGGTTAGGTTTGGGTCAGGTTAGGTTAGGTTAGGTTAGGTTAGGTTTTTGGTTGCTCTTCTCTGCAAATAACTTTTTTATTTTCAAGCCGATTGCGGAGTTCGACCCCTCTGAAGGAAGGTATCGACTAGATCTACACGAATAAACAATAAAAACGCTGGGTTACTGTTCTAAATTTTGAAGTTTTCGACCAAAAACCCAGTTTTCTATAGAAAAATTAGCAATATACGATTTGGATGCACCAAAAACGATATAATTTTGCTAAGCAGGTAGCTGATTGAGGTGTCAGAAGGAGCGCCTCAATGCGTTTGACAAAATAAAATCAATTTAAGTAATACAAATTTTCAAAATGACTATGTAAACTACGATAGGTTAGGTTTGGGTCAGGTTAGGTTAGGTTAGGTTAGGTTTTTGGTTGCTCTTCTCTGCAAATATTTTTTTTTATTTTCAAGCCGATTGCGGAGTTCGAGGACGCCTTGGAGCCTCGCCTGAGAAGGCTGTTTGACGCTTGCATAGCTCAAGCAAAGGTACCACGGCGGTGGAAGACCGGTCGTCTTGTTCTCCTGCGGAAAGAGGGGCGTCCGGCGGAATCTCCCTCCGCGTTCCGCCCCATCGTGATGCTCGACGAGGACGCCAAACTGTTTGAAAGAGTTTTGGCGACCAGAATCGTTGGGCACCTAGAAGGGGTCGGGCCGGATCTGGCAGAGAACCAGTTTGGCTTCCGTAGGGGTCGGTCCACCGTAGACGCGGTGCAGCGGGTGAAGTCCCACGCGCAGGACGCAGTCTCTCGGGGCGAGGTGGTGCTGGCGGTGTCTCTTGATATCGCCAATGCGTTCAACACCATTTCCTGGAGCTGCATTATGGAGGGCCTCCGATATCACGGAGTGCCCCCGTACCTGCGCCGCGTGATCGGGGACTACCTGTCAGGGCGTGCGGTCGAGTACCCTGGCCAGGACCAGTGGTATAGACGAGAAATGTCGTGCGGCGTCCCACAGGGCTCGGTCCTCGGACCGCTCCTGTGGAACGTCGGTTACGACTGGGTGTTGCGAGGAGCCTCACTCACGGGTGTCGAGGTGACCTGCTATGCCGACGACACCCTGGTAACGGCGAGGGGAAAAAACTACCGGGAGGCCTCCGTGCGCGCCACTGCCGGTGTAGCATTCATCGTGGGTCGCATCCGGCGACTGGGCCTGAAAGTGGCGCTGGAAAAGTCCGAGGCCGTTCTGTTTCATGGGCCCCGGCAGTCGGCGCCCCAGCACGCTCATATTGTTGTATCCGGGGTGTGCATTGACATAAAGCCGTCGATGAAATATCTGGGCCTTATCCTGGATGGAAGATGGAGCTTTAGGGCACACTTTAAATGCTTGGTGCCCCGGCTAATGGGGGCGGCATCTGCCTTGTGCGGGCTCCTGCCAAACCTCGGAGGACCAGAGAAGTCTTGCCGGCGTCTGTATGAGGGGGTTGTGCGGAGCATGGCCCTGTACGGGGCGCCGGTGTGGGCCGAGGCCCTCGATCGCCACAACATCGCTCTGCTCGGCCGTGTGCAGCGAGCGATGGCGATCAGGGTGATTCGGGGGTATCGCACGATCTCCCGTGAGGCGGCCTGCCTGCTGGCGGGATCATTGCCCTGGGATTTGGAGGCAAAGGCCCTTGCGTCACTGCATCAATGGCGTGAGGGGGCGCACCAAATACTAGGCTGCCCGCCTGCGGGCAGGAAGTGGAGAGGAAAAGGGCTGAGCTGCGTTTACGGGCTACCTTTGCGTGGGAGTCCCGGCTGGTGCAACCTAGCGCCGGCCGTCGGACCGTCGAGGCAATCCGTCCAGTTTTGAGGCAATGGATGCACAGGCGATTTGGCTCCCTGAGCTACCGGCTGACCCAGGTACTCACCGGACACGGTTGTTTCGGGGACTACTTGTGTCGCATAGCCGGCAGGGAGCCGAATGCCAGGTGTCATCACTGCGACGGTTGCCCCGACGACGACGCCCAGCATACGCTGGAGGTATGCCCTGCGTGGAATGCGGAGCGCAACGCGCTCAGCTCAGTGGTGGGAGCCGACCTCTCTCTTCAAGCCGTAGTAAGTGCTATGGTAGGGAGCGAGGGGTCGTGGCAGGCGGTCCTCTCCTTCTGCGAAGCAGTCATGCTCGCGAAGGAGGTGGCGGAGCGTGTTCGGGAAGATGAGTCTTCAGCGCAGCCGCTTCGCCGCAGACGCTTGGGACGCCGCAGGGCGGCCTTTTTGAGAGGCCGCCTTCTCCAAGTCCCATGAGCCCTTGGGTCAGACGCGGGGGCGTCTGAACCCGATCAAAAAGGGGGCTCGAGGTGGTGTGTGCACGTTCTGCGCGCCACTCTCACGAGGGACATTGAGGGGGGATCCTCTCCCCCCCCGGGACGATACCGGCATCACCAAGCCGGCAAACGCTGCCGGGCCGCGAAAGTAATGCTTCGGCGTACTCGTGCCCCGGCAAGAAGCGTCCAGAGGAACGTCGTGGAGTTTTAGCCGGTAAGAGTCCGGCATAACCCGAAGTCTGTCCCCCGCCACTTCGGGTATCCAATGCAGGATTTCTCCACGTAAAAAAAAAAAAAAAAGGTTAGGTTTTTGGTTGCTCTTCTCTGCAAATAACTTTTTTATTTTCAAGCCGATTGCGGAGTTCGACCCCTCTGAAGGAAGATATCGACGAGATCTACACGAATAAACAATAAAAACGCTGAATTACTGTTCTAAATTTTGAAGTTTTCGACCAAAAACCCAGTTTTCTATAGAAAAATTAGCAATATATACGATTTGGATGCACCAAAAACGATATAATTTTGCCAAGCAGGTAGCTGATTGAGAAGTCAGAAGGAGCGCCTCAATGCGTTTGAAAAAATAAAATCAATTCTGTACGAGCCATTCGTACATTAATTGCAATTTAAGCAGTTTTACTCAGCATGCATCAACTGTATATTATATTTTTTACTCTCAATAAAGGATTCACCCATGACAGACGCGTTTGCATACATTTGACATTTAATCATTCCCTAGTACAACTCTGACAGTCTCGCCCGTGCTGAGACATTGGTCCTTCGAGCATTTCTGCACCTCGCGCATTTTTGGATTGCAGTGACAATATAATCGGAGTTCAGTGACAGTAATTACAGTGATAAATAAATAAATTTAGTGACATATAGTGAGGTTTATTGACAGTGCATTTAAGTGACAATAAATAAATTGTAAAGTGACATAATTTTTATTAAATTTTATATAATATTTTTTTTTTTTTTTGACAAAAATTGACAACATAAGTACAGTAATATTATATTTGCATATTTTTTTTTGACATTCAGCAAAGTTATTGACAGTGCATACAAAGTGATATTGAAGTAAAAATCACATTGACAATTTGCATATCTTCGTGAAAATTCATCGAAGACTTCTGACAGTGCAACCCTGACATACTACAAGGAGGTCCCCTACAGAGGGATTTCTGGTGACACTAGCTTTTCTTCAAACTACACAAGGCTCCTGAGTTTGGCAGCTACGCTACGGCTTACAACTTTCAAGTAAGATCGTTTCATATTATTTCAATTGACAATGGAGGCTATAATATCCCGTCAAAAACAGATCATCGAGTCTATCGAACAAATAAATGCTAATTTTAAAAAGGATTCTGCAGGGAGAAAAACTCCAGAATATTTGACAAAAAAGTTAGAATCCCTTGACAAATTATACGACGACTTTAATTTCAATCATGACCAATTGCAGTCGTATTCTGACAGATCACACGAATATTTTGTAAAAAATATGTACATGCAGTTAAAAGAATTTTATGACAGTACTAGGGACATGATCGCGCGGTTTTCTAACACTGAAGAAAGAAGCAGAAAACTTGATCGCGGCACACAGCCGGACCAAAAAGTGTTAGATTTGATTCGCCAGCAGAAAACAAATTTTCGTGCCTTCGAAAGAATGGTATCTAACTGCCAAATTAGTGACACATCTGACAAGTGGGAAATTGAAGATGAACTTCGAAATTTACAATTTCGTTGGAACAATATTGACAGCATACATTGGCAAATTGACAACGTTTTAGAAGGTTCAGATGACATTTATGAAAAGCAGTTTTCACATTACGAGTCCATGTTCAGAGATATAAAAAGGTCCTTGAATAAAAAATTGATGTCTTCTACTCATTTACAAAATACAACACCGCAGCTTGACATACCTATCTTTTCGGGAAACTATACTCAATGGCCTACTTTTCTTGACCTTTACCGAGAGTCTATCCATAACAACAATAACTTATCTAAATCACAAAAGATGCAGCATTTAAAGGGTAAACTCAGAGGGGAGGCTGAAAAGCTGATTCAGCATTTGAATATTTCTTCGGAAAATTATGATACGGCCTGGAACATAATTAATCAACGTTACAACAACACACAGTTACTATTTACAAAACAGATCGAAATCTTTCTGAATCAACCAACTATCCAAAAACAATCTTCGTTAGAATTAAAAAGACTACATGACACCAGTACAGAATGTATCAATGCAGTAAGAAATTTAGGTGTTGACACATCTACATGTGGTCCGCTACTTGTGCACCTAATTACAAAGAAGTTTGACATTGACACTCTGCGTGACTTTCAAGAGTCACGACAGTCACCTAGAGAATTACCAGCATTCGAAGAAGTTATGTCATTTTTAGAGATGAAGTTTACAGCACTCGAACCAATCAGCAGGAAAACAGAATCATCAAACATAAAATCTAACTATCAAAAACCATCAACTTCAAATTATATCATGAAAAAAGAATACACTAAAAGTTATAATCATAATATTTCCAAACCAAACAACAATCGTGCATATTACACCGGTGCGACTTTATCAAAATGCATTGCATGCAGTTTCAGTCATGCATTATTCCAGTGTAAGAAGTTTGAAAACATGACACTCCGTGAGAAACAAGACGTTTTAGCGAAGAATAAAGTGTGCAATAATTGTCTTTATGTACATGAACAAAACGTTTGTAATTCAACCAAACGATGCAAAATCTGCAATCAAGCACATAACACTTTGATACATGACCTATTTGCGGCAAACCACTTTTCCCACACTTTGCCACGGCAACAGCAACAGTTACCGAGAAATGTTAGCCACGTGCAAAATTTTGATGACGAGATTTTATTGACAACGGTAAAGTTACAAGTTAGGGCAAGGGATGGTACATACTTAACGATGAGAGGACTACTGGATCAAGGGTCGCAGTCCACTCTTATCACAGAAAATGCGGTCCAACGCTTGACATTGCCCCGGCAGCAGTTTAATGCATCAATTTCTGGTATAGGAACCTTATCAAATAAAATTAGAGGAAAAGTTGAACTTAATTGCAAATCGCTTTACGAAGATTATGAATTTAAGACGGATGCTTTAATCATGACAAAGGTTATCAATAACCTTCCAAGTAACTCTTTCGAAAAGAAAAACTTTGTGCACCTACAAGATATTCAGCTAGCAGATCCTGATTATAATTTATCTCATCAAATTGATATTTTATTCGACGCAAAAGTTTACTCTGACATTTTAATGGACGGCTTACGCAGAGGCCTTCCACACCAACCCATTGCACAACAAACGAAGCTGGGGTGGATTTTATCTGGAAATTTGACCAGAACATTAAACTGTCATGTTGTTATGCATGATCATGATGACATTTGCAGATTTTGGGACATGGAGGACATCCATGAAAATGACAGTAATCATTTGACAGAGAGTGACCAATACTGTGAGGATTATTACCGGTCTACAACAAAAAGGTTACCAAACGGTAAATATGAAGTGCGATTGCCAATGAAACCTAATTTCAAAGAACACCTTGGTCAATCTAAGAATAAAGCTGTAGCCCAATTTAAGTCGCTTGAACAAAAATTTAACAGAAACAATTTATTACATAGTAATTACAGCCAATTCATGAAGGAATACCTAGAACTGGGTCATATGAAGGAATGCACATCCTATTCAAATCAACTAAGTTGTTATTTACCACACCATGGCGTACAAAAACTAGATTCCACAACCACTAAATTAAGGGTGGTATTTAACGCTTCCTCGAAAACATCGAGTGGCTACAGCCTTAACGATCTGATGGAATCGGGTCCTAAACTACAGCAGGACATCCAAGAATTACTCATTCAGTGGCGTTCATTCAAATATGTGTACTCAGCAGACTGCGAAAAAATGTACCGTATGTTTTTACTGCATATTGATGACCAAAACTTACAAAAGATCGTATGGAGAAACAGCAGGGATGAAATTTTACGTGAATACCAACTTTGCACACTTACATATGGAATGAAGGCAGCTCCCTATCTTGCAATGAGAACCATGAAGCAGTTAGCATGTGATGAAGCAGCAAATTTTCCACAGGCAGCAAAAATAGTAGAAAATAGTTTATACGTTGACAATTTGTTATCAGGAAGCAATACAATTCTAGAAGCAAAGCAAGTGACAAAGCAATTAATAAAAATGTTTCAAAAAGCAGGCTTTAATTTACGACAGTGGTGCAGTAACACCCCGGAATTATTAAAAGACCTAACTAAAGAACAAATCGACCCCGCATTTATCGATTTTAGATATGAAAATTCAACAAAAACCTTAGGGTTACGATGGGACGCAGACAAAGATTGTTTTCAGTTTAAAAACAAGATCGATCTTAATATTGACACACAAGGGTTGACAAAAAGAGATTTGCTATCTCAAATTTCAAAAATATACGACCCCCTTGGTTGGCTTTCTCCATTGACCGTTAAGGCGAAGTTATTATTTCAACGTGTATGGTTAACTGGAATAAGCTGGGATGACAAAATACCCACTGATTTACAAAATGACATAATTGACATATTGAATGACATGAAGAACGTTGATTTATTAAAAATACCCAGGTGGCTCGGTTGCACAGAAAAAACCTTCGAGCTACACGGATTTGCAGACTCCTCAGAAAAGGCTTACGCATGCGTTGTTTACCTGAAAACTAAGAATGACATAGGACAGACAACAGTAGCCTCAATTGCAGCTAAAACCAAATTATCACCTGTAAACAAAACTGTGACATTACCTAGATTAGAGCTTTGCGCAACACTTTTACTGACAAAATTAATTAATAAAATCAAGCTTTCACTCAAAAACAACGAAGTACAAGTTTACGGATGGACTGATTCGATGATAGCTTTGGGTTGGATTCGCGGAGATGTGACACGTTGGAAAGCATTTGTCGCCAACAGAGTGAAGGCTATATATGACATAATGCCTGCGTCTTGCTGGAATCATACGCGTTCCGAAGATAATGCTGCAGACTGCGCTTCGCGAGGATTAAAATCACTACAACTTAAAAACCATCAACTTTGGTGGGAAGGCCCTGCATGGCTTAAAAATGACAATTTCATGATTCAAAATCCATCAATAGAAGAACCTCAATTAGAAATCAAACGATGTAAGCAGACAAATGTACTACAATTAATTAAAACACCTGTGCTGAATGAGCTATTAAATAAATACAGCACTTTGACACGCGCCGTAAGAGTATTATGTTGGGTGTCGCGTTTCATAACAAACTTACGAGTTAGTGATAAAGACGCCATTAAGAAATTTAACTACATTACTACTACAGAGAGTAAACAAGCTCGGCGTTCTTTTATCAAGGCGGTACAATTAGAGTATTTTAATGAAGATATTTCAAAATTAAAACAGAAGGCAAAAATTAGCATGAAAAGCAATATCTTAAACTTAAACCCATTTCTTGATCAACATGACATTTTAAGAGTTGGCGGAAGACTGCAGTATGCAGATTTATCTTATGATTCAAAACATCCTATACTGATTCCACATGACTCCGTTTTGACAAAACTCCTTATAAACGAAGCACATAGAGCGACCTTACATGGCGGACCATCATTGACATTAGCATACATACGTACTAATTATTGGATAGTTGGTGGAATGAGAGTTGTAAAGAAAGAAATCAGAGAATGTGTTGTTTGTAGAAGATTCAGTTCACACAGGCACAATCAGCTTATGGCCAGCTTACCTCGATCCAGAGTGACTCCGTCGAGGCCATTCACAAATACCGGGATAGATTTTACCGGGTTTGTTGACATAAAAGCAAACAAAGGCAGAGGAATTAAATTGACAAAAGGGTATATAGCAGTTTTCGTGTGTTTTAGTACCAAGGCCATTCATTTAGAATTGGTGTCGGACTTATCAACTCCCACCTTTTTAGCAGCATTTAAGCGTATGTGCTCCAGAAGAGGCACTCCAGAGCATGTTTACACTGACAATGGTACCAATTTTGTAGGTGCCGCGAGGTTATTAAGAAAAGAGTACATGCAAGCTATAAACAATAGCGACTTTTTAGACGAGATGAGTAACATGCAAATTACGTGGCATTTCAACGCACCCCTGTGGCCTAGTGCAGGTGGCCTATGGGAGGCTGCGGTAAAAAGTACCAAAAACCATCTTAAGCGCGTCATAGGAGAGCAAAAATTAACATATGAGGAATTTTACACCTTATTGACACAAATAGAGGCATGCCTTAACTCGCGGCCGTTGTTTAGATTGACAGAAAATATAGAGGATGGGTACCTTACACCGGGACACTTCCTTATTGGTGGTCCTTTATTATCACAGCCTGCGACCTTGAACGAAAACAACATGAAGTTGACATCTAAATGGCAACTCATTGAAAAAATGTATCAGAGTTTCTGGCGGAAATGGTCCACAGAATACTTACAACAACTGCAAGCTAGACATAAGTGGAACCACCCCACTGAAAACTTAAAAATAAATGACATTGTCCTTGTAAAGGAAGACAACTTACCTCCATCAAAGTGGGCTCTAGCCAAAGTTCATGAATTACATCCCGGTCGGGACGGTCATGTTAGAGTTGTGACCTTGAAAACATCAAACGGTTATACCAAAAGACCGATCGTGAAGTTGACACCATTGCCAGTGGATAACCAGACACAAATACCAGCAAATGATGAAAAAGAAGTCAAACCCACAAGACGAAAAAGAAATACCTACAAAAGACCAAACTATGTCGTACTAACTTTACTTTTATTATTTGGACTAATAACCCCCTCATATCAAGAAACAACCATAACCCCTTTACCTAAAAATACCACTCTATATTTTGACAAAATAGCTGATCTAAGTATTATTCAAGAAGATTGGAAAACCATATTATATTACAATATGACAACTTACTGGCAAAGTATTGACAATATGCGAATTTACATAACGCATCTCAAAGAGCTAAGTTTAAATGAGAAAAAATATACGCCTATAATAAACCAAATCGAGCATGAATTGACAGAGCTGGACCATTACAATGACATTATGACATTATCAAATAAACCTACCCGATCTAAACGAGCATTGTTTAATGGCATTGGACGAATTACTCATTATCTTTTTGGCGTATTGGATGATACATTTGCTGAGCAGTACGAAAAGGACATTGAAACTATACAAAACAACGAAAATCATTTATTTAAATTATTGAAAAATCAAACTTCGATATTAGAGGCGGAAAATAATATTTTGAAGAGAAATGAAGCAATAATGACAAAACAATTTTCATACATCAGCGAACACCTGAAAAATGTATCACAGCAAATAAACACACTTAACCGTATCATACAAAACTTTGACATCATAGCTACAGCATTTTCCGCAAACATTATTCTGACAAATTTAAGAAGAATACAAGAAACTTTAATTGACACCGTTACTGACATCTATCAGGGAAAAATTGACACTCATCTCTTATCACCCAGTCAACTTCAAAATCAACTTAATTTAATAGCAAGTAGGATTCACGAAGAATTAACAATCCCTGTCGATGACGTCAGAGACTTATACCGTCTTCTAAGAATACATGCAAGAATTACACCGAAGTTTCTTATAATGGAGGTGAAAATACCACTGTTGTATAGAGATAATTTCGAGCTTGACAAAATAATATCTCTACCATGGATAAATAAAGAAAAATCTGTATACAACATCCCGGCATCTACCTACATTGCATTTAACATGAAAAAGGACATTTTTATACCACTGACAAACGAAGACATTCAGGCGTGCTTAAACTTTAATGAATATAGAATGTTATGTCATGCAAACCATCCTATATATAATATAAACATTGAGAAGTCACTCTGTAATAATCAATTAAATTATAACAGCAATGAACGCTACTGTCGGGCTACAATCAAACCTTGTACCGACACGTGGATCAGGTTACATCGGCACAGCGCAGGTGGCGCCGGCGCCTGGCTGTTCTCGTGTTGCCAGGAATGCACCGTGCGCATTTTATGTACTGGTGATTTTACGACGAAGCTACTACAAGGCAACGGAGTAATTGAAGTGACACCTGGGTGCATGATAAAAGGTTACACATTTTCAATTCACCCTCAGCATAATTATGAAAATCGGATACAATTACGAACAAAATTAGATGACCCATACTACCCATTGCAAGGTCGATCACCACTCAATGACATTATAAACTCATCTGTATCTGACACTATATTAAATAACTTAGAAAATCATAATAAAATGTATACAAAACTGGAAGAAGACATTAATCTACTTAAATCGCAAGACATAGAGCAGATTCAAGATAAAGATTCGCACAACCTAGCCATGTACACTACATTATTCCTTATCATACTAGTGATAACTGGTTATATGGTATACAAAGTGCGAGGTCGATGGCGGCGATGCAGGCTGCGGCGCGGGGCACGCGGCGGCGCGGCCGCAGCGAGCGACGAGAGCGGCGGCGGCGTCGACAGGGCCACCTCGCCCACATTTAGCAGAACAGTGCATTTTGACAATTTACGTGAACCATAAACAATAAAGTGCAGTGCAGTGAAGTGTTTGTTTTAAAGTATTCCATTTGGGACAATAAGTACATAAACATTACGGTCTATACTTAAGAATTTTATAAGATTTTGCTATATTTTTATATTTTAACCTTTTTTTTATGTCTTTTAAGACTCTTATCAGTTATATCTTATTTTGTGTACAATATAATTTTAATTCAAACAGTACTAAGGTTTAAAGTATTTTTTTTATACTCATCTGTACTTTTATTAGCATTTCAATTTTGTATTTTTTGTTAATTTTGACAGTGGCAGTATGTACGAGCCATTCGTACATTAATTGCAATTTAAGCAGTTTTACTCAGCATGCATCAACTGTATATTATATTTTTTACTCTCAATAAAGGATTCACCCATGACAGACGCGTTTGCATACATTTGACATTTAATCATTCCCTAGTACAACTCTGACAGTCTCGCCCGTGCTGAGACAAATTCAAGTAATACAAATTTTCAAAATGACTATGTAAACTACGATAGGTTAGCTTTGGGTCAGGTTAGGTTAGTTTAGGTTTTTGGTTGCACTTCTCTGCAAATAACTTTTTTATTTTCAAGCCGATTGCGGAGTTCGACCCCTCTGAAGGAAGGTATCGATGAGATCTACACGAATAAACAATAAAAACGCTGAGTTACTGTTCTGAATTTTGAAGTTTTCGACCAAAAACCCAGTTTTCTATAGAAAAATTAGCAATATACGATTTGGATGCACTAAAAACGATGTAATTTTGCTAAGCAGGTAGCTGATTGAGGTGTCAGAAGGAGCGCCTCAATGCGTTTGACAAAATAAAATCAATTTAAGTAATACAAATTTTCAAAATGACTATGTAAACTACGATAGGTTAGGTTTGGGTCAGGTTAGGTTAGGTTAGGTTAGGTTTTTGGTTGCTCTTCTCTGCAAATAACTTTTTTATTTTCAAGCCGATTGCGGAGTTCGACCCTTCTGAAGGAAGGTATCGACTAGATCTACACGAATAAACAATAAAAACGCTGGGTTACTGTTCTAAATTTTGAAGTTTTCGACCAAAAACCCAGTTTTCTATAGAAAAATTAGCAATATACGATTTGGATGCACCAAAAACGATATAATTTTGCTAAGCAGGTAGCTGATTGAGGTGTCAGAAGGAGCGCCTCAATGCGTTTGACAAAATAAAATCAATTTAAGTAATACAAATTTTCAAAATGACTATGTAAACTACGATAGGTTAGGTTTGGGTCAGGTTAGGTAAGGTTAGGTTAGGTTAGGTTAGGTTTTTGGTTGCTCTTCTCTGCAAATAACTTTTTTATTTTCAAGTCGATTGCGGAGTTCGACCCCTCTGAAGGAAGGTATCGACGAGATCTACACGAATAAACAATAAAAACGCTGAGCTACTGTTCTAAATTTTGAAGTTTTCGACCAAAAACCCAGTTTTCTATAGAAAAATTAGCAATATACGATTTGGATGCACCAAAAACGATATAATTTTGCTAAGCAGGTAGCTGATTGAGGTGTCAGAAGGAGCGCCTCAATGCGTTTGACAAAATAAAATCAATTTAAGTAATACAAATTTTCAAAATGACTATGTAAACTACGATAGGTTAGGTTTGGGTCAGGTTAGGTTAGGTTAGGTTAGGTTAGGTTTTTGGTTAAGCCCCCCCAAGTGGAGTGTGCCTTGTCGTGGCGGGGGGGCTCAGTAGCCCGTCGCAATCCAGCGACTGGGTGAAGCCAAATCACTCCTACGATGGTGGCGCGCTGCGTCTGTCCCGTATCGGGCGGCAGTGTGCCCCTCCGGTACCTTGCGTCTGACCCGTAGCGGGCGGCAGTGGTATCGGGGTGAGGGGGTGGTAGGCGTGGCGAGCACTAACACTGCCGTCGCGTAGTCATTAAATTGTCACTGCCACCAAAACCGTAACCCGTCGAAGTGTCGTGGATCATGTCTCGCGGCTTTGATGGAACGGGGGTCTTGGCTTAACCGCCCGGACCGTGAGGAGACATCCTCTATAAAAAACCCCGAAAGACCGATCGCTAGGAAACGCGGCGATCGGTTGCCTCTTCGGAGGTGGCAGAGTGGGTTAATTCTGCCAATTAGCGACCAACCCTGGGTACCTCCCGACCCCCAGGCGTAAGTAGGGTTGACCTTGGCACCGCGTCACTGCCTCGACTCAGTCAATATCACGAACGCGGTACTCGTGGGTTTTGTTATGGTGAATGAACTTACTTTAGACGTTGTGCCTGTGAAGGGCGGTGTAGACGTTGAGCCTGAGACGGGCGGAGTTGACGGTGGGCCTGTGAAGGGCGGAGTTGGTGTTGTGCCCGAGAAGGGCGGAGTCGGAGGAGATGCCTGTGAAGGCAAATTATTTGTCGTGGGACGCTGTGACAGCGTAGAAGAAAGTGGCCATGAAGGCAGAGGTTTTGTTTTGCCTGGCAAGGGCAAAAGCCGCGGTAGAAGCCGCAATGTCGGAGAAGGGAGCAGTGCGGGCTGTATGGGAGTCAAGACCCGGTCGCAGAGGAGGTCCTCGTCCATTTTGAGTGGGCTGTCGATGGAGGTCTGTGATAGTAGTGGCTCGGAGCTCGGAAGCTCCTGCACTCGTCAGAAGCGGAGTTTGAAGTTTGGTGAAATCCTTTCTGACACGGAGCTTTCGGGCCTGGAGACGGAGACAAACGGAAACGCGAGGGCTGCGAAAAAGGGGAAGAAAGGTTCCCCCAAAAAGGGAAAAAGTAGTAAGCCCAAGGAGTCGGGACAAGGCAGTGAGGGTCTGTCTGTTACCTTTCGCAAAGAAAGCCCAACTCTTTCTGTAATGGAAGAGTTGGACATTGAGAGGCTGGCGGTTGACCAGATAAGAGAGAGGGCAGGCGTGAGAGTGGCAAGGATTCTATCAATGGCCACCACTTCGAACAACTTGAAGGGCAACTTTGTAAAGGAATTCAAAGACTGTGCCGGTGACCTTAGTGACATGGTCGAAAGCCTCTCGAGGAGAAGTGAGGGGGAAGAGATCCGTAACCTCCGTCGGGATAATGTCCGTCTCAGGAGGCATGTGGAGGATCTTAAGTCCGAGATCTATGCCCTGAGACGGGAGTTCCAGGAGGGAAGGGAGCGCCAAACTTCCCAGCCTGCCGAACAGGTCTCAACCAATCTGGTTGCAGACCTCAAGGCCGCCCTTTTGCCGGAACTCATGGCCTCGGTGGGATCAATGATGGATACCAAGCTCTCAGACATCCGGTCTTTGCTCCCAGTCGAGAGACTGCGGCCACCTCTGGCTCATGAATCCCGCGAGGGATTGGCCCCAGCCAGTGTACCAGTGCAAACCAGTGCACCAGTGCAAAGCGGTGTGCCTTCACCGGCCGAGCAACCTGCGGAGTCCTGGGCCACGGTGGCCAGGAAGAAAACAAAGAAGAAGGCCTCCGCCCCGGCGGTCCCGACGGTCGCAGCTCCTGCCCCAAGCAAGCCAGCAACACAGTCCCAGCGACTGTTGGCGGCTGTGGCGCCGAAGCGTTCTGCCCCTCCAGCAGCTAAGCCGAAGCTCACCCCTCCAAGGTCCTCTGCAGTGGTAATCACACTGCTTCCAGAGGCCATCCAAAGAGGGGTGAGCTACAAAGACGCAATCTTGACTGCGCGTCAGAGTATCCGGCTGGCTGATCTGGGGATTGCCACGGTGAAGATCCGGGAGTCGGCAACGGGAGCCCGTATGCTGGAGGTCCCGGGCACCCAAAGTGGGGAAAAGGCAGATCAGCTTGCGGATAAACTGCGAGCTGTTCTTGCTGAGGTCGCAAGGGTGGACCGGCCGGAGAAGCTGGCCGAGCTGCGGATTGGGGGGCTGGACGACTCCGTCACTGCTGAGGATGTGGTGGCGGCAGTTGCGTCTAGGGGAGAATGTGCACCCGAGCAAGTCAAGGCGGGTGCACTTCTGGCGTCGGTCCGGGGGATGGCCGCAATTTTTGTCCGGTGCCCTGTCACCGCGGCAAAAAAGATAGTGGGAGCGGGTCGCCTGCTTGTCGGCTGGAGTTCCGCCTCCGTGACGGCACTCGAGGCGCGCCCCATGCGCTGCTACAGGTGCATGGGGATCGGGCACGTCCGCGCCACGTGCCCGTCAGCGGTCGACCGATCGGACCTGTGTCACCGGTGTGGACAGCCGGGACACATGGCCGCCGCCTGCACTGCCGCCACACGATGTGCGGTATGTGCTGACGTTGGGTGCCCGTCGGCACACGTGATGGGGAGGAGGAGTTGCAACCCTCCCCCCGTCAAAAAGAGAGGGGTCCGCGGTGTCGGGCTTCCTAAAACGGCGGTGCCCCAGCAGGCGGCTGAGGAAATTGAAATGGCCGAGTAATGGGTAGTAGGTCCTTCAATTTCCTCCAGGGGAACCTCAACCACTGCGCCGCTGCTCAGGATTTATTCCTGCAGGCTATGGCACAGTGGGAAATCGAAGTGGCGGTCGTGGCGGAGCCTTATTATGTGGCTCCACGACCGCATTGGGCCTGCTCCTTAGACGGCACGGTGGCCATCGTCGTGCAGTTGGGGGGGTGTCACGCACTGATTGTCAGGGAGAGGGGTCCAGGATACGTGGCGGTCAGGTGGGGGGAGTACACCATTATTGGTGTTTACTTTTCCCCTAATAGGCCGCTACGTGAGTACGAGCAGTACTTGGACTCCCTCCACGCAATGGTCGGGCGTATGGGGCCCGACCAACTGCTTATGATGGGCGACCTTAATGCGAGGTCGCCTCAGTGGGGTGACACCATCACCAACTCTTTCGGCGTGGCCCTGGGGGAATGGGCTGTGGAGGCTGGACTGTCCCTCTTGAATACAGGGACAGTGCCGACTTGTGTGCGACCGCAGGGATCGTCCAGGGTGGACGTTACGTTCTGCTCTCCTGCGATCGCACACAGGATGTGCAATTGGCGGGTGCTGGTGGACCCGGTGACCCTATCGGACCATCGGTACATCCGGTTCGAAGTCGCCGTCCAACAGCACCTAGCGGAGTCTCCACGGCATCCCCCTGCCTTCCCGCGCTGGGCGATCGCCCGGCTCGACCGCGAAAAAGCGGCTGAGGCGGCCGTCGTCCAGGCGTGGTGTGCGCCGCGCACTGCCCCGGCCTCGGTGGACGAGGGCGCAGGCCGCTTCCGCGCCGCTTTGACTGCGGTGTGTGATGCGGCAATGCCCAGGGCGAGGGTCCACTGCGGTCGCAAGGCCGTGTACTGGTGGTCTCCGGAGATTGCTGAACTCCGGGACGCCCACGGTCGGGCTTGGCGGGAGTGTTCGCACTACCGCCGGCGGCGCCACCGCGACGAAGCGGAGGAGGCGCGGCGGGTGGCCGCTTGCCAGGCCACCAAGAAGGCATTGCAAGCGGCGATCTGCGCCGCTAAGGAGCGGGCCAGGGAGGAACTCCTGGAGGGTCTCAACAGGGACCCGTGGGGGCGTCCCTATAAGATGGCTCGGAACAAACTCCGGTCCATGGGACGGCCCCTCACTGAGACTCTCCAGCCTGAGTTCCTGAGGGTGGTCGTGGGAGAGCTGTTTCCTAACAGCCCCGACCACTCCTTGCCTCCCCCAGCGGGAGTGGCATGGGAGATTGAGGTTCCCCCCATCTCGGACGCCGAGATGGAGAATGCCATCTCCCGCTTGGGGAGGAAGAGGACGGCCCCCGGACCAGATGGAGTGCCCGGACGGATCCTAGAGGTAGCGGTGGAAACCCTGGGATCCGAGCTTCGGAAAGTGTTCGACCTCTCTCTGAGAACCGGACGGTTTCCGAAGCTCTGGAAGGACGGGAGGCTCTGCCTCCTCGGGAAAGAGGGCCGGTCGCCGGACAGTCCGTCGGCGTTCCGGCCTTTGGTCCTGCTGGATGAGACGGCCAAGATGCTGGAACTTATTCTGGCATCCCGGCTTGTCCAGCACCTCGAGGGGGTAGGGCCTGACCTGTCCGAGGCACAGTTCGGGTTCCGACGGGGGCGGTCGACGTTGGACGCGGTCTCTGCCCTGAAGGCCCTCACCGCGGAAGGTGCCGCGAGGGGGGAGAGGTCGTTGGCAGTGTCTTTGGACATTGCCAACGCCTTCAACAGCCTGCCGTTCGGTGCAATACTCGAGGCTCTCCGATTTCACGGGGTGCCTCTGTACCTGCGGCGGCTGTTGGAGGACTACCTCCGGGACAGGGACGTCATCTACGTCGACGGGAGGGGGTCACTGACGCGGCGAACCATGAGGTGTGGGGTTCCGCAAGGGTCGGTGCTCGGTCCGCTCTTGTGGAACTTGGGCTACGACGGGGTGTTGAGGGGCGTTCTGCCGCCCCACGTCAGCGTATTCTGCTATGCTGACGATACCCTCATAGTGGCCCAGGGGAGGACGTTCGCCGAGTCAGTGACTCGGATGGAGGAGGGTGCGGCCCTAGTGGTGGGCCGCATAAGGAGGTTGGGCCTCAGGGTCGCGCTGGAGAAGACCGAGGCCCTTTTGTTTCACGGGCCTCGGCAGGGTCCCCCTCCAGGTGCGACGCTGATGGTGGATGGGACCCGGATACCCCTGAAGAGGGAAATGCGGTATCTGGGCCTCATCTTAGATGGGCGCTGGGCCTTCGGTCAGCATTTTAAGGTGCTGGCCGAACGGCTCATTAAGGCGGTGGCTGCACTGGGGCGGCTGCTGCCGAACGTGAGGGGGCCTGGTTCCCCATGCCGTATGCTCTACCTCGGTATTGTGGGAAGCATGGCCCTCTACGGAGCGCCCATCTGGGAGGATGCCCTCAACCACCAAAATAGGGCCCTGCTGCGGAAGCCGCAGAGGGTCATGGCGGTGAGGGCATCGCGAGGGTACCGCTCGATTTCCCATGGGGCTGCCTGCGTCCTGGCAAGCGCCCCCCCGTGGGAACTCGAGGCGGTAGTGCTCGGTGCCGTTTACCGGTACCGAGCCGAGAGGAGGGATGCGGGCGAGCGCCCCTGTCCCGAGGAGGTGGCACGCGTCCACAGGAGTGCAAGGAGGGCACTCCTTAGGGGATGGGAAGAGTCCCTCGTTGCGCCCGCTTACGGGGCCTGGACGATCGATGCGATTCGTCCGGTCCTCGTTGAGTGGGTGCAGCGAAGGTGGGGGACTCTGACCTTCCGCCTTGTGCAGGTATTGACCGGACATGGTTGTTTCGGTCACTACCTTCACAGGGTCGCCCGGAGGGAGGTGACGACAGAGTGTCACCATTGTGGGGCGGCCGACGACACGGCGGAGCACACCTTAGTGGTGTGTCCGGCGTGGGGTCGGCTGCGGCACGAGTTGACGTCTGTCGTCGGAGAGGACCTCTCGCTCGCTAGCGTGGTAAAAGCCATGCTAGGGAGTCGAGAGGCTTGGGCGGCCATGACCTCCTTCTGCGAGGACGTAATGTCGCAGAAGGAGGCGGCGGAGCGGTGCCGGGAGGATGACGCCTCTTCGGCACCGATCCGCCGTAGGCGGAGGGGGGGACGGAGAAGGAGATACGCTCACCTTCTCCCTCCCGATAGCCAGCCGTAGCGGGTGAGGGGACCTGCTGCGGCTATTAGGGCTATGTGTGGGGAAATGGTATCGTGTGCTGGACCATTTCCCACGTGGGGGGCGCTCGGCTAAGGCTGAGCGCAATTTGCCGGGGCTCGCGGGTAATGCCAATGGCGGTACCGTGGGCTCCATCTATGGCAGATGAGGTACACCTTGAGGTTTTTAGTGGGTAGGTCTGGCCTTCTGCCGGATCATCCCCACATACCCCGTCGCTCCCCCTTGGGCGGTGGGGACGTGATTGCACGTTTTCCTCAAGTACAAAAAAAAAAAAAAAAAAAGGTTTTTGGTTAAGGACGGGAGGCTCTGCCTCCTCGGGAAAGAGGGCCGGTCGCCTGACAGTCCGTCGGCGTTCCGGCCTTTGGTCCTGCTGGATGAGACGGCCAAGATGCTGGAATTTATTCTGGCATCCCGGCTTGTCCAGCACCTCGAGGGGGAAGGGCCTGACCTGTCTGAGGCGCAGTTCGGGTTCCGACGGGGGCGGTCGACGTTGGACGCCGTCTCTGCCCTGAAGGCCCTCTCCGCGGAAGGTGCCGCGAGGGGGGAGAGGTCGTTGGCAGTGTCTTTGGACATTGCCAACGCCTTCAACAGCCTGCCGTTCGGTGCAATACTCGAGGCTCTCCGATTTCACGGGGTGCCTCTGTACCTGCGGCGGCTGTTGGAGGACTACCTCCGGGACAGGGACGTCATCTACGTCGACGGGAGGGGGTCACTGACGCGGCGAACCATGAGGTGTGGGGTTCCGCAAGGTTCGGTGCTCGGTCCGCTCTTGTGGAACTTGGGCTACGACGGGGTGTTGCGGGGCGTTTTGCCGCCCCACGTCAGCGTATTCTGCTACGCTGACGATACCCTCATAGTGGCCCAGGGGAGGACGTTCGCCGAGTCAGTGACTCGGATGGAGGAGGGTGCGGCCCTAGTGGTGGGCCGCATAAGGAGCTTGGGCCTCAGGGTCGCGCTGGAGAAGACCGAGGCCCTTTTGTTTCACGGGCCTCGGCAGGGTCCCCCTCCAGGTGCGACGCTGATGGTGGATGGGACCCGGATACCCCTGAAGAGGGAAATGCGGTATCTGGGCCTCATCCTAGATGGGCGCTGGGCCTTCGGTCAACATTTTAAGGTGCTGGCCGAACGGCTCATCAAGGCGGTGGCTGCACTGGGGCGGCTGCTGCCAAACGTGGGGGGGCCTGGTTCCCCATGCCGTAGGCTCTGCCTCGGTATTGTGGGAAGCATGGCCCTCTACGGAGCGCCCATCTGGGAGGATGCCCTCAACCGCCAAAATAGGGCTCTGCTGCGGAAGCCGCAGAGGGTCATGGCGGTGAGGGCATCGCGAGGGTACCGCTCGATTTCCCATGGGGCTGCCTGCGTCTTGGCAAGCGCCCCCCCGTGGGAACTCGAGGCGGTAGTGCTCGGTGCCGTTTACCGGTACCGAGCCGAGAGGAGGGATGCGGGCGAGCGCCCCTGTCCCGAGGAGGTGGCGCGCGTCCGCAGGAGTGCCAGGAGGGCACTCCTTAGGGGGTGGGAAGAGTCCCTCGTCGCGCCCGCTTACGGAGCCTGGACGATTGATGCGATTCGTCCGGTCCTCGTTGAGTGGGTGCAGCGAAGGTGGGGGACTCTGACCTTCCGCCTTGTGCAGGTATTGACCGGACATGGTTGTTTCGGTCACTACCTGCACAGGGTTGCCCGGAGGGAGGTGACGACAGAGTGTCACCATTGTGGGGCGGCCGACGACACGGCGGAGCACACTTTAGTGGTGTGTCCGGCGTGGGGTCGGCTGCGGCACGAGTTGACGTCTGTCGTCGGAGAGGACCTCTCGCTCCCTAGCGTGGTTAAAGCCATGCTAGGGAGTCGAGAGGCTTGTGCGGCCATGACCTCCTTCTGCGAGGACGTAATGTCGCAGAAGGAGTCGGCGGAGCGGTGCCGGGAGGATGACGCCTCTTCGGCACCGATCCGCCGTAGGCGGAGGGGGGGACGGAGAAGGAGATACGCTCACCTTCTCCCTCCCGATAGCCAGCCGTAGCGGGTGAGGGGACCTGCTGCGGCTATTAGGGCTATGTGTGGGGAAATGGTCTCGTGTGCTGGACTATTTCCCACGTGGGGGGCGCTCGGCTAAGGCTGAGCGCAATCTGCCGGGGCTCGCGGGTAATGCCAATGGCGGTACCGTGAGCTCCATCCATGGCAGATGAGGTACACCTTGAGGTTTTTAGTGGGTAGGTCTGGCCTTCTGCCGGATCATCCCCACATACCCCGTCGCTCCCCCTTGGGCGGTCGGGGACGTGATAGCACGTTTTCCTCAAGTAAAAAAAAAAAAAAGGTTAGGTTTTTGGTTGCTCTTCTCTGCAAATAACTTTTTTTATTTTCAAGCCGATTGCGGAGTTCGACCCCTCTGAAGGAAGGTATCGACGAGATCTACACGAATAAACAATAAAAACGCTGAGTTACTGTTCTAAATTTTGAAGTTTTCGACCAAAAACCCAGTTTTCTATAGAAAAATTAGCATTATATTTCACAGCTTCTTTCTTTGCGATTGAGGTTTACTTTATGTAGTAGCGCCACCTACTGCTAGCCTTTGCACGGATTTTAGAGTCTATGATAAGGGTTCTTTTTTTTTTTTTTTTTTAACAACTGTCACGTTTCGCTCCCTATGTCAGCATCCAGTCTACAGAACTCATTCTGCGTTTCCGTGCTGTAGCCTGCGCACGTCGACTAAAATATATTAATTAGCTAGTTAAATTTTAAAAGTTTAAATGGTAAAAATTGTGCATCGAAGGAAGAGAAAATTCTCAAGAAAATAATTCGAGGAGGTTGAGACATCAAATTACAAATTCCGAAGAACCCAACGGTGTTGGGACTTATTAGAAAAAATGTCGTTGACACAAAAACTACCCACATTGTATGTGCGTGTAGTCATCGAGGTTCGATGCATACAATTAATTCTCCTATTTAGTCCGTTACTCGATAATAATATCGTCGTTGGCGATTAATCTGATGTACGCTGGAGAATCTCTAATATAATTTTAATAAATATTAGAAAAAATGTCGTTGACACAAAAACTACCCACATTGTATGTGCGTGTAGTCATCGAGGTTCGATGCATACAATTAATTCTCCTATTTAGTCCGTTACTCGATAATAATATCGTCGTTGGCGATTAATCTGATGTACGGTGGAGAATCTCTAATATAATTTTAGTAAATATTAGAAAAAATGTCGTTGACACAAAAACTACCCACATTGTATGTGCGTGTAGTCATCGAGGTTCGATGCATACAATTAATTCTCCTATTTAGTCCGTTACTCGATAATAATATCGCCGTTGGCGATTAATCTGATGTACGGTGGAGAATCTCTAATATAATTTTAATAAATATTAGAAAAAATGTCGTTGACACAAAACTACCCACATGGTATGTGCGTGTAGTCATCGAGTTTCGATGCATATAATTAATTCTTTTGATTAGTCAGTTACCAGATAATATCGCCGTTGGCGATTAATCTGATTTGCGGTGGAGACGATCTTGCACGCCGAATCCAAGATTTGAAGTGCCCGAGCTACCTCCGTCATTATCAGCCTTTTTTTTGATACGATTAATGTCCCGGAAGAGGTCTAAAAACCAGCAGTTGTCGGCTGAAGATCTAAAGAATCTAAAGATAAGCCTGTTGAGGACTATCTTGTACCCGCAATTTGCAAATATTTACTTGCTCCCTTTATTAAATTTAGAAGCAAAAGCAGCATTGGCTGAAACTCTTACCAAACGAGATTCTATACATCAACAAAAAAAAAAAAAAAAAAGGGGAAATTGGAATCGTCTTGGCAGCTTTATCGCAAGCGATGGTAATCATTTTCAATGAAACTTTGAAGCAAAAACTTTTAAAACTGCTGAGTTACGCTTGTCGCGATAGCCAGAATAGGGAAACTAAAACTCATCGTAACATAATAATGAGTTCCATAAACGTATGCCTGCGTGACACGCTGACCAATACAAGTTGCGATGATTATCTATTGGGAGGAGATGTTGCTGAAACGCTGCAAATTGCAAAAAACGACGACGTCATCTCCGCAGCCATAGCTGCCGGCTCGAGCTCCACAGCAGAGCTACACGTACCCGCCACGTAGGACCTACCACGAACGGTCGTGGAACACTAGCAACCAGCGGAAATAAACCACCAGGTGCAGTGCGATGGACGTTTACGATATTTTCATCAAAAATGGGCTTAGATAACGAGTGATCCATTAATATTATCGTGAATAGCTGGTTACTAAAGACCTTTTAAATATCTGCCCGCTAAACAAAGTAGCTCTTGTGTTTACCCAAGGTCAATACATGGCCATAAAGATTATATTTTAGCGTTGGATAAACTATTAAAAATAAATGCTATATTCGTATGTTCTCATGAGCCAGGTAAATTTTATCACAAATTTTTTCTTGTGCTCAAGCTATACGGTGAAAATCGCTTCATACATAATTTAAAATCTTTGAATTAATTTACTACAAAACACTTCAAAATGGAAGATTACAGAACCGCTGATAAGTTAACAAAACAATGCTACATGTTATTTTTTCATCAATGTTGATAAGTCTTTCCGAAAGTACCTTCGATTTGAATATAACAACGTTTTATATGAATTCAAATATTAAACGTTTGACTTATGCACCGCTCTTTATATAAGTATTTACTAAAATATTAAAACCAGTCATGGAATTTTTACGTCGGGATAATTTTTTCATCCATAATATATCTAGATAATATATTTTACATTGGCAAAGATTGTGATGATTGTAATGAGAATGTTTGGATTACAAAACATATTTTAATAAATTTAGGTTTCATAATGCATACGAAAAAAGGTTGCTTTGTTCCTAGAACACAATGTAAATTCCTTGGGTTTATTTTTGATTCAGAGAAAATTATTTTAAAACTACCCACAAAAAAAAAAAAAAAAAAGTTCTTAAAATAGAAAAAATAATACACAAAGTTATTCGAGCAATTTAAAATATTGTCACCGAATAAAAATCCTACTTATGATCAGGTAGTGAATTTACCCAGATATAATAAAGATGATTTTACTTGGTGGTTAAATTATCTAGAAGAGGGCTTTTCTCCTCTTAGAACAGGCCAATACACTAAAACTATCTATCCTGACGCATCATATACTGGCTAGGGCGGGTTTTGTGATGGAAAAGAGGCAGCGGGTCATTGGAAGGAAAGCGAGTCGTCGCTACACATTAATACTCTGGAATTAAAAGCAGTTTTTTCGGACTTAAAACATTCGCATAATTATGGTAGTTACGATTGTGATATATTGTTAAGAATAGATATTACCATTACCTGTATAAATAGAATGGGTAGTGTTCAGTTTTCACATATGGATCATATTACCCGAGACCAATGGAAATAGCGTGAAATGCGTAAGATCAATATCTTTACATCTTATATTACTTCAAAAGATAATATAGAAGCTGAGAGTTTGTCACGAAAACAGTTTAATGACACTGAATGGGATCTAAGTGACTATACCTTTAATAATATAACAAATAGGTTTGGAATACTATCGGTTGATCTTTTTGCAAACAGATGCAACTTATAATGTCCTATTTATGTAACCTGGAAAAATGACCCAGATGCAAAAACTCTTCAGAAAATTGTTAGTGAAAAGTCTGTGGGTATTGTGGTAGTACTATACTGGCCCACGCAACTATGGTTGCCATTGTTTAAAAGGTTGTGTTGTGATTGTATTTACTAAATACTAATTCGCTGAAATCTCCTTTCAGATCTGCGCACAACCTTCATTAAACATTAACCTTGGTTGCCGCGAAATTGTTCAGAAAGCGTTAGTAAAAAGATCACTGTCTTCAAAGTCCGTTGAAATTATGTTGGCATCTTTGTTGGATAATTCTTACCGAGACAGTGTGAAGGAGGTATCAAGGCGTGGATTGAATATTGCAAAAATAATAATTTTAGTTTTACTCAAACTTCTAAACCAATAATTGTTCATTTTCTAACTGAAATTTTCGAAAAAGGTGCTAAGTACGGTACTATTAATAGCTATAGATCTGCATTATCATTAATATTAAACATAAATTCCCAATATGACAGGTTAAAAAGTTTCATGAAAGGAGTCGTTATGTGAAGACCAACCACATCAAGTATGATCTTACCTGGGATCCAGCAGTTGTATTGAGCTACTTACCTACAAAATTTCCTAATGAAGACCTTGACTTAAAGACTCTTTTCCAAGAAAACTGTTACACTAATAGCTCTTGTAACGGAACATCGTGTTCAAATTTTATCCGTGACAAAGATTAAAAATATTTTAATAACTAAAAAAGGTACTTATAAAAGGGTTTATAAAAACCTCTAAATTTAATAGTAAACAGACCTTGGTAAAGTTTCCGTTTTTTAATATTCGTCCAGAAATTTGTCCAGCAAAAACCTTACAGATGTAGGTATATAAATAAAACGAAAGTTTAAGGAAACCTGATAATTTGTTTATTAGTTTTAAGAAACATATAGGTTTCCAAACTTTAAGTCACTGGGTTAAAAACACTTTAACTCTCAGTGGTATTGATGAAAATATTTTTAGTGCACATAGTACATGACATGCTGCTACATCAAGAGCTATTTATTTAGGAGTTTCTATTGACCTATCAAAAAGACTGCAGGATGGTCGGATTCTTCCTCAGTCCTTGCTAGAAATTATAACAAACTTTGTAACGAAAAATAATTTGCCTAATCATTGTTGAATTGTTTTCAATAAGTATGTTTATTTACTATTGAAGAGTTTTACCTTACTACTCTGCCAATTCATTTCACTATAACTAATCTTTAAACATCCTACATAAAGTAAACCTCAATCGCAAAGAAAGAAGCTGTGAAATATAATTGAGGATCAAACGAACTTCTAAAGTGAAGTTCGATCCTAATTATGTGAACAGCTTCTTTCGAAGCGATTTAATATAAACCCACCCGTTATTATGCTTTGAAATAAGCATAATATGAATATGTTTCAACATGGAGTAATTTCAATTTATATTTGTATTTTACCCAACCCCAATATAGTGAAATGAACAAACAGGAATAAGACAGATTGACTTTAAACAAAATGAGTTCTGTAGACTGGATGCTGACATAGGGAGCGAAACGTGACAGTTGTTAAAAAAAAAAAAAAAAGAAAAGAACCCTTATCATAGACTCTAAAATCCGTGCAAAGGCTAGCAGTAGGTGGCGCTACTACATAAAGTAAACCTCAATCGCTTCGAAAGAAGCTGTTCACATAATTAGGATCGAACTTCACTTTAGAAGTTCGTTTGATCCTCAAATATACGATTTGGATGCACCAAAAACGATATAATTTTGATAAGCAGGTAGCTGATTGAGGTGTCAGAAGGAGCGCCTCAATGCGTTTGACAAAATAAAATCAATTTAAGTAATACAAATTTTCAAAATGACTATGTAAACTACGATAGGTTAGGTTTGGGTCAGGTTAGGTTAGGTTAGGTTAGGTTAGGTTAGGTTCCCCCCCAAGTGGAGTGTGCCTTGTCGTGGCGGGGGGGCTCAGTAGCCCGTCGCAATCCAGCGACTGGGTGAAGCCAAATCACTCCTACGATGGTGGCGCGCTGCGTCTGTCCCGTATCGGGCGGCAGTGTGCCCCTCCGGTACCTTGCGTCTGACCCGTAGCGGGCGGCAGTGGTATCGGGGTGAGGGGGTGGTAGGCGTGGCGAGCACTAACACTGTCGTCGCGTAGTCATTAAATTGTCACTGCCACCAAAACCGTAACCCGTCGAAGTGTCGTGGATCATGTCTCGCGGCTTTGATGGAACGGGGGTCTTGGCTTAACCGCCCGGACCGTGAGGAGACATCCTCTATAAAAAACCCCGAAAGACCGATCGCTGGGAAACGCGGCGATCGGTTGCCTCTTCGGAGGTGGCAGAGTGGGTTAATTCTGCCAATTAGCGACCAACCCTGGGTACCTCCCGACCCCCAGGCGTAAGTAGGGTTGACCTTGGCACCGCGTCACTGCCTCGACTCAGTCAATATCACGAACGCGGTACTCGTGGGTTTTGTTATGGTGAATGAACTTACTTTAGACGTTGTGCCTGTGAAGGGCGGTGTAGACGTTGAGCCTGAGACGGGCGGAGTTGACGGTGGGCCTGTGAAGGGCGGAGTTGGTGTTGTGCCCGAGAAGGGCGGAGTCGGAGGAGATGCCTGTGAAGGCAAATTATTTGTCGTGGGACGCTGTGACAGCGTAGAAGAAAGTGGCAATGAAGGCAGAGGTTTTGTTTTGCCTGGCAAGGGCAAAAGCCGCGGAAGAAGCCGCAATGTCGGAGAAGGGAGCAGTGCGGGCTGTATGGGAGTCAAGACCCGGTCGCAGAGGAGGTCCTCGTCCATTTTGAGTGGGCTGTCGATGGAGGTCTGTGACAGTAGTGGCTCGGAGCTCGGAAGCTCCTGCACTCGTCAGAAGCGGAGTTTGAAGTTTGGTGAAATCCTTTCTGACACGGAGCTTTCGGGCCTGGAGACGGAGACAAACGGAAACGCGAGGGCTGCGAAAAAGGGGAAGAAAGGTTCCCCAAAAAAGGGAAAAAGTAGTAAGCCCAAGGAGTCGGGACAAGGCAGTGAGGGTCTGTCTGTTACCTTTCGCAAAGAAAGCCCAACTCTTTCTGTAATGGAAGAGTTGGACATTGAGAGGCTGGCGGTTGACCAGATAAGAGAGAGGGCAGGCGTGAGAGTGGCAAGGATTCTATCAATGGCCACCACTTCGAACAACTTGAAGGGCAACTTTGTAAAGGAATTCAAAGACTGTGCCGGTGACCTTAGTGACATGGTCGAAAGCCTCTCGAGGAGAAGTGAGGGGGAAGAGATCCGTAACCTCCGTCGGGATAATGTCCGTCTCAGGAGGCATGTGGAGGATCTTAAGTCCGAGATCTATGCCCTGAGACGGGAGTTCCAGGAGGGAAGGGAGCGCCAAATTTCCCAGCCTGCCGAACAGGTCTCAACCAATCTGGTTGCAGACCTCAAGGTCGCCCTTTTGCCGGAACTCATGGCCTCGGTGGGATCAATGATGGATGCCAAGCTCTCAGACATCCGATCTTTGCTCCCAGTCGAGAGACTGCGGCCCCCTCTGGCTCATGAATCCCGCGAGGGATTGGCCCCAGCCAGTGTACCAGTGCAAACCAGTGCACCAGTGCAAAGCGGTGTGCCTTCACCGGCCGAGCAACCTGCGGAGTCCTGGGCCACGGTGGCCAGGAAGAAAACAAAAAAGAAGGCCTCCGCCCCGGTGGTCCCGACGGTCGCAGCTCCTGCCCCAAGCAAGCCAGCAACACAGTCCCAGCGACTGTTGGCGGCTGTGGCGCCGAAGCGTTCTGCCCCTCCAGCAGCTAAGCCGAAGCTCACCCCTCCAAGGTCCTCTGCAGTGGTAATCACACTGCTTCCAGAGGCCATCCAAAGAGGGGTGAGCTACAAAGACGCAATCTTGACTGCGCGTCAGAGTATCCGGCTGGCTGATCTGGGGATTGCCACGGTGAAGATCCGGGAGTCGGCAACGGGAGCCCGTATGCTGGAGGTCCCGGGCACCCAAAGTGGGGAAAAGGCAGATCAGCTTGCGGATAAACTGCGAGCTGTTCTTGCTGAGGTCGCAAGGGTGGACCGGCCGGAGAAGCTGGCCGAGCTGCGGATTGGGGGGCTGGACGACTCCGTCACTGCTGAGGATGTGGTGGCGGCAGTTGCGTCTAGGGGAGAATGTGCACCCGAGCAAGTCAAGGCGGGTGCACTTCTGGCGTCGGTCCGGGGGATGGCCGCAATTTTTGTCCGGTGCCCTGTCACCGCGGCAAAAAAGATAGTGGGAGCGGGTCGCCTGCTTGTCGGCTGGAGTTCCGCCTCCGTGACGGCACTCGAGGCGCGCCCCATGCGCTGCTACAGGTGCATGGGGATCGGGCACGTCCGCACCACGTGCCCGTCAGCGGTCGACCGATCGGACCTGTGTCACCGGTGTGGACAGCCGGGACACATGGCCGCCGCCTGCACTGCCACCACACGATGTGCGGTATGTGCTGACGTTGGGTGCCCGTCGGCACACGTAATGGGGAGGAGGAGTTGCAACCCTCCCCCCGTCAAAAAGAGAGGGGTCCGCGGTGTCAGGCTTCCTAAAACGGCGGTGCCCCAACAGGCGGCTGAGGAAATTGAAATGGCCGAGTAATGGGTAGTAGGTCCTTCAATTTCCTCCAGGGGAACCTCAACCACTGCGCCGCTGCTCAGGATTTATTCCTGCAGGCTATGGCACAGTGGGAAATCGAAGTGGCGGTCGTGGCGGAGCCTTATTATGTGGCTCCACGACCGCATTGGGCCTGCTCCTTAGACGGCACGGTGGCCATCGTCGTGCAGTTGGGGGGGTGTCACGCACTGATTGTCAGGGAGAGGGGTCCAGGATACGTGGCGGTCAGGTGGGGGGAGTACACCATTATTGGTGTTTACTTTTCCCCTAATAGGCCGCTACGTGAGTACGAGCAGTACTTGGACTCCCTCCACGCAATGGTCGGGCGTATGGGGCCCGACCAACTGCTTCTGATGGGCGACCTTAATGCGAGGTCGCCTCAGTGGGGTGACACCATCACCAACTCTTTCGGCGTGGCCCTGGGGGAATGGGCTGTGGAGGCTGGACTGTCCCTCTTGAATACAGGGACAGTGCCGACTTGTGTGCGACCGCAGGGATCGTCCAGGGTGGACGTTACGTTCTGCTCTCCTGCGATCGCACACAGGATGTGCAATTGGCGGGTGCTGGTGGACCCGGTGACCCTATCGGACCATCGGTACATCCGGTTAGAAGTCGCCGTCCAACAGCACCTAGCAGAGTCTCCACGGCATCCCCCTGCCTTCCCGCGCTGGGCAATCGCCCGGCTCGACCGCGAAAAAGCGGCTGAGGCGGCCGTCGTCCAGGCGTGGTGTGCGCCGCGCACTGCCCCGGCCTCGGTGGACGAGGGCGCAGGCCGCTTCCGCGCCGCTTTGACTGCGGTGTGTGATGCGGCAATGCCCAGGGCGAGGGTCCACTGCGGTCGCAAGGCCGTGTACTGGTGGTCTCCGGAGATTGCTGAACTCCGGGACGCCCACGGTCGGGCTTGGCGGGAGTGTTCGCACTACCGCCGGCGGCGCCACCGCGACGAAGCGGAGGAGGCGCGGCGGGTGGCCGCTTGCAAGGCCACCAAGAAGGCATTGCAAGCGGCGATCTGCGCCGCTAAGGAGCGGGCCAGGGAGGAACTCCTGGAGGGTCTCAACAGGGACCCGTGGGGGCGTCCCTATAAGATGGCTCGGAACAAACTCCGGTCCATGGGACGGCCCCTCACTGAGACTCTCCAGCCTGAGTTCCTGAGGGTGGTCGTGGGAGAGCTGTTTCCTAACAGCCCCGACCACTCCTTGCCTCCCCCAGCGGGAGTGGCATGGGAGATTGAGGTTCCCCCCATCTCGGACGCCGAGATGGAGAATGCCATCTCCCGCTTGGGGAGGAAGAGGACGGCCCCCGGACCAGATGGAGTGCCCGGACGGATCCTAGAGGTAGCGGTGGAAACCCTGGGATCCGAGCTTCGGAAAGTGTTCGACCTCTCTCTGAGAACCGGACGGTTTCCGAAGCTCTGGAAGGACGGGAGGCTCTGCCTCCTCGGGAAAGAGGGCCGGTCGCCGGACAGTCCGTCGGCGTTCCGGCCTTTGGTCCTGCTGGATGAGACGGCCAAGATGCTGGAATTTATTCTGGCATCCCGGCTTGTCCAGCACCTCGAGGGGGTAGGGCCTGACCTTTCCGAGGCACAGTTCGGGTTCCGACGGGGGCGGTCGACCTTGGACGCCGTCTCTGCCCTGAAGGCCCTCACCGCGGAAGGTGCCGCGAGGGGGGAGAGGTCGTTGGCAGTGTCTTTGGACATTGCCAACGCCTTCAACAGCCTGCCGTTCGGTGCAATACTCGAGGCTCTCCGATTTCACGGGGTGCCTCTGTACCTGCGGCGGCTGTTGGAGGACTACCTCCGGGACAGGGACGTCATCTACGTCGACGGGAGGGGGTCACTGACGCGGCGAACCATGAGGTGTGGGGTTCCGCAAGGGTCGGTGCTCGGTCCGCTCTTGTGGAACTTGGGCTACGACGGGGTGTTGAGGGGCGTTCTGCCGCCCCACGTCAGCGTATTCTGCTATGCTGACGATACCCTCATAGTGGCCCAGGGGAGGACGCTCGCCGAGTCAGTGACTCGGATGGAGGAGGGTGCGGCCCTAGTGGTGGGCCGCATAAGGAGGTTGGGCCTCAGGGTCGCGCTGGAGAAGACCGAGGCCCTTTTGTTTCACGGGCCTCGGCAGGGTCCCCCTCCAGGTGCGACGCTGATGGTGGATGGGACCCGGATACCCCTGAAGAGGGAAATGCGGTATCTGGGCCTCATCTTAGATGGGCGCTGGGCCTTCGGTCAGCATTTTAAGGTGCTGGCCGAACGGCTCATCAAGGCGGTGGCTGCACTGGGGCGGCTGCTGCCGAACGTGGGGGGGCCTGGTTCCCCATGCCGTAGGCTCTACCTCGGTATTGTGGGAAGCATGGCCCTCTACGGAGCGCCCATCTGGGAGGATGCCCTCAACCGCCAAAATAGGGCCCTGCTGCGGAAGCTGCAGAGGGTCATGGCGGTGAGGGCATCGCGAGGGTACCGCTCGATTTCCCATGGGGCTGCCTGCGTCCTGGCAAGCGCCCCCCCGTGGGAACTCGAGGCGGTAGTGCTCGGTGCCGTTTACCGGTACCGAGCCGAGAGGAGGGATGCGGGCGAGCGCCCCTGTCCCGAGGAGGTGGCACGCGTCCGCAGGAGTGCCAGGAGGGCACTCCTTAGGGGATGGGAAGAGTCCCTCGTTGCGCCCGCTTACGGGGCCTGGACGATCGATGCGATTCGTCCGGTCCTCGTTGAGTGGGTGCAGCGAAGGTGGGGGACTCTGACCTTCCGCCTTGTGCAGGTATTGACCGGACATGGTTGTTTCGGTCACTACCTGCACAGGGTCGCCCGGAGGGAGGTGACGACAGAGTGTCACCATTGTGGGGTGGCCGACGACACGGCGGAGCACACCTTAGTGGTGTGTCCGGCGTGGGGTCGGCTGCGGCACGAGTTGACGTCTGTCGTCGGAGAGGACCTCTCGCTCGCTAGCGTGGTAAAAGCCATGCTAGGGAGTCGAGAGGCTTGGGCGGCCATGACCTCCTTCTGCGAGGACGTAATGTCGCAGAAGGAGGCGGCGGAGCGGTGCCGGGAGGATGACGCCTCTTCGGCACCGATCCTCCGTAGGCGGAGGGGGGGACGGAGAAGGAGATACGCTCACCTTCTCCCTCCCGATAGCCAGCCGTAGCGGGTGAGGGGACCTGCTTTGGCTATTAGGGCTATGTGTGGGGAAATGGTCTCGTGTGCTGGACCATTTCCCACGTGGGGGGCGCTCGGCTAAGGCTGAGCGCAATCTGCCGGGGCTCACGGGTAATGCTAATGGCGGTACCGTGAGCTCCGTCTATGGCAGATGAGGTACACCTTGAGGTTTTTAGTGGGTAGGTCTGGCCTTCTGCCGGATCATCCCCACATACCCCGTCGCTCCCCCTTGGGCGGTCGGGGACGTGATAGCACGTTTTCCTCAAGTAAAAAAAAAAAAAAAAAAGGTTAGGTTAGGTTAGGTTTTTGGTTGCTCTTCTCTGCAAATAACTTTTTTATTTTCAAGCCGATTGCGGAGTTCGACCCCTCTGAAGGAAGATATCGACGAGATCTACACGAATAAACAATAAAAACGCTGAGTTACTGTTCGAAATTTTGAAGTTTTCGACCAAAAACCCAGTTTTCTATAGAAAAATTAGCAATATACGATTTGGATGCACCAAAAACGATATAATTTTGCTAAGCAGGTAGCTGATTGAGAAGTCAGAAGGAGCGCCTCAATGCGTTTGACAAAATAAAATCAATTCAAGTAATACAAATTTTCAAAATGACTATGTAAACTACGATAGGTTAGGTTTGGGTCAGGTTAGGTTAGGTTAGGTTAGGTTTTTGGTTGCTCTTCTCTGCAAATAACTTTTTTATTTTCAAGCTGATTGCGGAGTTCGACCCCTCTGAAGGAAGGTATCGACGAGATCTACACGAATAAACAATAAAAACGCTGAGTTACTGTTCTAAATTTTGAAGTTTTCGACCAAAAACCCAGTTTTCTATAGAAAAATTAGCAATATACGATTTGGATGCACCAAAAACGATATAATTTTGCTAAGCAGGTAGCTGATTGAGGTGTCAGAAGGAGCGCCTCAATGCGTTTGACAAAATAAAATCAATTTAAGTACAAATTTTCAAAATGACTATGTAAACTACGATAGGTTAGGTTTGGGTCAGGTTAGGTTAGGTTAGGTTAGGTAAGGTTTTTGGTTGCTCTTCTCTGCAAATAACTTTTTTATTTTCAAGCCCATTGCGGAGTTCGACCCCTCTGAAGGAAGGTATCTACGAGATCTACACGAATAAACAATAAAAACGCTGAGTTACTGTTCTAAATTTTGAAGTTTTCGACCAAAAACCCAGTTTTCTATAGAAAAATTAGCAATATACAATTTGGATGCACCAAAAACGATATAATTTTGCTAAGCAGGTAGGTGATTGAGGTGTCAGAAGGAGCGCCTCAATGCGTTTGACAAAATAAAATCAATTTAAGTAATACAAATTTTCAAAATGACTATGTAAACTACGATAGGTTAGGTTTGGGTCAGGTTAGGTTAGGTTAGGTTAGGTTTTTGGTTGCTCTTCTCTGCAAATAACTTTTTTATTTTCAAGTCGATTGCGGAGTTCGACCCCTCTGAAGGAAGGTATCGACGAGATCTACACGAATAAACAATAAAAACGCTGAGTTACTGTTCTAAATTTTGAAGTTTTCGACCAAAAACCCAGTTTTCTATAGAAAAATTAACAATATACGATTTGGATGCACCAAAAACGATATAATTTTGCTAAGCAGGTAGCTGATTGAGGTGTCAGAAGGAGCGCCTCAATGCGTTTGACAAAATAAAATCAATTTAAGTAATACAAATTTTCAAAATGACTATGTAATTTACGATAGGTTAGGTTTGGGTCAGGTTAGGTTAGGTTTGGTTAGGTTAGGTTTTTGGTTGCTCTTCTCTGCAAATAACTTTTTTATTTTCAAGCCGATTGCGGAGTTCGACCCTCTGAAGGAAGGTATCGATGAGATCTACACGAATAAACAATAAAAACGCTGAGTTACTGTTCTAAATTTTGAAGTTTTCGACCAAAAACCCAGTTTTCTATAGAAAAATTAGCAATATACGATTTGGATGCACCAAAAACGATATAATTTTGCTAAGCAGGTAGCTGATTGAGGTGTCAGAAGGAGCGCCTCAATGCGTTTGACAAAATAAAATCAATTCAAGTAATACAAATTTTCAAAATGACTATGTAAACTACGATAGGTTAGGTTTGGGTCAGGTTAGGTTAGGTTAGGTTTTTGGTTGCTCTTCTCTGCAAATAACTTTTTTATTTTCAAGCCGATTGCGGAGTTCGACCCCTCTGAAGGAAGATATCGACGAGATCTACACGAATAAACAATAAAAACGCTGAGTTACTGTTCTAAATTTTGAAGTTTTCGACCAAAAACCCAGTTTCCTATAGAAAAATTAGCAATATACGATTTGGATGCACCAAAAACGATATAATTTTGCTAAGCAGGTAGCTGATTGAGAAGTCAGAAGGAGCGCCTCAATGCGTTTGACAAAATAAAATCAATTCAAGTAATACAAATTTTCAAAATGACTATGTAAACTACGATAGGTTAGGTTTGGGTCAGGTTAGGTTAGGTTAGGTTTTTGGTTGCTCTTCTCTGCAAATAACTTTTTTATTTTCAAGCCGATTGCGGAGTTCGACCCCTCTGAAGGAAGGTATCGATGAGATCTACACGAATAAACAATAAAAACGCTGAGTTACTGTTCTAAATTTTGAAGTTTTCGACCAAAAACCCAGTTTTCTATAGAAAAATTAGCAATATACGATTTGGATGCACCAAAAACGATGTAATTTTGCTAAGCAGGTAGCTGATTGAGGTGTCAGAAGGAGCGCCTCAATGCGTTTGACAAAATAAAATCAATTTAAGTAATACAAATTTTCAAAATGACTATGTAAACTACGATAGGTTAGGTTTGGGTCAGGTTAGGTTAGGTTAGGTTTTTGGTTGCTCTTCTCTGCAAATAACTTTTTTATTTTCAAGCTGATTGCGGAGTTCGACCCCTCTGAAGGAAGGTATCGACGAGATCTACACGAATAAACAATAAAAACGCTGAGTTACTGTTTGTTGGAGCGCCCGCCAACTATACGTCACTCTCAGCCGAATCGTCGACCGAGAAACATACTCGGTAACATACATCCTTTTTGTAATATACCTACTTACATTGAAACAATAATTAAACCCATCTCAAGTCTCTGGGGTTGTTTCTTTTGATCGACATCCCCCAACGCGACCGTGGAGTCGCGACATTGGCGACCGTTCCAGGGCAGAAGCTCATTGCAAGGGTGAACAAAAGATAGAAGCAGCGGACACTTAATCGGAGATCCAAGGGTGCAGCAACCGGCCAGCCAGCAGCTAGCAGTCAAGTCAGCAGCCTGAGCACCGCAGACAGCCACTCCAGCCAGGATCCGCCAGAGGAACAGCAACACGTCACCAGCATCAGCGGCGTCAACGCAGCCTCTCAGCTAAGTGCCATCCCGTATTTTCTATCCTAATACCTATACCACATCCATATCCTACTAATCTACCTGTGCTAATCAATCTAAAATTCATTAAAAACCTCTATTTCACGAGATTTGAGAACAAAGGAATAGGTACCTACATACTACCTTACCTACTAATCTTATTTTCAACAAGGCTAAAGGTTCAAATTTAGTAATAATTTTACACAAGTAGCATTATATTATAAATTACTAATAGATTTTATTAGTTTCAAACAATTAATTGCACAAAATTTGATATATTAACAAGTGAATTATTCAAGTCCAAAGGTCAAATTTGTAACTCACTCGAACATTCTCTAAGATCGATCTATCGTCATTTAAGTTATCCGGATTATACTACTAACGTGTGCAGGGTGATAGTTCATTATTACATTGAAAATAGATAATTAATTAGTAAGTTTTGGCAGTGATTTGTTTGATGTGAGTGCAGTACGGCAATATTGTTGGATTTCATTGTTAAAACAAGTAAGTTTCGTTAAATAATTTAGTTAATATTGTGTTTGTGATTGCAATAGAACAAAATGTCGGTCAGCGATGAAACAAGTGCGTTTGTTAATAAGAATCTAAAGGAGTGAATTTCCCAAATGACTTTTTTTTTTGTCTTCGGTGAAATTCGTATTTTACAGCAAGAATATTGCATTAAATAATATTTTTTAGAATAGAATGGGTAATTATTGGGTTTTGGCAAAAATAGCATTTATGTAAAACTTTATTTAAAGGCAGAAATAAATAAATAAACTCCGAATTTTTTCATATCGGTGCTGTCCCTCTACTTTTTTTACAGACAAAAAAGCTTATACGCACGTAACTATATGTAAATCAAGTTTACAACCTATTCAATTTAATGGAATATTAGTCTTATTATGAATAAATAGCATGTTTTATTCTATAAAGTAACGTATATTTTTATTAGAGGCACAAACGTACTTGTCCTGCAAAATGTTCTCATTTCGGTGACCTAAAGTAATTTAAACTTAACTTTTTATGGACGAGTCCGACAGCCTCCCCGCCTTCGATTTTATTTCACGTTAGTAACGTGCTAGTACGCAGTCAGGACGGATTTGTGCCAAATCGCTGCATATTCCCGCCAATAACGTAAGTACGCCATTTCAGTTGCTCTCGGACATTATTTTTTCGGTGATCGCTTTATCTGGTCTAATGAGTAGTTAAATTGTGGTTGTTTGCTTTTTACAAAGGTAGTTAATGAATTAGTTTGATAAACTGTTATTGAACTTATCATAGATATAATAACTTTTTTTTATTTTCAAAAAAGGGTGATTTTTATCATGTCGGTGTTCTCAAATCGGTGAAATCGGTGGTCTTTTATTCCCACCGATGTGATAATTTTCACCGATATCATAAGAAAATTTGAATCGGTGGCTTGTTTCTCATATCGGTGTCTTAATTCATGATTCGACGCACAGTTTTATCATATCGGTGAATTGCTTTATGATATCGGTGAATCATTTTATCAGATCGGTGAGTCTTTTTATCGTATCGGTGGTTAATTTAATTTGAATAAAGAAAATTATAATCAAAATAACCATTCTTTTTTTTTAATTATTTATAATATAAAACTCTGTTCTCGTTGGTTGTGATAAGACCTCTGGTCTTAGTCAACTTCACGGTTGTAAAAATGCCTAGGTACCACCTATTTTCCTTTTGGTGTTCAGATGTGGATGGATTTATCATATCGGTGGGTATACTTATCATTTCGGTGGATAGACTAATCATCTCGGTGGTCAGCCTTTTCATATCGGTGTACAGTTTTTTTTTTCGGTGGACGGTTTATCATATCCGTGGCAACCAAAATTCAACCTTAATTTTTTCCTTAGTCTTGAATAATACGTTGATGTTGATGAAGGTGGGGATATTTAATATCCTAAAAAACACGTAAAAACTAAAAAATATACAAAAAACAGATAAATGAAAAAGTTCACCGATATGATACAAAAAACACCATTTGTTGAAATTCAACCAAAGGATTTATTGACAAATCGTAGCTCGATAAAGGGTCGTTTGACGAAATATAAAAACTATTTAGATAAAGTTTCTTCCATTGACAAGTTGACAAACATACAAGTAAATGAACTAACCTTAAAACTAAGTAGATTAGAATCATTGTCAAATGAATTCGATTCTTTGCAATCTCAGATAGAAATTCTGAATTCTAATAACTTGTTACAAGAAATAAATGAGCGTGATTGCATTGAGCAGGACTTTATTACATGCATAGCAACTTCCCAATCAATTTTAAATAAGTATATTAGTAATAGCTCAAGTGAACAAAGTGCTTCTCAATGCAATAACAGCCAGCATGATGGTCAATATTTTGGTTTAAAGTTGCCACAAATACAAGTTGCAAAATTTGACGGTTCCTATTTTCGTTGGCTGGAGTTTCACAATACTTTTTCATCATTAATACATCATAATGATCACATAAAAACAATTCACAAGTTTCATTATTTAGTGTCTTATTTACAGGGTGATGCAGCCCGAATAATATCCAATATAGAAATATCAGAAGCAAACTACAATCATGCTTGGCAGTTGTTATGTGATCGTTACCATAATAAAAGACAACTTATAAATTATCATTTAACTTCACTTTTTAACGTTGAACAAATCACGCGTGAGTCAGAGGGTTCCCTTCGGTTTTTGGTAGATCATGTCATCAATAGTTAATTATGCAGTTATATTATACAATGTTTATTTATGTTAATCAATTTATTTAGTTATTCTAGTATGATTTTTATAAGTAATAAATGAGTTAGTCTATTGATTTCCGGAGAGCAGACTGACACGACGGTTGGTAGACGAAGACATAGCAAAACGTGGTCCGATAGTTCTGGCGGGAAAGTTATGGGAGGGGAAAGAGAAACCGGGATTGATTTAGTCAGTCTACTCTCCGCTTTTAGAGGAGAACGAGCCGCTTTGTGATAAAGGTCAGTGTCGTTAAGATTGTGATATTTACTTATTTATTGTTCTCTGGCTGTAAACTGTTACTATGTATTTTACAAGATGATTGCTGTTGAGTTTCTTGCCACTTCTTCTCAACAGATCGACTTTCCGAAGTGGTGGTAGATTATAATAAATATAAAACTTAAACTGATAAGTTGTTTGATTGAGTGACTCCCTTCTGAGACGTTTTCTAACAATCATGTCACTAAGAATTTGAGAGCGTTGCTTAGCCTCGGTCAACCTGCTAATCAGTGGGATACATTGATAGTTTTTCTTATTTCGGCGAAGTTAGATACTAATACTTTAACGAAATGGGAAGAATTTCGAAATACATTAAGTGATACACCTAGCCTGGAAGAATTTAATAAGTTTTTGATAAGTAGGGCCGACGTTTTACAAGCAATTGGAAAAACGACAAGCAAACCGAGCAACGCATTTAAATTTCCTAACAATAACTCGCCTTCAATCAACCATACAAACAAACATAATAAATCATACACTCTCAACAGCCATATGGCAACTAAGCAATATAACAATGATTGTGTCATATGTAAAGGTGATCATCGTATATATGATTGTTCTGTATTTAAGGCGAAGTCGGCCTCCGAACGTAATTCCGAAGCTATGAGGCTTAACTTGTGTATAAATTGTCTGCGACCAGGGCATCACACTCGTGCCTGTCGTTTAGGGCCTTGTCGAATATGCAAAAGAAGGCATAACTCCCTCTTGCATATACCTGATGACACGAACGCAAGCACCAGCACAGTACCTAATAATAATTCAATTGTTTCGTTTTCCAATCAAAATTCGAATCAAGTTATGTTATGTACAGCATTAGTTAAAGTGTATAGCAAGAATCAAAATGAGTGGCACACAATTTGTGCTTTATTAGACTGTGGCAGCCAATCCTCTTTCATTTCAGAATCCTTACAACGTAAATTAAATATAAAATCAAATCCAATCCAAATAAATATATTAGGCATAGGCAATAACTCTTCTAACAAGGTTACTTCCAATTGTAATCTTTTGATTCAGTCAAACATTAATAATTATAACGCAAAACTAACTTTTTTAATTTTAGATACTTTAACGGGTTTTATACCAACTTCACATGTAGATGGAAGGTTATTAAATATACCTACGAACATCAAACTCGCAGATCCTAGTTTTAACCAACCTGCACCTGTCGAAATGCTGTTGGGTGCCGATATTTTCTGGGACTTAGTAGGTTCTGACCGAATAAAATTAGGTAAGAACTTACCTATTCTTGTAAGTTCTCAGTTAGGCTGGTTGGTCGCGGGCAACTTCATGTCTATACAATCTCATACATCTCAATCATTTTACGCATCAGCTTTTTCTAGCATGCAATATGATTTTAATGATATTAATAAAAACAAATGAGTAAGTTTTGGGAACTCGAGGAAATTCCGAACGCTCCAATAGTAAGCAATGAAGACAAATTATGCGAACAACATTTTATCGAAAACACGTCGCGCGACGCCACAGGAAGGTTTTGCGTCAAGCTACCTTTAAAGGATGAACCTGACTGCTTGGGCGATTCGTATCATACAGCTAAAAGGCGATTATTAAGTTTAGAAAAACGTTTTAAGCGACAGCCTCATGTTAAGGCTCAGTAAGTTGAATTTCTACAAGAATACTCAGAACTTGATCATTTATGCGAACTTCTTCACTCAACTTCAGGTCCGAGCTACTACCTCTGTCATCATGCAGTCTTCAAAGAGAGCAGTGAGTCAACAAAGATACGGGTAGTGTTTGATGGATCTGCACGCACCTCCTCCGGTATGTCTATTAATGATATTCAAATGGTAGGACCTGCCATTCAGGATTCTCTTTTCTCCATACTTATTAGAGCACGTCAGCATAGGTATTTACTCACCGGTGACATTGAGAAGATGTACCGGCAAATAAATTTGCATGAGAACCAGCGCAACTTGCAATTAATACTGTGGAGAGAAGAAGATTCAGCACATATCAAAACGTTACAACTCAAAACTATCACTTACGGACTCGCAAGTTCTAGTTTTTTGAGTACACGTTGTTTGTGGCAAATCGGTGAGGAGTGTAGCGATAAAACGACAAAGACTATTATCCAAAGGGACTTCTGGGTCGATGACCTGGTAACTGGCGTTGACACTGAAGAACAGCTTCTCTCAGTTCAAAAATCAGTTTCTGAGGCTTTGCGTACAGGTTGCTTTAACCTACGAAAATTTAGGTCTAATTCATCAATCATACAAAATCTTCACGAAATTGGCTCAAATGACGATTTGTTTTTAAGCCAGTCTAAAAATACTTTAGGCCTGGGCTGGGAGCCCACTGATGATACATTTTATTTTCCTATTCATGATGTAAAACTAAAGCTAACTCTATCAAACAATTTAACAAAACGAAAAATTATGTCTGCTATTTTTAAGGTGTTTGATCCGTTAGGTCTATTAAGTCCATATATCATTAAGGCCAAAATGATGATGCAGTCTTTGTGGTTACTTAAGCTAGACTGGGATGAACTCATACCTTTAGACATTGCTGAGAGTTGGAATAAGTTGATCGGCAATGTTGATAGCTTATTACAGCTTAAAATTCCAAGGCGGGTTCTGTGTGACTCACCAATTTATATTGAACTCCATGCATTCAGTGATGCTTCGCAGACCGCTTATGGAGCTTGTTTATATTTGCTATCTAAATCTTCACATAATAACAGTGTTTTAGTGAGATTGCTGTGCTCCAAGTCGAAAGTTGCTCCTCTGAAACCCACTACTATTCCACGCCTCGAGTTGTGTGCCGCGCTATTAGCAGCCAGATTGCACAAGTCAGTTGTTGACTCACTCAGGTACAAAATAAATAATAGTGTGCACTGGTGTGACTCCAAGGTCACGCTCGGCTGGATACGTAGTAATCCTCGCACCTTAAAGACGTTTGTAGCAAATCGTGTCTCTGAAATCACAGACCTGACGGATCCGCTTTCTTGGCGCTATGTACCTACACGTGAAAATCCGGCAGATCTTATTTCACGAGGAGTAGACTCTGCACAGTTGATCGATCTTGAGCTTTGGTGGTCTGGACCTAAATATCTCACTCAGCCAATGCACAACTGGCCTGCTGATGATTACATATTGCCAGACTTACCTGAGATTAAATCACAAATAACCCTATCAGTAACTCATGAAAATTCAATTATAAAATTCACTAACTTTTCTAAATTTACAAAATTACAACGCTCGTTATCATATGTTAAAAGATTTATTTATAATTTGAGAAATCCTAAAAATAGAAACGTCGGATATTTAACGTCATCAGAGCTAAAATCTTCATTTTTAACTTTGTGTGGTCTAGCACAAAGGCAATCGTTTCCTGAAGACTACAACGCATTAATTAAGGCCAAACCGTTAAATCCCAAATCATCAATACTGCACTTGTCACCATTTTTGGACAAAGACAACATAATTCGGGTAGGCGGTCGAATCGATGCCTCTTCTTTCAGCTACGAGGAGAAGCATCCCATTTTACTACATGGTTCGCACCACTTGACGCGGTTATTTTTTGAATACGAGCATGTTCGACACATGCACGCTGGACCCCAGCTGCTGCTCAGCGTAGTGCGGCGGCGCGCGTGGCCGGTGGCGGGCCGCCTCGCCGCGCGCCGCGTCGCCCGCGCCTGTGTCGTGTGTGCGCGTCATCGCGCAACTACACTTCAACCTATGATGGGCAATCTTCCAGCACAACGCATTACGCCTAATTTCCCTTTCTTGTCCGTGGCACTGGATTTTGCAGGACCATTTAATATTCTTTCACGTAAGGGTCGCGGGGCTAAGCTAACGAAATGCTATTTGTGTGTTTTTGTTTGTTCGCGTTATAAGTGTATTCATTTAGAAGCCGTAACCGAATTATCGAAGGAGGCCTTTTTACTCACGCTACGTCGGTTCATTTCTCGCAGACCGATATTTTTTGCGACAACGGTCGCAACTTTGTAGCTGCAGCCAAAGAAATAGGGACCTTTCTTAGATCCAGCAGTACAGCCGTATTGAACTCATGCGCACAAGACGGCATTAATTTTATTTTTTCGCCCGCATACGCCCCACATTTTAATGGCTTGGCCGAGGCAGGTGTAAAATCCTGCAAATTTCATCTAAAAAGGGTAATGGGTAATAGTCATCTCACTTATGAGGAATTTTCTACCTTATTAGCACAGGTAGAAGCCATTCTCAACAGCCGTCCCTTGTGTCCATTATCCACAAGTCCTGAAGACCTCTCTTTCCTATCCCCAGGGCACTTTCTGATCGGGCGGCCTTTGACATCTCTCCCAGCAGCTACCTCTATGGACGCAGAAGTAATTTCGACACTCAAACGCTACGCACGTCTAGAGCAAATCCGACGACACTTCTGGAATTGCTGGCAGAGCGAATATCTCCACGAGCTGCAGTCGCGGACCAAATGGCGCCAGAATTTTACAAACCTTGAGGTTGGTCATTTGGTGCTCATTCATGAGGAAAATGTTCCACCTTTATCTTGGCGTCTTGGATGAGTCACAAAACTCATCAAGGGTCCGGATGGATTGACTCGCGTCGCCGACATCAAAACTAATAAGGGCATCGTCAGAAGATCTCTGACTAGACTGTGCCTTCTGCCTACAGACGCTTGAAACCTCCGGAGACGTTTCAAAGCGGGGAGGATGTTGGAGCGCCCGCCAACTATACGTCACTCTCAGCCGAATCGTCGACCGAGAAACATACTCGGTAACATACATCCTTTTTGTAATATACCTACTTACATTGAAACAATAATTAAACCCATCTCAAGTCTCTGGGGTTGTTTCTTTTGATCGACAATTCGACATCCCCCAACGCGACCGTGGAGTCGCGACACTGTTCTAAATTTTGAAGTTTTCGACCAAAAACCCAGTTTTCTATAGAAAAATTAGCAATATACGATTTGGATGCACCAAAAACGATATAATTTTGCTAAGCAGGTAGCTGATTGAGGTGTCAGAAGGAGCGCCTCAATGCGTTTGACAAAATAAAATCAATTTAAGTAATACAAATTTTCAAAATGACTATGTAAACTACGATAGGTTAGGTTTGGGTCAGGTTAGGTTAGGTTAGGTTTTTGGTTGCTCTTCTCTGCAAATAACTTTTTTATTTTCAAGCCGATTGCGGAGTTCGACCCCTCTGAAGGAAGGTATCTACGAGATCTACACGAATAAACAATAAAAACGCTGAGTTACTGTTCTAAATTTTGAAGTTTTCGACCAAAAACCCAGTTTTCTATAGAAAAATTAGCAATATATGATTTGGATGCACCAAAAACGATATAATTTTGCTAAGCAGGTAGCTGATTGAGGTGTCAGAAGGAGCGCCTCAATGCGTTTGACAAAATAAAATCAATTTAAGTAATACAAATTTTCAAAATGACTATGTAAACTACGATAGGTTAGGTTTGGGTCAGGTTAGGTTAGGTTAGGTTAGGTTAGGTTTTTGGTTGCTCTTCTCTGCAAATAACTTTTTTATTTTCAAGCCGATTGCGGAGTTCGACCCCTCTGAAGGAAGGTATCGATGAGATCTACACGAATAAACAATAAAGACGCTGAGTTACTGTTCTAAATTTTGAAGTTTTCGACCAAAAACCCAGTTTTCTATAGAAAAATTAGCAATATACGATTTGGATGCACCAAAAACGATATAATTTTGCTAAGCAGGTAGCTGATTGAGGTGTCAGAAGGAGCGCCTCAATGCGTTTGACAAAATAAAATCAATTTAAGTAATACAAATTTTCAAAATGACTATGTAAACTACGATAGGTTAGGTTTGGGTCAGGTTAGGTTAGGTTAGGTTAGGTTAGGTTAGGTTAGGTTAGGTTTTTGGTTGCTCTTCTCTGCAAATAACTTTTTTATTTTCAAGCCGATTGCGGAGTTCGACCCCTCTGAAGGAAGGTATCGATGAGATCTACACGAATAAACAATAAAGACGCTGAGTTACTGTTCTAAATTTTGAAGTTTTCGACCAAAAACCCAGTTTTCTATAGAAAAATTAGCAATATACGATTTGGATGCACCAAAAACGATATAATTTTGCTAAGCAGGTAGCTGATTCAGGTGTCAGAAGGAGCGCCTCAATGCGTTTGACAAAATAAAATCAATTCAAGTAATACAAATTTTCAAAATGACTATGTAAACTACGATAGGTTAGGTTTGGGTCAGGTTAGGTTAGGTTTTTGGTTGCTCTTCTCTGCAAATAACTTTTTTATTTTCAAGCCGATTGCGGAGTTCGACCCCTCTGAAGGAAGGTATCTACGAGATCTACACGAATAAACAATAAAAACGCTGAGTTACTGTTCTAAATTTTGAAGTTTTCGACCAAAAACCCAGTTTTCTATAGAAAAATTAGCAATATACGATTTGGATGCACCAAAAACGATATAATTTTGCTAAGCAGGTAGCTGATTGAGGTGTCAGAAGGAGCGCCTCAATGCGTTTGACAAAATAAAATCAATTTAAGTAATACAAATTTTCAAAATGACTATGTAAACTACGATAGGTTAGGTTTGGGTCAGGTTAGGTTAGGTTTTTGGTTGCTCTTCTCTGCAAATAACTTTTTTATTTTCAAGCCGATTGCGGAGTTCGACCCCTCTGAAGGAAGGTATCGATGAGATCTACACGAATAAACAATAAAGACGCTGAGTTACTGTTCTAAATTTTGAAGTTTTCGACCAAAAACCCAGTTTTCTATAGAAAAATTAGCAATATACGATTTGGATGCACCAAAAACGATATAATTTTGCTAAGCAGGTAGCTGATTGAGGTGTCAGAAGGAGCGCCTCAATGCGTTTGACAAAATAAAATCAGTTCAAGTAATACAAATTTTCAAAATGACTATGTAAACTACGATAGGTTAGGTTTGGGTCAGGTAAGGTTAGGTTAGGTTTTTGGTTGCTCTTCTCTGCAAATAACTTTTTTATTTTCAAGCCGATTGCAGTAGGGTAAAATTGGGGGTTCTGCATCACTTCACCTCGCTGCGCTCGGTTCGTGCTACAGAAGCCCTCCAATTTTACTCGTGCGCAAGAATATTTCTTTCCACCTGATGGGTTTTAATAAAATATTCAGATACCAGAGCAGAAGATAAGCGAATTAAGTTGTAAAATTTGGTGTTAACTATTTACTTGGATTGAAAGTAAGTCATTTTGTTAGTGCAACATCATGCAGTAAATGAGTTTGGTAGACCGAGCGAGTATGTTGCAGCTTACCCTAGCGGTATCGTAGGAGCAATTGTTAAAAAAAAAAAAGCAAAACCCTGGTCCCAGTGGTGTGCTTTGGTTGATAAATAGGTAGGTACTTTGTATATTTCACAGTTGCACACCACGGGTTAGTGGGTATGGTTTGCCTGTTTAGTTTATATTTTTATTGGTAGGTAGGATACTTTAGTGATGTTTACTGTCATTGATTGCTTTCAATGCTCAAGTCTTACTAACAATCGCTGACAGTAATTGACCAAGTTAAAATACAATCAACAGTATAGTATTGAGCGGGTTTGTATAGCATATCTTGCATCTAACCAGTCATTTAATCGACGTCGAAAAGTTCGTTATATACTGATTATAATAAAAAAAGGTGATAGCGCGATTTGGTATTCTAGTAAATATCTCATTAAATTTAGACCTGGTAAATATTTTTTATATAAAACTAAATACGTTAGTTAAATCAATGTCTGTTTTGAAAAATATAAATAATTTATTGCCTTACTATCGCTGATTAATCGCTTTTAATTAAATAGTTTAGTTGATTATTATTATAACACCATCTGTCGAGACCATGCATTAACTAATATAGAAACCTAATTGATTCATCAGTGAATGCTGCGATCATATTGCATAATTCGATGCAAAAGTATTTAAACATATGTTTAGATGGCGCTATTAAAAGTATTTTCAATTTCCTTAAAATAAAGCGCAGTTAGAGTACCTACTTAGTTAAGTAAATACCTAACTACCTATCTATTTATTATCGGAATTGAAATAACTTTTCGCGACGTATTTAAAACCTAGGTATCATTAGTTTGTTTCATTAGCTATATTTATTTGTTTTATAGGTATATTTGGCTAGGTATAAGTATTTTTCAGTTAAGAATAGCTTTCTTTAAACAAATCATTATACCTCACTTCATCTAGAAATAAAGTATATGTAGGTATTAAGTAGACATTAGATTAAATATACTTTGATTCGACAGTCGATGAGCTTAATACAAAAAGTTTATGAGACTATGTGTAGGTGGCGCTATACCTAAGCACATTGAAAAAACATACCTACATACCTACGCGCTATTACTGAATGCTAAAACCAAGTAGTGAACAATTCATACTGATTCGTTAAATATTATGTACTTATTTATTTTACACGCCAACGGAAGTTATCGGAAATCAACTACAACGATCATAAGATCATTTATTTGAAATGAAAGTTTTAATCGTATGCAACGTATCTCCATAATTTGGTCAATACAATAAACATCGGTATAAACCAATCTAAACTGATACATCATAGCTTATTTTAAGAAGGAGGTTCTCAATTCGACTGTTTGTGTTTGTATGATTGTCTCAAAATAATTATAAATTATGAAATGTCTTTGATGATTCTGTTTGGTTTCGTAGGTCATACTTCAACATTTATTCTTAGAGAGCCACAATGGGGGGTGTCATTTATGAAACCCTCTATAAAAATTATGAATAAAAAAGAATAAAAAAAAAAAAACATTTATTCAAAGAACTTTTTTTTTCATCGTAATAATTAGTAAATTAAAAAATCAAGAAATCAGGTTCGAAATTCATAAATTTAAGGACGATCCTAGGAAATTGTGGCAAATTATAAATAGGATCTCGGGTAAGGTCGTCGATTCCGTTGATAACCTTATCATGAGAGCATTTAGTGGCAATAATAATATAAAAAATATAGCTAATAATTTTGCTAATCAATTTCAACATAATGTGACCTCGATTTTATCTAATTGCAAGGATAGCCTATTGAATAAAAACGACTATGAAATACCAGTGGATAAATCAATGTACTTACCAAAAGCCACAACAAGAGAAATTCACAAAATAATCCAAAATATTAACCCGTGTAAAGCTCCAGGTATTGACGGCATTAGAGCATTAGATATTATCCGTTTGTCAGATAGGATAGTGAATGCAATTACTCACTTTATTAATACAAGTCTGTCAGTTGGCCGTTATCCTAAACAACTGAAAACCGGTATTGTTCGTCCTATTCACAAAAACGGTCCCATCAACGACTATGCAAGGTATCGACCAATCACAAACCTACCCGTTTTAGATAAAACTTGTGAAAAATTCGTGTGTAAGAAAATACAGGATTTCTATAGCACCAACAACATACTATCCTCACAGCAATACGGATTTCAGCCAAAGAAAAGCACTTCACTCTTACTGTCGCGTTTCACGGATGACGTCAATGGCTACCTGGACGCTAAAAAACACGTTATTCTAGTATTTATTGATTACGGGAAAGCTTTTGATACGTTGCGGCACGACCTTCTTATAGAGAGACTAGAGACCAGTGGTATACGAGGCAAACTATTGCAATGGTGCATAGACTACCTTAATAATCGCTGTTACCAAGTAAAAATTGGTAACTCACTTAGTGACACGATAACAGTCACAAGAGGAACAGCGCAAGGATCAGTCTTGGGCCCCGTGCACTACCTTGCATATGCAAATAACCTCACTAATGTCATCAAACACTGTAAAACTTATCAGTTTGCTGACGATACTTGTATTTTGGCAGCAGCCGATGACCAATTAACTGCACAAGCTATGATACAGGATGACTTTACTTCAATATGTAAATGGTCACATGACTCAGAACTGGTTCTTAACGCTGACAAAACTAAACTAATGCATGTACATTCAAGCCACATTCATCCTTCCTCCCGGGTTAAAATAGTAGCTCATAGTCATGCTTGCCTTCATTCACTCCATTCGAAATGTACAATAAACTGCACCGATATAGAGCAAGTTACTGACCATACGTACCTGGGACTAGTAATAGATCATAGATTTAATTGGGCTAAACATATCGACAAAGTGTGCTTGAAACTTCGAACTATACTAGCGAAATTTTACATACTTAAATGCAAAGTACCATATAATATTTTGTTAATGATGTACAAAACTCTGGCTGAAAGTATTATATCATATGGTTTGAGTAGCTTTGGTCGCACGTACAAAACGTACCTGGACACAATATATAATATTCAATACAGACTCTTAAAATTAATTGTACCAAAAAAAATCAAGATTGAATTCACAGATAATCCAAAAGGACTATTTAAAGGAGGTCAATTTACCGTCATACAAGCTGGCCCATTTTAGTACCGTGAGGTACATGGGCACCAAATTGTAGGGGAAGACTAAAGGAACTCGTAAATATGCAAATATTTGCAAAAGAGAGGATTAACTTTATGAACTAAATTATTGAAAGGTAATAAAACAATCACGGTGATCATGAACACAGCTTAGAAAAAACGGTTTTGACACTGACGTTTTGTCCTGCTGTTGGCAAATATCAAAATGGCGGCTATCTGTTATTCAAAGAAATGTTTATTCCGTTCGTTTCTGCGTTCCGGGGTGCTCTCTTTTCGATTGCTGTGATGTGTTTTCCTGATTTATTTATTAAAAAGATGAAATCTATAATCTTTTTAATATATACTTAACGAATAATTAATAATAACAAAGCAATAACAAAAATAAACAAAGTAAATGTCGAGTCGAGTTGATGAACACGAAGTTGACAGTTCGACTTGACAGTTAAATATAACATATTATTAGAGAGAAAATGGCTTGCGCGTGAAGCCCACAAAAATATTTTTTTCTTGGCTCAAACTTAATCTTTGACCAAAACTGTAAATGCAGTTGTACTCAGTGGATAGTACGGTGTTATAAACCGCGGAGTGTACCTCGGTATCAAAATGGGCCACCCGTAATGACCTTCTTTTGTGGTGTTATACCCATACATAAAAAGGTTGAACTAAATCTACTTATTGAACAATACTTTCGTACTGACATACAAACCTTAAAAAACCATAGGATAGGAACTAGAAGTATCTCAAATAAAATACTGTTGAAACCGAAGTTCCGTAACGAATACGGCAAAAGAACTTCTCATTATTTAATTCCCCACCTTATCAATAACATACCTATTATTATTAGAAACAAAATCACACAAAACAATATAAAAAATACACTAAAAAAGTATTACTTGCAATAATAAAAAAGAAAAATAGATTAAGTAAGTCGACAGCTAGATTGGAACATCCTTTATACATAACTTGTTATTGCCAACCAAACCGGTTTCTTGTTTGAATGCTTGATCACCGCGCATTATTTTGACGAATTGAAAACTAATAGAAATGTTTAAAAGATGTTAAATTGTGGTGAAAAGTTATCTTTAAGTTGTAAACTATTTTTAATATTTATTAGTTTTTATTATTAGCTCAATGTAAGTTTTAAATAGGTTTGTATTTTATGGTTAAGAGAACTATTGTCTTGACAAACCCAGAAAGGGCTTTAAGACAATTCTTATTGTAAAATGTGTTATATTAATGTAAAAGTAATAAATAAAATAAATAAATAAATACCTAACACAAGTTTACTTTTCAAGTATATTAATCTCGTTTCATGAAATATTATTAGTACTTATCTATATTTAAGTAGTTCAGGGTTTTCCTACATTATGATAGCTTTAAGTTGTAAACTAATTTAAACTTTATTTATATGCGAATGAAATAAACTCTACTAAAGACATAAAAGTAATTTTTAAATAAAAAACTATTATTTTAAAATGAAAATTGAAAATGCGCTTAGTGTCTAATAAGAGGCAACAAATAATTATTTTGAACGATAGTATTTGATAATATAAATATACATTTCATATAAATAAACGTAAATAATTTTATTAAAATTAACATAAAATTGAAATCATACGCGAGATACCTACATTCGACTTCCTTTTTAGAATTTCGTCTCGGATGGCGCGACGTGGCATCGCTGCGTTGCGATTACATCCTTATTGGGAACCTTAGGCAGCACAAACCATGGGTTCGAGAAATTAAATATATAACTGTAATAATAGGCTTTATCTACTATAACCGTAAGGTCTACATAGCCTAGAGAAACAATTATTGAATTAGAATTTAAATCAGCATCTTAATATTTTTTTTTTTGGGTATATAAAGCCTATCGATCCTTAAGGTTTTCATAGTAATTCATTCAACCTCGCAGTGACAAGTGTGAACAAATTATAAGTGAAGTTTTAGTGATAGTGCAGTGAAAGCCGGAAAAACAAGTATGTATGTATATTGCTCAGCTTTTATGTGATTATTTTATCTTTTTCTCAATTTGTTTCTCAATCAACTCCTATGATTATTTTGCGGACTGGTTTTTGTTTCATATATATATTTTTTTTTGTAAGAAAGTTATGTAGTAAATTATTTTTGACAAATATTAGGTACTATTTATTTTGCGTGACTTTGTTCGATTTTGATGTATTACTGAACAGGGACTATAAGTTTTTAGCGAAGAGTGGAAATAGTGGTTTTATGTATTATAGTGATAAAACTTATCTTAATTTATATTTACAGGTCGACTAATCCCTTTTATACGGACGAAGACGCTGGTGCTGGTACCTCGCAAACATCCGCTTCTTGCTCAACAAGCAAGAAAAGCGAAACAAGTCGTGGGAAAAAAGACCCAAAGCCTCGCCAGCTAAAACCAAAGAAGAAGGCGGACGTCGCTAAGCCTAGTCTGAGGGAATTATTTGGGAGTGAAAGCGACTCGGATCCCGGCGACCTACCCCCGCTGCCGCCGCCGCCGCCGCCGCCGCCACCGCCGCCATCCAAGAAACGCAAATCCTGGGCACTGATCGACTCAGAGGTATTTATTACATACTGCATAAGTTTGTTTTAAATTTTTAAATCGTTAAAGGCAAAGTTTTAGCATAATTACGGTTTAGCATTATTATATACTTGCGAGTATTTCTTATTTAAGTTGAGTATTTTTTTTTGTAATTTAATTGTTTATTGGTGGGTTCGAATCCCGCACGGAATAACAAAAAAAGTCGGGTAATAATAATAATAATAATAAATCAGTTTATTTGTTACTCGATGCAACACATGGAGATAATAAAACAAAAACATAAAAAAGGAAAAAAAAACACATAAAAAATAAATTAAATTAAATTAAATTAAAATTAAAAGCCTATTGTTTTTTACAGGATGAAAAACGAAACAGCTATTGGATATAACCAAACAGAAAAAAAAAAAAAGTAACAATAATAAAAACACAAAAGACGAAAATACTTAAAAAAAAAAAATAATAATAATAATTAATACATATATTTTCTTTTATACAATTAATAAGAAATAAAAATAAAAATGCGAATAGGCCTTTATTAGAATATATAAAATTATTAAAATTATTATTAAAATTATTAAAACAATGTGTTGCAGTAGCACAAAAAGGCTACAACTCAGTGCGTTGTTTTGCTCTTGCGAGCAATACACTGATTATTCTGCCGTAGCCTGAAGAACAGAGGCAGTGGTCAGTTAGAAATTGTCAGCCAGACAATGGAACACCGTGTTCATTGTAAAGTGCAATGTATATAAGTGCGTGTAACTGGTAGTCTAAATGCATGTAAAGTGTATGTGATGCTAAGTGTTAAGTGTGTCAAAGTTCTGCTAAAGACATTGTGTAGGTGATGTAAATATGTAATTAATCTATGTATAGGTAGTGTAGGGTCTTCTCTTAAAAACTCACACTGCGAAATCCGCCACTGAATAGCCACTTGGAATACCAATTTTTTGCTTCTGTAGAAGGAATTTTCTAAAGTGTTTTTTAAATGTGAATTTTGATGTCTGGTTGTGTATTTGTCTATGTATATTCTAGAGACCCTCCTAGTTTTTCGCAACATGGTAACCATAATACAGGCTTTATAAGCTTAGTATGGGGACATGTAGTCGGTGTGGTCGTCTGGGGAGTTTATTATTATTATATTGTTATTTATTGAACGTATCAGACAAATAGTTTTACATATGCATTTAAAAAAAAAAACAATCTTTATAATATTAATATTTTTTTAGGACGAGGAAGACTTGCATCGTGCGCCGGTACGCGCAGCTCCGCTCCGCAGCTACTTGTCGAGGCGCACTGGCTCCGGCTACACTTTGCAGTCGGACCCTACCAGACACGGTGACTACTTCATCGAGCTGAGGGTGTATAACGCCAAAGAAATCGAGTCCCTGCAAAAAGACCGATGGAAACGAGCCTTGGTTACGTTGCGCTCTGCAACGAATGAGGGCTCGAAAACTTGGAAAGCCGTCACACAATTGGTTGCGACGGCTAAAGAAGATTACGGACGTATCCAGCCCGTCTTATACCCCTCAAATTTTGATATTTTATAAATTATATCTTAATCTCTTTTATCTTTTTTTTTTTTTAACTTTTATTTTTCCTTAAAGTTTTTTTTTCTAATTATAATATATTTAACCTTAACTGGGCATCTTTATTTCATAAAATTGAAACTTGTATTCCTAAAACTCATAAGCTTAAACTCTGAAACATATAAATATCTACTTAATATTTCAGCAATTAAACTTTAGTACTTCCTTAATTATGTATTACTGTCAAATTTGTAACACGAACGTATCGAGGTATTCTTCTCATTTAAGGAGTTTTATTCACAAATCGAACTGTTTAATACGTACTGAATGTGATAACGTCCAAATAATAGGGAATGCTTTCCGTAATAAAATAATAAGTTATAAAATAAGTCCTCAAGATGGTTGTATTTCACCAGAATTATTTTTGTCTCAAATTTCTAAAACAGTTTTTAAGCTTATAAAAGACAATTTGTCGAAACATATGTCCGTTAAAATTAATTTTGAATTATATGTTTCATATTATTTGGCTAAGAATGAGGAAACATCTCTTAAATCTTTTAACACTAAATATATTGCAATATTCCAAAGTACCGACTTATCGCAAACGTATGATTCGTTTGTTGAAACATTAACAAACAAATGTTCAGAGTTTGAGCTATGTGAGTCAGGTTGGACTATCGATTCCATAAGTCATATTGAAATGAATATTGTTAAATACAATCCATTAAGAGCTGGAACATACATACCCTTACCAAGTTATATTTCTAATTCTAAATCATGTCTGAATATTAATAATACTGATAATCACTGCTTTTTATGGTCTATTGTAGCATACATGTATCCAGCAAAAAATAACCCAAACAGAGTTTCATCATACCCACATTATTCCAATATTTTCAACTTGAAGGGTATATCGTTTCCACCTAGCTTCGACGACATAAAGCAATTTGAACTTAATAATACCCATATCAGCGTAAATGTTTATGGATTAGACAAAAATAATAGGGTCACTGGACCATTATACAGAACTTGCGGTCGTCAATTGAATCATGTCAATTTATTGTACATTTGTAAAAATGGAAAAGGACATTTTTGTTTAATAAAAAAATTTGAAAAGCTGGTTCACAACCAACTTACAAAACATAAATCTAAAATACATTTGTGTGATGAATGTTTTACGTACTTTGACAAAAAGGAAAAATTAAATAATCATAACTGCGCAAGAGTTCAAACAGTTCTTCCTGAAAGTAATACTAAACTTTCTTTTTGTAACTTCGAAAGAACTCAAAGGATACCAATAGTTATTTATGGTGACTTCGAAAGTTTATTAAGAGAATATTCCGATAAAAATAAATCAAAACATGTAGAAAACATACAAATTCATGAGGCTACTTGTTTTGCTTATTATATTTGTTGTGAAAGTAACCCAGAATTGAATGAAATAATTACGTATAGAGGCCCAAATTGTTCAAAAAAATTTGTCGCTTCTCTAGTTAGTGATCTACAAAGACTATATAACATATTATCAGTTTCTAGACCCATGGCGCCTTTAACAGAAATCGAGCAAAATTCTTTTAAAAATGCGGCTGAGTGTTATATTTGTAGGCATAAGTTTACTAGCAGCGATCAAATTATAGCAGATCATGATCATTTTACTGGCAAGTATAGGGGTCCGACTCACAATAAATGTAATTTGAATACTAAGGCCTGCCCTTTTGTACCGATTATTTTTCATAATCTTTCGGGCTATGACTGCCATTTATTCATAAGAGAGCTTTCAGCAGTGTGCGGTCGAATAAATCTTATCCCAAAAAATAAGGAAAAATTTATATCTTTTACAAAATTTATTCCAATTGATCAAAAGAACGTAACGCAAATGAAATTTATTGACTCCTTTAATTTTTTAAGCTCAAGTCTTGATAATTTAGTGAAACCAACCTTTAACCAGATGACTTTAAAAATTTGCGATCATTTTACACAGATCAGACCTTATTTAATCTTGTTTGCACAAAAGGTGTATACTGCTATGATTATATTGACTCGTGGGCGCGGTACAATGAAACTAAATTACCGGAGCCCTCATATTTTTATAATAGACTTTCAGCAGAAGCTATAAGTGATGAAGAATTTAGACATGCTTTAACTGTTTGGAATACTTTCAATTTAAAAAACATAGGAGAATATACGGATTTATACTTAAAATGTGATGTTCTGTTGCTTTGCGATGTTTTTGAGAAATTTAGAACAATGAGTTTACACTACTATGGTCTTGATCCTTGTTATTATGTTTCCTCACCGTCATTGAGCTGGGATGCAATGTTATTATTTACTAAAGTAAAACTTGATCTTATATCTGATATTGAAATTTATCAAATGATAGAGAAAGGTATCAAAGGAGGCCTTGTTCAGTGTGCATTAAGATATGCAAAGGCTAACAATAAATATCTTAACGATTACAATCCTAAAAAGCCTCATAGTTTTCTAGCTTACTTAGACTGTGTTAACTTATATGGCTATGCCATGATGCAAAAGCAACCTACAGGAAATTTCAAATTTTTAGGAAATGATGAAATAATAAATTTTGACATTACCAGCTTATCTGATAATTCTGATACCGGCTATATTCTTGAAGTTGATCTTCATTATCCCCCTGAAATTCATGATGATCATTCTGATTTACCATTTGCTCCTGAAAAATGTATCCCTTTCTGTTCTAAGAGTACTAAACTAACTGCCAATCTTTATGATAAATATAAGTATGTTGCACATTACATACATTTAAAAGAATGTCTAAAAAATGGACTAAAGATACTAAAAATACATAGAATTTTATCGTTTCATCAAAGCAAGTTTTTAGAGCCTTATATTTCATTAAATACAGCTCTCAGGCAAAAAGCTACGTCTGATTTTGAAAGAGACTTTTTCAAAAAACAAAACAATTCGATTTTTGGTAAAACCATTGAAAACAAAAGAAAACAAGTTGATGTTAAACTTGTAAATGTCTGGAGAGATAATCACAACGCTACAAACAAAATATGTGGAGCTGAAAAGTACATAAGTGCACCAAACTTTAAAAACTTATCAATAATTTCGGAATCTTTGGTTGCTATTCAAATGCAGCAAACAAAAATTGTACTCGATCGACCAATCTATGTAGGGTTTACAATCCTAGAAATCGCTAAAAGTCATTTGTATCGATTTCACTACGCAGTGATGAAACGTATATATGGTAATAATATTCGTCTTTGTTACACAGATACAGATAGCCTTCTATATTTATTATATACAGAAGATTTTTATGTAGATATAAAAAAACACATACAATATTTCGACACAAGTAACTTCAGCAGTGATAATGTGTATGACATACCGAAAGTGAATGCTAAAATACCTGGCTTTTTTAAAGATGAAATGGGTGGTGACATAATTGAAGAGTTTGTGGGTTTAAGACCAAAATTGTATTGTATTAAATCCCAAACAGCTTCAATAAAAAAAGCTAATGCCCGAATACTGGAACGTCTCTCAAATATTTAAATGCTGCTTAAATTTTTGAATACCACTCATACGAAAAATTCGTATTCTCAAACGCAAATTTTAAGATGCACTTAGTTTTAAGTTGACCTCCAAATAAGTTGTACTCAGGCTCCACATGAGCACCACTTAACGAAAAATTCTTATACTCGATGGTCACTCAACTTTTTTTAGCTGTTAAATGATCTGTCAAACTGATTTAAGCGTCGCTTGTGTTTAAGAGTGGTCAAGAGGTCTCCTAAATCTATAATTGCGGTGAAAAGTGTGTACCATAAAGTTAAAATAATGTCTTTATCGTCCCTATCTAATCTTTCAGACCATGAAACGCAGAACCTGGGTCGCCGCCGAAATAATCAAATGCTCAATGCATTTGAAAAATACAACGATGCTGATTTTCGTGCGCGCTTTCGTGTTTATAAAGAAACCGTGCTATACCTACTTGGAGTCTGTGTTTGGGGAGTCGATAAAACCGCCTACTAGGAGAAGTAGAGCTTTCCAGCCAATAGACCAAATACTTATAACTTTGCGGTTAACTTTTGTAAATAAGTAGTCAATGTAACTACATTTTTATGAAAATAGTATATTGATAATAATGTTACTTTTACTCACTTTCTAACAAATTCTAACAGCATATTCTTTTCCGAGCTAGTACCTTTAGTTAGAGCCACGTTTCTTTTTAATTGTCTCCATAATATATTATTATAATTAGAATACAGTTTCTTTTTGTCCAACAAAATGTTTTGAAATTGATGTTGATTCGCGCCTTCTCAGATGTCAGTCACAATTTCGGATTTTCTATTGTACATAACCAGAAAATTAAAATGAACATTGTCAAGTCTTAAATTTATTTAAATATATTTAATGACAACAAATAGTAAACGCAATTAAAAGGTTTTTAGTAATCTTTTAATTTGTACAATCAAGTTAGATCTGGCGTAAAATGAAACTAAATATTTGACGGCTACTCACAGGGCCAATTACGTGAGCATCATAACAAATCGTCTGAGTGGCGTTTGTGTATATCAGTTAAATATGGGAGACGCTTACATTTAAATGCCCTTCAGCTGATTGATACATTTGAGTGACTTTCCAGTATTCGGGCGTAAGGGTATTAAAAAGTCAATTACTAAGAAACTTGACATAGAAAAATATAAAAAAGCTTTGTTTTGCAGTGAAAATTTGAGGGACTTCATGTGTATAATTAAATCAAAAAATCATAAATTATTCACTCAGAAAGTCAATAAATTAGTTCTCAGTAGTAATGATGATAAGAGACAAGTGGCGCTAAATAAAATTGAAAGCTTACCATGGGGTCATTACAGCACTATGTTTTAAGATGATTGTCTTTACATTGTTTTATAATATTTAAAATTCATGTAATGTAAACGTGTCAATATATTTTTTAAGTGATAAAAATGATGCACAGTTATTTTAAGTTTATATAAAAGTATAATGGTAACATAAGATTGTATAGCATATGATAATAAAAAGCAAATTTTAAAAGTATATTCTTTTGTTTTATTATAGTTCTTTATTTTCTAGGTATTTAATAAAACAAGGCATTTATCAGTATATTTTTCCTTTATTGAATGTTCTCATATAATTACATTAACATAGATATTTAGACAATAATTTTATTTATTTACTGAAATCCACAGTTCATGCACATATAATTTGAAATTTTATATTTGAAAATATAAGTACCTAACTAAATATTTACAATATAATCTAGTAATAAATGTTACAACTAGTTTTCATACAATTTTGGACATATTTTTTTAATAATATTATTAGTAGCATCCATTACTTCATCATATGTATCTTCCGCAATATACTGCGCACTTATGGTAGCGTTGAGATTACGAACATTAAGTTCTTCTTGGTTATTGACGTCAAATACATTTATTTGAATAACACGTCGACCTCGCTTAGCAGAATCTTGACGTATAATGAAAGATGAAGACGCTGTTTGTGAACATTTTCTTTTCCTCGAGGTTTTCTTTGGTTTGGACAGCTGCTCATCATTGCTCATTAATGTCATATCTCGGAGTCGATGCTGATCTTCCAATTCTTTTAAATAGCCATCCACATCTTGAGCATAGTAAAAAGGATTCGTAATAGGGTTTGAGTCATCGGTAGACATGATCTGAAACAAATTCGGTAAGAATGAATAACTCTTCTAATCGTTATTAGAGACATCAGACATTATTTAAATGAAATAAAACTGTTTATTGCACTTACCAAACGTTCTCACTCAAAGACGTGTGATAAACTGTGTTATAAAATATAGTGAATCATTTACTTTTTATACACATTCTTCAAAATATGAGCGATATTTGAGTCGTACACGTGTCATATGGATCGTGTCATATGGAGAGAAAATTATGCTGACGTTTGTTTTGATCTGAATGCTTTTCTGCATTTCTTAGATCTTGTAAGATGAGACTAGGATTGTTCCTGTAGAGACAAGTCTAAAGTTGTCTAAATCGAACTTTATTATTTTTAATCCAAAATAAAGTACACATAGGTATACCTACATATATGTAAGTGTTAAAAGAACATTGAATTATTTGGCAAGATGAAGTTGATCAAACAACACATATCACTTAACGTTAAAAATATAAATACTGATGAATCTCCTCAAGAAATTAGACACAGCGCTTTGTTGCCAAATACAATTCGATGCATAATTTGTGGCCCCTCAAATTGTGGTAAAACAAACGTTGTGCTAAGTTTGCTAATGCATGAAAATGGGCTTAAATTTCAAAATCTTTACCTTTACTCGAAGACCAACTTTCAGCCAAAATATTGTTTTTTGCGGGAAGTATTACGAAGAGTGCCTCAGATAAAGTTTTATGAGTTTAACGACGGTAAAGATGTCATATCTCCGAATGAAGCTTTAACTAATTCTGTATTTATATTTGATGATGTCGTATGTGAAAATCAAATAAACATCCGTAATTATTTCTGTATGGGTAGACATAAGCAAATTGATTGCTTTTACTTGTCGCAAACTTACTCAAAAATCCCGAAACAGTTGTTACGCGATAATGCTAACTTTATAATAATATTTAAACAAGATGATGTGAACTTAAAGCATATTTATGAAGAACATGTCAACTCTGATCTATCGTGGAATCAATTCAAAGATATTTGTAAAACTGTTTGGAGTAACCCTTTCTATTTTCTTCTAATTAATAAAGAGTCATCGTTGAATAATGGAAGATACAGACAGAATTTTGATACATTTTTTGAATTTGAATGATAAGAGATACATTTAAGCATATATAAATGACATTTTATAAGAAAATTGCTAGTGTTGTTCCTCCCTTAGTTGAGCACAGTTGTGGTTACATAAATGGAGAAAAATATCAAAATAGAATTAATGAAGTCTGTTGACTCAATAAAAAATAAAATTAAACAAATGAAAACTCAGGAACATACAATGAATTTGTCACTTAATAAAATGCTTAAACCGGTGACAGATCATCTTAAAACACTAGTTAATTCAAATAATTCTATAGAAAACATAAAAAACAAAGTAAATTCAACTCTGAATACTTTTGAAGAAATTGAATCGGATGAAAACAATGCTAGCTCACCTACAAAGTACAGTGATTGTGACGAACCGAAATTAAACTCTGCGCAGTTGACTGAACAAAATTCTAAAAGAGAACTAGTTGATTATTTAGAAACTTCATTAGAAGGTGATGACATCCATGATATATATGATGGTGTTAATATTCCGTTTGGAATAAGAAGTGAAAATAAAAAATTGATGATGGGTAATTCGGTTGTGTCATTTTCTACAATTGACAGTTTAAATAATGGTAATACAATTTTGATTAAACTCGGTGATAAAAATAATAGTAAAGCATATAATTTAACTCCAGGCCTTAAAGAACTTTTATTGCGAAGAAAACCAGATTTAAAGTTAATATCGAACCAAGATAAACTAGTATATAAGGATATGTTACATTACACTAATGCGCATAAAAGAGATTTCAACCCCAAAGGTCAAATAAGAGGTGATAAAGGGATAAAATATCGCGAGATAATCAAACCTTTATTTTCTTTAAATCTATATGATAATCCGCAAACTGAGATTAAACTTGGAGGTAACCTACCAAAACTGAAAAAATATAAAAGTAACACAGATTTAATATATTGGGACGATCCCAATGAATTGGTTGAGAGATTAAAAATTTTAATAGCTTCAAAAGATGCTGGCAATACAAACCATGATAATGAAATTTTATCTATAGTTGAAGAATCTGATATCAATGATCAGCTGTTGAAATTGTTTGCCACCGTCAGTTCCTGGGAGACTAAAATAAGCAGTGTTGAGACAACGATTTCTACGATGAATGGTCAGATTTTTGAACTCAAAGAGGAAAATGAAAAATTGAAACATGACCTTGACATTCTTCGTTCTAGTGTGAAGGACATTACAGATAACAATGACCGAATTGAACAATGGGTTCGTCGATCGAATATCCAAATAAATGGCGTTCCTGAGAAAAAAGGGGAAAATCTGATAAATATAGTCAAGTCATTAGCCGAAAAATGCAATTTCCCTATGAACGCTGACAGTGACATCGATTTTGTGACCCGGGTAGCAGTTAAAAACGACCTGGATAACAAAATACCAAAACCAATTATTGTAAAAATGCACTCTCGTTACAGAAAGGACGATTTTCTACTGTTGTTACGCAAGTTAAAGCATTGTTCTGCGAGTGACATTGGAATGTCTGGACCGAAAGGTGGCGATAAAATTTTCTTCAATGATCATCTCTCTGCAAAAAACAAATACCTACTTAGACAGGCAAAACGATTAGCGAAAGATAAAGGTTATGCCTACTGTTGGGTGCGTAACTGTACTATCATGGTACGTCGCAGTGACCAGTCACCGATTATACACATTACTTCCGAACAGGCTTTAAACAAAATTATATAAGTAATAATAATATGTTACAATCTAGGTTCATAAGTTTCATATTTTATCGTCTATTATTATTGCGAGCCCGAATACTACATTCTTATTATTTTTTTATATTAAAAAACATTATTGTATTGCAGCTTTTGAATTATTCACGCTTATTATTTACTTATTATTCTATAAAAAAAGTATATAAACATTGTTCAAAAACGAATAGGGAGTCCATAAACATACCTACGGATATATTTACATTTTATAGGTATCAACACATATTGCATTCAAATAACAGGGGCGTGAAATACATTGTAAATTATTTATTTATGCGAGTATGTATTAATTTTAAACGAATTAACTATGAGGCTGAAAAAATGGCTTTATTTGATCTACTATCATGTTTTAATTTTGTCTGCACAAGTTTTTCATGTGTTTTCGATAGTTTTCTTAAGTATTTAAATTGTTTATTTTTACATATCTGTCTACAAAGTTTTTGGTTATCATATTTTGGAGTTCTTTACACAGTTTTGATAGTTGTTACTGAGGAGTCTATGCGTTTTATTATTTTAAACCTATATTTAAATATGCAAATGGTATTTACAGCTCAGCTGTTTACATGTTTTACTATACAACTACTTTTTTATTTAAAAATATTACATGAAAATGTTGGTTTTGATTTGCATTTTATTTTAGCTCACTTAAAACTAGTTATTTATTTAAGAAAAAACTTGTTGTTACTTATTCTGAATGGCTTTATGGTTCAAAATAAAATCATATTTATGAAATATGAATATTAACTTAAATATGCAATATTATTAAATGAATTTATAGTTAATTACACTGTCATAAATGGCTCTTAATGTATTTTATCAAAATGTTAGAGGTCTACGGACCAAAAACAAAATTTTCTATAAAAATATGCTTAACTCGGATTACGATATCATATATATGCATAACCGAATCATGTCAACGTCAACGTCAACAAGTAAACACTGCCTAATCGTAGCTCCGTATTGATTAATAAATTTAAGTGCAAAAAGATAGTTTTTGATAGTAATATTGGTGTGAAAATAAAGCTTAAATCCTAGGCTTTCTAAGTGTGTAAATAGTTTTGTGTTTCAATTAGTGTTATTAACACATTAAGAGAGTTTAATCTCATCAAAAAAGTGTAACGGTTACTCTCAACCCACGTACTACACGGTTCGACTGACAGTTCACCAACCAATCAGCTGACGCTAAATTACACACGACAGATTTATACGGCTCTTCTAATTTGTACATTAGAGACATAGACATACGAGTGAGATTTCCATGATGTCACAGAAAAACGTTTGTGCTGGGTGTTTCAAACAACTCGAACAGGATATATTTCTTAACTGCAGTAATTGTGGTGACAAATATGACCTGCAATGCGCTAATATGTCGGAAAAGCGTTTTCGTAGTACACCAAATGAAAATAGAAGAATATGGAAATGTGACATGTGCAAAAGCCGTGAGCCGAAGACCGACAATTCAAATACACCAGTTCGTGAGGGACACCTAAATGTTAACCTACGCCGAGGTACCAGCTCCCGAGTCCGTGAACAGAGTGAGGATGATGAAGGTGAACAGCCACCAACAACAAACAATATGACCGACGTTCAGTTGTTACTGATTGAGATACGGCTCTTTCGGGAGGAGATGAAGTCCATGCGGGTTGAGATGACCCAGTTAAACGACTCAGTATCTAGTTTGTTTAAAAAGATTGACTTATGTGAGAAACGAGTTGATGACGTTAGTAAGCGCATCGACGAAATGGAGCTGAGTACAAAAGAGCAAATACATACTCTGCAATCAGGTCAGGCCCAGATAATAACGCAACTAAAGGCAGAAATAAATGAACGGGATCAAGAACTACTCTTGAATGATATAGAATTCTCATGTATCCCGGAACAGAAAGGTGAAAACGTTCATCATATTGTTACCACCCTGGGTCAGAAGCTGGGCGTTACACTAACAGAATGTGACATAGTTAGTGCGACACGAATAGGCAGAGTTCCTGACTACACCGAAGAAGCTGGTGCTGGAGCGCCGCAGACACTGGCGGCGCGTCCCCGCCTCATCGTGGTGCGGCTGGCGCGCCGCGCGCTGCGGGACCAGCTGCTGCAGGCGGCGCGCGTGCGGCGCGGCGTCACCACCGACAATACCGACCTTCCTAGCCCTCCGCGAAGGTTCTATGTTAACGAGCGCCTCACTCGGATTAATCGTCAGGTATTCAGTAAAGCTCGGGCAATGAAAGACCAACATAATTGGCGATACGCTTGGACCAAAGAAGGAAGAATCTTTGTACGTAAGAGTTCAGGACCTGATGTTCCTCGCCATAGAATAAGAAGCGAGGAAGATCTGCTTCGTGTTTTTGGGTCAGCCTCCATTTGAACTTTTTATATTTTATTGCTATTATAAATATTTTCATGTAAAGTATCAACAATTATTTCAAGAGAAAAGCATATTTAAATTAAAATTTAGCACTTTAATTTTGAAATTTAAAAAAAGTAATAGCCTATTTCAGTTTTTGTTTGAAAAATTTGCTTATAACCTAATTGTAACCTGCATTGATAAATGTGGACTTACCGAAATAGTTTTTTTAATAATCCTTAAACAGTGTGTTGCGGCAGCACTGATACTTATTTGTCAAACAATAATATATTTATTCCACTGCACTTTTAACTTATGTCGTATTTACTATTTCATGTCGTATAATATACACAGCCTTATAACACAGCATGCAATACACAATTCAAAATTACACTTGATTAAAATTTATAATCTAATACTATTTGTTTACAATTACATTTACTCCGAAATATCTCACTATTTTGTTCCGAAACCTTGTTGTGGTACGTCACTGATAACTTTGACTAAGCACTTTATCTTATTTTATTATGAATCTTTTACTGCAAATAGATTAATTGAATCGTCACGTATTTCTTATAACATCAAATAAATCACAGTTTTTAAAGTTAGCTCTGTACAATGCGGGTTCATTGGGTACGGGTCACGATGACTTTATTATCGCTGTAAATCGTTTCTTGCCAGATTTAGTCGCTATAAACGAAACGTGGATACGCGAAGGTCAGGAGTGCCGCGCGCCTGTCGTCCCTGGCTATCGATTACGTAATGCACCGCGGCCGAGTTGCATGCGCAGGGGTCGTGGCGGTGGTGTAGGTTTTTATATCAAGACTGGCGTACGCGCGCGACCCGTGGCTCATCCCGCCGCTCCGATAGAACAATTATGGCTATCTATGAAGGTAAACGGTAAAAGTTTTATTATAGGAACTGCTTATCGACCTGAATGGATAAATGTTGATGTTTTTTTGGATGCTTTGACGGAGACTTTGGTTTATTTCTCAAAATACGACCACGTAATATTATTAGGAGATTTTAATATCAATTTATTGGAAAGTAATAGTAGTAAAACTATTAGTTTACTGAACTTTTTGAGTTGCATGACTTTGGAACAGGTTGTAAGTGAACCAACGCACTTTACGAATAATGGTCATACTTTGATTGATATTGTGTGTACAAATGCTTCAGTTAGAAATATATCTGTCTCAAATATTACTGGTTCTATAGGACATTCTATGATAAACGTGGAATTATGCATAAAAAGGAATAAAATTCCTCCTAAAATTATTTCATACAGGCCGCTTAAACAAATTATTACTGATGATTTTAACAGAGATCTAGATTCAATAGATTGGGGCTTAGTTACTCGTGAGCTTTCCGTTGATAGCATGGTGAATGTTTTTAATAATTTGGTTGTAAATCTTTTTGATAAACATGCTCCTCAGAAAACTTTAAAAGTTGGTTACTTTAAAAACTTACCATGGATTACCGACACTATCAAAAATATGATTGACATGAGAGATAAAGCTCACAAAAAATACCAGCTGTTGAAAACTGAGAGTAGCAAGCAGTATTATAACGATTTCAAAAAGCTTGTAAAGAATAGTATATTTAGTGAAAAGTGCGCCTATTTCAATCACCACATAAACAAAATTAAAAATACTCAACTTTTGTGGAAAAATTTAAAAAAAGATATTTTAATTGATAACAATAAAAATAATGATTCGTTACCAGATAATATTAATGACGCTAATTTAATCAATAATTATTTCTTGGATGTACCGGGTGAGAAAACAGTGCCTTTATCTGTAATGACCTATTACGAATTTCACAAATTCAGTAAGGCAGTTTTTGCTTTGAAAACCATAGAGGAATCTGAGATAGTCAAGCTTATTTTGTCTATTTCGTCAAATGCTATAGGTGTTGATGGAATTAGCAAAGATATGATACTCTTGACACTCCCAGGGTCTTTGAAAGCAATAACGTATATTATAAATACATCCATTTTATCAGGTAAAGTACCTTGTATTTGGAAATCTGCATTGGTTACACCACTACCAAAAGTTGACAATCCAATAGAATTCAAAGATCTTAGACCAATCAGTAAACTACCTTTTATGTCAAAGCTGCTCGAGAGAACCATTTATATTCAACTACGTTCTTTTATTGAGAATAATAATATTTTACCAGTGCATCAATCAGGTTTTCGTAAGGGTATGGGAACAGTTACTGCTTTGCTCGATGTGGTGGATAATATAATTGCTGAAGAAGACGCTGGAAAGGGCACAAGTTTAGTTTTGCTAGATTATTCTCGTGCCTTTGACGCTTTGAACATTCCTCTCTTAATTTCCAAGCTTGCCTACTATGGTGTTGATAACCGATCCCTATCTTGGTTTGATAGTTACTTGCGTGATCGCGTGCAAACTGTTAGGTTGGTAAATGAGAACGGTGTTGAGTCTTTTTCAGATCCACAAAATGTAACTCGAGGAGTTCCACAAGGCTCAATACTGGGACCACTACTTTACATAATTTACAGCGCAGACATTGCTCAAGTAATTAAACACTGCAGATATCATCTCTACGCAGATGACGTTCAAATGTATATATCGTCTTGTCCACAGCAGTTTCATATAGCTATAACAAAACTAAACGAGGATCTTGACAATGTCGCACAATGGGCGCATAGAAATGGTTTGCAGCTAAATCCTTCAAAGTCAAAACATATGATTCTAGGGTCAAGGCAACAAATATCTAGGATAACTAGCACAAATCCACTTGTCGTAATTAATGATGACATGGTAGAACGTGTTGAAGAAGCTCGAAATTTAGGAATTGTGATCGACAGTCATTTACGTTTTAATTCTCACATAATTCAGCTGGTACAATCTTGCTTCTATCGCTTAAAAGCTTTATATCGCATACGCAATCTTCTAACTGAAAAAGTACGCGTCACTCTGTGTGAATCGTTAATTCTATCAAGACTCAACTATGGTGATTTAGTGTATGGACCACGCCTGCAATCTAAGACTCGCCGTATGATACAGCGTGTACAGAACGCCTGTTGTCGATTTTGCTACTCCATTCCTCCTCGTCAACATATAACGCCATATATAAATAAAGCATCTATGCTTAATATGTCCTCTAGAAGACATTTACATCTTGCTGCCCTATTGTTTGATGTTGTAAAGTATAAGAAACCACAGTATCTATACGATAAACTAAAAAGCTCAGATTTTGGAACAATATATAGCAGCAGAGCGAACCGTCATCCACTAGAGAGCCATCCGCACAAAACTGTTGCTTTTAGGGGCAGTTTCCGTTACCTAGCCAGTAAATGCTGGAATAATATCCCCCCGCCAATGCAAAAATTGACATCTAAAATAACATTCAAAAAGTATTTCAAATCATACCTTTTAGAAAAACAAAAAATTGGTATTCCACATGGCTATTTGGTAACGGACTTCATAGTATGATGCCCACAACCACCACACATACATACTTGAAACACCAATCAGACTCACATTTTATATATCACATTTCATATGTATTATTTTATTATTAAATATTCATTGCTCTTATCCTGTTTATTTTTATTATTTATTCACTTTACATATTTTATTTTGGCACATGATTTATTATTATTATTTCAGTTTATTATTATTTTATAATGTAAATAATCTAATATAATATTATCTCCTTATGAACGTTCCTTGGCTATGGCAGAATGATCAGTGATTTGTTCGCAAGAGCAATACTTCTCACTGAGCCATGGCCTTTTTGTACTGCCGCAACACACACTTTTCATACAACTCAGTACTTATAGTAATAGAGAAAAAAGTTAGTGTACTTTTTACCAATTGTTTTTTTTATATTGTTTTTTCTTTTCTTTTTAATATTGTCTTTTTTTCTTCTTAATATTGTTTTTTTCTCCTTTTAATATTTTTTTTATTGTAATGTGTGTGTTTCTTTGAGTACAAATAAATGAATATATTATTATTATTATTATTATTATTATGTCAGGAATCTATGACGCAGAACTTTTTGACGCTCGATATAACGTGTACCGCACTGATCGCGACTATGAAAACTTAATGGTAGGCAGAGGTGGGGGTACAATGATTGCGGTTCATAGGTCTATAAACGTTTCTATGCAGGGGCAACGTAAACTGCCTTATATGTTTGACGCCGACGTAACATGTATCAATATTTTGTTAAAACAAGCGCCGACAACGACCATGTTACGACTTTTTTGTTGCTATTTTCCCCAAAACGATGACCAGGCTGAGGCAGAGCTAACTTTTTATGAATACATATCAGATCTAAGAATCGATTTTCCAAATGACAATTTTTTATTAGTAGGGGATTTTAATGTTAGACTGGCGAAATGGATTTTACAACCCAACTCGTTAGATAATAAGTTAGTTCTCGAAAATCCTTCCGAAAATCCTCTGACCTCTCAATTATTTGCATTTTTATGTTTCAATGACTGGTATCAATATAATAATATTAAAAATAAAAACAATAGGAACTTGGATCTAGTTATATCTGACTGTGAGTGCACTGTTCAACGAGTTGAGCCATTATCGCTGCCAGAAGACGGTCATCATCCTTCTTTACTCATCAACTTAAATATTAACTACACCGCGAGCTTACTTCCGCCTACTCGGATAGTAAAACGTTTTCATGCGGCCGATTATGATAAAATTAATAACAAGTTTTCAAGTATATCATGGGAAGAGTATTTGGATCCAGATGATATAGAAACCGCTGTTAAAAACTTTTATAAAATTGTTAATGATGTTATCGACAAATTGGTCCCACAGAAGATAGTTAAGAACAACTATAGACATCCTGTATGGTATAATAAACAATTAATTAAACTAATAGAAAAAAAGACTAAACTTCATAAAAAATGGAAAACTTATGGTAGGCAGGCAGATTACAAAAAATTTTCAGATGCACGTTGGGATGTCAAAAAGTTTGAAGCTTTATGTTATGATAAGTTTATAGCTCAAACGGAAGGTAATATCCGCTACAATACTAAGTTCTTTTGGTCGTTTATAAAATCAAAAAGAAATATTAATACTATACCTGATACCTTGTACCTTGGCGATACTCACGCATCAGAAGGTCAAAAAATTGCTGATCTATTTAACTCTTTCTTCCATTCAGTTTTTGAACCATCTACCACTACAAGTAGCATCGTAACTTATGAGCAAAAGAATGACGATTATTTAATAGGGTCAGTGTATATCTATAGCTTGGTGGTAGAAAATTACTTAAAGAGATTGGATGTAACCAAAGGAACTGGTCCGGATGGTATACATCCCATATTTCTTAAAAAATGTTACAAGCAGCTGGCGGTACCTTTGTCGCTACTTTTTAATATTTCAATTAGAACTGGTAATATGCCATCTGTCTGGAAACAGTCGACTGTAGTTCCAATTTTTAAAAATGGTGATAAGCATAACATTTCTAATTACCGTGGTATCTCCAAGTTATCGGTTGTACCTAAATTATTTGAAAAGATCGTTTACGATTCGCTGTTTCCTGCAGTTAGACCTTTAATTACACAAAACCAGCACGGTTTCATAAATGGACGATCCACAGAATCTAATTTATGTAAATTTTTAGATCAAACGTTGTGTGCGATGGAAAACGGGTGTCAGGTTGACGTTGTGTATACCGATTTCTCAAAAGCTTTTGATAAAATTTCACACAACATTTTAATAAACAGACTTGAGAATATCGGTATACACGGCGACCTCCTGAGATGGCTCAAATCTTATTTGAGAAACAGAACGCAAGCAGTATGTGTCAAAGGTTACATCTCCAGCTTTATCCCTATCACTTCCGGGGTCCCACAGGGCTCTCATCTCGGTCCTTTACTATTTAATATATTTATTAACAACTTACTTAATTGTTTTCATAACTCGCGAGCTCTTCTGTATGCAGACGATACCAAAATTTTTGCTGTGATAAAATCAGTTAGTGATTGTGAATTATTCCAAAGTGATTTAAACAATTTCTTTGATTACTGTGTTGAAAATAAACTTAAACTAAATGTTGATAAATGTTTTAATATTACTTTTTCTCGAAAAAAACAGCCCATAAAGTATAACTATAATTTTAATAATATAACATTAAAGAAAGTGACCGAGGTGAGAGACCTGGGTGTGTACCTAGACAGTGAACTTGCCTTCCAACTTCATATAGATAAAATTACTGCTAAAGCGTATAAAATGCTTGGATTTCTGTTTCGTCAGTGCAGAGACTTTAAAACTTCGCACACATATACTATGTTGTACAACGCTTTAGTCCGAAACAACCTTGAATACGCTTCGACTGTTTGGAGTCCCCAATACGCAAAGTATATTAAATTGATAGAACGAATTCAGAACAAATTCATAAAAAGATTACGCTATAGGTTTAGAGACTCCTCAGTACAATTGACAGAATTATCATTAAGACGAGAACACCGTGATCAAATAATGCTCTTTAAGATTATCAATAATGTTATGGACTCACCGTATCTTTTAAGTGAAATATCATTTAAATGCCCTAGACTTCCGACTCGCTTTAAAAATGTTTTTGCTGTACCTTTGTGTAAAACTAATTACTCCTCAAATCGATTCCTGGTCAGAGCTTGCCATATTCATAACCAGCGATATCATCATATAGATATATTTAATTGTAATATTAGACAATACATATCAGCTGTTAAAAATGTCAAAACATAATTGAACACTGTGAATCTTTCCTTTTATTTTTAGGTGATTAGTAGTTTTTTTTTTTGTATAATAATTATATTATATTGTTTATCTATATAAAATATCTGTCTTTAACAAAATTCATATGTACTTGTCTTCGTCACTCATGTATGTGTTAAATATAAGTGAAAACTTTAGGCTAATATACTAATTATCTAAACTTTAGTCATATGTATTAAATGTGCTGTTTGTTTTCCAATAAATAAATAAAAAAAAAAAAAAGAACTAAAAGAAGCTGACTTAATTAAACAATAAATAGGAGCAGTGACAACATTTTGATTTAGTATTACAGACTTGTTTACCATGGGCATTGGCACAGCTCGCTAATCTTACTAGCAAATATTGTTAATTATTACAAAATATAAACATGAGCAAAGCAGATGTTGTAAATGAAATTCATAAAAATGCAAGAGTAAACTTCCCTCGAAGACATGTTATTATGAAAGACATAGATGATCTATGGCACGCAGATTTAATTGATATGCAATCTCATGCCCTAGAAAATAAGAATTTTAAGTATATTCTTGCCATAATCAATACATTTTCAAAATACGGTTGGGCATATCCTCTTAAAACCAAATCCAAGGATAATGTTTGTAAAACTTTTAAGATGTTGTTGGATAAAGGTAGCGTGCCTCAGAACCTGCAAACTGATAATGGAACAGAATTTTATAATGTTGCATTTAACAAACTCATGAAATACTTCTTCATTAACCACTATTCAACTTTCTCAACAAAAAAAGCCTCAATAGTTGAACGATTTATCAGAACACTAAAGTCCAAATTGTATAAAGTATTTAGTCTAAAAGGTAACTACAGTTGGGTAAATGGCACTCTTGATAATGTCATTTATGAATACAACCATAGTCTTCATCGAACAATTGATGAAATCCCAGCAAATGTGAATAATAAAAAAATAAATAAATAAATAATACTAACAAAAAACTAATATTGGAAAAATATATGAAGTCAGAAAAAAATGCTGGTTTGACAAAAAAATTTAAGGTGGGTGATTATGTGCGTATCAGTAAATACAAAGGAACTTTTGAAAAGGGATATACTCCCAACTGGTCAACCGAAATATTTAAAATTCGAAAAATACGGAATACAACTCCTGTAACCTACTTAATTGAAGACACAATCAGAAGTCAGCCTATTTTAGGAGCATTTTATGTACAAGAGCTTCAAAAGACTAAACATCCTAATGTATACCTTATTGAAAAAATTCTTAGAAAAAAAGGAAATAAGGTCTTTGTAAAATGGTTAGGATTCTCTTCTACTGAAAATTGTTGGATCGATAAGTCGAATATATTATAAAAATGAAGTCGGTTAAAGATTAAATATCATGGATGTTTCAAAACCATTGATAAAGTCTTTATATTTATGTAGCGTTCAATGTACGTTTGATCAGTCTGACGATGTGTATTGGAGAGAGAAGTCTTCTCAATTGGCTTATTAATCATTTACCTTTTGAATTACATTTACCTGGATATAATTATTGCGGTCCTGGCACAAATCTTATTGAAAGAATTTTGAGCGGTGATAACGGTTTGAATAAATTAGACGAATATTGCAAAGAGCACGATATTGCCTATCATAAGTCAAAAAACTTAAGGGATCGGCATAAGGCAGATTTAGTATTATTACAAATGGCTAAACAGCGGGCAAATGCTTCTGATGCAAGCGTGGGAGAAAAGTTCGCGGCACATCTAGTAAGCAAATCAATGTTAACTAAAGTTAAAACTGGAGCGGGCTTACAAAAGCATAGCCGCGATAAAAAATGTTCTGATAAAATAACTTCTGGCAATGGATTTAAAAATAAATTGAAAAACATTATCACTAAGACCAAAAGACATATACGGAAATTGAAACCAAAAGGTAAAAAAATGGCTATAGAATTAGCTATGGCTGCAGCAAGAGAATTAGTAAATGATTCACCTATTAAACTACCACGAGTTATTCCTATACCAAAAACTGGTGGCTTTCTACCTTTGATCCCTTTATTTGCGGGACTATCGGCAGCAGGAGCTTTAGCAGGCGGTGCAGCCGGAATAGCTAAAACCATAAATGAATATAAAATGGCAAAACAGAATTTTGATGAATTGAAGAGACACAATGAAAAGATGGAGGCAATTCGCATCGGAAAAGGATTACATCTTAAACCTCATAAAAATGGTCTTGGAATTTTTGTATCGAAAGAAAAAAACTAAAATACTGGCTACCCAAAAGAGCCTTAACTAACATTGACATTCTAAAGTATGGTAATAATATTCCATATTTTCGAGGTGTCTTTATGAGAGATGAGCTCCCCACAAAACCTTACAAAATAGAGTGTGGAGTAATAAATTTAGATGATTCTAGTAATCCTGGTTCTCATTGGGTAGCCTATGTAAAATACATTGATTATGTAGAATATTTTGATAGTTATGAAAATCTTAAGCCTCCAAAAGAATTTATAAAATATATAGGTAGTGAAGTTAACTATAATTATAATAATATACAACGCGATCATCCTTTCAATTGCGGGCATCTTTGTTTAATGTTTTTAATTAGTTTTTGGGCTGGTAAAAGAATAAAATAAACTGTATCGGTTAGAAGTGTTCAGTATGGAAGCATGTCCTTAACGGTAACCATCTCTGGAAATAAATCAGAACTGGATTCGTATTTTCAACCACCTCTATGTTTATCTGGTCAATATGATTGTGGTTTGCTTTATTTTTCAGTGTTAAACCTAATACCAGCAGGACATAAAAATATTTTGCCTGTCATCAAAATCGAATGTGACATTGTCCATGGTTCATACTCTAACGGATTACCAACCCACGTTATTTATGAATTTATAGCTGATTCTGCTACAACAGCTCACCAGTATATAGAAAAACCCCAAAACATTGTTTATTTTCCAGTGAACAAAAAAATTATATCGTCTATATCTATTAAGATTGTTGATCAATTTGGTTATTGCATTAACTTCAAAGAAGCACAAATTCAATTACAGCTTCATTTAAAATAACGATATGATAGTATATTATAAAAACCCAGCACCAAAGTACTTTATTCCTATTAGAGCCACTAAAGTGCTAAGACGTAAGAAAAAAGTAAAAAAATTGACAAAGATAAATAAAGATTTCCTTAAAGCACTGGGTTTTAAAGTATGAATATGCTACAGATTACTGAAACACCGCGCTTCGATACTTCGATTGAAAGTTATGAAGTCCATTCTTGCAATCCCTACGGCAACAGCTTCAAAGAAAATGATGAAATCAGGATTCCAATTCACCAGCAAGACATATACGTGCTACCATCAGCCAGTTCAATCTACCTCGAAGGTCAAGCTAAACTCTTCGGTAAAGATGGAAATCCTATTAAGAAAACTATTTCGTTCACTAATAACCCTGTCATGTTCCTGTTTCAAGATATCAGATACGAAATGAATGGTATTGAAATAGATCGTATTAAAAATTCTGGAATTACTTCAACAATAAAGTCATATGTATCAATGAATGAAGGAGAAAACAAAGTTGCTGCTTTATGGGGTTGGAATATGGGTGGATTTCAAAGTGATGGTCGCTTTAGTGCTATCATATCACTTTTGTGATAAATTGTAAACATGAGCTTATACTAAATAGAAGTAACTCTAACTTAAACAGCGTCATATTAACTGATGATGTTGTTCATTTTCAAATAGATGTGCAAAGAATACAATGGCGTGTACTGCACATAAAAGTGTCTGACCGTGAACGACTCACACTTCTAAAACATTTAGAAAGAGATAAATCTATTCAGATTGCGTTTAGAAATTGGGATTTATACGAGTATCCATTACTTCCTAAAACAATTAAGCATTCTTGGTCAGTTAAGACTGCTTCTCAATTAGAGAAACCACGATATGTAATTTTTTGCTTACAAACTAATAGAAAGAACAATAAATCCAAAGACATTTCGTTATTCGATCATTGTGGAGTGACAAATGTAACACTATTTTTGAATTCACAGTATTATCCGTACGAACCTTTGAGCTTAAAGTTTGCTGAGAACAAATATAATATATTATATGAAATGTATGTGAAATTTCGTCAGTCGTATTATAACTGTCCAGCAGACCAGTTGCTTGATATAAGCGATTTCAAAGAAAAGGCTCCTCTCTTTATCATAGACTGTACACGGCAAAACGATAGTTTAAAAACTGGTCCAGTAGATGTACGGCTGGAAATTGAATGTTCTGCACCAATACCAGATAATACAACTGGATATTGTTTAATTATAAACGATCGGCTACTGGAATATAAACCTTTAAGTAACATTGTGAGGAAACTGTCATGATTGCTATAATAGATGTTCAAGGTTTTAAAACGGAAGCAAATGAATTCATAGTAAAGGAAATCGCAATATTTTGTAACGATAAAATACAGGTGCTTTTGATTAAACCACCTTTTCCGTATCGCAAATTGACTGAAAAAGAAAAGAAACAAGTGAATTGGATTCAACGTAACAGAAAAATATACTGGAATGAAGGAGTTATATCCTATTCAGATTATCAGAAACTAATTCAGGATATTGGAAAAGATAAATATATCTACACTAAGGGTTTAGAAAAAGTGTTTTGGTTAAAATATATTTTAGAAAATAATAATGTATATAATTTAGAAGACAAAGGTTTTTTTTTTTTTTTTTTATGAATTATGGATAAGACGTTTGTCTTCCATGCCACCTGATGTTAAGTGAACATGAAGACTAAGGTGGTACACGTCCATCCATGAGAAACCTATTCACTCGACGCTTAAAAGTACTAGGACTATACTGGTCAGGGAAAATAGACGCAGGCAGTTCATTCCAAACCTTGGCGACCCGTATCAAAAAGGAACTGTCAAAGCGCTTAGTTCGACTTTTCGGAATATCTACCACATACCTACGGATGGAAGTTCTGTCTGCGTCTAGTAGTCCGATGGTAAAAGGGTGAGGGTTCAATTTGTTCAAACAGAGCACTGGCGCACTCACCAAAATGTATCCTGTAGTACACGGTTAGACACGCAACCTTACGACGATGCTCTAAGGTCTGCAGTTTTTTGGTTGTAAGGTCGATGTCGTTAATTAATTTACGGGCTCTTCGGTCAACGGAGTCCAGCGCTTCTAGTTGATATTTGGCAGAACCATCCCAAAGATGACTGCAGTACTCCATGCATGATCGCACTTGTGCTGTGTATAAGTTAAGAAGCTGTGCAGGGCCGAAGTACCGCCGTACCTTCGAGATGATTCCCAACTTTTTCGAAGCTACTTGAGCCATGGACACAATTTGTTGACCGAAGTTTAAACTGGATGTTACAGTTACGCCTAAAAGCCCTAGATGGTCAGTGATGGGGACAGATACATTTTGGAAAGTGGGCGTAAATGTGAAGGTGCTCTTTTTTGCGGAGAATAGACACGCCTGAGTTTTGGACGCGTTGAATTTGACCAAATTCGACTCACCCCAATCGGATACTTTTCGTAAGGTCAAATCAACGCGCTCAATCATTGACTTTCTTAAACTCTGGATGTCACGGGGGCTCGCTCGCGCATTGGATACGTATCTCTCTACAACAGTGCTGTCATCAGCATAACCAATAATGCCCGGTGTTAAAAGGTCATTAATGTGCAGCAAGAATAATGTTGCAGAGAGAACAGATCCCTGAGGTACCCCGGCATTAATTGCCATTTGGTCGGAGGAGTAGCCATCTAAGACTACTCGAATTGACCGTTCCCTCAGAAAATCAGATATCCAGTCGCAGAGCATAATCGGTATGCCATATGATGGAAGCTTACTTAAGAGACCATCATGCCAGACCCTGTCAAAGGCCTTGGAAATGTCTAAGGATACAGCTATTGCTTCACCATGACCCTCCAAGGCCTCACTCCATAAGTGAGTGGCATACACGAGAAGATCGCCGGTCGAGCGTCCGTTGCGGAAACCATATTGGCTATCGCTTAGGAGCTCGTTGGTCTCGAGGTATGCCAGGAGTCGATTATTCAATACACGTTCCATGACTTTGCAAAGTATGGAGGTGATTGAAATTGGTCGATAGTTGACAGGATCGGCACGGCTTCCCTTCTTCGGTATTGGCTGTACGTTAGCAAGCTTCCAGGACTTGGGGACCTTACCCGATACCAATGAAAGTCTATAGAGGCGCGTCAGAACGGGAGACAACTCAGCTGCGCAGCGTTTTAGAACCACTGCAGGAATACCGTCTGGACCACTAGCTTTGTTCTCGTCTAGGTGCAGCAAGCATTTAAGAACCTCCTTTTGGCGAATGTGAACGGTACCCATTGTAGGTCCGAACTGAGGTAATTGGGGTGGGATTTTTCCTTGGCAATCTAGACGAGAATTTTCTGCGAAGATACTAGCAAATAAATCTGCTTTCTCCTTCGCAGTATGGGCCAGAGAACCATCGGGTTTCCTCAGTGGTGGCAGCGACGGGTGACAAAAGTTCGTTTCGACCGACTTGGCAAGGGACCAGAAAGCTTTACTTCCCGAAGGGTATGCTGCTATTCTGTCTCCGATACGGCCTATGTGGGCAAAACGAGCGCTTTTGATCACCTTCTTGCAGGACTTGGCGGCAGCATTGTATCTTTTCTTAAGTTCATGCGAATCCAGGGCTTTACTTCTGCGAGCATTTGCCCAGGCTTTGTATGCTTCCCGCTTTCGCTTTTCAGCGGCAAGGCAAGCACTATTAAACCATGGGCAAGCTTTGGTTTCAAGGGATAGGTCAGCGTGGGGAATGAAGTACTCCATTGCTTGAACTATCACACTTGAGACAGCATCAGCGCAGCACGATGGATCGGTTGATGTAAAACATGTTTGCCGCCATGGATAAGATGCGAAGAAATGTCGCATTTCATCCCAATCTGCTGACTTGTAACGCCATACTCGCCTGGAGCCTTTAGGGCGGGTGTCAGGTGGCGAGTACAGCGATACAGATTTCACCATACAGTGATCGGATGTCCCTAAAGGTGCAGTGACGGACACCGAGCATCTGTCAGGATCGGTTGTCAGCAGAAGGTCCAAGCAATACGCAGTGTGGCCAGCAACGTCGGGGATGCGCGTAGGCTCGTTAACAAGCTGTGAGAGACCGTAAGTCAGCGAAAACTTAAAGGCCTCTCTGCCAGCATGGTCAGTGTCCTGATACGGGTATAACCACTGCCCGTGGTGAGCATTAAAATCCCCCAGAAACACCAACTGCGCCGTGGGAAAACGTTGCTGAATCTTATCTGCTGTATTGCCAAGGTATTCCATAAGCCTCGTTGTCTCCCGATCTCCGCTATGTGAACGATAGATACAGGCGTAAACCACTTGGTCTAGGCCAGTATCTATGTGAACCCACATGACTGAAAGGTCCGGCACTTCCAAGTAACGGAGACGCTGATAACAGATCGCGTCACTGGCATACATGCACACCCCGGCGTGCGGGCGGAAAAGAGACTCCAGGATATAGCCTGGGTAACCAAGGTATGCCGAGTCTGACGGATCACAGATCTGCGTCTCCGTTAGAAAGAGTAGGTGTGGTCTCTCCGTCTCAAGATGGTGGTGGACATCATTCAGATTGGAGTGCACTCCTCGGATGTTACAGTTGTCCTAGTTTGTTAAGTCTTTATGATCAATATCTACAATCTCGAGATTTGTATACTTGTGTTAATCATGAAAAAATATGTGCTTTAAAAAATGTTTTATGTTTGAAAAAATGGTGTTTTGAAAATAAATTTATTTGTTAAAATATTTAGTTTTTTATTTCAAACAAAAAAAAAAGTTTTTGCCATTCCTAACTTCCCCCTCTCCCTAAACATAATTTGTATATAAATTGATCGCAACATAAAGCATCTGCATTATATTTTCATTAATATCGGCTGAAAAACGTTTGATATTATAACGAAAATGTGAAAAGACGTTAACTACAATCCTCGATATAATATGTATCATACGCATGAGATGCGCATACATTCATTTAATTACTATTGGGCAACAACTGACTCTCAGAGAAGGTTGGTGAAGGAAATGGCCGACGCGGGATTATTTTATTGTGGTGATGGAATAGATGATAGAACTGCATGTTTCTCATGTGGAGGTGTTATTAAAGGCTGGGAGATTTACGATGATCCATGGATGCAACATGCCATAAAATTTCCTCTTTGTTTTTATTTGAATGCTGTGAAAGGAAGAGATTATGTCACAAAATTTCTGAATTAGATATCAACATTCTAGCAACTATGTGTTTCAATGTTCCGCGTTGCACCGTTGACTTAACACAACGTGATACGTAAGAGGTATCGGTCAGCACTAAAATTTGCTACCAAATTCACCAGTATACTGCTCTGGTAACTGAATATTTTATTAAAAATCATGGGGTAAAAAAGGAACGAGTAAAATTGGCGGATTTCTGTAGCACGAAACGAGCGCAGCGAGGTGAAGTGATGCAGAACCCCCAATTTTACCCTACTGATTGCGGAGTTCGACCCCTCTGAAGGAAGGTATCGATGAGATCTACACGAATAAACAATAAAAACGCTGAGTTACTGTTATAAATTTTGAAGTTTTCGACCAAAAACCCAGTTTTCTATAGAAAAATTAGCAATATACGATTTGGATGCACCAAAAACGATATAATTTTGCTAAGCAGGTAGCTGATTGAGGTGTCAGAAGGAGCGCCTCAATGCGTTTGACAAAATAAAATCAATTTAAGTAATACAAATTTTCAAAATGACTATGTAAACTACGAAAGGTTAGGTTAGGTTAGGTTTTTGGTTGCTCTTCTCTGCAAATAACTTTTTTATTTTCAAGCCGATTAAGGAGTTCGACCCCTCTGAAGGAAGGTATCGACGAGATCTACACGAATAAACAATAAAAACGCTGAGTTACTGTTCTAAATTTTGAAGTTTTCGACCAAAAACCCAGTTTTCTATAGAAAAATTAGCAATATACGATTTGGATGCACAAAAAACGATATAATTTTGCTAAGCAGGTAGCTGATTGAGGTGTCAGAAGGAGCGCCTCAATGCGTTTGACAAAATAAAATCAATTTAAGTAATACAAATTTTCAAAATGACTATGTAAACTACGATAGGTTAGGTTTGGGTTAGGTTAGGTTAGGTTTTTGGTTGCTCTTCTCTGCAAATAACTTTTTTATTTTCAAGCCGATTGTGGAGTTCGACCCCTCTGAAGGAAGGTATCGACGAGATCTACACGAATAAACAATAAAAACGCTGATTAACTGTTCTAAATTTTGAAGTTTTCGACCAAAAACCCAGTTTTCTATAGAAAAATTAGCAATATACGATTTGGATGCACCAAAAACGATGTGATTTTGCTAAGCAGGTAGCTGATTAAGGTGTCAGAAGGAGCGCCTCAATGCGTTTGACAAAATAAAATCAATTTAAATAATACAAATTTTCAAAATGACTATGTAAACTACGATAGGTTAGGTTTGGGTCAGGTTAGGTTAGGTTAGGTTAGGTTAGGTTAGGTTAGGTTTTTGGTTGCTCTTCTCTGCAAATTACTTTTTTATTTTCAAGCCGATTAAGGAGTTCGACCCCTCTGAAGGAAGGTATCGACGAGATCTACACGAATAAACAATAAAAACCCTGAGTTACTGTTCCAAATTTTGAAGTTTTCGACCAAAAACCCAGCTTTCTATAGAAAAATTAGCAATATACGATTTGGATGCACCAAAAACGATATAATTTTGCTAAGCAGGTAGCTGATTGAGGCGTCAGAAGGAGCGCCTCAATGCGTTTGACAAAATAAAATCAATTTAAGTAATACAAATTTTCAAAATGACTATGTAAACTACGATAGGTTAGGTTTGGGTCAGGTTAGGTTAGGTTAGGTTAGGTTAGGTTAGGTTAGGTTTTTGGTTGCTCTTCTCTGCAAATTACTTTTTTATTTTCAAGCCGATTAAGGAGTTCGACCCCTCTGAAGGAAGGTATCGACGAGATCTACACGAATAAACAATAAAAACGCTGAGTTACTGTTCTAAATTTTGAAGTTTGAAGTTTTTGGTTCCCCCCCAAGTGGAGTGTGCCTTGTCGTGGCGGGGGGGCTCAGTAGCCCGTCGCAATCCAGCGACTGGGTGAAGCCAAATCACTCCTACGATGGTGGCGCGCTGCGTCTGTCCCGTATCGGGCGGCAGTGTGCCCCTCCGGTACCTTGCGTCTGACCCGTAGCGGGCGGCAGTGGTATCGGGGTGAGGGGGTGGTAGGCGTGGCGAGCACTAACACTGCCGTCGCGTAGTCATTAAATTGTCACTGCCACCAAAACCGTAACCCGTCGAAGTGTCGTGGATCATGTCTCGCGGCTTTGATGGAACGGGGGTCTTGGCTTAACCGCCCGGACCGTGAGGAGACATCCTCTATAAAAAACCCCGAAAGACCGATCGCTGGGAAACGCGGCGATCGGTTGCCTCTTCGGAGGTGGCAGAGTGGGTTAATTCTGTCAATTAGCGACCAACCCTGGGTACCTCCCGACCCCCAGGTGTAAGTAGGGTTGACCTTGGCACCGCGTCACTGCCTCGACTAAGTCAATATCACAAACGCGGTACTCGTGGGTTTTGTTATGGATGCTAAACTTTCACAAGACGTTGAGCCTGAGACGGGCGGAGTTGACGATGGGCCTGTGAAAGGCGGAGTTGACGGTAGGCCTGTGAAGGGCGGAGTTGGTGTTGTGCCCGAGAAGGGTGGTGTCGGAGGAAATGTCTGTGAAGACAGACTTTTTGTAGTTGGACGCTGTGACAGCGTGGAAGAAGGGTTTGCTTTGCCCGGCAAGGGTAGAAGCCGCGGTAAAAGCCGCAATGCCGGAGAAGGGAGAAGTGTGGGCTGCGACGGAGTCAAGACCCGGTCGCAGAGGAGGTCCTCCTCAATTTTGAGTGGACTATCGATGGAGGTCGTCGATAGCAGCGGTTCGGAGCTCGGAAGCTCCTGTGCTCGTCAGAAGAGGATTTCGGAGTTTGGCGGAATCCTATCTGACACGGAGTTTTCGGGCCTGGAGACGGATGCAGACGCTTATGCGAGGCCTGCAAAAAAAGGGAAGAAGGGTTCCTCCAAAAAGGGCAAAAATAGTAAGCCAGACAAGTCGGGAGAAGGCGGTGAGGGTCTGACTGTTACCTTCCGCAAAGAAAGCCCAACTCTTTCTGTAATGGAAGAGTTGGACATTGAGAGGCTGGCAGCTGACCAGATCAGAGAGAGGGCAGGCATGAGGGTGGCAAGAATTCTCTCACTGGCTACAACTTCAAATAATTTGAAGGGCAACTTTGTAAAGGAATTCAAAGACTGTGCCGGTGACCTTAGTGACATGGTCGAAAGCCTCTCGAGGAGAAGTGAGGGGGAAGAGATCCGTAACCTCCGTCGGGATAATGTCCGTCTCAGGAGGCATGTGGAGGATCTTAAGTCCGAGATCTATGCCCTGAGACGGGAGTTCCAGGAGGGACGAGAGCGCCAAGCTTCCCAGCCTGCCGAACCGGTCTCAACCAATCTGGTTGCAGACCTTAAGGCCGCTCTTTTGCCGGATTTCATGGCCTCGGTGGGATCAATGATGGATGCCAAGCTCTCGGACATCCGATCGTTGCTCCCGGTCGAAAAATTGCGCCCCCCTCTGGCGCATGAATCGCGCGAGACATTGCCCCCAGTCAGTGCACCGGTGCAAACTAGTGCGCCGGTGCAAAGCGGTGTGCCCTCCTCGGCCGAGCAACCTGAGGCGTCCTGGGCCACGGTGGCCAGGGGGAAGAAAAAGAAGAAGGCCTCTACCCCGGCGGTCCCGACGGTGGCAGCTCCTGCCCCAAGCAAGCCGACAACGCAGTCTCAGCGGCTGTTGGCAGCTGTGGCATCCGCGCGTCCTGCCCCACCGGCAGCTAAGCCGAAGCTCACCCCTCCAAGGTCCTCTGCAGTGGTAATCACACTGCTTCCAGAGGCCATCCAAAGAGGGGTGAGCTACAAAGACGCAATCCTGACTGCGCGTCAGAGTATCAAGCTGGCTGATCTGGGGATTGCCACAGTGAAGATCCGGGAGTCGGCAACGGGAGCCCGCATGTTGGAGGTCCCAGGCACCCAAAGTGGGGATAAGGCGGATCAGCTTGCGGATAAGCTGCGAGCTGTTCTTGCCGAGGTCGCAAGGGTGGACCGGCCGGAAAAGCTGGCCGAGCTGCGGATTGGGGGGCTGGACGACTCCGTCACCGCTGAGGATGTGGTGGCGGCAGTTGCGTCTAGGGGAGAATGTGCACCCGAGCAAGTCAAGGCGGGTGCACTTCTGGCGTCGGTCCGGGGAATGGCCGCAATTTTTGTCCGGTGCCCTGTCACCGCGGCAAAAAAGATAGTGGGAGCGGGTCGCCTGCTTGTCGGCTGGAGTTCCGCCTCCGTGACGGCACTCGAGGCGCGCCCCATGCGCTGTTATAGGTGCATGGGGATCGGGCACGTCCGCGCCACGTGCCCGTCAGCGGTCGACCAATCGGACCTGTGTCACCGGTGTGGACAGCCGGGACACAAGGCCGCCGCCTGCACTGCCGTCACACGATGCGCGGTATGTGCTGACGTTGGGTGCCCGTCGGCACACGTGATGGGGAGGAGGAGTTGCAACCCTCCCCCCGTCAAAAAGAGAGGGGTCCGCGGTGTCGGGCTTCCTCAAATGGCGGTGCCCCAACAGGCGGCTGAGGAAATTGAAATGGCCGAGTAATGGGTAGGTCCTTCAATTTCCTCCAGGGGAACCTCAACCACTGCGCCACTGCTCAGGATTTATTCCTGCAGGCTATGGCGCAGTGGGAAATCGAAGTGGCGGTCGTGGCGGAGCCTTACTATGTGGCTCCACGACCGCATTGGGCCTGCTCCTTAGACGGCACGGTGGCCATCGTCGTGCGGCTGGAGGGGTGTCACTCACTGATTGTCAGGGAGAGGGGTCCAGGATACGTGGCGGTCAGGTGGGGGGAGTACACCATTACTGGTGTTTACTTTTCCCCTAATAGGCCGCTACGTGAGTACGAGCAGTACTTGGACTCCCTCCACGCATTGGTTGGGCGTATGGGGCCCGACCAACTGCTTCTGATGGGCGACCTTAATGCGAGGTCGCTTCAGTGGGGTGACACCATCACCAACTGTTTCGGCGTGGCCCTCGGGGAATGGGCTGTGGAGGCTGGACTGTCCCTCTTGAATACAGGGACAGTGCCGACTTGTGTGCGACCGCAGGGATCGTCCAGGGTGGACGTTACGTTCTGCTCCCCTGCGATCGCACACAGGATGTGCAATTGGCGGGTGCTGGTGGACCCGGTGACCCTATCGGACCATCGGTATATCCGGTTCGAGGTCGCCGTCCAACAGCACCTAGCTGAGCCTCCACGGCATCCCCCTGCCTTCCCGCGCTGGGCGATCGCCCGACTCGACCGCGAAAAAGCGGCTGAGGCGGCCGTCGTCCAGGCGTGGTGTGCGCCGAGCACTGCCCCGGCCTCGGTGGACGAGGGCGCAGGCCGCGTCCGCGCCGCTTTGACTGCGGTGTGTGATGCGGCAATGCCCAGGGCGAGGGTCCACTGCGGTCGCAAGGCCGTGTACTGGTGGTCTCCGGAGATTGCTGAACTCCGGGACGCCCACGGTCGGGCTTGGCGGGAGTGTTCGCACTACCGCCGGCGGCGCCACCGCGACGAAGCGGAGGAGGCGCGGCTGGTGGCCGCTTGCAAGGCCACTAAGAAGGCATTGCAAGCGGCGATCTGCGCCGCTAAGGAGCGGGCCAGGGAGGAACTCCTGGAGGGTCTCAACAGGGACCCGTGGGGGCGTCCCTATAAGATGGCTCGGAACAAACTCCGGGCCATGGGACGGCCCCTCACTGAGACTCTCCAGCCTGAGTTCCTGAGGGTGGTCGTGGGAGAGCTGTTTCCTAACAGCCCCGACCACTCCTTGCCTCCCCCAGCGGGAGTGGCATGGGAGATTGAGGTTCCCCCCATCTCGGACGCCGAGATGGAGAATGCCATCTCCCGCTTGGGGAGGAAGAGGACGGCCCCCGGACCGGACGGAGTGCCCGGACGGATCCTAGAGGTAGCGGTGGAAACCCTGGGATCCGAGCTTCGGAAAGTGTTCGACCTCTCTCTGAGAACCGGACGGTTTCCGAAGCTCTGGAAGGACGGGAGGCTCTGCCTCCTCGGGAAAGAGGGCCGGTCGCCTGACAGTCCGTCGGCGTTCCGGCCTTTAGTTCTGCTGGATGAGACGGCCAAGATGCTGGAATTTATTTTGGCATCCCGGCTTGTCCAGCACCTCGAGGGGGTAGGGCCTGACCTGTCCGAGGCGCAGTTCGGGTTCCGACGGGGGCGGTCGACGTTGGACGCCGTCTCTGCCCTGAAGGCCCTCACCGCGGAAGGTGCCGCGAGGGGGGAAAGGTCGTTGGCGGTGTCTTTGGACATTGCCAACGCCTTCAACAGCCTGCCGTTCGGTGCAATACTCGAGGCTCTCCGATTTCACGGGGTGCCTCTGTACCTGCGGCGACTGTTGGAGGACTACCTCCGGGACAGGGACGTCATCTACGTCGACGGGAGGGGGTCACTGACGCGGCGAACCATGAGGTGTGGGGTTCCGCAAGGGTCGGTGCTCGGTCCGCTCTTGTGGAACTTGGGCTACGACGGGGTGTTGAGGGGCGTTCTGCCGCCCCACGTCAGCGTATTCTGCTACGCTGACGATACCCTCATAGTGGCCCAGGGGAGGACGTTCGCCGAGTCAGTGACCCGGATGGAGGAGGGTGCGGCCCTAGTAGTGGGCCGCATAAGGACGTTGGGCCTCAGGGTCGCGCTGGAGAAGACCGAGGCCCTTTTGTTTCACGGGCCCCGGCAGGGTCCCCCTCCAGGTGCGACGCTGATGGTGGATGGGACCCGGATACCCCTGAAGAGGGAAATGCGGTATCTGGGCCTCATCCTAGATGGGCGCTGGGCCTTCGGTCAGCATTTTAAGGTGCTGGCCGAACGGCTCATCAAGGCAGTGGCTGCACTGGGGCGGCTGCTGCCGAACGTGGGGGGGCCTGGTTCCCCATGCCGTAGGCTCTACCTCGGCATTGTGGGAAGCATGGCCCTCTACGGAGCGCCCATCTGGGAGGATGCCCTCAACCGCCAAAATAGGGCCCTGCTGCGGAAGCCGCAGAGGGTCATGGCGGTGAGGGCATCGCGAGGATACCGCTCGATTTCCCATGGGGCTGCCTGCGTCCTGGCAAGCGCCCCCCCGTGGGAACTCGAGGCGGTAGTGCTCGGTGCCGTTTACCGGTACCGAGCCGGGAGGAGGGATGCGGGCGAGCGCCCCTGTCCCGAGGAGGTGGCGCGCGTCCGCAGTAGTGCCAGGAGGGCACTCCTTAGGGGGTGGGAAGAGTCCCTCGTCGCGCCCGCTTACGGGGCCTGGACGATCGATGCGATTCGTCCGGTCCTCGTTGAGTGGGTGCAGCGAAGGTGGGGGACTCTGACCTTCCGCCTTGTGCAGGTATTGACCGGACATGGTTGTTTCGGTCACTACCTGCACAGGGTCGCCCGGAGGGAGGTGACGACAGAGTGTCACCATTGTGGGGCGGCCGACGACACGGCGGAACACACCTTAGTGGTGTGTCCGGCGTGGGGTCGGCTGCGGCATGGGTTGACGTCTGTCGTCGGAGAGGACCTCTCGCTCCCTAGCGTGGTTAAAGCCATGTTAGGGAGTCGAGAGGCTTGGGCGGCCATGACCTCCTTCTGCGAGGACGTAATGTCGCAGAAGGAGGCGGCGGAGCGGTGCCGGGAGGATGATGCCTCTTCGGCACCGATCCGCCGTAGGCGGAGGGGGGGACGGAGAAGGAGATACGCTCACCTTCTCCCTCCCGATAGCCAGCCGTAGCGGGTGAGGGGACCTGCTGCGGCTATTAGGGCTATGTGTGGGGAAATGGTTTCGTGTGCTGGACCATTTCCCACGTGGGGGGCGCTTGGCTAAGGCTGAGCGCAATCTGCCGGGGCTCGCGGGTAATGCCAATGGCGGTACCGTGGGCTCCATCTATGGCAGATGAGGTACACCTTGAGGTTTTTAGTGGGTAGGTCTGGCCTTCTGCCGGATCATCCCCACATACCCCGTCGCTCCCCCTTGGGCGGTCGGGGACGTGATAGCACGTTTTCCTGAAGTTAAAAAAAAAAAAAAAAGGTTAGGTTTTTGGTTGCTCTTCTCTGCAAATAACTTTTTTATTTTCAAGCCGATTAAGGAGTTCGACCCCTCTGAAGGAAGGTATCGACGAGATCTACACGAATAAACAATAAAAACGCTGAGTTACTGTTCTAAATTTTGAAGTTTTCGACCAAAAACCCAGTTTTCTATAGAAAAATTAGCAATATACGATTTGGATGCGCCAAAAACGATGTAATTTTGCTAAGCAGGTAGCTGATTGAGGTGTCAGAAGGAGCGCCTCAATGCGTTTGACAAAATAAAATCAATTTAAGTAATACAAATTTTCAAAATGACTATGTAAACTACGATAGGTTAGGTTTGGGTCAGGTTAGGTTAGGTTAGGTTAGGTTTTTGGTTGCTCTTCTCTGCAAATAACTTTTTTATTTTCAAGCCGATTGCGGAGTTCGACCCCTCTGAAGGAAGGTATCGACGAGATCTACACGAATAAACAATAAAAACGCTGAGTTACTGTTCTAAATTTTGAAGTTTTCGACCAAAAACCCAGTTTTCTATAGAAAAATTAGCAATATACGATTTGGATGCACCAAAAACGATATAATTTTGCTAAGCAGGTAGCTGATTGAGGTGTCAGAAGGAGCGCCTCAATGCGTTTGACAAAATAAAATCAATTTAAGTAATACAAATTTTCAAAATGACTATGTAAACTACGATAGGTTAGGTTTGGGTCAGGTTAGGTTAGGTTTTTGGTTGCTCTTCTCTGCAAATAACTTTTTTATTTTCAAGCCGATTGCGGAGTTCGACCCCTCTGAAGGAAGGTATTGACGAAATCTACACGAATAAACAATAAAAACGCTGAGTTACTGTTCTAAATTTTGAAGTTTTCGACCAAAAACCCAGTTTTCTATAGAAAAATTAGCAATTTACGATTTGGATGCACCAAAAACGATATAATTTTGCTAAGCAGGTAGCTGATTGAGGTGTCAGAAGGAGCGCCTCAATGCGTTTGAAAAAATAAACTCAATTTAAGTAATACAAATTTTCAAAATGACTATGTAAACTACGATAGGTTAGGTTTGGGTCAGGTTAGGTTAGGTTAGGTTAGGTTAGGTTTTTGGTTGCTCTTCTCTGCAAATTACTTTTTTATTTTCAAGCCGATTGTGGAGTTCGACCCCTCTGAAGGAAGGTATCGACGAGATCTACACGAATAAACAATAAAAACGCTGAGTTACTGTTCTAAATTTTGAAGTTTTCGACCAAAAACCCAGTTTTCTATAGAAAAATTAGCAATTTACGATTTGGATGCACCAAAAACGATATAATTTTGCTAAGCAGGTAGCTGATTGAGGTGTCAGAAGGAGCGCCTCAATGCGTTTGAAAAAATAAAATCAATTTAAGTAATACAAATTTTCAAAATGACTATGTAAACTACGAAAGGTTAGGTTAGGTTAGGTTTTTGGTTGCTCTTCTCTGCAAATAACTTTTTTATTTTCAAGCCGATTAAGGAGTTCGACCCCTCTGAAGGAAGGTATCGACGAGATCTACACGAATAAACAATAAAAACGCTGAGTTACTGTTCTAAATTTTGAAGTTTTCGACCAAAAACCCAGTTTTCTATAGAAAAATTAGCAATTTACGATTTGGATGCACCAAAAACGATATAATTTTGCTAAGCAGGTAGCTGATTGAGGTGTCAGAAGGAGCGCCTCAATGCGTTTGAAAAAATAAAATCAATTTAAGTAATACAAATTTTCAAAATGACTATGTAAACTACGATAGGTTAGGTTTGGGTCAGGTTAGGTTAGGTTTTTGGTTGCTCTTCTCTGCAAATAACTTTTTTATTTTCAAGCCGATTGCGGAGTTCGACCCCTCTGAAGGAAGGTATCGACGAGATCTACACGAATAAACAATAAAAACGCTGAGTTACTGTTCTAAATTTTGAAGTTTTCGACCAAAAACCCAGTTTTCTATAGAAAAATTAGCAATTTACGATTTGGATGCACCAAAAACGATATAATTTTGCTAAGCAGGTAGCTGATTGAGGTGTCAGAAGGAGCGCCTCAATGCGTTTGAAAAAATAAAATCAATTTAAGTAATACAAATTTTCAAAATGACTATGTAAACTACGATAGGTTAGGTTTGGGTCAGGTTAGGTTAGGTTAGGTTAGGTTTTTGGTTGCTCTTCTCTGCAAATTACTTTTTTATTTTCAAGCCGATTGCGGAGTTCGACCCGTCTGAAGGAAGGTATCGACGAGATCTACACGAATAAACAATAAAAACGCTGATTAACTGTTCTAAATTTTGAAGTTTTCGACCAAAAACCCAGTTTTCTATAGAAAAATTAGCAATATACGATTTGGATGCACCAAAAACGATGTAATTTTGCTAAGCAGGTAGCTGATTGAGGTGTCAGAAGGAGCGCCTCAATGCGTTTGACAAAATAAAATCAATTTAAGCAATACAAATTTTCAAATTGACTATGTAAACTACGATAGGTTAGGTTTGGGTCAGGTTAGGTTAGGTTAGGTAAGGTTAGGTTTTTGGTTGCTCTTCTCTGCCAATAACTTTTTTATTTTCAAGCCGATTGCGGAGTTCGACCCCTCTGAAGGAAGGTATCGACGAGATCTACACGAATAAACAGTAAAAACGCTGAGTTACTGTTCTAAATTTTGAAGTTTTCGACCAAAAACCCAGTTTTCTATAGAAAAATTAGCAATATACGATTTGGATGCACCAAAAACGATATAATTTTGCTAAGCAGGTAGCTGATTGAGGTGTCAGAAGGAGCGCCTCAATGCGTTTGATAAAATAAAATCAATTTAAGTAATACAAATTCTCAAAATGACTATGTAAACTACGATAGGTTAGGTTTGGGTCAGGTTAGGTTAGGTTAGGTTAGGTTAGGTTTTTGGTTGCTCTTCTCTGCAAATAACTTTTTTATTTTCAAGCCGATTGCGGAGTTCGACCCCTCTGAAGGAAGGTATCTACGAGATCTACACGAATAAATAATAAAAACGCTGAGTTACTGTTCTAAATTTTGAAGTTTTCGACCAAAAACCCAGTTTTCTATAGAAAAATTAGCAATATACGATTTGGATGCACCAAAAACGATATAATTTTGCTAAGCAGGTAGCTGATTGAGGTGTCAGAAGGAGCGCCTCAATGCGTTTGACAATATAAAATCAATTTAAGTAATACAAATTTTCAAAATGACTATGTAAACTACGATAGGTTAGGTTTGGGTCAGGTTAGGTTAGGTTTTTGGTTGCTCTTCTCTGCAAATAACTTTTTTATTTTCAATCCGATTGCGGAGTTCGACCCCTCTGAAGGAAGGTATCGACGAGATCTACACGAATAAACAATAAAAACGCTGAGTTACTGTTCTAAATTTTGAAGTTTTCGACCAAAAACCCAGTTTTCTATAGAAAAATTAGCAATATACGATTTGGATGCACCAAAAACGATATAATTTTGCTAAGCAGGTAGCTGATTGAGGTGTCAGAAGGAGCGCCTCAATGCGTTTGACAAAATAAAATCAATTTAAGTACTACAAATTTTCAAAATGACTATGTAAACTACGATAGGTTAGGTTTGGGTCAGGTTAGGTAAGGTTAGGTTAGGTTAGGTTAGGTTTTTGGTTGCTCTTCCCTGCAAATAACTTTTTTATTTTCAAGCCGATTGCGGAGTTCGACCCCTCTGAAGGAAGGTATCGACGAGATCTACACGAATAAACAATAAAAACCCTGAGTTACTGTTCTAAATTTTGAAGTTTTCGACCAAAAACCCAGTTTTCTATAGAAAAATTAGCAATATACGATTTGGATGCACCAAAAACGATATAATTTTGCTAAGCAGGTAGCTGATTGAGGTGTCACAAGGAGCGCCTCAATGCGTTTGACAAAATAAAATCAATTTAAGTAGTACAAATTTTCAAAATGACTATGTAAACTACGATAGGTTAGGTTTGGGTCAGGTTAGGTTAGGTTAGGTTAGGTTTTTGGTTGCTCTTCTCTGCAAATTACTTTTTTATTTTCAAGCCGATTGCGGAGTTCGACCCGTCTGAAGGAAGGTATCGACGAGATCTACACGAATAAACAATAAAAACGCTGATTAACTGTTCTAAATTTTGAAGTTTTCGACCAAAAACCCAGTTTTCTATAGAAAAATTAGCAATATACGATTTGGATGCACCAAAAACGATGTAATTTTGCTAAGCAGGTAGCTGATTGAGGTGTCAGAAGGAGCGCCTCAATGCGTTTGACAAAATAAAATCAATTTAAGCAATACAAATTTTCAAAATGACTATGTAAACTACGATAGGTTAGGTTTGGGTCAGGTTAGGTTAGGTTAGGTTAGGTAAGGTTAGGTTTTTGGTTGCTCTTCTCTGCCAATAACTTTTTTATTTTCAAGCCGATTGCGGAGTTCGACCCCTCTGAAGGAAGGTATCGACGAGATCTACACGAATAAACAATAAAAACGCTGAGTTACTGTTCTAAATTTTGAAGTTTTCGACCAAAAACCCAGTTTTCTATAGAAAAATTAGCAATATACGATTTGGATGCACCAAAAACGATATAATTTTGCTAAGCAGGTAGCTGATTGAGGTGTCAGAAGGAGCGCCTCAATGCGTTTGATAAAATAAAATCAATTTAAGTAATACAAATTCTCAAAATGACTATGTAAACTACGATAGGTTAGGTTTGGGTCAGGTTAGGTTAGGTTAGGTTAGGTTTTTGGTTGCTCTTCTCTGCAAATAACTTTTTTATTTTCAAGCCGATTGCGGAGTTCGACCCCTCTGAAGGAAGGTATCTACGAGATCTACACGAATAAATAATAAAAACGCTGAGTTACTGTTCTAAATTTTGAAGTTTTCGACCAAAAACCCAGTTTTCTATAGAAAAATTAGCAATATACGATTTGGATGCACCAAAAACGATATAATTTTGCTAAGCAGGTAGCTGATTGAGGTGTCAGAAGGAGCGCCTCAATGCGTTTGACAAAATAAAATCAATTTAAGTAATACAAATTTTCAAAATGACTATGTAAACTACGATAGGTTAGGTTTGGGTCAGGTTAGGTTAGGTTTTTGGTTGCTCTTCTCTGCAAATAACTTTTTTATTTTCAAGCCGATTGCGGAGTTCGACCCCTCTGAAGGAAGGTATCGACGAGATCTACAAGAATAAACAATAAAAACGCTGAGTTACTGTTCTAAATTTTGAAGTTTTCGACCAAAAACCCAGTTTTCTATAGAAAAATTAGCAATTTACGATTTGGATGCACCAAAAACGATATAATTTTGCTAAGCAGGTAGCTGATTGAGGTGTCAGAAGGAGCGCCTCAATGCGTTTGACAAAATAAAATCAATTCAAGTAATACAAATTTTCAAAATGACTATGTAAACTACGATAGGTTAGGTTTGGGTCAGGTTAGGTTAGGTTTTTGGTTGCTCTTCTCTGCAAATAACTTTTTTATTTTCAAGCCGATTGCGGAGTTCGACCCCTCTGAAGGAAGGTATCGACGAGATCTACACGAATAAACAATAAAAACGCTGAGTTACTGTTCTAAATTTTGAAGTTTTCGACCAAAAACCCAGTTTTCTATAGAAAAATTAGCAATATACGATTTGGATGCACCAAAAACGATATAATTTTGCTAAGCAGGTAGCTGATTGAGGTGTCAGAAGGAGCGCCTCAATGCGTTTGACAAAATAAAATCAATTTAAGTAATACAAATTTTCAAAATGACTATGTAAACTACGATAGGTTAGGTTTGGGTCAGGTTAGGTTAGGTTAGGTTAGGTTAGGTTAGGTTTTTGGTTGCTCTTCTCTGCAAATAACTTTTTTATTTTCAAGCCGATTGCGGAGTTCGACCCCTCTGAAGGAAGGTATCGACGAGATCTACACGAATAAACAATAAAAACGCTGAGTTACTGTTCTACATTTTGAAGTTTTCTATAGAAAAATTAGCAATATACGATTTGGATGCACCAAAAACGATGTAATTTTGCTAAGCAGGTAGCTGATTGAGGTGTCAGAAGGAGCGCCTCAATGCATTTGACAAAATAAAATCAATTAAAGTAATACAAATTTTCAAAATGACTATGTAAACTACGATAGGTTAGGTTTGGGTCAGGTTAGGTTAGGTTTTTGATTGCTCTTCTCTGCAAATAACTTTTTTATTTTCAAGCCGATTGCGGAGTTCGACCCGTCTGAAGGAAGGTATCGACGAGATCTACACGAATAAACAATAAAAACGCTGATTAACTGTTCTAAATTTTGAAGTTTTCGACCAAAAACCCAGTTTTCTATAGAAAAATTAGCAATATACGATTTGGATGCACCAAAAACGATGTAATTTTGCTAAGCAGGTAGCTGATTGAGGTGTCAGAAGGAGCGCCTCAATGCGTTTGACAAAATAAAATCAATTTAAGCAATACAAATTTTCAAAATGACTATGTAAACTACGATAGGTTAGGTTTGGGTCAGGTTAGGTTAGGTTAGGTTAGGTAAGGTTAGGTTTTTGGTTGCTCTTCTCTGCCAATAACTTTTTTATTTTCAAGCCGATTGCGGAGTTCGACCCCTCTGAAGGAAGGTATCGACGAGATCTACACGAATAAACAATAAAAACGCTGAGTTACTGTTCTAAATTTTGAAGTTTTCGACCAAAAACCCAGTTTTCTATAGAAAAATTAGCAATATACGATTTGGATGCACCAAAAACGATATAATTTTGCTAAGCAGGTAGCTGATTGAGGTGTCAGAAGGAGCGCCTCAATGCGTTTGATAAAATAAAATCAATTTAAGTAATACAAATTCTCAAAATGACTATGTAAACTACGATAGGTTAGGTTTGGGTCAGGTTAGGTTAGGTTAGGTTAGGTTTTTGGTTGCTCTTCTCTGCAAATAACTTTTTTATTTTCAAGCCGATTGCGGAGTTCGACCCCTCTGAAGGAAGGTATCTACGAGATCTACACGAATAAATAATAAAAACGCTGAGTTACTGTTCTAAATTTTGAAGTTTTCGACCAAAAACCCAGTTTTCTATAGAAAAATTAGCAATATACGATTTGGATGCACCAAAAACGATATAATTTTGCTAAGCAGGTAGCTGATTGAGGTGTCAGAAGGAGCGCCTCAATGCGTTTGACAAAATAAAATCAATTTAAGTAATACAAATTTTCAAAATGACTATGTAAACTACGATAGGTTAGGTTTGGGTCAGGTTAGGTTAGGTTTTTGGTTGCTCTTCTCTGCAAATAACTTTTTTATTTTCAAGCCGATTGCGGAGTTCGACCCCTCTGAAGGAAGGTATCGACGAGATCTACAAGAATAAACAATAAAAACGCTGAGTTACTGTTCTAAATTTTGAAGTTTTCGACCAAAAACCCAGTTTTCTATAGAAAAATTAGCAATATACGATTTGGATGCACCAAAAACGATATAATTTTGCTAAGCAGGTAGCTGATTGAGGTGTCAGAAGGAGCGCCTCAATGCGTTTGAAAAAATAAAATCAATTCAAGTAATACAAATTTTCAAAATGACTATGTAAACTACGATAGGTTAGGTTTGGGTCAGGTTAGGTTAGGTTTTTGGTTGCTCTTCTCTGCAAATAACTTTTTTATTTTCAAGCCGATTGCGGAGTTCGACCCCTCTGAAGGAAGGTATCGACGAGATCTACACGAATAAACAGTAAAAACGCTGAGTTACTGTTCTAAATTTTGAAGTTTTCGACCAAAAACCCAGTTTTCTATAGAAAAATTAGCAATATACGATTTGGATGCACCAAAAACGATATAATTTTGCTAAGCAGGTAGCTGATTGAGGTGTCAGAAGGAGCGCCTCAATGCGTTTGATAAAATAAAATCAATTTAAGTAATACAAATTCTCAAAATGACTATGTAAACTACGATAGGTTAGGTTTGGGTCAGGTTAGGTTAGGTTAGGTTAGGTTAGGTTTTTGGTTGCTCTTCTCTGCAAATAACTTTTTTATTTTCAAGCCGATTGCGGAGTTCGACCCCTCTGAAGGAAGGTATCGACGAGATCTACACGAATAAACAGTAAAAACGCTGAGTTACTGTTCTAAATTTTGAAGTTTTCGACCAAAAACCCAGTTTTCTATAGAAAAATTAGCAATATACGATTTGGATGCACCAAAAACGATATAATTTTGCTAAGCAGGTAGCTGATTGAGGTGTCAGAAGGAGCGCCTCAATGCGTTTGATAAAATAAAATCAATTTAAGTAATACAAATTCTCAAAATGACTATGTAAACTACGATAGGTTAGGTTTGGGTCAGGTTAGGTTAGGTTAGGTTAGGTTAGGTTTTTGGTTGCTCTTCTCTGCAAATAACTTTTTTATTTTCAAGCCGATTGCGGAGTTCGACCCCTCTGAAGGAAGGTATCTACGAGATCTACACGAATAAATAATAAAAACGCTGAGTTACTGTTCTAAATTTTGAAGTTTTCGACCAAAAACCCAGTTTTCTATAGAAAAATTAGCAATATACGATTTGGATGCACCAAAAACGATATAATTTTGCTAAGCAGGTAGCTGATTGAGGTGTCAGAAGGAGCGCCTCAATGCGTTTGACAATATAAAATCAATTTAAGTAATACAAATTTTCAAAATGACTATGTAAACTACGATAGGTTAGGTTTGGGTCAGGTTAGGTTAGGTTTTTGGTTGCTCTTCTCTGCAAATAACTTTTTTATTTTCAATCCGATTGCGGAGTTCGACCCCTCTGAAGGAAGGTATCGACGAGATCTACACGAATAAACAATAAAAACGCTGAGTTACTGTTCTAAATTTTGAAGTTTTCGACCAAAAACCCAGTTTTCTATAGAAAAATTAGCAATATACGATTTGGATGCACCAAAAACGATATAATTTTGCTAAGCAGGTAGCTGATTGAGGTGTCAGAAGGAGCGCCTCAATGCGTTTGACAAAATAAAATCAATTTAAGTACTACAAATTTTCAAAATGACTATGTAAACTACGATAGGTTAGGTTTGGGTCAGGTTAGGTAAGGTTAGGTTAGGTTAGGTTAGGTTTTTGGTTGCTCTTCCCTGCAAATAACTTTTTTATTTTCAAGCCGATTGCGGAGTTCGACCCCTCTGAAGGAAGGTATCGACGAGATCTACACGAATAAACAATAAAAACCCTGAGTTACTGTTCTAAATTTTGAAGTTTTCGACCAAAAACCCAGTTTTCTATAGAAAAATTAGCAATATACGATTTGGATGCACCAAAAACGATATAATTTTGCTAAGCAGGTAGCTGATTGAGGTGTCACAAGGAGCGCCTCAATGCGTTTGACAAAATAAAATCAATTTAAGTAGTACAAATTTTCAAAATGACTATGTAAACTACGATAGGTTAGGTTTGGGTCAGGTTAGGTTAGGTTAGGTTAGGTTTTTGGTTGCTCTTCTCTGCAAATTACTTTTTTATTTTCAAGCCGATTGCGGAGTTCGACCCGTCTGAAGGAAGGTATCGACGAGATCTACACGAATAAACAATAAAAACGCTGATTAACTGTTCTAAATTTTGAAGTTTTCGACCAAAAACCCAGTTTTCTATAGAAAAATTAGCAATATACGATTTGGATGCACCAAAAACGATGTAATTTTGCTAAGCAGGTAGCTGATTGAGGTGTCAGAAGGAGCGCCTCAATGCGTTTGACAAAATAAAATCAATTTAAGCAATACAAATTTTCAAAATGACTATGTAAACTACGATAGGTTAGGTTTGGGTCAGGTTAGGTTAGGTTAGGTTAGGTAAGGTTAGGTTTTTGGTTGCTCTTCTCTGCCAATAACTTTTTTATTTTCAAGCCGATTGCGGAGTTCGACCCCTCTGAAGGAAGGTATCGACGAGATCTACACGAATAAACAATAAAAACGCTGAGTTACTGTTCTAAATTTTGAAGTTTTCGACCAAAAACCCAGTTTTCTATAGAAAAATTAGCAATATACGATTTGGATGCACCAAAAACGATATAATTTTGCTAAGCAGGTAGCTGATTGAGGTGTCAGAAGGAGCGCCTCAATGCGTTTGATAAAATAAAATCAATTTAAGTAATACAAATTCTCAAAATGACTATGTAAACTACGATAGGTTAGGTTTGGGTCAGGTTAGGTTAGGTTAGGTTAGGTTTTTGGTTGCTCTTCTCTGCAAATAACTTTTTTATTTTCAAGCCGATTGCGGAGTTCGACCCCTCTGAAGGAAGGTATCTACGAGATCTACACGAATAAATAATAAAAACGCTGAGTTACTGTTCTAAATTTTGAAGTTTTCGACCAAAAACCCAGTTTTCTATAGAAAAATTAGCAATATACGATTTGGATGCACCAAAAACGATATAATTTTGCTAAGCAGGTAGCTGATTGAGGTGTCAGAAGGAGCGCCTCAATGCGTTTGACAAAATAAAATCAATTTAAGTAATACAAATTTTCAAAATGACTATGTAAACTACGATAGGTTAGGTTTGGGTCAGGTTAGGTTAGGTTTTTGGTTGCTCTTCTCTGCAAATAACTTTTTTATTTTCAAGCCGATTGCGGAGTTCGACCCCTCTGAAGGAAGGTATCGACGAGATCTACAAGAATAAACAATAAAAACGCTGAGTTACTGTTCTAAATTTTGAAGTTTTCGACCAAAAACCCAGTTTTCTATAGAAAAATTAGCAATATACGATTTGGATGCACCAAAAACGATATAATTTTGCTAAGCAGGTAGCTGATTGAGGTGTCAGAAGGAGCGCCTCAATGCGTTTGACAAAATAAAATCAATTCAAGTAATACAAATTTTCAAAATGACTATGTAAACTACGATAGGTTAGGTTTGGGTCAGGTTAGGTTAGGTTTTTGGTTGCTCTTCTCTGCAAATAACTTTTTTATTTTCAAGCCGATTGCGGAGTTCGACCCCTCTGAAGGAAGGTATCGACGAGATCTACACGAATAAACAATAAAAACGCTGAGTTACTGTTCTAAATTTTGAAGTTTTCGACCAAAAACCCAGTTTTCTATAGAAAAATTAGCAATATACGATTTGGATGCACCAAAAACGATATAATTTTGCTAAGCAGGTAGCTGATTGAGGTGTCAGAAGGAGCGCCTCAATGCGTTTGACAAAATAAAATCAATTTAAGTAATACAAATTTTCAAAATGACTATGTAAACTACGATAGGTTAGGTTTGGGTCAGGTTAGGTTAGGTTAGGTTAGGTTTTTGGTTGCTCTTCTCTGCAAATAACTTTTTTATTTTCAAGCCGATTGCGGAGTTCGACCCCTCTGAAGGAAGGTATCGACGAGATCTACACGAATAAACAATAAAAACGCTGAGTTACTGTTCTACATTTTGAAGTTTTCTATAGAAAAATTAGCAATATACGATTTGGATGCACCAAAAACGATGTAATTTTGCTAAGCAGGTAGCTGATTGAGGTGTCAGAAGGAGCGCCTCAATGCATTTGACAAAATAAAATCAATTAAAGTAATACAAATTTTCAAAATGACTATGTAAACTACGATAGGTTAGGTTTGGGTCAGGTTAGGTTAGGTTTTTGATTGCTCTTCTCTGCAAATAACTTTTTTATTTTCAAGCCGATTGCGGAGTTCGACCCCTCTGAAGGAAGGTATCGACGAGATCTACACGAATAAACAATAAAAACGCTGAGTTACTGTTCTAAATTTTGAAGTTTTCGACCAAAAACCCAGTTTTCTATAGAAAAATTAGCAATATACGATTTGGATGCACCAAAAACGATATAATTTTGCTAAGCAGGTAGCTGATTGAGGTGTGGGACATACATAGCATCGTGGCACGCATAGCGCGCGGTCGGGTCCTATTTATGCATTACAAGAGCCATCATGCTGTCTCGCTCAGATCTCGCTCACACAGCGTGGTAGTCCTAACAGACAGCAATACCGTCACGAGAGCCATCATGCTGTCTCGCTCAGATCTCGCTCGCACAGCGTGGTAGTAGTAACAGACAGCAATACCGTAACGAGAGCCGCGGACGCTGACTAACTCTGACCTGGCTTACTCGCTCTTGTATCGTGTTATGATAAGAAGTTGCTAAATTGTACAAATATCGCTGGTATAATAATATAGAATAACGCAACAATAATTACTGTTTCAATCATCTCCCAAACAATAAGTAGAACCCAACAGTGGTGAACCCGACGTGAACAAAATGGAAGAATACCAAGACGCAGCAGCAAGCCACACTACGAAACCCGAAGTCGCTACTATTTCACTGCAAGCAAGAATTCCACCCTTCTGGCGCGCGCAGCCCAAGCTTTGGTTTGCACAATTCGAAGCCGTCGTAGCACCATACAAAACAGGCGATGAACAGAAGTACAACCTCGTGATTCCAGTACTAGAAAGAATAGACATCGAACAAATAAGTGACATTATTTGCAAACCACCGTCAACGGGAAAATACTTAGCACTCAAAAATCGATTACTTTCGGTGTGTGAAGAATCAGAGTCGCAACAATTTCAAAAATTACTCAGTGGACTCGAGCTGGGTGATCAGAAACCGTCGCAGTTGCTCAGAGTTATGCGAGACCTGGCTGGAGACAAGGTGCGGGATGACGCACTCAAAGTTCTATGGATGGGACACCTACCACCGCAAGTCAGAGCTGTGTTATCTGTAAGCACGGAATCAAGCTTAGATACTTTGGCAAACATGGCAGATAAGATGATGGAGCACACGGGCAGAACTATTGCAGCAGTCAGCACCGAAACACCCTCGTCATCATCAACAACAGCTCAAGATATTTTTTTTCAAACATTGACTAAGCAAATGGAGAAGCTTTCAATGGAGATCGCGGAACTTCGACAGAATGCGACACACAGATATCGCCGTCCTTATCGTCGTCACTATTACGATCGCTCAAGATCAAGATCGAGACCAAGAGCGTACGATGAAAAAAAACCCGGTGATATTGATTGGGTCTGCTATTATCATCGAAAATTTGGCGAAAGAGCGAAGAGATGTGAACCACAATGCATGAAAAATACGAAGAGACAGGAAAACTAAAGACTACATCGACTGTGGCGGAAGTCGGTGTACTGAAGCGAAGTAACCGCCTATGTGTTAGAGACTGCAACACTCAAGAACTCTTTTTAGTCGATACCGGCGCGGACGTATCGGTACTAGCCGTAAAAAACAAGCAACTACCGACTACGTCGACTTATCAACTGTTCGCCGCAAATAATACAGCAATCAAAACCTACGGTGAGAAGGCGCTGCAGTTGAATTTAGGCCTAAGAAGAAACTTCAAGTGGAATTTTATCATAGCCGACGTCAAGACTTCGATATTGGGGGCTGACTTTCTTCGCTACCATCAACTACTGGTCGACCTACATCGCAAGCGACTGGTCGATAGCCTAACTGAACTATCAATCGACACAATGGACTTCGTAACTGACCAAGTTACAACTATATCACTTCTCGATCGTAACCACAAATACTACAACCTATTGCAAGAATTCTCCGAGTTATTGAAACCATTGACGCCGAAGACACCAATCAAACACAACGTAAAGCATCACATCGACACAACCGGACCGCCGCTATTCGCCCGCCCTCGCCCGCTGCCGCCTGATAAATTCAAAGCCGCCAAAGCAGAATTTCAAGCCATGATGGAGATGGGCATCTGTCAACCTTCAAAAAGCCCATGGGCGAGCCCCATGCACGTCATTAAAAAGAAAGATGGATCACTAAGAGTGTGTGGAGACTACCGCCGTTTAAACGCCGTTACCTTGCCGGATCGCTACCCAATTCCGCGCATTCAAGATTTCACCTATCAAATACACGGCAAGAAGATATTTTCAAAAATAGATTTGAAAAAAGCATTTTTTTGGGTACCCATGGCTAAAGAAGATATAGAGAAGACCGCTATAACAACTCCCTTTGGTTTGTTCGAATTTAAACGAATGACATTCGGACTAAGGAACGCGCCTCAAACATTTCAGAGGTTTATGCATGAGGTACTCCTAGGCCTCGATTACTGCTGCTACTGTTTTGTCGATGATCTTATTTTGTACTCAGAAGACGATAAGAAGCACGCCGAGCACCTCCGTGTCGTGCTTAAGCGACTCAGCGACTACGGCATTGGAATCAACATAGAAAAATGCATATTTGGCGAACAAAAACTCGATTTTCTCGGTTATGAAGTCACAAGCGATGGGATCAAGCCAACACTAGAAAAAGTACAAGCTATACTTAACTATCCGAAGCCAAAGAATATCCAAGATCTTCGTCGATTTCTCGGCATGCTTAACTTCTATCATGACTGTCTCCCTAATCAAGCAAAACTTCAAATAAAACTTAACGAAATGCTTCACAATAAAAAGAAGAATGACAAGACGATGATTATATGGACAGAAGCCGCAACCGAAGCATTTGAGAAATGCCGCCAAAGCATCTCGAATGTTACCATGCTTACGCATCCTCTACCAGGCGCTACACTATCCATCATGACCGACGCATCTGACGTCAGCGTTGGCGCCGCACTGCACCAAAAGATCGACCATTCCTGGAAGCCACTATCATTTTTTTTCGAAAAAGTTAAGTGATACACAGAAGCGATACAGCGTGTACGATCGCGAGTTATTAGCAATCTACATGGCTGTCAAACACTTCAGAAGACTAATCGAAGGCAATGACGTCATCGTCCTAACCGATCACAAGCCACTTACATACGCCTTGAAAAAATCGGCTACATCGAGCGACACACCAAGAAGAGAGAGACAACTGCACTATATCAGTCAATTTTGCACGCAAATCGTATATATAAATGGAAAAGAAAACATAGTAGCTCGCCTTCCCGTTTGCGTTCGCTCCCGAACGGTCGTGTCTGCGGCCGCTCCCGAGTGTTCGTATTGCGCTGCCCTTGTTCCCTCCCCCGCACTCGTGCGGGTCAGGTGCCAAGTTAAGCTCTTTCGGAAAGTTTTCTCTTGTGGAGGCTGTGTGGTGTCGGGGCTAATTCATCTGCCCTTTTCAGGGCGGACCCGACTGCTGCCGGCCGAAGCATCGCTGGTCAGGTGGATACGTAACCGTGCCAACGAAGCCTGATCGTCCGCCGTTCACCGGCAATAGGTCCGTGTTAGGTTGATCTTTCTTTCAGCGCAGTTTGTCTATAGACTTTCTTTTCAGCCCAGCATTATGCCTCGTCACCTTGGGTGTACCGGGCTTGAATGCGATCATTGCAATCATATCTTTCTTGAAAAACAACGTTTTCAGGAATCCTGCGACACAGAATATGCAGCACACTGTGATAGGGTCGATAAATTCAATAAGTTGGTTCATGAATACAACCAGCTGGAAAAGGTAAAAAATAACCTTTCCACTCAAGTCAAGTCCTTGCGTAAAGAATCCAGTCAGTTGTCCAGGGACAAAAGATCACTGGAAGCTCAACATGCCGCCGAGAAGGAAACACTTCTCTATGAGAAGGATGCCCTTCTCTCCGAGAAGGTTGCTTTTCTCTCCGAGAGGGATGCCCTTCTCGCTCAAATCGAGTCCTTGCGAGAGCAATGGTCCGCTCGTCCTCAGGTCGCCTCTTGTTCACAGGGGTTCCAAACCGATTCTCCGGCGTCTCCAGATCCCTCTGAGTCCGTCGATCCTTTTTCAGATTACATGTCGGTAGACTCCACCGCATGCAAACGGAAAACTACCCCGCCGGGTAGTGATTCCGACTCCGCTCCTTTAGTTCCAGAATCTCCCGCGCCGTTCACCGAGGTTCGCAAAAAGTCCAAGTCTAAGAAGAAGAAGCAAGATGCTTCTTCGACTTCATCTCCATCCGTTTCAGCTGCTCCAGCCGCTGTTCCTGCTCCGCAAAATGTCGCACCGGCGTCTGCTCCTGCGCCTTTTGTTCCAGCGATCCCGGCGTCACAGCCTGCGTCGCAATCAGATTCGGCTCCGCCGAAAGTCAAGTCTCCGCCCCCCGTCTTCCTACGGGACAAGAGCCGCTGGACCGAGGTCTCAGCTCTCTGCGGAACGCACTCCCCGAAGATCCAGTATAGTAAGGCATCCAATGTGGGTGACTCTATTAAGGTCGTTGTCTGCTCAATTTCTGATTTCAGGAATTTCACTCGGCTTCTTGCTGACAAGAAGCTCGAGTACCACACTTACGCCCTCCCTGAGGAGCGTAAGATTCGTGCCGTCCTCAGGAACGTGCCGTTCGAGCTCTCGAACGAGCAAATCCAAGAGGACTTGTCTTCTCAAGGCTTCCCCGTCGAGTCTGTGCACAAAATGCACAGCCGCCGAGGCAAGCAGTTCCCACTTGCGCTAGTAATCCTAGCGAAGAGCCCGCAAGGGCAGTCCATTTTCAGAGGCAAGCTCACCGTGTGCGGTCTCTCCAACATCCGCGTCGAGGTACCACACAAGCGTGGTTTTCCAGGTCAGTGCCACCGCTGCCAATTGTATGGTCATGCGGCGGCAAATTGTCATGCTTCCCCTAGGTGCGTCAAGTGCCTAGAACCGCATGGGACTAAGGAGTGCTCTCGCACTCCCGAATCGCCCACCGCTCCGTCCTGCGTCTTGTGCGGCCAGTCAGGCCACACAGCAAACTTTCGCGGCTGCCCCAAGGCACCGCGTGCTGCCAGGGCTACCGTGAAGCCCATCGAGAACTGGAGAGAGCGACCGCAGCCTAGCTCGGACGCTCCTCCAGTCAGTTCAAAGGCCCCTAAAGCCTTTACTTCTATCGTTCCAGGTCAGCGCAGCCGGGTCGCGACTCAATCGCAACCGGCCGCCAAATCGGCTTCCCAGTGCCAGAACGCAAAAGGTTCACAAGACCGCATGGCGTTCTGGATCCAGCTCGCTCCCATCGACGAGATCCTGGCTTTCGGCGCCGCTCTCGACGCCAGCCCAGAGGGTTTCAACGGTGCTCTTCCGGTCCTAACCAAGTTCGCTCCCCTTATCAGGAAACTCCAGCAAGCTCAACGTTTCTAAACGTAGTCCTTCTTTCCAGCATTCCTATCTCAGAGTGAGTCTGATCACTCTAGATAATATCTTAGTTTCAGCTTTGTCATTTCTGCTAATCTTAGTTTTATTTTTCTCACTTTCAGTTCCTTTTGGTGGCAGCCGTCTGGATGCCGCTCACTGCGCAGCCTCTCTCTCCAATTGGCTGTCGCTCCGATGAAGACTAATGGCCTCAATCAAGGTGAGTCAGTAAAGGGGGATGTTTAGTGGGTATGCTCGGCTTCACTGAGTGAGTCTCCACACTGTCTGGGCATTCTATTTGCCGTTAGCCACCGGGGTTAACAGCTTATAGAATGCCCATTCGTCCGTAATAGGATTCATCCTCCTCCCGCTAAAGCTTGCTTTACTGGTTAAAGCTTGTTTTAGGGGGTGCCCAAAATTTTCTGTGGCGGAAAAACAAAAAAAAAAAAAAAAAAACATAGTAGCTGACGCACTTTCTCGCATTTCTACGATCGACTGTCCCTCGGTAATTGACTTCGATGAATTATCTCAAAAACAAGCCGAAGATGAAGAGTTAAAAATATTGAAAAACAAACCTAATCTTCGTTTCAATCAAATATATCTGCCAGGCTCGAAACATCCTATATACTGTGAAAATTCAACAAGCAATCCACGTCCATACTTACCTCAAGCCTTTCGTCTAACTGCATACAACGCATTACACGACATTAACCATCCAGGCGTTCGTGCAACAAGAAAAATAATAACCGAAAAATACTTCTGGCCAAGCATGAATAAAGATATATCATTATGGACGCAAGCCTGCTTAGCCTGTCAGCGCTCGAAAATTCATCGACATACCGTAACGCCACTAGCACGGTTTCCAGAATCCAGAAGATTTGAACACATACACATAGATATTGTCGGACCGCTAACTCCATCTGAAGACTATCGGTATCTAGTAACCATAATCGACCGATGTACTCGCTGGCCGGAAGCTATACCGATAAGAGATATCTGCGCAGAGACAGTCGCGCGGGCCCTCTACGACGGATGGATTTCAAGACTTGGCTGTCCGTTACGTATTACTACAGACCAAGGGCGGCAGTTCGAAGCCCAACTGTTCCATAACTTATTAAAGAAACTAGGCATAGAAAGACTACGAACTACAGCCTATCATCCACAATCTAATGGCTTAGTCGAACGCTGGCATCGCACAATGGAAGCAGCTTTAATGGCAAGAGGAAGCAGTTTGAACTGGGCACAAGAAATACCTACCGTGTTACTAGGCCTACGTGCTACAATCCATAAAAAAACCAACTACAGCCCTGCTACAATGGTCTACGGAACGTTGCTACGGCTGCCAGCAGATTTTTTTACGCCTACAAAATCAAAAACCGAAGAAACACAATTTACAAGACAACTCATTGAAACTATGGCGTCATTCACGTGCCAGAGCGGGACGCCAAATACATCGCAGTATACCTACGTACCTACGCAGCTCGATGCGTGTACTCATGTATTTATACGTATAGATGCAACACGGAAGCCGCTATCACCACCATATGAAGGCCCGTATGAAGTAATAGAAAAGCATGACAAGTATTTCAAGATCCGACTTCAAAACAGAGAAGCTATCGTCACATTAGATCGTCTAAAGCCTGCTTTTATAGCTACTGAAGCTACAGAAAACACAGAAGTTCCATACATCACCCGCTACGGAAGAGTTAGTAAACCTACACATACTGTACGGTTTACTTGACGGGGGGTACTGTGGGACATACATAGCGTCTCGTCTCACCGCGTTAGCGAGAGGACGTGAGTTACGAGCTTCGTAGCTGTTATCGTGAATTATGTCAAACTTTGTAAAGTGTTCGTCGTGTAATATTGTGATAAATGAAGTCCTTGCATTTATTTGCAATAAGGCTGATGTGATGGACGAGGATAGTATAAGTCGCATATGTATTAGTGCGTTTTCGGAGGGTGACATAAAATTAGCGAAGCAGTTGTTATTTGATTCGTTAGGTGAATCAAGATTGATGAAAACTCGCAAGAGGTCCGGGAAAACTCTTCGTGACATAGACGACATAATACGCCTATTAAAAGAAACGGAGCCTGAAAGGATACCTATCTTCGTTGCACGGGACCTTCACAAATTACCGCCCGTGTTATTCGACCACGTAGATGTCACTAGACTTCTTAAAGACCTTCTCAAATTACGCAGCGAGGTGGAGATGGTCTATGAAAATTATGTGACGAAAGATGAGTTATGTGAACTGAAAATGGACCTTGAGAGCCTTAAGAAGGCATCCTTAGTAAATAACTTTCCTCGGAATGTAAACACAAAGCGGGGCGCTGGTTTGAGGGCTAGCTTTGAGTACAACAGTGGCCCCATGGGATTACAGCCAATGAGTGCAAAAAGCGATAAAAGTGAGAAATCAGTCGAGTATTGTCCTACAGAGATATTGTCGGAAGTCAATAAGTCACCGCTGCGGGTACATCAAAATTCTCCAACGGCCGCGAGCGGTACCGTTACGCCAGCTGATCAGCTGGCGGGTACGGTCGTAGCGCAAACAACGAGCGTTAAAACAACTACGCATAATCTCGCCAAAATTCCTGCGCTGTCAAACCGAACGTCCTGCCAGGTTGATAATAATGGATATAAAAAGGATAGTCCTACGTATCGCGAGATTTCCAAGTTGTCGACTCATAATAATAAACAGCTGTCTACAAGTTCGCCTGCGGCCGAGTCACATACTGCCGCCCCGGAAAGTAAACAAAATAATTGCACTTTTGCAAATATTGCCGGGCAAGGAACGTGGAAAACTCAAAAACCAAGCGAGGAGTGGATTCAGTTTCAAAGAAGGAAAACAAGGAATCGTTTTGTGGGAAACCAAGGATCTTTTGTGGATTCTAAAAATAGTTTCAAAGCTGCTGATATAAAGATCCCGGTTTATATTTATAATGTGTCAAAGGAGGTCACCGTGTGTAACATAGTAGATTATATAAGAAATAAAACTGACTTAACTGTAACAGTAGAGAAAAATAACATGAAAATATCAAAGGATTATGATGGTTATAAGATTTATGTACCTAAACATAAGTTAGATTTGTTTTTGAAAGACGAATTCTGGCCAGTGGGAGTTGCGTACCGTCGATACGTAAACTTTAGACGCAAATTATCTGATACGAGTTCTAAATAATTAAAATTCATAAATGGATATTACAACCAAGATTATCAGTTTTAATTGTAAAAATATTAAAAGATCGGTGGAATGTATCAGGCGCTTATGTCGACTGGCAGACATCGTCGTGTTGCAGGAGACTTGGATTCTTCCACATGAGATTGGATTTTTATCATCAATCAGCGATGACTATGCATATACGGGCAAGTCTGCAGTGGATACGTCGGCCGGCCTACTTCGTGGGAGACCTTATGGAGGCGTCGCTATCCTGTGGCGAAAGTCTGTGTTTCCGTCGGTATCGGTTATTCCGTGCAGTAGTGATCGGCTTGCGGCTGTTAAAATTACTTTGCAAAATCGTACGATAATAGTGATAACAGTGCATATGCCGTGTGATACTCGAGCTAACTTGATCGAATTTACGGAGTGTCTAAGTGAAATGAATGCTATCATGCAAAGTAGTGATGTGGAATCCGTGTATGTTCTAGGGGACTTCAACGCGCATCCGGGTGAGCTTTTTTGCAATGAACTTCTTAAATTTTGTGAAGAGCAGACTTGGATTTGTGTGGACTTAGAACTTTTGCCGCGGGATACTACTTATACTTTTGAGAGCCAGGCACACGGGACTTTGAGCTGGCTTGACCACTGTGTAGTTACTAGTGGCGCGAGGGACTCCGTCGTTAGTGCGTCCGTGCTGTATGGTACATACTGGTCAGACCATCAACCCATACAATTAGAATGTAACTTCTCTATAGTCAAGCCTAAAATAAGACCATTTTCACCGTTCATTTCGAACAAAGTGAAATGGGGTGACCGTGATTTATCGCAGATTAATAATTATTATCAATTTTGTAATTCTAAACTACGTGACATTAATTTTAATTCTCAATTTCATTTGTGTTGTGATAATATGTGTAACAATTCTCATCATCATAGCTTGTTGGATGAAATGTATAATAATATAATTTCAATACTTAAAGAGGGCGCAGAGATCTCTCATATTGTAAAAAAGTTTAAAAACCGGAAATATGTACCAGGGTGGAACAAACATGTTCGTGACGCTCACATGAGGGCCCGGTCTTGTTATCAGTCATGGTTGTTATACGGTAAACCACGTAGCGGAATTATGTTTGATGCTATGAATGAGACTCGCAAATTATTTAAATCTAAACTTAAATGGTGTCAAGATAATGAACAGAAAATTAAAATGGATATCATTGCTCAACACCATTCCAAAAAACAGTTTTCTAAATTCTGGAAGGTCACCAATGACATGAGGCAAGGGTCGGGGCTTCCTGCGACCGTTAACGGTGTTAGTGAACCTTGTGAAATAGCGAATGAATTTAAAAGGCATTTCCATGTCAGCTCTCCACTGGGTTCATCAGAACCGTCTGGGATGTTCAGTGCTGGGATTAGTGCAGAGCTTAATGTGACCTTTAGCGCGAAAGATGTTTTTTTGATTATAAAAGATATGGTTAAGGGTAAATCTCCTGGGCATGATGGTCTCAGCATTGAGCATCTTAGATATGCTGGCCCTCATCTGCCTCGGGTGCTTGCAATGCTTTTTTCTCTGTGTCTGTCTCATTCATACCTACCAAAATCTTTAATGTATACAGTAGTGGTTCCTATAACCAAGGTGAAAACTTGTGATCCATCGAACCCATCAAATTACAGACCAATTTCTTTGGCAACAGTGGTAGCGAAGGTGCTTGATGGTTTGCTTGACAAACAATTGGAAAAACATCTCAAAATTAACGACGCACAATTCGGATTCAGATCGGGACTTTCTACTGTAAGTGCTATTCTTAGTGTCAAGCAAACTGTCAGGTACTATACGTCCCGGGGAACCCCAGTGTATGCGTGCTTTTTGGACCTATCTAGGGCGTTTGATCTCGTGTCTTACGATGTCCTGTGGGAAAAGCTTAGGGGTGAAACGAACTTGTCACACGAAGTTATATCTCTTCTCCATTACTGGTACAACCACCAGGTAAACTGTGTTAGGTGGGGGGGTGCAGTATCTGAGGAATACCGACTGGAGTGTGGGGTGAGACAGGGGGGTCTGACGTCTCCTAAGCTTTTCAATCTTTATATGAATGCGTTGATTGAGGGGCTTAGCAGCACAAAGATAGGATGTCATATAGATGGTATTTGTATTAATAATATTAGTTATGCAGATGATATGGTGCTGCTGAGCCCGTCAATTAGCGCATTGCGAAAACTCGTAGCAGTGTGTGAAACTTATGTGGTGAGTCATGGGCTTAAGTACAATGAAAAGAAGAGCGAGTTTATGGTTTTCATGGCAGGGTCCAAGACTTGTCCTCACTTGCCAGTATTTTTAAATGGGACTCCACTAAAGAGAGTGGATAAATTCAAATACTTGGGCCACTGGGTCACTTCAGATCTCAAGGACAAGACAGACATTGAGCGTGAGCGCAGATCGCTGGCTGTCCGCTGCAATATGCTAATTCGCAGGTTCTTACGGTGCTCGGCTGAGGCAAAAAAGACCCTTTTTAATGCCTATTGTCAGTCTTTCTACACATGCAGCCTGTGGGTTGACTATTCGCAGAGGACATACAGCGACCTGCGCATCCAATACAACAATGCATTCAGGATGTTGATGGGGCTGCCTAAATACTGCAGTGCCTCAGGCATGTTTGCGGATTTCCAGGTCGATGGCTTTGAGTGCATTATGAGAAAAAGGTGTGCGTCCATGCTAAGCCGCCTAGTGGCGAGCCCCAACAGTATCCTGGCTGCATTAGCCGCTCGCTGGGACTCCCCTATGCTTGAGAGGTGGATGAGGATGCATAGGTCTGGGCCAAAACTAATGCCATAATTAATTAATTGCTGATTTTTATTTTTACTTAATTAATTAACCTATGAATTATAAAGTGAAGTTTTAAAAATTACTGTATTTTATATTGTTTCTAAGTTTATGACATTTTGAATATTTTAAATTACCTATTTAATGAAATTTTATTTTAATTTAAATTCTATATTGTTTTTAAATCTATGACATTTTGCTTATTTTTATTATTTTAAATAACTTTCATAAAATACTAATTATTTAAATTTAAATTCGTTTATGTAAATTTTTGATATTATTTCAGTTTTAATTTTGTTTTGATTTTATAACTGACATGTCTTAATTAATTAGGTATTCCATTTATTATTTTATGTTCTAATTTTACTAACATAGTCTTAAGTAGTGTTTCTAACAATATCATATGGACAAATAATGGTCTGAAATAAAACGATATTATTATTATTATTATGTGTTTATGCTTTACATTCACCTTAGTCAAAAAGACTAAGGGTTAAAGATGGAACATCTATGCGAGCTTTTGGCTAAGACATGATGCTTATAACTGAATTATATTGAGAGAAATTTTCGCACAAGTCGGCAAGTGTTCATTATTACTGCTTTTTGCAGCTGTATGAAAGATAGTGGATGCATTTCTAATAGTTTAAGTGACTGATGACTTATTATTATTATTATTATAGCATCGTGGCACGCAGCTCCTGAGTCGACCGGCCTGCACCGCCGCTAGGCGCTTACTGAAGTGCGCGCGCGCGGTCGGGTCCTATTTATGCATTACAAGAGCCATCATGCTGTCTCGCTCAGATCTCGCTCACACAGCGTGGTAGTCCTAACAGACAGCAATACCGTCACGAGAGCCATCATGCTGTCTCGCTCAGATCTCGCTCGCACAGCGTGGTAGTAGTAACAGACAGCAATACCGTAACGAGAGCCGCGGACGCTGACTAACTCTGACCTGGCTTACTCGCTCTTGTATAGTGTTATGATAAGAAGTTGCTAAATTGTACAAATATCGCTGGTATAATAATATAGAATAACCTCTTCCCGTTTGCGTTCGCTCCCGAACGGTCGTGTTTGCGGCCGCTCCCGAGTGTTCGTACTGCGCTTTCCTTGTTCCCTCTCCCGCACTCGTGCGAGTAAGGTCTCAAGTCAAGCTCTTTTCGGAAAGTTCTCTGCGGAAGTTGAGTGGACTTTCTGCCCTTTCAAGGTAGTCATCCACTGCCAACCGAAGCATCGCTGATCAGGTGGATACGTAACCGTGACAACTAAGCCTGATCGTCCGCCGTTCATCGGTAATAGGTCCGAGTTAGGTCGATTTTTTTTTCAGCGCAGTTTGTGCAGCCACTTCGCCGTTCACCGGCACGTAGGCCCCCCCGTTAGGAGTAGGGTTCCTTTCAGAGTAGGATAGGTTCCCCGGGTTCGATGGAGGCCCCCATCGAATCCTGGGTTAGGCCCGGAGAAGTGCAAGAACTCCGGGATATGGTAAGTCAGATGCAACTCAAATTCATTCAACTCGAAAATAATCTCCAAAATAATCAACAACAAATGTTCACATCACTAAGTCAGCAAATCGCATCAGCCCTTCAGGCGCAATCCGCGACCACCCCGGCCACTCAGGCCTCCACCGCCTTGGCCCCTCAGGCATCGTCTTCCCCGGCCCTTCAGGCCTCGCCACCTCAGTCCACCGAGGTCCCTCCCGCGTCCCTCCCGGCCACTCAGGCCTCCACCGCGTCGGCCCCTCAGGCATCGTTCTCCCCGGCCCCTCAGGCCACACCACTCCAGACCACTGAGGTCCCTCCCGCTTCCCTCCCGGCCTCTCAGGCCTCTCGCCACTCGTCTACCTCGGCTCGTAAAGCCTCGCGTTCCAACTCGCGCTCAACCCGGCCTTCAGCCGATCCCTACTCGCGGACGTCGTCGAAATCGCGCAAAGCCCGCCAATCGCGTTGTTCATCCCGCACCACCGGTCAGACCCCCCCGGCCCTCACCCAAGCCTCCCAGTCCTTGCCCTCGTCGCAATACCCCTTGGTATTCGACTCCTCCCCCGCGTCCCCCAACACCCACGCCCCCGAGGCTCCTGCCGCTCAGGACGCCTCTGATTCCGAAGTCGACCGTATGTCGACCGCGTCCCCTCATCACGACTCAGATAACGAAAACGAAAACGGCTGGGAAACAGCCACAAACAAAAACAAAAAAAAGCGTCCAAACACTGCGTCCTCTCCTCAGTCCCAAACGGTCACTCAGGCCTCCTATTCACCCAAGCGCAAAACTCCGGCTTCAAACAACGCGGCTCCTACTCCATCGTCCAGAAAACCCCCTCCTGTCTTCCTCAAAGACAAGAATAGGTGGACCCAAATCTCTACCATCTGCAATAATCGGGACATTCGTTATTCAAGAGCGACCAACATGCGCGACTTCTTAAAAATAGAATTAAACACGGCAGAAGATTACCGCCATCTAACTCGATATCTCTTCGAAAACGGAATTCAATACCACACCTACGCCCTCCCGGAGGACCGAAAGGTCCGCGCGATAATTCGAGGAATCCCTTCAGAAATATCTGAGGACGAAGTCCGAACTGACCTCCTAACTAACGGCTACCCCGTGATCTCCGTCCACCCAATCCAAACGCGGAACGGTAAACCATGCCCCCTCAAATTAATAATCTTAGAAAACAACCCTAAGGGCAAGAGCGTCTTTAAGGATCTCCAAACGGTCTGCAACATCTCCGGCATCATTGTCGAAGGCCCGCGTAAATCCGCCTACCCCACCCAATGCCACCGCTGCCAGTCATATGGTCACGCGTCAGCCAACTGTGGTACGAACCCCAGGTGCGTCAAGTGCCTGGAACACCATTTCACTCGGGAATGCTCGCGAACACCCGATTCCCCAGGCGAACCAGCCTGCGTACTTTGCGGCCAATCCGGCCATCCAGCCAACTACAAAGGCTGCTCTAAGGCTCCCAAGCCGAGGACTCCGTCAGCGGCTGTGCCCAAAAAACCGGCCTCCAATCCCAAACAAACTTCGAACGAACCTCCGTCGTCCCAACCGACCCCTCAGGTCATACCCTCCTCAGCGCCGACATCATCGGCGTGGACCAAGCCTATCTCAATGTCACAACCGGCCCCCTCACAACCCCCACCTCTCATGCAGCAAACGAGTCAAATTAATGTCAAAAACCTACTAGGAATCGCGCGCGTCGATGACTACCTAGCCATCGCGGCAATCGACCAAGAACTAGCACTCCTTGATGACTTCTCCAAAGTGCCCGCAACCATCGCGAAATACTCACACATCCTTAAACGAATTGAACACCTTTTCAATGGCGGTCAACAATAGTATCCCCCGTGCTCCAACAGCCACATCTGGTCGCTCCAAGACCAAACCAAAGGGCCTAACCCTTGGCTCATTTAACGCGCGTTCGCTTCGTCCCAACCACCTAGAAGTAAAACACTTCCTCCAAAATAACGACTTTGACCTCTTCCTCCTCCAAGAAACTTGGCTCAGCCCCAGGAATCGCAGAGGCTTTTCCATCCCCAAATACTCTCTTGTAAGGGATGACAGGCCATCCGCCTTAGGTGGCGGCACTGCCATCTATTACAAGAGAAGTCTTCACTGTATCCCAATACCTACACCTCCCCTTATCAACCTGGAAGCGACAGTATGTAAGGTGGCCATGACAGGCCACCCAACCATCATTGTCGCCTCCATCTACCTTCCCAGCGGTAAACCTCCCATTCTCAGCGACTTTGAAGCCATACTGGGGTTGGGCCAGTCAGTCATTATGTTTGGAGATTTCAACTGCAAACATACTGACTGGTCGTGCTACACAACCAACAGTAACGGAGTCAAACTCAATGAAATTCTTGAGTCAATGAACATAGACATAAATATCTTATGTCCAAACTCTCCCACTCACTATCCAGCTAACGTCAACCTTTCCCCAGACATCTTAGACTTCGCCTTGGTCAAGGACGTCTCTTTAGACTTACGTTCTATAGATTCGCTCGACGACCTAGGCTCCGATCATCGTCCCGTTAAACTTATCCTTGGTAGTCAACCCGATCCTGATCCCTCAACTAAAACCTTTACCAACTGGAAAGGTTTTAAGAATTCCCTTGCCCTCCTTTCAATCGATCCTGTCTCTCCACTGGCCTTTCCGACGGACTACCTCAATAGCCCGGAAAGAATCGACAGTGCGGTTGACGCTGTCACTGATGCCATCACCAATGCCATCAGTGAGAACGTCAAAACAGTCCCGGTCCCAAAACCCAAACTCCCATCTCATATCCTCTCCCTCATAAAACAGAAAAATGTGGCACTTCGTCGAGCCAGGCGCTACCCAACTCCCGAATATAGGTTAACGGCAAACCAACTTCAACGTAAAGTTAAAAAGTCCCTCGCGGAATATAGAGAACTCCAAGCTAACGAACTTATGGAGAATATTACTCCCTCTCACACGGCCTACTACAAAATAGCACGAAGTCTCCGCGTAGACACAATCTCTCACGTCCCCCCTCTGGCCCGTCCTGATGGCACCTTAGCCTTCGAGGACAACGAAAAGGCCGAAACTTTCGCCGACAGCATTGCTTCACAATGCTCTCCTAGTTCCCAGCCAGTCGACCCAGACCACCTCAAGGCGGTTGAGGAAGAAGTCCTCCTCAAGGACTCCCTACCCCCAACCAGCGAACCCGTCAAGGTCTCTGTAGACGAGATTCGTTCTCATATCAAACGTCTCCAAGCTAAAAAAGCTCCGGGGGCGGATGGTATCTCTAATCAGGCGCTCAAGCACCTGCCCAATCAAATCCTAGTCATCCTGGCAATCATCTATAACGCTTGCCTTGATCTTAGTCACTTTCCAAAAGCCTGGAAAGAAGCAATCGTTATAGGTATCCCCAAGCCCGGCAAGCCCCACCATATCCCTGCGAATCACAGACCCATCAGCCTCCTCAAGGCCCTGGGTAAAAACTTCGAACGTATCATTCTCTCTCGAATGAAAGATCACTTGTTTCCTATAGACGGTGATCCCCTCATCATCCCCGAGCAATTCGGCTTCCGCGCCCAGCACTCCTGCCCTCAGCAGGTTCACCGTATCGTTGAACACGTACTCTCCGGGTTCTACCCTCAGCGACTCAAAACAGCCGCCGTTTTCTTCGATGTCGCCAAAGCCTTCGACAAGGTCTGGCACGTCGGACTCGTTCACAAATTATACGTCTTAGGTCTCCCAGATAGGATAGTCCGTATAATCGCATCATTTTTAAAGAATCGTACCTTCCGATTTAGGTTCGAAGGAACGCTATCCTCCCCCCGTCCGATAAAAGCCGGAGTCCCGCAAGGCTCCGTCCTAGCCCCGTTACTATACTCGGTATACACCAACGACATCCCCAAACCACCCAAGGGGGTTCAATTAGCACTTTTCGCCGACGACACTGCACTCTACTGCAGCGGCCGGAAATACTCGTCAATAACAGCAAAGTTACAATCGGCTGTCAACAACCTCAGCGCCTGGTTCTCTAAGTGGCGCATTGAAGTAAATCCCGACAAAAGCTCGGCGATCTGCTTCATACGCAAACGCAAACGTTTAGACGACCACGTCCCGTGCGTCCACATGCGTGGAGTCCCTATACCGTGGCAAAACACGGTCAAATATCTCGGTGTCACTCTTGACAAAACGCTCTCTTTCGAACCCCACATCAACAGGGTAACCAAACTAGCCAAATTCTATCTCGGCCGACTCAACAGCATGATAGGTCGTCTAAGCAAAATGTCACTACGGAACAAATGCACGTTATATAAGGTCTGCATTAGGCCAGTCATGACTTACGCCGCGCCCGTATTCGCCCACGCCAAACCTCGGTTAATCGATAAACTCCAAATAATTCAAAACAACTTCTGTCGTAGAGCCACTAACGCGCCGTACTACGTTCGCAACGCGGATTTACACAGGGATCTCAAACTTCCAACCATCCAACAGACCCTTAAGGCCCTGTCCCTATCTCACCACAAACGCTGCGAAAACCACCCGAACGGGCTGGTGCGAAACACTGTCTCCTACAAACTCAATCCCAAGTCGTTTAAGCGCTCTATCCGCAGACCTAAGGATGTACTTTTTGATCCTCTTAACCAGCTCTCTCGAGATCTGGACAACCTCCTATCTGCCAGCCCCTAGCTGGTTACTGTAGTCGATTCAGCACGAAGTGCTTCTATATCTACACGCGCAGCCTTTTTCCCAACTGGCTGTCGCTCAGTTCTTCGGTCGATTGTCGGTAGAAAGACAAAAGACCATACAGGGGGAGTTTAGTGAGTAAAAGTCTCACACTGTTGGGTGTCATCTGGCCGGGGTCTAATCCCCCTGGCAAGTGCCCCTTCGTACTTCTGAGTATTCTCCTCCTCTCCTCTTTGAGCACTTGTACGGTCAATAGGCCTACGGGTGTTCTGAGGAGTAGTCTTCTGTGGCTGGAAAAAAAAAAAAAAAAAAAAAAAAAATATAGAATAACGCAACAATAATTACTGTTTCAATCATCTCCCAAACAATAAGTAGAACCCAACAGAGGTGTCAGAAGGAGCGCCTCAATGCGTTTGACAAAATAAAATCAATTTAAGTAATACAAATTTTCAAAATGACTATGTAAACTACGATAGGTTAGGTTTGGGTCAGGTTAGGTTAGGTTAGGTTAGGTTTTTGGTTGCTCTTCTCTGCAAATTACTTTTTTATTTTCAAGCCGATTGCGGAGTTCGACCCCTCTGAAGGAAGGTATCGACGAGATCTACACGAATAAACAATAAAAACGCTGAGTTACTGTTCTACATTTTGAAGTTTTCTATAGAAAAATTAGCAATATACGATTTGGATGCACCAAAAACGATGTAATTTTGCTAAGCAGGTAGCTGATTGAGGTGTCAGAAGGAGCGCCTCAATGCATTTGACAAAATAAAATCAATTAAAGTAATACAAATTTTCAAAATGACTATGTAAACTACGATAGGTTAGGTTTAGGTCAGGTTAGGTTAGGTTAGGTTAGGTTTTTGGTTGCTCTTCTCTGCAAATAACTTTTTTATTTTCAAGCCGATTGCGGAGTTCGACCCCTCTGAAGGAAGGTATCGACGAGATCTACACGAATAAACAATAAAAACGCTGAGTTACTGTTCTAAATTTTGAAGTTTTCGACCAAAAACCCAGTTTTCTATAGAAAAATTAGCAATATACGATTTGGATGCACCAAAAACGATATAATTTTGCTAAGCAGGTAGCTGATTGAGGTGTCAGAAGGAGCGCCTCAATGCGTTTGACAAAATAAAATCAATTTAAGTAATACAAATTTTCAAAATGACTATGTAAACTACGATAGGTTAGGTTTGGGTCAGGTTAGGTTAGGTTTTTGGTTGCTCTTCTCTGCAAATAACTTTTTTATTTTCAAGCCGATTGCGGAGTTCGACCCCTCTGAAGGAAGGTATCGACGAAATCTACACGAATAAACAATAAAAACGCTGAGTTACTGTTCTAAATTTTGAAGTTTTCGACCAAAAACCCAGTTTTCTATAGAAAAATTAGCAATATACGATTTGGATGCACCAAAAACGATATAATTTTGCTAAGCAGGTAGCTGATTGAGGTGTCAGAAGGAGCGCCTCAATGCGTTTGAAAAAATAAACTCAATTTAAGTAATACAAATTTTCAAAATGACTATGTAAACTACGATAGGTTAGGTTTGGGTCAGGTTAGGTTAGGTTAGGTTAGGTTTTTGGTTGCTCTTCTCTGCAAATTACTTTTTTATTTTCAAGCCGATTGCGGAGTTCGACCCCTCTGAAGGAAGGTATCGACGAGATCTACACGAATAAACAATAAAAACGCTGAGTTACTGTTCTAAATTTTGAAGTTTTCGACCAAAAACCCAGTTTTCTATAGAAAAATTAGCAATTTACGATTTGGATGCACCAAAAACGATATAATTTTGCTAAGCAGGTAGCTGATTGAGGTGTCAGAAGGAGCGCCTCAATGCGTTTGAAAAAATAAAATCAATTTAAGTAATACAAATTTTCAAAATGACTATGTAAACTACGAAAGGTTAGGTTAGGTTAGGTTTTTGGTTGCTCTTCTCTGCAAATAACTTTTTTATTTTCAAGCCGATTAAGGAGTTCGACCCCTCTGAAGGAAGGTATCGACGAGATCTACACGAATAAACAATAAAAACGCTGAGTTACTGTTCTAAATTTTGAAGTTTTCGACCAAAAACCCAGTTTTCTATAGAAAAATTAGCAATATACGATTTGGATGCACCAAAAACGATGTAATTTTGCTAAGCAGGTAGCTGATTGAGGTGTCAGAAGGAGCGCCTCAATGCGTTTGAAAAAATAAAATCAATTTAAGTAATACAAATTTTCAAAATGACTATGTAAACTACGATAGGTTAGGTTTGGGTCAGGTTAGGTTAGGTTTTTGGTTGCTCTTCTCTGCAAATAACTTTTTTATTTTCAAGCCGATTGCGGAGTTCGACCCCTCTGAAGGAAGGTATCGACGAGATCTACACGAATAAACAATAAAAACGCTGAGTTACTGTTCTAAATTTTGAAGTTTTCGACCAAAAACCCAGTTTTCTATAGAAAAATTAGCAATTTACGATTTGGATGCACCAAAAACGATATAATTTTGCTAAGCAGGTAGCTGATTGAGGTGTCAGAAGGAGCGCCTCAATGCGTTTGAAAAAATAAAATCAATTTAAGTAATACAAATTTTCAAAATGACTATGTAAACTACGATAGGTTAGGTTTGGGTCAGGTTAGGTTAGGTTAGGTTAGGTTTTTGGTTGCTCTTCTCTGCAAATTACTTTTTTATTTTCAAGCCGATTGCGGAGTTCGACCCGTCTGAAGGAAGGTATCGACGAGATCTACACGAATAAACAATAAAAACGCTGATTAACTGTTCTAAATTTTGAAGTTTTCGACCAAAAACCCAGTTTTCTATAGAAAAATTAGCAATATACGATTTGGATGCACCAAAAACGATGTAATTTTGCTAAGCAGGTAGCTGATTGAGGTGTCAGAAGGAGCGCCTCAATGCGTTTGACAAAATAAAATCAATTTAAGCAATACAAATTTTCAAAATGACTATGTAAACTACGATAGGTTAGGTTTGGGTCAGGTTAGGTTAGGTTAGGTTAGGTAAGGTTAGGTTTTTGGTTGCTCTTCTCTGCCAATAACTTTTTTATTTTCAAGCCGATTGCGGAGTTCGACCCCTCTGAAGGAAGGTATCGACGAGATCTACACGAATAAACAGTAAAAACGCTGAGTTACTGTTCTAAATTTTGAAGTTTTCGACCAAAAACCCAGTTTTCTATAGAAAAATTAGCAATATACGATTTGGATGCACCAAAAACGATATAATTTTGCTAAGCAGGTAGCTGATTGAGGTGTCAGAAGGAGCGCCTCAATGCGTTTGATAAAATAAAATCAATTTGAGTAATACAAATTCTCAAAACGACTATGTAAACTACGATAGGTTAGGTTTGGGTCAGGTTAGGTTAGGTTAGGTTAGGTTAGGTTTTTGGTTGCTCTTCTCTGCAAATTACTTTTTTATTTTCAAGCCGATTGCGGAGTTCGACCCCTCTGAAGGAAGGTATCTACGAGATCTACACGAATAAATAATAAAAACGCTGAGTTACTGTTCTAAATTTTGAAGTTTTCGACCAAAAACCCAGTTTTCTATAGAAAAATTAGCAATATACGATTTGGATGCACCAAAAACGATATAATTTTGCTAAGCAGGTAGCTGATTGAGGTGTCAGAAGGAGCGCCTCAATGCGTTTGACAATATAAAATCAATTTAAGTAATACAAATTTTCAAAATGACTATGTAAACTACGATAGGTTAGGTTTGGGTCAGGTTAGGTTAGGTTTTTGGTTGCTCTTCTCTGCAAATAACTTTTTTATTTTCAATCCGATTGCGGAGTTCGACCCCTCTGAAGGAAGGTATCGACGAGATCTACACGAATAAACAATAAAAACGCTGAGTTACTGTTCTAAATTTTGAAGTTTTCGACCAAAAACCCAGTTTTCTATAGAAAAATTAGCAATATACGATTTGGATGCACCAAAAACGATATAATTTTGCTAAGCAGGTAGCTGATTGAGGTGTCAGAAGGAGCGCCTCAATGCGTTTGACAATATAAAATCAATTTAAGTAATACAAATTTTCAAAATGACTATGTAAACTACGATAGGTTAGGTTTGGGTCAGGTTAGGTTAGGTTTTTGGTTGCTCTTCTCTGCAAATAACTTTTTTATTTTCAATCCGATTGCGGAGTTCGACCCCTCTGAAGGAAGGTATCGACGAGATCTACACGAATAAACAATAAAAACGCTGAGTTACTGTTCTAAATTTTGAAGTTTTCGACCAAAAACCCAGTTTTCTATAGAAAAATTAGCAATATACGATTTGGATGCACCAAAAACGATATAATTTTGCTAAGCAGGTAGCTGATTGAGGTGTCAGAAGGAGCGCCTCAATGCGTTTGACAAAATAAAATCAATTTAAGTACTACAAATTTTCAAAATGACTATGTAAACTACGATAGGTTAGGTTTGGGTCAGGTTAGGTAAGGTTAGGTTTTTTTTTTTTTTTTTTTTTTTTTTTTTTTTTTTTTTTTTTTAAACTAGCACCACTGACTCAAGGTCGCTGTCTTTATTACACAATCATTTTATATTCATACTTTCGTGCGTCTCGTAACTTTATTCTCCCCTGCCCCCCCATTCTTTTCTTTCATATGTCTCTTTTATTTTCTTTCGGGTGGGTTTTCCGGTCCTACTATTTGTCTATGTGGCCCTGACTACTTCAAACATTTATTTATTCTTGCTTTAAATAGGATAAGGTGGTAGGTAATAACTTTGGGCAACACTTCTTTTCTTTCTTTAACTTTTGAAATTTCTTATATCTACTTCATCCTATTACATTTCTTATCTTCGACATTCACTTTTACATACAAATTTTCAGAATTTGACACTTGTTCAGTTTCTTAACTAGGGTTCTTTTATTTGACAATTTTCTTATTCTATACTTATCTTAGGCCTATTACATTTTAACACAGTTATCTATACAATTACACTTCCGTTCTTTACATAAGTTTGCTCATTTCCCATTATCATTTTCCATCTTAAATTTACGTCATATGTTTATCTAAATATACTCAATATATTTATGAAACATATTTTAACTACCTATTTTTATTTCTTCCTACAATTTTGTTGGCAATTTTTATGCAGTACTCCATGAATTTTTCTTTCTTATTTGTAAGCATTAGTTGGCCTATTTGATCTCTTTCTAATCGTATGTCCAATTCCTGCTCTATACTGTGTCTTTGGCTACCAAACATGGGACAGTCAAATAGAATATGTGGCACAGTTTCCGCAGTACCTGGTTCACATATACATGAGGGGTTATCTTTAAGGCCAAAGCGATGGAGGTATTCCGAAAAACCCCCGTGGCCTGTGAATATTTGGGTTTTAATCCCGCTGTGCTCCATCTTCCTGACTGCCCTGTATGCTAATATAGCGTCGGGGAAGAATATTTTAGTTGTTCCTGCCGTTTGTCCTTCCTTATATCGTGAATTCCATACGTCCAGCGAGCGAGATCTTATGCATCGCTTGACGTAGGAAATAGGGCAAGGGTCGTAGTTCGGACTATGTTTTGATTTTTGGGCCGCCTCTTTGGCCAAAAAATCTGCACGCTCATTCCCTGCCATTCCTGCGTGAGCCTTTATCCAGAACAAATCAACTGTTTTATTTGCCTGGTATAAAGTAGTCAGGTTTTTCCTCATTTTAGTGGCCAGGGGATGGGTGCATTTTAGACCGGTAATAGTCTGAAGGGCGGCCCTGGAATCACTGTAAATAGCAAAGGTCTCTTCGTTTTGGCGCTTGATTTCCTCACTCGCTTCATACAGGGCCAGGAGCTCCGCCTGGTAGACGGTGCTATGCGACGGCAAGCTAAGTTTGACGGCCTTGGTTTCCACTTCATTTTTCCATAAAGAAAAAGAAGCACCAACCTTGCCGTCAATCTTGCTGCCGTCGGTAAAGATGCGAACTGAGTAATTGCTGTTTGCTGACAGCTGTTCCTCATCTACCAGGTTCTGGAACTTAAGGCCCATGTAATCCGCGGGGTGAGGGTTTTCGGTGACTGGAGTCCTCTTTTCTACTTCCCTACCTCTGAGATCAGGCAGTGATTCTCCCCTTCTGGTTCTGTATAATTGCGCGTTCTCACTGATGCGTATATCTAGCGGAAGTATACCGGATAACACCAGAACGGAGCTTAAAGCAGTCGTACGGTAGGCTTTAACAATCTTCTGGACGAAACCCCTTTGTACGTTATTGAGTTTCTTCCTCGTGCAAATTTTTGTGGCTGCTGGTGCCCAGACGCTGGCTGCGTACGAAATGATAGGCTCAACAGTAGCCGTATATATAAGTTTAACAATTTCTGGGTGGAGTCCCCAACTTATTTTGGCTACTCTTGAGAGTTGTTTGTACGCAGCCATCGCCTTTTTACATACGTTGTCTATGTGGCTATTAAAAGTTAGTTTTTTATCTAAAGTCACTCCCAGCAGTTTAATCTCCTTGACCATTGCTATGTCGATGCCATCCATGTTCAGACGTGGGTTATCAAACTTTAGTTTTTTTGTCACAACCATAGCTTGTGTTTTATGTGGTGCGAACTTTAACTTATTAGAGATTCCCCACGCCCGGACACATTCAATGGTTTCTTTTGCTCGAGTCTCTATTTCAAGGGCTGTATTACCTTCAAAGACCAGCACGACATCGTCGGCGAAAGCCTGGACGTAGTCTCCTCTTTCGTTAAGTTCCCTTAATAGTGGGTCTAGCAACAAATTCCACAGCATTGGACCCCCTATCGATCCTTGCACGCAACCTTTTTCTGTTTTGACTCCATACTCTTCCCCCGCATACCTAACATTGACATGTCTGTCACTGAGGTAACTGTCAATGACCCCGCGCAAGTTCCAAGGACATCTTTCCTCAGCCAGTCGGGTCCTTATCTTTGGCCACCACGCGCTATCAAAGGCGCCCTCTATGTCCAGCGACACTAGTGTTAAAATTTTCTTTTGCTCTAGCTTTAAGCGTATGTGTGTGACTAAATCATAGAGAGCGTCTTCGGTGCTGCGCTGGGGCATGAACCCATACTGGCGAGTACTGATTTTTGGAACGAGATGGTATTTTACGCGGGACATCAACAGTTTCTCAAAGATCTTACCTAATACTGACAGTAGTCCAATTGGTCTGTAGGATTTAGGGGTTTTATAGTCAGCCTTTCCCGGTTTACGTAGCACCACTACCGTAGCAATTTTCCACAATTTTGGGAAGTAATGGAGCTCCAGGCATTTGTTTGTTATTGATAGAAATAAGAGTGGGTCATTGTTGATCGCGTGCAAGCATATGTCCGCTGTGAGACCGTCCTCGCCGGGTGCCTTTTTGGGGTTGAATGAACCCACAACCATTTCAAGCTCCGTCAGTGTAAATGGTGGGTCTTGGTTGTCCCTCTCTCTCTCAGCATTGACCTCTCGAGCTTTTGCTCTGATTTTGCTCCACATTATCCTCCCATTCCCTGTCTTTCGGATAGAAATGTTCAGCCAGCGCTCGAGCGGAGGCCTTCGCGTCGAGAGTTTTCCCGTTCACCTCCAAAGGCACATCTTCCTCCCTCTTTCCAGTTCTACCCAACACCCTGTAGACCCCGTCCCACACGCTCTCCCGATCTTGTTTAGCGCAAAAATCCTTCCAGCTATTTACCTGTGCCGTCTTTACTGCTGATTCATACTCGTTTTTCTTTTCCAGGTACTCCGTGATTACTCTCTGTCGACGAACCGGTGCAGCACGTTTTATGCGGTTCTTCATGGTGACGACTTCCTTCTTCAGTGTCTCGAGCTGCTCCGACCACCATGGCATGGTAAGTGTTTCTGTATTTTTCTTAAGTGGTATAGTTTGTGTGCATGTGTCTGTGATTATATTTGTGTATTTTGTAACTATGTCATCTAGTGTTTTAGTGTCTGTGATGTTTTTAATTGTGTCTTGTGTGATGTTATGTTCTGTTTTTAATTGGTTAAGTTTCTCATGAAACCTTTGCCAATTTGCTTTTTTAGTATTATATTTCCTAGTGGTTCTTACAATTTGTGCACCTATGATTTTGTGTAGTTTTATGTTGAATGTGATGCCATTGTGGTCGGAGCTGGTCAAGCCTTCGTCCACTTTCCAGTCGTCCACCCGGTCTAACAAATCTGTCGAGCAAGCCGTTATATCAACGTTGCTTTGGTATTGCCGTCCTCCTCTCACCGTATCAAACGTTGGTTTTTCTCCTACATTGAGTACCTGGAGACTCATTTCATCAAGTGTCCCCAACACTTCAATCCCTCTTTGGTCTGTTATTTTGCCACCCCACCATGGATTCTTCGCATTGGAATCGCCTCCAGCTACAAGCCAATTTGTACCGAGTACCTCTCCTATCTGCTTTAGGTGTTTCAAGTACGGCTCTATGGGCTGGTTGGGTTCAAAATAAAAGGAGACCAGATTGATCTTCCAGGCTTCAGTTTGTGCTCCCACTACAACAATGTTGTGCGTGGTAAGTTGTGGGTACTGCGTTATCTTTATGTTTGGGTCAAAGATTGCGATGGCGGCTTTGACCGTTCCCTCTCTAGTGTCCTGGAAGACCCTAACTCCTCGGTATGTCCTCATACTTCCTACTCCACCCACATATGGTTCTTGGATTAGCGCTCCAAAAACTCCTCTTTTGGCTCCTTCTATGAGTAGTTCCTCCGTGGCGATCTTTTTTCTCTGTAGGTTGGCCTGTAGCATGCGATACAATTTTTTAGCACTGTCCTGGGCGCCTTTAGCAGTACGCTACTGCAGATCTCGCCAACATGTCCCACCTTTTGCGTACTTGGCATGTATGGCTAAAGGCGTTATGTTCATTGTTCTCATGTTTTGCAATGGAACAATTTTTACAGCTGGGTGGCATTCCCGATACAAAATCTTCACACTCACTTTTTAGGTGTGGGCCTCCACAGTGGCTGCAGATGTCCTCAGTGGCACTGCAGAAGCGTTTGCCATGGCCATATCCTAGACACCTGGTGCACTGTATCAGGGGCGACTGGTCTTCTACTCTTATGCGCTGGAGATCCACATGAATTGTTTCAAATTCAGTCATTCTCTTCCAAATGGTTGGGGAAGTACAGCACACCACGTGACATGTAAGGGGGTTTCTCGCCCTTCTTTTATACTTGACCTCTATACGGTTTTCTGCTGGATCGAGATCTCGAAAGATGGTCTGGTTTTGGTTTCTTATGGCTTTGATCAATTCCGATTCCGTGTGAATTTTGAGAACGTCCTTGAGTATAATTAAAGGATCTCTGTTCTGGACTTCCTCGCATATGAGTTGCTTGTTTGAGCTTTCCAATCTTTCCTTGATCTTGTTTCTATCTTCCTTTGTGGCACAGCTCATAACAATTTTTCTTCCCTTGGCCTTTCTTACTCGTTCTACCTTTACCCACCCTTCCTTGGCATCTACTGCCTCCCTTACCATATCTAAGACTTGCTCTCCACTTTCTGTTTCATCTTTCGATGATACGACGATAGAATGCAGCGTGGTTTTATGCTGATCAAACGATTTCTGTGGTGCTGTTTTTGAGGCAACGCTGGCATAGGTTCCTCTTGTAAATCCTTCCTGATGTTTATCTATACTGTCTTTTAAAACTGTCATCTGTCTATTGTTTTCTTCCAATCGTTTGTTCGTTTCTTGAAGTTGTCGGAGGAGATTTGAGCTGTGATGTTCTACGCTTTCTGTCTGTGTGGTTTCCTCCTTTGTTGCCATCATTGCATTTTCTTGTATAGGCGTTTTCCTTCTTTCTGTCGTTTCTAACTCTTTTATTATCTGGTATAGTCTGTCCAGCGATTCGATCACTACTGTTTTTATATCTGCCTTTAAGTTTTTCGATAATCTCAGATGGTATTTCGCATTAAGAATAATTGTTTTTGCCTCAGTTCTCTTGTTTTCTTTTCCTATTGGCGTTTTGTTTTGAGAATTTGATTGCAAAATATTTTCCGATTCACTATCTTGCGTCAAAATATTTTTATTTATTGTTTTTACAGGGCCTGCCTGTTTCGTCTTACTTGACAGGGGAGATGTTGACTGCTGGCTAGCATTTCCCGATTCCCATTTTCCTATGCTACGTCTCACATTAGATGCGAGTGTCACTGTACCGGGAGGGGATTTCTTTTCCTCATTCTCATTTACGCTTTGTGATTTCGGGGTGCGAATCATTATGGAGGTACGCGTCAATTAATAAAATAAATAAATAAAAACAGAAATTTGTAAAAGGTAAGTCAGATAGAGTTTTAAGACAATATTGCCTTATAAGATCGTAAAATAAGTACTACAGGTTAACCTGCAGTCAGTGTCAATTTTTGTCACAATGTGACACCATCAGTTGTCACACGTGATATTATGGTATATAGCTAAGATTCACAAACCTTAGTAATGTCTTAGAGCTTAGGTGGTGTAAGAGAAAGAGTTGTAAAGGACTCGTTCCCTACCGGTCAAATGAAGTAAAATTTATAGACTTAAAATACTATAAGATATTTTTTAAAACACTAAAAACCGCTTTTCCAACCTAATACACTCGTTCTCAACAACTACTGTACGTTTGGGGAAAAATTAAAAATAAAAATAAATTTCGAAAATTTTTTGTATGAGACCGAGTTGATATACCCAGTTGAGAAAAGGGTGGGTGGGCGGTGGGCGGGCGAATTTTTTAGTTTTTCTTTAATAACTTTCTTGTTTTCAGGCGGATTTGGAGGTTCGACCACTCTGAAGGAATGGGACGACGAGCTGCACAATAATAATGAATAAAAACTAGGGGTAAGTATAGAAATTTAAAAACTTTTAGAACAAACTTTTGATTTTACGTTGATTTACCAAGATTACTAGGGATGATTTGTGAAAAACTGAAACTAAATGAAAAGCTAGGGGGGTGTTTAGGGTCTCGTAAGAAGCCCCTCGGTTAGTTTTAATAATCTATATAAAAATATGAAACCACCTTAGTACATAAAGTTATTGTAATACACAAAGAAAGTGTTTGTCAATTTAAGTTGTACGGGTGATCTATGTAAAAATCTGAAAAACGTGGAAAATAAGAAAACCTTGCTGAAACTACCAATAAAATGACTGCGGTTAGCTAGCAGAAACCGATTTGGATAATATAAAACAAAAAGAACGAGAATAGTAACAAGATTTTCAGTATTAAAGTGTTTTTGGTAAGGTTAGGTTAGGTTAGGTTAGGTTTTTGGTTGCTCTTCCCTGCAAATAACTTTTTTATTTTCAAGCCGATTGCGGAGTTCGACCCCTCTGAAGGAAGGTATCGACGAGATCTACACGAATAAACAATAAAAACCCTGAGTTACTGTTCTAAATTTTGAAGTTTTCGACCAAAAACCCAGTTTTCTATAGAAAAATTAGCAATATACGATTTGGATGCACCAAAAACGATATAATTTTGCTAAGCAGGTAGCTGATTGAGGTGTCAGAAGGAGCGCCTCAATGCGTTTGACAAAATAAAATCAATTTAAGTAGTACAAATTTTCAAAATGACTATGTAAACTACGATAGGTTAGGTTTGGGTCAGGTTAGGTTAGGTTAGGTTAGGTTTTTGGTTGCTCTTCTCTGCAAATTACTTTTTTATTTTCAAGCCGATTGCGGAGTTCGACCCGTCTGAAGGAAGGTATCGACGAGATCTACACGAATAAACAATAAAAACGCTGATTAACTGTTCTAAATTTTGAAGTTTTCGACCAAAAACCCAGTTTTCTATAGAAAAATTAGCAATATACGATTTGGATGCACCAAAAACGATGTAATTTTGCTAAGCAGGTAGCTGATTGAGGTGTCAGAAGGAGCGCCTCAATGCGTTTGACAAAATAAAATCAATTTAAGCAATACAAATTTTCAAAATGACTATGTAAACTACGATAGGTTAGGTTTGGGTCAGGTTAGGTTAGGTTAGGTTAGGTAAGGTTAGGTTTTTGGTTGCTCTTCTCTGCCAATAACTTTTTTATTTTCAAGCCGATTGCGGAGTTCGACCCCTCTGAAGGAAGGTATCGACGAGATCTACACGAATAAACAATAAAAACGCTGAGTTACTGTTCTAAATTTTGAAGTTTTCGACCAAAAACCCAGTTTTCTATAGAAAAATTAGCAATATACGATTTGGATGCACCAAAAACGATATAATTTTGCTAAGCAGGTAGCTGATTGAGGTGTCAGAAGGAGCGCCTCAATGCGTTTGATAAAATAAAATCAATTTAAGTAATACAAATTCTCAAAATGACTATGTAAACTACGATAGGTTAGGTTTGGGTCAGGTTAGGTTAGGTTTTTGGTTGCTCTTCTCTGCAAATAACTTTTTTATTTTCAAGCCGATTGCGGAGTTCGACCCCTCTGAAGGAAGGTATCTACGAGATCTACACGAATAAATAATAAAAACGCTGAGTTACTGTTCTAAATTTTGAAGTTTTCGACCAAAAACCCAGTTTTCTATAGAAAAATTAGCAATATACGATTTGGATGCACCAAAAACGATATAATTTTGCTAAGCAGGTAGCTGATTGAGGTGTCAGAAGGAGCGCCTCAATGCGTTTGACAAAATAAAATCAATTTAAGTAATACAAATTTTCAAAATGACTATGTAAACTACGATAGGTTAGGTTTGGGTCAGGTTAGGTTAGGTTTTTGGTTGCTCTTCTCTGCAAATAACTTTTTTATTTTCAAGCCGATTGCGGAGTTCGACCCCTCTGAAGGAAGGTATCGACGAGATCTACACGAATAAACAATAAAAACGCTGAGTTACTGTTCTAAATTTTGAAGTTTTCGACCAAAAACCCAGTTTTCTATAGAAAAATTAGCAATATACGATTTGGATGCACCAAAAACGATATAATTTTGCTAAGCAGGTAGCTGATTGAGGTGTCAGAAGGAGCGCCTCAATGCGTTTGACAAAATAAAATCAATTCAAGTAATACAAATTTTCAAAATGACTATGTAAACTACGATAGGTTAGGTTTGGGTCAGGTTAGGTTAGGTTTTTGGTTGCTCTTCTCTGCAAATAACTTTTTTATTTTCAAGCCGATTGCGGAGTTCGACCCCTCTGAAGGAAGGTATCGACGAGATCTACACGAATAAACAATAAAAACGCTGAGTTACTGTTCTAAATTTTGAAGTTTTCGACCAAAAACCCAGTTTTCTATAGAAAAATTAGCAATATACGATTTGGATGCACCAAAAACGATATAATTTTGCTAAGCAGGTAGCTGATTGAGGTGTCAGAAGGAGCGCCTCAATGCGTTTGACAAAATAAAATCAATTTAAGTAATACAAATTTTCAAAATGACTATGTAAACTACGATAGGTTAGGTTTGGGTCAGGTTAGGTTAGGTTAGGTTAGGTTAGGTTAGGTTTTTGGTTGCTCTTCTCTGCAAATAACTTTTTTATTTTCAAGCCGATTGCGGAGTTCGACCCCTCTGAAGGAAGGTATCGACGAGATCTACACGAATAAACAATAAAAACGCTGAGTTACTGTTCTACATTTTGAAGTTTTCTATAGAAAAATTAGCAATATACGATTTGGATGCACCAAAAACGATGTAATTTTGCTAAGCAGGTAGCTGATTGAGGTGTCAGAAGGAGCGCCTCAATGCATTTGACAAAATAAAATCAATTAAAGTAATACAAATTTTCAAAATGACTATGTAAACTACGATAGGTTAGGTTTGGGTCAGGTTAGGTTAGGTTTTTGATTGCTCTTCTCTGCAAATAACTTTTTTATTTTCAAGCCGATTGCGGAGTTCGACCCCTCTGAAGGAAGGTATCGACGAGATCTACACGAATAAACAATAAAAACGCTAAGTTACTGTTCTAAATTTTGAAGTTTTCGACCAAAAACCCAGTTTTCTATAGAAAAATTAGCAATATACGATTTGGATGCACCAAAAACGATATAATTTTGCTAAGCAGGTAGCTGATTGAGGTGTCAGAAGGAGCGCCTCAATGCGTTTGACAAAATAAAATCAATTTAAGTAATACAAATTTTCAAAATGACTATGTAAACTACGATAGGTTAGGTTTGGGTCAGGTTAGGTTAGGTTAGGTTAGGTTAGGTTAGGTTAGGTTAGGTTTTTGGTTGCTCTTCTCTGCAAATTACTTTTTTATTTTCAAGCCGATTGCGGAGTTCGACCCCTCTGAAGGAAGGTATCGACGAGATCTACACGAATAAACAATAAAAACGCTGAGTTACTGTTCTACATTTTGAAGTTTTCTATAGAAAAATTAGCAATATACGATTTGGATGCACCAAAAACGATGTAATTTTGCTAAGCAGGTAGCTGATTGAGGTGTCAGAAGGAGCGCCTTAATGCATTTGACAAAATAAAATCAATTAAAGTAATACAAATTTTCAAAATGACTATGTAAACTACGATAGGTTAGGTTTAGGTCAGGTTAGGTTAGGTTAGGTTAGGTTTTTGGTTGCTCTTCTCTGCAAATAACTTTTTTATTTTCAAGCCGATTGCGGAGTTCGACCCCTCTGAAGGAAGGTATCTACGAGATCTACACGAATAAATAATAAAAACGCTGAGTTACTGTTCTAAATTTTGAAGTTTTCGACCAAAAACCCAGTTTTCTATAGAAAAATTAGCAATATACGATTTGGATGCACCAAAAACGATATAATTTTGCTAAGCAGGTAGCTGATTGAGGTGTAAGAAGGAGCGCCTCAATGCGTTTGACAAAATAAAATCAATTCAAGTAATACAAATTTTCAAAATGACTATGTAAACTACGATAGGTTAGGTTTGGGTCAGGTTAGGTTAGGTTAGGTTTTTGGTTGCTCTTCTCTGCAAATAACTTTTTTATTTTCAAGCCGATTGCGGAGTTCGACCCCTCTGAAGAAAGGTATCGATGAGATCTACACGAATAAACAATAAAAACGCTGAGTTACTGTTCTAAAGTTTGAAGTTTTCGACCAAAAACCCAGTTTTCTATAGAAAAATTAGCAATATACGATTTGGATGCACCAAAAACGATATAATTTTGCTAAGCAGGTAGCTGATTGAGGTGTCAGAAGGAGCGCCTCAATGCGTTTGACAAAATAAAATCAATTTAAGTAATACAAATTTTCAAAATGACTATGTAAACTACGATAGGTTAGGTTTGGGTCAGGTTAAATGCAGGGCTAACGAGTTATAAATTTTTAAAATTTTTGTTTAGGGTTGTCACTATACTTTCTATGAAAATTTAATTATCATATTTATTTATTCTGCTCATCAATAATATCGTCAATTTTAGTACGTTAGACTACTTATACAGGGTTCATTTGACAACATCTACCAAATTTTTTTTACGTAATAAGTATCATTAATAGAAACCATTTCTGCCAAAAATAAGAAGTAATTTTTTTTCACCGAAATTCATATTATTCACTATAATGTTAAGCACAACGTGGTCATACTATTTTATGAATCAATACTATGAACTATAAAGACTACGCGCAGAGGTGCAACGTGTTTGGCCGAATGAATTACATCACAGACGTCCAAATTCTCAAAAAACAATCGTATCTTCTTGAAAATAAGTGCCATTACATCGAGTAGGTATGGTACCGACATGACCGGACGTGAACGAAACCGGCCGGCGGCGCCGTCGCACAGTGTGTGATTTTGGCTCCACCGCGGACACGCAGAGTTTATGTGTTTATTTGATAGCTGGAACTATAGTAGAGGCTAGAAAAAGACTCCGAAGGTTTTTTTTTAATTATCTTTTGAGTTATTTACAGTCTCGAGAAAAACCCATAAAAACCATAGAAATGCAATAAATTTTTTTAGATATATTATTTTTGAATAAAAACAACATGTCCTCATAAAAGAAGTTTATAGCTATAACTATGCCAAAAACTACATAAAAAACAGGGGTAATTATGATGCAATTAATGTTTTCATAAAAAAATTAAACCATTTTTTTGTGGGACAGTAACTTAATGGTCGCATTTTTTTTCTTTATAAATATAATCTACATATCAAAACATATTTATATAAAAAATATCAGCTAATTAAAATGCAGGGCTAACGAGTTATAAATTTTTTAAATTTTTGTTTAGGATTGTCACTATACTTTCTATGAAAATTTAATTATCATATTTATTTATTCTGCTCATCAATAATATCGTCAATTTTAGTACGTTAGACTACTTATACAGGGTTCATTTGACAACATCTACCAAATTTTTTTTACGTAATAAGTATCATTAATAGAAACCATTTCTCTAAAAAATAAGAAGTAATTTTTTTTCACCGAAATTCATATTATTCACTATAATGTTAAGCACAACGTGGTCATACTATTTTATGAATCAATACTATGAACTATAAAGACTACGCGCAGAGGTGCAACGTGTTTGGCCGAATGAATTACATCACAGACGTCCAAATTCTCAAAAAACAATCGTATCTTCTTGAAAATAAGTGCCATTACATCGAGTAGGTATGGTACCGACATGACCGGACGTGAACGAAACCGGCCGGCGGCGCCGTCACACAGTGTGTGATTTTGGCTCCACCGCGGACACGCAGAGTTTATGTGTTTATTTGATAGCTGGAACTATAGTAGAGGCTAGAAAAAGACTCCGAAGGTTTTTTTTTAATTATCTTTTGAGTTATTTACAGTCTCGAGAAAAACCCATAAAAACCATAGAAATGCAATAATTTTTTTTAGATATATTATTTTTGAATAAAAACAACATGTCCTCATAAAAGAAGTTTATAGCTATAACTATGCCAAAAACTACATAAAAAACACGGGTAATTATGATGCAATTAATGTTTTCATAAAAAAATTAAACCATTTTTTTGTGGGACAGTAACTTAATGGTCGCATTTTTTTTCTTTATAAATATAATCTACATATCAAAACATATTTATATAAAAAATATCAGCTAATTAAAATGCAGGGCTAACGAGTTATAAATTTTTAAAATTTTTGTTTAGGGTTGTCACTATACTTTCTATGAAAATTTAATTATCATATTTATTTATTCTGCTCATCAATAATATCGTCAATTTTAGTACGTTAGACTACTTATACAGGGTTCATTTGACAACATCTACCAAATTTTTTTTACGTAATAAGTATCATTAATAGAAACCATTTCTGCCAAAAATAAGAAGTAATTTTTTTTCACCGAAATTCATATTATTCACTATAATGTTAAGCACAACGTGGTCATACTATTTTATGAATCAATACTATGAACTATAAAGACTACGCGCAGAGGTGCAACGTGTTTGGCCGAATGAATTACATCACAGACGTCCAAATTCTCAAAAAACAATCGTATCTTCTTGAAAATAAGTGCCATTACATCGAGTAGGTATGGTACCGACATGACCGGACGTGAACGAAACCGGCCGGCGGCGGCGCCGTCGCACAGTGTGTGATTTTGGCTCCACCGCGGACACGCAGAGTTTATGTGTTTATTTGATAGCTGGAACTATAGTAGAGGCTAGAAAAAGACTCCGAAGGTTTTTTTTTAATTATCTTTTGAGTTATTTACAGTCTCGAGAAAAACCCATAAAAACCATAGAAATGCAATAAATTTTTTAGATATATGTTTTTTGAATAAAAACAACATGTCCTCATAAAAGAAGTTTATAGCTATAACTATGCCAAAAACTACATAAAAAACACGGGTAATTATGATGCAATTAATGTTTTCATAAAAAAATTAAACCATTTTTTTGTGGGACAGTAACTTAATGGTCGCATTTTTTTTCTTTATAAATATAATCTACATATCAAAACATATTTATATAAAAAATATCAGCTAATTAAAATGCAGGGCTAACGAGTTATAAATTTTTAAAATTTTTGTTTAGGGTTGTCACTATACTTTCTATGAAAATTTAATTATCATATTTATTTATTCTGCTCATCAATAATATCGTCAATTTTAGTACGTTAGACTACTTATACAGGGTTCATTTGACAACATCTACCAAATTTTTTTTACGTAATAAGTATCATTAATAGAAACCATTTCTCTAAAAAATAAGAAGTAATTTTTTTTCACCGAAATTCATATTATTCACTATAATGTTAAGCACAACGTGGTCATACTATTTTATGAATCAATACTATGAACTATAAAGACTACGCGCAGAGGTGCAACGTGTTTGGCCGAATGAATTACATCACAGACGTCCAAATTCTCAAAAAACAATCGTATCTTCTTGAAAATAAGTGCCATTACATCGAGTAGGTATGGTACCGACATGACCGGACGTGAACGAAACCGGCCGGCGGCGCCGTCGCACAGTGTGTGATTTTGGCTCCACCGCGGACACGCAGAGTTTATGTGTTTATTTGATAGCTGGAACTATAGTAGAGGCTAGAAAAAGACTCCGAAGGTTTTTTTTTAATTATCTTTTGAGTTATTTACAGTCTCGAGAAAAACCCATAAAAACCATAGAAATGCAATAAATTTTTTAGATATATTATTTTTGAATAAAAACAACATGTCCTCATAAAAGAAGTTTATAGCTATAACTATGCCAAAAACTACATAAAAAACACGGGTAATTATGATGCAATTAATGTTTTCATAAAAAAATTAAACCATTTTTTTGTGGGACAGTAACTTAATGGTCGCATTTTTTTTCTTTATAAATATAATCTACATATCAAAACATATTTATATAAAAAATATCAGCTAATTAAAATGCAGGGCTAACGAGTTATAAATTTTTAAAATTTTTGTTTAGGGTTGTCACTATACTTTCTATGAAAATTTAATTATCATATTTATTTATTCTGCTCATCAATAATATCGTCAATTTTAGTACGTTAGACTACTTATACAGGGTTCATTTGACAACATCTACCAAATTTTTTTTACGTAATAAGTATCATTAATAGAAACCATTTCTGCCAAAAATAAGAAGTAATTTTTTTTCACCGAAATTCATATTATTCACTATAGGTAATGTTAAGCACAACGTGGTCATACTATTTTATGAATCAATACTATGAACTATAAAGACTACGCGCAGAGGTGCAACGTGTTTGGCCGAATGAATTACATCACAGACGTCCAAATTCTCAAAAAACAATCGTATCTTCTTGAAAATAAGTGCCATTACATCGAGTAGGTATGGTACCGACATGACCGGACGTGAACGAAACCGGCCGGCGGCGCCGTCGCACAGTGTGTGATTTTGGCTCCACCGCGGACACGCAGAGTTTATGTGTTTATTTGATAGCTGGAACTATAGTAGAGGCTAGAAAAAGACTCCGAAGGTTTTTTTTTAATTATCTTTTGAGTTATTTACAGTCTCGAGAAAAACCCATAAAAACCATAGAAATGCAATAAATTTTTTGAGATATATTATTTTTGAATAAAAACAACATGTCCTCATAAAAGAAGTTTATAGCTATAACTATGCCAAAAACTACATAAAAAACAGGGGTAATTATGATGCAATTAATGTTTTCATAAAAAAATTAAACCATTTTTTTGTGGGACAGTAACTTAATGGTCGCATTTTTTTTCTTTATAAATATAATCTACATATCAAAACATATTTATATAAAAAATATCAGCTAATTAAAATGCAGGGCTAACGAGTTATAAATTTTTAAAATTTTTGTTTAGGGTTGTCACTATACTTTCTATGAAAATTTAATTATCATATTTATTTATTCTGCTCATCAATAATATCGTCAATTTTAGTACGTTAGACTACTTATACAGGGTTCATTTGACAACATCTACCAAATTTTTTTTACTTAATAAGTATCATTAATAGAAACCATTTCTGCCAAAAATAAGAAGTAATTTTTTTTCACCGAAATTCATATTATTCACTATAATGTTAAGCACAACGTGGTCATACTATTTTATGAATCAATACTATGAACTATAAAGACTACGCGCAGAGGTGCAACGTGTTTGGCCGAATGAATTACATCACAGACGTCCAAATTCTCAAAAAACAATCGTATCTTCTTGAAAATAAGTGCCATTACATCGAGTAGGTATGGTACCGACATGACCGGACGTGAACGAAACCGGCCGGCGGCGCCGTCGCACAGTGTGTGATTTTGGCTCCACCGCGGACACGCAGAGTTTATGTGTTTATTTGATAGCTGGAACTATAGTAGAGGCTAGAAAAAGACTCCGAAGGTTTTTTTTTAATTATCTTTTGAGTTATTTACAGTCTCGAGAAAAACCCATAAAAACCATAGAAATGCAATAAATTTTTTTAGATATATTATTTTTGAATAAAAACAACATGTCCTCATAAAAGAAGTTTATAGCTATAACTATGCCAAAAACTACATAAAAAACACGGGTAATTATGATGCAATTAATGTTTTCATAAAAAAATTAAACCATTTTTTTGTGGGACAGTAACTTAATGGTCGCATTTTTTTTCTTTATAAATATAATCTACATATCAAAACATATTTATATAAAAAATATCAGCTAATTAAAATGCAGGGCTAACGAGTTATAAATTTTTAAAATTTTTGTTTAGGGTTGTCACTATACTTTCTATGAAAATTTAATTATCATATTTATTTATTCTGCTCATCAATAATATCGTCAATTTTAGTACGTTAGACTACTTATACAGGGTTCATTTGACAACATCTACCAAATTTTTTTTACGTAATAAGTATCATTATATTTCACAGCTTCTTTCTTTGCGATTGAGGTTTACTTTATGTAGTAGCGCCACCTACTGCTAGCTTTTGCACGGATTTTAGAGTCTATGATAAGGGTTCTTTTCTTTTTTTTTTTTTTTTTTTAACAACTGTCACGTTTCGCTCCCTATGTCAGCATCCAGTCTACAGAACTCATTCTGCGTTTCCGTGCTGTAGCCTGCGCACGTCGACTAAAATATATTAATTAGCTAGTTAAATTTTAAAAGTTTAAATGGTAAAAATTGTGCATCGAAGGAAGAGAAAATTCTCAAGAAAATAATTCGAGGAGGTTGAGACATCAAATTACAAATTCCGAAGAACCCAACGGTGTTGGGACTTATTAGAAAAAATGTCGTTGACACAAAAACTACCCACATTGTATGTGCGTGTAGTCATCGAGGTTCGATGCATACAATTAATTCTCCTATTTAGTCCGTTACTCGATAATAATATCGTCGTTGGCGATTAATCTGATGTACGGTGGAGAATCTCTAATATAATTTTAATAAATATTAGAAAAAATGTCGTTGACACAAAAACTACCCACATTGTATGTGCGTGTAGTCATCGAGGTTCGATGCATACAATTAATTCTCCTATTTAGTCCGTTACTCGATAATAATATCGTCGTTGGCGATTAATCTGATGTACGGTGGAGAATCTCTAATATAATTTTAGTAAATATTAGAAAAAATGTCGTTGACACAAAAACTACCCACATTGTATGTGCGTGTAGTCATCGAGGTTCGATGCATACAATTAATTCTCCTATTTAGTCCGTTACTCGATAATAATATCGCCGTTGGCGATTAATCTGATGTACGGTGGAGAATCTCTAATATAATTTTAATAAATATTAGAAAAAATGTCGTTGACACAAAACTACCCACATGGTATGTGCGTGTAGTCATCGAGTTTCGATGCATATAATTAATTCTTTTGATTAGTCAGTTACCAGATAATATCGCCGTTGGCGATTAATCTGATTTGCGGTGGAGACGATCTTGCACGCCGAATCCAAGATTTGAAGTGCCCGAGCTACCTCCGTCATTATCAGCCTTTTTTTTGATACGATTAATGTCCCGGAAGAGGTCTAAAAACCAGCAGTTGTCGGCTGAAGATCTAAAGAATCTAAAGATAAGCCTGTTGAGGACTATCTTGTACCCGCAATTTGCAAATATTTACTTGCTCCCTTTATTAAATTTAGAAGCAAAAGCAGCATTGGCTGAAACTCTTACCAAACGAGATTCTATACATCAACAAAAAAAAAAAAAAAAAAGGGGAAATTGGAATCGCCTTGGCAGCTTTATCGCAAGCGATGGTAATCATTTTCAATGAAACTTTGAAGCAAAAACTTTTAAAACTGCTGAGTTACGCTTGTCGCGATAGCCAGAATAGGGAAACTAAAACTCATCGTAACATAATAATGAGTTCCATAAACGTATGCCTGCGTGACACGCTGACCAATACAAGTTGCGATGATTATCTATTGGGAGGAGATGTTGCTGAAACGCTGCAAATTGCAAAAAACGACGACGTCATCTCCGCAGCCATAGCTGCCGGCTCGAGCTCCACAGCAGAGCTACACGTACCCGCCACGTAGGACCTACCACGAACGGTCGTGGAACACTAGCAACCAGCGGAAATAAACCACCAGGTGCAGTGCGATGGACGTTTACGATATTTTCATCAAAAATGGGCTTAGATAACGAGTGATCCATTAATATTATCGTGAATAGCTGGTTACTAAAGACCTTTTAAATATCTGCCCGCTAAACAAAGTAGCTCTTGTGTTTACCCAAGGTCAATACATGGCCATAAAGATTATATTTTAGCGTTGGATAAACTATTAAAAATAAATGCTATATTCGTATGTTCTCATGAGCCAGGTAAATTTTATCACAAATTTTTTCTTGTGCTCAAGCTATACGGTGAAAATCGCTTCATACATAATTTAAAATCTTTGAATTAATTTACTACAAAACACTTCAAAATGGAAGATTACAGAACCGCTGATAAGTTAACAAAACAATGCTACATGTTATTTTTTCATCAATGTTGATAAGTCTTTCCGAAAGTACCTTCGATTTGAATATAACAACGTTTTATATGAATTCAAATATTAAACGTTTGACTTATGCACCGCTCTTTATATAAGTATTTACTAAAATATTAAAACCAGTCATGGAATTTTTACGTCGGGATAATTTTTTCATCCATAATATATCTAGATAATATATTTTACATTGGCAAAGATTGTGATGATTGTAATGAGAATGTTTGGATTACAAAACATATTTTAATAAATTTAGGTTTCATAATGCATACGAAAAAAGGTTGCTTTGTTCCTAGAACACAATGTAAATTCCTTGGGTTTATTTTTGATTCAGAGAAAATTATTTTAAAACTACCCACAAAAAAAAAAAAAAAATGTTCTTAAAATAGAAAAAATAATACACAAAGTTATTCGAGCAATTTAAAATATTGTCACCAAATAAAAATCCTACTTATGATCAGGTAGTGAATTTACCCAGATATAATAAAGATGATTTTACTTGGTGGTTAAATTATCTAGAAGAGGGCTTTTCTCCTCTTAGAACAGGCCAATACACTAAAACTATCTATCCTGACGCATCATATACTGGCTAGGGCGGGTTTTGTGATGGAAAAGAGGCAGCGGGTCATTGGAAGGAAAGCGAGTCGTCGCTACACATTAATACTCTGGAATTAAAAGCAGTTTTTTCGGACTTAAAACATTCGCATAATTATGGTAGTTACGATTGTGATATATTGTTAAGAATAGATATTACCATTACCTGTATAAATAGAATGGGTAGTGTTCAGTTTTCACATATGGATCATATTACCCGAGACCAATGGAAATAGCGTGAAATGCGTAAGATCAATATCTTTACATCTTATATTACTTCAAAAGATAATATAGAAGCTGAGAGTTTGTCACGAAAACAGTTTAATGACACTGAATGGGATCTAAGTGACTATACCTTTAATAATATAACAAATAGGTTTGGAATACTATCGGTTGATCTTTTTGCAAACAGATGCAACTTATAATGTCCTATTTATGTAACCTGGAAAAATGACCCAGATGCAAAAACTCTTCAGAAAATTGTTAGTGAAAAGTCTGTGGGTATTGTGGTAGTACCATACTGGCCCACGCAACTATGGTTGCCATTGTTTAAAAGGTTGTGTTGTGATTGTATTTACTAAATACTAATTCGCTGAAATCTCCTTTCAGATCTGCGCACAACCTTCATTAAACATTAACCTTGGTTGCCGCGAAATTGTTCAGAAAGCGTTAGTAAAAAGATCACTGTCTTCAAAGTCCGTTGAAATTATGTTGGCATCTTTGTTGGATAATTCTTACCGAGACAGTGTGAAGGAGGTATCAAGGCGTGGATTGAATATTGCAAAAATAATAATTTTAGTTTTACTCAAACTTCTAAACCAATAATTGTTCATTTTCTAACTGAAATTTTCGAAAAAGGTGCTAAGTACGGTACTATTAATAGCTATAGATCTGCATTATCATTAATATTAAACATAAATTCCCAATATGACAGGTTAAAAAGTTTCATGAAAGGAGTCGTTATGTGAAGACCAACCACATCAAGTATGATCTTACCTGGGATCCAGCAGTTGTATTGAGCTACCTACTTACCTACAAAATTTCCTAATGAAGACCTTGACTTAAAGACTCTTTTCCAAGAAAACTGTTACACTAATAGCTCTTGTAACGGAACATCGTGTTCAAATTTTATCCGTGACAAAGATTAAAAATATTTTAATAACTAAAAAAGGTACTTATAAAAGGGTTTATAAAAACCTCTAAATTTAATAGTAAACAGACCTTGGTAAAGTTTCCGTTTTTTAATATTCGTCCAGAAATTTGTCCAGCAAAAACCTTACAGATGTAGGTATATAAATAAAACGAAAGTTTAAGGAAACCTGATAATTTGTTTATTAGTTTTAAGAAACATATAGGTTTCCAAACTTTAAGTCACTGGGTTAAAAACACTTTAACTCTCAGTGGTATTGATGAAAATATTTTTAGTGCACATAGTACATGACATGCTGCTACATCAAGAGCTATTTATTTAGGAGTTTCTATTGACCTATCAAAAAGACTGCAGGATGGTCGGATTCTTCCTCAGTCCTTGCTAGAAATTATAACAAACTTTGTAACGAAAAATAATTTGCCTAATCATTGTTGAATTGTTTTCAATAAGTATGTTTATTTACTATTGAAGAGTTTTACCTTACTACTCTGCCAATTCATTTCACTATAACTAATCTTTAAACATCCTACATAAAGTAAACCTCAATCGCAAAGAAAGAAGCTGTGAAATATAATTGAGGATCAAACGAACTTCTAAAGTGAAGTTCGATCCTAATTATGTGAACAGCTTCTTTCGAAGCGATTTAATATAAACCCACCCGTTATTATGCTTTGAAATAAGCATAATATGAATATGTTTCAACATGGAGTAATTTCAATTTATATTTGTACTTTACCCAACCCCAATATAGTGAAATGAACAAACAGGAATAAGACAGATTGACTTTAAACAAAATGAGTTCTGTAGACTGGATGCTGACATAGGGAGCGAAACGTGACAGTTGTTAAAAAAAAAAAAAAAGAAAAGAACCCTTATCATAGACTCTAAAATCCGTGCAAAGGCTAGCAGTAGGTGGCGCTACTACATAAAGTAAACCTCAATCGCTTCGAAAGAAGCTGTTCACATAATTAGGATCGAACTTCGCTTTAGAAGTTCGTTTGATCCTCAATTAATAGAAACCATTTCTGCCAAAAATAAGAAGTAATTTTTTTTCACCGAAATTCATATTATTCACTATAATGTTAAGCACAACGTGGTCATACTATTTTATGAATCAATACTATGAACTATAAAGACTACGCGCAGAGGTGCAACGTGTTTGGCCGAATGAATTACATCACAGACGTCCAAATTCTCAAAAAACAATCGTATCTTCTTAAAAATAAGTGCCATTACATCGAGTAGGTATGGTACCGACATGACCGGACGTGAACGAAACCGGCCGGCGGCGCCGTCGCACAGTGTGTGATTTTGGCTCCACCGCGGACACGCAGAGTTTATGTGTTTATTTGATAGCTGGAACTATAGTAGAGGCTAGAAAAAGACTCCGAAGGTTTTTTTTTAATTATCTTTTGAGTTATTTACAGTCTCGAGAAAAACCCATAAAAACCATAGAAATGCAATAATTTTTTTTAGATATATTATTTTTGAATAAAAGCAACATGTCCTCATAATAGAAGTTTATAGCTATAACTATGCCAAAAACTACATAAAAAACACGGGTAATTATGATGCAATTAATGTTTTCATAAAAAAATTAAACCATTTTTTTGTGGGACAGTAACTTAATGGTCGCATTTTTTTTCTTTATAAATATAATCTACATATCAAAACATATTTATATAAAAAATATCAGCTAATTAAAATGCAGGGCTAACGAGTTATAAATTTTTAAAATTTTTGTTTAGGGTTGTCACTATACTTTCTATGAAAATTTAATTATCATATTTATTTATTCTGCTCATCAATAATATCGTCAATTTTAGTACGTTAGACTACTTATACAGGGTTCATTTGACAACATCTACCAAATTTTTTTTACGTAATAAGTATCATTAATAGAAACCATTTCTGCCAAAAATAAGAAGTAATTTTTTTTCACCGAAATTCATATTATTCACTATAATGTTAAGCACAACGTGGTCATACTATTTTATGAATCAATACTATGAACTATAAAGACTACGCGCAGAGGTGCAACGTGTTTGGACGAATGAATTACATCACAGACGTCCAAATTCTCAAAAAACAATCGTATCTTCTTGAAAATAAGTGCCATTACATCGAGTAGGTATGGTACCGACATGACCGGACGTGAACGAAACCGGCCGGCGGCGGCGCCGTCGCACAGTGTGTGATTTTGGCTCCACCGCGGACACGCAGAGTTTATGTGTTTATTTGATAGCTGGAACTATAGTAGAGGCTAGAAAAAGACTCCGAAGGTTTTTTTTTAATTATCTTTTGAGTTATTTACAGTCTCGAGAAAAACCCATAAAAACCATAGAAATGCAATAAATTTTTTGAGATATATTATTTTTGAATAAAAACAACATGTCCTCATAAAAGAAGCTTATAGCTATAACTATGCCAAAAACTACATAAAAAACACGGGTAATTATGATGCAATTAATGTTTTCATAAAAAAATTAAACCATTTTTTTGTGGTACAGTAACTTAATGGTCGCATTTTTTTTCTTTATAAATATAATCTACATATCAAAACACATTTATATAAAAAATATCAGCTAATTAAAATGCAGGGCTAACGAGTTATAAATTTTTAAAATTTTTGTTTAGGGTTGTCACTATACTTTCTATGAAAATTTAATTATCATATTTATTTATTCTGCTCATCAATAATATCGTCAATTTTAGTACGTTAGACTACTTATACAGGGTTCATTTGACAACATCTACCAAATTTTTTTTACGTAATAAGTATCATTAATAGAAACCATTTCTCTAAAAAATAAGAAGTAATTTTTTTTCACCGAAATTCATATTATTCACTATAATGTTAAGCACAACGTGGTCATACTATTTTATGAATCAATACTATGAACTATAAAGACTACGCGCAGAGGTGCAACGTGTTTGGCCGAATGAATTACATCACAGACGTCCAAATTCTCAAAAAACAATCGTATCTTCTTGAAAATAAGTGCCATTACATCGAGTAGGTATGGTACCGACATGACCGGACGTGAACGAAACCGGCCGGCGGCGCCGTCGCACAGTGTGTGATTTTGGCTCCACCGCGGACACGCAGAGTTTATGTGTTTATTTGATAGCTGGAACTATAGTAGAGGCTAGAAAAAGACTCCGAAGGTTTTTTTTTAATTATCTTTTGAGTTATTTACAGTCTCGAGAAAAACCCATAAAAACCATAGAAATGCAATAAATTTTTTGAGATATATTATTTTTGAATAAAAACAACATGTCCTCAGAAAAGAAGTTTATAGCTATAACTATGCCAAAAACTACATAAAAAACAGGGGTAATTATGATGCAATTAATGTTTTCATAAAAAAATTAAACCATTTTTTTGTGGGACAGTAACTTAATGGTCGCATTTTTTTTCTTTATAAATATAATCTACATATCAAAACATATTTATATAAAAAATATCAGCTAATTAAAATGCAGGGCTAACGAGTTATAAATTTTTAAAATTTTTGTTTAGGGTTGTCACTATACTTTCTATGAAAATTTAATTATCATATTTATTTATTCTGCTCATCAATAATATCGTCAATTTTAGTACGTTAGACTACTTATACAGGGTTCATTTGACAACATCTACCAAATTTTTTTTACGTAATAAGTATCATTAATAGAAACCATTTCTGCCAAAAATAAGAAGTAATTTTTTTTCACCGAAATTCATATTATTCACTATAATGTTAAGCACAACGTGGTCATACTATTTTATGAATCAATACTATGAACTATAAAGACTACGCGCAGAGGTGCAACGTGTTTGGCCGAATGAATTACATCACAGACGTCCAAATTCTCAAAAAACAATCGTATCTTCTTGAAAATAAGTGCCATTACATCGAGTAGGTATGGTACCGACATGACCGGACGTGAACGAAACCGGCCGGCGGCGCCGTCGCACAGTGTGTGATTTTGGCTCCACCGCGGACACGCAGAGTTTATGTGTTTATTTGATAGCTGGAACTATAGTAGAGGCTAGAAAAAGACTCCGAAGGTTTTTTTTTAATTATCTTTTGAGTTATTTACAGTCTCGAGAAAAACCCATAAAAACCATAGAAATGCAATAAATTTTTTTAGATATATTATTTTTGAATAAAAACAACATGTCCTCATAAAAGAAGTTTATAGCTATAACTATGCCAAAAACTACATAAAAAACACGGGTAATTATGATGCAATTAATGTTTTCATAAAAAAATTAAACCATTTTTTTGTGGGACAGTAACTTAATGGTCGCATTTTTTTTCTTTATAAATATAATCTACATATCAAAACATATTTATATAAAAAATATCAGCTAATTAAAATGCAGGGCTAACGAGTTATAAATTTTTAAAATTTTTGTTTAGGGTTGTCACTATACTTTCTATGAAAATTTAATTATCATATTTATTTATTCTGCTCATCAATAATATCGTCAATTTTAGTACGTTAGACTACTTATACAGGGTTCATTTGACAACATCTACCAAATTTTTTTTACGTAATAAGTATCATTAATAGAAACCATTTCTGCCAAAAATAAGAAGTAATTTTTTTTCACCGAAATTCATATTATTCACTATAATGTTAAGCACAACGTGGTCATACTATTTTATGAATCAATACTATGAACTATAAAGACTACGCGCAGAGGTGCAACGTGTTTGGCCGAATGAATTACATCACAGACGTCCAAATTCTCAAAAAACAATCGTATCTTCTTGAAAATAAGTGCCATTACATCGAGTAGGTATGGTACCGACATGACCGGACGTGAACGAAACCGGCCGGCGGCGGCGCCGTCGCACAGTGTGTGATTTTGGCTCCACCGCGGACACGCAGAGTTTATGTGTTTATTTGATAGCTGGAACTATAGTAGAGGCTAGAAAAAGACTCCGAAGGTTTTTTTTTAATTATCTTTTGAGTTATTTACAGTCTCGAGAAAAACCCATAAAAACCATAGAAATGCAATAAATTTTTTTAGATATATTATTTTTGAATAAAAACAACATGTCCTCATAAAAGAAGTTTATAGCTATAACTATGCCAAAAACTACATAAAAAACACGGGTAATTATGATGCAATTAATGTTTTCATAAAAAAATTAAACCATTTTTTTGTGGGACAGTAACTTAATGGTCGCATTTTTTTTCTTTATAAATATAATCTACATATCAAAACATATTTATATAAAAAATATCAGCTAATTAAAATGCAGGGCTAACGAGTTATAAATTTTTAAAATTTTTGTTTAGGGTTGTCACTATACTTTCTATGAAAATTTAATTATCATATTTATTTATTCTGCTCATCAATAATATCGTCAATTTTAGTACGTTAGACTACTTATACAGGGTTCATTTGACAACATCTACCAAATTTTTTTACGTAATAAGTATCATTATATTTCACAGCTTCTTTCTTTGCGATTGAGGTTTACTTTATGTAGTAGCGCCACCTACTGCTAGCTTTTGCACGGATTTTAGAGTCTATGATAAGGGTTCTTTTCTTTTTTTTTTTTTTAACAACTGTCACGTTTCGCTCCCTATGTCAGCATCCAGTCTACAGAACTCATTCTGCGTTTCCGTGCTGTAGCCTGCGCACGTCGACTAAAATATATTAATTAGCTAGTTAAATTTTAAAAGTTTAAATGGTAAAAATTGTGCATCGAAGGAAGAGAAAATTCTCAAGAAAATAATTCGAGGAGGTTGAGACATCAAATTACAAATTCCGAAGAACCCAACGGTGTTGGGACTTATTAGAAAAAATGTCGTTGACACAAAAACTACCCACATTGTATGTGCGTGTAGTCATCGAGGTTCGATGCATACAATTAATTCTCCTATTTAGTCCGTTACTCGATAATAATATCGTCGTTGGCGATTAATCTGATGTACGGTGGAGAATCTCTAATATAATTTTAGTAAATATTAGAAAAAATGTCGTTGACACAAAAACTACCCACATTGTATGTGCGTGTAGTCATCGAGGTTCGATGCATACAATTAATTCTCCTATTTAGTCCGTTACTCGATAATAATATCGCCGTTGGCGATTAATCTGATGTACGGTGGAGAATCTCTAATATAATTTTAATAAATATTAGAAAAAATGTCGTTGACACAAAACTACCCACATGGTATGTGCGTGTAGTCATCGAGTTTCGATGCATATAATTAATTCTTTTGATTAGTCAGTTACCAGATAATATCGCCGTTGGCGATTAATCTGATTTGCGGTGGAGACGATCTTGCACGCCGAATCCAAGATTTGAAGTGCCCGAGCTACCTCCGTCATTATCAGCCTTTTTTTTGATACGATTAATGTCCCGGAAGAGGTCTAAAAACCAGCAGTTGTCGGCTGAAGATCTAAAGAATCTAAAGATAAGCCTGTTGAGGACTATCTTGTACCCGCAATTTGCAAATATTTACTTGCTCCCTTTATTAAATTTAGAAGCAAAAGCAGCATTGGCTGAAACTCTTACCAAACGAGATTCTATACATCAACAAAAAAAAAAAAAAAAGGGGAAATTGGAATCGCCTTGGCAGCTTTATCGCAAGCGATGGTAATCATTTTCAATGAAACTTTGAAGCAAAAACTTTTAAAACTGCTGAGTTACGCTTGTCGCGATAGCCAGAATAGGGAAACTAAAACTCATCGTAACATAATAATGAGTTCCATAAACGTATGCCTGCGTGACACGCTGACCAATACAAGTTGCGATGATTATCTATTGGGAGGAGATGTTGCTGAAACGCTGCAAATTGCAAAAAACGACGACGTCATCTCCGCAGCCATAGCTGCCGGCTCGAGCTCCACAGCAGAGCTACACGTACCCGCCACGTAGGACCTACCACGAACGGTCGTGGAACACTAGCAACCAGCGGAAATAAACCACCAGGTGCAGTGCGATGGACGTTTACGATATTTTCATCAAAAATGGGCTTAGATAACGAGTGATCCATTAATATTATCGTGAATAGCTGGTTACTAAAGACCTTTTAAATATCTGCCCGCTAAACAAAGTAGCTCTTGTGTTTACCCAAGGTCAATACATGGCCATAAAGATTATATTTTAGCGTTGGATAAACTATTAAAAATAAATGCTATATTCGTATGTTCTCATGAGCCAGGTAAATTTTATCACAAATTTTTTCTTGTGCTCAAGCTATACGGTGAAAATCGCTTCATACATAATTTAAAATCTTTGAATTAATTTACTACAAAACACTTCAAAATGGAAGATTACAGAACCGCTGATAAGTTAACAAAACAATGCTACATGTTATTTTTTCATCAATGTTGATAAGTCTTTCCGAAAGTACCTTCGATTTGAATATAACAACGTTTTATATGAATTCAAATATTAAACGTTTGACTTATGCACCGCTCTTTATATAAGTATTTACTAAAATATTAAAACCAGTCATGGAATTTTTACGTCGGGATAATTTTTTCATCCATAATATATCTAGATAATATATTTTACATTGGCAAAGATTGTGATGATTGTAATGAGAATGTTTGGATTACAAAACATATTTTAATAAATTTAGGTTTCATAATGCATACGAAAAAAGGTTGCTTTGTTCCTAGAACACAATGTAAATTCCTTGGGTTTATTTTTGATTCAGAGAAAATTATTTTAAAACTACCCACAAAAAAAAAAAAAAAAAAGTTCTTAAAATAGAAAAAATAATACACAAAGTTATTCGAGCAATTTAAAATATTGTCACCAAATAAAAATCCTACTTATGATCAGGTAGTGAATTTACCCAGATATAATAAAGATGATTTTACTTGGTGGTTAAATTATCTAGAAGAGGGCTTTTCTCCTCTTAGAACAGGCCAATACACTAAAACTATCTATCCTGACGCATCATATACTGGCTAGGGCGGGTTTTGTGATGGAAAAGAGGCAGCGGGTCATTGGAAGGAAAGCGAGTCGTCGCTACACATTAATACTCTGGAATTAAAAGCAGTTTTTTCGGACTTAAAACATTCGCATAATTATGGTAGTTACGATTGTGATATATTGTTAAGAATAGATATTACCATTACCTGTATAAATAGAATGGGTAGTGTTCAGTTTTCACATATGGATCATATTACCCGAGACCAATGGAAATAGCGTGAAATGCGTAAGATCAATATCTTTACATCTTATATTACTTCAAAAGATAATATAGAAGCTGAAAGTTTGTCACGAAAACAGTTTAATGACACTGAATGGGATCTAAGTGACTATACCTTTAATAATATAACAAATAGGTTTGGAATACTATCGGTTGATCTTTTTGCAAACAGATGCAACTTATAATGTCCTATTTATGTAACCTGGAAAAATGACCCAGATGCAAAAACTCTTCAGAAAATTGTTAGTGAAAAGTCTGTGGGTATTGTGGTAGTACCATACTGGCCCACGCAACTATGGTTGCCATTGTTTAAAAGGTTGTGTTGTGATTGTATTTACTAAATACTAATTCGCTGAAATCTCCTTTCAGATCTGCGCACAACCTTCATTAAACATTAACCTTGGTTGCCGCGAAATTGTTCAGAAAGCGTTAGTAAAAAGATCACTGTCTTCAAAGTCCGTTGAAATTATGTTGGCATCTTTGTTGGATAATTCTTACCGAGACAGTGTGAAGGAGGTATCAAGGCGTGGATTGAATATTGCAAAAATAATAATTTTAGTTTTACTCAAACTTCTAAACCAATAATTGTTCATTTTCTAACTGAAATTTTCGAAAAAGGTGCTAAGTACGGTACTATTAATAGCTATAGATCTGCATTATCATTAATATTAAACATAAATTCCCAATATGACAGGTTAAAAAGTTTCATGAAAGGAGTCGTTATGTGAAGACCAACCACATCAAGTATGATCTTACCTGGGATCCAGCAGTTGTATTGAGCTACTTACCTACAAAATTTCCTAATGAAGACCTTGACTTAAAGACTCTTTTCCAAGAAAACTGTTACACTAATAGCTCTTGTAACGGAACATCGTGTTCAAATTTTATCCGTGACAAAGATTAAAAATATTTTAATAACTAAAAAAGGTACTTATAAAAGGGTTTATAAAAACCTCTAAATTTAATAGTAAACAGACCTTGGTAAAGTTTCCGTTTTTTAATATTCGTCCAGAAATTTGTCCAGCAAAAACCTTACAGATGTAGGTATATAAATAAAACGAAAGTTTAAGGAAACCTGATAATTTGTTTATTAGTTTTAAGAAACATATAGGTTTCCAAACTTTAAGTCACTGGGTTAAAAACACTTTAACTCTCAGTGGTATTGATGAAAATATTTTTAGTGCACATAGTACATGACATGCTGCTACATCAAGAGCTATTTATTTAGGAGTTTCTATTGACCTATCAAAAAGACTGCAGGATGGTCGGATTCTTCCTCAGTCCTTGCTAGAAATTATAACAAACTTTGTAACGAAAAATAATTTGCCTGATCATTGTTGAATTGTTTTCAATAAGTATGTTTATTTACTATTGAAGAGTTTTACCTTACTACTCTGCCAATTCATTTCACTATAACTAATCTTTAAACATCCTACATAAAGTAAACCTCAATCGCAAAGAAAGAAGCTGTGAAATATAATTGAGGATCAAACGAACTTCTAAAGTGAAGTTCGATCCTAATTATGTGAACAGCTTCTTTCGAAGCGATTTAATATAAACCCACCCGTTATTATGCTTTGAAATAAGCATAATATGAATATGTTTCAACATGGAGTAATTTCAATTTATATTTGTACTTTACCCAACCCCAATATAGTGAAATGAACAAACAGGAATAAGACAGATTGACTTTAAACAAAATGAGTTCTGTAGACTGGATGCTGACATAGGGAGCGAAACGTGACAGTTGTTAAAAAAAAAAAAAAAAGAAAAGAACCCTTATCATAGACTCTAAAATCCGTGCAAAGGCTAGCAGTAGGTGGCGCTACTACATAAAGTAAACCTCAATCGCTTCGAAAGAAGCTGTTCACATAATTAGGATCGAACTTCGCTTTAGAAGTTCGTTTGATCCTCAATTAATAGAAACCATTTCTGCCAAAAATAAGAAGTAATTTTTTTTCACCGAAATTCATATTATTCACTATAATGTTAAGCACAACGTGGTCATACTATTTTATGAATCAATACTATGAACTATAAAGACTACGCGCAGAGGTGCAACGTGTTTGGCCGAATGAATTACATCACAGACGTCCAAATTCTCAAAAAACAATCGTATCTTCTTGAAAATAAGTGCCATTACATCGAGTAGGTATGGTACCGACATGACCGGACGTGAACGAAACCGGCCGGCGGCGCCGTCGCACAGTGTGTGATTTTGGCTCCACCGCGGACACGCAGAGTTTATGTGTTTATTTGATAGCTGGAACTATAGTAGAGGCTAGAAAAAGACTCCGAAGGTTTTTTTTTAATTATCTTTTGAGTTATTTACAGTCTCGAGAAAAACCCATAAAAACCATAGAAATGCAATAAAAGTAGTATAATATTGGGCATTCTAACCCACCAGTCGATCGCTTCGCTCTCGACCGTTCGCTTCGCTCACTCTGGTGGGTTGAATGCCCAATAATAGATTGGAGAGCTCCTGCAGTAATCTATAATGCCTCTTTTCGTGTAATCTAATATCGCGACTCGTCCAATCACATATAAACCCTTTCAGTCTTCTTTTATACTTACTTTCGTTATGCATGTCATACTAATTAGAACAAAATGAGATTTGAAAAGCAACCCGAATCGCTTACATTAAGAAATATTTATTGCGAAACCAAAAACCCCGTATCGCGGCATGGCAGTTTACTTCCCAACACAATACGTTGTTTAGTTTGTGGACCGTCTAACTGCGGAAAAACTAATTTAGTTATTGGTCTCCTCTTACATGACAACGGATTACGATTTAAAAATGTGTATGTTTATTCAAAAACGTTGTATCAACCAAAATACGCTTTTTTAGAAAATGTTTTAAAAATTACCCCTTGTGTAACCTACCTAAAATACCATGCTAATGAAGAAGTCCTGAGTCCACAAGAGGCTATACCCAATTCAATATTTATTTTTGATGACGTAGCTTCTGAGAAACAAAACAATATTAGAGATTACTTTGCATTGGGCAGACATAAGTATATTGATTGCTTTTATATAAATCAAACATACACCAAAATTCCAAAACAGCTAGTGAGAGATAACGCTAATTTAATTGTTCTTTTTAAGCAAGATGACGTAAATTTGAGACATGTTTATGATGATCATGTTAATACTGATATGTCTTGGGTATTATTTCGTGAAATGTGTTCAAAAGTGTGGGCTGAACCATTCAATTATTTAGTTATAAATAAAGATTGTGATAAAAATAATGGTGGTTACAGAAAATCATTTGACACATTTATTAAGTTGGATTAATGAGTTAGTTAAATATGGATGTAAGGATTTCGAACACTTCATTGTTTCAAAAGCCTTCTAACATACAACCTCTCATATTTAACAATGGAACGTGAAATTAAGGAACAGATTATTAAAGCATCTGAAGCGGTTAAAAGGAAAGTTAAACTACTGCGAGATTCAGAAACTGACAATGAAATGATTTTGCAATCAGTTTTTAAACCTATCACGTCTCCTCTTCATCAAATTGCTAATGAAAATAAGAAAAATACAAAAATTTTTAACCCATCAGAGAAACCAAACGTTCTGGATTATAGCAAAATTGGTCAGAATTTTAAACATGATACTACTTTATCAATTAATGAACCTTATAACAGTGGTGATGAAGCTCACAACTCAGAAGTTGAAGAATGTGACACTTCATATGAGTCAACTACTGATAGTAATGAAACATCCAGTTGGTCGTTATCTTCAGAAAAATTTCATGATATACCGTTTGGTATTCGAGCTAGTAACGGCAAGCCATATATAGGTCAAAGGCCTATTGACATTAACAAAGATTCTATCTTAATTGAGGGTCAAGAATATAAAAGAACTCCTGGGATGAATGAATTATTATTTAGTAAAGACCCTATCATGTCTTTGGTAAATAAAGAAGATTTATCGAACTATAAATCAATTCTTCTAAAGACAAATGCCCATCGTCGAGAATATGATCCTGCCAAACCAATCAAAAGTAATAAAGGTCAAAAATATTTAAACGTTATAAAACCACTATTTTCGTCATTGTCTGAAAATAAGAAAATTTTAACCGGCAAAGGTTTAACTCTCAAGAAAGTAGTGAAAAAAAATACTGATTACATATATTGGGATGACCCTAATGAACTGGTAACACGTCTGAAACTTTTGTTTGCTTCAAAACAAGCTGGCAATACTGGATTAGATAATGAAATTATTTCAATAATAGAAGAATTAAAAGAAAATGGTACAATTATTTAGTATATAAATACTAAAAAAATATAATTTGCAACAGTATCTTAATATCATTCACACAAATCAAAGCTGATCATTATGAATATAGATAAATTTGGGCATCATGTTCACAAACGCTTACGTATGTCAGAATTATTTGATTTTGATATCATATTAAAAAAGACAGAAACAGGCGATATTGATCTAAAATCAAACCACTTGAGGGGTCTTCCATTACCAGAATCAGGTGATCATGCTGTTAATAAGGAATATGTTGATAGTTTAATAGATAAACTGAATAAAACTATTGAGTCAAACAAAGGAGTAAAATTAGAAAATGGTGTACTTAACCTAGAATCTTCAATAATCAAAGGTATGCAATCCCCATCAGAACCTAATGATGCTGTGAATAAGCATTATGTTGATGAAAAACTTAGAAATTACTGCACTCAAGAACAATTGATACACGAAAAAAATACCATTAGAAAGAATGTTGCCACGTTGATGTCAAATTACTTAAAAGAATATTATACTAAGTCTGAAATACAATCCCTCATTCAATCATTAACTAAACATGAGTAAACAGCAAGTAGTTGAAGAAATTCATAAACAAGCTAGAAAGAACTTTCAACGTCGACATGTAATGCTTAGAGACATAAATGAATTATGGCAAGCTGATTTAATTGATATAAGGAACATTGCATCGTTTAATAATCACCATAATTATATATTAATTATAATTGACTGTTTTACAAAATTTGTATGGGCATTTCCTGCAAAAACTAAAAGTAAGAAAGAAATTTCTAAGGTGTTTGAAAAATTATTCAATACTGGTAATATTCCTAAAAATTTGCAAACTGACTTTGGGAAAGAATTTTACAACGATGAATTCAAAAAACTTATGAAGATTCATGGGGTTAACCATTATTCCACGTTTTCTACTAAAAAGGCTTCTATTGTTGAAAGGGTTATCAAAACTCTTAAAAACAAACTATACAAATACTTCAATCTAGCAGGAAATTATAGATGGTTAGGTAAACCGCTGAAAGATATTGTTGTATCCTATAATAATACTGTTCACCGTACAACTCAATACAAACCGATTGATGTTAATTCTACGAATGCTTTAAATGTATTACGTAACATAAATAAATCGCAAAAATGTAATGTTATTAACAAACCTAAATTCAAAGTTGGTGATTATGTAAGAATAAGCAAATACAAGGGCTGCTTCGAAAAAGGTTTCACTCCAAACTGGTCAACTGAAGTATTTACGATTTCAAAGATAAACAAAACATGTCCGTTTACATATAATATTAAAGATCAAAACCAGCAAATAATATCTGGTTCCTTCTACGAACAAGAATTGCAAAAAACCAAATATCCAAACATTTACTTAATTGAAAAAATTATTAAAAAAAGAGGTAGTAAATTATTAGTCAAATGGTTAGGATTGAGTGAAAACGAAAATAGTTGGATAGATAAAGATGCAATTGTATAAGAATGTAGTGGATACAAATATATCATTATTGTAATAGCAACTATGCAAGGAGGTGGACTTGTTAATACATTGATTGATAATCTACCAATAGAGCTACATTTACCTGGATACAACTTCTGTGGGCCAGGTACTAAGTTAAAAAAACGTTTAGCTCGAGGAGATAAAGGTATTAATTTATTGGACGAAGCTTGTAAACAGCACGATATTGCTTACACAAATTTTAGTAGCAGAGACGATCGCAACAAAGCAGATATTGAACTAATGAAGCAAGCTAAAAATCGACTTCGTTCGCCAAATGCAAGCAAAGGTGAAAAGATTGCATCGTGGTTAGTCAATAAAACTATGAAAACAAAAATAAAAGCTGGAGCTGGTGTTAAAAAGTTTCAATCGATCGTTTCCAAGCTACGTCGTGGTATTAAAAAATTGAAAAATAAGAACATTAATACTGCTATAAAATATGCTTATACAGCTGCAAAGAAATTGGCTTGCAAAACAAATAGAACTCGCATCCCACGAGTGATACCTGTTCCAAAATCAGGAGGTATTTTACCTTTGATACCTATTTTTGCTGGGCTATCCGCATTGGGTAGTTTAGCGGGAGGTGCTTCAGCCATTGCAAAAACTGTAAATGACTACCTTGCAGCTAAAAAATCGTTAGCAGATACTTCTCGTCATAATCCAACCGAACCGATTAATATAGGAAAAGGGTTGTATGTTAAACCTTATAAGAATGGTCACGGTATTTACGTAAAATGTCCAAAAAACTGAATAATAGGCTACCTATTCGAGCTTTGACTAACGTCGATATTAAAAAATTTGCTCAACGTTGCATACCATACTTTCGAGGGGTATTTATGAGAAATAACTTGCCCAAAAAGGTGAATCGAATTGAATGTGGCATAGTTAATTTAGATGATGCTAAGAATGTTGGAACACATTGGGTGGCCTATATTAAATATAAAGACTACTGTGAATACTTTGATAGTTACGGTGATTTGAAACCACCTCAAGAATTAATAAAATATTTAAAGAATTTTAATATATATTATAACTACAAAAGATACCAACCATTTAATACTATTATTTGCGGACACCTTTGTTTAAAATTTTTACAAAATTTTTGGAATAAAAAATGTATAAATTAAGATGTATTTGATTTATTTTTATCATACCTATAATGTCATTTACGCTGTCAATATCAGGCAATAAGCCAATTCTGTTAACATCATATTCTCCCAGCTTACAATTAGATGGTGAATATGAGTGCGCTCTTTTATATTTATCTACTTTTAACTCTATTCCAAACATAGATACTAGTAATAATAAATTTCACTATGGAACTAATCAAGTCGTAGTATTACCAGAAGGAGCATATGAATTTCAAGATATTTGTGATTACATAAAAAATAACTTATCAGGTTGCACATTAAAACTTTTCTGCAATAATAATACACTGAAAACATTTTTGTATAGTACAAAAGATGTTCATTTTGAAAAGGAGAATTCCCTCGGATCAGTTTTAGGATTTAAAAGTGAGACCTTAAAAGCCAATATATTACACGAATCATCATTGCCAGTTAATATTTTATCGACAACCGTGGTGAGAGTCGAATGTGATATAATAAGCGGTTCCTACATCAATGGGCATCCTAGTCATATAATACATGAATTCGCGCCTAACGTACCACCTGGCTATAGGATTATCGAAATACCTAAAAATATAATTTATTTTCCCGTGAATCAAAGTGATATTAATAACATAACTATAAGAATACTTGATGCGAAAAGTGAGTTAGTCAATTTACGAGGAGAAGAAATTCAATTATATCTTCATATTAAGAAAAGAAATGTTTGACTACCACTCTAGTATTAATCATCGATTCGAGCAAAACTGTGTTCAAAAACCAGCCCCATCAGAGGTCTACAGTTACAATAAATATACCCCTACACAAGTTAATTCAATCAGTCACAAATCAATCACCCGTAAAACAGCAGCACATCGTAAAAAGAAAATAAAATTAACTGTTGAAAATATAGAGTTTCTTAAAACTATTGGATTGATAAAATGAGTATCCTAAACATAACGAATTCGCCAGTCTACGACACGTCCATCGAGAGCATTGAATATCATTCGTACAAACCATATGGAACAAGTTTTAACAATAATGATGAAATTCGAATCCCAATTAATCAGCAAGATCTGTACGTCCTGCCCTCGGCCAGCACATTGTATTTGGAAGGAACCGTGTACGTGCAAAATAACGATAACAAAACAACCATCACAAGTATACAACTCACGAATAATGCATTGCTTTACTTGTTTCAAGACATTCGTTATGAGTTGAATGGAGTTGAAATCGATAAGGTTAAAAACTGCGGTATAACTACAACCATTAAATCTTTAGTTTCTTTTAATGAAAATGAAGCTAAAATGGCTAAAGCTTGGTGTTGGGACCTCAATGGAACTAAATGTAGTGGTCCTTTCTCAGCTTCTATACCTTTATGTAATATTATGGGATTTGCTGAAGATTACAAAAACATTATTATGAATTGCAAGCATGAGTTAGTTCTTCTTCGAAGTAATAACAACAAGAATGCCTTGAAACTTAACACCGGTGAATTTGTACATGATATTGAAATACACAAAATTGTTTGGCGAGTTCCACATGTCAAAGTATCCGACAAAGAAAAAATAAATTTGCTAAAGTTACTGGAGAAAGATCGATCTATTCGATTAACGTTCAGAAATTGGGATTTGTACGAATATCCTTTACTACCAAAAACTACTAAACATACTTGGTCTATTAAAACATCGTCTCAAATAGAGAAACCAAGATATGTAATCATAGGTTTGCAAACTAATAGAAAAAATAATGTTCTCAAAGACATGTCTCAGTTTGATGAATGTGATTTACGTGACGTTAAAGTTTTCCTTAATTCTACCTACTATCCTTACGAAAGCCTTAATGTATATTTTTCTAAAGAACAATATGCTTTATTATATGAACAATACGCTAAATTTCAACAGTCTTACTACGGTCATAGATCAGAACCCTTGTTGGGATTACAAGAATTCAAGACTAGAGCTCCACTTTTTGTAATTGATTGTTCAAGGCAAAGTGATAATTTAAAATCAGGACCAGTAGTGAACATAAGGGTTGAATTAGAAAGTAATTCAGAAATACCAGATCAAACAACAGCTTATTGCCTTATCTTAAACGATTGTATTATCGAGTATAAACCATTAAGCAATATTGTGAAAAAAATATCATGAAATCTGATATAATTATCGTTGATGTTCAAGGATTTCTAGACTTAAAAAAGAACTTTATCATAAAAGAAATTGCAATAGCGTCAAAAGAATATACACAAACATTTCTAGTGAAGCCTCCGTATCCATTTAATAATTTAACGAATGAGAAAAGACAAGTAATTTGGTTGGAAAAAAACCGAGGAGTACGTTGGAGTGAAGGATACATTGACTATAGAGAATTTAAACGCATTATTAAACCATATCTAGTAAACAAAAAAATTTTAACCAAAGGATTGGAAAAAAATAAATGGATTAAAGAACTTTGCAGTGATTGTAAAGTGCTTGACATAGGCGAAAAAGGATGCCCCAACTTGTTACAATTACATAAAAGATATTGTGAACCAAATGAAAACTATAATTGTGTATACCATTTCAAACAATGTGCTTTAAATAACGTACTGTGCATAAAAAAATGGTATTATGAGAATTATATGTATACTTTTTCTCTATTTGATTAATTTTTAATTTAAAATTTACTTGGATTTAATTAAGGTATACAAGTATCATATATTTTATAAAAAATAAAATTTGAAGTTTTAATTAATGATTATGTCTACTGTAGAATCAATTCAAACACATAAATAAATGTAAAGAAATTAAAAACATAGATAATAAAATCGATTGACCCGACTGGGATTGCTGATTTTATTTTCTATGTTTTAAATTTCTTAAAAAATATATTTGAGCACTATAAAGTGCATAATCACTTCAAAGAAAAAAAAATGTACTCAATAAATTATAATAAATGTATAAGAAGCAAATTATTGATGTGTTTTATTTTTCGTAGATGTAAGTATATTGAGTAGTTAGTAAAGTAAACTCAAAATAAATTCAGTAAAATGTATATTCTTAAAAATTCTAACAGAAAGTTTTATGCTATATTAACAATACAATAACTTAACTTAAAAGTGCTTAATTTAATTACCTACTTACATATCTTTATAAATTATCATCACATATTTTTTTACAAATATTTTTTATTAAGTGTTCGGTTTGCTCCATAATAGGATTAAAATTATCCGCGACTATGTACTGCGCACTGTAAAGTACTTTTTCATTGTCACTTCCACTTTGCACTGCACTATTATTTTCCAAGTCCACGACTTCAACTCTTATAAGACGGGTTCCTCGTCTAGTTTCGTTGCTGCACACGTAGGAGGATTCCTTTAGAAACCGTTGTTTCCTTTTCATTGGAACTCTAACTTCTTGACATTCAGCTTGACGTTTTGATCTTTTGTGATTTGGCTCCCGATGTTGTTTAGCCAGGTCCGGATACATTACATCAAAATCAGCAAGAGGATCTTGAGCACATTGTTCAAATAAATAGCTGTCTTCATTTGACATTATTATATATTTTTGAAATCAAAAAGTTGTGACAATGTAGCTCCTTCAATTATCACCTTTAGAATGTCGCTAAGTATGTCAAAAAAACAGATCGACGACGAATAACAATAAGTAGATATGCTTATTTTGCACTATTCAATAACATGAGCGTTATGTTTACTCACTTTAGTGAATCAAGTTCTAACATGATTACAAAAGTCTTAAATCAGCATATTCATAGTTACCGAGCTAAATTAATTGCGATATACTTATTTGAAAAACATAACTCTGCGATGGTCTCCGTGACGTAGTGAGCGAATCGCTGGCTTATACACGGGATACGCGGCGCGGGTTCGATTCCCGTCAGGTGCCAAATGTTAGTAAAATAAACAGACATTTTTTATGGGTCTGGTTGTTTTTCTAATAAATACAAAAAGTATTTAAGTATTCTAACCTTAGTCTAGTTCCCATAAAACAAGCTCTGTTTAGTTCAAGGTTAGATGGCGTTGTGTGAAAATGGTGTCCAAAATAATTTATTTATTTTTACTTAATATTAAAAGAAGCAGGTTTTTAACCCAATTTATTAAGTTTTCATTATCAATTTAGGTAAAATAAATTTTCATCAAATTTGTACAATTTTACAATTCTATTTAATTACAATCTTAAAAATACTTAAAATTAACACAAAGACAGATAAATATAATATCCACACCGTAAGTTTTTTAACCCAATTTATTAAGTTTTCATCATCAATTTAAAATCGATTTGCACCAAATTTGTGCACATTTTTACTATTTTATTTAATTAAGTATAATATTAAAGATACTTAAAATTAACACAAATCCTACTAATATTATAAATGCGAAAGTTTGTGAGGATGTGTAGATGTTTGTTACTCTTTAACACAAAAACTACTAAATGGATTTTAATGAAATTTGGTACAGAGATAGATTGTAGTCTGGAATAACACATTAGAAATTACACGGGTAAAACCGCGTCAAACAGCTAGTGACAGATAAATCCAAACCGTTATAATATGTAAGAACTACCCCAAGCGATAGTTGATATTTTATCACGTAAAATTAATCTCTTATCATCATTATTTGATAGTGCAATTTTATTTACACTTCTAGTAAATATCTCATGCTGTAGAGATCTGAATAGAATGTTTTTTTTACGTATTACATTACTGTTTATAAGTACCGATTCATAATCTGATAATTTTAGCTGTCGAATAACATTAGATTTAATACCTTTGGCTTTTTTAATGACTTTGTCTAAGGTTCTAACACAATATAGCTTAGATCTCAATCCCACAAAATGTGATATCAATTGTCCACTCATTTCGTCTTTAAATAATCCTGGTACTTTTTTATTCATAAGAGGAAGTTTATATTGATTGGTTTGATTGAAATTACTTGTGTCGATGAAATTTAAAAATGTATTTTTCAAATCTTTGTAAAAATCATTACATTTTAAAATGTATATGAAACTATCTGTATCGGTATAACACAGTTGAACGCGGTCCTCATAAAAAGGCTTTATGATCTTATAATGGAAATGATACATATGTGCTTTTGATAATTCTAGAACAGAAAACCCTATATAAATGGGTTTATCTAACACAATTTGATCTGGTCTCATTTGGATAGCGACCAGATTATCAGTAAATACCGATACGCTGTGAAAATTAGGCATTGAAATTAATTTGCTTGCACTTAATTTTTTTTTAGTTTTATTATTAGTATCAGTCCACACATTTACTAGGTGTACGTTAACACGAGCCTCGTTATTTTCAAGAGTTTTACCAAACATAGAATTGTTCAAGAGTTTAAAAAAATCTTGTTCAAAAGCTGATTCTGCGTTTTGACGCAGGTTAGTATTTAGGTCTATATATTTTTTTAGATAAGCGCTTTGTCGAAATGATATGACACGATGAATTTTGCATAAAACTAACCCATGCTCCAAACATTTTTTTAAGTGAATGTAATGAATTACATAATTAAATTTATTAAATAAATTAGGTATCAGTTTACTATTTTTACCGCCAGGTGGTATACATTTTTCAGGACAAAATGGTAAATCGTTATGGTCTTTATGCAGATGTTCAGGATACAGTAAATCGACTTCAAGTATGTAACCATACTCACCATCATCCTTAATTTCTGAAATATTAAGCTTATCTATTTCAGAATTGTTTAAAAATCTAAATTTAGAGTACGGTAAAGCTTGACTCATACTGTACCCATATAAATTATTACAGTCTAAGTAAACTATAAATGGCGTATAATATATAAGGCATATATTTGTTATTAGCCTTAGCATATCGGCGAGAGCACATACATAATCCTCCTCTTATACCCTTTTGAATCATTCGAATCATTGACAAATCATCAAGTAGTTCAAGCTGTACCCCTGTTTTTAATAACATTGCATCGAACGAAAGGCTGGGCGCGGTAACATAAAACGCTGGATCGAGTTGATAATGGTTTTTACAAGTTTTGCGGAATTTCTCAAAAATATCCGTCAGTAAAAGTACATCTGTTTTTAGGTATAAGTCAGTATATTCGCCTAAATCTTTTATTTGAAAAACATTCCACACAGATTTTGCGTGTTTGTAGTCACTATCTGATATTTCGTCATTAGTAAGCGAGTTAAAAAAACATGATTTAGGGGGTAACGTTTTTTCGAAATAATTTTTCCAAGTCCTCATATAGTCATAAGGATATATTCCCTTCCTAGTCAATAAATCAAATTGACGATAATTAGGAAAATGTGAGTGTAATGACTTAAAATCTTCTTTGTTCATTGTTTTAGCTAATTTTTCTAAACTTGTTCCTAAAAATTTAAACGAATCCGTAAAACGCAATTGTATAAATTCACCGTTTTCTGCAAGTAGAAACTTAACAAACGATATATAGTTTTCTTTAGTTTTCGGTATGACTTTTACTTTTCCTGGTATTTCTCCTAACTCTTTAATAAAGAGATGACAATCGTAACCTGATAAGTTATGAAAAAATATTGGTATGAACTGTGGTGTTTTATATCGTAAATTACATATTTGATGAGCCGCACCACGATAACTACCTGATACGTGACAATGATCGCGAACTTTGTCGAACCACAAAAGGTGACCACAAATGTGACATAGTGTTTCACTGTCAAAATTCTTAGCATCCATGTCCGTAAAAATCATTGGTTTAGTTTTGATTAATATTTCATGAATTATTCTTGCCTCATCTTGGATAAGCGTAACAAACTTTGAAACACAATCTTTACCGCGATAAGAAACGAATTTATTCTGAGATTCGTCAAAAGAACAAACAACATTATATCCAAAAGCAACTGGTACATGCCGTTGTAAATCAGTAGTGCTCGCTAAGTTGGGGTCTGGTTGACAGCCAAGTACAGGCTGCAACATGGTTTCAAAGTCTGCATAGATAACAAACGGTATATTTTGTTTGCGATCAAAGTTTTTAAATTGAATAATCGATCCTTGATTAGGCAACACTGTTACTACACCTCCGCAGACGTGGCTATTCCGTTCGCTTTCTGATGGAAAAAATAATAAACAAGTATCGCAAAAAAACAAAGAGCCATGATGTCTTGTAATTTGATTCCTAACGAGACGACATAAATTTTTAATCAAACAAAAATGTGATAAAGAATTTAGTTCAATAAGCAAAAGATGAATACGCTTACCATTTTTATAGAAATTTTCTGATTTGTATAAAGGTCCCGTAATAAACTTATCATCCTTTAAACCATAAACGTTAATACTTAAATGAGGATTATTTTTCTCAAATATACTAATATCAGAAAAAGACACAGGAAACTTCATACCATTAATGTTAAGCTTATTTTTGTAATGAGGATAGGACGAAACTCGCGTAGGATGATTATGTGTAGGATACAGAGCCGCCATAACACACCACAAGAAACACTTTTCGTCTTTGTTTTGAATATTCAAACATGCCTTTTTATTTTTTATAAATTTAGGCAAGTCAATAAAAGTAGATCCCCTAAGTGGCTCATATTTATTGATATTGATTTCAAAATGAGAATTTTGATAAAACGACCATCCACTATCTCTTTCTTGAAACTCTTCAACACTATTTTTTATGTAACTTACAATATTTGAATAAAGTTTGTCAAATTCGTAATTCAAATGTAGAGAAAAGTTTTTTGTGGCAAATGACTTCATTTCCTGCCTATCATCTTTCATCAACATGAAAGTTGAATACAATTCAAAGTTAACTTTAATACTTGTATGTTTTTTTAAAGATTCATTTAAGAGAGTTTTTACTTTGGTTCGGATGTTGATAAAAAATGAATGAATAGAATTCAGTTCACTATCTTTCAGAGCCTGAACTCTATATGTAGTAATGCGATCGCGGAAGGCAGACCTAACTAATTGCACACCTGGACAGTAGATTGTACTGCTACTGTTTTTATGATTATTGCTTCGCAAGTGACCTGTCCATCGCCTTTTCTCAACTGTTATGTTACAATATGAACAAAAAGGCATTATGATTTTCAAAATTAAAAAATGTAAAGAACTAATACTACAATACCTGACTTGAAAAACTAAGATTGGATATATTAAACTACTGAAGTGGATATTATAAATACCTGTCTAATGAAAAAATAATATAAAAAACATAAAAAATTAAAATGCACGATTAATGTTCAACTTATCGCTATAAAAAGTTGGACTTGAGTCCTTAAACAATAAATTTACGTCTTTGACGAAACGCTGCAAATTCGTCCACTGGCTGGACTCGTTCTCCAGACAGCAGCTGACGCGCAGAAGCGCCTTCTTCCAGCGCTCGTCGGGGGCACTTGACTCGGCGTCGTCGCGATTATACACCTTCAGCTCTATGTAGAAGTCGCCGTCGGTGCTCGCGATGCGCTTCTGACTCCCATTCGCGACTCTGTTCTGGATGTAAGACGACAAACTCGTCGGCTTACTTTCCTCGACTTCGACTTCGCCGTTCAGACCAAATATGTCTATATACCCCGATTTCTTGTTCCTGTAACAAATCAAAAATTTTCATTATTAGTAAAATATAACTTTAATACCATTCTGCTATTACGTGATTGTTGACTGAAATAGATTTAAAAAGAGAGAATATTAGTAAGAATATTAGAGAATTTTAGTTATGTGTTTTATCACACTTCTTACAATACTGGGTATGTAATTATAATTTTTAAATAAAAGTATGAATAGCGTTTGAATGATTTAAGTTAATCTAATGCCTAACAGATATTATTAACTTGAAAATAAATAAATATGTAAAAGCCAAACATTAAAAACTAAATTTCATTAAGAAGTTTGTCGAATAAACTTAAAAAATATATTAACATACCTATATTTAAATATCAGAATGTGCATATTTATTATCTAGCCCGAGTTAAGTTTCGTCAAGAAATTATGCTATGGAAACAAGATAACAGATAAATAAACTCAATAAACATATAAACAAGCATATTAATTATATAAATCTATAACAAATAAATTTAAATAAACATAAAAACATGTATGATTTCATCACACAAATATCCACCCTCTCCAGGGATCGAACCTGGGACCTCAGGCATAATTACTTAATAAATGAGTTTTCAATACAAAGTAACTTTTTTTAAATTTAGGATCTTATAGTAATAAAAACAACATTTGTAAAATTACCTTACGTCTTTACTGCTTGAGGTCTTGCGTTTTTTTGCTGGCGAAGATGTTGTTTTTTTCGTTGTCTTGCTACTCGCAGCTTTCTGTGCCTCAACGTTGACGTCGTACTCGGAGTCTGACCTAAAAGTAATTTAATTTTAAATATTTTTTTCAACACTCAGATGAAATGCTGTTATTCTACGGTGAATTATGTCTCATAGCGAAGAAGACGCACATAAAACACTAGATATCTGTTAAACTATCTGATATTTCAAAAATCTTTTTTAAAATATTTTTTGGAGTTTCACTTTTGGTCACTAAAATTTTAAATTTAAAGACTCTAGAGTACTAATAGTCACTTACATTTTTAATTCAATTGAAAATCTTGCACACCTTATTTTCTTGATACAGCAGCTTAGCAGCGGAGCGGTTGCGGACCGGGCTCGGTTAGCGGAGTAGCAGCGGCACGGAACGAAGACACAAGGTAGTCGGTAGCAGCTAGTGTATTGATCGCTTGGAAGAATTCAATATCAAATGCAGTCATTTTCGTCAAGTCAACACAAAAACGATAGACTTACAAGGGTTGTCAAACGCATTAAATGACTAGCTGTACGCGTATGTCTTTGCTCGCTTAAAATACAAAATTTAAAGAGCAATATATTTTTTTATCACAACATATCTTAATATTGTTATTTTACTAGATTCGTTTAACAATACGTAAAATAAAACATCAGCATGTAAAATAACAAACAAGTAAGAAAACATAGATAGATACGCATCATACTTCATTAACTAGTAGATCATACAATAAAATTAATACTATTCTAAGACGAATAACCATCCTCATCAGGTACGTAGGTACACGGTCGTGATGGACCTGTTTGTAGCAGCCCTGCATGAAATTACTTTTTAAGCATTTTTATGTAAACGATTCCATAAAATTGAAAATAAATATGATATCCTTCTAATGAAGCCGCCGCCGCCGCTTCAAAAATTGCTTGCATTAAATGTTTTACGCAATACCTAACGATGTTGTAGTAAAACTATAAATATGTTTGCTTGATACAAAACAGTCAATATTAAGATTGGCTAGGCGAAAAGGTTTATGACTGTTCTGGATAAATGTACTTTGACTATTATCCCTACCAGGATATATTAGATGGTACCTTTTCAGCATTTCAATAAGTAACCACGGCGACAGACATTTTGGCGTAGGGGTATCAGCACTTGTCTCAATTTTGTCAACTTGTCAACATATTACGTATGTGTCCATACATGGACAGTTTGATTGCAGCTAGATGGTGCTATATAAATAGGTTTAATAGGTATGTATTGTTATAAAAAGTAGGTTCTATTCACATCACAAAAATCCTAAGTTTGATTACGTCCTACAACTTCCATCAAAGGTGGCGATAAGTAGGGAGATTGGGGTAAAATGAAGTAGGTACGTGTCTACATATACACCTTCTATGTATTTCAAAAATATTTCTAGCTACCTATATATTATGCATCGTCTACAAAACTTGAGAATAAACTTTGTGTTTTTGATATAGTGAAAAAGTTAAAAATCATCCAAACTTGTAAGCGGTCGTCAATTCATTTCACACGGATGTCTAGCGGTCATCAACTTTGTTCATCTAACTTCTCACTATTAGACATAATAAATGTGAATGTTTTGTTGTATGGATGTATGTTTGTTTCTCAGTCACGCTGAAACTTCCTGGTGGATAAGGCTGAAATATTTTACACAAATAGGGTATAGTATATATCGGAAATGGGAGATCGCTTGGGTTTTTAAAATGGGCAGAACCGGCAACCCCATCAGGGTTGTCAGTCCTGCTAGGCGATTGACTCATATTAAAGCTAGTTATGTTAGAAAACGTCTCAGAAGGGTGTCACTCAATCAAACAACTTATCAGTTTAAGTTTTCTATTTATTATAATCTACCACCACTTCGGAAAGTCGATCTGTTGAGAAGAAGTGGCAAGAAACTCAACAGCAATCATCTTGTAAAATACAAAGTAACAGTTTACAGCCAGAGAACAATAAATAAGTAAATATCACAATCTTAACGACACTGACCTTTATCACAAAGCGGCTCGTTCTCCACTCCGCCATTTTTAACCCAACCTATCCGGAAAGTCAAAATTCCCCCCAACTCTCCAATGCAAGGCAAAGGCCGCCACAAAAGTGACGCCTTCTCCATCTTGGTTTTCGTACCGCCAAAACCTTCTACTGTCTGGTCTCCTATCGGCCGGATTCTAGCCAATCAGAGACCAGCCAACAGAAAGCCGGTGGTCATGACACATACTGAATATTTCTTTTTATCAACATCTTCTATTAACAAAGCAATTAACAAAGCAATAGGAAACATCTTAATTATTTAAGCTTAATTAAAAACAAATCACATAAGTAATTGTCACAATAACAAATATTGAACTTACTTTAACATGGTGCTTGACCTGTACTAATCTTTATCTTTAGTAAACACAATTACTTATTAAAACAAAACACTTATTACAAACGGTATTTGTTGATTTGAATACTTATCTTTTATGATTAGATTTAATAATTTTACTTTAAAGCATTCTCAAAACATTACCATGAGAAACCAAAATAATCAATAATAAACGTTGGATTGTTTTGCTATCCAAACATCACAGATAATAAAGGATTCAATATGTTGATTGATAGCAATAGTTCGATTGATAGACCTAATATTGGATTACAAATATTCAGAATCAATTAATTTAGATTTCTTAATTTGAGCTTACAGAAAAACGATTCAATAATTTACGATAATCATTTCGATGAGGCTCGGCGAAGCCATCGCGGCGACACGGCCATACTGATGGACGCTGCGTGCTCTGCAGCGCAACTTCCATCACGCTTTATCTCTTCAGAGTTGTTCTGTAAGAAAAATTCATATGAGAGTATAGGTGCTACTTCCACAGTAACCCTAAAGTAAGATAAGCTAATGCATAATGTTATTGAATGCAATTGCTGCTGTTCATTCCACATGACAACAGCTCAGAAATATTTTTTTTTTTTTTTTAAACTCTTTATAATTTCCACTGCTCATTCCACATGACAACAGTTTATAGAAATATTTTCATATTTTGTATAGTGAAACTGCTCACTCCACGTGACAACAGTTTATAGAAATATTTTGATATTTTGTATACTGAAACTGCTCACTCCACGTGACAACAGTTTAGATGTAATATTTTAATCAAGGGAAGGATAGGCGTAGAAAAGGTCGATGCCGTAATTAAACAGGGGTCCTAAGGAATATTGGGAGAGGTCGATGCTGTGCTCTGGGCTGTCCTGTTGGCCGTGGTACACAGGGGATTTTAGTTATTCATTTTGTTTTTCTTTTCTTTTCTTTTTTTTTTCTTTTTTTTTTCTTTTTTGGGAGGGGATTTGTCTTTTTGTAAGACTTCTTGTTATATGCCATTATACGTCTCCACCCGTATACAGCATTTTTTCTTTTAATTATTATTTTGTTCTTTTTTCTTTTTTTTTTTTCATTTTTTTTTTCATTTTTTTTTTTTGTTTGTTTTCTCTTTTTTTTCATAATAAATAAAATTAATAATAAGAGTTATAGCATGAAAGGAGCTCACCGTATTTGGATCAGCAATATCGCCCAACTGGGGTTGAGCTACGGCTACAATGCCCGATGGCCCAGGCTGCGATTCTTCATGGGGCGACACGGCCGACTGCGCGTCCATGCCAGGTTGAGGAGCTCGGCGAAGTTGGTAATGGGCAACCTTTCGCGACCGTCCATGATGGCCAACGACCTTTCTCACGAGGTAGCGGTCGTTTTCAAGAACTGTTAACTCCGAGTAAGGAGTTTCCTAAGAAAGTCCGTATGTTGCATCCGCTCGCCCATCCTGTGTTTTTAATTTTGTGGTTGGGCTGCTGCAGAAATCGATCACTCATGTTCTGCATCATCTTCATTATTTGCATGAAGAACTTGTCGGAAACATGGCTTGATTTTGATTGCAGCAGCGAGGCGGATGAAGGCAGTATATTCGGCCTGCCATTATCTGAAACAGTAACATGACCGGCAGTATCGGATCGCTCAGGCGATCCCACTTCTGATATCGGAAATGGGAGATCGCTTGGGTTTTTAAAATGGGCAGAACCGGCAACCCCATCAGGGTTGTCAGTCCTGCTAGGCGATTGACTCATATTAAAGCTAGTTATGTTAGAAAACGTCTCAGAAGGGTGTCACTCAATCAAACAACTTATCAGTTTAAGTTTTCTATTTATTATAATCTACCACCACTTCGGAAAGTCGATCTGTTGAGAAGAAGTGGCAAGAAACTCAACAGCAATCATCTTGTAAAATACAAAGTAACAGTTTACAGCCAGAGAACAATAAATAAGTAAATATCACAATCTTAACGACACTGACCTTTATCACAAAGCGGCTCGTTCTCCACTCCGCCATTTTTAACCCAACCTATCCGGAAAGTCAAAATTCCCCCCAACTCTCCAATGCAAGGCAAAGGCCGCCACAAAAGTGACGCCTTCTCCATCTTGGTTTTCGTACCGCCAAAACCTTCTACTGTCTGGTCTCCTATCGGCCGGATTCTAGCCAATCAGAGACCAGCCAACAGAAAGCCGGTGGTCATGACACATACTGAATATTTCTTTTTATCAACATCTTCTATTAACAAAGCAATTAACAAAGCAATAGGAAACATCTTAATTATTTAAGCTTAATTAAAAACAAATCACATAAGTAATTGTCACAATAACAAATATTGAACTTACTTTAACATGGTGCTTGACCTGTACTAATCTTTATCTTTAGTAAACACAATTACTTATTAAAACAAAACACTTATTACAAACGGTATTTGTTGATTTGAATACTTATCTTTTATGATTAGATTTAATAATTTTACTTTAAAGCATTCTCAAAACATTACCATGAGAAACCAAAATAATCAATAATAAACGTTGGATTGTTTTGCTATCCAAACATCACAGATAATAAAGGATTCAATATGTTGATTGATAGCAATAGTTCGATTGATAGACCTAATATTGGATTACAAATATTCAGAATCAATTAATTTAGATTTCTTAATTTGAGCTTACAGAAAAACGATTCAATAATTTACGATAATCATTTCGATGAGGCTCGGCGAAGCCATCGCGGCGACATATAGTATAGCCTGGAATATCACATAGGATACTTTTTATCTTGAAATTTCTACGGGATCTGAAATTGCGCGAGTGAATCCGCGTTACACAGAGATAGTATTAAATAAAAAGAACATTAGCACTCGTTTGTTTAACAAAGTCAATTGATTTTAAAACAATGAATACGAATTAAATATATTCTCATAGTATTTTATGTTTTATACTTCGTGTGATTGAAGTCCACATTACCCCCAGATCCCCTTTGTTGTTTTCAACGTTGAAATAAATATTGTCAGCACCTTACTTCCTAAGTACGGCGTATGCTTATTCAACAATTATTTAATGTTGCCATGTTGAGAAATTATAATAAATTGCTGTAAAATTATTTCGCCATGAATACATACGATTATTTGATTAATCGTGTATATTAAACTATAATTTAATATTACACTCATAAAAAAATCTCAGATTGTAAAAAGGATGTCACAATATATACGTTAATATAACAAATGGAGATGGTGATGTCTACTCAAATAATGAAAAATGGAAAATTTTCTTTCCATACTCAGCTTAGCTAGAAGAAATTTCATTACGTTAAGCTGCGCCTTTGTTTTTTAATATTTTTCCCATATCTGTAGGTACATAAATTGTTAATAAAATATACTTCTAAGTGAATAAATATCATAGACACCTTTGTTTGATTATATGTACATATTTAAATTTAGAATAATATCTAAGTATCAGTACAAAACATAAAAAGATTTACGGCAATTTTTGGTAAAGTACGACATATTTTTCTTTCGTGCATGGCAACTCTACATAGCGACAAAACCTACTGTATGTGTATTTTATTTAATTCGTTCCGTTGATCTAGTCAGTAAAGGGTGGTTACTGATTTTGTGTTCAATTTAATTATCAGATATTTTCTGTGCGTAATAATTATTTATGTTAAAAGCGAAGTGTGAAAGAACGAGTAGATAATTCATAGTCGCGTACTAACTGTTAACTTTATTTGTTAAACGACATGAGTGAACCTGATTTGAGATTCTGATGCCTATGTCATAATTAAAAACTATTAACATTTTCTGTGGAACGACACGAGTCAATCTGATCGGAATTTCGATAATTTAAAACTCAGGTGTCTTCGAGCCAACCTGGTCACTGGTATCTTTAATGATATCCTGTGGAACGACACGAGTCAATCTGATCTGATTTTTTTATAATTCGAAATTCAGGTGTCTTCGTTCGAGCCAACCTGGACACAGATTATGTTAGCAGTGAAATGATGTACATGAGTCAATCTGACCTGAATCTTGATTTAATGGGAAAGCGTGTCTTTAACTTATTCTAGTAACACGATTAGTGAAGCATAACGTTTTAAAAATATGGCACTGACTGAATTTTACATAAATGAATATTACGTACTTTATGTGAGTAAAGTAAAATCAGTAGAAGTGATATTAAGCCGAACAATCCTTTCAAAATGGAAACTGTAAGTTTTTGAACAAAATTCATTATTACACATAGTATTCCTATTTACGTTGCCTCACAATATTATTGGGTATTCTGCCCTACCAGAGAGGGGCATTATAGATTACTGCAGGAGCTCTCCAATCTATTATTGGGCATTCAACCCACCAGAGTGAGCGAAGCGAACGGTCGAGAGCGAAGCGATCGACTGGTGGGTTAGAATGCCCAATATTATACTACTAATAATTTTTTTTAGATATATTATTTTTGAATAAAAACAACATGTCCTCATAAAAGAAGTTTATAGCTATAACTATGCCAAAAACTACATAAAAAACACGGGTAATTATGATGCAATTAATGTTTTCATAAAAAAATTAAACCATTTTTTTGTGGGACAGTAACTTAATGGTCGCATTTTTTTTCTTTATAAATATAATCTACATATCAAAACATATTTATATAAAAAATATCAGCTAATTAAAATGCAGGGCTAACGAGTTATAAATTTTTAAAATTTTTGTTTAGGGTTGTCACTATACTTTCTATGAAAATTTAATTATCATATTTATTTATTCTGCTCATCAATAATATCGTCAATTTTTGTACGTTAGACTACTTATACAGGGTTCATTTGACAACATCTACCAAATTTTTTTTACGTAATAAGTATCATTAATAGAAACCATTTCTGCCAAAAATAAGAAGTAATTTTTTTTCACCGAAATTCATATTATTCACTATAATGTTAAGCACAACGTGGTCATACTATTTTATGAATCAATACTATGAACTATAAAGACTACGCGCAGAGGTGCAACGTGTTTGGCCGAATGAATTACATCACAGACGTCCAAATTCTCAAAAAACAATCGTATCTTCTTGAAAATAAGTGCCATTACATCGAGTAGGTATGGTACCGACATGACCGGACGTGAACGAAACCGGCCGGCGGCGCCGTCGCACAGTGTGTGATTTTGGCTCCACCGCGGACACGCAGAGTTTATGTGTTTATTTGATAGCTGGAACTATAGTAGAGGCTAGAAAAAGACTCCGAAGGTTTTTTTTTAATTATCTTTTGAGTTATTTACAGTCTCGAGAAAAACCCATAAAAACCATAGAAATGCAATAAATTTTTTTAGATATATTATTTTTGAATAAAAACAACATGTCCTCATAAAAGAAGTTTATAGCTATAACTATGCCAAAAACTACATAAAAAACACGGGTAATTATGATGCAATTAATGTTTTCATAAAAAAATTAAACCATTTTTTTGTGGGACAGTAACTTAATGGTCGCATTTTTTTTCTTTATAAATATAATCTACATATCAAAACATATTTATATAAAAAATATCAGCTAATTAAAATGCAGGGCTAACGAGTTATAAATTTTTAAAATTTTTGTTTAGGGTTGTCACTATACTTTCTATGAAAATTTAATTATCATATTTATTTATTCTGCTCATCAATAATATCGTCAATTTTAGTACGTTAGACTACTTATACAGGGTTCATTTGACAACATCTACCAAATTTTTTTTACGTAATAAGTATCATTAATAGTGTTATGTAGGTATGATCTATGTCAATATTGATAATTGTAATTGAAGGTAGAAACATAAAAGTTTAATAAAACAGTCTAGGTTGAATCTCGGTGTTTCATTGACATAACATTTGGCGCAGTCGGTTTTAATTACGTGTTTAAATATGCCAATAGGAAAAATTGAACAGTTTAATGTTGATTCCCAAAATTGGGACAGTTATGTGCGTCGGGTGAAACAATTTATCGCGTTAAACAGCATCAGCGAAGAGTTGCATGTCGCCACGTTACTAACCTTAGTGGGCGCGGAGTGTTATAACCTCATTTGCGATTTGTGCTCGCCGGTTGAACCGGAGTCAAAACACTTCGATGAGTTAGTTACGTTGGTCGGAAGACACCTTGAACCGGAAAGATCGGAGATTGCTGAACGCCACGTTTTTCGACAAAGAACGCAACAGCAGGGAGAAAGCATTCGCGTTTATCTTCAAAGCTTGAAGCATTTGGCTAAAACCTGCAATTTTGGAGCATCACTCGAAGAGAATCTACGCGACCAATTCGTGTCAGGCCTGTACAGTGAGGAGATGCGATCGAGGTTATTCGCCGAGAAAAACATAGACTACAAGCGCGCCGTGGAGCTGGCCAGCGCGCTCGAGGCGGCGGAGCGGCACGCTGTTGTGGCGGGAGCTTCGGCCAGCGCGAGTGGAGCGGGCACACCCGCCGAGGACGGGCTGCATCGTATAGGAGGCAGCAGCGGCGGCGGCGCTGGCGGCGGCGGCTGGAGCCGGCGCCGGACGGCGCGGGCTAGCGGTGGCGGCGGCGGCGGCGCTGAGGTGCCCGCGCCTGCCGGTGAAGGGAGCCGGTGCTGCCGGTGCGGAAAATCGTCTCATTCGTCATCTAAGTGTCGTTTTAAAAATTATTCGTGTGATTTGTGCGGTGAAAAAGGTCATCTAAAAGTGATGTGTCGTAACAAAAGGGAAACCAACAATAATTACAGTAAGCAGAATAACAAAGGTCAGTACTTTTTAAATGATTCTACAGACGAGGACAGTGACTATCATTTTTATAACTTGATTTCTAATAGTGAAGGTGATGGACCTTATTCTATCAATTTAAAAGTTGAAAATGTACTTTGTAAGTTTGAAATTGATACAGGTAGTAAAATATCTGCTATTTCTAAAAGTTATTATGACAAACATTTCAAAAGTTTACAAATACAAAGAAAACTGTTGGCTTTAAAATCTTACACCGGTGACGTCATTGAGACCTTAGGTTATATTAATGTTAGTGTAACTTTGTGTTCAAAGTCGGCATTACTAAAATTATATGTAATTGAAAGTGGTGGACCACCGTTAATGGGCCGCACTTGGATTAAAAAACTTAAATTGGAAATTGTAAATTGTAATCTTTTAAATAATTTTGGCCCGCTAGAAATTTCTTTAAAAAATGAATTTCCAGACGTATTTGCAGAAGGTTTGGGTACGTGTAAAACACCTATTAGTTTGCAGTTAAAAGATAAAAGTCCTGTGTTTGTAAAAGCGCGGCCGTTGCCGCTGGCTTTGCGCGCGCGCGTTGAAGCGGAGCTAAAGCGGCTAGAACGCGAAGGGGTTATTTACAAAGTTGAGCGCTCTGATTATGGCACACCGATTGTTCCGATTATTAAATCAAGCGGGGGAGTCCGTATTTGCGGAGATTACAAAATAACTATTAATCCACTTTTAAAGGATTTTCACTATCCGTTGCCTAGGATTGAAGATTTACTGGTGACATTGGGAGGGGGTGAACAATACACCAAAATTGACCTTTCAAATGCTTTCCAACAGTGTTTTTTAAAATCTGATTCACAAGCGATGACTGCAATCACTACTCATATAGGAACTTTTGTTTATCGACGTGTACCATTTGGAATAAAATGTATTCCAGAAAATTTCCAAAAAATTATGGAGGAGACACTGAGTGGGCTACCGTGTACAGCAGTCTTTGCTGATGATATTTGCGTAACAGGAAAAGACAGGTCTACTCATTTAGCGAATTTAAGGGCCGTTTTGAAGCGATTACAAGATAATGGGCTTAGAATAAATTTCTCTAAATGTCAGTTTTTCAAAAATAGTGTTACCTATTTAGGGTATAAAATTGATAAGCACGGGCTGCATACTGATGATAATAAAACTGAGGCTATAGTATCCGCACCACGTCCCGAAAATATCACCCAGCTAAAAAGTTTTATGGGGTTAGTAAACTTTTATTCAAAATTTTGTCCTAATATAAGTGATATTTTAAAACCTTTATACGATTTATTGAAAAAGAACGTCAAATGGGAATGGGGTAGTGAGTGTGAGGGTGCGTTTAGAAAAATCAAGAAAGTGCTCAGTAGCAGCCCAGTGCTGGCGCATTATGACGCGCGGCTTGCGCTGGTGCTGGCGGTGGACAGCAGCCAGTACGGGCTGGGCGCGGCGCTGCTGCAGCGCGGCGTCGACGGCTGCGAGCGCCCGCTGTGCTACGCGTCGCGCACTCTCAACGCGGCCGAGTGCAACTACTCGCAGCTAGACAAGGAAGCACTCGCTATTGTTTTTGGTGTTAAAAAACACCACCAATACTTGTACGGTCGCAAATTTATTTTAAGAAGCGATCATAAGCCTTTGAGTTATATTTTTGGAAAAAATAAAGGAATTCCTTTAACGGCCGCGAGCAGGTTGCAACGTTACGCAGTCACCTTAGCTGCTTACGATTTTACAATTGAGTTTGTTCCGTCGGCTCAAAATTGTCATGCAGACCTATTGTCGAGGCTTCCTCTTAACTTGACGAAGTCAGTCAAGAAAGAGGAAAGTCAAAATGTCAGTTATATTAATTTTGTGCAAGAAAGTTTTCCACTCAGTTTTGTTGACATTAAAACCGAGACGGCAAAAGATACACTTTTAAGCAAAATTTATGGGTATGTCATGTTTGGCTGGCCTAAAACAGCAGATAATCGCTCTGAAAAAACTTATTTTTCTCGGAAAGAAAACATTCATATTGATCAAGGATGTTTGATTTGGGGCTACAGGGTCATAATACCTAGTTCACTTCGAGACGCGGTACTAAAAGAAATACACGATGGACATCCAGGTATTGTTAAAATGAAACAGATCGCACGTAATTATGTGTGGTGGGAGAACCTGGATAGTGACATCGAGCGCTGTGCGCGCGAGTGCGGCGCATGCGAGGCGCAGCGGCCCTCGCCCCCGCCCGCGCCGCTACACTCGTGGCCTTGGCCCCAGGAGCCTTGGGCTAGGTTGAATATGGATTTTTTAGGGCCTTTTCAAAACCAATATTATTTCATTATAATTGATGCGCACTCAAAATGGATTGAGGTTGAAAAAGTTAAAAGTACTTCTGCGGGGGCAGTCATTGAGGTTTTAAGAAAAATATTTGCACGCTTTGGTTTGCCGAAAAGAGTCGTAAGTGACAACGGGCCCCCTTTTTCATCTGCGGATTTTGCTCGTTACTTACAATGTAATGGAATTAAACATACATTGACGGCTCCGTACCATCCTTCTAGTAATGGTGCGGCTGAAAATGCAGTGCGTTCGATTAAAAGAACTCTTAAAAAAGCACAAATTGAAAATGAAAGCTACTCCACTGCTTTGAGCCGATTTTTATTTTACTACAGGAATACGGAGCATAGCACAACCGGGCGGTCCCCGGCGGAAGCTCTATTCGGTCGGCGGCTGCGAGGGCGTTTGGACCTGCTGCGGCCCGACGCTGCGGAACGCGTGCGCACGCGCCAGCTGCAGGAGGAGAGCCGCCACGCGCGCCCGCAGCGCGGCGCCGAGGAGGGCCAAGCAGTGCTTGTACGTGACTACTCAAAAGACGGTCGGAAGTGGACCGAGGGCACGGTACTTGAAAGGCAGAGTCCGGTCTCTTACAGCATACAGATGCGTAACGGACAAATCCATAAGAGACATATTGATCAAATACTGCTTAAAATTAACAGAAAATCGAGGTATTCTCTTACTAAAGTTCAAGAGGAGGCAGAGTTGGGTCAGAAGCAAGATATGACATCCGTAAACAGTGATACAGCGACATCAAATGGTAATCGAATGTCGGAAGAGGAAGATAAGGATTTGACTCAGTTCTGCACTCCTAAGTCGAGTCCGGTATTAGAATTAATGAAGGGTTGTGAAAATACGTCGCCTGAGCAGAAACGTGAGCGCCGCAAAGCCGCGGTGCGGTGTTTAGAAAAGCTACGAAAATATAAGATATAAATATCCAAACTTTCTACAAATACTTCGGCTTGTTGAAAATATAATTTGTTCATGTACGTCAATTATAAATACTTACCATATTTTGTAAATTACTCATTATTGTTTTGGCTCAATATAAACTTGTGTACTCACTAAATACTACTAATACGAATAGTGATTCTTTAAAAAAATAAAATAAAATTGTTATGTTTAAATTTAGGAGGGAAGTGTTATGTAGGTATGATCTATGTCAATATTGATAATTGTAATTGAAGGTAGAAACATAAAAGTTTAATAAAACAGTCTAGGTTGAATCTCGGTGTTTCATTGACATAACAAATAGAAACCATTTCTGCCAAAAATAAGAAGTAATTTTTTTTCACCGAAATTCATATTATTCACTATAATGTTAAGCACAACGTGGTCATACTATTTTATGAATCAATACTATGAACTATAAAGACTACGCGCAGAGGTGCAACGTGTTTGGCCGAATGAATTACATCACAGACGTCCAAATTCTCAAAAAACAATCGTATCTTCTTGAAAATAAGTGCCATTACATCGAGTAGGTATGGTACCGACATGACCGGACGTGAACGAAACCGGCCGGCGGCGCCGTCGCACAGTGTGTGATTTTGGCTCCACCGCGGACACGCAGAGTTTATGTGTTTATTTGATAGCTGGAACTATAGTAGAGGCTAGAAAAAGACTCCGAAGGTTTTTTTTTAATTATCTTTTGAGTTATTTACAGTCTCGAGAAAAACCCATAAAAACCATAGAAATGCAATTAATTTTTTTAGATATATTATTTTTGAATAAAAACAACATGTCCTCATAAAAGAAGTTTATAGCTATAACTATGCCAAAAACTACATAAAAAACACGGGTAATTATGATGCAATTAATGTTTTCATAAAAAAATTAAACCATTTTTTTGTGGGACAGTAACTTAATGGTCGCATTTTTTTTCTTTATAAATATAATCTACATATCAAAACATATTTATATAAAAAATATCAGCTAATTAAAATGCAGGGCTAACGAGTTATAAATTTTTAAAATTTTTGTTTAGGGTTGTCACTATACTTTCTATGAAAATTTAATTATCATATTTATTTATTCTGCTCATCAATAATATCGTCAATTTTAGTACGTTAGACTACTTATACAGGGTTCATTTGACAACATCTACCAAATTTTTTTTACGTAATAAGTATCATTAATAGAAACCATTTCTGCCAAAAATAAGAAGTAATTTTTTTTCACCGAAATTCATATTATTCACTATAATGTTAAGCACAACGTGGTCATACTATTTTATGAATCAATACTATGAACTATAAAGACTACGCGCAGAGGTGCAACGTGTTTGGCCGAATGAATTACATCACAGACGTCCAAATTCTCAAAAAACAATCGTATCTTCTTGAAAATAAGTGCCATTACATCGAGTAGGTATGGTACCGACATGACCGGACGTGAACGAAACCGGCCGGCGGCGCCGTCGCACAGTGTGTGATTTTGGCTCCACCGCGGACACGCAGAGTTTATGTGTTTATTTGATAGCTGGAACTATAGTAGAGGCTAGAAAAAGACTCCGAAGGTTTTTTTTTAATTATCTTTTGAGTTATTTACAGTCTCGAGAAAAACCCATAAAAACCATAGAAATGCAATAAATTTTTTTAGATATATTATTTTTGAATAAAAACAACATGTCCTCATAAAAGAAGTTTATAGCTATAACTATGCCAAAAACTACATAAAAAACACGGGTAATTATGATGCAATTAATGTTTTCATAAAAAAATTAAACCATTTTTTTGTGGGACAGTAACTTAATGGTCGCATTTTTTTTCTTTATAAATATAATCTACATATCAAAACATATTTATATAAAAAATATCAGCTAATTAAAATGCAGGGCTAACGAGTTATAAATTTTTAAAATTTTTGTTTAGGGTTGTCACTATACTTTCTATGAAAATTTAATTATCATATTTATTTATTCTGCTCATCAATAATATCGTCAATTTTAGTACGTTAGACTACTTATACAGGGTTCATTTGACAACATCTACCAAATTTTTTTTACGTAATAAGTATCATTAATAGAAACCATTTCTGCCAAAAATAAGAAGTAATTTTTTTTCACCGAAATTCATATTATTCACTATAATGTTAAGCACAACGTGGTCATACTATTTTATGAATCAATACTATGAACTATAAAGACTACGCGCAGAGGTGCAACGTGTTTGGCCGAATGAATTGCATCACAGACGTCCAAATTCTCAAAAAACAATCGTATCTTCTTGAAAATAAGTGCCATTACATCGAGTAGGTATGGTACCGACATGACCGGACGTGAACGAAACCGGCCGGCGGCGCCGTCGCACAGTGTGTGATTTTGGCTCCACCGCGGACACGCAGAGTTTATGTGTTTATTTGATAGCTGGAACTATAGTAGAGGCTAGAAAAAGACTCCGAAGGTTTTTTTTTAATTATCTTTTGAGTTATTTACAGTCTCGAGAAAAACCCATAAAAACCATAGAAATGCAATAAATTTTTTTAGATATATTATTTTTGAATAAAAACAACATGTCCTCATAAAAGAAGTTTATAGCTATAACTATGCCAAAAACTACATAAAAAACACGGGTAATTATGATGCAATTAATGTTTTCATAAAAAAATTAAACCATTTTTTTGTGGGACAGTAACTTAATGGTCGCATTTTTTTTCTTTATAAATATAATCTACATATCAAAACATATTTATATAAAAAATATCAGCTAATTAAAATGCAGGGCTAACGAGTTATAAATTTTTAAAATTTTTGTTTAGGGTTGTCACTATACTTTCTATGAAAATTTAATTATCATATTTATTTATTCTGCTCATCAATAATATCGTCAATTTTAGTACGTTAGACTACTTATACAGGGTTCATTTGACAACATCTACCAAATTTTTTTTACGTAATAAGTATCATTAATAGAAACCATTTCTGCCAAAAATAAGAAGTAATTTTTTTTCACCGAAATTCATATTATTCACTATAATGTTAAGCACAACGTGGTCATACTATTTTATGAATCAATACTATGAACTATAAAGACTACGCGCAGAGGTGCAACGTGTTTGGCCGAATGAATTACATCACAGACGTCCAAATTCTCAAAAAACAATCGTATCTTCTTGAAAATAAGTGCCATTACATCGAGTAGGTATGGTACCGACATGACCGGACGTGAACGAAACCGGCCGGCGGCGCCGTCGCACAGTGTGTGATTTTGGCTCCACCGCGGACACGCAGACTTTATGTGTTTATTTGATAGCTGGAACTATAGTAGAGGCTAGAAAAAGACTCCGAAGGTTTTTTTTTAATTATCTTTTGAGTTATTTACAGTCTCGAGAAAAACCCATAAAAACCATAGAAATGCAATAAATTTTTTTAGATATATTATTTTTGAATAAAAACAACATGTCCTCATAAAAGAAGTTTATAGCTATAACTATGCCAAAAACTACATAAAAAACACGGGTAATTATGATGCAATTAATGTTTTCATAAAAAAATTAAACCATTTTTTTGTGGGACAGTAACTTAATGGTCGCATTTTTTTTCTTTATAAATATAATCTACATATCAAAACATATTTATATAAAAAATATCAGCTAATTAAAATGCAGGGCTAACGAGTTATAAATTTTTAAAATTTTTGTTTAGGGTTGTCACTATACTTTCTATGAAAATTTAATTATCATATTTATTTATTCTGCTCATCAATAATATCGTCAATTTTAGTACGTTAGACTACTTATACAGGGTTCATTTGACAACATCTACCAAATTTTTTTTACGTAATAAGTATCATTAATAGAAACCATTTCTGCCAAAAATAAGAAGTAATTTTTTTTCACCGAAATTCATATTATTCACTATAATGTTAAGCACAACGTGGTCATACTATTTTATGAATCAATACTATGAACTATAAAGACTACGCGCAGAGGTGCAACGTGTTTGGCCGAATGAATTACATCACAGACGTCCAAATTCTCAAAAAACAATCGTATCTTCTTGAAAATAAGTGCCATTACATCGAGTAGGTATGGTACCGACATGACCGGACGTGAACGAAACCGGCCGGCGGCGGCGCCGTCGCACAGTGTGTGATTTTGGCTCCACCGCGGACACGCAGAGTTTATGTGTTTATTTGATAGCTGGAACTATAGTAGAGGCTAGAAAAAGACTCCGAAGGTTTTTTTTTAATTATCTTTTGAGTTATTTACAGTCTCGAGAAAAACCCATAAAAACCATAGAAATGCAATAAATTTTTTTAGATATATTATTTTTGAATAAAAACAACATGTCCTCATAAAAGAAGTTTATAGCTATAACTATGCCAAAAACTACATAAAAAACACGGGTAATTATGATGCAATTAATGTTTTCATAAAAAAATTAAACCATTTTTTTGTGGGACAGTAACTTAATGGTCGCATTTTTTTTCTTTATAAATATAATCTACATATCAAAACATATTTATATAAAAAATATCAGCTAATTAAAATGCAGGGCTAACGAGTTATAAATTTTTAAAATTTTTGTTTAGGGTTGTCACTATACTTTCTATGAAAATTTAATTATCATATTTATTTATTCTGCTCATCAATAATATCGTCAATTTTAGTACGTTAGACTACTTATACAGGGTTCATTTGACAACATCTACCAAATTTTTTTTACGTAATAAGTATCATTAATAGAAACCATTTCTGCCAAAAATAAGAAGTAATTTTTTTTCACCGAAATTCATATTATTCACTATAATGTTAAGCACAACGTGGTCATACTATTTTATGAATCAATACTATGAACTATAAAGACTACGCGCAGAGGTGCAACGTGTTTGGCCGAATGAATTACATCACAGACGTCCAAATTCTCAAAAAACAATCGTATCTTCTTGAAAATAAGTGCCATTACATCGAGTAGGTATGGTACCGACATGACCGGACGTGAACGAAACCGGCCGGTGGCGCCGTCGCACAGTGTGTGATTTTGGCTCCACCGCGGACACGCAGACTTTATGTGTTTATTTGATAGCTGGAACTATAGTAGAGGCTAGAAAAAGACTCCGAAGGTTTTTTTTTAATTATCTTTTGAGTTATTTACAGTCTCGAGAAAAACCCATAAAAACCATAGAAATGCAATAAATTTTTTAGATATATGTTTTTTGAATAAAAACAACATGTCCTCATAAAAGAAGTTTATAGCTATAACTATGCCAAAAACTACATAAAAAACACGGGTAATTATGATGCAATTAATGTTTTCATAAAAAAATTAAACCATTTTTTTGTGGGACAGTAACTTAATGGTCGCATTTTTTTTCTTTATAAATATAATCTACATATCAAAACATATTTATATAAAAAATATCAGCTAATTAAAATGCAGGGCTAACGAGTTATAAATTTTTAAAATTTTTGTTTAGGGTTGTCACTATACTTTCTATGAAAATTTAATTATCATATTTATTTATTCTGCTCATCAATAATATCGTCAATTTTAGTACGTTAGACTACTTATACAGGGTTCATTTGACAACATCTACCAAATTTTTTTTACGTAATAAGTATCATTAATAGAAACCATTTCTGCCAAAAATAAGAAGTAATTTTTTTTCACCGAAATTCATATTATTCACTATAATGTTAAGCACAACGTGGTCATACTATTTTATGAATCAATACTATGAACTATAAAGACTACGCGCAGAGGTGCAACGTGTTTGGCCGAATGAATTACATCACAGACGTCCAAATTCTCAAAAAACAATCGTATCTTCTTGAAAATAAGTGCCATTACATCGAGTAGGTATGGTACCGACATGACCGGACGTGAACGAAACCGGCCGGCGGCGGCGCCGTCGCACAGTGTGTGATTTTGGCTCCACCGCGGACACGCAGAGTTTATGTGTTTATTTGATAGCTGGAACTATAGTAGAGGCTAGAAAAAGACTCCGAAGGTTTTTTTTTAATTATCTTTTGAGTTATTTACAGTCTCGAGAAAAACCCATAAAAACCATAGAAATGCAATAAATTTTTTTAGATATATTATTTTTGAATAAAAACAACATGTCCTCATAAAAGAAGTTTATAGCTATAACTATGCCAAAAACTACATAAAAAACACGGGTAATTATGATGCAATTAATGTTTTCATAAAAAAATTAAACCATTTTTTTGTGGGACAGTAACTTAATGGTCGCATTTTTTTTCTTTATAAATATAATCTACATATCAAAACATATTTATATAAAAAATATCAGCTAATTAAAATGCAGGGCTAACGAGTTATAAATTTTTAAAATTTTTGTTTAGGGTTGTCACTATACTTTCTATGAAAATTTAATTATCATATTTATTTATTCTGCTCATCAATAATATCGTCAATTTTAGTACGTTAGACTACTTATACAGGGTTCATTTGACAACATCTACCAAATTTTTTTTACGTAATAAGTATCATTAATAGAAACCATTTCTGCCAAAAATAAGAAGTAATTTTTTTTCACCGAAATTCATATTATTCACTATAATGTTAAGCACAACGTGGTCATACTATTTTATGAATCAATACTATGAACTATAAAGACTACGCGCAGAGGTGCAACGTGTTTGGCCGAATGAATTACATCACAGACGTCCAAATTCTCAAAAAACAATCGTATCTTCTTGAAAATAAGTGCCATTACATCGAGTAGGTATGGTACCGACATGACCGGACGTGAACGAAACCGGCCGGCGGCGCCGTCGCACAGTGTGTGATTTTGGCTCCACCGCGGACACGCAGAGTTTATGTGTTTATTTGATAGCTGGAACTATAGTAGAGGCTAGAAAAAGACTCCGAAGGTTTTTTTTTAATTATCTTTTGAGTTATTTACAGTCTCGAGAAAAACCCATAAAAACCATAGAAATGCAATAAATTTTTTTAGATATATTATTTTTGAATAAAAACAACATGTCCTCATAAAAGAAGTTTATAGCTATAACTATGCCAAAAACTACATAAAAAACACGGGTAATTATGATGCAATTAATGTTTTCATAAAAAAATTAAACCATTTTTTTGTGGGACAGTAACTTAATGGTCGCATTTTTTTTCTTTATAAATATAATCTACATATCAAAACATATTTATATAAAAAATATCAGCTAATTAAAATGCAGGGCTAACGAGTTATAAATTTTTAAAATTTTTGTTTAGGGTTGTCACTATACTTTCTATGAAAATTTAATTATCATATTTATTTATTCTGCTCATCAATAATATCGTCAATTTTAGTACGTTAGACTACTTATACAGGGTTCATTTGACAACATCTACCAAATTTTTTTTACGTAATAAGTATCATTAATAGAAACCATTTCTGCCAAAAATAAGAAGTAATTTTTTTTCACCGAAATTCATATTATTCACTATAATGTTAAGCACAACGTGGTCATACTATTTTATGAATCAATACTATGAACTATAAAGACTACGCGCAGAGGTGCAACGTGTTTGGCCGAATGAATTACATCACAGACGTCCAAATTCTCAAAAAACAATCGTATCTTCTTGAAAATAAGTGCCATTACATCGAGTAGGTATGGTACCGACATGACCGGACGTGAACGAAACCGGCCGGCGGCGCCGTCGCACAGTGTGTGATTTTGGCTCCACCGCGGACACGCAGAGTTTATGTGTTTATTTGATAGCTGGAACTATAGTAGAGGCTAGAAAAAGACTCCGAAGGTTTTTTTTTAATTATCTTTTGAGTTATTTACAGTCTCGAGAAAAACCCATAAAAACCATAGAAATGCAATAAATTTTTTTAGATATATTATTTTTGAATAAAAACAACATGTCCTCATAAAAGAAGTTTATAGCTATAACTATGCCAAAAACTACATAAAAAACACGGGTAATTATGATGCAATTAATGTTTTCATAAAAAAATTAAACCATTTTTTTGTGGGACAGTAACTTAATGGTCGCATTTTTTTTCTTTATAAATATAATTTACATATCAAAACATATTTATATAAAAAATATCAGCTAATTAAAATGCAGGGCTAACGAGTTATAAATTTTTAAAATTTTTGTTTAGGGTTGTCACTATACTTTCTATGAAAATTTAATTATCATATTTATTTATTCTGCTCATCAATAATATCGTCAATTTTAGTACGTTAGACTACTTATACAGGGTTCATTTGACAACATCTACCAAATTTTTTTTACGTAATAAGTATCATTAATAGAAACCATTTCTGCCAAAAATAAGAAGTAATTTTTTTTCACCGAAATTCATATTATTCACTATAATGTTAAGCACAACGTGGTCATACTATTTTATGAATCAATACTATGAACTATGAAGACTACGCGCAGAGGTGCAACGTGTTTGGCCGAATAAATTACATCACAGACGTCCAAATTCTCAAAAAACAATCGTATCTTCTTGAAAATAAGTGCCATTACATCGAGTAGGTATGGTACCGACATGACCGGACGTGAACGAAACCGGCCGGCGGCGCCGTCGCACAGTGTGTGATTTTGGCTCCACCGCGGACACGCAGAGTTTATGTGTTTATTTGATAGCTGGAACTATAGTAGAGGCTAGAAAAAGACTCCGAAGGTTTTTTTTTAATTATCTTTTGAGTTATTTACAGTCTCCAGAAAAACCCATAAAAACCATAGAAATGCAATAAATTTTTTTAGATATATTATTTTTGAATAAAAACAACATGTCCTCATAAAAGAAGTTTATAGCTATAACTATGCCAAAAACTACATAAAAAACACGGGTAATTATGATGCAATTAATGTTTTCATAAAAAAATTAAACCATTTTTTGTGGGACAGTAACTTAATGGTCGCATTTTTTTTCTTTATAAATATAATCTACATATCAAAACATATTTATATAAAAAATATCAGCTAATTAAAATGCAGGGCTAACGAGTTATAAATTTTTATAATTTTTGTTTAGGGTTGTCACTATACTTTCTATGAAAATTTAATTATCATATTTATTTATTCTGCTCATCAATAATATCGTCAATTTTAGTACGTTAGACTACTTATACAGGGTTCATTTGACAACATCTACCAAATTTTTTTTACGTAATAAGTATCATTAATAGAAACCATTTCTGCCAAAAATAAGAAGTAATTTTTTTTCACCGAAATTCATATTATTCACTATAATGTTAAGCACAACGTGGTCATACTATTTTATGAATCAATACTATGAACTATAAAGACTACGCGCAGAGGTGCAACGTGTTTGGCCGAATGAATTACATCACAGACGTCCAAATTCTCAAAAAACAATCGTATCTTCTTGAAAATAAGTGCCATTACATCGAGTAGGTATGGTACCGACATGACCGGACGTGAACGAAACCGGCCGGCGGCGCCGTCGCACAGTGTGTGATTTTGGCTCCACCGCGGACACGCAGAGTTTATGTGTTTATTTGATAGCTGGAACTATAGTAGAGGCTAGAAAAAGACTCCGAAGGTTTTTTTTTAATTATCTTTTGAGTTATTTACAGTCTCGAGAAAAACCCATAAAAACCATAGAAATGCAATAAATTTTTTTAGATATATTATTTTTGAATAAAAACAACATGTCCTCATAAAAGAAGTTTATAGCTATAACTATGCCAAAAACTACATAAAAAACACGGGTAATTATGATGCAATTAATGTTTTCATAAAAAAATTAAACCATTTTTTTGTGGGACAGTAACTTAATGGTCGCATTTTTTTTCTTTATAAATATAATCTACATATCAAAACATATTTATATAAAAAATATCAGCTAATTAAAATGCAGGGCTAACGAGTTATAAATTTTTAAAATTTTTGTTTAGGGTTGTCACTATACTTTCTATGAAAATTTAATTATCATATTTATTTATTCTGCTCATCAATAATATCGTCAATTTTAGTACGTTAGACTACTTATACAGGGTTCATTTGACAACATCTACCAAATTTTTTTTACGTAATAAGTATCATTAATAGAAACCATTTCTGCCAAAAATAAGAAGTAATTTTTTTTCACCGAAATTCATATTATTCACTATAATGTTAAGCACAACGTGGTCATACTATTTTATGAATCAATACTATGAACTATAAAGACTACGCGCAGAGGTGCAACGTGTTTGGCCGAATGAATTACATCACAGACGTCCAAATTCTCAAAAAACAATCGTATCTTCTTGAAAATAAGTGCCATTACATCGAGTAGGTATGGTACCGACATGACCGGACGTGAACGAAACCGGCCGGCGGCGCCGTCGCACAGTGTGTGATTTTGGCTCCACCGCGGACACGCAGAGTTTATGTGTTTATTTGATAGCTGGAACTATAGTAGAGGCTAGAAAAAGACTCCGAAGGTTTTTTTTTAATTATCTTTTGAGTTATTTACAGTCTCGAGAAAAACCCATAAAAACCATAGAAATGCAATAATTTTTTTTAGATATATTATTTTTGAATAAAAACAACATGTACTCATAAAAGAAGCTTATAGCTATAACTATGCCAAAAACTACATAAAAAACACGAGTAATTATGATGCAATTAATGTTTTCATAAAAAAATTAAACCATTTTTTTGTGGGACAGTAACTTAATGGTCGCATTTTTTTTCTTTATAAATATAATCTACATATCAAAACATATTTATATAAAAAATATCAGCTAATTAAAATGCAGGGCTAACGAGTTATAAATTTTTAAAATTTTTGTTTAGGGTTGTCACTATACTTTCTATGAAAATTTAATTATCATATTTATTTATTCTGCTCATCAATAATATCGTCAATTTTAGTACGTTAGACTACTTATACAGGGTTCATTTGACAACATCTACCAAATTTTTTTTACGTAATAAGTATCATTAATAGAAACCATTTCTGCCAAAAATAAGAAGTAATTTTTTTTCACCGAAATTCATATTATTCACTATAATGTTAAGCACAACGTGGTCATACTATTTTATGAATCAATACTATGAACTATAAAGACTACGCGCAGAGGTGCAACGTGTTTGGCCGAATGAATTACATCACAGACGTCCAAATTCTCAAAAAACAATCGTATCTTCTTGAAAATAAGTGCCATTACATCGAGTAGGTATGGTACCGACATGACCGGACGTGAACGAAACCGGCCGGCGGCGGCGCCGTCGCACAGTGTGTGATTTTGGCTCCACCGCGGACACGCAGAGTTTATGTGTTTATTTGATAGCTGGAACTATAGTAGAGGCTAGAAAAAGACTCCGAAGGTTTTTTTTTAATTATCTTTTGAGTTATTTACAGTCTCGAGAAAAACCCATAAAAACCATAGAAATGCAATAAATTTTTTTAGATATATTATTTTTGAATAAAAACAACATGTCCTCATAAAAGAAGTTTATAGCTATAACTATGCCAAAAACTACATAAAAAACACGGGTAATTATGATGCAATTAATGTTTTCATAAAAAAATTAAACCATTTTTTTGTGGGACAGTAACTTAATGGTCGCATTTTTTTTCTTTATAAATATAATCTACATATCAAAACATATTTATATAAAAAACTAGCTGTGACCCGCGACTTCGTCCGCGTGGATACCGGTTGTTGGAGTTGGATAAATACTATTATTATATCCTCCTTGAAGTTTAAACTTACCTTATTCAAAATTTCGTCAAAATCGATTCAGTAGTTAAGCTGTGAAAGCGTTACTGATAGATAAACAGACAGAGTTACTTCAAAAACTATTACAACAAATCTGTGATCCGCAGTTTCACCTAGGTGTTTTGTGAAAAAGTACAGGTAGGTAGGTATATTACATAGATGATGCCTGCGACTTCGTCTGTATTTAATTAGTATTTCGAGTAGGTTATTTTCTTCTCCAAGGTCCTAAGTGCTATCTATAATAACAAAAATAAAAATGAAGAATCTTCGCCCATATAATATGTATAACTCCTAACCACAAACATAGGTAACTATATTAGGTACATAACAAACATAGGTAACTATATTAGGCACATTGCGTTATAAACAAATCGGGTGCCAAAGTGTCTTAAATTTTACATATTTCATGCAATACCTATCTTCATTAATTATAGCTTATTGTTATTCTAGATAAAGCTATATTACTGTAAAGTTTCAGAAGAATACATTCGACAGTTTTTGCGTGAAAGAGTAGCAAAGATCCATCCATCCAGCCATTATCAGTGTATAATGTGTATCTATCTATAGTTATGATTGGCTACTTTTCACGGTAAAATGCCTGGCTTTTTATTCTACTTCTAAATCTACGGTTTCTAACCTAGAAATGATCACGAAATAAATTAAACCTTGAGTAACATTATTTTAAGTTTAACTTTCTTACAATATTATCTCTGTATGTACAGAAGGCTGTAATTTTTTTTTACTTGAATCTGAAATCTATGCCCTCGACATAACCTAAGTTAAAATTGTTTGGGGAAATTTGACAGGTAATGTAATGCTTGACCTGCTGCCTTCTGTACCTACCTGTATTAAATCGCGCAAAAGCTTTATTAATGATTTAGCCCTATCAACATAGCAAAATTTTCTACTGCATACCAACTATTTTTCAGATTTATTATTTTTAAGCCCCTAGTACTTTTACCAGGAGTATTTCCTTAGAATTCTTTTTCCCATGTTTATTTTTAATGTAGTTTAGTTTTTTTTCTTCTGGCTATCCGAACGCTTTTACATCTAATCTACTAATGCCACGTTACAATATCAAAAACACTGTTCGTTTGTTGCTTCCACGCTGGACTGGGAGCAACAGAAAATCATAGAATGTACCAGTTGCTTCTCTTCGCGGGCATACCTTAAAAGTCATTTGAGGGATAGAGATTTTATTGGATAGAGAGTCTTGTCAAATTACTACTTACAATTCTTATAACTACCTACCATTCGTTTGTAGTAGCTTTTACTCATGTAAAATATTGAAACCCAGCATTCATTGATTTTGACGACAATTTAGTTGTAATTTAGGTACCCCTAGAATAACCCTACCGCCTCTGAATGATTGACTAATCCGAGTGAGCCCCACTTGGTGGTAAACTGACTGTCTCGGCTGACTGAAATTTGCCGTCAAATATCACTACTGCCAGCGGTGACGCATCCCGAAAACATTCTATAAAGGACCAGTTCTAGAGCCGCAAACGGGTTTATGATAGAACTGGCTTGGCTTCGGTATTCGACCTCATTTATACTTACCATCAGGTGAGAATGAGGTCAAATTCGGGCTTATTCACTGATTTAAAAAAAAAACTTAGTATTTTTAATATTTTGGAATAGAAAGTTATAAAATTAAACTCGTGGGTAGTCTGACTCCCAACCGTTACAAAAATTTGGTGGTTCATTCAGAGAAATCTTATTTCCAAGTGAAATAATAAAAGTTGGGTGAATATATTCATAGGCACCCCGAGTTTGGTAGGTATCTCGAACAATTAACAGCGTGAGTGGCCAGCCATGCCAGCGAATCACTCGCTCGCCCGCCCGCGTCTTATCGAACATACCTACCTATTTTATTACGGAGTTATTTTAAAATAACGATATCTCTTTGGATCTTGATTGAAATCAAGTGGTGTCAAAGACAATTTTGTTCACAATTAAATATTTATTGTAAACAAAATAAAAAAAATATAGGTAATAAAAAAAAATTACGCGAGCAGGATCGAACCCACGACCTTAGACTCATGGTCGGTCTACGCGCAACTGAGCAATGAGTACTTCTGATATGTATGCCGAACATCTCCACCATATTCTAGTAAGTTTTAGGCATAACTTTTAAAAATCTATTAAAATTTTTTTAGATCCTAGATTTTTTTATGTCTGCAGAATCTGCTCATCATCCTGGACAACTTTTGTTAAGGCATCATATCTATATTTCTTACGGTTTTGATGATCCCTTAAGGGTTCTGCACCAGGTATTCCAGTAACCGAAATAAAATATACCCTATATGTTGCCCCGGCTTCACAGCTATACATCACAAAAAGGTTCATTCAAATCCGTTCAGCGGTTACAGAGATTAGCGTGTGCAAACAGACAAACTTACAAACAAACAGACAATTTTTTTTTTCAGATTCTTACTCTTTTTTCATTTCTTTATAACCCTAGATATTTTTTTTTGTAAAAATATTAAATGTACAGACACGTTTTTTTTATTGTTTTATTATATGTATTGATATCAGCTAATTAAAATGCAGGGCTAACGAGTTATAAATTTTTAAAATTTTTGTTTAGGGTTGTCACTATACTTTCTATGAAAATTTAATTATCATATTTATTTATTCTGCTCATCAATAATATCGTCAATTTTAGTACGTTAGACTACTTATACAGGGTTCATTTGACAACATCTACCAAATTTTTTTTACGTAATAAGTATCATTAATAGAAACCATTTCTGCCAAAAATAAGAAGTAATTTTTTTTCACCGAAATTCATATTATTCACTATAATGTTAAGCACAACGTGGTCATACTATTTTATGAATCAATACTATGAACTATGAAGACTACGCGCAGAGGTGCAACGTGTTTGGCCGAATAAATTACATCACAGACGTCCAAATTCTCAAAAAACAATCGTATCTTCTTGAAAATAAGTGCCATTACATCGAGTAGGTATGGTACCGACATGACCGGACGTGAACGAAACCGGCCGGCGGCGCCGTCGCACAGTGTGTGATTTTGGCTCCACCGCGGACACGCAGAGTTTATGTGTTTATTTGATAGCTGGAACTATAGTAGAGGCTAGAAAAAGACTCCGAAGGTTTTTTTTTAATTATCTTTTGAGTTATTTACAGTCTCGAGAAAAACCCATAAAAACCATAGAAATGCAATAATTTTTTTTAGATATATTATTTTTGAATAAAAACAACATGTCCTCATAAAAGAAGTTTATAGCTATAACTATGCCAAAAACTACATAAAAAACACGGGTAATTATGATGCAATTAATGTTTTCATAAAAAAATTAAACCATTTTTTTGTGGGACAGTAACTTAATGGTCGCATTTTTTTTCTTTATAAATATAATCTACATATCAAAACATATTTATATAAAAAATATCAGCTAATTAAAATGCAGGGCTAACGAGTTATAAATTTTTAAAATTTTTGTTTAGGGTTGTCACTATACTTTCTATGAAAATTTAATTATCATATTTATTTATTCTGCTCATCAATAATATCGTCAAATTTAACGTAAAAAAAATTTGGTAGATGTTGTCAAATGAACCCTGTATAAGTAGTCTAACGTACTAAAATTGACGATATTATTGATGAGCAGAATAAATAAATATGATAATTAAATTTTCATAGAAAGTATAGTGACACCCTAAACAAAAATTTTAAAAATTTATAACTCGTTAGCCCTGCATTTTAATTAGCTGATATTTTTTATATAAATATGTTTTGATATTTAGATTATATTTATAAAGAAAAAAAATGCGACAATTAAGTTACTGTACCACAAAAAAATGGTTTAATTTTTTTATGAAAACATTAATTGCATCATAATTACCCGTGTTTTTTATGTAGTTTTTGGCATAGTTATAGCTATAAGCTTCTTTTATGAGGACATGTTGTTTTTATTCAAAAATAATATATCTAAAAAAAATTATTGCATTTCTATGGTTTTTATGGGTTTTTCTCGAGACTGTAAATAACTCAAAAGATAATTAAAAAAAAACCTTCGGAGTCTTTTTCTAGCCTCTACTATAGTTCCAGCTATCAAATAAACACATAAACTCTGCGTGTCCGCGGTGGAGCCAAAATCACACACTGTGCGACGGCGCCGCCGCCGGCCGGTTTCGTTCACGTCCGGTCATGTCGGTACCATACCTACTCGATGTAATGGCACTTATTTTCAAGAAGATACGATTGTTTTTTGAGAATTTGGACGTCTGTGATGTAATTCATTCGGCCAAACACGTTGCACCTCTGCGCGTAGTCTTTATAGTTCATAGTATTGATTCATAAAATAGTATGACCACGTTGTGCTTAACATTATAGTGAATAATATGAATTTCGGTGAAAAAAAATTACTTCTTATTTTTGGCAGAAATGGTTTCTATTAATGATACTTATTACGTAAAAAAAATTTGGTAGATGTTGTCAAATGAACCCTGTATAAGTAGTCTAACGTACTAAAATTGACGATATTATTGATGAGCAGAATAAATAAATATGATAATTAAATTTTCATAGGAAGTATAGTGACAACCCTAAACAAAAATTTTAAAAATTTATAACTCGTTAGCCCTGCATTTTAATTAGCTGATATTTTTTATATAAATATTTTTTGATATGTAGATTATATTTATAAAGAAAAAAAATGCGACCATTAAGTTACTGTCCCACAAAAAAATGGTTTAATTTTTTTATGAAAACATTAATTGCATCATAATTACCCGTGTTTTTTATGTAGTTTTTGGCATAGTTATAGCTATAAACTTCTTTTATGAGGACATGTTGTTTTTATTCAAAAATAATATATCTAAAAAAATTTATGGCATTTCTATGGTTTTTATGGGTTTTCTCGAGACTGTAAATAACTCAAAAGATAATTAAAAAAAAACCTTCGGAGTCTTTTTCTAGCCTCTACTATAGTTCCAGCTATCAAATAAACACATAAACTCTGCGTGTCCGCGGTGGAGCCAAAATCACACACTGTGCGACGGCGCCGCCGGCCGGTTTCGTTCACGTCCGGTCATGTCGGTACCATACCTACTCGATGTAATGGCACTTATTTTCAAGAAGATACGATTGTTTTTTGAGAATTTGGACGTCTGTGATGTAATTTATTCGGCCAAACACGTTGCACCTCTGCGCGTAGTCTTCATAGTTCATAGTATTGATTCATAAAATAGTATGACCACGTTGTGCTTAACATTATAGTGAATAATATGAATTTCGGTGAAAAAAAATTACTTCTTATTTTTGGCAGAAATGGTTTCTATTAATGATACTTATTACGTAAAAAAAATTTGGTAGATGTTGTCAAATGAACCCTGTATAAGTAGTCTAACGTACTAAAATTGACGATATTATTGATGAGCAGAATAAATAAATATGATAATTAAATTTTCATAGAAAGTATAGTGACAACCCTAAACAAAAATTTTAAAAATTTATAACTCGTTAGCCCTGCATTTTAATTAGCTGATATTTTTTATATAAATATGTTTTGATATGTAGATTATATTTATAAAGAAAAAAAATGCGACCATTAAGTTACTGTCCCACAAAAAAATGGTTTAATTTTTTTATGAAAACATTAATTGCATCATAATTACCCGTGTTTTTTATGTAGTTTTTGGCATAGTTATAGCTATAAACTTCTTTTATGAGGACATGTTGTTTTTATTCAAAAATAATATTTCTAAAAAAATTTATTGCATTTCTATGGTTTTTATGGGTTTTTCTCGAGACTGTAAATAACTCAAAAGATAATTAAAAAAAAACCTTCGGAGTCTTTTTCTAGCCTCTACTATAGTTCCAGCTATCAAATAAACACATAAACTCTGCGTGTCCGCGGTGGAGCCAAAATCACACACTGTGCGACGGCGCCGCCGGCCGGTTTCGTTCACGTCCGGTCATGTCGGTACCATACCTACTCGATGTAATGGCACTTATTTTCAAGAAGATACGATTGTTTTTTGAGAATTTGGACGTCTGTGATGTAATTCATTCGGCCAAACACGTTGCACCTCTGCGCGTAGTCTTTATAGTTCATAGTATTGATTCATAAAATAGTATGACCACGTTGTGCTTAACATTATAGTGAATAATATGAATTTCGGTGAAAAAAAATTACTTCTTATTTTTGGCAGAAATGGTTTCTATTAATGATACTTATTACGTAAAAAAAATTTGGTAGATGTTGTCAAATGAACCCTGTATAAGTAGTCTAACGTACTAAAATTGACGATATTATTGATGAGCAGAATAAATAAATATGATAATTAAATTTTCATAGAAAGTATAGTGACAACCCTAAACAAAAATTTTAAAAATTTATAACTCGTTAGCCCTGCATTTTAATTAGCTGATATTTTTTATATAAATATGTTTTGATATGTAGATTATATTTATAAAGAAAAAAAATGCGACCATTAAGTTACTGTCCCACAAAAAAATGGTTTAATTTTTTTATGAAAACATTAATTGCATCATAATTACCCGTGTTTTTTATGTAGTTTTTGGCATAGTTATAGCTATAAACTTCTTTTATGAGGACATGTTGTTTTTATTCAAAAATAATATATCTAAAAAAATTTATTGCATTTCTATGGTTTTTATGGGTTTTTCTCGAGACTGTAAATAACTCAAAAGATAATTAAAAAAAAACCTTCGGAGTCTTTTTCTAGCCTCTACTATAGTTCCAGCTATCAAATAAACACATAAACTCTGCGTGTCCGCGGTGGAGCCAAAATCACACACTGTGCGACGGCGCCGCCGCCGGCCGGTTTCGTTCACGTCCGGTCATGTCGGTACCATACCTACTCGATGTAATGGCACTTATTTTCAAGAAGATACGATTGTTTTTTGAGAATTTGGACGTCTGTGATGTAATTCATTCGGCCAAACACGTTGCACCTCTGCGCGTAGTCTTTATAGTTCATAGTATTGATTCATAAAATAGTATGACCACGTTGTGCTTAACATTATAGTGAATAATATGAATTTCGGTGAAAAAAAATTACTTCTTATTTTTGGCAGAAATGGTTTCTATTAATGATACTTATTACGTAAAAAAAATTTGGTAGATGTTGTCAAATGAACCCTGTATAAGTAGTCTAACGTACTAAAATTGACGATATCGTACGTACGTAAAATACGTAAAATTGACGATGACGTACTAAAATTGACGAATATCGACAGCAACTTTTAAAAATAATTATAAGAGTTTATTATTGATTGATCAGATGAACATGTAACGTAACAAGTCAAGTTTTAGATTTCGTTTTTGCATTTCATGTTTTATTATAATTTAAATTAAATTTACATGTTGGGTAAATTTCAACTTGTGACTTAGTTTATAAGGTGAAATTAATTTTTATTGTTCTTTCTTTATGTATTTTAATATATTTTTTTTTTGTTACTTTTATAATGGTAGCTGGTCAGACTGATAGGTAGCAACTGAAAATCAGCGCTCTGCTATTGATTTTATTCTTTAGCAAAGCATTAGGCTGAGTTGTCACCTTTTGTCACTTTGTGTTGCTTGCTTAGTTTTAAGATAATTTAGTTTTGTTAATTTAGATATAAGCATTGATTCAAAGTACAATAAAGATTTATTCTATTCTATTCTATTCTTCTATTCTAAAATTGACGATATTATTGATGAGCAGAATAAATAAATATGATAATTAAATTTTCATAGAAAGTATAGTGACAACCCTAAACAAAAATTTTAAAAATTTATAACTCGTTAGCCCTGCATTTTAATTAGCTGATATTTTTTATATAAATATGTTTTGATATGTAGATTATATTTATAAAGAAAAAAAATGCGACCATTAAGTTACTGTCCCACAAAAAAATGGTTTAATTTTTTTATGAAAACATTAATTGCATCATAATTACCCGTGTTTTTTATGTAGTTTTTGGCATAGTTATAGCTATAAACTTCTTTTATGAGGACATGTTGTTTTTATTCAAAAATAATATATCTAAAAAAAATTATTGCATTTCTATGGTTTTTATGGGTTTTTCTCGAGACTGTAAATAACTCAAAAGATAATTAAAAAAAACCTTCGGAGTCTTTTTCTAGCCTCTACTATAGTTCCAGCTATCAAATAAACACATAAACTCTGCGTGTCCGCGGTGGAGCCAAAATCACACACTGTGCGACGGCGCCGCCGGCCGGTTTCGTTCACGTCCGGTCATGTCGGTACCATACCTACTCGATGTAATGGCACTTATTTTCAAGAAGATACGATTGTTTTTTGAGAATTTGGACGTCTGTGATGTAATTCATTCGGCCAAACACGTTGCACCTCTGCGCGTAGTCTTTATAGTTCATAGTATTGATTCATAAAATAGTATGACCACGTTGTGCTTAACATTATAGTGAATAATATGAATTTCGGTGAAAAAAAATTACTTCTTATTTTTGGCAGAAATGGTTTCTATTAATGATACTTATTACGTAAAAAAAATTTGGTAGATGTTGTCAAATGAACCCTGTATAAGTAGTCTAACGTACTAAAATTGACGATATTATTGATGAGCAGAATAAATAAATATGATAATTAAATTTTCATAGAAAGTATAGTGACAACCCTAAACAAAAATTTTAAAAATTTATAACTCGTTAGCCCTGCATTTTAATTAGCTGATATTTTTTATATAAATATGTTTTGATATGTAGATTATATTTATAAAGAAAAAAAATGCGACCATTAAGTTACTGTCCCACAAAAAATGGTTTAATTTTTTTATGAAAACATTAATTGCATCATAATTACCCGTGTTTTTTATGTAGTTTTTGGCATAGTTATAGCTATAAACTTCTTTTATGAGGACATGTTTTTTTTATTCAAAAATAATATATCTAAAAAAATTTATTGCATTTCTATGGTTTTTATGGGTTTTTCTCGAGACTGTAAATAACTCAAAAGATAATTAAAAAAAAACCTTCGGAGTCTTTTTCTAGCCTCTACTATAGTTCCAGCTATCAAATAAACACATAAACTCTGCGTGTCCGCGGTGGAGCCAAAATCACACACTGTGCGACGGCGCCGCCGGCCGGTTTCGTTCACGTGCGGTCATGTCGGTACCATACCTACTCGATGTAATGGCACTTATTTTCAAGAAGATACGATTGTTTTTTGAGAATTTGGACGTCTGTGATGTAATTCATTCGGCCAAACACGTTGCACCTCTGCGCGTAGTCTTTATAGTTCATAGTATTGATTCATAAAATAGTATGACCACGTTGTGCTTAACATTATAGTGAATAATATGAATTTCGGTGAAAAAAAATTACTTCTTATTTTTGGCAGAAATGGTTTCTATTAATGATACTTATTACGTAAAAAAAATTTGGTAGATGTTGTCAAATGAACCCTGTATAAGTAGTCTAACGTACTAAAATTGACGATATTATTGATGAGCAGAATAAATAAATATGATAATTAAATTTTCATAGAAAGTATAGTGACAACCCTAAACAAAAATTTTAAAAATTTATAACTCGTTAGCCCTGCATTTTAATTAGCTGATATTTTTTATATAAATATGTTTTGATATGTAGATTATATTTATAAAGAAAAAAAATGCGACCATTAAGTTACTGTCCCACAAAAAAATGGTTTAATTTTTTTATGAAAACATTAATTGCATCATAATTACCCGTGTTTTTTATGTAGTTTTTGGCATAGTTATAGTTAGGTGTTCTCAATAGGTGTTCTCAATAGGACTGCCGAGGCTAGGCACTATTTAAATAAAGCAAAGATCCAAGTAAGATCGGCAAGAAACATAAAGACTGAGATTAAAATGGCGGTTATCGAGGCTGTTGACCGTATGTATCAACTGGTCAAAGAAGCAGAAGGGGAGTTAAAAGGAAAAAACAAGAAGGACAAAGAGGTACAGGAAGAAGAAGTAAAAGATCACTCACCTGTCAAAGAACATCTTGAGCTTAGTTCAAACCTTCTTACCCAGCTCCAAAAAGCAACGATAGTCATAGAAGAACATAATAAGAAGATGGAAGATCTAAAAGATGCTATGGATAAGCAAAAGGAAGTGATTTTAGACCATACCAAGCATAACACGTATGCGTCTGTGGTGGCGTCAAAATCACGAGAACTTCCACAGCAAAATACGGCACTACACTCCGTGGTCATCGCCTCAGAGGATGCCGATGAGACTGGCGAGGGAGTGTTAGACAAGGTGAGAGATGCCGTGGATGCGAAAGAAGGATGGGTCAAGGTGGAGAGGGTTAGAAAGGCGAGAGATCGAAAAATAATTGTCAGCTGCAGAACTGAAGAAGATCGCAGAAAAATTAAAGAAAGGATAGAGAATTCAGAAAAGCGACTTACCTGCGAACTGGTAGAAAATAAAGATTCTCTCTTTATTTTGAAGGATGTACTGTTGATGCACAGTGATGCCGATGTTCTAAAGGCAATTAAGAAACAGAACGAGCAAATATTTCGCCATCTCGACCCAAAAGAACAACGGATGATAATAAAGTACAGAAAGAAGGCCAGGAACTCACTAACTGGGCACATTGTCATTTCCTCATCGCCATCCATATGGAAAAGGGTGACAGAAGTGGGTTATCTACACATTGATCTCCAAAGGATCCGGGTAGAAGATCAATCACCCCTAGTACAATGCACTAGGTGTCTGGGGTATGGCCACAGTAAGAGGTTCTGTAAAGGAGATGTGGACCTTTGCAGCCACTGTGGTGGACCGCACCTTCGAGCAGAATGTGCAGACTTCCTGGCCGGAGCAGTTCCTTCCTGCAAAAACTGTGTACTGGCTAAATATGACCAAAATGAACACAACGCCTTTAGTACCATGTGCCCAATCCGCAGAAAGTGGGACATACTTGCCAGATCGTCCTTTGCCTACTGCTAAGGGCGTCGATAGCAACAAACAGTCATACAAAATTTTACAAGCCAATTTACAACGTAAGAGGCTAGCCAATGATGAGTTGGTTCTAGAGGCAAGTAAGCGTGGTGTAGCGATAGCGCTCATACAAGAACCTTACACTGGAGAAGGAAAAAAGATGAAGGAATACCGAGGCGTAAGGGTCTTCCAGGCTGAGGGGAACGATACGGTGAAAGCGACGATAGCTGTGTTTGATCCGAATATAGACGTAGTCCAATATCCGCAGCTCACTAGTCCCAATTTCGTTGTTATCGGAGCTCAGACCAAAGCCTGGAAGATCACGTTGGTATCCTTCTATCTGGAACCAGACAAACCAATAGAACCATACCTGAGGCATATTAAAACAATTAGCCAAACGATAGGGAGCAAGAGGCTTGTAATTGGAGGAGACGCCAATGCCAAAAACACTTGGTGGGGGGGGACAAAACTGGACACAAGAGGAGAAGAAATGATGGGAATGTTAGATGAACTGGAACTGCACATTTTGAACGTCGGTAACAAACCCACGTTTGATACATACAGAGGTGGAAAAAGGTACTCCAGCAATGTCGACATAACCGCGTGCACGGCGGACCTGTTGGATCGAGTGGAAGACTGGGAGATCGACGAACACCTTACAAGCTCGGACCACAACGGGATATCATTTAAGTTCAACCTGCAAAAATCTAAGGGAAATAGTATTATCCGTACAACTAGGATTTTTAACACAAAGAAAGCAAATTGGTCTGAATTTCATAGTAAATTCAGCCAATTGAAAGCAAACCAAAATATAACATGCAAAGCAATAGCGGAAATCACAAATACAAACCAATTAGAAAACCTAATCATAAAAATAACTAACATTATCACAAAAACATGCAATGAGACTATACCCAAAATTAAAAATAAAGAAAAAGTACACTTACCTTGGTGGTCCGAGAAACTTGAGAAACTGAAGAGAGAGGTCGCCACTCGTAAAAACAGAATCCGCCGAGCAGCTCCCATCCGTCGAGCTACGGTCATCGCGGAGTACCTGGAAAAGAAAGAACAATATGAGTCGGAGGCAAAATGTGCACAAATACAAAGTTGGAAAGAGTTCTGCGAAAAGCAAGATAGAGAAAGCGTCTGGGACGGTATATACCGAGTCATCAGTAGGACCAAGAAAAGGGAGAATGATCTTCCCCTAAAGGAAAATGGGAAAACTCTAGACGCAAAGGGTTCAGCTCGCTTACTAGCAGAAACCTTTTACCCAAAGGATTCGGAAGAAAATGACACTGATGAACATAGGGAAATCAGGACTGTCGCGAAGAAGATAAATGCAGGAAATGGAGCGGAGGAGTCGAAGGACCCTCCATTTACACTAAACGAGCTCCACATAGCAGCAACCTCCTTCAATCCGAAGAAAGCCCCAGGGAAGGATGGCTTTACGGCAGACGTATGCAAACACGCCATAGCAAATGACTCTCAGCTTTTCCTAGACATCTTTAATAAGTGTTTAGAGTTACATTATTTCCCGAAGTTGTGGAAAGAAGCAACAGTTATTGTCCTGAAAAAGCCCGGTAAAACCGATTATACGTTGCCCAAGGCCTACAGACCTATAGGCCTGCTTCCCCTATTGGGAAAAATATATGAGAAAATGTTGATGGCCCGACTAAAACACCACCTGCTACCGAAACTTAGTACTCGCCAATACGGGTTCATGCCACAAAGGAGTACCGAGGGCGCCCTCTATGACCTGATAAACCACATACGCGATGAGATCAATCAAAAACGCATCATTACTATGGTATCATTGGACATAGAGGGGGCCTTCGATAGTGCCTGGTGGCCAAAACTCAGGACCCGTATGGCTGAGGAAAACTGCCCGAGTAATGGATGCTCATGGATAGGCACGTTTGGGTGAGATATTCGGGAGAGGAGCATTGCGTGAAGACCGAAAAAGGGTGCGTGCAGGGCTCCATCGGGGGCCCGATTCTTTGGAATCTGCTTCTGGATCCGCTCTTGAAAGGACTAGAAGCGAAAGGAACATACGTGCAAGCATTTGCTGATGATGTTGTTCTAGTCTTCTCCGGCAAAACAGCCCTAGATATTGAAATCGAGGCAAATCCCATCCTTCAATATATTCACGAATGGGGAATATCGAATAAATTAAAATTTGCACCCCAAAAAACAATTTCAATGGTGTTAACGCGAAAACTAAAATTTGATATCCCACGTTTAAGTATGAACGAAATAGATATAGTTTCTACCACTCAAATTAAATTGTTAGGGGTCACTATAGACAACAATTTAACCTTCAACGAGCACATCAACAAAGTTTGCACCAAGGCTATAAATGTGTACAAGCAGCTCACGAGAGTTGCCAAAGTAGAATGGGGACTACACCCTGAAGTAATACGGGTTATATACACTGCGACTATAGAGCCCATAATTTTATATGCAGCTAGTGCATGGGCCCCTGCAGTCTCAAAAGTCTGCATAAGGAAAAAGCTAGAAACTGTGCAACGCGGATTTTTGCAAAAAATCTGTAAATCCTATCGCACTGTCTCTTTAAACTCCTCGCTTATACTGACCGGAATCCTCCCCCTGGACCTGCGGGTGCGCGAATGTGCTGCACTATACGAGGCCAAGAGGGGAGTGTATCGGCCGGAACTGGGGGATAGAGAGGTAGAGCGAATGGCTTGTGCATTAAAGGCCCCTCACCCAGCAGATAATATTAGCCTGCAATTCAAAACGTTGGTAAACCAGGAAGAACTAGACCTTAATAGCGATTATGACATACGCATATTCACGGACGGAAGTAAGATTGACGGCAGGGTTGGGGCCTCGCTATCATTATGGAATAGCGAGGCCGAAACCAAGGCCGTCAAACTTTACTTGCCGTCATACTGCACGGTTTACCAAGCGGAATTGCTGGCAATATTTGAAGCAAGTGAGCAAATTCTCAGGCATAAAATGCGGAAGTTTGCGGTGTACAGCGACTCGAGGGCCGCTCTCCAGTCGGTAGTTGGGCCGAAATGTCTCCATCCCTTAGCAGTCAAAACCAGGGAAAACATCGTGTCTTTATCGCAGAAAAATAAAGCTGTAACTTTATACTGGATAAAGGCACATGTTGGACTAGAGGGAAACGAGAGGGCGGACCAGCTGGCGAAGGAGGCGGCTCAAAAGTCTAAGACAAGGCCAAGTTATGACCGGTGCCCCATTTCGTTCGTCAAGCGAAGCATTCGTATGCGATCGCTTGACGAATGGAATGGGAGATACAAAAGTTCACTCACAGCATCGGTGACCAAAATGTTTTTCCCTTGTGCAATAGAAGCCTATAAAATCATTAGGAAGATACAGCCTGCGGGGGTGATCACTCAACTAATGACGGGGCACGGTGGGTTCTCCGAATATCTAAACCGATTTGGATGTAAGGAGAACCCAGCGTGCATCTGTGATACTAGCCAGATAGAAACAGTGCCACATATAATCCTCGATTGTCCTGTATATGCTTTGGAGCGACACAACATCAAACAACAGCTGGATGTAGAGTTGGTGATGTCGAATATTCCCAATATAATAAAAAGTAAACAGAGAAATATTTTCTTAGAATTCTGTTATAGTATTGTAATTAAAACCAATGAAAGAAACAAAAATAGATGAGGAAATATATGTTCATTAAATAGTGTAATATTTAATTGTAACATATAGGAAGTATAAGAAGTTGTAAAGAAACAGTAAATATAAGAAAATGTACAAATAAAAATGTGTAAGAAATGTATAGTGTTAATAGTGTTAAGGGAAGTGGTGGAAATGTTAGTACTAAGATCTCCTCTTGAAATTGTAAAGTAGAAATTAAGGTGTTAAAATATAAGAAATTGTAAAAATAAAAATGTGTTAGAATTAAGTTTCCGTGTAATCGAAACACGAAATTGTAAATAACCTGTAATTTAAATAAATAAAAAACCTGTGTCGAGTTAAACCCTCAACGAAACTAAATAGTAGGTGTAGACGGGCATTCCCACCCGATAAAGAATAAAAGATATGATTGGATGAAAGATAAGAAGGGGCGGGCGGGGTAGGATAAAAGTGCGAGAAGCATACAAGATAGATAAGAATGACTGAATTAATAAAGACAGCGACCTTGAGTCGGTGGTGCTCGAATAAAAAAAAAAAAAAAAAAAAAAAAAACCTAACCTAACCTAACCTAACCTAACCTAACCTAATTTCGTAACCCAAGAACTTATTCTTGAGGCTAGAGAGCGGAACATCGCCGTTGCACTGCTTCAGGAGCCATATGTGGGGGCGGTAAGGAGGATGAAGAGTTATCGGGGTGCGAGAGTCTACCAGGGAGCGGACGATGGAAGTGGGACAATAAAGGCGGCAATTGCGGTATTTGATACTGATATTGACGTCTTCCAGTACCCGAAACTTACCACGAACAATATTGTCGTGGTAGGGATCCGATCCAGCACCTGGGAAATCGCCCTCGTATCTTTCTACTTCGAGCCGGATCAGCCCATAGAGCCATACTTGGAGCAGTTGCGATGTATACACAACGAGGTAGGCCCAAGATTACTGCTATTCGGAGGGGACTCCAACGCGAAGAGCACCTGGTGGGGCAGCAATAAGGTCGACCGCAGGGGAGAAGAAATGTCCGGGACCCTGGACGAGTTAGACCTTCAGGTACTCAACATCGGAGATACGCCCACTTTTGAAACCATAAGGGGCAACAAAACTTACAGTAGTTTTGTAGACGTGACGGCGTGCTCACCGGAGATGCTTGACCTAGTCGACGACTGGCGAGTGGAGCGAGGTCTAATATCATCTGACCATAACTGCATTCTCTGGAAAATCAAACTGCATCGGGAAAAAGGCTTTAATGTTGCGAGGACGACCAGGAAGTACAATACTAGGAAGGCTAATTGGGACCAATTTCATGAGAAATTGAAACAATTAACAAGTGACAAAAACCTAGCCCTGGCCGAAATCAAAAGCATTAGAACGAAAGCCGATCTAGAGAGTGCAGTTACAGCATACACCGAAGTCCTTTCTGAAGCCTGCAAACACAGCATCCCACCAAAAAAGCACAAAGATCAGCTTACCGTACCGTGGTGGTCAGAGGAGCTGGCAGCGCTTAAGAAAAATGCCGCCACTAGGAAGCGTCGTATTCGCTGCGCCGCGCCAATACGAAGGGAGCATGTCGTTGCGGAGTACCTGGAAGCAAAAATGAAATATGAAAATGCTGCGAAGAAAGCCCAAATTGCATCATGGAAGGAGTTCTGCGAAAAACAAGATAGGGAAGGAGTATGGCAAGGAATATACCGGGTTATGAAAAGAACGACTGCACGGACAGAGGACCTGCCACTCCTTCATGGTGGAGTATATTTAAACCCAAGAGAATCAGCTGCCTTACTAGCAGAGACCTTCTACCCTGAAGATAGAGAAGAGGGAGAAGGCGAATACCACCAGAGCATAAGAAAACTAGCAAACACGATTAACGCCGAAACCGATAATGAATACCACGATCCGCCATTCACCCTCACGGAGTTAAAGACCGCAATTAGGGGATTTAACCCGAAGAAGGCCCCAGGAGCGGACGGTTTCACGGCGGATATCTGCAGTCGAGCTATCAGCCAGGATCCAGAATTGTTCCTTGCCCTGGCAAACAAGTGTCTTCAGTTGGGACACTTCCCGGACATCTGGAAGGAGGCCACAGTAGTGGCACTGAGAAAACCGGGCAAGGACAACTACTTCGAACCCAAGTCTTACCGACCGATCGGTCTTTTACCGGTGCTTGGGAAGATCCTGGAGAAAATGACCGTTGGAAGGCTGAAGCATCATCTGGTGCCACGGATGAGTACTCGCCAGTACGGCTTTATGCCCCAGAGGAGCACCGAAGACGCACTCTATAATCTGGTAGAACACGTGAAAAGTAAGTTGCGGCTTAAAAAGCTAATTACCGTTGTGTCACTAGATATAGAGGGCGCCTTCGACAGCGCATGGTGGCCAGCAATAAGAGTCAGACTGGCTGAGGAAAAATGCCCCGTGAACATCAGAAGATTGCTCGACAGCTATCTCGACTGCAGAAGAGTAAAAGTAAGGTATGCTGGGGAAGAATATACAAAGAGTACCAACAAAGGTTGTGTACAAGGATCTATAGGAGGACCTATCTTGTGGAACATCTTGCTCGACCCACTATTGAAGATGATGGAAGTAGACGATATCTTCTGTCAGGCCTTCGCAGACGATGTGGTGCTAGTGTTTAGCGGTGACACAGGATTGGAGGTCCAGCGACGCGCCAACGAAACCCTTGCCCGTGTTCAGGAGTGGGGGGTCAAGAATAAGCTGAGGTTTGCACCGCACAAAACATGTGCAATGGTGATGACCAATAAGCTTGTTTTTGACACCCCACTCCTGAGGATGGGCGGGGTGGACATTGGTATGTCCAAAGCCATCAAAATTCTCGGACTTACCCTGGACAGCAAAATGACCTTTAAACAGCATGTGGTTAACGTGGCGCGAAGAGCATTAACCATATACAAACAACTGTCCAGGGCCGCAAAGTCAACTTGGGGCCTCCATCCTGAGGTTATTAAAATCATTTATAGTGCAACCGTCGAACCGGTGATTACATACGCAGCAGGCGTATGGGCATCAGCCGTCAACAAGGTTTATATAAAGAAAATTCTCGATAGCGTTCAGAGGGGATTTGCGCAAAAAATTGTAAAGTCGTACAGGACGGTCTCGTTGCACGCGGCGCTGACTCTAGCCGGGATACTTCCTCTCGACCTCCGAGTACAAGAAGCAGCCGCTATGTACGAGGTGAGGAGAGGGTCATCCCGACTAGCGCCAGCGGATAGAGAGATAGAAAGAGTGGTAAAATTTGAGGATCTCCCGCACCCGGCCCTGGGTATGGACCTGGATTTTACTTGCGTAAATAACCAGGAGGAGTTGGACCTGCAGAACGTGCAGACGGTAAGAATATTTACCGACGGGAGCAAGGTTGATGGAAAGGTCGGGGCAGCCCTATCCTTTTGGAATGGGGCAGCTGAGTACCGATCCATCAAACTGAAGCTCTCCGCGTACTGCACGGTCTATCAGGCCGAACTTCTAGCCATACACAGGGCGGTGCGCGAGATCCTCAAATGCTCGGGAGCGAGCTTCGGTGTGTACAGTGACTCACGGGCGGCGTTGGAGTCGGTCACTAGCCGGAGCTCGACTCATTCCCTGGCAGTGGATATAAGGAATTATCTGCGCGGGGCTTTGGAACAGGGCAAAGTTGTCACTTTGCACTGGATCAAAGCCCACGCGGGACTGCCGGGGAATGAGAGGGCAGACGAACTCGCAAAGGAGGCCGCATTAAATTTAAAAAAGAGACCGGACTACGATCTTTGTCCAAAGTCACACATAAAGCGCACAATACGCGGACACTCCCTAACAACTTGGTCAGATAGGTATCGTAACGGCGAAACAGCGTCCATCACCAAGCTGTTTTTCCCGGACCCGGTAGAATCTTACAAAACTATCATAAAGCTTAAACCAGCAGGCATACTTACGCAGATACTAACCGGTCACGGAGGCTTCGCCCAATATTTACACCGATTTCAATGTAGAGACAGTCCTTCTTGTCTCTGCGACCCAGAGGTAGAGGAGTCGGTACCGCACATCCTCACTGAATGCCCGATAACAGCTACACTGAGATACAATCTTGAACAAGAACTTGGCATTGATATTAACATGGATAGTCTTAGGGAAAACTTAACAAAGGAAACCGTGAAAGAGTACCTTGAAAAAATAGGAAAAACAGTACTGAGTAGAAATAGTGATAGGCAAAAATAACTAAAATGTAAAAATTAAGTTATTATATTACTAGTTATACTAAGAGATGGAAAATGTAAAATGAAATTAGGTATAAGGTGTAATAGTTAAGTAGTGTAAGTGGATAAATAAAAGATGTATAGTAATAAGTACTTTATTGTATCATAATAGTCAAACAAGTAATAAATGTAGAAAAACAAGTAAAAACACATTAAGAAGGCCAGTAAAGTAAGATCCTGGAAGCCAACCGCTCGCTAGGACAATGCAATGTAAAGCATTGTTTAAATGTTAAAATAGTAAAAATGTAAAATAATAAAAAATCTGTATATTTGCAAAAGTATTAACACGTAAAATGTAAAGCAATATGAATAACAGTAGAATAAAAACCTGTAACACTAAAGTAGATTGTAAAATGAGTAGTATGGAAAAATGTAAAGCACAAGAAATTAAGTAAAGTAAATATTGGAAATTGCAAAAAATGTTAAAATTAAAAAAGTAAAAGTATCAGTAATAATATTAGAAATTAAGTAATGTATAAATGTAAATGTATGCCACACAGTGGTTCGTTTGAAAAGAATAGTGCATAAAAAGAATAGTATGCCAAGAAATAAAACAGAAAGAAAAAGTCCCTGATTCTGTTAGGGGACAAGAATGGAAAAAAAAAAAAAAAAAAAAAAAAAAAACCTAATTTCGTATGTCAAGCGCCAAATCAGGGACACATCTATACAAGAATGGAGTAAAAGATACAAAAATGGTGAAACTGCGTCAGTCACGAAACAATTTTTTCCGGATCCAGTAGACTGCTTTAAATTCCTAAAGAAAACTCGACCAACAAATATATTAACGCAAATACTTACAGGTCATGGTGGGTTTTCTCAGTACCTTCACCGTTTTAAATGTAAAAACAGCTCTAATTGTATTTGTCAACCGGATGTGGAGGAAAACGTACCACACATACTAGTAGATTGCCCAACAACTGCCATACTAAGATGCGATTTAGAGCTGAAACTAGGTATAAAAATTACCATGGATTCTCTGAGAGAGAATATAAACAATGAAGATATTGTAAAGTATTTAACAGAAGTAGGACAAAAAGTAGTAAATAGGAATTGCGATGCATAAAACAACTAAGAACTATAAAATAGATTTATAAGTTATTTAGTTGTAAGGTAGTAAGATAAAAAATGTAATTAGTAAATAACCTAATGTTTAAATATAAGAAAAATGTAAATAAATGACAGTTATACATCGTAACACCCGCGAATGTAATGTTAACCGACCAACCAGTTGTAAAAATTTTAGAAAATAAGACACAAATGTAATAAAATAAATAAAAAAGCAGTAAATAGTGTATAAAAACGTTACCGTACAATTGTAAATATATGATGAAGTTCAGTGAACTGAAAGTGAAATAATACGTTGTATAAGCTAAATTGTCTAAGAAGCAAGTTATGTAGTAAAACATGTAAATACTAAGTGTAAATAAAAATGTGAAACCATAAGAAAAATATTTATGTATATTGTATGGAAAACAAAAAATGTGTAAGATGTAAATAATATTGTAAATTAAATATATATAAACTGTAAAATTGAAATAGTAAACGTATAAGAAACAAATATGTAAGTATTATAATAAGCATAAAAGCCCAATGAGGCATAGAAAAGAACATTGCATAAAAAGAATAGTATGCCAAAAGATCTCGTTTTAAAAAATGACCCTTTTATCGATCAGGGGACCAGAATTAAAAAAAAAAAAAAAAAAAACCTAACCTAACCTAACCTAACCTAACCTTTTTTTTTTTTTTGAATTGGGGAAATCCTCCATGGATACGATGACGCTCGGGGGAGCGTCAAAGTTATGCCTGGACTTTAACCGGCTAAAACCCCAATGTGTTCCTCCTCCGCGCCTAGTGGCGGGATCACGGGCAAGCCGAAGCATTCAACCGCGAAACCGCCGGCGCCATACGCTTGCGCGGAACCCTCAACATGCAGCGTGCCGAGAACACCAGGCACGCCGCACCTCAGCGAACTCCCTTGAGCAGGGCGGCAGATACCCCCGTATCCACCGCCCAGGGACTTCACTATGGCCGGAAAGGGTTAGGGACCGGTGAAATCGCGTCGCGTTAGATCACCAGAATCTAACCCCCCCCAGCCGCGCCTCAATCTGGTGGAATCGCGTCGCGTTAGACCACCAGCATCCGGCTATCTGGCCTGCCATCATCCGGGAAAATCGCTCACGCGTTAGATCCCCGAAATCCGGATGTCCGCAAAGGGGATTCAAAAAGGTGGACGGCCCTTTCGCTTCCCCTCGGCAGACGGACTGACCCCCACAGCCATCCATCCCACGGATGAGGCACCTCGGGCACCCGGGGATTGGGGTAATTTTTTACAGAGGTTATCTTCCTCGCAGCCGTTAAGCCCCCGGTCCTGTTTCTGCCCAGGATTACGGGTTGGCCGACAGCTCGGACGCCGAAGCAATCCAAGCCTGCCGTCCCTCCGAGCAGCTGGTGGCTCAAACCAGCGCTCCCCTCCTCATGCCCTCATCGATTCCCCAAAGTGAGCTGCTGATACTCCTTTGGGGAACCGACAAGGGCCCCGCAGCTGGTTTTGGTCCGCGCCGTCGAAACGGTACCCCCCATTTCTGGGGGGTATTCCCCTATCCGCCACCTGGGGACGCGCCCGATGGAAGACCAGCAACTCCACACGGGAACCTAACCTAACCTAACCTAACCTAACCTAACCTAACCTAACCTAACCTAACCTTTTTTTTTTTTTTTTTTTTTTACTTGAGGAAAACGTGCTATCACGTCCCCGACCGCCCAAGGGGGAGCGACGGGGTATGTGGGGATGATCCGGCAGAAGGCCAGACCTACCCACTAAAAACCTCAAGGTGTACCTCATCTGCCATAGACGGAGCTCACGGTACCGCCATTAGCATTACCCGCGAGCCCCGGCAGAATGCGCTCAGCCTTAGCCGAGCGCCCCCCACGTGGGAAATGGTCCAGTACACGAGACCATTTCCCCACACATAGCCCTAATAGCCGCAGCAGGTCCCCTCACCCGCTACGGCTGGCTATCGGGAGGGAGAAGGTGAGCGTATCTCCTTCTCCGTCCCCCCCTCCGCCTACGGCGGATCGGTGCCGAAGAGGCGTCATCCTCCCGGCACCGCTCCGCCGCCTCCTTCTGCGACATTACGTCCTCGCAGAAGGAGGTCATGGCCGCCCAAGCCTCTCGACTCCCTAGCATGGCTTTAACCACGCTAGCGAGCGAGAGGTCCTCTCCGACGACAGACGTCAACTCGTGCCGCAGCCGACCCCACGCCGGACACACCACTAAGGTGTGCTCCGCCGTGTCGTCGGCCGCCCCACAATGGTGACACTCTGTCGTCACCTCCCTCCGGGCGACCCTGTGCAGGTAGTGACCGAAACAACCATGTCCGGTCAATACCTGCACAAGGCGGAAGGTCAGAGTCCCCCACCTTCGCTGCACCCACTCAACGAGGACCGGACGAATCGCATCGATCGTCCAGGCCCCGTAAGCGGGCGCAACGAGGGACTCTTCCCATCCCCTAAGGAGTGCCCTCCTGGCACAACCTAACCTAACCTAACCTAACCTAACCTAACCTAACCTAACCTAACCTAACCTAACCTAACCTAACCTAACCTAACCTAAATCTAAATCTGCAAGGCTTACAGAACGGTCTCATTGACGTCGGCACTTGCCCTGGCGGGTCTCGTTCCCCTGGATCTCCGAATAGCGGAAGCGGCAGCTTTATACCGCGCTAAGAAAGGAATAACAGTTGAATACCTTCCCAACGGGGTGCAACTAGAAAAGCGAGTGAACCACCTATCGCGACCACACCCCTCAAACATGTCTACTATAGAGTACGGGCTTGCAGAATCCCAAACCGAAGAAGCCATACCGTCCTCAGGAATCACAATCTATACGGACGGTAGTAAGATCGAGGGACAAGTAGGAGCAGCCTGGACATGGTGGGAAGCAGGGAAAGAGCTGCGATCAGCGCAATACAGCCTTTCACCAGCATGCTCCGTATTCCAATCTGAGCTATATGCACTACTGAGGGCAGTGGAAGAGGTGAAAAACAGTAAGTCAAAGTCTGCTACAATTCTAAGCGACTCACGATCATCGCTAGATTTACTGAAAGACCCCAAAACAGACCACCCATTAGCCATCGCCATCCAGGAGTGCATTAGACAGATAAAGGAGCAAGGTATCCAGCTGAACCTCTTCTGGGTTAAGGCGCACGTGGGAACACCGGGGAACGAAAGAGCAGACGAGCTGGCAAGGGGGGCAGCCCTAGATAATGGTCCGATGCACTATGACAAGGCACCAGTGTCATACGCAAAGAGGAAAATTCGTGAGGAAACCATAGCTAAATGGCAAGCACGGTACAAATCCTCAGAAACGGGTAAGGTAACGAAGCACTTCTTACCAAATGTGGACACAGCATTTAAGTTTGTAAGAGCTTTCAAACCAAACCCTTTCCAAGTGCAGGCGCTGACAGGACACGGAGGGATGGCTGAGTACCTACACCGGTTCAAGCTTAAGGCTAGTCCCGGATGTGAATGCGACTCAACCATCTCAGAGTCAGTATGGCACATTATTCTGGAATGCCCACGCTTTGCAAGCAAAAGGACAGATCTGCAGACCGTTCTAAACACCCCCCTAACGTTTGAATCACTACCGACCATCATAGCGGACAAAACAAGCAGCCCACACCTGCTGCAGTTTCTGACGTATGCACTTGAAATTGCAAACAGCAGAAATGCAACAGACAAAAGCCCCACACAAAATCCCTCTACACACACAACAATCTACACAAACACACAAGACACACAAACACAACCACAAACCCTACCACAAACAAACAGAAACTGCACTTTAGAGGATATTCTGGACAGAGCTGAAAGTGGAAGACCAGGAATTAGTACCAGAGGAGTGGCCCTATTTATGGATAGAGCTCAAGAACAGCTAGGCTTTTGCTTCTGCAATGCAAGGGAAAAAACCAACATCCGAATTTCCCCAGGCCTAGCTACCATCACCAAAAAGAGCAGTCTCAAAAACACCATGAAGCGCAAAACCTACAACGAACTGGAGGCGGTGACCGTGAACGGCTTCCCGTGCAGAATAGTCAGGATTGGAGGAAAAACTATTCTGCTATTCGAGGGTGGATACGGAGATCCAAAATCCCAGTTCGAAATTGTGGGCGAGCTCCTAATGGGTTTAAAAGGAGACCAAGGGAGACCTGCGACTATCAGCATAGATGCGATGGTCACAGGATTCATAAAGGGAGAGGTTGAGGACTACCTGGGGTGTATCGAGGCTTCTCAATACCATAACATCGTGGTATACGAAAACAGAGGAGAGAACCTTGAACACCTACTACAGAGAAAGTCAAACCTCACCCCCGAAACATCTAACCTTGAAACACAGCTCAGCTCTCCCAAGAGACAGTCCACTCCAAAACGCAAGGAAAACCCAATAGAGACGTTACTGCAAACAGTAGCATCGGTCTCCAGCTCGGTTCCGGAACTCCTCGAAAGAAAAATGAAAAGCATCCTTTCCACAACACGACAAGAAGAGGCAGTAAGGGAAGCCTTGAAACCCCGGACCAAATACAAAGAAAAAGAAGAGAGGAAGCCAAGAACACAGGCACAAAAAGGCCAGGTCGATCCGCCGGTTTTACATACAGCAAACAGCCCTCTGGAGCACATGACAAATGCGTTTAAGGAATATACAGCATCCTTAACAGCAACCATAGCATCAAATGAGAATGTCTTTAAATCCATCCTTAAGACATTCTCAAATACCAACATAAACCTGCTGCTGGTAAAACTCAAAGATGCAAACGCGGCCATATACGACAACCGAAACTCAACAACAATATACGGTGAAATGAAAGGAAAATATATGGCTGCGTATAGTGCTACCGAGGGACTAGTTCTGGTGGACGAGGAACAATCAGAAAAAACTGGCAAAATGGTCTTCAAAACCACAAGAGACCACATCGTTGTAGTGGCTGAAAGTACAAGAATATTCCTCGAAAATAAGATTCTTGAAACGGCAAACGCCATCCTGGCATCCGGAGAATCGAGAGAGCTATTCAGTGACTGGACACTACCAGACTTTGAGTGGATAAATGGAGTCCCAGGATGTGGTAAAACAACCTGGATCATTGGCAATTTTGACACAAACCACGACCTCGTAGTCACAAATACCAAAGAGGCAGCCAATGATCTAAGGAACAAATTATATCCGAAGATAGGAAGGGACACCAAAACCAAAGTCAGAACGATGGCCTCTCTTCTAGTAAATGGGGTCAAAAATCTAACATTCAAGAGGCTTTTGGTAGATGAAGCCCTGATGAATCACTTTGGAGCAATTGTGATAGCCACAAGAATATCGGCAGCAACCAAGGTGATACTTATGGGCGACATAAACCAAATTCCCTATCTAGACCGCCACAACCTCTTCAAAATGACATACTTTACGCCATACGCCACAGCATCCATCACAAAAGAAATTATGTGCACACACAGATGCCCTATGGACGTAGCCTTTGCCCTTAGGGAAAAATACACTGCAATCTACTCTGCCAGTCATGTAGTAAGATCCTTGAGACTGAAAACTCTTGCAGATGTAATCCCTAAGGACACTCCGAATACCCTTTACCTCACATATACCCAAGCCGAAAAGCAAACGCTAATGGACAAAGGCTTTGGGTTGGGTGAAAATCAAAGGGTAAACACCATCCACGAGGCACAGGGCCTAACGAACGAAAATGTGTGCATCATAAGAGGAGACATGGATACAACATCAATCTATAAGAGCGTCCCTCATGCTGTGGTTGCCATCTCCAGGCACACAAAAAGTCTAACTTACTACTCAGACAAGGGAGACGACGCTATAACTGAGCTTATATCCGAGACGCTCAGCGCTTCTACTCGGAACATTGTAGACTATAACATCAAAATGGCGATGAAAGAGAGGGACTCTGAGGTTATCAAAGAGCTGTTAAGAATAAAACGTAACATCGTTGCTGATGAAGAACAGCTACAAACACCCCAACCCCACCCATCCCTATCTCAATAAGTATACTGTGTGCAATCTGTATGTAAAACTTCTTGTGTTAAACTTCTTGTGACGACAACAGCAAAAGCGTCATGCACCCCTAGGCGGCATGGCTAGTGGCAGCGTCGAGTATCGGGTCGCCCTCTTCCCAAAAATATGGTTGAGGAGAGCGATGGCTGGTGCTCGCGTTATACTCGTGAACGGGTGCTGCTAGCGGTGCCAGGTCGATTTTGCTGACTGTAAATGTATTAATGTATTATTATAAGGGTAAAAAAAAAAAAAAAAAAATAAGAACTACAATAAGAACAACAAAAAAAAAATAAAAAAAAAACACACAGGCTTTATTATTAAAAAAAAATATATAATAACAAAAAAAAAAAATAAGAAAAAAAAAATAAGAATAATAATAATAAAAACAACAATTGTGATGTATATATATACATAAAAAAATATTTATTAGAAAAAAAAAACAAAAAAAAAAAAAAACAAAAAAAAAACAAAAAAAAAAAATATATGTAATGGAATATATATGTAGTGTATAAGTTAGATTTAAGAACTAACATAGTTTTAAGTAAATTATAATTGGTCTCATGGTCGAGATTTATATGTAAGCAAGAACTAACAATTTTCAAAACAAAATAAACAGTGACAATTGTACGGACTAAGAGTCTGTAATGAAAAACTTATTTTATATAAAAAAAAAAAAAAACCTAACCTAACCTAACCTAACCTAACCTAACCTAACCTAACCTAACCTAACCTAACCTAACCTAACCTAACCTAACCTAACCTAACCTGGGTTCTCCGAGTATCTGCACCGTTTCGGATGCAAGGAGAACCCATCGTGCATCTGCGAACCCGGAGTGCCAGAATCCATACCGCACATTATTGCTGAGTGCCCCGTATACGCACACGAGCGTTTTAACGCCGAGCAGAAAATTGGCTTAAAAATAGAAGTGAGTAGTTTTCCCACAATTATGCAAAATAACAAGACCAGGCAAATTTTCATAGAATACTGCAAAAAACTAGCCACTAAAGTCATAAACAAAAATAAAACTGTATAAGCAATAACATGTTTCTGTAATATTGTGACGTATATTATATGTAACATGCGATAAAGAAAGGTAAAAAATGATGTGAAAATTAGAAGGGTATCAACGATGACAAATATAGACGCAATAAAAGTGTAGGGAAAACATAGTGAAATAAATAGAATACAAATTGAATTTAGTAAATAGGATTTAGTAAACAGGATTGAAATAAGTAAATTATCGTAAAATATGTAACAGTGGAATAAACTTTATCTCGGTATACCTTAAGTATACCGAAACATAATTCAAAGACGCTAAAACTAAAATAGGAAACAACCACAATACATGAATAAATGCATCGGTTCTGCCGGTGGTAACAGGATTAAAAAAAAAAAAAAAAAAAAAAAAAACCTAACCTAACCTAACCTAACCTAACCAGATTCCGCGGCCTCCCCCCGTCGCGAGTACACGCTGCCAACGCTGTTCCGCGCTCAAATTTTTCAGAAAAAAGTTGCTAAATTTGGAAAAAGTGGGAAATTTTTCACGTACCAACATAAACTATATACCAAAAGTTGTGGAAAAATCGGCGCTACAAGTGAGTGAAAAGTTTGTGAAAATCGGTGCACGCGAAAAAGTACAGTGACGCAATAAGTGAAAATTTGTGAAAATTCAAACTTCAAAAAAATTACGCTGCCCGATTAGTCGGCTTGACCTATACTTTTTATAGTGTCCCCGGCAAGTACTCGACGAGATCTATCACCGGACATCAACTTTGGATTTTTAGCCGCCCTGGAAGGCGGTTAAAAGTCCAAAAAAACAAGTTTGGGCGTGGCCGGAAAATTTTTTCCTGGCCCCCTGGAAGAAATCTCTGGATGCAGTTTAGTAGCCCTCTACGAGCCTGAGTCAACACCGGTTGCAGCTTCGAAAAAGGTCAAATAGTTTTAGAGATATTAAGTTTTAAAAATTTGGTCATTTTTCAAAAAATTATAAGTCGAGATTTGTATCAAAGACCTTCTAGTTAAAAAATAGTTTAAAATAGTGCTCGTCCAGTGCTATAACATATCCAAAATTTAAATTTTTATTTCTATTAATTTTGAAGATATAGATTTTTAAATATTTAGGGGTGATACGAGGGTTGCTTAAAACAACCCTTACCGACTAACTTGCTATCTCGAAAAATTGAGCATCTTATTCTTAGTATTTGTAAATTTTTTCATAATTTTAGATTTTAATTTTGTATTTTTTTAGCCTATTTTGTTTAAATTTTTTGTGTTTTTACCCCTTCTTAAATCAGGGGTTGCTTATAAAATTTTGTGTACCCTCCCATTGTAAAGGTCTCAAAAAGACCTATTCGGGGATACCAAGTTTGATATTGCTACTCCACCGGGGAGCTGAGGAATCGTTCATTAAAAATTAGGGCAGACTTTCCCCCTAGGGCGGTGCACTTCCGCCCTACACTGCCAAAAAATTAAAATCGCCATAACTCGGCCAAATTTTATCGCTCGGAACTGTGGTTTGTTTAGGTATCCTTTCCTAAGTATCCCGCACCCCCCCCACCCCCCTTCCAGGCTCTAGGACATATAACATCTGTATCTTAAGTCTAGAGCCAGAGTCACCTAGAATAAGCCAGGGCAAGATCAACGAGCCCTCGCACGCCCCTGTGAGACGCCTAGAGCCGAAGTTATTACGTTGCAAACTTTTGGCGGCCATTTTTGACCGCCATTTTGTTTTTACTAATTAGCGGATTACTTTGGAACTGGTGGTCGTAGGAACGTGCGGCTTTCTTTGTGGCACTGCCCCCAACCTGCCCTATCCCTCAAACCCCTCCTTTTTCAAATCCCCCCCCCCCAAATTCCCCCCCCCCCTACAAACCTCGCATTAGGTTAGAGCAAATTGGGGCATAACCCCTACACTTTTTCTCGAGCTCCTACGATAACCGGGAGCCGAGATAGACTAGAAATTGACTTTGGCGGCCATTTTAAACCGCCATCTTGAATTTGTTTAAAGTTGTATAACTCAAGAACTAGAAGGCGTAGAGGAACGCGGTTTCTTTCGTTGACTTTCCCTTAGGCTAAGCTAGAAATTAAATATAGAGACGAGTCCCGGACTCTACATCTGGGTCTCCACATATAAAAATTTTGACAAAACTTGGAAAATATTAGTTTTTAAATTATTTTGACATCGGGAACCTTTCAGGCACCCCATATACAGACACCTAGCAAGCCTGCTGGTTTTACGCGCGACTCTACACATCACTTGTGTCAATCTAGCAAACACTTTTAAATTTTATTAAATTCTTATTCTTAAAAATATTTTGTTTATTCCTTTTTATTCTGTGATTGACACTTAAATAGCCTTATAAACCTGTCATCGGGACCTTACCTCGAAGGTAAATTTTTGTAAACTTTTTATAAATTAGCTATTTATAAATTTGACCGTTGCGGCGTAAAAGACCGCAAATCTCGCTTTATTTTCGTTTTCATTTATTTACAATTTGGTTGACTCTTATATCCTATTCTGACAGGTAGGGTTTATTGACCCACCTTCCTACTTTAGTTATACACGTTTTCATTGTTTTATTTTACTTAATATTTTATTTTATTTTATTTCATTTTATTGTTTTATAGTAACTGACGAATCCCCTGAACGTCATCATGTTTGGAATGCGTACACCAGTAAGAAAAGGAGATAAAACACCTCCTAAGGACACGGAGAGGGCAGGACCCTCGACCTCAACAAATTCCAACGTAAGACGCCTAACTGGGGAGTGGGAGCAAGGACACCTTGAAAAGCCTGAGAAAGAGGTGGCTTCAAGCATAAACAAAACCATAACATTGGAAAGAGGTACAAAGCCAACTACAAAGAAAAACTCGCCTCAACCAGTTACAACATCTGTACTGGCCACATCACCAAAAGCCTCAACTGAAACGAAGGCAACCCCTCCCCCAAAAACAAAAACAAAACAAGCCGCACCAATTGACAGAACCTCAGAAGCAAAGAAATATTTAATGAAGGCGAAGGCGCAAATGGCCTTAGCAAAAAACATAAGAACGGATATCAAGGAAGAAGTGATATCGATCATTGAGAAGTTCTATCAATTGGTAAAAGATGCGGAAAGTGATCGTTCAAAAACAATAGAACAGGGACAAATAGCACAGCCTCCAACAGAATTAAAGGAGGACTCACTGAGAACAGCGCTGGATAACCATACAATCCTCCTCAACGAAAACATCCAGAGGATGGAGAGGATGGCTGAGGCCCTAGAAAATCAACAGCAGACCTACGCCAGCGTTACCAAAGGATCGACAGACAGGAAACTGCCACATCCAACTACTATGCACTCACTGGTCGTGAGTTCGACCAATGAAAAGGATTCGGGAGAACAGGTCCTTGAAAAAATCAAGACGGCAGTGAGAGCAAAGGAAGGTGGAGTGGTAGTGGACAGGATAAGAAAGGCAAAAGAGAGGAAAATTATAGTAGGATGTAGAACTGAGAAGGATAGGAAAAGTCTGCTGGATAGATTGAAAGGCTCAGACAATACGCTTAAGGCAGAAGAGATGAAAAATAAGGACCCGCTTTTGGTTCTGAAGGGCGTGCTGAAGTGCAACAGCGATGAAGAGATTGTAAGGGCCCTGAGGAACCAAAATCCGGGGATCTTCCGCGACCTGAACCCAGAAGACGACCGAATTACAGTGAAGTATAGGAGGCGGGCCAGAAATCCACATGTCAACCACGTGGTAATGACATCATCACCAAACATCTGGACAAGAGTACTAGACCACGGGACGGTCCATATTGATATCCAGAGGATCACAGTCGCAGATCAATCGCCTCTTATGCAGTGTTCCGTCTGTCTGGGTTACGGTCACGGCAAGAAATTCTGCACTGAGAACGCTGTTAAATGCAGCCACTGTGGAGGCAAACATTTGAAAAGCGAGTGCGAAGACTGGCAGGCAGGCTTACCACCAAGCTGCATAAACTGCTGCAGGGCTAAGTACGGGAACGCGGAACACAACGCATTCAGCGAGGAATGCCCAGTCCGCAGTAAGTGGGATGCGATAGCGCGAGCGAAGATCGCGTATTGCTGAGGGCACCATGAGCAATAATAGGGTAGCAAACACCACCAGAGGGATAGCAGTGGCCCAGATCAACTTACAGAGGAGTGAACTGGCCACGCAAGAACTAATTCTTGAGGCTAGAGAGCGGAACATCGCCATAGCACTGCTTCAGGAGCCATATGTGGGGGCGGTAAGGAGGATGAAGAGCTATCGGGGTGCGAGAGTCTACCAGGGAGCGGACGATGGAAGTGGGACAATAAAGGCGGCAATAGCGGTATTCGATGCCGATATTGAAGTCTTCCAGTACCCGAAACTTACCACGAACAACATCGTCGTGGTAGGGATCCGATCCAGCACCTGGGAAATCGCCCTCGTGTCTTTTTACTTTGAACCGGATCAGCCCATAGAGCCATATTTGGAGCAGTTGCGATGCATACACCAAGAAGTAGGCCCAAGATTACTGCTATTCGGAGGGGACTCCAACGCGAAGAGCACCTGGTGGGGCAGCAATAAGGTCGACCGCAGGGGAGAAGAGATGTCCGGGACCCTGGACGAGTTAGACCTTCAGGTACTCAACATCGGAGATACGCCCACTTTTGAAACCATAAGGGGCAACAAAACTTACAGCAGTTTTGTAGACGTGACGGCGTGCTCACCGGAGATGCTTGACCTAGTCGACGACTGGCGGGTGGAGCGGGGTCTAATATCATCAGACCATAACTGCATTCTCTGGAAGATCAAGTTGAGGAGAGAAAAAGGCATTAATGTTGCGAGGACGACCAGGCTATATAACACGAGGAAAGCGAATTGGGATCAATTTCATGGGAAATTGGAACAATTAAAGCGCGACAAAAGACTAGTCCTGGCCGAAATCAGCAATATTATAACGAAAGCCGACCTAGAGAGTGCAGTTATAGCATACACCGAAGCCCTTTCTGAAGCCTGCAAACACAGCATCCCACCTAAAAAGCATAAAGATCAGCTTACCGTACCGTGGTGGTCAGAGGAGCTGGCAGCGCTGAAGAAAGATGCCGCCACTAGGAAGCGTCGTATTCGCTGCGCCGCGCCAATACGAAGGGAGCATGTCGTTGCGGAGTACCTGGAAGCAAAAACCAAATATGAAAATGCTGCGAAAAAAGCCCAAATTGCGTCATGGAAGGAGTTCTGCGAAAAACAGGATAGGGAAGGAGTATGGCAAGGAATATACCGGGTGATGAAAAGAACAACTGCACGGACAGAGGACCTGCCACTCCTTCATGGTGGAGTACATCTAAACCCAAGAGAATCGGCTGCCTTACTAGCAGAGACCTTCTACCCTGAAGATAGAGAAGAGGGAGAAGGCGAATACCACCAGAACATAAGAAAATTAGCAAACACGATTAACGCCGAAACCGAAAATGAACATCACGATCCGCCATTCACCCTCACGGAGTTAAAGACCGCAGTTAGGGGATTTAACCCGAAGAAGGCCCCAGGAGCGGACGGTTTCACGGCGGATATCTGCAGTCGAGCTATCAGCCAGGATCCAGAATTGTTCCTTGCCCTGGCAAACAAGTGTCTTCAGTTGGGACACTTCCCGGACATCTGGAAGGAGGCCACAGTAGTGGCACTGAGAAAACCGGGCAAGGACAACTACTTCGAACCCAAGTCTTACCGACCGATCGGTCTTTTACCGGTGCTTGGGAAGATCCTGGAGAAAATGACCGTTGGAAGGCTGAGGCATCATCTGGTGCCACGGATGAGTACTCGCCAGTACGGCTTTATGCCCCAGAGGAGCACCGAAGACGCACTCTATAATCTAGTAGAACACGTTCAGAGTAAGTTGCGGCTTAAAAAGCTAATTACTGTTGTGTCACTGGATATAGAGGGCGCCTTCGATAGCGCATGGTGGCCGGCAATAAAAGTCAGACTGGCTGAGGAAAAGTGCCCCGTGAACATCAGAAGATTGCTAGACAGCTATCTCGACTGCAGGAAAGTAAAAGTAAGGTATGCCGGGGAAGAATGTACTAAGAGTACCAACAAAGGTTGTGTACAAGGCTCTATAGGAGGGCCTATCCTGTGGAACATCCTGCTCGACCCACTTTTGAAGAAGATGGAAGAAGATGGAGTCTTCTGTCAAGCCTTTGCAGACGACGTCGTGCTAGTGTTTAGCGGCGACACAGGACTGGAGGTCCAGCGACGAGCCAACGAAACCCTTGCCCGTGTTCAGGAGTGGGGGGTCGAGAATAAGCTTAGGTTTGCACCGCACAAAACATGTGCAATGGTGATGACCAATAAGCTTACTTTCGACACCCCACTCCTGAGAATGGGAGGGGTGGATATTGGCATGTCCAAAGCTATTAAAATCTTAGGACTTACCCTGGACAGTAAAATGACTTTCAAACAACACGTAGTTAGCGCGGCGCGAAAAGCACTAACTACCTACAAACAACTGTCCAGGGCTGCAAAGTCAACTTGGGGCCTCCATCCTGAGGTGATCAAAATAATTTACCGAGCCACCGTTGAACCGGTAATTACATACGCGGCTGGCGTATGGGCGCACGTAACCAACAAAGTGTACATAAAGAAAATATTGGATAACGTTCAGAGGGGTTTTGCTCAGAAAATAGTCAAATCTTATAGGACGGTCTCCTTGCACGCGGCGCTGACTCTAGCCGGGATACTTCCTCTCGACCTCCGAGTACAAGAAGCAGCCGCCATGTACGAGGTGAGGAGAGGGTCGTCCCGACTAGCGCCAGCTGACAGAGAGATAGAGAGTGTTGCTAAGTTTGAGGATCTCCCGCACCCGGCCCTGGATATGGACCTGGAGTTTACTTGCGTAAACAACCAGGAGGAGTTGGACCTACAGAACGTGCAGACGGTAAGAATATTTACCGACGGGAGCAAGATTGATGGAAAAGTCGGGGCCGCCCTATCCTTCTGGGATGGGGCGGCTGAGTACCGGACCATCAAACTTAAGCTCTCCGCGTACTGCACGGTCTATCAGGCCGAACTTCTGGCCATACACAGGGCGGTGCGCGAGATTCTCAAATGCCCGGGCGGGAGCTTTGGCGTGTATAGTGACTCACGGGCAGCATTGGAGTCGGTCACTAGCCGGAACACGACTCATTCCCTGGCAGTGGATATTAGGAACTATCTGCGCGGGGCTTTGGAACAGGGCAAAGTTGTCACTTTGCACTGGATCAAAGCCCACGCGGGACTGCCGGGGAATGAGAGGGCAGACGAACTCGCGAAAGATGCCGCAACCAACACCAAAAGGAGACCGGACTATGATAAATGTCCAAAATCATATATTAAACGTACCGTACGCGAACAGTCCCTATTAGTTTGGTCCGATAGGTATCGTGCAGGAGAAACTGCTTCGGTAACGAAATTGTTCTTCCCCGACCCGGTAGAGTATTATAAAACAATTAAGCAAATAAAACCAGCAGGCATACTCACACAACTTTTCACCGGGCACGGTGGTTTCGCACATTACCTACATAGGTTTAAGTGTAGAGACAGTGCATCATGTCTCTGTGACCCAGCTGTAGAGGAGACGGTACCACACATAATAACTGAGTGCCCAATTACAGCAACGTACCGATATGATCTTGAGCAGAAACTAGGCATAACACTAAATATGGAAAGCATCAGGGAACATTTAACAGAAGAAACCGTAATTCAATACCTCGAACAAGTAGGAAAAATCGTTGTAAATAGAAATAGTGATAGGAAAACCAACTAAAACGTAAAAATTGAGTTTTTATGTTATTAGTTAAAAAATTGTTTGATAGAAAATGTTAATAAAGCATGTAGGTATAATAGTTAAATAAGTATATAGCAAATAAGATAATGTGTAAAATTAGTAGTACATAGATTAGTGTAGCAAATAAGCAAGCAAAAGTGTAAAAAGCAAATAAGAGTGAAAGATTAAGTGGAAAAGTAGTATGTAAGGCCGTAAGCCAGCGCGCTCGCAGAATAAACATGCTAAGTAAATATAAATAAAAATGTTAAAATATTGAAAGTAGTAATGTATTAGATTCAAAATTGTGTAAACTAATGTAATAGAAAGAAAGTAAAAATAGTAATAAAATATAACAAATGTCAAAATATTCAAAAGTAGTAATTCATCGTTTTAAAAAATTGTAACCTATTGAAATTGAAATAAAATGTAGAATAAAAGTAAAAGAAACATAGTAAAGTAATGTAAACTTAAATAAGTAAATATTAAGCATGTATGCCACACAGTGGTTCATTGGAAAAAAGCATGGCATAAAAAGAACAATATGCCCTAATAATATAAAAAATAGAACAAGAAAGTCCCTGATTCTGTTAGGGGACAAGAATGGAAAAAAAAAAAAAAAAAAAAAAAAAAAACCTAACCTAACCTAACCTAACCTAACGAGGATGGGAGGGGTAGAAATTGGTATGTCCAAAGCCATTAAGATCCTCGGACTTACCCTGGACAGCAAAATGACTTTTAAACAACATGTGGTCAACGCGGCACGAAAAGCATTGACCATATACAAGCAACTGTCCAGGGCTGCTAAGTCAACTTGGGGCCTCCATCCGGAAGTGATTAAAATCATTTATCGTGCAACCGTAGAACCGGTTATTACATACGCGGCAAGCGTATGGGCGCCAGCAGTGCAGAAAATGTACATAAAGAAGATACTAGATAGCGTTCAGAGGGGTTTCGCGCAAAATATTGTAAAGGCATATAGGACGGTCTCCTTGCACGCGGCACTGACGCTGGCCGGGATACTTCCTCTCGACCTCCGAGTACAAGAAGCAGCTGCCATGTACGAGGTGAGGAGAGGGTCGTCCCGACTAGCGCCAGCAGATAGGGAGATAGAGAGGGTGGTAAAATTTGGGGATCTCCCGCACCCGGCCCTGGGTATGGACCTGGAGTTTACTTGCGTAAACAGCCAGGAGGAGTTGGACCTACAGAACGTGCAGACGGTAAAAATATTTACCGACGGGAGTAAGATTGATGGAAAGGTCGGGGCTGCCCTATCCTTTTGGAATGGGGCAGCTGAGTACCGGTCCATCAAACTTAAGCTCTCCGCGTACTGCACGGTCTATCAGGCCGAACTTCTGGCCATACACAGGGCGGTGCGGGAGATCCTCAAATGCTCAGGAGTGAGCTTCGGGGTGTATAGCGACTCACGGGCGGCGTTGGAGTCGATCACCAGCTGGAGCACTCATTCCCTGGCAGCGGATATCAGGAACTATCTGCGCGGGGCTTTGGAACAGGGCAAAGTTGTTACTTTGCATTGGATCAAAGCCCACGCGGGACTGCCGGGGAATGAGAGAGCAGACGTACTCGCAAAGGAGGCCGCATTAAACATTAAAAGGAGACCGGACTACGAACTGTGCCCCAAATCGTTCATAAAGCGCAAAATACGTGGGCTTTCTCTCGAAACATGGTCAGATAGGTATAGCAAAGGTGAAACTGCGTCTGTCACCAAGCTGTTTTTTCCAGACCCGGTTCAGTCTTTTAAAACTATTAAAATGTTAAAACCAACCGGCATACTCACGCAAATTCTGACCGGGCACGGAGGCTTTGCACAATACCTGCACAGATTTAAGTGCAGAGACAGCCCATCTTGTCTCTGCGACCCTGATGTAGAGGAGACGGTGCCACACATCCTCACCGAATGCCCCGTAACTGAAACTTTATTATTTATTATTTCCGGCCGGTTGCACAGAGTTCTTGCTGCCTCTAGTCATTTGCTGTTTGGTCTTGCCTTTAGGTGGATTGCAGGCTTTGCCACCCATTCTGTGATTCGATGGCATTCCCAGGTCGGAACATACTACGCAGTTGTGTTGCTTCGCAGTACATTCCCGCACTTTGTGTTCTGTGCTACCACATGCATAGCAGCAAGAACTCCGGTCCTTGGCGTTGTTACATTGTCGGCTTACGTGGCCGAACTCCAGGCATCTATAACACTGTAGGTTTCTCGCCGCCAGCACCTCCACTCTTGCAGAAACCCACCCAACTCGGATTCTCTTTTCTGTTGCGATCTTACGGATGGCCGCCAAAGGACAGCGAGCCCAGATTGAACCCAGCCGCATTGGGTTAATGTGGATTTCACCAACTTTTACGTCCTCCTTCAAGCACTCTCCAGCCTTTGCAATAGCTTGAGCAACTTCCTCGGGTGTAACTGACTCGTCGAGATCTTTTACTACTAGTTCTCCAGTTTTGGAAGGCCTAGATACCCGCACCTCCATTTCAGCCAAGGAATCAGCGAGTTGTTTGGCGAAGGTGTCCGCCTTCGATGCGTTTTCGGGTCCTCCTATCTCCAGTATGATCCCACCAGTGATAGATCTCCTTTGTCGCAGATCTGCAATTCCTATTTCCTTCAGGTCTTTTTTTTGTTTGGCCACAGTCATGACTTCGGCATATGTCGCTTTTGCTCCCCTTGGTATGGTAAGAGAGATTGCCGCTGTCTTTGGTATACGCTGCGGCTTTGACGCTCCAGGCCTACCGGTGCCTAAGTTACTTGGCGTCTTGGCCCTCTTTCTTTGACTAGCCACTTTAGACCAGGTGGAGGTGGTCTGTGGTGCTGGTTCCGGTTGAGGTAACTCAGGGGCTGGGACTGGTCCTGGCGCTTGTGCTGCGTTTGCGTCACTTGCCTTGGTTTTCCTTCTTGCTTGGTTTTTTAGGTTTTTTAGGTTGTTTGGCATTGCCTTCCTCACTTGTCTTGCTTGTGGGCACAACATCGTCAACATCGCATTCCTGCTGTACTGGTGGTCTCGTCCTCTCCTCTAAGATTTCTTTCCTCAGTGCTGCAAGTTTCTCATCCATGATGTGACTAAGCTTTGCCATCGTGTCCTCTGCTGGAGGGTTAGGCGTCTGTTCACGCACCGATGTGCCTTTCTGGCGGAGTTCCACTACTTCCGCCGTAAGGCCTTGCAGCTTTCCTTCGAGATTTGCGATTTGTTCTCGTAGCTCCCGGTTTTGTTTTTCAAGCCTCGCCTCATTTGTAGCTGTTGTTGTGCGTTGAGTCAGCTCTGTTGTTGCTGCTTGTATGAGACGAGCTTGCATTCGGAGGCTTCTTTTGAAGTTGCCTTTCAGGTTCTTAGATCTGTCGGACACTTTCTCTATCTCCTCTATGGCCTCGAAGATTTGTGCTCCGATGTCAGCCGTCGGTTGAGGTTTTAGTTCCTCCCATAGGTCATCCACTTTTGGTAGCGTTGCTTTGGCTCTCGTCTTCTTACCATGGCTCGATCCGCTGTCGGTTCTCTCGCCCTCTTGGCCCTCCTTTTCGTCATTTGGGTTTATGTTTGTGTTTATTTTTTCCATTTTCATCCCACGAGTATCGGGTTATTGATTTCCATGCGCGGCAGTGACCCGATTGCCAAGATGGACCCTACTACACCTGGGGGTCGGGAAGTACCCAGGGATGGCCGCTAATGACTGGTGTACCCTCCAGCCGCTCGTTCTGTGATTGCTGACTGATGGACTATGATCCCAGAGTGAGATGATTGCTTGGAAGCGCTCCCGGGAATAGCAACCATGAAAGGTTGACACTCACACAAGCCCTCCCAAACGCACCCCCCCAAAAGAACCACAGTCCACCCGTCAACCGTCACCGAGCATTCCTCCGCCACGCTTGGCCTAGTGGGCGCCCCAGCAGAAGGAAGTTAGGGTTTTTTTATAGAGGTTTTCTCCTCATAGCCCGGCTGATTAAGGCAAGGCCCCCGTTCCCGAAGGTTTACGGTATGATTGCGGGGTTTACAGGCACCCGCACCAAAGCCTTTCGACTTCGGGCCTCCCCACCCCCCCCTTGGTGTTTGGTCCACGGGAGCTATGCTCCAATCTCCTATCCGCCACCTGGAGACGCGCCACGTAGGGGTTCACCTCCCCTTCCACTTGGACAACCAAGCAGGTCCGTGGAACCTAACCTAACCTTTTTTTTTTTTTTTTTACTTGGGGAAATCCTCATGGATACCTGTCGCCCGGGGGAGCGGCCAGGTTATGTCGGACTCTTACCGACTAAAACCCCAAGGTGTTTCGTCACGCACCTGTTGGCGGGAGCACGGGGACGCTTGCGCATTCTTCCGCGAACCCGCCGGTGCTATCCGCTTGCGCGAACCCGCCCCGAATGCAGCGTGTCGAGAACACCAGACACGCCGCACCTCAGCGAACTCCCTTGAGCAGGAGCGGCAGATACCCCCGTATCCACCGCCCAGGGACTTCACCATGGCCGGAAGGGGTCAGGGACCGGTGAAATCGCGTCGCGTTAGATCACCAGAATCTAACCCCCCCCAGCCGCGCCGCCATCTGGTGAAATCGCCGTAGCGTTAGACCACCAGCATTCGGCTTCAGCCTGCCATCATCCGAGGAAATCGCAAGCGTTAGATCCCCGTAGGCTTTGTCCGCAAGAGGTTGCGAAAGGTGTAACGTACTTTCGAAAATCGAAAGTCTTCCGCCTCCTCTCGCAGACGACTGACACCCACAGCCACTCATCCCGCAAGTGGGCAATGCGGCACCCGGGGATTGGGGTAATTTTTTATAGAGGTTTTCTTCCTCGCAGCCGTAAGGCCCCCGTACCTGCCGCTATGAACGGACAGGCTTGCGGGTTGACCGAGGACTCGGACGCCGAAGCGATTCAAGTCCGCCGACCCTCAGAGCATCTGGTGGCTCAAACCAGAGCTTGCCGCCCCTGTGCCCTCCTCTGTCCACTCTGCAACCTTTTTTTTTTTTTTTTTTTACTTGAGGAAAACGTGCTATCACGTCCCCGACCGCCCAAGGGGGAGCGACGGGGTATGTGGGGATGATCCGGCAGAAGGCCAGACCTACCCACTAAAAACCTCAAGGTGTACCTCATCTGCCATAGACGGAGCTCACGGTACCGCCATTAGCATTACCCGCGAGCCCCGGCAGATTGCGCTCAGCCTTAGCCGAGCGCCCCCCACGTGGGAAATGGTCCAGCACACGAGACCATTTCCCCACACATAGCCCTAATAGCCGCAGCAGGTCCCCTCACCCGCTACGGCTGGCTATCGGGAGGGAGAAGGTGAGCGTATCTCCTTCTCCGTCCCCCCCTCCGCCTACGGCGGATCGGTGCCGAAGAGGCGTCATCCTCCCGGCACCGCTCCGCCGCCTCCTTCTGCGACATTACGTCCTCGCAGAAGGAGGTCATGGCCGCCCAAGCCTCTCGACTCCCTAGCATGGCTTTTACCACGCTAGCGAGCGAGAGGTCCTCTCCGACGACAGACGTCAACTCGTGCCGCAGCCGACCCCACGCCGGACACACCACTAAGGTGTGCTCCGCCGTGTCGTCGGCCGCCCCACAATGGTGACACTCTGTCGTCACCTCCCTCCGGGCGACCCTGTGCAGGTAGTGACCGAAACAACCATGTCCGGTCAATACCTGCACAAGGCGGAAGGTCAGAGTCCCCCACCTTCGCCGCACCCACTCAACGAGGACCGGACGAATCGCATCGATCGTCCAGGCCCCGTAAGCGGGCGCAACGAGGGACTCTTCCCATCCCCTAAGGAGTGCCCTCCTGGCACTCCTGCGGACGCGTGCCACCTCCTCGGGACAGGGGCGCTCGCCCGCATCCCTCCTCTCGGCTCGGTACCGGTAAACGGCACCGAGCACTACCGCCTCGAGTTCCCACGGGGGGGCGCTTGCCAGGACGCAGGCAGCCCCATGGGAAATCGAGCGGTACCCTCGCGATGCCCTCACCGCCATGACCCTCTGCGGCTTCCGCAGCAGGGCCCTATTTTGGCGGTTGAGGGCATCCTCCCAGATGGGCGCTCCGTAGAGGGCCATGCTTCCCACAATACCGAGGTAGAGCCTACGGCATGGGGAACCAGGCCCCCCCACGTTCGGCAGCAGCCGCCCCAGTGCAGCCACCGCCTTGATGAGCCGTTCGGCCAGCACCTTAAAATGCTGACCGAAGGCCCAGCGCCCATCTAAGATGAGGCCCAGATACCGCATTTCCCTCTTCAGGGGTATCCGGGTCCCATCCACCATCAGCGTCGCACCTGGAGAGGGACCCTGCCGAGGCCCGTGAAACAAAAGGGCCTCGGTCTTCTCCAGCGCGACCCTGAGGCCCAACCTCCTTATGCGGCCCACCACTAGGGCCGCACCCTCCTCCATCCGAGTCACTGACTCGGCGAGCGTCCTCCCCTGGGCCACTATGAGGGTATCGTCAGCATAGCAAAATACGCTGACGTGGGGCGGCAGAACGCCCCTCAACACCCCGTCGTAGCCCAAGTTCCACAAGAGCGGACCGAGCACCGACCCTTGCGGAACCCCACACCTCATGGTTCGCCGCGTCAGTGACCCCCTCCCGTCGACGTAGATGACGTCCCTGTCCCGGAGGTAGTCCTCCAACAGCCGCCGCAGGTACAGAGGCACCCCGTGAAATCGGAGAGCCTCGAGTATTGCACCGAACGGCAGGCTGTTGAAGGCGTTGGCAATGTCCAAAGACACCGCCAACGACCTCTCCCCCCTCGCGGCACCTTCCGCGGTGAGGGCCTTCAGGGCAGAGACGGCGTCCAAGGTCGACCGCCCCCGTCGGAACCCGAACTGTGCCTCGGACAGGTCAGGCCCTACCCCCTCGAGGTGCTGGACAAGCCGGGATGCCAGAATAAATTCCAGCATCTTGGCCGTCTCATCCAGCAGGACCAAAGGCCGGAACGCCGACGGACTGTCCGGCGACCGGCCCTCTTTCCCGAGGAGGCAGAGCCTCCCGTCCTTCCAGAGCTTCGGAAACCGTCCGGTTCTCAGAGAGAGGTCGAACACTTTCCGAAGCTCGGATCCCAGGGTTTCCACCGCTACCTCTAGGATCCGTCCGGGCACTCCATCCGGTCCGGGGGCCGTCCTCTTCCTCCCCAAGCGGGAGATGGCATTCACCATCTCGGCGTCCGAGATGGGGGGAACCTCAATCTCCCATGCCACTCCCGCTGGGGGAGGCAAGGAGTGGTCGGGGCTGTTAGGAAACAGCTCTCCCACGACCACCCTCAGGAACTCAGGCTGGAGAGTCTCAGTGAGGGGCCGTCCCATGGACCGGAGTTTGTTCCGAGCCATCTTATAGGGACGCCCCCACGGGTCCCTGTTGAGACCCTCCAGGAGTTCCTCCCTGGCCCGCTCCTTAGCGGCGCAGATCGCCGCTTGCAATGCCTTCTTGGTGGCCTTGCAAGCGGCCACCCGCCGCGCCTCCTCCGCTTCGTCGCGGTGGCGCCGCCGGCGGTAGTGCGAACACTCCCGCCAAGCCCGACCGTGGGCGTCCCGGAGTTCAGCAATCTCCGGAGACCACCAGTACACGGCCTTGCGACCGCAGTGGACCCTCGCCCTGGGCATTGCCGCATCACACACCGCAGTCAAAGCGGCGCGGAAGCGGCCTGCGCCCTCGTCCACCGAGGCCGGGGCAGTGCGCGGCGCACACCACGCCTGGACGACGGCCGCCTCAGCCGCTTTTTCGCGGTCGAGCCGGGCAATCGCCCAGCGCGGGAAGGCAGGGGGATGCCGTGGAGACTCCGCTAGGAGCTGTTGGACGGCGACTTCGAACCGGATGTACCGATGGTCCGATAGGGTCACCGGGTCCACCAGCACCCGCCAATTGCACATCCTGTGTGCGATCGCAGGAGAGCAGAACGTAACGTCCACCCTGGACGATCCCTGCGGTCGCACACAAGTCGGCACTGTCCCTGTATTCAAGAGGGACAGTCCAGCCTCCACAGCCCATTCCCCCAGGGCCACGCCGAAAGAGTTGGTGATGGTGTCACCCCACTGAGGCGACCTCGCATTAAGGTCGCCCATCAGAAGCAGTTGGTCGGGCCCCATACGCCCGACCATTGCGTGGAGGGAGTCCAAGTACTGCTCGTACTCACGTAGCGGCCTATTAGGGGAAAAGTAAACACCAATAATGGTGTACTCCCCCCACCTGACCGCCACGTATCCTGGACCCCTCTCCCTGACAATCAGTGCGTGACACCCCCCCAACTGCACGACGATGGCCACCGTGCCGTCTAAGGAGCAGGCCCAATGCGGTCGTGGAGCCACATAATAAGGCTCCGCCACGACCGCCACTTCGATTTCCCACTGTGCCATAGCCTGCAGGAATAAATCCTGAGCAGCGGCGCAGTGGTTGAGGTTCCCCTGGAGGAAATTGAAGGACCTACTACCCATTACTCGGCCATTTCAATTTCCTCAGCCGCCTGTTGGGGCACCGCCGTTTTAGGAAGCCCGACACCGCGGACCCCTCTCTTTTTGACGGGGGGAGGGTTGCAACTCCTCCTCCCCATCACGTGTGCCGACGGGCACCCAACGTCAGCACATACCGCACATCGTGTGGCGGCAGTGCAGGCGGCGGCCATGTGTCCCGGCTGTCCACACCGGTGACACAGGTCCGATCGGTCGACCGCTGACGGGCACGTGGCGCGGACGTGCCCGATCCCCATGCACCTGTAGCAGCGCATGGGGCGCGCCTCGAGTGCCGTCACGGAGGCGGAACTCCAGCCGACAAGCAGGCGACCCGCTCCCACTATCTTTTTTGCCGCGGTGACAGGGCACCGGACAAAAATTGCGGCCATCCCCCGGACCGACGCCAGAAGTGCACCCGCCTTGACTTGCTCGGGTGCGCATTCTCCCCTAGACGCAACTGCCGCCACCACATCCTCAGCAGTGACGGAGTCGTCCAGCCCCCCAATCCGCAGCTCGGCCAGCTTCTCCGGCCGGTCCACCCTTGCGACCTCAGCAAGAACAGCTCGCAGTTTATCCGCAAGCTGATCTGCCTTTTCCCCACTTTGGGTGCCCGGGACCTCCAGCATACGGGCTCCCGTTGCCGACTCCCGGATCTTCACCGTGGCAATCCCCAGATCAGCCAGCCGGATACTCTGACGCGCAGTCAAGATTGCGTCTTTGTAGCTCACCCCTCTTTGGATGGCCTCTGGAAGCAGTGTGATTACCACTGCAGAGGACCTTGGAGGGGTGAGCTTCGGCTTAGCTGCTGGAGGGGCAGAACGCTTCGGCGCCACAGCCGCCAACAGTCGCTGGGACTGTGTTGCTGGCTTGCTTGGGGCAGGAGCTGCGACCGTCGGGACCACCGGGGCGGAGGCCTTCTTCTTTGTTTTCTTCCTGGCCACCGTGGCCCAGGACTCCGCAGGTTGCTCGGCCGGTGAAGGCACACCGCTTTGCACTGGTGCACTGGTTTGCACTGGTACACTGGCTGGGGCCAATCCCTCGCGGGATTCATGAGCCAGAGGGGGCCGCAGTCTCTCGACTGGGAGCAAAGACCGGATGTCTGAGAGCTTGGCATCCATCATTGATCCCACCGAGGCCATGAGTTCCGGCAAAAGGGCGGCCTTGAGGTCTGCAACCAGATTGGTTGAGACCTGTTCGGCAGGCTGGGAAGTTTGGCGCTCCCTTCCCTCCTGGAACTCCCGTCTCAGGGCATAGATCTCGGACTTAAGATCCTCCACATGCCTCCTGAGACGGACATTATCCCGACGGAGGTTACGGATCTCTTCCCCCTCACTTCTCCTCGAGAGGCTTTCGACCATGTCACTAAGGTCACCGGCACAGTCTTTGAATTCCTTTACAAAGTTGCCCTTCAAGTTGTTCGAAGTGGTGGCCATTGATAGAATCCTTGCCACTCTCACGCCTGCCCTCTCTCTTATCTGGTCAACCGCCAGCCTCTCAATGTCCAACTCTTCCATTACAGAAAGAGTTGGGCTTTCTTTGCGAAAGGTAACAGACAGACCCTCACTGCCTTGTCCCGACTCCTTGGGCTTACTACTTTTTCCCTTTTTGGGGGAACCTTTCTTCCCCTTTTTCGCAGCCCTCGCGTTTCCGTTTGTCTCCGTCTCCAGGCCCGAAAGCTCCGTGTCAGAAAGGATTTCACCAAACTTCAAACTCCGCTTCTGACGAGTGCAGGAGCTTCCGAGCTCCGAGCCACTACTGTCACAGACCTCCATCGACAGCCCACTCAAAATGGACGAGGACCTCCTCTGCGACCGGGTCTTGACTCCCATACAGCCCGCACTGCTCCCTTCTCCGACATTGCGGCTTCTACCGCGGCTTTTGCCCTTTCCAGGCAAAACAAAACCTCTGCCTTCATTGCCACTTTCTTCTACGCTGTCGCAGCGTCCCACGACAAATAATTTGCCTTCACAGGCATCTCCTCCGACTCCGCCCTTCTCGGGCACAACACCAACTCCGCCCTTCACAGGCCCACCGTCAACTCCGCCCGTCTCAGGCTCAACGTCTACACCGCCCTTCACAGGCACAACGTCTAAAGTAAGTTCATTCACCATAACAAAACCCACGAGTACCGCGTTCGTGATATTGACTGAGTCGAGGCAGTGACGCGGTGCCAAGGTCAACCCTACTTACGCCTGGGGGTCGGGAGGTACCCAGGGTTGGTCGCTAATTGGCAGAATTAACCCACTCTGCCACCTCCGAAGAGGCAACCGATCGCCGCGTTTCCCAGCGATCGGTCTTTCGGGGTTTTTTATAGAGGATGTCTCCTCACGGTCCGGGCGGTTAAGCCAAGACCCCCGTTCCATCAAAGCCGCGAGACATGATCCACGACACTTCGACGGGTTACGGTTTTGGTGGCAGTGACAATTTAATGCCTACGCAACGGCAGTGTAAGTGCTCGCCACGCCTACCACCCCCTCACCCCGATACCACTGCCGCCCGCTACGGGTCAGACGCAAGGTACCGGAGGGGCACACTGCCGCCCGATACGGGACAGACGCAGCGCGCCACCATCGTAGGAGTGATTTGGCTTCACCCAGTCGCTGGATTGCGACGGGCTACTGAGCCCCCCCGCCACGACAAGGCACACTCCACTTGGGGGGGGGCACACTCCACTTGGGGGGGGTCCACTCTGCAACCTAACCTAACCTAACCTAACCTAACCTAACCTAACCTAACCTAACCTAACCTAACAATTATCTTTTGAGTTATTTACAGTCTCGAGAAAAACCCATAAAAACCATAGAAATGCAATAATTTTTTTTTAGATATATTATTTTTGAATAAAAACAACATGTCCTCATAAAAGAAGTTTATAGCTATAACTATGCCAAAAACTACATAAAAAAACACGGGTAATTATGATGCAATTAATGTTTTCATAAAAAAATTAAACCATTTTTTTGTGGGACAGTAACTTAATGGTCGCATTTTTTTTCTTTATAAATATAATCTACATATCAAAACATATTTATATAAAAAATATCAGCTAATTAAAATGCAGGGCTAACGAGTTATAAATTTTTAAAATTTTTGTTTAGGGTTGTCACTATACTTTCTATGAAAATTTAATTATCATATTTATTTATTCTGCTCATCAATAATATCGTCAATTTTAGTACGTTAGACTACTTATACAGGGTTCATTTGACAACATCTACCAAATTTTTTTTACGTAATAAGTATCATTAATAGAAACCATTTCTGCCAAAAATAAGAAGTAATTTTTTTTCACCGAAATTCATATTATTCACTATAATGTTAAGCACAACGTGGTCATACTATTTTATGAATCAATACTATGAACTATAAAGACTACGCGCAGAGGTGCAACGTGTTTGGCCGAATGAATTACATCACAGACGTCCAAATTCTCAAAAAACAATCGTATCTTCTTGAAAATAAGTGCCATTACATCGAGTAGGTATGGTACCGACATGACCGGACGTGAACGAAACCGGCCGGCGGCGCCGTCGCACAGTGTGTGATTTTGGCTCCACCGCGGACACGCAGAGTTTATGTGTTTATTTGATAGCTGGAACTATAGTAGAGGCTAGAAAAAGACTCCGAAGGTTTTTTTTTAATTATCTTTTGAGTTATTTACAGTCTCGAGAAAAACCCATAAAAACCATAGAAATGCAATTATTTTTTTTAGATATATTATTTTTGAATAAAAACAACATGTCCTCATAAAAGAAGTTTATAGCTATAACTATGCCAAAAACTACATAAAAAACACGGGTAATTATGATGCAATTAATGTTTTCATAAAAAAATTAAACCATTTTTTTGTGGGACAGTAACTTAATGGTCGCATTTTTTTTCTTTATAAATATAATCTACATATCAAAACATATTTATATAAAAAATATCAGCTAATTAAAATGCAGGGCTAACGAGTTATAAATTTTTAAAATTTTTGTTTAGGGTTGTCACTATACTTTCTATGAAAATTTAATTATCATATTTATTTATTCTGCTCATCAATAATATCGTCAATTTTAGTACGTTAGACTACTTATACAGGGTTCATTTGACAACATCTACCAAATTTTTTTTACGTAATAAGTATCATTAATAGAAACCATTTCTGCCAAAAATAAGAAGTAATTTTTTTTCACCGAAATTCATATTATTCACTATAATGTTAAGCACAACGTGGTCATACTATTTTATTTTATTTTTATTTAACTTTATTTAACTTTATTCAGGAAACAAACAGTCATTATAGGTACTTATAGTTAAAATATATAATTTATACAGAGACCAGTGAAGTTTCCATACCAAAAATTATAAATTTAAATGAAAAACACGGTCACACAATACATTAGTAGGTACAATAATGAAATTAAAATAAATAACTATACATGGAGATGCAAAAAGAGATGCAAAAAGAGTTCTTTTTTTAATTTTGGGAGAGAGAGATGAAAGATGTCGATATTATTATAAATCTTATTAAATTGGGTACAAGATCTGTTAATGAAAGAGTTAGCGGCATAATTAGTTCGGGAAAGAGACGAGACAAAAGTTGGTTTGTGACGAGAATTTATTCGGGGACAAGCAAAATTTATATAACTTAATAAATATGGAGACTCGATTATATTATTCATAATTTTGAAAAGAAAAACTATATCTCGTATAGACCTCCTTTCGGAGAGAGAGCAAAGTAAAATTTCCTCATTTTTAATGTTGTAAAAGTTAGTCTTAAATTTTAGATATTTAATAAATTTATTTTGGATACTTTCTATCTTTTTTATATATATATTATATTGAGGATTCCACACTACAGTTGCGTATTCTAATATAGATCTTACGAATGCATTATAGAGCAAAATTAATGTTTGAAATTGTTTAAACTCTTTACCGACTCTGAGTATAAAACCTAACATTTTGTAGGCTTTTTCGGTCATATAAAAGATGTGAGTGTCAAAAACCAGTTTGCTATCCAAATACACCCCCAGGTCTCTCACCAAGGACACTCTTGTAATTATTTCACCTTTGAAATTGTACTCGTAGTGAAAGTTCCTTTTTTTCTTTGAGTAAGTAATGACATTGCATTTTTTAATGTTAAGGTGTAAAAGATTTTGATCGCAGTACACACATAATTGGTCCAAATCACTTTGTAAATCTAAACAATCGTTTGGAGATTTTATGATTTTAAATATTTTATTGTCATCAGCGTAAAGCAAAAACTGTGAATTCTTGAAGACTGAAGCAATGTCATTTATATATATATTAAATAAAAGTGGTCCGAGGTGAGAACCCTGAGGAACACCGGACGGCACAGGTCTAAAAGTTGAACAAAAGCCTTTTATAGTGACAGCCTGGCTACGGTCACGCAAATATGACTCAAACCATCGCAGGAGGTCACCGTGTATACCGACCTCAAACATTTTCTGAATTAATATTTCATGTGAAATTTTGTCAAAAGCTTTAGAATAGTCGGTATACACGGCGTCAACCTGGAAGCCGTCACTCATTGATCTATTCAAAAACTCAACGAATTCGCATAGATTGCTCTCAGTTGATTTTCTGTTCAGGAAGCCATGTTGCTCTTGAATAAATAGAGGTCGAAGATGGGGGAAAATTTTGTCATAAATAATTAACTCGAATAGTTTAGGAATACAACTTAGTTTAGATATCGGACGGTAATTTGTGATATCATGCTTATCGCCATCCTTAAATGTTGGAACTACAAAGGACTGTTTCCACACTTCTGGAATAACACCTGCGCGCAAAGACTTGTTAAATAATATATGTAATGGGGTTGTAAGACCCTTCGAACATCGACGCAACAATAACGGTGGAATACCATCAGGGCCAGAACCTTTGTCTGTGTTCAATTTACTTAAATATTTCTGAACTAATTCGCGTGATATGAAGATAGATTTTAAATTCACTTGATTAGATGTGTCGGTGGAAGCTAGAGGTAAAGGGTCACGCGCTGAATTGGCTAAAAACACAGAACTAAAGTGCTGATTGAATAAGTCACTCATTACCCTGCCATCCGAAGTAGTGCTTGTTCCGAGATACATAGTCTGAGGAATGTCATCCGTTTTCTTTTTGGATTTGATGTATGCCCAAAAATTTTTCGAGTTTTTGTTTATTTTTGATTCAGTGTTTGCTATGTGTCGTTCAAAACACTCGCGTTCTACCCGTTTTTGCCTTTTTCGTAGACACTTAAATTCATTATAATAGCAATAATTACCAAAACGTTTCCATTTTTTGTGGACTTTTAATTTTTCTTTAATGATTTTTATCAATGACGATGAATACCAGATTGGAAATACATTACGATTATTGACAGTTTTAGTGGGAACATACTCTGATATTATATTATTGAGACAAGAATAGAAAAGAGATACAGAATTTTCAATACTTTCACCATAAAGAACGGTTTCCCAATCAATTTCAAGCAAAGCATTATCAATTACGTCAAAATCAGCTCTGTAGAATAAACGTACCTTTCGGGGCGGTGCACGTAAGCTACTGCAGTAAATGTTTGCAAACTTAATATCCAATGCCGGGTGGTGGGCATCTTCCTTAACTAATGGGACATCAGCATGGTGTACAGTACAAGTGCTTGAACTAATAACAAGATCCAATTCACGTCCATTGGTATTGGGTACTAAATTAAATTGCTTAAAATCTGTAAAAGCCAAAAATGATGAAATTGATTGTATCAAACGATCTGAACCATTAGGTAACAGTGTTGCAAAGCTTTCACGAGAGCAAGAAGTCCATTGTGCGTTTCTAATGTTAAAATCACCAACTATTATAAAATAATCATCTGGATTTTGTACTAATAGCTCTGAGATTTGATCAAGGAAGTTTGTTACGGCATCATACTGAGAGGAGCACTGGGGGAAATAACAACATGCTAATTGACAATTATAGGAGGAATTATGATCGTGTATCAAAATATTCAAAAATAAAATATCAGCCGAATTCAAATGATTGGATTGTGACAGTCTAATATCCTTTACAACAAATTCCTTTTTTACGGCTACAAGCACTCCGCCGCCCATTGTATCCGTTCGAGAGTCATAATCGCGGTCGCAACGATAGATGCTATATCGTTCATCGAATAACTCCGAGTCGAAAATTCCTGGAAGTAGCCAGGTTTCACTTAAACATATAATATCGTAATCTAACAGTAATAATTTTTTACTAAACTCTTGTGTCTTCCCACGTAAGCCACGGACATTCTGGTAGAACAGAGATATTGATGAATTAGCCATTAATGAAGATGAAAAGCTTAAACATGTTATTTTTAATCTTTATAGAACTTGTAACCAACAAAATAAGTAAGGTAATTTTTTTATAAAGGTAGGTCGGTATTTTATAAATCTCTCCCGGGAAATACTTTGCAAGGATATCTTTCATCTCTATTCGATATAAAAATATTAAGGTTTTTACACTAAGACGTAAATATTTTTGTTGTATATAAAAACTAAAACTGTTTGAATAACAAGAGATACAAGGAAATGACGTCAATAGAGCCATACAAATATTCATTACACTTATTTTATCTTGTTTAAATCATCTATACAACTAATATGTACAATAGGAGTCGTGTCTGATTGACGAACCATAATGCCGCAATTTTTTACCCACACGTATTTATATCTAAAGTCTTTAGCGAGCCGCTTAGCTTCCATCAAGAGCTTCTTATTATCTTTAGTTAGATGATCATTGAAGAAGATACGAGTGTCATTTCCGCTGTAAGTTAGGTCACTCGCTTTTAAATTTTTTAGAGATCGCATTCGTGCAAGAAACTCGTCCTTTTTGTAGCGGACCAAGAATCGCAGAACAATCGGCCTGGGCTTAGTAGATTCTTTTTTAGAAGGCGCCACTCTTGTGATAAAATCGATGTCCGTCTGCGGATTGAAACTGTTGCTGCTCAACGACGCTAGTTTTGGGAGAATTTGCATGAGGTTTTCATCTTTTTTCTCAGGAAGGCCTATAATTTCAACGTTAGAGCGTCTGGACCACTGCTCATTGGCTATTAAAGAAGCATTGATATTTCTGGTTATGGTCTTGAAATTTCCCATCTCCTCCCTCAATGAATCCTGCGATTTTATTTTCTTTTCCAGGTTATTCACTTTCTTAATAGCTTCCTCGTATTTGTCACTGAGGAACGTTACTGAAGCTTGGAGAGTGGTTATCTGAGACTTGACATCAAGCAATATTTTATGGTATTCCTGCATGGCATTCCTGATTTCTGTTTGAATAATGTGACGTATATCCTCAGTAGGTGATATAGGAGATTTTTCGTGCTCTGGATTGTCTTTTCTGATATCAGTAGCGGTTCTTGACTCAGCAACCTGACTACCTTGCGCTAGTGTTTGAGGACTTATATCTTCGTGGAGTGGTTTGATCGGTGTGGTCGAATTATCTCCTCTAGGTAACTTAATTTTACAAGGTGGACAAGACCACTTCGAGTTTGCTTTGGAGCCTTCAGGAAGCGCGACGCAATCTTTGTGGTAGACTATTTTACATTTATTACAGGAAGCACCATCATTCGTGGCGAGAAAGCGTCCGCATGCTCCACACTTAGGCATGGCCTTAATATAAATAGGGATTACACAAAATTTCAAAAACTTGCAAAAGTTGACGAGTCCAAAAAATAGGTGGCGCTTTGATAAAGTTCAACAACTGATTCGTAACGCTCCCTTTTAAACTGTATGGGTATATTACTCTTTGCTGTTTGTTTATTTTGCTAAGGTTATACAATTAAAGTTTGAACACAATTAGCACTTTTTCAGAAAATTAGATGGCAAACCGCACTTTATTAAAGATTGTATTGTTTTATTAAATGGAGCACTCAAAAGCTTAGGTTTCAAGACGTAAATGTCGAACACTTGAACACAGTTAATTTAGTTAATTTTCGGTAAATCACCACTAAGTCACTAACTTTAATATAAGATAATAAGGTAATTTTTACACTGATCGCGTTCTTTGAATCAATACTATGAACTATAAAGACTACGCGCAGAGGTGCAACGTGTTTGGCCGAATGAATTACATCACAGACGTCCAAATTCTCAAAAAACAATCGTATCTTCTTGAAAATAAGTGCCATTACATCGAGTAGGTATGGTACAAACTTCTTTTATGAGGACATGTTGTTTTTATTCAAAAATAATATATCTAAAAAAATTTATTGCATTTCTATGGTTTTTATGGGTTTTTCTCGAGACTGTGAATAACTCAAAAGATAATTAAAAAAAAACCTTCGGAGTCTTTTTCTAGCCTCTACTATAGTTCCAGCTATCAAATAAACACATAAACTCTGCGTGTCCGCGGTGGAGCCAAAATCACACACTGTGCGACGGCGCCGCCGGCCGGTTTCGTTCACGTCCGGTCATGTCGGTACCATACCTACTCGATGTAATGGCACTTATTTTCAAGAAGATACGATTGTTTTTTGAGAATTTGGACGTCTGTGATGTAATTCATTCGGCCAAACACGTTGCACCTCTGCGCGTAGTCTTTATAGTTCATAGTATTGATTCATAAAATAGTATGACCACGTTGTGCTTAACATTATAGTGAATAATATGAATTTCGGTGAAAAAAAATTACTTCTTATTTTTGGCAGAAATGGTTTCTATTAATGATACTTATTACGTAAAAAAATTTGGTATATGTTGTCAAATGAACCCTGTATAAGAAGTCTAACGTACTAAAATTGACGATATTATTGATGAGCAGAATAAATAAATATGATAATTAAATTTTCATAGAAAGTATAGTGACAACCCTAAACAATATATAAAAAATAAAACAATTTATAACTCGTTAGCCCTGCATTTTAATTAGCTGATATTTTTTATATAAATATGTTTTGAAATGTAGATTATATTTATAAAGAAAAAAAATGCGACCATTAAGTTACTGTCCCACAAAAAAATGGTTTAATTTTTTTATGAGAACATTAATTGCATCATAATTACCCCTGTTTTTTATGTAGTTTTTGGCATAGTTATAGCTATAAACTTCTTTAATGAGGACATGTTGTTTTTATTCAAAAATAATATATCTAAAAAAAAATATTGCATTTCTATGGTTTTTATGGGTTTTTCTCGAGACTGTAAATAACTCAAAAGATAATTAAAAAAAAACCTTCGGAGTCTTTTTCTAGCCTCTACTATAGTTCCAGCTATCAAATAAACACATAAACTCTGCGTGTCCGCGGTGGAGCCAAAATCACACACTGTGCGACGGCGCCGCCGGCCGGTTTTGTTCACGTCCGGTCATGTCGGTACCATACCTACTCGATGTAATGGCACTTATTTTCAAGAAGATACGATTGTTTTTTGAGAATTTGGACGTCTGTGATGTAATTCATTCGGCCAAACACGTTGCACCTCTGCGCGTAGTCTTTATAGTTCATAGTATTGATTCATAAAATAGAATGACCACGTTGTGCTTAACATTATAGTGAATAATATGAATTTCGGTGAAAAAAAATTACTTCTTATTTTTGGCAGAAATGGTTTCTATTAATGATACTTATTACGTAAAAAAAATTGGTATATGTTGTCAAATGAACCCTGTATAAGAAGTCTAACGTACTAAAATTGACGATATTATTGATGAGCAGAATAAATAAATATGATAATTAAATTTTCATAGAAAGTATAGTGACAACCCTAAACAATATATAAAAAATAAAACAATTTATAACTCGTTAGCCCTGCATTTTAATTAGCTGATATTTTTTATATAAATATGTTTTGAAATGTAGATTATATTTATAAAGAAAAAAAATGCGACCATTAAGTTACTGTCCCACAAAAAAATGGTTTAATTTTTTTATGAGAACATTAATTGCATCATAATTACCCCTGTTTTTTATGTAGTTTTTGGCATAGTTATAGCTATAAACTTCTTTAATGAGGACATGTTGTTTTTATTCAAAAATAATATATCTAAAAAAAATTATTGCATTTCTATGGTTTTTATGGGTTTTTCTCGAGACTGTAAATAACTCAAAAGATAATTAAAAAAAAACCTTCGGAGTCTTTTTCTAGCCTCTACTATAGTTCCAGCTATCAAATAAACACATAAACTCTGCGTGTCCGCGGTGGAGCCAAAATCACACACTGTGCGACGGCGCCGCCGGCCGGTTTTGTTCACGTCCGGTCATGTCGGTACCATACCTACTCGATGTAATGGCACTTATTTTCAAGAAGATACGATTGTTTTTTGAGAATTTGGACGTCTGTGATGTAATTCATTCGGCCAAACACGTTGCACCTCTGCGCGTAGTCTTTATAGTTCATAGTATTGATTCATAAAATAGAATGACCACGTTGTGCTTAACATTATAGTGAATAATATGAATTTCGGTGAAAAAAAATTACTTCTTATTTTTGGCAGAAATGGTTTCTATTAATGATACTTATTACGTAAAAAAAATTTGGTAGATGTTGTCAAATGAACCCTGTATAAGTAGTCTAACGTACTAAAATTGACGATATTATTGATGAGCAGAATAAATAAATATGATAATTAAATTTTCATAGAAAGTATAGTGACAACCCTAAACAAAAATTTTAAAAAATTATAACTCGTTAGCCCTGCATTTTAATTAGCTGATATTTTTTATATAAATATGTTTTGATATGTAGATTATATTTATAAAGAAAAAAAATGCGACCATTAAGTTACTGTCCCACAAAAAAATGGTTTAATTTTTTTATGAAAACATTAATTGCATCATAATTACCCGTGTTTTTTATGTAGTTTTTGGCATAGTTATAGCTATAAACTTCTTTTATGAGGACATGTTGTTTTTATTCAAAAATAATATATCTAAAAAAAATTATTGCATTTCTATGGTTTTTATGGGTTTTTCTCGAGACTGTAAATAACTCAAAAGATAATTAAAAAAAAACCTTCGGAGTCTTTTTCTAGCCTCTACTATAGTTCCAGCTATCAAATAAACACATAAACTCTGCGTGTCCGCGGTGGAGCCAAAATCACACACTGTGCGACGGCGCCGCCGGCCGGTTTCGTTCACGTCCGGTCATGTCATGTTATGGTTAGGTTAGGTTAGGTTAGGTTAGGTTAGGTTAGGTTAGGTTAGGTTAGGTTTTTTTTTTTTTTTTTTTTTTTTTTTTTTTTTTTTTCTCTAGTACCTCCGACACCAAAGGCCGCAGACTTTATTAATCTTTACTTCATTCATTCCAGTTCTACATTTACAGCTTCTCCGTATGCTTCATACTATTTCTTCTTTCATTCATCTCTGACATCTCTAACATACCGACTTTAACTTTCCGGGTGAGATTTCCCGTCTTTACATCTAATTTTATTAACTATTACTACTTTTCAGAACTTACAACTACTAACTCGGGCCAAGTAAAAGCACAACAAAAGGGTATAAAAAACAACAAACACTTACGCTACCGCTCCTCTCTCCTCTTTTTACAATCGCTTATCATATAAATGACTTACATAACACAGGTCTTATCGTCTAGGTTACAGTTTTTATGGCTTATTATTATATTTACATTTTTCCTTACTTACTACATTTTCTTACAATCTATTACACAAACTTTTATTTACCTATATTTAATTATATGTTACACGAAAATATATACAATATTTTGGAACATATACTTTCTAATTGCTTTTGTTTCTTTTTATTGTTCTAATCGCTATATTTACACAATATTGTATGAAAATGTGCCTTTTTTTTCCCAGTATTATTTCACTTATATTGCCTACCGCTATCTCGGTCCCTAACTGATGGGTTAAATCCTGTCGCTCTGATGCGTAAACAGGGCACTCCAGGAGTAGATGAGGTATCGATTCTACCTGGCCAGGCTCACATATACATGATGAGTCCTCCTTGCATCCAAAACGTTTCAGATACTCGGAGAACCCACCATGTCCTGTCAGCACTTGTGTTATAGTCCCCGCCGGTTGTAGTTTCCTAATTACCCCATATGCCTCGGTGACATCCGGGAAAAAGAGTTTTGTGATGCTAGCTGTTTGACTGCTCTTGTACCTTAAGTTCCATTCGTCAAGCGAGCGCATCCGGATGCATCGCTTGACGAATGAAACTGGGCACAAATCATAATTAGGTTTTCTCTTAGATGTCAAAGCCGCCTCCTTCGCCAATTGGTCCGCCCGCTCGTTGCCTGCTAGTCCTGCGTGAGCTTTAACCCAGAATAAAGTTACAGCTTTACTCTGCTGGGATAAATTCACTAGCTTTTCTCGGATTTGTAGGGCAAGGGGATGGGAACGACCGAGACCAGTGACGGTTTGGAGAGCGGCCATCGAGTCACTATAGATAGCGTAGGTGGTCTCTTTTCGACGAAGTGTCTCCTCAACAGCTTCGGATATCGCGAGCAATTCCGCCTGGTAAACCGTACAATACGACGGCAAGCTAAGTTTGACGGCTCTGATTTCGGACCCGCCCTTCCACAAGGAGAGCGAGGCCCCAACCTTAACCGCCAATCTTGCTGCCGTCAGTGAAAATGCATACATCGTAATCGCTGTTTTCTTCCAGTTGGTTTTGGTTTACCAGGGGTTCAATTTTAAGACTCACTAGTTTCGCTGGATGAGGAGCCTCCATTGCAGGCGCTGGCCGTTCTACCTCTCTACCTGCTAATTCTGGCTGGGGTACTCCCCTCTTGGCCTCGTATAGCGAGGCACACTCGCGAACGCGAATGTCGAGTGGGAGCATCCCAGTCAGAATCAGCGCTGAGTTCAACGCGACCGTGCGGTATGCTCTGCATATTTTCTGAGCGAAACCACGCTGAAGGGCATTTAGTTTCTTTCTAATACACACCTTATTTGAGGCAGGTGCCCAGACGCTAGCCGCGTACAATATCAGCGGTTCGACCGTGGCAGTGTAAATGAGTCGGACAACTTCAGGATGTAGACCCCAGTTAATCTTTGCCGCTCGCGACAGCTGCTTGTAAACAGCTACGGCCCGTTTGCAGACAGAAGATATGTGATTGTTAAATGTTAGTCCTTTGTCGATTATTACCCCCAGGAGTTTTATTTCGTTTGCGTTCTCGATGCCAATCCCGCCCATGTTCAAGCGTGGGGTATCGTATTTTAATTTATTGGTTATGACCATAGCGTTGGTCTTATGGGGCGCGAACTTTAATTTGTTTGCCACACCCCACGCTCGAACACGTTCGAGAACAACATTCGCACGATTCTGGATCTCACTGGCGGTATCCCCATCAAAGACCAACACCACATCATCTGCGAAGGCTTGCGCATATTCGCCTTCTTGCCCAAGCTCTTTAAGCAAAGGATCTATCAAAAGGTTCCATAGTATGGGACCCCCAATGGAGCCCTGTACACATCCCTTGTTTGTGCCTTTTGAGCACTCTTCACCTGCATACCGCACAGTCACCTGCCTGTCCTTGAGATAGCTATCTATGACTTTTCTAAGGTTTCTAGGACACCTTTCCTCAGCCAGTCGGACTCTTATTTTTGGCCACCAGGCGCTATCGAAGGCCCCCTCTATGTCTAATGATACCAAAGTTACAATTTTCTTCTGGTTCAATTTAGATCTAATGTGTTTCATTAAGACATAGAGGGCGTCCTCGGTGCTTCTCTGGGGCATGAATCCGAACTGACGAGTACTTATCCTAGGTATGATATGATGTTTAATACGTGTCATCAGAAGCTTCTCAAGGATCTTTCCAAGCACAGGGAGTAGCCCAATTGGTCGATATGATTTGGGGGTCCGATAGTTTTCTTTGCCAGGTTTCCGTAGTACCACCACTGTCGCTTGCTTCCACAATCTAGGGAAGTAGGAGAGCTCCAAGCATTTATTTACTATAGCTAAGAAGAGGTTCGGGTCATGGTTTATGGCGTTTGCGCAAATATCGGCCGTAAACCCATCGGATCCAGGGGCCTTTTTTGGATCAAAGGAGTGAAGAGTCATATACAACTCCGTTAATGTGAACGGAGGATCTTTTTGCTCGTTTGGATCTTCTTCTGCGTTAATTAGCTCCGCTCTTGCTCTTATTTGATTATGCTCTTCACTGTCCTCTTCAGCCCTGTCTTCGGGATAAAACGTCTCGGCTAGTAACCGAACCGACTCCTTTGAATCTAAGGTGCGACCGTTCTCTTCTAGGGGGATATCCTCTTCTCTTCTTCTGGTTCTACCAATCACCCGGTATATCCCGTCCCAGACGCTTTCCTTATCCTGTTTTCCACAAAATTGTTTCCAACTTTCGATTTGGGCTTTCTTTGCTTCGGCTTCGTATACATCTTTTTTTGTAAGATAGTCTTGCACAACTTTTTGACGGCGGATCAATGCTGCACGACTTATTCGATTTTTCAGGGTGGAAACTTCCTTCTTAAGCTGTTCAAGCTTTTCGGACCACCATGGCAGTGTGATTGTGTCTTTGTGTTTCTTTTGTGGTATGGTTTTATTGCATGCTGATGTGATGATGTTAGTGTATTCTGTGACTATGTGTTCTAATTTTGTAGTGTCTGTTATGCCTTCTATTGTGTCTATTGTAATATTGTGTTCGTTTGTTAATTGGCTCAGGTTTTCACAGAAACTTGTCCAATTAGCCTTTTTTGTGTTATATTTCCGTGTAGTACGTGAAATGGTCATTCCCATTGATTTTTCAAGTTTGATATTAAATGTGATGCCATTGTGGTCCGAACTAACCAAGCTTTCATCCACCTTCCAATTTTCCACCCTGTCCAAAAGACCCATCGTGCATGCCGTAACATCCACGTTACTGTGATACCGCTTTCCACCTCGTATGGTATCAAAAGTCGGCTTATCGCCACAATTTAATATTTGAAGGCCCATCTCGTCGAGAGCTCCCAACAACAGTTCTCCCCGTGTATCCACATTCGACCCTCCCCACCAGGTGTTCTTGGCATTTGCATCTCCTCCAATGACTAACCACTTTGACTCTACAGTGTCACCTATCTTTTTAATTTGGTCAAGGTATGGTTCGATGGGCTGGTCTGGCTCAAAGTAGAACGATACCAACGTGATTTTCCAGGCAGTGGTTTTGGCACCTACAACCACGATGTTTGGAGTTGTTAGCTGAGGGTACTGTTTAATCTCTATGTCAGTGTCAAATACTGCTATAGCCGCTTTGACGGTACCTACGCCACTGCTCTGGAAGATCCTCGTTCCTCGGTAATTTTTCATACTTTCCGCCCCACCCACATATGGCTCCTGGAGGAGTGCAACAGCTGCTTTGCGTTTTCCAGCTTCTAGTATTAACTCTTCCGTTGCCAACTTTTTCCTCTGCAGATTGGCTTGGAGGATGTGATAAGCTGATTGTCTATCGTGGGTGCCCTTAGCAATACGCTACTGTCGACCTAGCCAGTATGTCCCACTTGCGACGTACCGGGCATTCCTGGCTAAAGGTGTTATGGCCGATCTGTTCGTATTTAGCTGCCACACAGTTTTTACAGGATGGGGCTGATTCCGCCAACCAGTCAGAGCAGTCCTTTCTTAGGTGTGGGCCTCCGCAATGACTACATGAGTCCACGGTTTCTTTACAGAACCGCTTCCCATGCCCATAGCCAAGGCACCTTGTACACTGCACAAGGGGCGACTGATCTTCCACTCGTATTCTCTGCAGGTCGATGTGCAGAGATCCCACCTCAGTCGCCCTTTTCCAGATAGCCGGTGACGTACTCAAAATAATATGTCCAGTCAGCGGGTTTCTCACTCTCCTCCTGTATTTGATCGTCATACGCTGATCCTTAGGGTCCAGGTCGCGAAAGACGTGTGCGTTTTGATTTTTGACGGCCTTCAGAATATCATCGTCACTGTGTATAAGCAAGGTTAGGTTAGGTTAGGTTAGGTTAGGTTAGGTTAGGTTAGGTTAGGTTAGGTTAGGTTCCCCCCCAAGTGGAGTGTGCCTTGTCGTGGCGGGGGGGCTCAGTAGCCCGTCGCAATCCAGCGACTGGGTGAAGCCAAATCACTCCTACGATGGTGGCGCGCTGCGTCTGTCCCGTATCGGGCGGCAGTGTGCCCCTCCGGTACCTTGCGTCTGACCCGTAGCGGGCGGCAGTGGTATCGGGGTGAGGGGGTGGTAGGCGTGGCGAGCACTAACACTGCCGTCGCGTAGTCATTAAATTGTCACTGCCACCAAAACCGTAACCCGTCGAAGTGTCGTGGAACATGTCTCGCGGCTTTGATGGAACGGGGGTCTTGGCTTAACCGCCCGGACCGTGAGGAGACATCCTCTATAAAAAACCCCGAAAGACCGATCGCTGGGAAACGCGGCGATCGGTTGCCTCTTCGGAGGTGGCAGAGTGGGATAATTCTGCCAATTAGCGACCAACCCTGGGTATCTCCCGACCCCCAGGCGTAAGTAGGGTTGACCTTGGCACTGCGTCACTGCCTCGACTAAGTCAATATCACGAACGCGGTACTCGTGGGTTTTGTTATGGATGCTAAACTTTCAAAAGACGTTGAGCCTGAGACGGGCGGAGTTGACGATGGGCCTGTGAAGGGCGGAGTTGACGGTGGGCCTGTGAAGGGCGGAGTTTGTGTTGTGCCCGAGAAGGGTGGAGTCGGTGGAGATGCCTGTGAAGGCAAATTATTTGTTGTGGGACGCTGTGACAGCGCAGAAGAGAGCGGCCGTGAAGGCAGAGGTTTTGTTTTGCCTGGCAAGGGCAAAAGCCGCGGTAGAAGCCGCAATGTCGGAGAAGGGAGAAGTGCGGGCGGTGCGGGAGTCTGTACCCGGTCGCAGAGGAGGTCCTCCTCCATCTTGAGTGGATTGTCGATGGAGGTCGGCGATAGTAGCGGATCGGAGCTCGGAAGCTCCTGTGCTCGTCAGAAGAGGAGTTCGGAGTTTGGCGGAATCCTTTCTGACACGGAGCTTTCGGGCCTGGAGACGGACGCAGACGCAAACGCGAGGGCAATTATCCCTACCAAAAAAGGGAAAAAGGGTTCCCCTAAAAAGGGGAAAGGTAGTAAACCCAAGGAGACGGGAGAAAGCGGTGAGGGATTAAAAGTTACCTTCCGCAAGGAAAGTCCAACTCTTCCCGTTATGGAAGAGTTGGACATTGAGAGGCTGGCAACAGACCAGATAAGAGAGAGGGCAGGTGTGAAGGTGGCTAGAATTCTCTCGCTGGCTACAACTTCAAATAATTTGAAGGGTACCTACGTGAGAGAATTAAAAGACAGTGCCGGAGACCTGAGCGACATTATCGAATGTCTCTCGAGGAGAACCGAGGGGGATGAAATTCGTAACCTCCGTCGGGATAATATCCGTCTCAGGAGGCATGTGGAGGATCTTAAGTCCGAGATCTATGCCCTGAGACGGGAGTTCCAGGAGGGACGGGAGCGCCACAGTTCCCAGCCTGCCGAACCGGTCTCAACCAATCTGGTTGCAGACCTCAAGGCCGCTCTTTTGCCAGATTTTATGGCGTCGGTGGGATCAATGATGGATGCCAAACTCTCGGACATCCGATCATTGCTCCCGGCCAAAAAATTGCGCCCCCCTCTGGCGCATGAATCTCGCGAGGTATTGTTCACAGTCAGTACACCGGTGCAAACTAATGCGCCGGTGCAAAGTGGTGCGCCCTCCTCGGCAGAGCAACCTGTGGCGTCCTGGGCCACGGTGGCCAGGAGGAAGAAAAAAAAGAAGGCCTCTGCCCCGGCGGTACCGACGGTGGCAGCTCCTGCCCCAGGCAAGCCGGCAACGCAGTCCCAGCGGCTGTTGGCAGCTGTGGCATCCCCACGTCCTGCCCCACCGGCAGCTAAGCCGAAGCTCACCCCTCCAAGGTCCTCTGCAGTGGTAATCACACTGCTTCCAGAGGCCATCCAAAGAGGGGTGAGCTACAAAGACGCAATCTTGACTGCGCGTCAGAGTATCAAGCTGGCTGATCTGGGGATTGCCACTGTGAAGATCCGGGAGTCGGCAACGGGAGCCCGCATGCTGGAGGTCCCGGGCACCCAAAGTGGGGACAAGGCGGATCAGCTTGCGGACAAACTGCGAGCTGTTCTTGCTGAGGTCGCAAGGGTGGACCGGCCGGAGAAGCTGGCCGAGCTGCGGATTGGGGGGCTGGACGACTCCGTCACCGCTGAGGATGTGGTGGCGGCAGTTGCGTCTAGGGGAGAATGTGCACCCGAGCAAGTCAAGGCGGGTGCACTTCTGGCGTCGGTCCGCGGGATGGCCGCGATTTTTGTCCGGTGCCCTGTCACTGCGGCAAAAAAGATAGTGGGAGCCCGCCTGCTTGTCGGCTGGAGTTCCGCCTCCGTGACGGCACTCGAGGCGCGCCCCATGCGCTGTTACAGGTGCATGGGGATCGGGCACGTCCGCGCCACGTGCCCGTCAGCGGTCGACCGATCGGACCTGTGTCACCGGTGTGGACAGCCGGGACACATGGCCGTCACCTGCACTGCCGCCACACGATGTGCGGTATGTGCTGACGTTGGGTGCCCGTCGGCACACGTGATGGGGAGGAGGAGTTGCAACCCTCCCCCCGTCAAAAAGAGAGGGGTCCGCGGTGTCGGGCTTCCTAAAACGGCGGTGCCCCAACAGGCGGCTGAGGAAATTGAAATGGCCGAGTAATGGGTAGTAGGTCCTTCAATTTCCTCCAGGGGAACCTCAACCACTGCGCCGCTGCTCAGGATTTATTCCTGCAGGCTATGGCACAGTGGGAAATCGAAGTGGCGGTCGTGGCGGAGCCTTATTATGTGGCTCCACGACCGCATTGGGCCTGCTCCTTAGACGGCACGGTGGCCATCGTCGTGCGGTTGGGGGGGTGTCGCGCACTGATTGTCAGGGAGAGGGGTCCAGGATACGTGGCGGTCAGGTGGGGGGAGTACACCATTATTGGTGTTTACTTTTCCCCTAATAGGCCGCTACGTGAGTACGAGCAGTACTTGGACTCCCTCCACGCATTGGTCGGGCGTATGGGGCCCGACCAACTACTTCTGATGGGCGACCTTAATGCGAGGTCGCCTCAGTGGGGTGACACCATCACCAACTCTTTCGGCGTGGCCCTGGGGGAATGGGCTGTGGAGGCTGGACTGTCCCTCTTGAATACAGGGACAGTGCCGACTTGTGTGCGACCGCAGGGATCGTCCAGGGTGGACGTTACGTTCTGCTCTCCTGCGATCGCACACAGGATGTGCAATTGGCGGGTGCTGGTGGACCCGGTGACCCTATCGGACCATCGGTACATCCGGTTCGAGGTTGCCGTCCAACAGCACCTAGCTGAGTCTCCACGGCATCCCCCTGCCTTCCCGCGCTGGGCGATCGCCCGGCTCGACCGCGAAAAAGCGGCTGAGGCGGCCGTCGTCCAGGCGTGGTGTGCGCCGCGCACTGCCCCGGCCTCGGTGGACGAGGGCGCAGGCCGCTTCCGCGCCGCTTTGACTGCGGTGTGTGATGCGGCAATGCCCAGGGCGAGGGTCCACTGCGGTCGCAAGGCCGTGTACTGGTGGTCTCCGGAGATTGCTGAACTCCGGGACGCCCACGGTCGGGCTTGGCGGGAGTGTTCGCACTACCGCCGTCGGCGCCACCGCGACGAAGCGGAGGAGGCGCGGCGGGTGGCCGCTTGCAAGGCCACCAAGAAGGCATTGCAAGCGGCGATCTGCGCCGCTAAGGAGCGGGCCAGGGAGGAACTCCTGGAGGGTCTCAACAGGGACCCGTGGGGGCGTCCCTATAAGATGGCTCGGAACAAACTCCGGGCCATGGGACGGCCCCTCACTGAGACTCTCCAGCCTGAGTTCCTGAGGGTGGTCGTGGGAGAGCTGTTTCCTAACAGCCCCGACCACTCCTTGCCTCCCCCAGCGGGAGTGGCATGGGAGATTGAGGTTCCCCCCATCTCGGACGCCGAGATGGAGAATGCCATCTCCCGCTTGGGGAGGAAGAGGACGGCCCCCGGACCAGATGGAGTGCCCGGACGGATCCTAGAGGTAGCGGTGGAAACCCTGGGATCCGAGCTTCGGAAATTGTTCGACCTCTCTCTGAGAACCGGACGGTTTCCGAAGCTCTGGAAGGACGGGAGGCTCTGCCTCCTCGGGAAAGAGGGCCGGTCGCCGGACAGTCCGTCGGCGTTCCGGCCTTTGGTCCTGCTGGATGAGACGGCCAAGATGCTGGAATTTATTCTGGCATCCCGGCTTGTCCAGCACCTCGAGGGGGTAGGGCCTGACCTGTCCGAGGCACAGTTCGGGTTCCGACGGGGGCGGTCGACGTTGGACGCCGTCTCTGCCCTGAAAGCCCTCACCGCGGAAGGTGCCGCGAGGGGGGAGAGGTCGTTGGCAGTGTCTTTGGACATTGCCAACGCCTTCAACAGCCTGCCGTTCGGTGCAATACTCGAGGCTCTCCGATTTCACGGGGTGCCTCTGTACCTGCGGCGGCTGTTGGAGGACTACCTCCGAGACAGGGACGTCATCTACGTCGACGGGAGGGGGTCACTGACGCGGCGAACCATGAGGTGTGGGGTTCCGCAAGGGTCGGTGCTCGGTCCGCTCTTGTGGAACTTGGGCTACGACGGGGTGTTGAGGGGCGTTCTGCCGCCCCACGTCAGCGTATTCTGCTATGCTGACGATACCCTCATAGTGGCCCAGGGGAGGACGTTCGCCGAGTCAGTGACTCGGATGGAGGAGGGTGCGGCCCTAGTGGTGGGCCGCATAAGGAGGTTGGGCCTCAGGGTCGCGCTGGAGAAGACCGAGGTCCTTTTGTTTCACGGGCCTCGGCAGGGTCCCCCTCCAGGTGCGACGCTGATGGTGGATGGGACCCGGATACCCCTGAAGAGGGAAATGCGGTATCTGGGCCTCATCTTAGATGGGCGCTGGGCCTTCGGTCAGCATTTTAAGGTGCTGGCCGAACGGCTCATCAAGGCGGTGGCTGCACTGGGACGGCTGCTGTTGAACGTGGGGGGGCCTGGTTCCCCATGCCGTAGGCTCTACCTCGGTATTGTGGGAAGCATGGCCCTCTACGGAGCGCCCATCTGGGAGGATGCCCTCAACCGCCAAAATAGGGCCCTGCTGCGGAAGCCGCAGAGGGTCATGGCGGTGAGGGCATCGCGAGGGTACCGCTCGATTTCCCATGGGGCTGCCTGCGTCCTGGCAAGCGCCCCCCCGTGGGAACTCGAGGCGGTAGTGCTTGGTGCCGTTTACCGGTACCGAGCCGAGAGGAGGGATGCGGGCGAGCGCCCCTGTCCCGAGGAGGTGGCACGCGTCCGCAGGAGTGCCAGAAGGGCACTCCTTAGGGGATGGGAAGAGTCCCTCGTTGCGCCCGCTTACGGGGCCTGGACGATCGATGCGATTCGTCCGGTCCTCGTTGAGTGGGTGCAGCGAAGGTGGGGGACTCTGACCTTCCGCCTTGTGCAGGTATTGACCGGACATGGTTGTTTCGGTCACTACCTGCACAGGGTCGCCCGGAGGGAGGTGACGACAGAGTGTCACCATTGTGGGGCGGCCGACGACACGACGGAGCACACCTTAGTGGTGTGTCCGGCGTGGGGTCGGCTGCGGCACGAGTTGACGTCTGTCGTCGGAGAGGACCTCTCGCTCGCTAGCGTGGTAAAAGCCATGCTAGGGAGTCGAGAGGCTTGGGCGGCCATGACCTCCTTCTGCGAGGACGTAATGTCGCAGAAGGAGGCGGCGGAGCGGTGCCGGGAGGATGACGCCTCTTCGGCACCGATCCGCCGTAGGCGGAGGGGGGGACGGAGAAGGAGATACGCTCACCTTCTCCCTCCCGATAGCCAGCCGTAGCGGGTGAGGGGACCTGCTGCGGCTATTAGGGCTATGTGTGGGGAAATGGTCTCGTGTGCTGGACCATTTCCCACGTGGGGGGCGCTCGGCTAAGGCTGAGCGCAATTTGCCGGGGCTCGCGGGTAATGCCAATGGCGGTACCGTGGGCTCCATCTATGGCAGATGAGGTACACCTTGAGGTTTTTAGTGGGTAGGTCTGGCCTTCTGCCGGATCATCCCCACATACCCCGTCGCTCCCCCTTGGGCGGTGGGGACGTGATTGCACGTTTTCCTCAAGTAAAAAAAAAAAAAAAAAAGGTTAGGTTAGGTTAGGTTAGGTTAGGTTAGGTTAGGTTAGGTTAGGTTAGGTTAGGTTAGGTTAGGTTTTTTTTTTTTTTTTTTGTTTTCCATTCTTGTCCCCTAACTGAATCAGGGACTTTCTTTTCTTTTTTCTGGTTTTTACAGCATACTATTCTTTTTATGCGTTATTTTTTCTAATGGACCACTGTGTGGCATACATCTGTTACTACATTCTATTAAGTTTTGCTTTTACTATTTACTATTTATATTTTCTAATTTTTGAATTACAATACATTTTACAAGTTTGTTGCCAGTTTTAATTTCTACATAATGTGTACTTTACATTTTATGGGCTAATTTCCACTGTGTGGCATAATTATAGTTTACGTTTCATGAACTTTACAATCTTTATTTGCTTTATAGCTGCTGGTATATATTTGAGTCTTATTTTATTTACAATTCTGTAGTGCATTTGCTTTTAACGAGCGATTACTTACATTAAGATGAATACATTCTGCTTATTTTCTAAATTTCTTATTACTATTTTACATGGCTTATTTCCTAAATACTTATTTCTATGCATTTTTATTTATTTTCTACGTTTTATTTAACTATTTAACCTTATACCTATTTTACATTTAATGTTTTCTACTCTTATACAACTAATAATATAAAAACTACATTTTTTGTATTTTAGTTGGATTATCAATTACTATTTCTTTTATTCACCATTTTGCCTATTTTTTCAAGGTATTCTATCACGGTTTCCTCAGTTAGTCTTTCCCTAATACTTTCTATGCTTATTTTGATTCCTATTTTTTGCTCGATATCGTATCGGATAGTTGCGGTAGTTGGACATTCGGTGACAATGTGCTGCACCGTTTCCTCTACATCTGGGTCGCAGAGACAAGATGGGCTGTCTCTGCATTTGAACCTATAAAGGTATTGCGCGAATCCTCCATGCCCGGTCAAAAGCTGCGTGAGCACGCCTGCTGGTTTAAGTTTTTTAACAATTTTGTATGATTTAACTGGGTCAGGAAAAAAGAGTTTTGTCGTAGACGCAGTCTCACCAGTGAGATACCTATCAGCCCAAGTGTCTAGCGAGCGGCAGCGTATTGTTCGCTTAATGTATGACTTTGGACACTTGTCGTAATCCGGTCTCCTCTTGGTGGTTGTAGCGGCTTCTTTAGCTAGATGATCGGCTCGTTCATTCCCTGGCAGTCCCGCGTGGGCTTTGATCCAGAACAAAGTTACAACTTTGTTCTGTTCCAAAGCCAATCGCAGATGTTTCCTAATATCTACTGCCAGGGGATGTGTCGTGCTCTGGCTAGTAACCGATTCCAGCGCCGCACGTGAGTCGCTGTATATGCCAAAGCTCGCTTTAGAGCTTTTGACGATCTCTCGCACAGCCCTGTATATGGCCAGGAGTTCTGCTTGGTAGACCGTGCAGTACGCGGAAAGTTTTAATTTGATGGAACGGTACTCTGTCATTTCATCCCAAAAGGATAAAGCGGCTCCGACCGCTCCATCAATTTTACTCCCGTCGGTAAATATTCTTACCGACTGCACGTTCTGGTGGTCTAGATCGTCCTGATTGTTAATGCAAATGAACTCCAAGTCCATATCCAAGGCCGGGTGCGGGAGATCCTCAAATTGGATCACTCTTTCTACCTCTCTGTCTGCTGGCGCTAACCGGGATGACCCTCTCCTCACCTCGTACATGGCGGCTGCCTCTTGTACTCGGAGGTCGAGAGGAAGTATCCCGGCTAGGGTCAGCGCCGCGTTTAAGGAGACCGTCCTATAAGACTTTATGATCTTCTGCGCAAAACCCCTTTGCACGTTGTCCAAAATTTTCTTGATGTAGATCTTTTTTTGCAGCATGCGCCCATACACCAGCCGCATACGTGATGACAGGTTCAACTGTTGCATTATATATGATCCGAATCACTTCTGGATGGAGGCCCCATGTTGACTTCGCAGCCCTGGACAGTTGCTTGTAGATATTTAATGCTTTGTGCGCCACGTTAACTACATGCTTTTTGTAGGTCATTTTGCTGTCCAGGGTGAGTCCAAGAATTTTTATGTCTTCGGACATACTAATATCCACTCCTCCCATCCTCAGGAGTGGGGTGTCGAATTTAAGCCTATTGGTCATCACCATTGCACTTGTTTTGTGCGGTGCAAACCTAAGCTTATTCTCGACCCCCCACTCCTGAACACGGGCAAGAGTTTCGTTAGCGCGTCGCTGGACCTCCAGTCCTGTGTCACCACTAAACACTAATACGATGTCGTCTGCAAACGCCTGGCAGAATATATCTTCTTCCTCCATCTTCTTCAGCAGTGGGTCGAGCAGGATGTTCCACAAGATAGGTCCTCCTATAGAGCCTTGTACGCAACCTTTGTTGGTACTCTTTGTACATTCTTCCCCGGCATACCTTACTTTTACTTTCCTGCAGTCGAGATAGCTGTCTAGCAATCTTCTGATGTTCACAGGACACTTTTCCTCAGCCAGTCTAACTTTAATTGCCGGCCACCATGCGCTATCGAAGGCGCCCTCTATATCTAGTGACACAACAGTAATTAGCTTTTTAAGCCGCAACTTACTTTTTACGTGTTCTACTAGGTTATAGAGTGCGTCTTCGGTGCTCCTCTGGGGCATAAAACCATACTGACGAGTACTCATCCGTGGCACCAGATGATGCTTCAGCCTTCCAACGGTCATTTTCTCCAGGATCTTCCCAAGCACCGGTAAAAGACCGATCGGTCGGTAAGACTTGGGTTCGAAATAGTTGTCCTTGCCCGGTTTTCTGAGTGCCACTACTGTGGCCTCCTTCCAGATGTCCGGGAAGTGTCCCAACTGAAGACACTTGTTTGCCAGGGCAAGGAACAATTCTGGATCCTGGCTGATAGCTCGACTGCAGATATCCGCCGTGAAACCGTCCGCTCCAGGGGCCTTCTTCGGGTTAAATCCCCTAACTGCGGTCTTTAACTCGGTGAGGGTGAATGGCGGATCATGATGTTCGTTTTCGGTTTCGGCGTTAATTGTTTTGGCTAATTTTCGTATTTTTTGGTGGTATTCTCCTTCTCCCTCTTCTCTATCTTCAGGGTAGAAGGTCTCTGCTAGTAAGGCAGCCGATTCTTTGGGGTTTAGATGTACTCCACCATGAAGGAGTGGCAGGTCCTCTGTCCGTGCAGTTGTTCTTTTCATAACCCGGTATATTCCTTGCCATACTCCTTCCCTATCTTGTTTTTCGCAGAACTCCTTCCATGAAGCAATTTGGGCCTTTTTCGCAGCTTTTTCATATTTCGTTTTTGCTTCCAGGTACTCAGCAACGACGTGCTCCCTTCGTATTGGCGCGGCGCAGCGAATACGACGCTTTCTAGTGGCGGCATCTTTCTTTAGCGCTGACAGCTCCTCTGACCACCACGGAACGGTAAGCTGATCTTTCTGCTTTTTTGGTGGGATACTGTGTTTGCAGGCTTCAGAAAGGGCTTCGGTGTAAGCTGTAACTGCACTCTCTAGATCGGCTTTCGTTGTTATGCTGCTGATTTCGGCCAAAGCTAAGTTTTTATCGCGTTTCAATTGTCCCAGTTTCACATGAAACTGGTCCCAATTCGCCTTCTTAGTATTGTACAGCCTGGTCGTCCTCGCAACGTTAAAGCCTTTTACTCTATGCAACTTTACTTTCCAGAGAATGCAGTTATGGTGGGATGAAATAAGACCCCGCTCCACGCGCCAGTCGTCAACTAGGTCTAGCATTTCCGGTGAGCACGCCGTTACATCCACAAAACTACTGTAAGTTTTGTTGCCCCTTATGGTTTCAAAAGTAGGCGTATTTCCTATGTTGAGTACCTGAAGGTCTAACTCATCCAGGGTCCCGGACATTTCTTCTCCCCTGCGGTCGACCTTATTGCTGCCCCACCAGGTGCTCTTCGCGTTGGAGTCCCCTCCGAATAGCAGTAATCTTGGGCCTACTTCCTTGTGTATACATCGCATCTGCTCCAGATATGGCTCTATGGGCTGATCCGGCTCGAAGTAAAAAGATACGAGGGCGATTTCCCAGGTGCTGGATCGGATCCCTACCACGACGATGTTGTTCGTGGTAAGTTTCGGGTACTGAAAGACTTCAATATCGGCGTTAAATACCGCTATTGCCGCCTTTATTGTCCCACTTCCATCATCCGCTCCCTGGTAGACTCTCGCACCCCGATAATTCTTCATCCTTCTTACCGCCCCCACATATGGCTCCTGGAGCAGTGCAACGGCGATGTTCCGCTCTCTAGCCTCAAGAATGAGTTCTTGGGTGGCCAGTTCACTCCTCTGTAAGTTGATCTGGGCCACTGCTATCCCTCTGGTGGTGTTTTCTGCCCTGTTATTGCTTATGGTGCCCTTAGCAATACGCGATCTTTGCTCGCGCTATTGCGTCCCACTTACTGCGTACCGTGCATTCATCACTGAACGCATTATGTTCCGTGCTACCATATTTTGCCTTGCAGCAGTTTATACAACTTGGCGGAATACCCGCTTGGTAGTCTTCGCAGTCCGCTTTCATATGCTTGCCACCACAGTGGCTGCACCTGACAGCACTTTCTGTGCAGAACTTCTTGGCGTGACCGTAACCCAGGCAGACGGAGCACTGCATAAGAGGCGATTGGTCGGCTACTTTGACCCTTTGAATGTCGATATGGACTGTTTCTTGGTCGAGCATTCTTGTCCAGATTTGTGGTGAAGTCGTTATGACCACGTGGTTCATGTGAGGATTCCTGGTTCGCCTCCTATACTTGACTGTCAGTCGATCGTCTCCTGGGTTAAGGTCGCGGAAGATTCCCTTGTTTTGGTTCCTCAGGGCCCTGACTACATCTTCGTCGCTGTTACATTGCAACACGCCCTTTAGAACCAAAAGTGGGTCCTTGTTCTTCATTGTTTCTGCCTTAAGTGTTTCTTCAGACTCTTTTAGTCTTTCCAAAAGGTTCTCCCTATCTCTTTCCGTTCTGCATCCTACTATAATTTTACGTTCCTTGGCTTTCCTTATTTTATCGACCACCACTCCACCTTCTTTTGCTCTTACTGCTACTTTTAATTTTTCTAGCACCTGCTCACCAGAGTCTTTATCATTGGTCGAGCTTATCACTACAGAGTGCATTGTGGTTTGGTGTGGTGTTTTGTTTTCTAATGTTCCTTTTGTGACACTAGCATATGTCTGTCTATTTTCTAAAATTTCGGTCATCATTTCCATTTTCTTTGTATTTTCTTTTAGTAGGATGCTGTGGCTGTCTAGTGCCTCCTTGAGCCCTTTTTCATTTAAGATTTTTGGCGTTTCTTTTTGTGGTTTTTGTCCCTGATCCATAAATTTCTGTCTTTCCGCTTCCGCTTCCTTGACCAATTTAAATAGCTTCTCTACTGCTATTATTACCTCTTCCTTAATCTCTGTTTTAATGTTCTTGCCAAGGGCCAGTTGGGCCTTGACTTTTGCCATGCAGTTTCTGGCTTCTGAGGTTCTGTCTGTTGGTTTTAAAAGTCCAGTTTGGGAAGGTTTTGCGGATTTGGGGGAAGTGGTTTCCTTTGTTTCACTTGAGACTCTGCGGGATGACAGTGGCTGTGATATTTTCTTTGGCCCTGTTTTTGTTTCTCTTTCTATGGTAATAGTCTTATTTGCATCTTTCCCATCGTCCATGTTTTCTAAACTTCCGGACTCCCACTTCCCAATACTTGTTCTGACGTCAGATTTCGTGGAGGGTCCTGCCCTTCCTATGTCTTTTGGCGATGTTTCGTCTGCCTTTTTGATTGGGGTACGACCCAACATTTTAGCGTCAGGGGATGCGTCAAGATATAAAATGTATATAAAGAAAGAAAAATCCGTGTAAAACTAAGATAGGTGGGTCAATAAACCCGACCAGTCGAAACGAAAAGTATAATGTATATAGAACCTCTAATAATAAAATGTATAAATATAAAGAAATATTGTTGCGCTAAGTGCTGCAAGTTGTCTGTAAATAATAATAAAATAAAAAATATATATAAATATAAATAGTACCCGTTAGGTACTGTCCCGATAACAGTTTTCAATAAATTGAGTATAATTAACAAGTACTACACAATTTAAAACTCAATACAATGTAAGGGAACAAAAAAGAAACACAGTTATAATAAAAAGGATTTTTATTTGATATTTAGTAGAGTTACTACGTTGTTGATTATTAACCAGCAGACTTGCTCAACGTCAGTTGTAAAGGATGACAGAAGATTTTCCGGTGTCAATTTTATAAAATGTGTATTTTCTCTATTTTTCGCGAAATTCTCTAATATAGAGTCCCAGATGTAGAGTCCAGGGTTTGTCAATAAAATTAAAATATAGCTAAGTCCAAGGGAAGGTTAACAGAAGAAACCGCGATTCTCTACGCCTCCTAGTTTCCGAGTTATCTTAAATCTAAAATTTTCAAAATGGCGGTCCAAAATGGCCGCCAAAGTCTATTTGTTGGTTATCTCGGCTACCTGTTGTCGTACAGGCTCGAGAAAAACGCTTGGGCTCTTGCCCCGGTCAGCGTTAATTTTTGGTGTGGGTTTGGGGGGGGGGGAATTTGGAGTGGGGATTAAGGAAAAGAGGGGATTGGGGAGTAGGGAGAGTCAGGGGCTATGTCACAAAGAAAACCGCGCAGCTCTACGATCACCGTTTCCAAAGATATTCGGTGATTAGTGTAAACAAAATGGCGGACAAAAATGGCCGCCAAAAGTTTGTACCGTAATAACTTTGGTCCTAGATGTCTCACAGATGCGTGCGAGGGCTCTGCGACCTTCCCCGGACGTCCCCTATACGGCTCTGGCACTAAAAATAGGATCCAGATGACATATGTCCTAGAGCCTGGAGGGGGGGTGAGAAGGGTGGGGGGGATCAAGGGAGACCCACTAAAGAAAATCTCAACTCCGTAGGATGAGCGTACGCTAGGTTATTAAAGATTTAGTTTTAGGGCAGTTTAGGGCGGAGGTGCACCGCCCTAGGGTCAAAAACTGCTCAAAATTTTTAGGTGCTATTTCTCGGGCCCCGGTAGTCAGAATCAGGTCGAGTTTGGGGTCACCGAATAGGTCTTTTTATAACCTATTTAACTATGTACATAAAAATATAATATTTACACCCCCCGAATTTTACACCCCAAAAAATAAACAATTTAGCACTAAAAAGGTCATAAAAAATCTTAAAACTACTCAAAAAATTTTGAAAAAATTTTCAACTACTTACAATTCTATGCACTATTTTTAGTAAAAGAAACTTAAACTCTAGGGGTTGTTTTTAACAACCCTCGTGTAACACCTGTTACTTTAAAAATCAATATTTACAAAATGAACAGGATTAAAAATTTAAAATTTGGGTATGTTATAGAACCCAACGAAAACTATTAAAAACTATTTTTTAATATTAGGGTTATCGATAAGATTTTGGACTTATGATTTTTGAAAAAATTTACAAAATTTAAAAACTAAATATCTTAAAAACTACTTGACCTTTTCAGATGCTGCAAACGGGTTTGAGTCAGGCACGATGAGGGCTCCAGAACTGCATCCAAAAATTTCTTCCAGGCGACCAGGAAAAAATTTTCGGGCCACGCCCAAAGTTGTATTTTTGTAATTTTTGCCGCCTTATAGGGCGGCTAAAAATACAAATTTGGTGTCCTTGTGTAGATCTCGCCGCCGGCTTTCAGACGACACTACAAAAACTATAGGTCGTCGCGACCAATCAGGCAGTGTAATTTTTTGAAGTTTCAAAAATGCACAATTTTCCACTTTTCACTTCACTGTACTTTTTCCCGTGATCCGATTTTCGTAAACTTTTCACTGGGTTATAGAGCCGATTTTTCTGCAACTTTTGGTATATCACACGTGTTGCTGCGCGAAAAATTTACCACTTTTCTAGATTTTAGAAGGAATTTTTTGAAAAATTTGAGCGCGGAACAGCCTTGGACACGTATTCTCGCGGCGGGGGGTGACCGCGGTATCTGGGTTAGGTTAGGTTAGGTTAGGTTAGGTTTTTTTTTTTTTTTTTTTTTTTTTTTTTTTTTTTTTTTTTTTTTTTTTTTTTTTTTTTTTTTTCTTGCACCAGCGACTCTAAGTCGTCTGTCTTTATCATTTCATATCATTCATTCTTATCTCGCGCTTATGCTTCTCGCACTTTTATCCTATCCCCGCCCCCCCGTTCATATCATTCATTCATCTCTTTTATTCTTTAATCTTTTATTCGTTATCTAGTTTTGTTTCTGACATTGGTTTTATTGACTATGTTAATACAAAATTTCAGGAAATTATTTCTCTTTTTACTCTTTATAATGCTTGAAATATTGGACTCTACTAGCACTACATCTAACTCTTGCTCGATGTTGTGTCGCTCCAACGCATATACAGGACATTCGAGGATTAGGTGTGGGACTGTCTCAGCCTTGCTAGAGTCACAGATGCACGATGGGCTCTCCTTACATCCAAAGCGGTTTAGATATTCAGAGAACCCACCGTGCCCTGTCATTAACTGAGTAGTCTCACCCGCTGGCTGTATTTTCCTAATGGTTCTATACGCTTCTATGGCGTTGGGAAAAAACATTTTAGTGACCGATGCTGTGAGTGAACTATTGTATCTCTCACTCCATTCGTCAAGCGATTGCATGCGGATGCTTCGCTTGACGAATGACAGTGGGCAGCGGTCGTAATCTGGTCTAGTTTTTGACTTTTGAGCCGCCTCCTTCGCCAGCTGGTCTGCCCTCTCATTTCCCTCTAGTCCAACATGTGCCTTTATCCAGTATAAAGTTACAGCTTTATTTTTCTGCGATAAAGACACGATGTTTGCTCTTGTTTTAACTGCTAGGGGATGGAGGCACTTCAAACCAACTACCGATTGGAGAGCGGCCCTCGAGTCGCTGTACACCGCGAATCTCTGCATTTTGTGCCTGAGAATCTGCTCACTTGCTTCACATATGGCCAGTAATTCTGCTTGGTAAACGGTGCAATAAGACGGCAAGCAAAGCTTGACGGCCTTGGTTTCGGTCTCGCTATTCCATAAGGATAGCGAGGCTCCAACTCTGCCGTCAATCTTGCTGCCGTCCGTGAATATACGTATATCGTAGTTACTATTTGAATCTAGTTGTTCCTGGTTTACCAAGGTTTTGAATTCCAAGCTCATATGTTCTGCAGGATGAGGGGCTTTGAGTGCAGAAGCCATCCGCTCCACCTCCCTATCCCCCATCTCCGGCCGACACACACCCCTCTTGGTTTCGTAAAGCAAGGCACATTCGCGCACACGAAGGTCAAGAGGGAGTATTCCAGTCAAGACCAGCGATGAGTTCAGAGAGACAGTGCGGTAGGCCTTACAGATTTTCTGCAGAAATCCGCGTTGGACAGCTTCCAGTTTTTTCCTTACACAGATTTTTGTAAGCGCGGGTGCCCAAGCACTGGCTGCATATAAGATTATGGGTTCCACAGTAGCAGTGTAGATTATCCGAATTACCTCAGGGTGCAGTCCCCATTCGACTTTCGCTACCCTTGTGAGTTGTTTGTACACGTTCATAGCTTTGATACAAACATTATTGACATGATTGTTGAAAGTCAGGTTATTATCTATTGTTATTCCTAGTAATTTAATTTCTGTGGTTAATCCTATTTCTATCCCATTCATGTTTAAGCGTGGAGAATCGTACTTTAATTTCCGGGTTATCACCATTGAGTTTGTTTTTTGGGGTGCGAACTTAAGCTTATTTGAGATTCCCCAATCGTGGACATACTTAAGGGTGGAGTTTGCGTTAGTTTCTACTTCTAGAGCCGTTTTGCCGGTAAACACCAAAACGACGTCATCAGCAAATGCTTGAGCATGGACCCCCCTCGCTTCAAGTCCTTTAAGAAGCGGATCCAGCAGCAAATTCCATAGGATGGGACCCCCGATGGAGCCCTGCACACATCCTTTCTCAGTCTGGGCACGATACTCCTCTCCTGCGTATCTTACACAGACGTGCCTGTCCATGAGGTAGCTGTCGATGGCTTTCCTAAGGTTACTCGGGCAATTTTCCTCAGCCATACGGATTCTGAGTTTTGGCCACCAGGCGCTATCGAAAGCCCCCTCTATGTCCAGTGACACCATGGTTATGATACGTTTCTGTCTCAAATTTTCGCGTATGTGGTGCATAAGGTCATAGAGGGCGCCCTCGGTACTCCTCTGTGGCATGAACCCGTATTGGCGAGTACTAAGCTTTGGTAACAGGTGGTATTTTATTCGGGCCATCAACAGCTTCTCATATATTTTCCCCAATAAGGGAAGCAGCCCTATCGGTCTATAAGCCTTTGGCATAGTGTAATCAGATTTCCCTGGCTTTCTGAGTACCACGACAGTAGCCTCTTTCCAGACTTTTGGGAAATAATGCAATTCTAGACATTTATTGAAGACGTCTAGGAAGAGCTGGGGATCGTTTGCTATGACATGTGTACATATGTCTGCTGTGAAACCGTCTTTTCCTGGAGCTTTTTTGGGGTTGAACGAAGTAGCTACAAAGTGCAGTTCAGTTCAGGTTAGGTTAGGTTAGGTTTTTTTTTTTACTCGTCCCCTAACAGAATCAGGGACTTTATCATTATGGCACGGTTTTCTTTTCATGCTCTACTTTTTTCCACTGAACCACTGTGTGGCGTATACATTTTTATATTAATTCTACATTATTCTACTATTTTAATTTTTTTTTATATACCATTTTATACTTCACAATTATTCGCTTTCAATTTTTACAGTGTTACATTCTTACTGGCATTTCTGCTTTATTCAAATTTTGCTTTCCTTAATGCTTTACTTTACATTTCACTTCTTTTTTTTTCCTCATTTTCATCTACATTTTACAGCTTTTACTGTTACAATACTTTACTTCTCTTATTTATTGGCGAGCGCTCTGGCTTGCGGCTTTACACAATACTTTCCAGCTTATTTCATTCTGTCATCACTCTTTTACATGTTCATTTAATATACTTATCTGCTATTGATTACTATTTTACATATTCTTTTCACTATTATTACTTATTCAACTTTTACACCTTATACCTATGATTTGCTTATTTACATTTTCTATCTACATCTGTTCAACTAATAATATAAAAAACTCAGTTTTTACATTTTAGTTCGTTTTTCTATCGCTATTTCTATTTACAACAATTTGGCCTACTTTTTCTAGGTATTGTACCACGGTTTCTTTAGTTAAATATTCCCTTAAGTTTTCAATGTTTACTTTTATGCCTAACTCCTGTTCCAGATCGTATCTAAGCGGTGCTGTAATTGGGCATTCTGTGATGATGTGCGGTACCGATTCCTCTACAGCTGGGTCGCAGAGACAAGATGGGCTGTCTCTGCATTTAAATCTATGTAAATATTGGGCGAACCCTCCGTGCCCGGTTAAAATTTGTGTAAGCACACCTGCTGGTTTTAGTGACATTATTGTTTTAAAAGATTCTACCGGGTCCGGGAAGAAGAGTTTTGTTATGGCCGCTGTTTCGCCATTTCGATACCTGTTCGACCATTCTGCGAGGGAGATTCCGCGTATTATGCGCTTTATAAACGATTTTGGGCATAGATCGTAGTCCGGCCTCCTTTTTGTATTCAACGCGGCTTCCTTCGCGAGTTCATCTGCTCTCTCAGTCCCCGACAGTCCCGCGTGGGCTTTGATCCAGTGCAAGGTAACAACTTTGCCCTGTTCCAAAGCCCCGCGTAGATAGTTCCTGATATCTACTGCCAGGGAATGAGTTGCGTTACGGCTGGTGATGGACTCCAACGCCGCACGTGAGTCGCTGTACACCCCGAAGCTCTCTCCCGAGCTTTTAACGATCTCCCGCACCGCCCTGTGTATGGCCAAGAGCTCGGCCTGATAGACCGTGCAGTACTCGGAAAGCTTCAGTTTGATGGATCGGCTTTCAGCTGTCCCGTCCCAAAAGGACAGGGCAGCCCCGACCTTTCCATCAATCTTGCTCCCGTCGGTAAATATTCTTACCGTCTGCACGTTCTGTCGGTCCAACTCTTCCTGGTTATTTACGCAAGTAAATTCCAGGTCCACATCCAGGGCAGGGTGCGGGAGATCGCTAAATTGTACAACTCTCTCAATTTCTCTATCTGCTGGCGCTAGTCGGGATGACCCTCTCCTCACCTCGTACATGGCAGCTGCTTCTTGTACTCGGAGGTCGAGAGGAAGTATCCCGGCTAGAGTCAGCGCCGCGTGCAAGGAGACCGTCCTATGTGCCTTCACTATCTTCTGCGCAAAACCCCTTTGTACGCTGTTCAGTATATTCTTAATGTAAACTTTGTTGACTGCTGGCGCCCATACGCTTGCCGCGTATGTAATCACCGGTTCTACGGTGGCACGATATATGATTTTAATCACCTCCGGATGGAGGCCCCATGTTGACTTTGCGGCCCTGGACAGTTGCTTGTATATGGTCAATGCTTTTCGTGCCGCGTTGACCACATGTTGTTTGAAGGTCATTTTGCTGTCCAGGGTAAGTCCGAGTATCTTGATGGTTTTGGACATACCAATGTCCACCCCTCCCATCCTCAGGAGTGGGGTGTCGAAATTAAGCTTGTTGGTCATCACCATTGCACAGGTTTTGTGCGGTGCAAACCTAAGCTTATTCTCGACCCCCCACTCCCGAACACGGGCTAGGGTTTCGTTGGCGCATCGCTGGACCTCCAATCCTGTGTCGCCGCTAAACACTAGCACCACGTCGTCCGCAAAGGCCTGACAGAAGACTCCATTTTCTTCCATCGTCTTCAAAAGTGGGTCGAGCAGGATGTTCCACAAGATAGGTCCTCCTATTGAGCCTTGTACGCAACCTTTGTTGGTACTCTTTGTACATTCTTCCCCGGCGTACCTTACTTTTACTTTCCTGCAGTCGAGATAGCTGTCTAGCAATCTTCTGATGTTCACGGGACACTTTTCCTCAGCTAGTCTGACTTTAATTGCCGGCCACCATGCGCTATCGAAGGCGCCCTCTATATCCAGTGACACTAGAGTAATTAGCTTTTTCAGCCGCAACTTACTCTTTACGTGCTCTACTAAGTTATAGAGTGCGTCTTCGGTGCTCCTCTGGGGCATAAAACCGTACTGGCGAGTACTCATCCGTGGCACCAGATGATGCTTCAGCCTTCCAACGGTCATTTTCTCCAGGATCTTCCCAAGCACCGGTAAAAGACCGATCGGTCGGTAAGACTTGGGTTCGAAGTAGTTGTCCTTGCCCGGTTTTCTCAGTGCCACTACTGTGGCCTCCTTCCAGATGTCCGGGAAGTGTCCCAACTGAAGACACTTGTTTGCCAGGGCAAGGAACAATTCTGGATCCTGGCTGATAGCTCGACTGCAGATATCTGCCGTGAAACCGTCCGCTCCTGGGGCCTTCTTCGGGTTAAATCCCCTAACTGCGGTCTTTAATTCCGTGAGGGTGAATGGCGGATCATGATGTTCGTTTTCGGTTTCGGCGTTTATCGTTTTTGCTCGTTTTCTTATGCTCTGGTGGTTTTCGCCTTCTCCCTCTTCTCTGTCTTCAGGGTAGAAGGTCTCTGCTAGTAAGGCAGCCGATTCTTTTGGGTTTAGATGTACACCACCTTGAAGGAGTGGCAGGTCCTCTGTCCGTGCAGTTGTTCTTTTCATGACCCGGTATATTCCTTGCCATACTCCTTCCCTATCTTGTTTTTCGCAGAACTCCTTCCATGATGCAATTTGGGCTTTCTTCGCAGCATTTTCATATTTCGTTTTTGCTTCCAGGTACTCCGCAACGACATGCTCCCTTCGTATTGGCGCGGCGCAGCGAATACGTCGCTTCCTAGTGGCGGCAGCTTTCTTTAGCTCTGCCAGCTCCTCTGACCACCACGGAACGGTAAGCTGCTCTTTGTGCTTTTTAGGTGGGATGCTGTGTTTGCAGGCTTCAGAAAGGGCTTCGGTGTATGCTATAACTGCACTCTCTAGGTCGGCTTTCGTTGTAATATTGCTGATTTCGGCCAGGACTAGTCTTTTGTCGCGCTTTAATTGTTCCAATTTCTCATGAAATTGATCCCAATTCGCTTTCCTCGTGTTATATAGCCTGGTCGTCCTCGCGACATTAATGCTTTTTTCTCTGTGCAATTTGATTTTCCAGAGAATGCAGTTATGGTCTGATGATATTAGACCCCGCTCCACCCGCCAGTCGTCAACTAGGTCTAGCATCTCCGGTGAGCACGCCGTCACGTCTACAAAACTGCTGTAAGTTTTGTTGCCCCTTATGGTTTCAAAAGTGGGCGTATCTCCGATGTTGAGTACCTGAAGGTCTAACTCATCCAGGGTCCCGGACATTTCTTCTCCCCTGCGGTCGACCTTATTGCTGCCCCACCAGGTGCTCTTCGCGTTGGAGTCCCCTCCGAATAGCAGTAATCTTGGGCCTACCTCGTGATGTATACATCGCAACTGCTCCAAGTATGGCTCTATGGGCTGATCCGGCTCGAAGTAGAAAGATGCGAGGGCGATTTCCCAGGTGCTGGATCGGATTCCTACCACGACGATGTTGTTCGTGGTAAGTTTCGGGTACTGAAAGACTTCAATATCGGCATCAAATACCGCTATTGCCGCCTTTATTGTCCCACTTCCATCGTCCGCTCCCTGGTAGACTCTCGCACCCCGATAGCTCTTCATCCTCCTTACCGCCCCCACATATGGCTCCTGGAGCAGTGCTATGGCGATGTTCCGCTCTCTAGCCTCAAGAATTAGTTCTTGTGTGGCCAGTTCACTCCTCTGTAAGTTGATCTGGGCCACTGCTATCCCTCTGGTGGTGTTTGCTACCCTGTTATTGCTCATGGTGCCCTTAGCAATACGCGATCTTCGCTCGCGCTATTGCATCCCACTTGCTGCGGACTGGGCATTCTTCACTGAATGCGTTGTGTTCCGCATTCCCGTATTTGGCTCTGCAGCAGTTTATACAGCTCGGTGGTAAGCCTGCTTGCCAGTCTTCACACTCGCTCTTTAAATGCTTGCCCCCACAGTGGCTACATTTTACCTCGCTCTCGGTGCAGAATTTCCGGCCATGTCCGTAACCCAGGCAGACGGAGCATTGCATGAGAGGCGATTGATCAGCGACTCTGATCCTCTGAATGTCTATGTGGACCGTCTCATTGTCGAGCATTCTTGCCCAGATTGTTGGCGATGTTGTAATGACCACGTGGCTAATATGTGGGTTCCTCAATCGCCTCCTATACTTCACCGTTATATGATCGTCTCCTGGGTCAAGGTCACGGAAGATTCCCGCGTTCTGGTTCCTCAGGGCCCTTTCTATATCTTCGTCGCTGTTGCACTGCAGCACGCCCTTCAAAACCAAAAGCGGGTCCTTGTTCTTCATTTCTTCTGCCTTTAGCGTGTTGTCCGTGCCTTTCAATCTGTCCAGCAGACTTTTCCTATCCATCTCGGATCTGCATCCTACTATTATCTTTCTTTCTTTAGCCTTTCTTATCCTGTCTACTACCACTCCACCTTCCTTTGCTCTCACTGCCGTCTTGATTTTTTCAAGGACCTGCTCTCCCGAATCCTTCTCATTGGTCGAACTCACGACAAGTGAGTGCAGAGTGGTTGGATATGGCAGTTTCCTATCTATCGATCTTTTTGTTACGTTGGCGTAAGTCTGCTTCTGATTGTCAAAGACCTCAGCCATCCTTTCCATTCTCTGGATGTTTTCCTTGAGAAGGATTGTATGGCTGTCTATGACTGTTTTCAGTGTATCCTCGTTTAGATCTGTTGGAGGTTGTACTTTGTGTCCCTGATCTACCGTTTTTGGTCTGTCATTTTCCGCTTCTTTTACCAGCTGATAGAGCTTTTCTATAATCATAAGCACCTCTTCTTTCACGTCAGTTCTTATATTCTTGGCCAAGGCCATCTGTGCCTTTGCCTTCATCAGATGCCTTTTGGCTTCTGCAGTTCTGTCAGCTGGTGCGGTTTGTTTAGATTTGCCTAATGATTTAGATTTTGGGGAAGTGGTCGATGTTGTGGGTGATGATACCGGTACGGGTGATATTACCGGAATAGGAGTAGTTTTCTTAGCTCCCGCCCTTGAGCCTCTTTCTATTGTAATGGTTTTGTTTCCATTTGGCGCTGCAGCTTTGTCTAGCTTCTCGAGGCTTCCCGATTCCCACTCCCCTGTTAGGCGTCGGACATTTGAGTCCATTGTGGTCGAGGGTCCTGCCCTCTCCGTGTCAAGCTGTGGTGACCTATCTCCTTTCTTCATTGGAGTACGGTGTACGGACATAATGGCGTTTAGGGGATGCGTCAATTACAATAAAATAAAATAACAGTGTATAATAAAAATACACGTTGTATAAGTAAAATAAAACTAAAAACTAAAAAGGTGGGTCAATAAACCCGACCTGTCAGGTCAAAGTATAAAAGTAACAGGTGTAAAGTAAAATAAATTAAAACAGCTTAAACAAAAATACAAACAAAATATCGGTTCTATATGTCGCTAACGGTCGAATCTTTATAATTAATACACAAAAGGTATTTGTGTCCAATTAAATTAAGCGTGTACTACTAAAACACGTTTTAGCAGTTTGTAAATTAATGAAATAAAACAAAATAGTTATATTTTCTATAGAACCTTATATGTAGAGTCCCAAGTTTTTATTTCTAAAACCAGCAGGCTTGCCTTGCGTCAGTGTATAGGGTTTCCTGAACGGATACCGATGTCGAAATTTCAAAAAATTTCAGAAAAAACCGATTTTCTAAAGATTTAAACGAAATTTTTATAGTGTAGAGACCCAGATGTAGAGTCTGGGACTCGTCGGTACTTTTAATTTACAGCTAAGCATAAGGGAAGATATTCAAAAGAAACCGCGTTCCTCTACGCCTCCTAGTTCTAGAGATATAGTAAGTCAAAATAATTCAAGATGGCGGATTAAAATGGCCGCCAAAGTCTTATTCTAGGTTTTCTCGGCTCCCCGGTATCGCAGAAGCTCGAGAAAAAGTAAAAGGGTTATGCCCTGGTTGGCTCTAGCCTACCCTGTGGTTTTTTAGGGGGGGGGAATTTGGGGGGGGGATGTGAATGGAAGGGGGTTTGGAGTGTAGGGAAGGTTGGGGGCAGTGCCACTAAGAAAACCGCGCGTTCCTACGTTCACCAGTTCCGAAGTTATTCGCTAATTAGTAAAAACAAAATGGCGGTCAAAAATGGCCGCCAAAAGTTTAAAACGTAATAGCTTCGGCTCTAGGCGTCTCCCAGGAGCGTGCGAGGGCTCGATGTTCTTGCCCTGGCTTAATCTATGTGGCTCTGGCTCTAGAATTAGGATACAGATAACATATGTCCTAGAGCCTGGAGGGGGGGTGGGGGGGGTGAGGGATACTTGGGGAAAGGTATCTAAGAAAACCACAGTTGAATACAATCACAAATGGCCGAATTATGGCCGTTTTAGTTTTTGGGCGGTGTAGGGCAGAAGTGCACCGCCCTATAGAAAAAATCTGCCCAAAACTTTGCTACTCAATTACTCGGGCCCCTGATGGAGTATTTGGGTCGAGCTTGGAGTCCCTGAGTAGGTCTTATTATGACCTATCCAAATAATAGAAAATAAAAAATTTACCATCAACCCTCGATTTAAGGGGGGTGAAATTAAAGAAATATTTACGAAAAAATGCCTTAAAAATTAGAAAAATAAAATATAAAAATCTGAAAAAAATCACTTACGCTATTTTACACTATTCCAATTTTTTACAATTAAAAACTAATTCCTACCCCTATTATTTGTGCCCCTGGCAACAACCCTTAAATTACTAAATTCAATAACTTAAAAACTAATAATGATAAAAATATAAATTAAGTACCTAAATATAGTCTTCGCAGGTCTTGATTTTTCTGGCCGGAAAAAGTTGGTGGTCACAGATCGTTTTCAGGAGTTATAATTTTTTGAAAAACGACCGTTTTTTCTATCTTCTATATCTCGTCGCTGGATGGTCCGACGAACTTGCCCGAAGTGTCGATGGCTTCGCCTCAACGCCCCGCACACAATGGGGTGGTCCAATTGCTTCCAGGTATCCCAGGAAAAATTTTTGGGCCACGCCCAAAGTTGTTTTTTTGGCTTTATTTCCGCCCTCCTGGGCGGAAAAAATCCAAAACTTAGGCAGGGACGTAGAGCTCGGCGAGGGCTTTCCGGATCACTAATAAAAAGTATATGTTGCCGATAGTATGCGAGCACTATGATTTTTTGAAAACACAAAACTTTCACTTTTGGCACTTTTTTCGTGATTGTACTTCGCACGACACTTTGACTTTCACAAACTTTTCGCGTCGGTGTGGGCCCGATTTTTACGCAACTTTTGGTAGTTGTTTTAAGTCGCTACGTTAAGTTTTTCCCACTTTTTCCGAATTTTGAAGAAAATTTTTTGCGCGGAGTAAGGTTATAAAGTGTTGGGCGCGTGTTGTCTCTTAGAGGGGAGACCGCCAACCGTGGTTAGGTTAGGTTAGGTTAGGTTAGGTTAGGTTAGGTTAGGTTAGGTTAGGTTAGGTTAGGTTTTTTTTTTTTTTTTTTTTTTTTTTTTTTTTTTTTTTTTTTTTTTTTTTTTTTTTTTTTTTTTTTTTTTTTGCATTCTTGTCCCCTAACAGAATCAGGGACTTTATTTCTCTATTTTTTATATTATTTGGGCATATTATTCTTTTTATGCTATGCTTTTTTCCAATGGACCACTGTGTGGCATACATGCTTAATATTTACTTATTTAAGTTTACATTATTTTACTATTTTTCTTTACTTTTATTTCAATTCCAATAGGTTACAATTTTTGAAAAACGATGACTTTACTGCTTGAATATTTTGACATTTTTATTACTATTTTTACTTTATTTCTATTACAATACTTTACACAATTTTGAATATACTACATTACTACTTTCAATTTTTTAACATTTTTATTTATATTTACTTAGCATGTTTATTCAGCGAGCGCGCTGGCTTACGGCCTTACATACTACTTTTCAGCTTGATCTTACACTATTATTTGCTTTTTACACTTATGCTTGCTTATTTGCTTCACTAATCTATGCATTACTAACTATTTTACACATTTTCTTATTTGCTATTTACTTATTTAACTATTATACCTTATACCTACATGCTTTATTAACATTTTCTATCTAATAATTTTTTAACTAATAACATAAAAACTCAATTTTTACGTTTTAGTTGGTTTTCTTATCACTATTTCTATTTACGACAATTTTTCCTACTTGTTCGAGGTATTGAATTACGGTTTTTTCTGTTAAATGTTCCCTGATGCTTTCCATATTTAGTATTATGCCTAGTCTCTGTTCAAGATCGTATCGGTACGTTGCTGTAATTGGGCACTCAGTGATTATATGTGGTACCGTCTCCTCTACAGCTGGGTCACAGAGGCACGATGCACTGTCTCTACACTTAAACCTATGTAGGTAATGTGCGAAACCACCGTGTCCGGTGAAAAGTTGTTGTGTTATTTGCATAATTGTTTTATAATACTCTACCGGGTCGGGGAAAAACAATTTCGTTACCGATGCAGTTTCTCCTACACGATACCTATCGGACCAAGCTAGTAAAGACTTTTCACGAACGGTACGTTTGATGTACGATTTTGGACATTTATCATAGTCCGGTCTCCTTTTGGTGTTGGTTGCGGCGTCTTTCGCAAGTTCGTCTGCCCTCTCATTCCCCGGCAGTCCTGCGTGGGCTTTGATCCAGTGCAAAGTGACAACTTTGCCCTGTTCCAAAGCCCCGCGCAGATAGTTCCTTATATCCACTGCCAGGGAATGAGTCGTGTTCCGGCTAGTGACCGACTCCAACGCTGCCCGTGAGTCACTATACACGCCAAAACTCACGCCCGGGCATTTGAGGATCTCTCGCACCGCCCTGTGTATGGCCAGAAGTTCGGCCTGATAGACCGTGCAGTACGCGGAGAGCTTTAGTTTGATGGACCGGTACTCAGCCGCCCCATCCCAGAAGGATAGGGCGGCCCCGACCTTTCCATCAATCTTGCTCCCGTCGGTAAATATTCTTACCGTCTGCACGTTCTGTAGGTCCAACTCCTCCTGGCTGTTTACGCAAGTAAACTCCAGGTCCATATCCAGGGCCGGGTGCGGGAGATCCTCAAACTTCACAACACTCTCTATCTCTCTATCAGCTGGCGCTAGTCGGGACGACCCTCTCCTCACCTCGTACATGGCGGCTGCTTCTTGTACTCGGAGGTCGAGAGGAAGTATCCCGGCTAGAGTCAGCGCCGCGTGTAAGGAGACCGTCCTATAAGATTTTACTATTTTCTGAGCGAAACCCCTCTGAACATTATTCAATATTTTCTTTATATATTCTTTATTCGTAACGTGCGCCCATACGCCTGCAGCGTATGTAATTACCGGTTCAACGGTGGTTCGGTAGATGATTTTGATCACCTCAGGGTGGAGGCCCCAAGTTGACTTTGCGGCCCTGGACAGTTGTTTGTAGATAGTTAGTGCTTTTCGCGCCGCGCTAACTACATGCTGTTTAAAAGTCATTTTGCTGTCCAGGGTAAGTCCGAGAATTTTAATAGCTTTGGACATACCAATGTCCACCCCACCCATCCTCAGGAGTGGTGTGTCGAATTTAAGCTTGTTGGTCATCACCATTGCACAGGTTTTATGCGGTGCAAACCTAAGCTTATTTTCGACACCCCACTCCCGAACACGGGCGAGGGTTTCATTGGCGCATCGCTGGACCTCCAGTCCTGTATCTCCGCTGAACACTAACACAATGTCGTCCGCGAATGCTTGGCAGAAGACTTCTTCGTTCTCCATCTTCTTCAGTAGTGGGTCGAGCAAGATGTTCCACAAGATAGGTCCTCCTATTGAGCCTTGTACACAACCTTTGTTGGTACTCTTAGTACATTCTTCCCCGGCATACCTTACTTTAACTTTTCTGCAGTCGAGATAGCTGTCTAGCAATCTTCTGACGTTCACGGGGCACTTTTCCTCAGCCAGTCTGACTTTTATTGCCGGCCACCATGCGCTGTCGAAGGCGCCCTCTATATCTAGCGACACTAGAGTAATTAACTTTTTAAGCCGCAACTTACTCTTTACATGCTCTACTAAGTTATAGAGTGCGTCTTTGGTGCTCCTCTGGGGCATAAAGCCGTACTGACGAGTACTCATCCGTGGCACCAGATGATGCTTCAGCCTTCCAACGGTCATTTTCTCCAGGATCTTCCCAAGCACCGGTAAAAGACCGATCGGTCGGTAAGACTTGGGTTCAAAGTAGTTGTCCTTGCCCGGTTTTCTCAGTGCCACTACTGTGGCTTCCTTCCATATGTCCGGGAAGTGTCCCAACTGTAGACACTTATTTGCCAGGGCAAGGAACAATTCTGGATCCTGGCTGATAGCTCGACTGCAGATATCTGCCGTGAAACCGTCCGCTCCAGGGGCCTTCTTCGGGTTAAATCCCCTAATTGCGTTCTTTAATTCAGTGAGGGTGAATGGCGGATCATGTTGTTCGTTTGCGGTTTCGGCATTTATTGTACTTGCTAGTTTTCGTACTTTTTGGTGGTGTTCGCCTTCTCCCTCTTCGGTGTCTTCAGGGTAGAAGGTCTCTGCTAATAAGGCAGCCGATTCTTTGGGGTTTAGATGTACTCCACCATGAAGGAGTGGCAGGTCCTCTGTCCGTGCAGTTGTTCTTTTAATAACCCGGTATATTCCTTGCCATACTCCTTCCCTATCTTGTTTTTCGCAGAACTCTTTCCATGATGCAATTTGGGCTTTTTTCGCAGCTTCTTCATATTTCGTTTTTGCTTCCAGGTACTCCGCAACGACATGCTCCCTTCGTATTGGCGCGGCGCAGCGAATACGACGCTTTCTAGTAGCGGCAGCTTTCTTCAGCGCTGACAGCTCTTCTGACCACCAAGGTACGGTAAGCTGATCTTTGTGCTTTTTAGTGGGAATGCTGCGTTTACAGGCTTCGGAAAGGGCTTCAGTGAAAGCCATAACTGCACTCTCTAGATCGGCTTTCGTAGTGATGTTGTTGACTTCGACTAAAGCTAGGTTTTTCTCATGTGTTAACAGGGCCATTTCCTCATGAAACTGACCCCAGTTAGCTTTTTTGGTATTATACAACCTGGTAGTCCTCTCAACATTGAAGCCTTTCTCTCTTCTCAACTTGATCTTCCAAAGAATGCAGTTATGGTCAGACGAGATTAGACCTCGCTCCACCCGCCAGTCGTCAACTAGATCGAGCATTTCCGGCGAGCATGCCGTCACATCCACAAAACTGCTGTATGTTTTGTTGCCCCGTATGGTTTCAAACGTGGGCGTTTCTCCCATGTTGAGTACCTGAAGATCTAACTCATCCAGGGTCCCGGACATTTCTTCTCCCCTGTGGTCGACCTTTCTGCTGCCCCACCAGGTGCTCTTCGCGTTGGAGTCCCCTCCGAATAGCAGTAATCTTGGGCCTACTTCCTTGTGTATACATCGCAACTGCTCCAGGTATGGCTCTATGGGCTGATCCGGCTCGAAGTAGAATGACACGAGGGCGATTTCCCAGGTGCTGGATCGGATCCCTACCACGACAATATTGTTCGTGGTAAGTTTCGGGTACTGAAAGACGTCAATATCGGCATCGAATACCGCTATTGCCGCCTTTATTGTCCCACTTCCATCATCCGCACCCTGGTAGACTCTCGCACCTCGATAACTCTTCATCCTCCTCACCGCCCCCACATATGGCTCCTGAAGCAGTGCTACGGCGATGTTCCGCTCTCTAGCCTCAAGAATAAGTTCTTGGGTGGCCAGTTCACTCCTCTGTAGATTGATCTGGGCCACTGCTATCCCTCTGGTGGTGTTGTCTGCCCTATTATTGCCCATGGTGCCCTCAGCAATACGCGATCTTCGCTCGCGCTATTGCCTCCCACTTACTACGTATTGGACACTCTTCGCTGAACGCGTTGTGTTCTGTATTGCCATACTTCGCTCTACTGCAATTTGTGCAGTTTGGCGGTATACCCGCTTGCCAGTCTTGGCATTCTGCTTTCATGTGTTTGCCTCCACAGTGGCTACACTTTATGGCGTTTTCGGTACAGAACTTTTTACCGTGCCCGTAGCCCAGACAGACGGAGCACTGTACAAGAGGCGATTGGTCAGCGACTTTGATCCTTTGTATGTCTATGTGGACCGATTCTTGTTCCAACATCCTTGTCCAGATCTTTGGTGATGCAGTTATTACCACGTGGCTGATGTGTGGATTTCTAGCACGCCTCCTGTACTTTACCGCTAAGCGGTCGTCCTCTGGGCCCAAGTCCCGGAAGATTCCCTCATTTTGGTTTCTTAGGGCCCTCAGTACGTCTTCATCACTGTTGCACTGCAACACACCCTTTAAAACCAAAAGAGGGTCTTTGTTCTTTACTTCTTCTGCCGTCAAGGTATCTTTTGATTCTTTTAATCTTTCCAGCAGACTTTTTCTATCTTTATCTGTTCTACAACCTATAATCACTTTTCTCTCTTTAGCTTTTCTGATCTTGTCTACTACCACTCCGCCCTCTCCAGCCCTTACTGCCGTCTTCAGTTTCTCGAGCACTTGCTCTCCTGAGTCTCTCTCATTTGTAGAGCTCACGATGACCGAGTGCAAGGTGGTCGGTATTGGTAGTTTCCTTTCTATAGTCCCTTTTGCTACGCTTGCATATGTCCGCTGTTGACTATCAAGCACCTCAGCCATCCTTTCCATTCTCAGCATATTGTCTTTAAGAAGGATGCTATGGTTATTGTCTGTCTATGTTATTGTAAATAGTAATTCAATAGAATTATAGGTCAAGTTAAAATAAAATTAAATTAAAGCTTTAAGACTGCTGTGTAGAGAAGCAGTTGGTTGAAAATAGTTTACCTAAATGGTATAGTCAATTGACAATATTGTTTAGATTGGTATATTACACACGTCGTCGATGCAATGTAATTAGTTAAAGCAGGTTTATAAAATTTTTTAAATTTTAATATAAATATAAATAAATGGTTGTAGAGTCGCTTTAAATTATATTTGAGGCCAGCAGGCTGCTCATGTCTGTTTTGATGATAACCTAATAGGTAATCACTGTTAAAATGTTTGAAAGCGAATTTTAGAAACAGGTTTTTTAAACAAATTTTGAATGTAGAGACCCAGATGTAGAGTCCGGGGCACGTCACTATTTTTGTTCGATAGCTGAAGCCTAGGGAAAGTCAACAAAGAAAACCGCGTTTCTCTACGAGTCTTAGTTTCTAAGATATCTTAAGATTAAATTTTACAAGATGGCGCCTAAAGATGGCCGCCGAAGTTTCTTATCTCTATAACTCGGCTTGTGAAAGCCGTATCAACACAGGAAAAACTTATACACTATTACCCCAATCAGCGCTTGCTTCTCCTATGGTTTTTGGGGGGGGGGAATTTTGGGGTGGGGATATGGGAAATGAGTAGGTATGGGGATAGAGGAGGTCAGGGGCAGTATTGCAAAGAAAACCGCGCAGCTCTACGAGCACCAGTTCCAAAGTTATTCGGTATTTAGTAAAAACAAGATGGCGGTCTAAAATGGCCGCCAAAAGTTTGAACCGTAATAACTTTGGCCCTAGGTGACTCTCGAGGGCGTGCGAGGGCTCTGCGTCCTTCCCCGGGCTTCCTCTAGGTGGCTCTGGTGCTAAAAGTTGAATCCAGGGGGCATATGTCCTAGAGCCTAAAGGGGGGGTGGGGGGGATAAAGGGGTTAAGGGAGAGACCTCCAAAGAAAACCGCAAAGCTGTAGGGTGTCAAACAAGGGAGTTATTTGCAATTTGGTTTTTGGGCAGACTTGGGCGGAAGTGCACCGCCCTTGGAGATATTTCTGCCCAAATGTTTAATTTACAATTTACGGGCCTCTAGGTAAGATGTCGGGACCGTGTTTGGTATTTCTAGAAAGGTCTTTAAGAGACCTATCTAATTTTATTAATTTTAAATTTTTAACATCAACCCCCGATTTAATGGGGGGCAAAAACACAAAATTGGGCACTAAAAAAGCCTTAAAAAATTTAAAAACTAAATCTAAAAATACTGAAAAATTTCAGGTAGTTATATACAATTTACACTATTTTCTTAAACTAGTTTAATAATTCTAGGTCCCTTAAAACTACCCCCACGTTTCTACCCTTAAAATTTAAAAATCTATAACTTAAAATCTACTTATCACAAAAATATAAAAATAGTACCTATAGTTAGATTTCCACGAGCTCCTTTTTTCCCGATGATAAAAAATTGGGGTCGTCGATCGCTCTTCGTCGCTAGAATTTTTTGAAGATTTGAAAGTTTTTATTAAAACTTAAGACCTCAGTATCTCCTTAACGGTTAGGCCCCCAATCTTCACCGATGTGTCGTTTTGTTCGTCTCGACGCTCCGCAGCAGAATCCGGTGCCAGAAAAGTTCTAGCTGCTCCAGAAAAAAATTTCGGGCCACGCCCAAAGTTGTTTTTTTGGTCTTTATTCCGCCCTCCTGGGCGGAAAAAATCCAATTTTTGGGGGTGGACGTAGAGCTCGGCGAGGGCTTTCAGGAACACAAATAAAAACCCTAGGTCACAGATCAAATGCGTCCTCTAGGATTTTTTGAAGTCACAAATTTTTACAATTTTCACTGTTTTCTGTTCCCCTACTTCGGGGTGAACAGGAATTTTCGCACACTTTTCACTTAAAGTTGGGCCTAATTTTTCCACAACTTTTGACACTAAATTTGTGAAGATAGCATTAAAATAAACCACTTTTCCGATTTTTTGAATTTTTTTCGAAAGCGCAGGGGTCTTGTCAGCGTGTACTCGCGACGGAGGGAGGCCGCGGAATCTGGTTAGGTTAGGTTAGGTTAGGTTAGGTTAGGTTAGGTTAGGTTAGGTTAGGTTAGGTTAGGTTAGGTTAGGTTAGGTTAGGTTAGGTTAGGTTAGGTTAGGTTAGGTTAGGTTAGGTTAGGTTAGGTTAGGTTAGGTTAGGTTAGGTTAGGTTAGGTTCCCGTGTGGAGTTGCTGGTCTCCCATCGGGCGCGTCCCCAGGTGGCGGATAGGGGAATACCCCCCAGAAATGGGGGGTACCGTTTCGACGGCGCGGACCAAAACCGGCGTGGGTGGGCCCTCTCTGTACTTCTCTGATTAGCAGAGTGGACAGAGGAGGGCACAGGGGCGGCAAGCTCTGGTTTGAGCCACCAGATGCTCTGAGGGTCGGCGGACTTGGATCGCTTCGGCGTCCGAGTCCTCGGTCAACCCGCAAGCCTGTCCGTTCATAGCGGCAGGAACGGGGGCCTCACGGCTGCGAGGAAGAAAACCTCTATAAAAAATTACCCCAATCCCCGGGTGCCGCATTGCCCACTTGCGGGATGAGTGGCTGTGGGTGTCAGTCGTCTGCGAGAGGAGGCGGAAGACTTTCGATTTTCGAAAGTACGTTACACCTTTCGCAACCTCTTGCGGACAAAGCCTACGGGGATCTAACGCTTGCGATTTCCTCGGATGATGGCAGGCTGAAGCCGAATGCTGGTGGTCTAACGCTACGGCGATTTCACCAGATGGCGGCGTGGCTGGGGGGGGTTAGATTCTGGTGATCTAACGCGACGCGATTTCACCGGTCCCTGACCCCTTCCGGCCATGGTGAAGTCCCTGGGTGGTGGATACGGGGGTATCTGCCGCTCCTGCTCAAGGGAGTTCGCTGAGGTGCGGCGTGTCTGGTGTTCTCGACACGCTGCATTCGGGGCGGGTTCGCGCAAGCGGATAGCACCGGCGGGTTCGCGGACGAATGCGTAAGCGTACCCGTGCTCCCGCCATATGGTGCGTGGTGGAACACATTGGGGTTTTAGCCGGTTAAAGTCCAGGCATAACTTTGACGCTCCCCCGAGCGTCATCGTATCCATGGAGGATTTCCCCAATTAAAAAAAAAAAAAAAAAAGGTTAGGTTAGGTTAGGTTAGGTTAGGTTAGGTTAGGTTTTTTTTTTTTTTTTTTTTTTTTTTTTTTTTTTTTTTTTTTTTTTCTCTTATACCTCCGACACTGGGCCGCAGTCTTTAGCTATCTTAAAATGTTTCATTCCAGTTCTCTCTATTATTCTTCTCATACTTGCATTCTACATACTTCTTTCTTTCTAGCACTCTCACTCATTCATATCATTATACGGGTGTGATTTCCCGTCTACTCTGTCACCTACTTTACATAGTTTTTCTTTATTTATTGTTCATGGAGGGAGGGTAGTTCAATAACTTTCTTGTGACGATGATTTTTCATTTTACAATTTTTAAATTTCTTAACACTAATACATATATTATTATTTCAGGCTACTTTGTACATTTCAACTATCAGGTTACAGGTTACAGTTTACAGGCAATTTCTTAATTCTACTTCTTTATAACTTAATTAATATCGGAAATAGGTTCATTTAACCTTTCAGTTTTTTGTTTTTCAACAAAGTTCTCTTATGACGACTTATTAGTACTTTACATTCTTACAATCTTATAAAACTGTACATTATTTATTTACTTTATTTTTCTACACTTTTAATACTATGTTTAACATTCGTTATTTGTACTATAATTAAGGTTTAATTAATTATGTCTAAATAACTACTTTATATTATCTTTATATCATCTTAACATTTTCTTACATCTATCATACACATTTTTATTATACTTTGTTTTTATATGTTATCTACAATATATCAATATTTTAGAAACATATTTTTCTTTCACTTTTTATTTCTTTTTATAACTTTTTCAGCAATTTTAATACAGTATTCAATGAAAATGTTTTTGTTTTTACTCATAATTAATGTACTCATACTATCGATTTCCACCTTGGAGCCCAATAAATGTTCTACATCTAGTTTACTTGACGCGTACACGGGGCACTCGGTTAAGACGTGCGGTACAGTTTCTACCTGGCTAGGTTCGCATATGCATGATGGGCTCTCTTTGCAACCGAAACGGTTCAGATACTCAGAGAACCCACCATGCCCGGTCATGATTTGTGTGAGGATCCCCGCAGGTTTTATTTTCCTTATGGACTTGTATGCGTCAATGACGTTGGGGAAAAACATTTTAGTTATTTTTCCTGTATCGCTATTTATATATCTGTCGTTCCATTCGTCAAGCGAACGCATTCTTATGTTTCGCTTGACGAATGAAACGGGGCACAGTTCATAATTTGGTTTCCGTTTCGACTTTGTCGCAGCCTCTTTGGCCAACTGGTCCGCCCGCTCATTTCCCGCGAACCCTGCGTGAGCTTTTATCCAATAGAGGGCCAGTGTTTTGTTCTGTTGGGATAAAGTTATTATGTTTGCTCTAGTTTGTACTGCGAGGGGATGTTGACAGGTTAGGCCAGTGACCGTCTGAAGAGCAGCCCTGGAATCGCTGTAGATAGCGTATGTTCCTTCCTTGCGCCTGAGTGCTTCAAAGCTCGCCTGGTTTATTACCAGGAGCTCCGCCTGATAAACGGTGCAGTAAGACGGCAGACAGAGCTTAACGGCTTTGGTCTCGGCCTCGTTATTCCATATAGATAGCGAGGCACCGACCTTACCATCAATTCTGCTGCCGTCGGTGAATATGCGAATAGCGTAATCACTATTCGCATCAAGTTGTTCCTGGTTTATCAGGCATTGGAACTCAAGGTTTCTAAAAGTGGCTGGGTGTGGAGCTTCTGTGGTGGATGCCCTCCGCTCGACCTCCCTTCCCCCCAGGTCCAACCGACAGATTCCCCTCTTAGCCTCATATAGCGTAGCGCATTCGCGTACCCTGAGGTCAAGCGGAAGAATCCCGGTGAGGACCAGTGACGAATTAAGGGATACCGTGCGGTAGGCTTTACAGATTTTTTGTGTAAATCCTCTCTGCAAAGCACTCAATTTTTTCTGAACGCAAACTTTTAGGGTTGCTGGAGCCCAGACGCTAGCCGCGTACAAAATTATAGGTTCCACGACGGCTATATATATAAGACGTATTACCTCGGGGTGGAGTCCCCAGCTAACCTTAGCTACCCTAGTCAGCTGTTTGTAGACAGCCACAGCTTTTTTGCTTACATAAGTAACATGCTGATTGAATGTTAACTTTTGGTCGATAATCAGTCCAAGCAATTTTATTTCGTTAGCCGTCTTTATTTGTATACCTCCCATGCTCAGGCGTGGGGTATCATATTTGAGCTTATTAGTGATGACTAAAGCATTAGTTTTGCTGGGTGCAAATCTGAGTTTGTTCGAGATACCCCATGCCTGAACCGGTTCAAGAATATTGTTTCCCTTATTTTCAATTTCCAGCGCTGTGTCCCCGTCCAGGACGATCACTACATCGTCTGCAAAAGCCTGAGCATATTCTCCTTGTCTAGTGAGTTGTTGTAATAGTGGATCCAGAAGCAGGTTCCATAAAATAGGACCCCCTATAGATCCCTGCACGCAACCCTTGCTCGTGTCTTTTTGGTACTCTTCGCCTGCGTATCTCACCTTAACATGACGGTCCTCGAGGTAGCTGTCAATGACGCGGCGCAAATTCCTTGGACACTTTTCCTCAGCCAAACGGACTCTTATTTTTGGCCACCAGGCGCTATCAAAGGCCCCCTCTATGTCTAGTGATACTAGTGTTACGATTTTCTTCAATGCTAACTTAGATTTTATATGTTGCATTAAGGCATAGAGGGAGTCTTCGGTACTCCTTTGTGGCATGAATCCGTATTGACGAGTACTGATCTTTGGAATTATATGAAACTTAATACGCGTCATTAACAGCTTCTCGAAGATCTTACCGAGAACAGGTAGGAGTCCAATAGGTCTATAGGATTTAGGACTTTTGTAATTATCCTTACCGGGTTTCCTAAGCACAACCACTGTTGCCCGCTTCCAGATCCTGGGGAAGTAACTGAGCTCAAGGCATTTGTTCACGATCGCAAGGAAAATGTCCGGGTTATTGTTGATGGCGTGCGCGCATATATCGGAGGTAAATCCATCTGAGCCCGGTGCCTTTTTAGGGTTAAAGGAATTCAGAGTCATATGCAGCTCAGTTAGTGTGAACGGTGGATCCTCATGTTCAGGTATGTTTATGTTTAAGTCAGCGTTTTTGTTTGTGTTTAAGTTTGTGTTGACTAAGGTAGCCTCCATTCTGATTCGCTTGTGCTCTACATTGTCTTCTTCCTCTTTATCTTCTGGGTAGAAAGTTTCAGCCAGCAGCCGCACAGAATTTTTTGAGTCCAGAGTCTCGCCGTTTTTCTCTAATGGTATGTCTTGGTCCCTCTTTTTCGTTCTTCCTATCACACGATAAACTCCATCCCATACACTCTCGCAATCCTGCTTTTCGCAGAATTGCTTCCAGCTTTGGATTTGCGCTGTCTTTGTTTCCGTTTCATACTCCTCTTTCTTCTGGAGATAGTCCTGGACTACCTTCGACCGGCGGACTGGTGCTGCACGACTTATTCTGTTTTTCAGGGTAGATACTTCCTTTTTTAGATGATCCAGTTTTTCAGACCACCATGGCAAGGTGTGTGTTTCGTGTTGTTGTTTAATGGGTATTGTTTCTGTGCATGTTGTTTTAATGATGTTTGTGTATTGTGTTACGAGTGTTTCTAAGTGTTCAGTGTGTGTGATATTTGCTATTGCGTGTAGTGTTATGTTATGTTCGGTTATTAATTGGCCTAGTTTCTCATGAAACATCGGCCAATTAGCCTTTCTTGTGTTATATTGTCTAGTAGTGCTGGTGATATGTGTTCCTTTTGACTTCTGTAATTTAAGTGTAAGAATCATGCCATTGTGGTCTGAGCTAGTTAAACTTTCCTCTACAGCCCAATCTTCTACCCTGTCAAGCAGATCCGTTGTGCATGCGGTAATGTCCACATTACTACATAATCTTTTACCGCCACGTATTGTGTCGAAGGTAGGCTTATCTCCAGTGTTCAGGACGTGAAGCTCTAGCTCATCCAAAACTCCCAGCATATCTATTCCTCTTTGGTCCACTACTGTGCCTCCCCACCAGGTATTCTTGGCGTTACAGTCTCCTCCTATTATCAGCCTTCTTGATCCAGTCACCTCCATAATTCTTTTGAGATGTTCCAGGTAAGGGCCTATAGGTTGGTCCGGCTCGAAATAGAGGGACACCATCGTTATTTTCCATGCAAGAGTTTGGGCTCCCAACACTACTATGTTCGATGTAGTTAATTCAGGGTACTGCAAGATGTCTATGTCCGGATCAAAAACTGCAATAGCTGCCTTTACAGTACCTTCTCCACTGTTCTGGAATACCCTTACTCCGCGGTAATCCCTCATTTGCTTCCGTTCGCCGACGTATGGTTCCTGGATAAGTGACATGGCTGCACCGCGTCTTCCGGCTTCGAGAATAAGTTCGTCTGTGGCCAGCTTTTTTCGTTGAAGGTTCGCTTGTAAAATTTTATACGAGGAGATTTTGCCTTGGGTGCCCTTAGCAGTAGGCCACCGATGATCTTGCTAGTGAATCCCATTTTTTACGTATCGGGCACATGTGACTGAAAGCATTGTGATCCTTAACATCATGTTTTGCCGCGATGCAATTTTTGCAGGAAGGATTTTCGCCTGCCAACCAGTCTGCACATTCCCTCCTAAGGTGTGGGCCACCGCAGTGACTGCAAAGGTCCGCGGCCTCTTTGCAGAACCGCTTTCCATGCCCATAACCCAAACATCTGGTACATTGTACCAATGGTGACTGGTCCTCTGCTCTTATTCTTTGCAAGTCTATATGTAACGTTCCAGTCTCAGTTACCCTTTTCCAAACCATTGGAGACGTGCTGATGATTACATGGTTTGTCAATGGATTCCTTGCCTTTCTTCGGTACTTTACAACAATGCGATGTTCACTTATTTCAAGGTCCCGGAAGGTTAGGTTAGGTTAGGTTAGGTTAGGTTAGGTTAGGTTAGGTTAGGTTAGGTTAGGTTAGGTTTTTTTTTTTTTTTTTTTTTTTTTTTTTTTTTTTTTTTTTTTTTTTTTTTTTTTCTGGTCCCCTGATAGGTAAAAGGGTCAATTTTTTAAACGAGCTCTTTTGGCATAGTTTTCTTTTTATGCAATGTTCTTTTCTTATTGTAATGCCACTGTGGGCTTAACTTATACATTTATACTTTGTTATATTTTTATCTATATATACAATTTTGATTTTTCTTCTTATGTTAATTCTAATCTGATATTACAGTATTACAGTTTTCAAAAAGTCTAATATCTTATATTTTTTTCAATATTTGTTTCCAATTACATATTAATCTCTTACACTTACTTATTTTCATGAACACTTTCTATTTATGATACAATTTTAACAATTTCGATTTTCACACTCTACATATGATTTCTAACATTTCTCTACAAATTTAAACACAATTTTTACAATTTTGCTGGGCGGGTTTCCGCTTGCTGCATACATTTATTTGCTATTTGCGAACGACTGAGGATACATTTACTTACAATAAAAAATTTATGATGCTTATATCTACTTATGTCTACTAATTATTTTTATTCCTATTTAATTTTACACTTTTATCTTACAACTTAGAGAAATATAAAAACAATTTTATATTATCTAGTTGATTTATATAACTGAATTCCTTTTCGCCACTTGCGTCCCTATTTTAGTTACATAATCTATAATAACATCTTGGTCTATGTTGTCTCTAAGAGATTCTAAATTTATTGCAATTCCCATTTTTTGCTCCGTGTCGTACCTAAGAGCAGCAGTAGTTGGGCATTCTGTCAGTATATGTGGCACCGTCTCCTCCACATCGGGGTCACATACACAGTTCGGACTGTTTTTACATTTAAACCTGTGAAGGTACTGGCTGAAACCGCCATGTCCTGTTAAAATTTGAGTTAAAATACCTGTTGGTCTAAGTTTTCTGACAATTTTAAAAGATTTTACAGGGTCGGGTAAAAACAACTTTGTAATAGCCGCAGTTTCTCCAGCTTCATATCTCTGAGTCCATTTTATGACAGAGTTGTTCCTTATTTGACGCTTTACGTAAGAGATCGGACATTTGTCATAGTCCGGTTTTCGCTTGTTGTTAAGTGCGGCTTCTTTTGCGAGCTCGTCTGCCCTTTCATTCCCTGGCAGACCGGCATGGGCTTTGATCCAGAACAAAGATACATCTTTGCTCTGTTCCAAAGCCCGACGCAGGTGACTGCGAATACCGACTGCCAGGGGATGCGTTGATTTAATACTGGTGACTGTCTCCAGTGCAGCTCTTGAGTCACTGTAAATTCCGTAGATCAACTTCGGACACTTCAAGATTTCGCACACCGCCCTGTATATGGCCACAAGTTCGGCCTGATACACCGTGCAGTAGTCGGACAGCTTGATTTTGACGGATCGGGTCTCGGCTGCATTATCCCAAAAGGATAGCGCAGCTCCGACCTTCCCGTCAATCCGGCTGCCGTCGGTGAATATTCGCACCGTCTGCACGTTGTAGCGATCGAGATCTTGTTGATCGTTTAGGCATATGAACTTTGTTTCCACATCCAGGGCTGGGTGTGCGAGGTCCCGAAAACGGACGACTCTCTCGACCTCTCTGTCTGCTGGCACAAACTGGGATGACCCTCTCCTCGCTTCATACAGAGCAGCTGCTTCCTGTATACGGAGGTCTAGAGGCAGTATCCCAGCCAGTGTCAGCGCCGCATGCAACGATACCGTTCGGTATGACTTTGCAATCTTCTGTGCAAATCCACGTTGCACAGCGTTTAGGATCTTCTGGATTCCGATCTTCTTCGTAGCTGGTGCCCATACTCCCGCTGCGTAGGTGATGATTGGTTCGACGGTGGCGGTGTATATGGTCTTAATGACCTCTGGGTGGAGACCCCACGTGGACTTAGCGGCCCCGGACAACTGTTTGTAAACGTTAAGGGCTTTGCGCGCTACGTTTACAACGTGGGTGTTAAAGGTCAGTTTATTGTCCAGGGTGAGTCCGAGGATCTTAATATCTTTGGACATGCCAATGTCGACTCCTCCCATCCTCAGGAGCGGGGTGTCGAATTTCAGCTTGTTGGTCAGCACCATTGCACATGTTTTGTGCGGTGCAAACCTAAGCTTGTTTTCGACCCCCCACTCCCGAACACGGGCAAGGGTCTCGTTGGCCCGTCGCTGGACCTCCAACCCAGTGTCACCGTCAAAAACAATCACCACATCGTCCGCAAAGGCCTGGCAAAAAATGCCGTCTCTTCCCATCTTCTTCAGCAGGGGGTCTAGAAGGACGTTCCAGAGTATAGGTCCCCCGATGGACCCCTGGACGCAACCTTTGTTCGTGCTTTTAGTACACTCTTCCCCGGCATACCTTACTTTTACTTTTCTGCAGTCGAGATAACTGTCTAGCAATCTCCTGATATTCACGGGGCACTTTTCCTCAGCCAGTCTGACTCTGATGGCTGGCCACCATGCGCTGTCGAAGGCGCCCTCTATATCCAGCGACACCAGAGTAATTAGCTTTTTAAGCCTCAACTTACTCTGTATGTGTTCGACTAGATTATAGAGCGCGTCTTCGGTGCTCCTCTGGGGCATAAAGCCGTACTGGCGAGTACTCATCCGTGGTACCAGGTGATGCTTCAGTCTTCCTACGGTCATTTTCTCCAGGATCTTCCCAAGGACCGGTAATAGACCAATCGGCCTGTAAGACTTGGGATTATGATAGTCGTCCTTGCCCGGTTTTCTCAGCGCCACTACTGTGGCTTCCTTCCAGATGTCCGGGAAGTGTCCCAACTGAAGACACTTGTTTGCCAGGGCAAGGAATAGTTGTGGATCCTGGCTGATGGCTCGACTGCAGATATCTGCCGTGAAACCGTCCGCTCCGGGGGCCTTCTTCGGGTTGAAGCCCCTAACCGCGGTCATCAACTCTGTGAGGGTGAATGGCGGATCGTGTTCTTCGTTTTCGGTTTCGGCATTGATCGTGTTGGCTTGTTGCCTTATTTTGCGGTGGTATTCGCCTTCTCCCTCTTCTCTATCTTCAGGGTAGAAGGTCTCTGCTAGTAAGGCTGCCGATTCTTTGGGGTTTAGGTGTACTCCACCGTGAAGGAGTGGCAGGTCCTCTGTCCGTGCAGTTGTTCCTTTAATAACCCGGTATATACCTTGCCATACTCCTTCGTTGTCCTGTTTGTTGCAGAAGTCCTTCCATGAGGCAATCTGGGCTTTCTTGGCAGCACTCTCGTATTTTTCCTTGATTTTCAGGTACTCAGTAACAACGTGTTCCCGGCGTATCGGTGCTGCACAGCGGATACGGCGTCTCTTGGTAGCGACTTCCCTCTTCAGCTCTGCCAATTCCTCTGACCACCACGGAACGGTAAGGAATTCCTTTTGGCTTTTATGTGGAATGCTGTGCTCGCAGGCTTCAGAGAGGGCTTTCGTGTAAGCTAGAACTGCATTTTCAAGCTCCGCTACTGAGCCTATATTCTGAACTTCGACCAGGGCTAGGTTCGCTTCAAGAACTAATTGGGACAGTTTCGCATGAAACTGATCCCAATTAGCCTTTTTCGTATTGTAAAGCCGCGTGGTCCTCTCCACTCTGAGGCCCCTCTCACGCTTCAGCTTTATATTCAGGAAAATGCAGTTATGGTCCGATGAAATCGTCCCTTGCTCCACTCGCCAGTCGTTTACCAGATCGAGCATATCCAGAGAACACATTGTTACATCTACAAAACTGGTGCACGTTTTGCTGCCTCTAACCGTTTCAAAGGTGGGCTTGTCTCCTATGTTGAGTACCTGAAGGTCCAACTCTTCCAGGGTCCCGGACATCTCTTCTCCCCTGAGGTCGACCTTTTTGCTGCCCCACCAGGTGCTCTTTGCGTTGGAGTCTCCTCCGAATAGCAGTAGTCTTGGGCCCAATTCCTTGTGTATACATCGCAACTGCTCCAAGTAAGGCTCTATGGGCTGATCCGGCTCGAAGTAGAAAGACACGAGTGCGATTTCCCAGGTGCTGGATCGGATTCCCACCACAACGATGTTGTTTGTGGTGAGTTTCGGGTACTGGACGACGTCAATGTCTCTATCAAAGATAGCTATTGCCGCCTTCACTGTCCCACTTCCATCGTCCGCACTCTGGTAGACTCTCGCGCCTCGATAGTTCTTCATCCTCCTTACCGCCCCCACATATGGCTCCTGAAGCAGTGCTACGGCGATGTTCCGCTCTCTGGCCTCGAGCATAAGCTCTAGAGTTGCCAGTTCACTCCTCTGTAAATTTATTTGGGCCACTGCTATTCCTCTGGTGGATTGGTCTGCCCTGTGATTGCCTGAGGTGCCCTTAGCAATAAGCTACTTTAGCTCTCGCTATGGCATCCCACCTGCTGCGTATGGGGCATTCTTCACTAAACGCGTTATGTTCCGCGTTAGACATTTTGGCTTGTGTGCAGTTTGTACAGCTTGGTTGTATTCCCGCTAGCCAATCTTCACACTCGCCCTTCATGTGTGATCCGCCACAGTGGCTACACCTAATTACCTTCTCGGTACAGAATTTTCTTCCGTGTCCGTACCCGAGACACATCGAACATTGCATTAATGGCGACTGGTCTGCCACTTTAACGCGCTGTATATCAATATGAACAGCTCCTATCTCCAGCATTTTTGTCCATATTGATGGCGAGGTTGTTATGACGATGTGGCAGGTATGCGGGTTTCGCGTTCTTCTTCTGTATTTTACAGTTAACCTATCGTCTTCGGGTTTGAGGTCACGAAAGACCGCCGCATTCTGGTTCCTAAGGGCTTTCACTACCTCTTCGTCAGTATTGCATTGCAACACACCCTTAAGAACCAGAAGCGGATCTCGGTTCTTGACCTCCTCTCCTGTAAGGTTATCACCCGCACTATGTAACCGCTCCAGTAGGCACTTCCTATCTTGAACAGTTTTACATCCTACGATAATTTTCCTATCTTTCCCTTTTCTGATCTTCTCCACTATCACACCCCCTTCCTTAGCTTTAACTGCTGTTCGAAGCTTCTGCAGTATGTGTTCGCCGGTGTCATTCTCATCCTTAGAAGAGATGACGACCGAGTGCAGCGTGGTCGGGTTCGTGTGCCTGTTTAGTGGAGTGCCTTTGGTCACGCTGGCATAAGAGAGTTTCTGGTTGTTAAGGGATTCCGCTATCTGTTCCATTTTCTGCATGTTCTCTTCTAAGAGTTTGCCATGGTTTGCCAATGCTGTTTCAAATGTCAGTTGCCGGTCACCATCAGTAGTTTGAATTCCTATCTCTACTTTCTGGGGCCGCCGTTCATTCTCTACTTGCGGCTGATGATCAGCTACAGCATCCTTCACCAGCTGGTAGAGCTTGTCAAGTTGGATCTTGACCTCATCTTTGATCTCGGTTTTGATATTTTTACCGGAGGTCAGGAGCGTCTTGGCCCTGATCACGCAATTCCTTGCTTGACAAACTCTATCAATTGGTCCGGTCTGCTGTATTTTAGGGGAAGTGGTTGCAGGGTTTTCAGTCGACATTCTGCGTGTTTTTGTCGTCTGTGCCTCTTTTCTTGGGCCCGATCTTATCGTAGTCGTTCTATCTAAGATCTTGTTTTTTGGTGCGATTGTAGTTGATTGTATATCTGCACTTCCTGCTTCCAACGATTCGATGCTTTTCCGAACATGTGATTCTTTGGAGGGTCCTGCCCTCTCCTTGTCAATAGATGGTGACCTGGCATCAGCTTTTTGAGGCGGTGTACGTAGTCCAAACATTTTCGATTTGTTAGGGGACGCGTCAATCGTAATATAATATAAATAAAATTTAGGGTCAAAAAACCCTAAAGGTCAAAAGACGATGTCACGAGTAAATATAGGAATGGTACCAATAAGTACCGTCAATAAAAATAAAACAAAATAAATCTCTCAAAAAGGGACAAAAGAAAAAATAAATGTATACAAATTTAAAATTTTGTAGAGTCAAAAATTTTCTAAAATAAGTGCTAATTGACCAACAGGTATTATATAGGGCGTTGATATTGCTATCGGTAAAAGGTAGCAGTGTCAAAATTTTCAAAAAAAAAAAAAACAAAAATATAATAAAATAAAATTTTGTAGAGACCCGGATGTAGAGTCCGGGCAGGTCAATACGTTCCTCTTAAGGAAGAGATAAAATATAATACTACAAAAGAAACCGCGTTTCTATGCGACGTCAGGTTGCCGAGATATTGGAAAACGAAGTTTTCCAAGATGGCCGACAAGATGGCCACTGAAAAGTTAAAAAGATGATTTTCTAAGCTTCCAGGCGTCGCAGCGCGATGCGAAAAGATTCATACAGGTAAGTACAGTTGGCACCACGCGTTTTTGCAAAAAGAGGGGGGGGAAGGGGGAGGGGTGGGGATACAAGAAATGGGGGGGTGAGAAGGTGGGGAACCGTGCAGGAAGCTCCACAGAGAAAACCCCGCAGCTCTCCGACCACCCGTTCCGATTTTATGCGATGTTTAACAAAAACAAAATGGCGGACTAAAATGGCCGCCAGAAGTTTGCACCGCAATTACTTCGGCCCTGGGCGTCTCTCGAGGGCGTGCGAGGGCTCTGGGCTATTCCCCCGGCTTCCTCTAGTGGAAGGTGGGACTGGATTCAGGTTCTAGACAACATGTATCGTAGAGCCTGGGGAGGGGGTGGGGGGGGTACAAGACACTAAGCGAATGTTAACGGTCCAAACCGCAGCTCCGTACGACTCCAAATACCGGAGTTATGTCGATTTTGAAATTTGGGCAGTATTGGGCGGAGGTGCACCGCCCTAGTGTTAAAATCTGCCCAAATTTTTAAAACACGATTTCGTGGGCCCCAGAGATCGTAGCTACCTCGAATTTGGGGTCCAGAAACAGGTCTTTACAAGACCTACTCAACAATGGGGTTAATAGAATTTTAAAAACAGCCCCCGATTTATGGGGTGGAAATAACACAAGAATTATATACAAATTTTAACTTAAAAAATATAAAACTTAAATCTAAAAATACGAAAAAATTTGTATTTGCTATGTACACTATATACTATTTTTAAGATAAGAAAAAACTACTCTATGTCACTTGGAACTACCCCCGCGTTCCAACCCTTAAAATTAAAAAATTAATAACTAAAAAACTATTTATAATAAAAATCCAAAATTGGTACCTATAAATAGTGTTTGGCGAGCTTCTTTTTTCTATATTTTAAAAAGATGAGGTCGTCGATCTTCTTCCGCCGCCAGGATTTTTTGAAAAATCGCTGATTTTTCAACCCTTAATAACTCCTAAACGGGTTGGCTCAGCGATTTGCTCTAAACGGCGTATTTTTCTGCTTGATGTCCGAAGAAGACTGGCTGGGTAGGTACTTCCGGAAAAGTCCGGAAGTGGAAGCACGCCGCCACGTGCGACTTGTTTTTTTGGCGATTATTCCGCCCCTATGGGCGGAAAAAATCCAAAATTTCGCCTGAACGTAGACCCCAATAAGGGCTTCACAAAACACAATTAAAATCACTGGGTCACTGATAATATGCGTCCTCCAGGATTTTTTGAAGTTTCACTTTTTGCGAATTTTCACGTTTTTCCGTTCTCCTACTTCGGAGGGTGAACGGATTTTCACACACTTTCCCCTGTTTTGTAGGCACGATTTTTTTACAACTTTTGACACTAAAATTATGTTTCTACGATCAAGATTTACCACTTTTTTGGATTTTTGAAAAAATTTTTTAACGCGGAGCTAAGTTATAATATGTTGGACGCGTGTTGTCTCTTTGGGGGGAGACCGCCAACCGTGGGTTAGGTTAGGTTAGGTTAGGTTAGGTTAGGTTAGGTTAGGTTAGGTTAGGTTAGGTTAGGTTAGGTTAGGTTAGGTTAGGTTAGGTTAGGTTAGGTTAGGTTAGGTTAGGTTAGGTTAGGTTAGGTTAGGTTAGGTTAGGTTAGGTTAGGTTAGGTTAGGTTAGGTTAGGTTCCACGGACCTGCTTGGTTGTCCAAGTGGAAGGGGAGGTGAACCCCTACGTGGCGCGTCTCCAGGTGGCGGATAGGAGGTTGGAGCATAGCTCCCGTGGACCAAACACCAAGGGGGGGTGGGGAGGCCCGAAGTCGAAAGGCTTTGGTGCGGGTGCCTGTAAACCCCGCAATCATACCGTAAACCTTCGGGAACGGGGGCCTTGCCTTAATCAGCCGGGCTATGAGGAGAAAACCTCTATAAAAAACCCTAACTTCCTTCTGCTGGGGCGCCCACTAGGCCTAGCGTGGCGGAGGAATGCTCGGTGACGGTTGACGGGTGGACTGTGGTTCTTTTGGGGGGGGTGCGTTTGGGAGGGCTTGTGTGAGTGTCAACCTTTCATGGTTGCTATTCCCGGGAGCGCTTCCAAGCAATCATCTCACTCTGGGATCATAGTCCATCAGTCAGCAATCACAGAACGAGCGGCTGGAGGGTACACCAGTCATTAGCGGCCATCCCTGGGTACTTCCCGACCCCCAGGTGTAGTAGGGTCCATCTTGGCAATCGGGTCACTGCCGCGCATGGAAATCAATAACCCGATACTCGTGGGACGAAAATGGAAAAAATAAACACAAACATAAACCCAAATGACGAAAAGGAGGGCCAAGAGGGCGAGAGAGAGGAGGTAGGCTTCTTTGCACGACCAACATCACCAGGCGTCAGAGAAGTTCTAGAAACCGGGATGGAGTCAGACTGCTCGATAATGACGTGCAGCTCCATCACTTCGGCTGCATCAGGAGCCGTAGGAAGGCAGAAGAGGAAAGCTCTCAGGAGGATTCTGGACATGCCAACACCGAAAAAGCAGCTGTTCCGAAAAACTAGCGATGGAACCGACAGCGGATCGAGCCATGGTAAGAAGACGAGAGCCAAAGCAACGCTACCAAAAGTGGATGACCTATGGGAGGAACTAAAACCCCAACCGACGGCTGACATCGGAGCACAAATCTTCGAGGCCATAGAGGAAATAGAGAAAGTGTCCGACAGATCTAAGAACCTGAAAGGCAACTTCAAAAGAAGCCTCCGAATGCAAGCTAGTCTCATACAAGCAGCAACAACAGAGCTGACTCAACGCACAACAACAGCGACAAATGAGGCGAGGCTTGAAAAACAAAACCGAGAGCTACGAGAACAAATCGCAAATCTCGAAGGAAAGCTGCAAGGCCTTACGGCGGAAGTAGTGGAACTCCGCCAGAAAGGCACATCGGTGCGTGAACAGACGCCTAACCCTCCAGCAGAGGACACGATGGCAAAGCTTAGTCACATCATTGATGAGAAACTTGCAGCACTGAGGAAAGAAATCTTAGAGGAGAGGACGAGACCACCAGTACAGCAGGAATGCGATGTTGACGATGTTGTGCCCACAAGCAAGACAAGTGAGGAAGGCAATGCCAAACAACCTAAAAAACCAAAGGCAGCAAGAAGGAAAACCAAGGCAAGTGACGCAAACGCAGCACAAGCGCCAGGACCAGTCCCACCCCCTGAGTTACCTCAACCAGAACCAGCACCGCAGACCACCTCCACCTGGTCTAAAGTGGCTAGTCAAAGAAAGAGGGCCAAGATGCCAAGTAACTTAGGCACCGGTAGGCCTGGAGCGTCAAAGCCGCAGCGTATACCAAAGACAGCGGCAATCTCTCTTACCATACCAAGGGGAGCAAAAGCGACATATGCCGAAGTCATGACTGTGGCCAAACAAAAAGTAGACCTGAAGGAAATAGGAATTGCAGATCTGCGACAAAGGAGATCTATCACTGGTGGGATCATACTGGAGATAGGAGGACCCGAAAACGCATCGAAGGCGCACCTTCGCCAAACAACTCGCTGATTCCTTGGCTGAAATGGAGGTGCGGGTATCTAGGCCTTCCAAAACTGGAGAACTAGTAGTAAAAGATCTCGACGACTCAGTTACACCCGAGGAAGTTGCTCAAGCTATTGCAAAGGCTGGAGAGTGCTTGAAAGAGGACGTAAAAGTTGGTGAAATCCACATCAACCGAATGCGGCTGGGTTCAATCTGGGCTCGCTGTCCTTTGGCGGCCATCCGTAAGATCGCAACAGAAAAGAGAATCCGAGTTGGGTGGGTTTCTGCAAGAGTGGAGGTGCTGGCGGCGAGAAACCTACAGTGTTATAGATGCCTGGAGTTCGGCCACGTAAGCCGACAATGTAACAACGCCAAGGACCGGAGTTCTTGCTGCTATGCATGTGGTAGCACAGAACACAAAGTGCGGGAATGTACTGCGAAGCAACACAACTGCGTAGTATGTTCCGACCTGGGAATGCCATCGAATCACAGAATGGGTGGCAAAGCCTGCAATCCACCTAAAGGCAAGACCAAACAGCAAATGACTAGAGGCAGCAAGAACTCTGTGCAACCGGCCGGAAATAATAAAGAACCAGCCGAGGTACCTGAGATTATAACGGGCAACGCCCCGACCGAGGAAGACATGGATTACCAAAATGGGTTATAAGATCCTTCAAGCTATTATATTTCACAGCTTCTTTCTTTGCGATTGAGGTTTACTTTATGTAGTAGCGCCACCTACTGCTAGCCTTTGCACGGATTTTAGAGTCTATGATAAGGGTTCTTTTCTTTTTTTTTTTTTTTTTAACAACTGTCACGTTTCGCTCCCTATGTCAGCATCCAGTCTACAGAACTCATTCTGCGTTTCCGTGCTGTAGCCTGCGCACGTCGACTAAAATATATTAATTAGCTAGTTAAATTTTAAAAGTTTAAATGGTAAAAATTGTGCATCGAAGGAAGAGAAAATTCTCAAGAAAATAATTCGAGGAGGTTGAGACATCAAATTACAAATTCCGAAGAACCCAACGGTGTTGGGACTTATTAGAAAAAATGTCGTTGACACAAAAACTACCCACATTGTATGTGCGTGTAGTCATCGAGGTTCGATGCATACAATTAATTCTCCTATTTAGTCCGTTACTCGATAATAATATCGTCATTGGCGATTAATCTGATGTACGGTGGAGAATCTCTAATATAATTTTAATAAATATTAGAAAAAATGTCGTTGACACAAAAACTACCCACATTGTATGTGCGTGTAGTCATCGAGGTTCGATGCATACAATTAATTCTCCTATTTAGTCCGTTACTCGATAATAATATCGTCATTGGCGATTAATCTGATGTACGGTGGAGAATCTCTAATATAATTTTAATAAATATTAGAAAAAATGTCGTTGACACAAAAACTACCCACATTGTATGTGCGTGTAGTCATCGAGGTTCGATGCATACAATTAATTCTCCTATTTAGTCCGTTACTCGATAATAATATCGTCGTTGGCGATTAATCTGATGTACGGTGGAGAATCTCTAATATAATTTTAGTAAATATTAGAAAAAATGTCGTTGACACAAAAACTACCCACATTGTATGTGCGTGTAGTCATCGAGGTTCGATGCATACAATTAATTCTCCTATTTAGTCCGTTACTCGATAATAATATCGTCGTTGGCGATTAATCTGATGTACGGTGGAGAATCTCTAATATAATTTTAATAAATATTAGAAAAAATGTCGTTGACACAAAACTACCCACATGGTATGTGCGTGTAGTCATCGAGTTTCGATGCATATAATTAATTCTTTTGATTAGTCAGTTACCAGATAATATCGCCGTTGGCGATTAATCTGATTTGCGGTGGAGACGATCTTGCACGCCGAATCCAAGATTTGAAGTGCCCGAGCTACCTCCGTCATTATCAGCCTTTTTTTTTTTTGATACGATTAATGTCCCGGAAGAGGTCTAAAAACCAGCAGTTGTCGGCTGAAGATCTAAAGAATCTAAAGATAAGCCTGTTGAGGACTATCTTGTACCCGCAATTTGCAAATATTTACTTGCTCCCTTTATTAAATTTAGAAGCAAAAGCAGCATTGGCTGAAACTCTTACCAAACGAGATTCTATACATCAACAAAAAAAAAAAAAAAAAGGGCAAATTGGAATCGCCTTGGCAGCTTTATCGCAAGCGATGGTAATCATTTTCAATGAAACTTTGAAGCAAAAACTTTTAAAACTGCTGAGTTACGCTTGTCGCGATAGCCAGAATAGGGAAACTAAAACTCATCGTAACATAATAATGAGTTCCATAAACGTATGCCTGCGTGACACGCTGACCAATACAAGTTGCGATGATTATCTATTGGGAGGAGATGTTGCTGAAACGCTGCAAATTGCAAAAAACGACGACGTCATCTCCGCAGCCACAGCTGCCGGCTCGAGCTCCACAGCAGAGCTACACGTACCCGCCACGTAGGACCTACCACGAACGGTCGTGGAACACTAGCAACCAGCGGAAATAAACCACCAGGTGCAGTGCGATGGACGTTTACGATATTTTCATCAAAAATGGGCTTAGATAACGAGTGATCCATTAATATTATCGTGAATAGCTCTTGTGTTTACCCAAGGTCAATACATGGCCATAAAGATTATATTTTAGCGTTGGATAAACTATTAAAAATAAATGCTATATTCGTATGTTCTTATGAGCCAGGTAAATTTTATCACAAATTTTTTCTTGTGCTCAAGCTATACGGTGAAAATCGCTTCATAAATAATTTAAAATCTTTGAATTAATTTACTACAAAACACTTCAAAATGGAAGATTACAGAACCGCTGATAAGTTAACAAAACAATGCTACATGTTATTTTTTCATCAATGTTGATAAGTCTTTCCGAAAGTACCTTCGATTTGAATATAACAACGTTTTATATGAATTCAAATATTAAGCGTTTGACTTATGCACCGCTCTTTATATAAGTATTTACTAAAATATTAAAACCAGTCATGGAATTTTTACGTCGGGATAATTTTTTCATCCATAATATATCTAGATAATATATTTTACATTGGCAAAGATTGTGATGATTGTAATGAGAATGTTTGGATTACAAAACATATTTTAATAAATTTAGGTTTCATAATGCATACGAAAGAAGGTTGCTTTGTTCCTAGAACACAATGTAAATTCCTTGGGTTTATTTTTGATTCAGAGAAAATTATTTTAAAACTACCCACAAAAAAAAAAAAAAAAAAAAAAAAGTTCTTAAAATAGAAAAAATAATACACAAAGTTATTCGAGCAATTTAAAATATTGTCACCAAAAAAAAAAAAAAAAAAATCCTACTTATGATCAGGTAGTGAATTTACCCAGATATAATAAAGATGATTTTACTTGGTGGTTAAATTATCTAGAAGAGGGCTTTTCTCCTCTTAGAACAGGCCAATACACTAAAACTATCTATCCTGACGCATCATATACTGGCTAGGGCGGGTTTTGTGATGGAAAAGAGGCAGCGGGTCATTGGAAGGAAAGCGAGTCGTCGCTACACATTAATACTCTGGAATTAAAAGCAGTTTTTTCGGACTTAAAACATTCGCATAATTATGGTAGTTACGATTGTGATATATTGTTAAGAATAGATATTACCATTACCTGTATAAATAGAATGGGTAGTGTTCAGTTTTCACATATGGATCATATTACCCGAGACCAATGGAAATAGCGTGAAATGCGTAAGATCAATATCTTTACATCTTATATTACTTCAAAAGATAATATAGAAGCTGAGAGTTTGTCACGAAAACAGTTTAATGACACTGAATGGGATCTAAGTGACTATACCTTTAATAATATAACAAATAGATTTGGAATACTATCGGTTGATCTTTTTGCAAACAGATGCAACTTATAATGTCCTATTTATGTAACCTGGAAAAATGACCCAGATGCAAAAACTCTTCAGAAAATTGTTAGTGAAAAGTCTGTGGGTATTGTGGTAGTACCATACTGGCCCACGCAACTATGGTTGCCATTGTTTAAAAGGTTGTGTTGTGATTGTATTTACTAAATACTAATTCGCTGAAATCTCCTTTCAGATCTGCGCTCAACCTTCATTAAACATTAACCTTGGTTGCCGCGAAATTGTTCAGAAAGCGTTAGTAAAAAGATCACTGTCTTCAAAGTCCGTTGAAATTATGTTGGCATCTTTGTTGGATAATTCTTACCGAGACAGTGTGAAGGAGGTATCAAGGCGTGGATTGAATATTGCAAAAATAATAATTTTAGTTTTACTCAAACTTCTAAACCAATAATTGTTCATTTTCTAACTGAAATTTTCGAAAAAGGTGCTAAGTACGGTACTATTAATAGCTATAGATCTGCATTATCATTAATATTAAACATAAATTCCCAATATGACAGGTTAAAAAGTTTCATGAAAGGAGTCGTTATGTGAAGACCAACCACATCAAGTATGATCTTACCTGGGATCCAGCAGTTGTATTGAGCTACTTACCTACAAAATTTCCTAATGAAGACCTTGACTTAAAGACTCTTTTCCAAGAAAACTGTTACACTAATAGCTCTTGTAACGGAACATCATGTTCAAATTTTATCCGTGACAAAGATTAAAAATATTTTAATAACTAAAAAAGGTACTTATAAAAGGGTTTATAAAAACCTCTAAATTTAATAGTAAACAGACCTTGGTAAAGTTTCCGTTTTTTAATATTCGTCCAGAAATTTGTCCAGCAAAAACCTTACAGATGTAGGTATATAAATAAAACGAAAATTTAAGGAAACCTGATAATTTGTTTATTAGTTTTAAGAAACATATAGGTTTCCAAACTTTAAGTCACTGGGTTAAAAACACTTTAACTCTCAGTGGTATTGATGAAAATATTTTTAGTGCACATAGTACATGACATGCTGCTACATCAAGAGCTATTTATTTAGGAGTTTCTATTGACCTATCAAAAAGACTGCAGGATGGTCGGATTCTTCCTCAGTCCTTGCTAGAAATTATAACAAACTTTGTAACGAAAAATAATTTGCCTAATCATTGTTGAATTGTTTTCAATAAGTATGTTTATTTACTATTGAAGAGTTTTACCTTACTACTCTGCCAATTCATTTCACTATAACTAATCTTTAAACATCCTACATAAAGTAAACCTCAATCGCAAAGAAAGAAGCTGTGAAATATAATTGAGGATCAAACGAACTTCTAAAGTGAAGTTCGATCCTAATTATGTGAACAGCTTCTTTCGAAGCGATTTAATATAAACCCACCCGTTATTATGCTTTGAAATAAGCATAATATGAATATGTTTCAACATGGAGTAATTTCAATTTATATTTGTATTTTACCCAAACCCAATATAGTGAAATGAACAAACAGGAATAAGACAGATTGACTTTAAACAAAATGAGTTCTGTAGACTGGATGCTGACATAGGGAGCGAAACGTGACAGTTGTTAAAAAAAAAAAAAAAAAGAAAAGAACCCTTATCATAGACTCTAAAATCCGTGCAAAGGCTAGCAGTAGGTGGCGCTACTACATAAAGTAAACCTCAATCGCTTCGAAAGAAGCTGTTCACATAATTAGGATCGAACTTCACTTTAGAAGTTCGTTTGATCCTCAAATATTAATCACTGCCGGAGTGCCCAAGATTTGCTCCAACAGCATATCGTAGAAGGCAGAATTGCAATCACAGTAGTGTCGGAGCCGTACTGTATCCCGACTCACACATGCTGGTTTGGCGACGAACTGGCTACAGTTGTCGTCATATGGAACGACGAAGAGAGAAATCCTCCCTGCACCCTACTCCATAAGGGTCGGGGTTTCGTGGTAGTAGAGTGGGGTCGCTTCGTACTGGTTGGATGCTACATCTCACCCAACTGCAGCCTAGCCGCCTATGAGAACTACCTTGACGGCATAGCAGAATGTGTCCGCAGACACGCAACACGTCCCATGTTACTACTGGGGGACTTTAACGCTCGATCAACAACATGGGGGGACACGCTAGACGACCATAATGCGGAAGTTATCCAAGGATGGGCTGCCACTCTTGATCTACGAATAATGAACGTCGGATCAGTTAGCACCTGTGTGCGATGGCAGGGGGAATCAATTGTTGACCTTACGTGGGCGACACCCTCTGCTGTTGTACACATATCTGGATGGAGGGTGGCTGAAGAAGTGGTCACGTTATCAGACCACCGTCACATCACCTTTACAGTCGAAAACGTCAGTCCACCGGAATCGAGAAACGACCAACGACGCTGGGCAATAAAAAGATTGAACCAGGATATGCTCATAGCAGCAGCTACGGTCACAACTTGGCCAGAACACAACCAACTGGCAACATGTGATCAACCAGAAAGGGAGGCAGAGAAGTTCCGCGGAGATATGACATCAATCTGCAATGCTGCAATGCCGCGAGCTAGAATACCATCACGTAAAAGTACCTATTGGTGGACGGACGAAATTTCTACACTCCGCCAGAATTGCCTCAGAAGTCGTCGACGGTACACAAGAACTCGAAGAAGGCGAAGTTCGACAGAGGAAGACATTGCCACAGCTTACTCAGAATACCGAGAATCCACCAAAGCACTCCAAAATGCTATTAAAAACGCGAAAACACGAGCATGGAAGGAGCTTCTTGATGGCTTAAATAGAGACCCCTGGGGCCGTCCCTACAAAATGGTACTGGGCAAACTCAGACCATATGCCCCACCTCAGACGGAAACACTGGACCCAGTTTTCATTGAAAGAGTCATGAACACCCTATTCCCTGGGAATCGTGAAAACATAGAATACGCACCACCGGAACAATTTGACTGGACGGAAGACTTAGAAATAACGCAGGAAGAGCTAAGAAGAGCAGTAAAACGCCTAGCAGCAAGGAACACTGCACCAGGGCCTGACGGAATACCGGTCCGAGCTCTAGTGATTGCTTTGAGTATACTAGGTGACAGGCTGAGGTGGATATTTAACGGATGTCTCAGATCCGGCACATTCCCAATCCAGTGGAAAATCGCACGCCTTGTCCTACTGAAGAAAGACAACCGACCACTTGACGATCCATCGGCCTTCAGACCACTTTGCCTGCTGGATGACACTGGAAAGCTACTAGAACAGGTAATAGCTGGACGAATAAACAATCACCTGACAGAAGCGGGACCAGATCTATCCACAAGACAATATGGTTTCCGACGAGGACGCTCAACTGTAGACGCAATCCTGCAAGTTAAAAACATATCGGAACGGGCAAATAGTCATGGAAAGGTGGCACTGGCTGTCAGCCTTGACATAGTAAACGCGTTTAACACCCTACCTTGGACAAAAATCAATGAAGCGATGGTCCACCACAATATACCACCTTATCTGCGGAACATCGTCAATGCATACTTAACGGATAGATATATTAAATATACAGGTCGGAATAAAACCATTCACCAAAGAGAGGTGCACTGTGGAGTCCCACAAGGATCGGTACTTGGGCCTCTACTATGGAATATTGCGTACGATGCAGTGTTGCGGACGAAACTACCACCTGATGTTGAAGTGATCTGTTACGCCGATGACACGCTCATTATCGCAACAGAAGATAATTTTGAGAGAGCCATAAAACTGGCTGAACTGGGTGTTGCATGCGTGGTGGCAAAGATCAGTGAGCTCGGCCTCCGTGTTGCGCCAAATAAAACCGAGGCGATATGGTTCCATACCCTACCAACGGAAGCCGAACCGCCGAGCGCATCGATACTTGTCGGAGGAACAACTATCAACATCACACATAGGCACAAATATCTAGGCCTCATCTTAGACACGAGATGGAAATTCAGAGAGCACTTTGAAAACCTACTCCCCAGAGTTCAGAAAGTTGCGGTGGCAATGCAAAGAATCCTGCCCAACCTAGGAGGCCCACAGGAAGGAGTACGCCGGCTTTACGCTGGTGTAGTGCGGTCCATTGCACTGTATGGGGCTCCTGTATGGTCAGAGCGTCTAACAAGAGACCGCCAGATGAAAGAAAAGATAAGAGCTGTTCAACGTCATATAGTTTTGCGAATAATAAGAGCCTACAGGACAGTATCATTCGCTGCGGGAACAATGTTAGCTCGATTCCCACCGCTAGACCACCTTGCGAATATGGATGCAAATATATACCATCAAATTCGGATACTGAGAAGTGGACACAGCATCAATCTGGAACGAGAGATACAACTCTATAGGAAGACCGCGCACTGCCAAACAATTACCATATGGAAAGATATGCTAGAGGACAAATACCCGAATCAAAGAGTGGTGAAAGCCATTATGCCTTACTTCATGGAATGGCTCACACGGGCGAAAGGAAATTTGACGTTCCGCATGACGCAAATCATCACAGGGCACGGATGCTTCAGGGCGTACTTATATAAAATCGGCAGAGACACCTCAGACCTGTGTCTCCATTGCGAGAAAGACCCAGATACAGCACAACACACTTTAGAAATCTGCCCATCATGGTGTGCTGAGCGGCGAAAACTTACAGAAAATATCGGAAGTGATCTAACTTTGCCCACCTTAATACTGAAAATGCTGAGCGAAGAAAAGAATTGGAAGGCGGTGACTGATTTCGCGGAAAGCGTCATGAGCAAAAAGGAGGCTGCAGAGCGCGAACGCGAACTGCTAGATCCGAGCCGTAGGCGTAGAAGATGATGAAGAATGCCTGACCACAACAGCCGTCTGCAGACGGCGTACACCCTGTAGTACTGGGACAAGAATAGGGCTACGGTAAGTCCTGCCTGTCGTAAGAGGCGACTAAAAGGACAGAGACCGAAGGTCATCCAAGTGGGGGCTTGCGATGTCCTGGACATGAACGGTCTAAGAGGAAGAAGAACAAAACCAACAAGGAAGGAAGAGATGAACGAGGATGAGTCGAAAGACAATACACGAGGGGACACCGGTGCGTTCCATCGGAGATCCCGGAGTCCCTAAGAACGTGTAGTGGCTTGCCACCGGGGGGGTTTTAGTGGGTAAAAATCGCCACATAACCCGCCGTCACCCCCCAGGGCGACGGGTATCTTATGAAAAAAAAAGGTTAGGTTAGGTTAGGTTAGGTTAGGTTAGGTTAGGTTAGGTTAGGTTAGGTTAGGCTATGTGTGGGGAAATGGTTTCGTGTGCTGGACCATTTCCCACGTGGGGGGCGCTCGGCTAAGGCTGAGCGCAATCTGCCGGGGCTCGCGGGTAATGCCAATGGCGGTACCGTGGGCTCCATCTATGGCAGATGAGGTACACCTTGAGGTTTTTAGTGGGTAGGTCTGGCCTTCTGCCGGATCATCCCCACATACCCCGTCGCTCCCCCTTGGGCGGTCGGGGACGTGATAGCACGTTTTCCTCAAGTAAAAAAAAAAAAAAAAAAAAAGGTTAGGTTAGGTTAGGTTAGGTTAGGTTAGGTTAGGTTAGGTTAGGTTAGGTTAGGTTAGGTTAGGTTAGGTTAGGTTAGGTTAGGTTCCCCCCCAAGTGGAGTGTGCCTTGTCGTGGCGGGGGGGCTCAGTAGCCCGTCGCAATCCAGCGACCGGGTGAAGCCAAATCACTCCTACGTTGGTGTCGCTTTTTGTACTCCTCTGAGTAGCAGAGGAAGATTTAAGAGCGACAAGGTGGGGGTTGGCTCGCTCCAAGAGTTGAGTCGTCGGTGCCCTGTGGCACCCGGGGTGGGAGTTGGCTCACTGCGTCTGTCCCGTATCGGGCGGCAGTGGGTCGTCGGTGCCCTTTGGCATCCGGGGTGGGAGTTGGCTCGCTGCGTCTGTCCCGTATCGGGCGGCAGTGGGTCGTCTTTGCCCTGCGTCTGTCCCACATTGGGCGGCAGTGGCTATTGTGGCGGTGGCACTCTGTGCCAGACCTTTGTGGGGCGACAGTCTTGGAACGCTGTTTCGTACAACTTCTGAGCTGTCGGCCAACCCGTTATCCTGAATTGACAGGACCGGGGGCTTTCGGGCTGCGAGGAAGAAAACCTCAATAAAAATTACCCTAATCCCAAGTTTGCAACTCGGCGATGGGATGAATGGCTGGGGGGAGCCCAGTCCCTAGAGTTTGGGGGGGGGGGTTAGGGTTGGTTTCACACCCGCAGCGCTATGCGCTGTAAAGGAACCTTATATATGATGAGTGATTTTAAAAAGAAATTACCCCAGGAGGGTACCCGCAGAAATGCGGGAGAATCCCTCAGTGCTAAGGCTTCGGCTGAGGCACTCTGCCCCACGTATTCTGGGGGGGGCAAAAATCACTTCGGGGGCGTAAGCACCCGTGCCGCTTCACGGCAAAGCAGGGGGGGAACATCTTCGGTGGAGGTGATGTCGGTGGGGGAGTCGGAGTCTGACCGATCTTTCTCGGACGGCACCAGCCTAACAGGTAATGTCTGCGTAAAGCGGAACTGCTCTAGCAGCAGCAGCGATAGTGACGGAGAGGCAGAAAAGCCCACAAAAGGGCAGACTGCAAAACGAGGTAGAGGGAGGCCGCCTACTACTGGGCAATATGTGGGTATGGCGAAAGCCAAAGAGACTTACCTCAAGGCAAAAAGGGCAGAGGTTGAACTTTTAGCCGAAGAGGAAGTGGCGAAGGCCTTAAAGGAGATGAACACTGTTCCTGCCGATGCCATAAAAGAATCGGTGCTCATGAGTGTGGCTCTCATAAGGGAGATTGCGGCCAAATCGGGGAAACTCAAGGGCACTTTCGTTGCGGGCCTTAAAAAGTCGGCCGCGCAAATCGAGACGTCTATGGTTTCCCTGTACGACAGGACCAACACTGAGGAGGTTGCAGCACTTCGCGCCGAGAATGCGCAGCTTAGCTCGAGCATTGAAGGGCTTCGCGCTGAGGTTGAGGCTTTGCGGGTAGAACTTGGGAAGGCCCGTGAAACCGCTCCTACTGTGCCGTTGGTGCCGGTAGAGCCGCCGCCGGCAGAGCCAGTAACGAAGGAGATGTCGAGGGAGGAGTTTAAGGCGGAACTTTTGCGGGATCTCGGGTTCATGATGGACGCCAAACTGGCCGGCCGAGACATAGAAAGGTCGCGTCCGCTACTAAGGGCAGACGCTCGAAGGCATATTGAGGAAGCTCCGCCTTCAAAGGAGAAGAAGACGGCTAAGAAGAAGGCTACGGCTAAACAGCCAAATTCTGAAGAGCTAACCACAGCCCCAGTGCAAGTCCCAGACCAAGAGCCGGGTCCATCGACTGCATCATGGGCAACAGTGGTTAGCAAAAACCAGAAAAAGAAGGCCAAAAAGGCAGCTGCCGCGGTTGCGGCTGCGGCCCAAACTCCAAAGCCAGGTGCAGCTAAGGCGCAAGTAAAAACGGGTCGTGCAAAGTTGCAGTCGCCCAGGTCCGCAGCTGTGGTGTTGACACTGCTGCCTGAGGCGGTACAGCAGGGTTGGACGTACGAGAGTGTCCTCACCGAGGCCAAGAAGTCGATAAATCTTGGCGAGCTTGGCATCGGTGGGATTAATTTCCGACACTCTGTAACAGGAGCACGGATGCTCGAAATCCCAGGAGCGGAGACCGGGGAAAAAGCTGACCTCTTAGCCCGTGAACTACAGAGGGTTTTGCCTGACTCCGTTAGAGTAAGTCGGCCCATCAAGCGGGTTGAAATCCGATTGATGGACTTAGACGACTCGGTGACGCAGACGGACGTCGTGGTGGCGGTCGCCAAGACGGGTAAATGTCTCGAGGAACAGGTGAAGGTGGGAGAAATCCGCCCGGGCCTTTTCGGTTGTAACAGCGTGTTGGTGCATTGTCCAGTGGCCGCTGCAAAGACCCTCATTGATGTAGGAAGGGTCCTCGTCGGATGGAGCTCTGCCCGGGTGCGTTCGTTGGAGCCTCGGCCCATGAAATGCTTCCGGTGCTTGGAGATCGGACACACTTCGGCCCTCTGCAAGTCGCCGGTCGACCGAAGTGGCCTGTGTTTCAGGTGTGGGGAACCGGGGCACAAGGCAGCTGTTTGTATCAGCGATGCGTCGTGCCCAATTTGCAAAGAAGCGGGAAGACCGGCCAATCATAGCGCCGGGGGTCGTAATTGCACTCGACCTAAGAAGGGAAAAGGAACGCCCGGCAGAGCTCTTGCCCCCTCCGTTCCCTCGAGGCCGCCACAGGAGGCGATGGTGACCGATCAGTAATGGATCGCTCACTTCGCTTCCTGCAAGGGAATCTGAACCACTGCAGCGGTGCGCAAGATTTATTCGTGCAATCCATGCTGCAGTGGTCCATAGATGCGGCGATCATCGCGGAGCCCTATTTCATCCCTTCATCGCCCCAATGGGCAGGGGATACTGGGAGCACTGTGGCGATCGTCGTGGCGGCGGGTCCTGCTTCCCCATCTCTCTGTGTACAGGTGAGGGAGCAGGGTCTTATCGTGGCGTCTTGGGGAGACCTGACCTTGGTGGGGATTTATTTCTCGCCAAACAGGTCTCTCGCAGAGTTCGAGGCATTTCTCGACAGTGTTGGTGCGGCTGTGCGGCGTTCGGCTCCCGGGCATGTTTTGGTGCTTGGGGACTTCAATGCCCATAGCGTGGCGTGGGGGTCCCCAGCGACCGATGCCAAGGGCACGGCCGTGGAAGACTGGGCGGCAATGTGTGGCCTTAGGCTGTTGAACCGGGGCAGCACCAACACGTTCGAGACACAGCGGGGCGGTTCCATAGTGGACCTGTCGTTTGCTAGCCCCGCAATGGCTCTGCGGACGCGAGGGTGGCGGGTTCTGGACGGGGCGGAGAATTTGTCGAATCATCGTTACATCCGATTCGAAGTCTCCGCCTCGCCCACAAGTATGACGCCGTCTCACCAAAGGGGGGAAGAACGAGTTTTCCCGCGATGGGCCCTGGCGCGCCTTAACAAGGACGCGCTGAAGGAGGCTTCCATCGTCTGGGCCTGGAACCACCCACTAGCGGAGCCAACGGAGGTCGACGCGGAGGCACTTCGACTCCGGGAGGCCATGACGCAAATCTGCGACGTGGCCATGCCCCGGGCTCGGCGCCATCCTCCACGGCGGGCAGTATACTGGTGGTCACAGAACATCAGTGACCTGCGCGACGAATGTGCTATTGCACGCCGACGCGCCACCAGGTACCGGAGGCGGCGGTTCCAGGACGAGGAGATGGGGGCCTTTCTGAGCGCCCTGTACACGGAGGCCAAAAAGAGGTTGCAGCAAGCCATCGCAAGGGCGAAGGCCAGCGCTAGGGAGGAGATGCTGGAGGACCTCAACCGGGATCCATGGGGGCGTCCTTATCGAGCGGCTCGAAGTAAGCTTCGTCCGCAGGCGCCCCCGATAACGGAGACCATGCAGCCTCAACTGTTGGAGGATGTAGTGACGGCGTTGTTTCCGGACGCGCCCGAACGCATGCCCCCGACCATGGTGGAAGAGGATGAGGCTGCATCGGAGGAAATCGAGGTCATCCCGCCCTTGGAGCCGGCCGAATTTCACTCGGCCCTGCTCAAGCTGCAGGCTAAAAACACCGCGCCGGGGCCAGATGGCGTTCCGGGTCGAGTCTTGGCGTTGGCGCTTGATGAGTTGGGAGCCCACTTTGCCGGGCTTCTCGACAAATGTCTAGCGTCGGGCCGATTTCCGACCTGTTGGAAGGAGGGAAAACTCGTTCTCCTCAGGAAGGAAGGGCGCCCAGCAGATTCTGCCTCTGCTTTCCGTCCTGTTGTACTGCTGGACGATGCGGGAAAATTCTACGAGCACATCGTGGCTTCCCGCATCGTGCAGCACTTACGCAATGTAGGTCCTGATCTGTCGGACAGTCAGTTCGGGTTCCGAGAAGGCCGGTCGACCATCGACGCGATCACTCGCGTCAAAGGCCTCTCGGACGAGTCGGTGGCGTCGGGTGGCGTGATGCTGGCGGTCTCATTGGACATCGCCAATGCCTTCAATACGCTGCCCTTCGCCTGCATTGAAGAGGCACTGCGGTATCACCGCGTGCCTCTTTACTTGCGCAGGACCATCGCGAACTATCTGCGCGACAGACGGGTTCTCTACGTGGGACGGGACGGTAGCACCCATAGGAGGGAGATTCGTTGCGGTGTTCCTCAGGGGTCTGTCTTAGGACCACTCCTGTGGAGCATCGGGTACGACTGGGTGCTACGGGGTGCTCTTCGCTCTGGCCTTAGTGTCGTCTGCTATGCTGACGACACTCTGGTCACAGCTCGAGGGAGGGATTTGGTGCAGGCGGCGTCGCGCGCCGAGGCGGGGGTGCGGCGAGTGGTTGGGCGGATCGAGATGTTGGGCCTAAAGGTTGCCCTCGATAAAACCGAGGTTCTTTGTTTTCATGGACCGCGGCGAGGGCCTCCTGAAGGTGCCAACATCGAGATCAACGGACTCCGGATCGAGCTGAAACCCCAGATGAAGTACCTGGGACTTCTGCTCGACGGCAGGTGGAACTTCCGGGCGCATTTTCGGCGATTGGCTCCAAAGCTGATCGGGGCCGCATCTGCGCTCGGAAGGCTCCTTCCGAACATTGGTGGACCCGACCAGACATGCCGGCGACTGTATGCCGGTGTGGTCAGGTCGATGGCGCTCTATGGGGCACCGATATGGGTCGGTGCTCTGACTCGCCCGAACGTAACGTCGCTGTGTTCATCTCAGCGCGTTCTGGCGGTCAGAGCGATCCGAGGATACCGTACGGTGTCCCATGGAGCGGCATGTGTGCTCGCTTGTATGCCTCCCTGGGATCTCGATGCCGAGGTTCTAGCGGACGTGTACGAGCGACGCGCGGAGACGCGCGCAAGGGGAGTGGGTCCAGCCCCCGACGAAGTCCGGAGGTGGAGGAAGGTCGCCCAACGTACCTTGCTGCGGAGGTGGAGGAGGCGGCTCGAGGAGCCTAGCGCGGGTCAGCGCACTGTGGAGGCCGTTCGCCCAGTCCTGAAGGAGTGGGTGAACAGGCGTCACGGGTCGCTCACCTTCCGGCTGGTCCAGGTGCTGTCCGGGCATGGAAGCTTCGGCAGATACCTGTGCCACATAGCCCGAAGGGAGCCATCGGCGGTGTGTCTTCACTGCAGCAGTGGCAGCGAAGACACAGCGCAGCACACGCTGGAGGAGTGTCAGGCGTGGACCCGCGAACGCGCGGCCCTCGCAGCAGTGGTGGGACATGACCTCTCCTTGCCGGCCGTGGTAAGAGCCATGGTCGGTGACAAGAGGTCGTGGGAGGCGGTCGCCTCTTTTTGCGAGGTCGTGATGTCGCAGAAAGAGGCCGCGGAGAGGACTCGAGAGGACGACCCACTCTCGGCTCCGATCCGCCGGAGGAGGACCGGTCGGAGAAGGCGGGCGTACGCCAACCTGACCTGACCCGGTCGAGTGAAGGCCTTGGGCGGTGGATACGGGGGTATTTGCCGCTCGCTTCCAAAGGTCTTCGCTGGCAGCGGCGTGCTACGTGTAACGAGCATGCCGCTGAGCGAGGGAGGTTCCGCGCTGCGGAAGGCACCGGCGGGTTCGCGGAAGAATGCGTAAGCGTCCCCGTGCTCCCGCCAACAGGTGCGTGACGTTACACCTTGGGGTTTTAGTCGGTAAGAGTCCGACATAACCTGGCCGCTCCCCCGGGCGACAGGTATCCATGAGGATTTCCCCAAGTAAAAAAAAAAAAAAAAGGTTAGGTTAGGTTAGGTTAGGTTAGGTTAGGTTAGGTTAGGTTAGGTTAGGTTAGGTTTTTTTTTTTTTTTTTTTTTTTTTTTTTTTAATTACTAGTACCTCCGATATTCTTCGGAGCCGGTTATTCGCACATTTTATATAATTTTATTTCAATTTTGTCTTTTGACACAGACTTTATAAAGTCTTAAACTATGGCTTTCATTTATCTAATTATGAGTACTATGTATATATGTGCTTGCTCCCGGGGGAGTCTTTCATCTAGTTGATGTAGGTTTGCACTTGAGATTTAGGAGACATTTTATAATTACACATTTGGGTATTGGGACGTTGCGTTTTCGGTTAAGTTTTTGTTCTCTATTTGCTTTTTTATCCAATTTTTTTTATTTCTGATATGTTGCATCCTAATATGGATTCAATATTAGATCAACATATTGATTTCTTATACCTTATTTCGTTTGATTGCGACCTCAACAATCTTTGTCGCATATTTGAGGAACTTGTCTCTTTGTTTTCCTTGCATTATTTCAGGCAAAGTAGTTTTATCAACGTTCAAACCTATTTCGCACTCTAGATCGTACTTTAGTGAAGCAAAAATAGGGCATTCTAATAACAGATGTTCGATATTTTCTACTTTGCCTGGTTCGCAGGAGCATGAGGGGTCCTCCTTGCATCTAAAGCGATTTAGATACCCGGAGAACCCGCCATGCCCCGTCAGCACTTGTGTAGTCAGGTAGTTAGATTTCATCTTCCTCACCACTCTATAGGCTTCTGCGGCATCGGGGAAGAAAAGTTTGGTGGTGCTAGCGGTACTCTCTGTTTTGTATCGTCCGTTCCATTCGTCAAGCGAGCGCAGTCGGATGCTTCGCTTGACGAATGAGACGGGACAGAGGTCGTATTTTGGCCTGCTTTTAGATTTCAGAGCTGCCTCTTTCGCCAGAATATCGGCACGCTCATTGCCCTCTAGTCCTGCGTGAGCTTTTATCCAAAATAGGGTAACTGTTTTATTTTGGTTGGCCAATTCACCAAAATTGGCTTTTGTTTGCGTGGCTAGAGGGTGTAAGCACTCGGGTCTGGCGATGGTTTGAAGGGCAGCTCTGGAGTCGCAGTACACCGCGAATGTTGATTCCCTCCTCCGCAGAATCTCACTACTAGCTTCACGCACAGCCAAGAGTTCCGCCTGGTACACGGTACAGTAGGATGGCAGACTAAGCTTGACGGCCTTGGTCTCGGCGTTACCCTTCCATATGGATAGAGAGGCTCCAACCCGGCCGTCAATCTTACTGCCATCGGTGAAAATTTGGACGTCAAAGTTGTTGTTTGAGTCAAGTTGCTCCTGGTTTTCCAGGTGATGGAACTCTACGGCTGTGCGCGCTGTTGGATGAGGAAGGCTAGTTGCTGGTGTGCGCTGCTCAATTAGACAATCTGCTAGCTCTGGCTGGGGTACCCCCCTCTTAGCCTCGTATAGTGAGGCAGCCTCACGGATTCGGAGGTCCAGGGGCAGTATCCCAGTCAGAACCAGTGCGGAGTTCAACGACACCGTGCGATACGCCCTGCAGATCTTCTGCACGAACCCTCTCTGAGCAGTTTTAAGCAGAGATTTATTACCCACTCGCGATACCGCAGGGGCCCAGGCGCTGGCCGCGTACAGTAGAATAGGTTCAATGGTAGCTGTGTAGATTAACCTAATAATCTCTGGGTGGAGGCCCCAAGAGATTTTAGCAGCTCTTGTTAACTGCTTGTACGCGGCCACCGCACGGCCACACACGCTTTTTATATGCGAAGTGAAAGAGAGCTTGTCATCAATGATAACTCCTAGAAGCTTCATTTCGCTCTTATAGGCAATGTCGGTTCCTCCCATATGCAGGCGTGGGGTGTCATATTTAAGTTTGTTAGTAATTAACAGCGCATTAGTTTTTTGAGGCGCGAACCGCAGTTTGTTCGCGACCCCCCATGTCCTGACATATTCTAGGGCTGCGTTTGCTTTACGCTCTATGTCTTGCGCCGTGTCACCTTCCACCACTAGCACTATATCATCGGCAAATGCTTGGCCGTACTCTTTCCTGTTTTCTAAGCCCCTTAACAGTGGGTCCAGTAGCAGATTCCAGAGTACAGGGCCCCCAACAGATCCCTGTACACAACCTATATTTGTATTTCTGGTGTGTTCTTCATCGGCGTATCTTAGACGTATCTTCCTATGCGAAAGATAACTGTCAATAACCAGTCTCAAATTCCTAGGGCACTTCTCTTCAGCCAGACGGACTCTAATTTGTGGCCACCAGGCGCTGTCGAAGGCTCCCTCTATGTCCAATGATATTAATGTGATGAGTTTTTTCTCTTTTAGCTTAGATCTTATATGCTTCAACAAGTCATAGAGGGAGTCTTCGGTGCTCTTCTGGGGCATGAATCCGTACTGGCGGGTACTCATTCGGGGAATTAGATGATATTTGATCCTGGTCATTAACAGTTTTTCCAAGATTTTACCCAAGATGGAAAGCAGGCCGATGGGTCGGTACGCTTTGGGGATCCTGTAGTCCTCTCTAGCTGGTTTCCTGAGCACGACCACAATTGCCTCCTTCCAAGCTGTTGGAAAGTGGTGCAGTTCCAGGCATTTATTTATTAGTGCTAGGAAAAGTCGCGGATCTGCATTTATCGCATGAGCGCATATATCAGCGGTAAAGCCGTCAGCACCAGGAGCCTTTTTAGGATGGAAAGTTTTGAGGGTATTTTCCAGTTCTTGCATAGTAAACGGAGGCTCTATGCACTCTCCCTCCTCCTCAATTTGGTTGATTGCCGCAGCTTTTTTCCTAGTTTCCTTGTGTATCTCCATTTCGCCCTCTCCATTGTCCTCAGGATAGAAAGTTTCGGCGAGTAATTGTGCCGATTCTCTTGCACTGAGGGTTTTTCCATCCTTTTCTAATAGGGTATCCTCTTCCCGTTTCCTGGTCCTACCAATTACTCTGTACACCCCATCCCAAACACTCTCTCTATCCTGTTTGGCACAAAACTCCTTCCAACTTGCTGTCTGGGCACGTTTTGCTTCCTCTTCATATTTATTTTTCTTCTGCAGATACTCTTCGACAACCTTTGCGTGGCGGACAGGTGCAGCGTATTTTATTCTCCTTCTCCAGGTGACGACTTCTTTTTTCATCCGTTCCAGTTCTTCGGACCACCAAGGCAGGGTAAGTGACTTTTTATTACTTTTAGGTGGAATTGTGTGTTTGCATGTTTCTGTTATTGTGTCTGTGTATTGTGTTATGAGTGTTTCTAGCTGTGTAATGTTTTGTGTATTTGTAATTGTGTCTGTGTTTAATGAGTGTGCTAGGCAAATTTGGTTGAATTTCTCACGAAACCCTTCCCAATTTGCCTTTCTTGTGTTGTATAGTCTAGTGGTGTTTGTGAATGTGATTCCTGTGTGTTTATGCGTGTGGATTCTTAGTGTGATACCCTTGTGGTCCGCGCACGTCAGACTGTCGTCTACTTTCCAGTCGTCAACCCGGTCGAGAAGATTTGTGGAGCATGCTGTGATATCCACAACACTGCTATAACGCTTGCCTCCACGAATGGTGTCGAAGGTGGGTTTGTTGCCCACGTTCAGTATATGCAGGTCCAGCTCATCGATCGCACTGAGGAGCATTTCGCCTCTGGTGTCCGTCTTCCTCTCCCCCCACCAGGTACTCTTGGCATTACCATCGCCTCCGATCAAGATGTTATGTGCCGCTAATTCGTCTTTTATTTTCCTTATGTGGTCTAGGTATATGCCTATGTCCTGGTCGGGCTCAAAATAGAAGGACACCAAGATCGTTTGAATGGGTCCATCGGAAACACCCACAACACAGATGTTCGGTGTTGTAAAGTGTGGGTATTGTACTATTGTGGCCTCTGGATCGAGTACCGCAATGCACGCTTTGATAGTGTCTGCCCCGGCGTTTTGGTAAATCCTGACTCCCCGGTAGCTCTTGAGTTTACCGATAGCGCCTACGTAGGGTTCCTGCAACAGTGCGAACGAAGCTTTCCTTTTTGTGGCTTCTAGCATAACTTCATTTGTCGCCAACTGCATCCTCTGGAGGTTTGCTTGTATAACTAGCTTTGAGCTTAACTTTGCTGGAGGATGAGTACTATGTTGAATGTTATGGACTTTGTCGTTAGCAATATGCTACACTAGACCTAGCTAAAGCGTCCCATCTCTGACGCACCGGACACTCGCTGCTGAATGCGTTATGTTCTAAGTTGACCGCGTTTGCGTTTTTGCAATTGCAGCAAGTGGGTGGTGTGCCGGTGCGCCATTCAGGGCAGTCGTCCCTCCTGTGCTGACCTCCACAGTGGCTGCACTTTTCGGCAGTTTCTCGGCAAAAACGCCGGCCATGCCCATACCCCAAGCACATGGAGCACTGGATGAGTGGGGACTGGTCACTTACTTGTATCCTTTGTAGGTCCAGGTGGACGGAACCTTCTTCTGTCATCCTGCTCCAAAGCTGTGGGGACACCCTAGCCACTATGTGATTGGTATGGGGGTTTCTAGATCTCTTCCGGAATTTGATCTCGACCCTGGAGTCTTCTGAGGTCAAATCCCGGAATAGTCTAGTATTTTGCCTCTTAAGTGCCTCTAAAATTTCCTCGTCCTTAAGGTAGCTGATAACATCTTTCATTAAGACCATAGGGTCTTTATTTTTTATTTCGGATGCGCTTAGTTGACTGTCCTTGTCAATGCTTTGCCTTATTTTCTTTCTTTCCTCTTCCGAGCTGCAACCCACAACCACCTTTCTATCTTTCGTTTTCCTGACTCTGTCAATCTTAAGCCCGTTTTCCCTGGGATTAATGGCTTTTCTTAGCCTCTGCAACACTTCTTCACCGGTCTCTGTCTCATCCTTAGAGGCAACCAAAATTGAGTGCATAGGTCTTCTGTTTACCAGGCTGGAGTTCCTGGGAGCTGCTGCAACGTTTGCGTAAGTTTCGCGGGGGGCTGCGCTTATACTGAGATGTTGTTTCATTTGTTCTCTCAGCTCATGCACCAATTTATTTGTCTCTTGGACAGTTTCATTAGTGTGCATGAGCTGAGAGAGCACGGCGCTGTTTTGGTCCGCCACTACCTCTGAGTCTACATTTGTAGGTAGGTTTACAGCAGTGTTTGGTGCCTCCACATCTACCGCGGCTTTTCCCCCAAATGCCCTATACTGTTCCCTAAAAAGATTGTATAACTTGTCTATAGCTTCCAGTGCTCCCTCTTTGTATTCAGTTTTCAGGTTTCGAGCACTCCTGATGTTGCATTTCGCCTGCATTAGATACGCCTTTGCTTCTGCCAGCTTGTCTTTATATATTGGGGAGCTCTTGGCTGTTTTGCCTTCCTGTGAGAGCATCAACTTAGCTTTAACCACGCCTTCCTGTTTAGACGGCCTTGCGATAGGGGACGTCAGTATCTGACTTGTGCTAGCACCAGTAGATTCCCATTCACCTATGCTCTTTCTGACGTTCGTCGCCTTTGTCACAGTTTTTGTGGGGGAAGGTTTAGATTTTTCTCCTTTTTCAGTGTTGGGGCTTGCAATTGGTGTGCGAATCATGTTTGGAGGTAAGCGTCAAAAATTATTAAAATTTAAATTTGTAAAAGTTGTAAATGAAAACAGTTCGATGTAAAATTCAATAGAGTTAGACTCTAAATGTCGGGAAAAGTCAAATAAAGATAAATATAAGAGTGCTTAGTGATAAAAAGAGTTGTAAAGGGACTCTGTCAAGGTAACAAATACTTATATATTTTCGAATGTTTTATAAACATTCAAAGATGTCGAAGAATTTAGTTGGAGTTTTTTCAGGGGACTTTGTCAATTAAGCAAAGGCCAGTCAAAAATTTTTATGACCACTACAGACCGCTTCTTGAACCGATTCAACTCGTCCTCATAGAATACTATCAATTTTGAGGAGAATAAAAAATAAAAATAAATTTCGAAAATTTTTGTATGAGACCGAGTTGATATACCCCGTAGAGAAAAGGGTGGGTGGGCGGGCAAATTTTTTCGAATTTCTGCTAATAAATTTTTTATTTTCAGGCCGATTGCGGAGTTCGACCCCTCTGAAGGAAGGAATCGACGAGATCTACGAGAATAAACAATAAAAAAGGTGAGTGACAATACAAAATTTTGAAGTTTTCGACCAAAAACCAAGTTTTCTATAGGAAAATTATTTTTTTTTTTTTTTTGTTATTATATATTTTTTTTTTTTATAATAAAGCCTGTCTGTTTTTTTTTTTTTTGTTGTTCTTATTGTAATTCTTTTTTTTTTTTTTTTTTTTTTTTTTTTTTTTACTCTTATAATAATACATTAATACATTTACAGTCAGCAAAATCGACCTGGCACCGCTAGCAGCACCCGTTCACGAGTATAACGCGAGCACCAGCCATCGCTCTCCTCAACCATATTTTTGGGAAGAGGGCGACCCGATACTCGACGCTGCCACTAGCCATGCCGCCTAGGGGTGCATGACGCTTTTGCTGTTGTCGTCACAAGAAGTTTAACACAAGAAGTTTTACATACAGATTGCACACAGTATACTTATTGAGATAGGGATGGGTGGGGTTGGGGTGTTTGTAGCTGTTCTTCATCAGCAACGATGTTACGTTTTATTCTTAACAGCTCTTTGATAACCTCAGAGTCCCTCTCTTTCATCGCCATTTTGATGTTATAGTCTACAATGTTCCGAATAGAAGCGCTGAGCGTCTCGGATATAAGCTCAGTTATAGCGTCGTCTCCCTTGTCTGAGTAGTAAGTTAGACTTTTTGTGTGCCTGGAGATGGCAACCACAGCATGAGGGACGCTCTTATGGATTGATGTTGTATCCATGTCTCCTCTTATGATGCACACATTTTCGTTCGTTAGGCCCTGTGCCTCGTGGATGGTGTTTACCCTTTGATTTTCACCCAACCCAAAGCCTTTGTCCATTAGCGTTTGCTTTTCGGCTTGGGTATATGTGAGGTAAAGGGTATTCGGAGTGTCCTTAGGGATTACATCTGCAAGAGTTTTCAGTCTCAAGGATCTTACTACATGACTGGCAGAGTAGATTGCAGTGTATTTTTCCCTAAGGGCAAAGGCTACGTCCATAGGGCATCTGTGTGTGCACATAATTTCTTTTGTGATGGATGCTGTGGCGTATGGCGTAAAGTATGTCATTTTGAAGAGGTTGTGGCGGTCTAGATAGGGAATTTGGTTTATGTCGCCCATAAGTATCACCTTGGTTGCTGCCGATATTCTTGTGGCTATCACAATTGCTCCAAAGTGATTCATCAGGGCTTCATCTACCAAAAGCCTCTTGAATGTTAGATTTTTGACCCCATTTACTAGAAGAGAGGCCATCGTTCTGACTTTGGTTTTGGTGTCCCTTCCTATCTTCGGATATAATTTGTTCCTTAGATCATTGGCTGCCTCTTTGGTATTTGTGACTACGAGGTCGTGGTTTGTGTCAAAATTGCCAATGATCCAGGTTGTTTTACCACATCCTGGGACTCCATTTATCCACTCAAAGTCTGGTAGTGTCCAGTCACTGAATAGCTCTCTCGATTCTCCGGATGCCAGGATGGCGTTTGCCGTTTCAAGAATCTTATTTTCGAGGAATATTCTTGTACTTTCAGCCACTACAACGATGTGGTCTCTTGTGGTTTTGAAGACCATTTTGCCAGTTTTTTCTGATTGTTCCTCGTCCACCAGAACTAGTCCCTCGGTAGCACTATACGCAGCCATATATTTTCCTTTCATTTCACCGTATATTGTTGTTGAGTTTCGGTTGTCGTATATGGCCGCGTTTGCATCTTTGAGTTTTACCAGCAGCAGGTTTATGTTGGTATTTGAGAATGTCTTAAGGATGGATTTAAAGACATTCTCATTTGATGCTATGGTTGCTGTTAAGGATGCTGTATATTCCTTAAACGCATTTGTCATGTGCTCCAGAGGGCTGTTTGCTGTATGTAAAACCGGCGGATCGACCTGGCCTTTTTGTGCCTGTGTTCTTGGCTTCCTCTCTTCTTTTTCTTTGTATTTGGTCCGGGGTTTCAAGGCTTCCCTTACTGCCTCTTCTTGTCGTGTTGTGGAAAGGATGCTTTTCATTTTTCTTTCGAGGAGTTCCGGAACCGAGCTGGAGACCGATGCTACTGTTTGCAGTAACGTCTCTATTGGGTTTTCCTTGCGTTTTGGAGTGGACTGTCTCTTGGGAGAGCTGAGCTGTGTTTCAAGGTTAGATGTTTCGGGGGTGAGGTTTGACTTTCTCTGTAGTAGGTGTTCAAGGTTCTCTCCTCTGTTTTCGTATACCACGATGTTATGGTATTGAGAAGCCTCGATACACCCCAGGTAGTCCTCAACCTCTCCCTTTATGAATCCTGTGACCATCGCATCTATGCTGATAGTCGCAGGTCTCCCTTGGTCTCCTTTTAAACCCATTAGGAGCTCGCCCACAATTTCGAACTGGGATTTTGGATCTCCGTATCCACCCTCGAATAGCAGAATAGTTTTTCCTCCAATCCTGACTATTCTGCACGGGAAGCCGTTCACGGTCACCGCCTCCAGTTCGTTGTAGGTTTTGCGCTTCATGGTATTTTTGAGACTGCTCTTTTTGGTGATGGTAGCTAGGCCTGGGGAAATTCAGATGTTGGTTTTTTCCCTTGCATTGCAGAAGCAAAAGCCTAGCTGTTCTTGAGCTCTATCCATAAATAGGGCCACTCCTCTGGTACTAATTCCTGGTCTTCCACTTTCAGCTCTGTCCAGAATATCCTCTAAAGTGCAGTTTCTGTTTGTTTGTGGTAGGGTTTGTGGTTGTGTTTGTGTGTCTTGTGTGTTTGTGTAGATTGTTGTGTGTGTAGAGGGATTTTGTGTGGGGCTTTTGTCTGTTGCATTTCTGCTGTTTGCAATTTCAAGTGCATACGTCAGAAACTGCAGCAGGTGTGGGCTGCTTGTTTTGTCCGCTATGATGGTCGGTAGTGATTCAAACGTTAGGGGGGTGTTTAAAACGGTCTGCAGATCTGTCCTTTTGCTTGCAAAGCGTGGGCATTCCAGAATAATGTGCCATACTGACTCTGAGATGGTTGAGTCGCATTCACATCCGGGACTAGCCTTAAGCTTGAACCGGTGTAGGTACTCAGCCATCCCTCCGTGTCCTGTCAGCGCCTGCACTTGGAAAGGGTTTGGTTTGGAAGCTCTTACAAACTTAAATGCTGTGTCCACATTTGGTAAGAAGTGCTTCGTTACCTTACCCGTTTCGGAGGATTTGTACCGTGCTTGCCATTTAGCTATGGTTTCCTCGCGAATTTTCCTCTTTGCGTATGACACTGGTGCCTTGTCATAGTGCATCGGACCATTATCTAGGGCCGCCCCCCTTGCTAGCTCGTCTGCTCTTTCGTTCCCCGGTGTTCCCACGTGCGCCTTAACCCAGAAGAGGTTCAGCTGGATACCTTGCTCCTTTATCTGTCTAATGCACTCCTGGATGGCGATGGCTAATGGGTGGTCTGTTTTGGGGTCTTTCAGTAAATCTAGCGATGATCGTGAGTCGCTTAGAATTGTAGCAGACTTTGACTTACTGTTTTTCACCTCTTCCACTGCCCTCAGTAGTGCATATAGCTCAGATTGGAATACGGAGCATGCTGGTGAAAGGCTGTATTGCGCTGATCGCAGCTCTTTCCCTGCTTCCCACCATGTCCAGGCTGCTCCTACTTGTCCCTCGATCTTACTACCGTCCGTATAGATTGTGATTCCTGAGGACGGTATGGCTTCTTCGGTTTGAGATTCTGCAAGCCCGTACTCTATGGTAGACATGTTTGAGGGGTGTGGTCGCGATAGGTGGTTCACTCGCTTTTCTAGTTGCACCCCGTTGGGAAGGTATTCAACTGTTATTCCTTTCTTAGCGCGGTATAAAGCTGCCGCTTCCGCTATTCGGAGATCCAGGGGAACGAGACCCGCCAGGGCAAGTGCCGACGTCAATGAGACCGTTCTGTAAGCCTTGCAGATTTTTTGTGCGAAGCCTCTTTGTAATGCATCCAGCTGAGATCTGACTAATTCCAGTTGTGCTGCTTGATGCCAGGTGTTTGCGGCGTACATTACTATTGGCTCGATGACTGCTACGTAGATGATTCTCACTATTTCACCGTTCAGACCCCACCTCACTTTTGCAGTGCGCGCGAGTTGTTTATATATGTCTGCGGTTTTTTTGCATATCGCAGAAACATGGTCTTTAAAATTGAGCTTGTCGTCTATGATCAATCCTAGTAGTTTGATGTTTCTTACTAGTTCTATCTGGACGCCGGCCATTCGCAGATTGGGTTGGCTGTATTTCAACTTTTTAGTGATAAGCATTGCGCTGGTCTTGTGCGCTGCAAAATTCAGTTTGTTACAGTCTCCCCACTGCACCACGGCTCCCAGTGTTTGATTGATCTGTTGCTCAATGGAGATGGTGTCTGTACCAGTGAATACGAGTGCGACGTCATCTGCAAATGCTTGGCAGTAAACCCCCGATTTGTTCAGCATTTCCAATAGTGAGTCCAAAATGATGTTCCAGAAGGTTGGTCCCCCGATAGACCCTTGTACACAGCCTTTTGTTGTGTTTCTAATGCTAGTGGCTCTCGCGTAGTTTACATGCACTGAGCGATCCTCTAGGTAAGAGCACACTAGATTGTACAGGTTACGGGGACATTTCTTCTTCACTAATTGGGTTTTGAGTACCGGCCACCATGCGTTGTCGAAGGCGCCCTCTATGTCCAGTGATATCAATGCGACGATCTTCTTGGAGTTATATTCCTCCCGCATGTAGTTCACCAGGTCATACAGGGCGTCTTCGGTTCCTTTCTGCGGCGTGAAACCATACTGGTTGGATTGGAGAGCTGGAAGGATGTGCCATTGTATGCGGACTACCATCATCTTTTCTACTGTTTTCCCAAGGATGGATAGCAGGCCTATGGGTCTGTGCGATTTTGGATGAGTGTAGTCCTCTTTTCCCGGCTTTTTGAGAATTATGACGTGGGCAATCTTCCATTGACGAGGAAAGTGTGCTAGCTGGAGACATTTGTTGGCAATCTCCAGAAATATGGACCTGTTGGTGTTTATTGCTGCCATGCATATGTCTGCTGTTAGACCATCGGGGCCAGGTGCCTTTTTTGGATTCATTTGCCTAAGTACTGCCTCGAGCTCTGCGTCTTCAAAGGGTGGATCATTTTCTTTGAGATTGCCCTCGTCTAGTCTTTTGGATCTTTCCCTAATTTGGTGTTGGTTTTCTGTATCAGTATCAGGGGAGTCGTGGGGGTAAAAGGTGGTGGCCAGAAGGTCTGCTGTTCCCTCAGGACTAAGGGTCTGGCCTGTGGAGTCCCGGAGTAGTGCGTCGTCTGCTCTGGTTCCTGTCCGCCTGATTACCCTGTATATGCCGTCCCACATACTCTCCTTTTCCTGTTTTGTGCAGAATTCCTTCCAACTCTCTGTTTGAGACGACTTTGCCAACTCTGAGTATTCCTTCTTCGCCTTTTGGTAGTCATCGTAAACTGCTTGTTTCCGATCTGAAGCTGCGTTTCTTAAACGTCTTTTCTTTTTCAGAACGTCGCGCTTCAGATCTTCTAATGTTTTGTTCCACCAGGGGGGCCGCGTTGTTCCTTTCCATTCTCCCAGTGCTGGTATGGATTTTTTGCAGCTGTCTTGGATCGCTTCGATGTAATCTGCGATTTTAGTCTCAAGATCCTCCACTGTCTCCACACTTCGTATTGTGTCTTGGCTTAGCTGTTTTTGCTTAAGGGTTTCTTCGAGCATTCTTCTGAACTTCTGCCAGTCAGCCTTTTTAGTGTTGTATCTACGAGTTGAGGTGGACTTGAGTGGTTTAAGTGTCTCACCTAAGCACAGATTGAACTCTATGGCGTTGTGGTCAGATGTAATGAGCTCCCTGTTCACTCTCCAGTTTGTGATCAGGCCCAGCAAGGATGTTGAGCAAGCCGTGACGTCCACGATACTAGTGCAGAGTTTTTCCTTTCTATAGACTTCGAAGGTAGGTGTTTGTCCTTCGTTTAGGATGTGAAGGTCGTTTTCGTTAAGGAAGGAACTGTAAGCGGACCCTCTGATGTCTTCGTGTGGGCTTCCCCACCAATGACTCCATGCATTTACGTCTCCTCCCAGTATTATATGTGGGGTGGCTATCTTTGTTATATTGTGTTTTATGCGGTCAAGGTATGGTGTTATTTCTGCATCCCCCTCGAGGTAAACTGATAGCACTCCGATTTTCGTCTGTCCCAGTTTTATGAGCACAGCAGCCTCCGTCTCTGTCACGAGCTGTGGGTCGTGAATGACTTCCAGTCGGTCGTTAAAGACAATGATGGCCGCTTTTACTGGTTTACTTCGGCTCAGAGAGCATTGTATCACCTTGGCACCAGGTATGTTCTTCATGGTGCCTGTTCTGCCCACGTATGGTTCTTGAACTAGGGCTATTGATACCTTGCTGTCTCTGGCTGTCTGTATGAGCTCTGTGGTTGCTAGTTCGGAGCGCTGGAGGTTTGCTTGTACGAATGTTAGTGTGCACGAGGGGGAAGTTTCTGGACTGGGGGGGCCCTGGGCTCCTTTAGCAGTAATTTATTCTGCTTCTCGCTATAGCGTCCCATTTCATTTTTTCTCTGCACTGGTCGCTGTGTGCTGTGTGGTGGTATTCTTTGTTCTTAACCGCTTTGCAGTTTTTACACGTGGGGTCTAGGCCCTGCTTCCTGTTTGAGCAGGATTCCCACGTGTGCGGCTCACCACAGTAGCTGCAATAGATGTTTTCCTCTTTGCATATGGTTTTTGTGTGCCCATAGCAAAGGCATTTAGCACATTGGACCAATGGTGATTGGTCCTCCACGATACACCGTTGAAGGTCTATGTACAGTTTTCCTTCTTCTGTGATTCTTTTGTGGAGGACTGGTGAAAGGTCCAAGACCGCATGGCATTGGTGTTCATTTCTTGCCTTTTTGCGATAGCGCACCCTCATGGATTGCTCTTCATGTTTCACACCGCAGAAAATTTGTGTGTTTTGTTTTTTTATGTGTGCTATCAGTTCGGCATCCGTGTGGTAGTTTAGGACGTTTTTTATGCGGATTAGTGGATTTGCTGTTTTAGCAAACTCCGCTTTGACGTCGTCCCGTTCTGATAGCTTTTTGTGTATATTTGTCATGTCCTCTTTGGAGGCGCACTGCACCACCACTTTCCGGTTTCGAGCGGTTCTAACTCTTTCCACTCTAGCTCCCGATGTTTTGGGGTCTATAGCCTCTCTGATGGTCTCGATGATCTTATCCCCAGTTTTTAGGGGATCATTGGACGAGACAATCAAGGTGTGGTTTGGCCTTGGCTTCGGTGGCAGCGCAGTTGCTCCCGCGTAGGTCATGTTTGTGTTTGTGTATGTCCGTGTGGTTATAGTTTTGTGTTGAGGTAGATCTCTGGCGCGTCTCAGCTCGGTTTCGAGATTCGTCACTAAGGGTGGTGATCTTTCCCTTTTGGACTGTCTCATTGTCCTGAGCTCCGATGAGACCGCTTCGAGTCCCTCAGATAGCGGTTGGAGTTGCTCTGAGAGATCCACCTCGAAGTTGATTGGTCCAGGTTGTTTGTCTGTGAGCTGAGTGCCCACTTTGTCGATTTGCGCTTTTATTCCCTTTACCTCTTCTAGAGTTTGTTCCGCGCAGCTGACGCCCGCACTCTGGTTTTGTTCTAGCCTGGACAGAATTGAGCTGGTATTTGTTTGTGATTTTGCATTTTTGTCTTCCGATCTGTCCAGGCTCCTTCTGAGTTCGTCCAGCTGCTGGGAAGTAGACTCCAGTCTTTTGTTTATCTGTGTTATATCCGCAAGTAAGGGGTTTGGCTGCATCGAAGAACTGTTTGCCGTGGCTTCCACCAGAATTCCGACTTGCGCGCTGAGGTTCTTAGTAGCGTGCTTTACCTCGCTTATGGCCTCGTATGGACTCCTTGTCTCATACTCTAGCCAGCCTTTGATGTCAGTCGAGGTCTTGTTGCCGGTTTCTATCTGTTTTCTGGCTTCCGCCAGCTCTTCCATTACTTTGCTGATGCCATTTTTGAGAGCTTTGGTGTGCGCCCTCTCTACCCTTAGCAGCTCATTTGCGTGTCTTGCCCTTTCGACCACCAGATTGTGCTTGTGGCGCGCTCTGGAGTCCGAAAGGGCAAGAACTGTCTCGTACATAGTTTGTAGGCACTCAATTGCTGTGACCTTTAACTCCTTTTTCATGGTGGTTGCTGCTTCAAGCGCATCCTTTCCCTTGTGGAGCATTCTGTTGGCCAGCTTATTAGCCTCTTCCATCTCCACGCCTGCTGTTTTGTTGGATGTTTCCAGCATACTCACTCTCTTCGAGACGCTCAAGAATGGGGAAGCCTCCTGGGTGATTGAACCTTCTGTACCCTCTTCGGTCAATTTTAGCTCTGCGATGTTTGAGACGCCCTGAGCGCCCCCACTTTGGGCCTCTCTTAATGGGGATTCAACGGTGGGGGAGCTGAGTTCGTCTGTGGTGATTTTTGTTAGGGGTTCTGAGGTGGTCGGGCTGTTTGCGTCGGATGGTTTGAGAATTATTGCGCGGAGAGCTGATGATTTTTTTGTCTTGAATATGGGCCTCATCGTTGCTGGTAGAGATGCTGCTGCTGATGTTTGGGCCGAGGATGGTGGAGCTGAAGCTTTGGTGCCTGTTTTGCGGGTGGCCTTTGTCGGGGTCATGGTCGAGATAAAGTTACAAAAAGTTATAAAATTTAAAGAAAATACAATTTTATGTCGATGACTTGTTATGTTATAATTGTGATGTTACTTACTTATTTCCTATTGTTAGTACTTAAAATTAAATTGGTCTGCGCTTCTGATGTTGATCGCGCTGCGGTCGAGTGTTCGCGTGCAATCAAACCCGATGATTTTGGGTTTTGGGTGTTTTCCGTGTTTGGTGAAAGTGCTGTGCTTTATTTCCAAATTCTGTTGGAGCCAAAAGATTCCTTGTCTCTTCCCCTTTACAATGAGCCGTCGCACGACTCCGTGCGACCTTCCTGGATGAAGTTGTGTTGAGGGGGGGTGAGGTAAAAAATTCGAGGGGGGAGGGGAGGGAGGTTTCGTGGGGGTGCTAGGAGTGAGGTGCGGGGGGGAGGGGGTCTGCGGCGAGGGGGTCGGGGGGGGGGGTAGGTTTCGTGGGGAGGCTAATGAAGGGTAGAAAAATTTTTGGGAATTTTCAAAATTGGGATTTTTTGGGCCCCCTAGGCTTGGGGGAAGAAAATCCTTGGGGGATTCGCAATGTCCTTTTCAGGGCGAATCGAATGAGCCCCCACTCGATTTTTCGAAAAAGGGGATGAGGGATGAGGGATGAAAATCTGGGGGTGGTACTCAAAGTCCTCTTTGAGGCGATTCAAATGAGCCCCCTCTCGATTTTTAGTAAGGGGGTTGAAAGTATTAAAGAAAATTTATTTAAAGGGGATGATGTTATGGGGGGTGGTTGTTTTACCCTTACTTTTTAGGGGAGGATTTTTGAGGGGTTCTGGAATGAGTGTCCAATCGGTGGGGTTGAGCTGATTAAAATAACCCCTTACTCGGTACACTTCGGATGGGATTTGTGGATTTCCCTCGAATTACCTGGTCTCGGAAGTCTCAGAGCTGATGGGCGAAGTCTTGGATCTGGTGGACGCAGTCTTCGGTCCTTCAGCGGAGCACCTGGTTACGTACGTCAGATGTTGTTTACTAACTTCTTAGCCGTGACGCGTTTGCCAAATCGAGTGGCGTGGAGGCTATCTGTCAAATCGTGGCTGTTTTGTGTAGATGTGACGTAAGAAGTGGGATTTATACGTACTTTGTGATCCTTGTAACTCCGCTTCCCGTGACTGGATCCCTTCCAAATCTTCTGGACAAGTAGATTTTATGTTTGTCCTTCGTTTGGTTAATGTTTTGGCTCAGTATTTGGTCTGCACTGGGTGTTATTCACGTTGGAGTTTTAGGGGTTGCTGTACCTGCAGTTCCTTGGGGATGTTGTTACAAATAATAATCCTTGTGAGTTGCACTGTACACTTTCACTAGACACTTGTTTCACGCGCGTAGCTCACTTTTTACGACTTTTATTGATTTTAATCGTGGAGCTATATAGTTTCGTGTTAATGTTTTATGTTGATGGTTTAGGTTAGGTTAGGTTAGGTTAGGTTAGGTTAGGTTAGGTTAGGTTAGGTTAGGTTAGGTTAGGTTAGGTTAGGTTAGGTTAGGTTAGGTTAGGTTAGGTTAGGTTAGGTTAGGTTAGGTTAGGTTAGGTTAGGTTAGGTTAGGTTAGGTTAGGTTAGGTTAGGTTAGGTTAGGTTAGGTTAGGTTAGGTTAGGTTAGGTTAGGTTAGGTTAGGTTAGGTTAGGTTAGGTTAGGTTAGGTTAGGTTAGGTTAGGTTAGGTTAGGTTAGGTTAGGTTAGGTTAGGTTAGGTTAGGTTAGGTTAGGTTAGGTTAGGTTAGGTTAGGTTAGGTTAGGTTAGGTTAGGTTAGGTTAGGTTAGGTTAGGTTAGGTTAGGTTAGGTTAGGTTAGGTTAGGTTAGGTTAGGTTAGGTTAGGTTAGGTTAGGTTAGGTTAGGTTAGGTTAGGTTAGGTTAGGTTAGGTTAGGTTAGGTTAGGTTAGGTTAGGTTAGGTTAGGTTAGGTTAGGTTAGGTTAGGTTAGGTTAGGTTAGGTTAGGTTAGGTTAGGTTAGGTTAGGTTAGGTTAGGTTAGGTTAGGTTAGGTTTTTTTTTTTTTTTTTTTTTACCACGTTTGTACTCGTGGCACTATAATTATCGTCACTTTTGATTGTGTGACGGTTGAGACTATTAAATTTAATCATTGCAATTTTTATTATTTGTACCATGCATGCGATTCTGTTTTTCATCTGTTCCTTTCTCTTTTTTTTTTTTAACTGTGTTGTACTACTATATATTAATTTTTTTTTTTTTTATAATCATTTTTTATTAAAAGTTTTTTTTTTTTGTTTTTTTTTTTTATTTTTTTTTTATGTATATATATATAGATCATCATGCATTGAACCATTTATTTATTAACTATTTAATAATGACTGCAATATTATAAAGGGTGCTTAAATCATTAAAAGTTTTACTTGTTTTTATTAACCTGTGATTAACATGTATATACTCACATGATTTATCATTGCAATGCTCTTTGATTCCTAAAGAGGTTACAGCATCCTTATAAACATATATTAAAATTCAATAATACTAATGATGATGAATACTAATAATTTTGTTATACTTTTTGATTCACAAAGAGATAACGTTTCTTTATAAATATTAATGATTCTTTACGTATTATAATATCTTTATACATTTTTATTTATATATATACATACAATATACACACACACACACCCGCTTGCACACATATCCAATTTTCATATGATATTATATTCTTAAATTGTTATTATATAAATTATAATTATATTGTTATACATTTATCACATGATTTATCATTGCAATGCTCTTTGATTCCTAAAGAGGTTACAATTTCTTTATAAATATTTATTATAATTCAATAATACTAATAATTTTGTTATACTTTTTGATTCACAAAGAGATAACGTTTCTTTATAAATACTTATGGTTCTTTACGTATTATAATATCTTTATACATTTTTATTAAATATATATATATATATACATACACATAAACACACACACACACATACACACATATCCAATTTTCATATATTTTATTCTTAAATTGTTATTACAGAAATTATAATTTTATTGTTATATATATACCATTCTTTTTTTTTTTTTTTTTTTTTTTTTTGATCATCATACATTATTATCCTGTTACTATGCCGGATTGTTATTTATTTACATACACATACGAACCCATATGTACATTTTATTTACTTATTATTTTACTTTTATGTCTAAACATATTTTCCTCCATTCTCCTTTGCCACAATTTTTACTAACGTCTCCGCATATTTTAAAAAATCTTTTCTTGTATTATTATCTAATAAGAGGTCCTTATAAATATTTTTATTGATGTTACATCCCAAAATAATGTTTATTTCAGCTCTTTGTTTACAGAACCTGGGGCATTCATCCAGGATGTGGAAGACAGTTTGGAGCGATTCATCATCGCAGCAGCAGTAATCATGAGCTGCTAGTTTAAATCTGTGCAAATATTCCAAGAATCCTCCATGTCCAGTTAGGAGTTGAGCTCGCAAGTTGTTTAGCTTTATTTTTTTCAGAATTTTATAGGACATGTTGGTCTCCGGAAAGAATTGCTTCGTGACTCTAGCTGTGGATGAAGACTCGTATCTTTGCTGCCATTTGCATATCGTGTTTTCACGGAGGATAAATTTTACTTGAGATACTGGAACGCTGCTATAAACAGGTGAGGTTTTTTTCCTTATTGCGGCTTGTTTGGCCAGCTCATCAGCTCTCTCATTTCCTTCTATACCCTCGTGGGCCTTTATCCAGAAAAGATATACACTTTTGCCAGTTCTGGTAAGTTCGTTGACTTGTTGGTGAATGTCAAATACCAGTGGGTGCGTGTGTTCTGGATTAGAGATTGACTCTAAGGCAGATCTTGAGTCACTTATTATGTTCACTCCATTGTGTCTTGATCTGGAGAACATTTCGACTGCCCGCAGAATTGCATACAGTTCTGCTTGATAAACGGAACAGTATTTTTCCAGCAAAAAGTTGGAGTATTTAACTTCTCGTCCACCCTCCCACCATGAGACTGCTCCTCCTACCTTTCCTTCAATTTTACTTCCGTCTGTAAAAGCTTTAGGATGTTCGTTCTCAATTTCATTTAGGTCATTTTGGTTGTTAATGTGTTGGAATTTAATTTGGTGTCTATCTGCTGGATGCGGTAAATTGAAGGGGCTCACAACTTTCTCAACTATTCTTCCTGTCAGTTGTTGCATAGGTTTGCCTCTCTTGTGGTCGTATAGGTCTGAGACTTCAATAAGTCTCAGATCCAGTGGCAGGATTCCGGCTAACAACAGGCTAGCCTCCAAAGAAACAGTTCGATGCGCCTTGGAAATGATTATAGCGAATCTTCGTGAGATTTGGCTGAGTACTTTTCGAGTGTATTCTTTGGAAGCAGTTGAACTCCAAGCACTACCAGCGTACAGGACTATAGGTTCTATGACAGCTTTATATATGGTGCGATTTATATCCGGGTCTAGGCCCCAATTGGCTCTGGTTGCCCTTGCCACCAATTTGTAAACAGCTGCGGTCCTTTCAGATAGTCTGTCAAGATGTTCTTTAAAGTTCAAATTTTTGTCAATTGTAAGCCCAAGCAATTTTAATGACTTTCCAGGTTTAACTTCAGTTCCACACATTTGAAATTGAGCTGGTCTTAATTTTAGCTTATTAGTAACTACAAGAGCTTGAGTTTTGTGTGCCGCAAACTTCAGCTTACTGCGTTTTCCCCACTGAACGGCCAGGTTAAGTGCAGCATTGGTTTCTCTCTCCAGTTCATCAATTGTATTTGCCGTGCAAATCACCAAGATATCATCGGCGAAAGCTTGGATGTTTATTTTTAGATTTTCAGCCTCTTTCAGCAGTGGATTAATTAGGAGATTCCAGAGGAGAGGGCCACAGGTTGAGCCTTGTATGCAGCCTTTGTTGGTGGTTTTTGTTATCTCTTTTGTTGCATATTGGAGTGTGATTTTTCTTTCCGAGAGATAACTATCAATGAGGAGGACCAGGTTTTCTGGACAGTTGTTGATTCTAAGCTGGTTTACAATGCCTGGCCACCACGCATTATCAAACGCACCTTCGATGTCAAGTGATACCACTGATATTATTTTTTTGTTTAGTAGTCCTTCCCTTATGAGTCCTATCGCGTCGTGAAGGGCATCCTCGGTACTGACCTGTGGTGTGAACCCATACTGTCTTGGGCTTAATAGTTTGTTGGATCCTAGGTACCATAGTAATCTGGCAGTAAATAGCTTTTCCAGAATTTTCCCCATTACTGGAAGAAGCCCGATAGGACGGTAAGCTTTTGGTTGGGTGTAGTCTTCCTTGAGGGGCTTTCTTACCACTCGAATAACGGCCTCTTTCCAGATCCTTGGGAAACACCCCAATTCCAGACATTTGTTGACGATTGCCTGGTAAAGGTAAGGAGCTAGGTGAATTACTTTTAGGCATATGTCCGAGGTTAGTCCATCTCTGCCAGGTGCCTTGCTTGGGTGGATCGTGGTTGCTACATTTATTATCTCTTGTAACTCAAAAGGTTTATCAGCAGGTCGTGTGCTTTTTGATTTCAGCTTACTTATGTAATCCTTGGTCGTTTCTCTGATCTCCATGTGTTCATTGCTATCACTATTTTCCTCATCTGCCGGATAAAATGTTTTGGCCAAGAGTTCCGCTGATGCACTTGGATCTAAAGTGCTGCCAGTGTGGTCTTTAAGGAGATTATCAGCTTGCTTGTTAGTTAGTGAGAGAACTTTGTACACCTTTTCCCACATCGTGCCTTTTTTTTGACTGGTACAGAACTCTTGCCAGCTTTTGTTCTTTGTTTTTATTATAAGCTCTTTATATTGTTCTTGCGCTGTGCGATACTCATTTATAACTATTTGCTTACGTGTGGTACTAGCTTTTTTAATTCTGTTTCTTTTTCTTATGACTTCTTTCTTTTTTTCCATTAGATCTTTATTCCACCAGACAGTACTTTTATTCATTTTTAGGGGCGGTATTTTCTTTAGGCATTTTTCACAGGTAGAGGTTATAACTGACATGTACTTTTCAACTGCAGATTCTAGTTCTTCTTTTGCACTAATAGACCTAATAAAGCTTTCTGTGAGGTTCTCACGATCCAAAGCCTCTAGAAAGATTTTTCGAAACTTTGTCCAATCGACGCTCTCTGTTTTGTACTTTCGAGTTGTTGTTCTTGGGACCGGATCGTTTGTACAGTTCTTTTCCAGGCTAAATGTGATGGATCTATGATCTGAAGTTGTTACCAGAGTGGGGTCTACTTTCCATCCGCAGGTAAGATTCATCATTGCTGTGGAGCAAGCCGTTACATCAACTATGCTTGAGTACTCGCGGTTATTGCGGTATACCAGGAAGGTAGGTGTTTTTCCGTGGTTGATGATTTTCATGTCGTTACCAACAAGAAAATCTACGTAGGCTGCTCCTCTGTCGTCTTCTTCATCTTCACCCCACCAGAAACTTTTGGCGTTTACGTCTCCAGCTATCAAGAAGTAGGGAGTTTCTAGTTTATTTATAGCTCGTTGAGCTTGCGCTATATATATGTGTATATCTTCAGTGCCTTCAAAGTATACATTGATAATGCCAATTTTTTTGGAATTTATTTCTGTAGATATTACCGTGATATTTTCGTTGCTAAGATCTGGGTATTTAAAAACCTTTAAGGACCTGTCAAGAAGCACTATTGCGGATTTTACAGGTTTTTGTATATTTTGAGCCTGCACTACATTAAAAGAAGTTATGTTAACCCGGCCCGCAGCGCCTACGTAAGGTTCCTGCAATAAAGCAATTGAGAAGCCTCTGGAAACCGACTCTTTGAGGCATTCTTGCGTAGCGGCTAGGCCCCGTCCTAAGTTACAGTGTAATATTTTTATTAAATCTTTGTTGGTCCCATGGGAAACTCCATCATAGGCAGTAATTTATGACAGACCTAGCTAAGCGGTCATATTTCTGCCATTCTGGGCACTCACTGCTGTACGCTGGGTGTTCATTGAAATTTTCAGGACAGTTGATACATCTTGGGCTCCCCTCTCTAGCACACTCTCTCGTGTCATGGTCATGACCGCAGTATCCGCAAACCATTTCGTTGCTACATGCTTTTGCCTCATGGCCGAAGCCTAGACAGCGATAACATTGTCTTATGGGAGAATTGTCGAGTACAGGAATTATTTGGTACCCAATTTTAACTTTTTGGCCTTGGAGGGACTGCCAGATTTTAGGAGTCACTTCTAGAATAATGTTCATCGTATGTGGATTTCTATGTTTGGATCTTCGTAGAATTTTTATGTCTGTTTTTTCCGATAAGTTGATGATTCCCTGGTTTTGCGAGAATAGTGCTTCCACTATCCTCGCATCAGTCATATCCTTTGTGACCCCCAACAATCTGAGTTGTGGTAATTTTTGAGTCGGTTCTGTGATCCTATAGTTGGTATTAATTCTCGTAATAGCTGTGCTTATAAGTTCTTTATCTTTGTCGGTATCTAACGATATAAGGACTCTATTATTTTTGATCTTACGCAGGGCATTTACCGCAACCCCCATCTCTACTACGTCCACTCGCCTCCTAATATCCTGTAGGATGTCTTCACTTGAGGAGGTGGGATCAGAAGACTGCACCATGACGATTCTTCGTGGAGTATTTTTAGTATTTTGAACAGTATTATTGTCGTGTTTAGGTGCCATTGAAACAGGTTTTATGTCTCCTTTGATA